>OY728146.1:0-2500000 GCA_963277665.1 Viscum album | reverse complement strand
TCTCATTTACTTATTCCCTAAGATTTTATAAAATATCATTTAAATTGACTTCAATAAAATATATCCTTTATCTTTTATTCTTATCTCGTACTTCTCTATACAGCTTCATATAAACCTTATCTTGAAATCTCAATATATCATGCTTTCTGTATTCATTGATAGACTCAACCACTCCATATACTTTTCACATCTGGACCTTATAGATCATGTTCTCCATCTAAACCAATCTAGAAGGCTTCTATAACTACCACATGTCTAGCTCTACTTACCCAACTATAAATCATACTTTCCTTGGCTACGTCAAGTAGTTCCCATGATTCTAGATTCAAACTATCTAAACCTGATCGATTCCTCCTTTGAATCCATATTTTTCATAGTTTAAGATTTGATACCATACATAGAGCCACTACATATCCAATATGACCTCTCCACGCATTACTTAAGACCAGAGTAGATCACACCCATCATCCTAACCACCTGATCAGTGGAACTAGCTATGAGAATCCCTTTTACTAGAATGTTTTAGTATCCCATATGTGATCTTTTGAAAATACTTCCTCAAAGAGTAGAACCCTGCTTTAAATCTACACATTCCAAATACACAAACTTAAATCTAGAACTATCAATAATAGTTTTCCAAGAACCACTATGTTGTTTTGTTTTACATCCCAAAGTAGATTCAATGTAAACATGAGGTGCCACACTAAGAACCTTCTAGATCATGATCCTATAGCTTTATCATGGTGTATTCACTATCAAATCTGTCCCTCCAATTGTTCAATCGAATTAATGAACCAAATTCTATATGAATTGTTTTAAACCAGTTTTTCAGTGTTTCTCTGGAAACATAATGGCATGCTCCACCATCCCAAGTCAACTAGGACCATCCAGTAACCCTAGATATTTTTAACCTTCATTCACTATCTGACCACTTAAATTTTGTTTTGCATCAATTCCCTCATCACTAAGACCATCACTAGATCCTACCTATATATATTCAAGAACTAGTAAATTCCCAACATCTTCTTTTTCAAGTAGTGCATTATCATGTACTAATTACCCCTCCATAAATCTAGAGTTTTCTACCTTTCATAATTTAGGCTAGACCAAGAATATTTATTTCCATATCAATATATCCATCCCTCTTCCTTGTGTCCAAGACCATCATAGTAGAACTGATTCCATCCTATAAAAATCCATCAACATTCAAAACCTCACTAAATTATATCTTTTCTCTTTATATGATCAAAGCTTCAATTTCATGATAGAGAAACCCTAAAATCAACCATGTGTCACCTTTTATTGAGTCCATGTAACAACATAGGTCCTCCCAACTCTTGGTTAGATAAACATTTTGGAGTTTCATGTAGGATTATTGATGAAACCCCTAAAGGAATGTTTCCTTTCTAGTATTACAATATTAAAGGTTGAATGCATAAACCAGAAGTATGGTGTAACCCATCAGACAAAAATATTTTCATTATTTATGATTTCCCATAAAGTAATCACAAAATAACACCATTTTTAAATAAAATTACCATATTAATCATATTTAAAAGCAAATTCAGCGAGTAAATTCATAATTCATAAACAGAGGATGTGGCGGAACCAACTCTTGAAAATTTTCAAGGATAAATCTAGAAGGAAAATCACATAGAATAATTTATCAAAGGCATAGAATACATAAGAAACTTTTACCCTTCTGAACGTATGTTGAAACATGGTAAACATAAAACTTTTACATTATACATAAATATTATTCATCATCAAATGATATTACCTTTCAAGGAGTGATGACAGTAAAGAAAAAGGAGGGTGACAAGGTATGGAGAGAAGGTGGAGAGGTAGGAAGAGATAACAGCGAGGCATGGAGAGATGGTGGTGGAGGTGGGTTCTCAGTAGAGGAGGGGTTCACTGTATAGGTAGGCTTCATGGAGGAGGTGTGGTTAGATGATAGAGGTGGGGCTTGAAGGTGAATTCAAGGCTCACAGTGGCGGCGGAGGAGGGATTCACGGAGGCAGAAGAGGGATTTGTGGCGGCGTAGGAGGGGTCGGCAGTGGTAGGGGTCATCTTTCATGAGATATTCAGGTGTGCAAGAGAAGCTAACTATTAGAGTTCATTTATAAAAACAAGTAAGGATTTTGTTAGCGCTACTAAAAAATGGTGATAAAAGGTATGATTATCAGCACTAAACTAGAAAGCGCTAATAAAACCTACCTTTATCAGTGCTTTTTTAGTGTTGATAATGATATGACTTTATCATCACTAAAAAAGCACTCATACATAGTATATTTATCAGTGTTAAATTTATAACACATGTGTAAATGACTTTTATCAGTGGTTTTTTAGAACTGATAAAGAAGTCTCTTTATTGAGGCTAAAAATGATGATAAAGATATAATGTTAACAAATTATTTATATTACTAAATATATATTTATAAAATAATATATATAATAAATATATATTTGTTATACAATTATAATAAGTGTATTTATTATACTTATAATTTTATAAATATATAAAATTAATATATTTATTTAATTTTATAATTATTCAAAAAAAACTATATTTATTTATAATTATAATTATATATGTTTTTATATATTCATAAATACATTTTTTAATTATATATATTTATAACATTATAAGTATAATAAATATATTTATTGTAATTTTATTGTAATTTAAATAAATATATATATTTATAATTATAAGTTTTAATAAATATACAGTTATTTATAATTATAAAATTATAATAAATATATATTTATATATTGTCATAATCACAAATATATATATATATAGGGTTTAGAGATCTCCATGACCCATGGGGTTTTTTCCCTTACAGTTTATTTGGTGGTGACTCCCCTTACGACTTCTTTCGGGACGACTCCTCCCCTAGGCTTCTTTGGTGACATCTCATAGGACAATTCTCATGGTGTGACTTTAACTACTGGCTCTCTAGCAGTATTGGAAGGTCAGCGGTGGCACTCAGCAGCGTTTTAGGTGATGTGATCTCTCAACAGTGATGATGGGTCTCCAGTTCTTTGTCTAAGAATAGATCTATTTCAGATCTGGTGTTTTTGACTCTTGGGGCCTTGCTTTGGAAATGTACTCTGGTCCTCGGTGGTGTGGAAAATGGTTGGGTGTGGAAATATGGTTGTGGAAATGGTTTTGGGAATGACTTCACATGAATTTGATTAGACATGGTGAAGACAGAGATCTGGTTGTGGAAGGTAGGTGGTAGTGACGCTTTGTGCAGGTGGCAGTTTCAGATGGCTCGGGCGGTTTGGTGATGGTGGTGGCGGTTTAGCATCAATACTTATTATGTGGCTGAATGTTCATTGGATTTGTAATGGGATTTGGTTTTGTAATGGGTTTTGTTCCACTAGTCTATTGGGTCCCAAAATTTTAAGGCTATGTGCCTCTGGGCCTATGGCCTTTAATGGGTTTTCCCTTATCCCAATTTAAAAGGGTTTCCTGTTTTCTTTTTGTCTTTTTAATAAATGGGCTTTCCCTCAACCTTTTCTCTATATATATATACTAGTACTCGCTCATTCTATTGCACAACGTATTCGATTAATGGTTTTTATTTTAATAAGGGATTAATATTTATAAAAGATGAGAATAAATTTTAATGTTGTATAAATTTTAATTAGACTATAATGGTGTTTGATAATGGAATATGAGTGCCTAGATTATGAAGACTCCATTAAAATAGTATATAAAGAAAAAGGGTGGAGTAAAAGTACATGAATTTTTAAATTTTGAGGAATATGATTTGAATTCATTTTCAATTTCAATCACAATAACTATAATGCGGGCACTAAAATTAAAATTGAAAGGGAAATCAAAGATAAGACAATGGTTGTTATAATAAAAATGAGAAATGTGAAAAAAATGAAATAATAATAAATTGAATGAGTTGGTTGTTCGGGAAAAAAGAAAACAGAGTGAAACTAATCATTATGTATATGGAACAATATGGAAAAGGATCATAGATATTAGAGACAAAGATGAAACATAAAATTCAATTGAATAAAATAAATAGATGAAGATAAAGAGTCGATAGCCACTACATAATACATGACAACATGAAATTTAATCTAAAAAATAGATGAAAACAAATTGATGTATTGTATGCAATTTTTATACATAATATTAAGAAAGCAGTGGTAATTTTTCTAGATGTATTGTGTGCAATTTGAATGTAATTTCCAAGAATATATACACATGCATGACTATAAAATAAAAAATGTATATAAACATGTCATCACAAATTAATGAAACAAATTTATTGTATACATAAAACTTTTTATCGTATAATATGAATAAACACGACTTTATGTACATAAATTCACTTAGCATTATATTTTTTCATAAAAAATATTGTTGTATACTATAAAAATATTTAAATTTATGAATATTGAAAGACCTACATATTATATACATTAAAGTGAAGCCTTATGCATAAAGTAATTAACATGAAAGAGTCGATCTCTCATAGATATAAATGCTTACCTAAAATGTAGTCATGCAACTGAAAAAATATCCATACAGCTGTATATATGGCTACTGAAATGTATTTTATAGTGTAAATGCATGATTTGATAAAATGCATGCCTATAATATTAAAACTATTGGAGTCCAAATAGTTGGAAAATAAGATGTAAATATGAAATAATTTATTTACCTCAAGATTCAAGGTCAAAAATGATAAAGACTATGTGTTATAGTATTCAAGAAGTGCTAAAAGTAATCACTTTTAGATGGAACGAGAGGCCATAGAAGACAATTTTGTGTTGGACTTTATAGTATCTTCATTATATTCACAACATTTCAAATAGTCCTCACATTTGTTTCCCTCCTATCATCTTAGAAATAGGACCTCAAGAATTTATGTTGTTCCTGTAAAAACAAATTCAGCCCCTCCGGTTTGTCTCACTACTACAAAGTATATTTCCACCCCATGTATTAATTACAAAAATCATGGATCCATTATCTGAGATCAAAATAATGACAAAGTCAAGATATACGAATCACTAGAGGATTGGACACAGGTATATTAAATCATTCTATATAGAAGGTAGTTGTGAATGAAGAGAAAAATAATATGAAAAGGCAAACATATTATTATAATATAATAAAATATAATAAAATAGAATAAATTGATACACTTATACATGAAAAAGAATATGATAACTAAAATATAATAGAATAAATTGATCCAGTTATACATGAAATGAAAAATCATTTCGTCTAACTTTAATCAATATGCCTTTGAAATTGCTGGCCAACTGGTACCAGAAAATGCAGAATCATTTATGCCTAGAACAACTTCCACATGAATATAGAAATGTACTTAAAAATAGAATAAAATCATGATTATTACTTGTTTTGACCTATAAAATGTGATGTTTTGATTCAACTGAATATCAACTTTTCCACAAATATTCATACCAATTTTTTTCCTCAGACCATATTCCTAGATTAAACCTGCAAGTATAAGAACATCCACCTTTAATATTCTCATTTTTTTGTCCCTAGACAACTGAGTCTTAGAGAAACTATTACTATATTACCTATTTTCTTATAGAACATATATTCTTTATCATGTAAAATTTCATGATAGCAATAATGGAAACTGCTATGTTGATAATTTCCCTTGCTTAAAGGATGTGATGAAATTCATCACCTAGAAGTAGTAGTATTCCACATGACATCCTTGTTTCATAATAGGTCAGTGGAATTTCCTCTGTTCCAAATAGCAGCATCACCAGTTTCTCTACAAAACAGAAGAAATATATTCATTAATATATATATCGTAAGATATACCAATAATTAACTAAAACTTTTATGTCAATATATATGTGTGAAAGGGGCATCATTTTGAAGCATTTTTGTTGTTTTAGTATAAAGTTAATTCCATAAAAAATCAGAAATGTCTTACCCCATGATGAAATCCCTTACCATGCCATAATAGATATGCTATTTTCTTGTGATGTGAGATTGAGTTCTCTCAATAGAATCATTTTCCACAGTAAAAGAACCATCGATCTCAAAAAGAGCCATAATTTTCTCTAGAGCATGAATCAATACTTTTTCGGTCTACAGTTTCTGAATCAGCAGTGTTTTCTCAACATTAAGTACCTACACCTTTCTCATGGGTGGTTGTGTTGCATCCACTCTTCCTTCTTCTTGAATTTCCTCAACTTTTTCCATGAGGTTCTTGATTTTTTACTTTATCACAGATAGTGGGCCTGCCTTATCAGTTGAGATCGGAGGAAGGGGTGCAACTTCAACTTCCTAAGAAATGCGTTCTAGCCCATGCCTAACTCTTTTGTCATGAATCTGATTAGCAGAATTTTTAAGAACCTGTTATAGAGAGTATAAGAAGAGAATATTTTCTTTTTACTATTAATTAATACTAATAAAACAATCGGAAAAGAAGTTATGAAACTGGATATTGAAATATCACATATTGTTGACTAAAATGTGGAAGGTTTTTTTGAAACTGGATTTGAATGTAATTTAACCAAAAAATTATAATATGTAGGGGATGTACTAATCCAATTAATTAATTAAATATTTAACTATTTAATGTTACTTTTCATTAAATCTATTCAAAAATGTATGAATCTTTATATGAAAACATTAATCTATTTTCCCACAATAGTGACCCACATGACATTAACTGCTTAACCGAAGATGCGACTTCAACTATAGATTATGTCCATTTCTTAACATAATAGTACGAACACAACATATTAACAATGAAATAAATAAAATTTAATACTAAATTCTAAAAGTGATTATAAATAGAGTAATATTTTAATCATTCATCATTGAATGCAACATATTAATAGTGAACAAAACATATCATTCCATCAATGAGAAATTAGTGAACATAACATACTAACTTGAAACAAATCTATAGTGGATTCACTGGATGATGGAAACTGGATCTAGGAAAACTTAAACCTACTAAAATCATTCACTGATACCATAGTAAAGGCATGACTAAAATAGTTTACACTACTGAAAAAACCTGTGTTGAAGACAACTGAAGCACACCCTGGATGCATTTTATTAACAGAGATGTCCCTATAAGACACGATATACCCATGAAAAGAAGAAAACATGGCTAGGTTTGAAGAAGAGGGATATCTAACCTCTTAAAAATATTCCTTAAAAAGAAGTTATTAGAGCCACCCAGTGGTTTGACATGGATCCATAGGATTTCTGGAGAGAGGTCTATTCCGAGTTTTTCATGCTACAAACCTAAAATCACATTCCACAAATCAATGTAGGGGTGTACAACTATACCAACATAAAACAATATATAAAAATAGAATCATATTAGTAGAATCATATTGATAGAATATATAAAAACATTCTACCGATTGGTGGTAGCATACGGTGAGTTACATTCAGGTTTGGAGGTAGATTTAGAGGGTTTGGGTGACATGGTAACATGGGAAGGTTACAAATAAGTATAAAAAATGTCAAAATTAGTAAATATATATATTTAAATAAAGAAGTTATAATATAAATATAGTATTGTATTATGGTATCACAAAGCTTCAAAACATCATTCAAAACATTTCAAAATAAACAATTTTAGTTTTTTGTGTCATTTAGAGAATGACTAAATCAGTATAATTCACAAATCACAATGGAGTTTATTCTATTAATCAATGGTTTTTATTACATTAACGAATACCTAAATCAGTAATTTATACTGTACAAATCACAAGAGTTGGAATATTTTATAGTAAAGAGTGTTTCTATAAAAAATCATGATATAATAATAGAAATATAAAAATATACTACTATAAAATAGTGTTTCTATAATAAACAGTGTTTCTATACCAAAATCATGATGTGACTTTTCCTTTCCCAAAAAAGTTATCATATTTAATATTTATTACATGACTATGATTTTTCATTTATCACCAATAATCTATGTCAGTCGGTGTGTTTGTTCAGAATACTCTTTTATAGTGTTGAAATTTGACAATATATTCCAATGAAGGCTTAACACCCAATAGTTTATCAACTTAATGGACACTTACTTGTATAGTAACCCGTCTTTGAGCATAAACCATCAAGAACATCAAAAACTATATAGTTTCACGATCAAGTCTCTGTTGAATAATAGTCTGGAAGTCCCTAAAAAATTTATGCTTCAATAAAAATAGCAGCAACAAAGATTGTTATTGAAGATTAACATAATTAAAGATTATAATTAATCTTAACCAAGATCAGTTGAACTAATTAATCTAGGAACCATTTCCACATAGTTACTTATTAAGATAATAGTTTTATCAAAACAGTCATGTAATTAGAAATTTAAAATTAGAAAACGTTAATTCAGTGGCAAATACCTCTTACAATAATATCAAATTAATAGGTTAGTGTGAATTCTTATTATAGTGGATGTTTGAATACAAGAATCAAGAGAAGTTTGAGATCCATGCACGTGAATTCCACCATTAATGAATTGCAGAAGCTCGAATTATAATCTTCTTCTTTGAAAAACATAAAATTAATGCACTGGTATTGCAATTAAATTAAATATTCTGGTATTTTATAGTATCCCAAACATTTCATGAAACATCTCATCATCCATATAATGAATGAATTGTGATTAAATCAGTTGGGTATTTAAATTGAAGGACACACTTCCTGCATGATGAGATGTTGCATGAAGAATAATTCAATGCACCCTGCTATCTTTGAGGCATGAAGACCACCTAAGAAAATGGGTTTTTTAAATGATAAAATATAATAACCCAATGGGTAATAAAGGTACTGAAAGATATAATCTTCAAAGATAGTAGCAACTGTCTAGAAACTCAGGTACTGAAAGCTGGAATCTTCAGAGACAATAGCAGCTGTCTGGAAACTAAAATGACATAGATACTGATTAAGATAACAGTTTTATCAAAACAGTCCTATAATTTGAAATTTAAAAGTTGAAAACCTCAATGCAAGGAGAAATACCTCTTACAATAATCTCAAATTAATAGGTGACTGTGAATTCATATTATAGTGGATGTTTGACTACATGAATCAGGAGAAGATTGAGATCCATGCACATAAAATCCACCATCAATTACTTGCAAAACCTTGAACTGTAAACGTATTCTTGATAAACATAACATTAATGCATTGGTAGTGCAATTAAATTAAATATTCTGTTATTTTATAGTATCTCTAACATGTCATGAAACATCTCATCATCCATATAAATGATAAATAGTTCTTAAATTAGTTGGGTATTTAAATTAAAGAACACATTGGCTACATGATGCGATGTTTCGTGAAGAATAATTAAATGCATACTGCTGGGTTTAGGGCATGAAGATCACCCAAGAAAAATGGGTTTATTTAAAATGATAAAATCTAATAACCCAACAGATCATTGCAATAACCTGTGACCTATTTCATTATTTCACAGTATAACAAATATTTACCATAGAAACATGGCATTGCATTTTAAATGACTATTCTAGTATTGTACACAATTCCAAACATTGCATTGTAGGTTACCTGTGACCTATTTCATCACTGCATAGTATAACAAACAACTACCATTGAAACATGGCATTGAAATAAAATGGACAATTATAGGACTGAATAGTATACAGAAACATGAATTGTAATAAAAAGAGGTAGAAAACAGGAAAAGTAAATTTATCAGTTATTTGATACGAAAATACATGTCTTCTCCATAAACATTAATGTACAACACCAAAATAATGACAAGAATACAATTTCAAATAATGTATTCATACTCTGCATGATGTATTATAAATTTTTTTACAGACAAGAATTCAGAAAATAGATATGAAAACAAATTAAATAGTCAACATTTATTAACACCATACATGTATTAACAGGTGAGTGTGAATTCCACCCTTGTCAAGTGCAATGGTTCGCACAGGTCCTAAAAGCTGTAATCCGCAGAGACAGTTATGTAATGTAGGATGGAATGTTTGTTTGAAAGTAATAATAATGTTACCAGTACGGTAAGATGACCTGGTTCTAATATCAACAAGAAATGGGATACAATTACTGGGAGGAAACTCGCGTAGTTTTTATCACCGATTGAGCATGGGAAATCTTGAGTGGTCGAGGTTGTGAAGAAAATAGAAATTCGGTGAATATTTAATGGTAATCCCTAGCAACATCTGCGATACTGCAAGATAATCCCTGGAGAAGAGGATATGAACTTGAGGATGGTGGGATATGCTGACTAGGGAATGTTGGAACCCTAGCTCGAACGGAGGTGAATCGCGAGTAGTTGGAGAAACATAGTGAATTAAATATGTTGTGTCGATTTGCGGAAAATATGAAGCCACAAATTGAAAAAATGGAACCATGAATGGATGGAAATAGCAGGTGTTGATTCGATGGAGGAGTAGAGGCGAACAAGAATTTAGATTAACATGACTAATGGGATCATCAGGAATCGTAGGTCGATAGGGGATGTAGCACGAATGGGAGGAGAAACCAAGGAAACCACATCTAGAAGAGGGAAGGAGGGGAAGAAAGGGTTTCTGGTGATGAAAGATGATGAAGATCATGTGATGGAACCCTAGATCGAGAGGATACGATGCGCGAGCGGGTGGTGAAACCGATGGAAATCATGAGCGGTG
The DNA here is from genome assembly GCA_963277665.1 of Viscum album. Classification (NCBI taxonomy): domain Eukaryota; kingdom Viridiplantae; phylum Streptophyta; class Magnoliopsida; order Santalales; family Viscaceae; genus Viscum; species Viscum album. The sequence goes on along the minus strand of OY728146.1, from coordinate 2,489,335 downwards.
GAAGTAGGTGAAGGTGGTGAAGCTAGAGAATGGAGAAACAGATGAAACCGTAGATTGGGGAGTCTGAAGAAGGTGAAGGCGGTGACAGTGAGGAAGGTAGAAGGGACAAGCACTGGAAAACTGAAATAGGGGGTGGAAAATCACAATGGGAAGGCCGAGCAGGAGCGGGAGAGGGAAGGAGATGATGGTAGTAAAAGTAAACGTAGGAGGGACGTGGAGGCGTGGAGGAGTTACACGTATGGAAAATAGGATGTGGAGGTTTATTAGAGTGACACATGTCAGATGGAATGCTAGGATTATTATATATTGTAGATATATGTGTGTTTGTGTGTGTGTGTGTGCTTATTTAAATAATTATAAAATTATAATAAATAAAAATATTATATTTATAATTTTATTAATATATATAATTTATTTGTTTATTATAATTTTATAATTATTAAAATATATCTATATTTATTTATAATTATAATTATAAATATTTTTATTTTTTTACAAATAATTGTATATATTTATTAATAAATTTACTTATTTATATATATTTATATCATTATAAGTATAATAAATATATTTTTTCATAATTTTATAATTATTTAAATAAATATTTATTTATTTATAATTATGATGATAAATAAATAAATATTTATTTATAATTACAAAATTATAAAAAATATGTATTTATTTATAATTATAATTATAAATATATATATATTCATTTATTTAAATAAAATATAAAATTATACCAAATATATTTATTATATTAATAATTTTATAAATATATATAGTTACTATATTTATTGTAACACACCAAGCTTCCACGGTACGTTTCCCTTTGAATAATGCAATGGCGTGCATTGTACGCAACTTCGAGATTCTAACACACCACAACCAATCAAACTAGCCATTATGAATAGTAATACCTACCTTTTGAAATTTTATAAATTTTATCTTTCTAAATGGACTTCATTTTTGGATTCATAATATCGAAATTAGCTTCGGTGAAATTTTGGTACTTTTCTGATAACTTTCATATTTTTATGAATAGTGAAAATTACTAAATTTTAATTAAAAACAACTTTTTTAATCAAAATAATTAATACAGATAAATTATTAATTTCAGTGGTTTTAAAGTATATTTAGAATATATTTTTACCATTTAATATAATGTTGGTCATTGGATGTAATTTTACATTTAAACCAGATATAAACAAGTGTCAATCTGTTGACAGTTATTATCTCTTAAAAACACGCTATTTGTTTTGATGACGAGAATTAATATTTAAATTAATTAATGCAACTGATATGTTTTGAATTTGGTAAAATATAAATCATTTTTGAATTCATAATATCAAATATAGCTTAGGCCTAATTTTTTGTATTTTTCTAGAAACATTCATTTTTTGATGAATAGTGAAATCACTAAGTGGTAGTTAAAAAAATTGAATTTTTTATAAAACATAATTTTACCGCTTCTGTGAGTGGAATTTAGAAAATCTGAGAGACATGGTTAATATCAAGGAGTAAAATGTGGTTCAATGACATGAAAATAATTTTTTGTGAATAGTAACTTTTTACTTTTATTTACCACGTTTAAAAGTGAATAGGGTAATTAAGGGTACAAATGATATTAATATTACCCTAACACATGTACTAATTCTATTGGACAAGGGTATCTCGACCAAAAACAACCTTAGGAGTAAAATATTATCATTTAGGTCCACTTGTATTAGATTAGGACATTTATTATTATTCAATTCAAAGAAGAGTTAAAAGAGTTAAAATCAAAGTTTATTTACTAAAACATTTTTATTATAGGGTTATACATAAGATAAATTCTATAGTAAATATTAATTAGTAATATAAAATGATTTCCTACATAATGGTATTTTATTTAAAATTTTTAGACATTAAATAATTTAATTTAGTCATGACACAATGGTGATGCAGTAATTACCTAATTAATGAATAATTAAGATAATTGATATTATAAATACCCAAATAAATGTAATTTGAGACTTTTTATAAATACCAATAATTTTATAGGTTAATATGACATGTTAGGATTGATTATTTAACCTTTTTAGAAGTAATCATCCTGTTATGATTTTCACAAAAATCAATTATTAAATAGTGTCAAAATTGACATAAAAGAGTTTTTAAAACAAATATTATATTATTAATTGATATTCAATTCCTAAAAATCTACGGTTCGGTCAAGATACTTATATCATAAAGTTGTATCATTAATCGACCACTTGAGGGTCTCTTGGAGGTATATAGTAAGTTTATTAACTATATAATATAAAAATACAAAGTGACATGGTAAGTATCAAACTAATTAACTAAGAGTTAAAACTAAAAGATAAGGTTAATATAATGACCAAAACCTGTCTAAATTATATTGTTTGAGTGTTTTTCGACCCATTACTACCTTAACCTTTAAATAATCTACTTTGGATCCATTAGAAACCGAATATGAATTTATTATAAAATAATATTTCTAGCTTTTCCAAAGGTGCCCCCCACCCCTCTTATTAAAGGGAACCCCCCCTTCTCATTAATTCACACCTTCAAAGCCATTTGGCTCGGCCAAACTCTGCCCACATACTCTATAAACTTCCATCACTACAATCTAGAGGCCTTATTTTTATCATAAAGCCAACCTATGGAGCCCTTTTGGTCAAATCAAAAGGAGGAACCCGAAGAAGAGGTAATGTTTTCACCACCCTTTTTCAAGTTCCTTTCTTCTTCCACTTCTTCTTTCTTTGTTATTACCATTATAAAATAATTAATCCAGTATCTCCTATATTCTGTAATATTATTAGAAATATGGTACAACCATATTCAGTATTCTATCCATCTTTTGAATGAAATTTCACCATACGTGCGTACGTACGGCTTACCGTCTCCACGTCGTGGTGTAGTTGTTATTCAATATATCATTATTTGGATGGGTATAATAATGATTTGTAATTCATGTAAATAATAAATATAACATGATAAGGATTCTGTATATATGATATAACATCCAATTATATATTATTTTAATATCAAAAGAATGATATTGTCGCTCGTGCGTACGTACGGACTACCGTCTCCACGAACGCGATGAGATTCATTCTCCATCGTATCCATTCAAGTATAATTATCATTTGATTATTTAAAAATAATTTTTAAGGACTTGATATCATTCTGGATATGAATAAGATACAACCTATCCATGACAAACCCGGCTTACATAACAAAATATATAAAAGAAAACGAGTATGTTAACACCCGAAACAATGATAATACTAATATATTATTAACAAATCAATGTTAAAAGATCATATATGATATCATATTAATCTATATAATTCTTTTATAATTTAATAACAATTATTTCACCATTATACAGGAGGTTAACCTACCCTCAACCAAGGAAAAGTAGAAGGTAAGCGTTATTTCATAATCTCTTCATTATCCGAGGTTGTTTATATGTAATTATGTACTGGGACCTCTTTATCATCCACATCCATGTTTCTTTAAAGTGTATTTCAAAACATTCTTTACTATTTTACAGAATATGGGTTAAATTCATTTATACCCTTGTTTGACTTTTTAAAATAAGTTTATAAAGGAATCTTTCCGTCGTTTTCCAAAAAGGTCCTTTTTAACCTTTTCGACAGAATTAAGGTAAGAATGTTTTTTTAACTTATACGGTGGGTACAGCTATTTTATTCTGTTATAAAATTTTTGAAGCTTCCCTTACACTATTATAAGTATATTTTCAAAATAAATTTTTTCTTTTATAATTATGCAATTTTTAAATGATTTGAAAAAAGAGATATTTCTCTCAAATATATGAAAATCCAGTGCAAATGTATACATATTTAACGCATGCATAAAAATGTTTTCAGAAAAACTGACTCTCGAGTGTGGTAGACAGGAAGGGATTGGGAATGGACCCATCGTGGCCTGTAATTAGTCGAGCAGTCTCAAAATTAGTTATTTTGTTTTCAGAATCTTGCATAATGTTTTCAGAAAAACACTAGAGTATATTTGAGCAATTTTAAACTTAGTATCTTCTAAAAAAATTGCATCGGTAGGTCTCATGAGACAAACTAGTGTCTTGGCACAAGGCCTTGACAAATCTTATTTTTAGTCTTGGCACGAGGCCTTGGCTATGTGGTTATGATAGTCTGGAATTATGCATTTCATCATTATGATAGTAGTTATTGATATTGCATGTGATTATTCGACTAGTAGAATATCCATGTGAATAAGTAAATGGCATTATTTCATTTTATGTTTTCCATACTATGTTGAAGTTCAAGTTTAAAAGGCTTTTGTTTTAGTTATATATTGCCTTAAATGTTTATTCTTATTTATGAAAGTTTCCACTATATTGTTATCCTTACTGGGCATTTGAACTCACCCCTTTTTCTATGATTTATTTTTTCCTGGATATGAAGAAGTATTTTATGAATGACCTGCAGGGATAGTATGAGGGGATATGAAGACAATATATTGTTGTAGTTTTTAACTTATTGATGTAATGTAAACATTATGAATATATCTAGTGTTTCCATGGCTACTAAACTAATCGGTCTTTCAATACTTGATCTTTTTTGTGATCATGCCAATGTTATGTAATAATGCACCGACTCTGGGTATCTAGGGTCGGGGCATTATATTTGGTATCAGAGGAAGTTTAGTACAAACCTTGGAAGCTATATTTAGATAAACTCTGATTAGAGCACATAGATCTAAGATGGACTTTGAGGATTAGTATAGTAGAACTTCCTAGAATTCTGGTATTGTAGAAATTTTGTGAGTTTTCCAAGCAATACATCCATGTCTGGATACAAGAAAGTAGAGGTGGCTCTGGAACAGATGTACCTAGGGGTAAAACCCAAAAACACCACTTTGAGATAGACTCGAACGGGAACTGGTGCACGACAACGGGCCTTGCTGCACTCTTGGTTACGACACTCCCGGGGGATATGCTTAGGATAATTCTCATTTTTTTTATAAACCATTATGAAGGGTTTATGAGTATTTTCTTCCTCAAAGGAGACATTTTTATGATTATGGATTATATCCATAAACTATTTAATTTATGGTATGTGTTTTAAAAGTTTGGGATTAGGTATTGTTATTCATAAACTAATCTAGTGTATGCCATTGTTTAGAAATGGCGCCTAATAGAAGGAATGAGAACTCCAGCAATGCACATGATCCATAGAGAAAGAAAGATCATATCAATCATGGTATTAAGCCATAATTTATAAGAGAAATAGTCTGCCATGTATTATCATCATATGAAGAAATAATATCATGTATTGATAAGATAAGTAAAGAGTTTTCTGAGTCCTATGGCTTTAAAGGGAAGCAAGAGAAGAAAAGGATGGAAGAGAGAAATATGGATAAAGGGAAGAAGGAAAAGAAGAATTTTCCCATATGTGATAACTGTCGGAAGAAACACCCTGGAACTTTCCTGAAAGGAATGGGAGTTTGTTATAAGTGTGGAGTAAAATGGCACAAAGTACGTGACTGCAAGGGTAAGAAAATGGTTTGAAATGTACAATGCTTCATTTTCAAGGAGTTTGGACACTACGCGAACCTATGTCCCAGTCATCAGACTATACCGCAAATGATGCTATTGGATAATAATCAAGTTATGATACTACCACAGATGAAGAGGAATGATTAGAGTTCTTATGTTGATTATGTCATTTGAGTGTTGTATCAACAATGTACTTGTTATAATAATTATGGAGTATATAAGGATTGTACTGCAGTATTATTTCATTAAGTACTTGAGATTGTGTGGAACAAAGAAAAGTGACTCAATAGCAGGTTAAATTTTGGGAAAATATATGGTTGAGAGAAAGATAAACCATAATATGGTTTTGATACCGAGGTAGTGATTTTAGAATAATACATGATTGATTTGGATAAATTATATTGGATATTTTTGACTACCTTGAAACTGATTAATGATTTGTATATTCCATCATTTTTTTGGTTTACGGCATTTTTGGATTGAAGGAATATATCTATTATTCTTTAAGGAATAAGAGATCATGAATGTAATCTATATGGTTTTATGGTAATTCATGATGTTGTAGTGTTTTATAAGAATACATGATGAAGGTGATCACATGTTATTACGCGGAAAAAAGGATCTTCATTGTGTTTACCTTTCATATATATTTTGGACTGAAGTATTTTGGATAGTTCTAGTTTGGATTATTTTGGATTGCCATAAAAGGACAACTCGGAGGTCGAGCGACAACCTGTCGCGTCCGACAAGGCCGCGAGACTTGAACCCACAACCAAAGGGCGACAAGGGTGTATCACCTACCACTGACCCATGTGATGTACTGGATTGAATAATGTCATTTTTTAATGGTTCTTCTAGATGAATTATAAATTAATTTTTTAACCCTATACGAATAAGATAAATAGAATATTATTTTTAAGTTCTATTATCTTTTAGAGTGAAAGATGAGTTTATGGTAGAAATTAGCTAAAGGATGAGACTCTACTTGTCAAGTATATATTTTTCTTCTTCTCTTATTCAATAAAGAAATTAATTCTTATACTTTAGTGAAGGGATCATAAAACAAAAAATTTGTTATCCTAATACCATATGTTTTGCTGAACCGATGGTATTTTAAATCATCATAGATTGATGAATTTAAAGCCCTCAATTTTACACTTGTTTGTGATTGATGACCTCAATCACTACCTATAAATATTTACATTTTCCCTCCAATTATATGTCTCTAATTTCCACCAATGTTCTTCGAATAGAGATCATAATTTGATGGTGACCGTTTCATTTATCTTTTCCTCTTATTAAGACTAAATTTTATTAACCCAATTTCTGATATCGGTTTTCCCACAAAGATATTTTCTATATTCAACCTTTTATTTTCGAAGAACAATTTCAAATTGTGAGGAAGAAATTTATTGAAGGAGGGTAGAATGTAACACCCCAAGCTTCCACGGTATGTTTCCCTTTGAATAATGCAATGGCGTGCATTGTACGCAACTTTGAGATTCTAACACACCACAACCAATCAAACTAGCCATTATGAATAGTAATACCTACTTATTGAAATTTTATAAATTTTATCTTTCGAAATGGACTTCATTTTTGGATTCTTAATATCAAAATTAGCTTAGGTGAAATTTTGGTACTTTTCGGATAACTTTCATATTTTGATGAATAGTGAAAATTACTAAATTTTAATTAAAATCAACTTTTTTAATCGAAATAATTAATAGTGATAAATTATTAATTTATGTGTTTTTAAAGTATATTTAGAATATATTTTTACCATTTAATAAAATGTTGTTCATTGGATGTAATTTCACATTTAAACCAGACATAAACAAGTGTCAATCTTTTGATAGTTATTATCTTTTAAAAACATGCTATTTGTTTTGACGACAGGAATTAATTTTTAAATTAATTAATGCAAATTATATGTTTTGAATTTGGTAAAATATACATCATTTTTGAATTCATAATATAAAATATAGCTTAGGCTTAATTTTTGGTATTTTTCTGGAAACTTTCATTTTTTGATGAATAGTGAAATCACTAAGTGGTAGTTAAAAAAACTGAAATTTTCATAAAACTTAATTTTACCGCTTTTTTGAGTAGAATTTCGAAAATCCGAGAGACATGGTTAATATCAAGGAGTAAAATTTGGTTCAATGAGATGAAAATAATTTTTGGTGAATAGTAACTTTTTACTTTTATTTACCATGGTTAAAAGTGAATAGGGTAATTAAGGGAAAAAATGATATTAATATTACCCTAAAACATGTACTAATTCTATTATACAAGTGTTTCTCGACCAAAAACAACCTTAGGAGTAAAATATTATCATTTAGGTCCACTTGTATTAGATTAGGACATTTATTATTATTTAATTCAAAGAAGAGTTAAAAGAGTTAAAATCAAAGTTTATTTACTAAAACATTTTCAGTATAGGGTTATACATAAGATAAATTAGATTGTAAAAATTCATTAGAAAGCTAAAAATATTTCCTAAATAATGGTATTTTATTTATAATTTTATACATTAAATAAGGTAATTAATTTATGACACAATGGTGATGCAATAATTACCTAATTAATGAAAAATTAGAATAATTGATATTATAAATACCCAAATAAATGTAATTTGAGGCTTTTTATAAATACCAATAATTTTATAGGTTAATATGACATGTTAGTATTGATTTAATTAACTTTTTTAGATTTTATCATTCTGTTATGATTTTTTAAAAAATCAATTATTTAATAGTGTCAAAATTGACATAAAAGAGTTTTTAAAACAAATATTATATTATTAATTGATATTCAATTCCTAAAAATCTGAGGTTCGGCCAAGAGACTTATATCATGATAGGTGTATCATTAATGGACCACTTGGGGGTCTCTTGGAGGTATATAGTATGTTTATTAACTATATAATATAAAAATACAAAGTGACATGGTAAGTATCAAACTAATTAACTAAGAGTTAAAACTAAAAGATAAGGTTAATATAATGACCCAAACCAGTCTAAATTCTATTTGTTGAGTGGTTTTCGACCCATCCCCACCATAAACTTTAAATAATAAACTTTGGAGCCATTAGAAACCGAATAGAAATTTATTATAAAATAATATTTCTAGCTTTTCCAAAGGTTCCCATCACCCCTCTTATAAAAGGGCACTCCACCTTCTCATTAATTCACACCTTCAAAGCCATTTGGCTCAGACAAAATCTGCCCAAATACTGTCTCAACTTCCATCACTACAACCTAGAGTCCTTATTTTGATCATAAATCCAACCTAAGGATCCCTTTAGATCAAATCAAAAGGAAGCACCCGAAGAAGAGGTAATGTTTTCACCACCCATTTTCAAGTTCCTTTCTTCTTCCACTTCTTATTTATTTGTTATTACCATTATAAAATAATGAATCCAGAATCTCCTATATACTGTAATATTATTATAAATATGGTACAACCATATTCAGTATTCTATCCATCCTTTGAATGACATGTCACCATACGTGCGTACGTACGACTTACCGTCTCCACGTCGTGGTGTAATTGTTATTCAATATATTATTTTTTGGATGGGTATAATAATTATTTTTAATTCATGTAAATAATAAATATAACCTTATAATGATTCTGTATATACGATATACCATACAATTATATATTATTTTAATATCAAAATAATGATATTGTTTCTCGTGCGTATGTACGGACTACCGTCTCCACGAACGCGATGAGATTCATTATCCATCGTATCCATTCAAGTATAATTATCATTTGATGATTTAAAAATAATTTTTAAGGACTTTATATCATTCTGGATATGAATAATATACAATCTATCCATGACAAACACGGCTTATGTAACAAAACATATAAAAGAAAACGAGTAAGTTAACACCCGGAACAACAATAATACCAAGATATTATTAACAAATCAATTTTAAAAGATCATATATGATATAATTTTAATGTATATGATTCTTGTATAATTTTATAACAATTATTTCACCATTATACAAGAGGTTAACCTACCCTCAACCAAGGAAAAGTAAAAGGTAAGGTTTATTTCACAATCTCTTCATTATCCGAGGTTGTTTATACGTAATTATCTACTAGGACCTCTTTATCATCCACATCCATGTTTCTTGAAAGTGTATTTCAAACCATTCTTAATATTTTATAGAATATGGGTTAGAGTCATTTATACCCTTGTTTTACTTTTTATAAAAAGTTTATAATGGAATCTTTCCGTCGTTTTCCAAACAAGGTCCTTTTTAACCTTTTCGACAGAATTAAGGTAAGAATGTTTTTTTAACTTATACGTAGGGTGCAGATATTTTCCACCGTTATAAAATTTTTGAAGCTTCCCTTACACTCTTATAAGGATATTTTCAAAATAAAGGTTTTCTTTTATAATTATGTGATTTTTAAATGATTTCAAAAAAGAGATATTTCTCTCAAATATATGAAAATCCAGTGCAAATGTATACGTATTTAATGCAAGTTTAAAAATGTTTTCATAAAACCCAACTCTCGAGTGTGGTAGACAGGAAGGGATTGGGAGTGAACCCATCATCGCATGTAATTAGTCGAGCAGTCTCAGAATTAGTTATTTTGTTTTCAGAAGCTTGCATAATGCTTTTAAAAAAACACTCGAGTATATTTGAGCAATTTTAAACTAAGTATCTTCTAAAAAAAATTGCATCGGTAGGTCTCATGAGACAAACTAGTGTCTTGGCACAAGGCCTTGACAAAATCTTATTTTTAGTCTTGTCACGAGGCCTTGGATATGTGGTTATGATAGTCTGGCATTATGCATTCTATCATTATGAAAGTGGTTATTGATATTTCATGTGATTATTAGATTAGTAGAATATCCATGTGAATAAGTAAATGGAATTATTTCATTTTATTTTTTCCATACTATGTTGAAGTTCAAGTTTAAAAGGCCTTTGTTTTAGTTATACATTTACTTAAATGTTTATTCTTATTTATGAAAGTTTCCGCTATATTGATATCCTTACTGGGAATTTGAGATCACCCCTTTTTCTATGATTTATTTTTCCCAGGATGTGAAGAAGTATTTTATGAATGACCTACAGGGATAGTATAAGAGGATATGAAGACAATATATTGTTGTAGTTTTTCACTTATTGATGTATAGTGTTTCCAAGGCTACTAAACTAATTGGTCTTTCGAGACTTGATCTTTCTTGTGATCATGCAAATGTTATGTAATATAGCACCGACTCTAGGAATCTAGGGTCGGGGTGTTACATTTATTAATATTTTATAATTATTTAAATATATCTATATTTTTTTATAATTATAATTTTAGATATTTGTATTTATTTGTAATTATTTTATATATTTATAAATATAATTATTCAATTATATACATTTATATCATTATAAATTTAATAAATATATTTATTAAAAATTTATAATTATTTACATGCATATATATATATATTTATAAGTTAAATACATATATTTACTTATTTATAAAATTATAATAGATGTATATATTATAATTTTATATTTATTTATTCAAAAGGGTGTAGGAAATAGGTGAGCCCGCTCATAAAAATTTATTAGATAAAAAAGATGACATGAGAAAACAAAAGGAAAGATATGGTCAAGTAAAGAGGAAACCCCTCACCCAGAAAAAGAACCTACAAGTCGAGAACAATAAACCCCATAATCATGGCTAGATTCATCATCGTCATCGGCAGTTTCCCAATTTGATTGTGTGTTCTTTTGATTAAAGGCCATAGAGTATATCTCTGTAATATTTTCCTACTCTGGAATGAACCTTGTGGGAGAGGACCTGGTGTAACTTCCACACCCTTGCTCATCACCCCAATCATCTCTACCACATCCCTAACAACAGTTTTTTGGATGCCTACCCCATATCCATGTTTTTTATTCCAAGTTCCTTTAGGTTCATCCTTCTTCATGACTGATTCCATTATCACCAAGGTATCCATCCCCTCTTCATCATTTTCCTTTCTAGATAAGGTCATTTTTATATGAGGGAGCATTTGGAACCCGTCAACATCAATAAGTACATTATTTATCCCACCTTTAGTCCATCAGTCCAAAATAGTTTTCCTTCCTTTACTTGTGTTTAGGGAGCTCTCATGTCATTACTCCTTATCCACTTATTCCTGTAAAATAGACTTTTAATCAGATAAACCATCAAAAACAGCAACATTAGATTCAAGAATTTTCTCAGAGGCAGGATTCACTACAATGTCAGCCCCTGATTTTCATTTCTACCCAACAAGATCAGCACTATTCCCATCTGGTGTGCCTACAAGAATAGGGGATGATGCCCCTGCCACTACAGCGGCCTCCTAGATCTCGGATTGATCATTCATTATGGAAAAAATCATATTTAGGAACCACCTAATGCATGATTCCGCTACTCCTGGAAACTTCAAGTGGTATCCTAGGGGTCACATAATTATTTATAATTATTTAAAGAACATTGGTCATTTATAAATTTATAATTAATTTTTTCAATTCATGTTTAATCATTTTTTTAGTCAAAATTACAAGATCTGCTTCCACCTCCTTTGTTTCACATAGATATTATTGAGGCAATTAATTTTATGATTTAAATAAAATTGAGTAACTCATTCGTCGGTTCTATGTTTTCTGGTCAGACAACATAGGACTACACACAATGTAATTAGAGTTACACATGGTGTAGTCATGATCAATGCATCAGAATTTATTTGAAAATGAATTCAAGACCATATTCATTAACTACATGCTTTAAATGCACCACATGTTGACTGCAATAGACTGGCGCCCAAGAAACTAGAGTACACACTGTGTATCCCATCTACACACCATGTAGTCCCTTTGAGTCAAATATGGGCTGTCTATTTTAATACATGGCCTACCTGACTGGTGACCATGTAATTTGGAGATCATACGATGTGTGTCCCATTGGACATTATGTGTACTCCATCTTTTGAGGTACAATTTACACACCGAGTCCCCAGGTGTGTACCTCGGATAGATGGTGAGACTCATACAAGTCATGTGCTCAGATGTACACGGTGCGTACATATACCAAATTACACAAATTTAAAATTTATTTATTTTACTATGTAAACCTTGAGACATATACTTTCATGTGTTCATAAAGATAAGACATTCCATGTGATAGGTTTTAATATACATAAATATATAAATATTAAATTAATATATATGTAATTTTTAGATCTTAATGTCATGTATGAGTCATATTATAGTTGTTAATTTATGTGAATTAAAGCATAACACGTGACATATAAATCATTTAATTCATGTAATCATTAAATTGATAGCACACGTCATGAAAGGACATGATAAGTTGTGTATTCCAGATGTCACAAGAGTAAACAAGTATAAATGTATAATACATATTCGGTAGAATCAGATGGGTATTCATCGTGTTTCCTCAAAGGTACATTGATGTACATAGTTATTTTTAAATGAATTTATTTAATTTGTTTAAAATTATAATAGATTAGAATATCAAGGAAATTTGGATAATAATTAAGATAAAAGAATTGATTAATTAAACAGAATAATTAATTGATTCTAGCGTGATTTATCTTAAATAAGAATGATTAATAATTGAATGCTAGTTTTATTAAATGAATAATTCATTTCATGCATGTGGATGATCATGAGATAGATCATACCTTTGTACGTTATCAGTTTCATTTAATTTATTATTAAATTAAATAGTTGGTCATCATTCTCTATATCCTCTTATTATATAGGGAATGTGTTCACATGGTTTATATTATGTAAACCCCCTTTTCCCTCACCTGTGTCTGATTAAAAGGCATATGTAAAGGATGGAGCACCCAAGCTAGTGGACGTTGTTCAAGGTCGTAGTTGAGGCGAAACCAATCCAAGAAGATACATTAGTGGAAAGTTGAAACATGAACCATAATCAGTTCAAGGTGTTTTTTCCCTAGGTCAACAGTTGGTTTATAAAATGCTAGATAAACTAACCACTCGTAAAAGATCATGATAATGTTGCTTTATTATTTTATTTATGTCAGTTTCACTGTTATTTCATTATGGATATTTTTTCATGATCACATAATTAATGAGTTAATGAGCAAGCAATATAGAACTAAAATAAACTGGCATATGCGTAAATATTATCTAATACATGGTTAATCACTTAAGTAAATCTACTTAATATTAAAAATCATGTGATAAAGGTAATAATTTGAAATTTATTCATAAAAGGATAAATTACCTCAATAAAATATTGAGTTAGTATATCCTTCCATAAATTCATTTGAAATCGAACCATAGTTTAAAGTGCTTAACCAGTCCATTTTGGGGTGATTTCAATTATCATGGAGTTATAACTTGATGTTTTTGGTTGGATTAACTAGGCTACCATAAAGGGTGGACTTTTAAATTAGGACATGGTGTAACTAAGAGGAAAAAGTTATGAAAATCCATTTTAATGATTTTAGGATTGGGGAGTCCACTCAGTGGATCAAGGAACTATGTGTTAATGCAGTTGGCATTTGTAATTCCTACATAAAACCATTCAATTTTCTTTACCAACACAATTTGGGGTAATGAGAAGGGGGATATGAATCCTTTCCACTATAATGTCCAAGAAATTGGATATTCTGAATCCAATGGTAATGGATGTTGGGTTTTGACAAAATAGCGGGGGACTAATAAATATAAGATTAATTTATTTGTATAAATTATATCAGAAAAATTACTAAAATTATGATTATCTTATTTATAGAAACAACAATAAAAAAACATAAAACAGATCATTATTATCTATACTTGATAAGGAAATCCTTCTCACCGATGCAAATTTCCAAGAGTGGAAAAGGTTCCTAAGTGTTATCCTTCACTAGGAAATGAAATTTTATGTTATGGAAGAACCTTTACTAGGATATGGAAATTTGGAAAGCAATGAATATTTATCTATCTATGAGAAACATTTGAATGATGCTACATATGTTTAGTGATTTATTCTATCATCCATGTCCAATAATATTTTGAAGAAACATGAGGGTAAGAATGCCTAAATAATGATGTCTCACATTCAGGGTCTATATCAAGAGAAGGAAATCCAAAATAGGTATGATATCTCTAATTCTTTTTTCACAACTATTTTTGGAGAGTTTACACCATCTAGACCTCATGTTTCCAAACTCATTGGATACATTGAATGTATGGATGTCTTACATATTAAATTCTTGGATGAGTTTCATACAGATCTCATAAATTCATCACTACCCAAGACCTTCTCCAGCATTATTGTTAATTACAATATGAGAAATAATGAGAAGAGCCTTTCATAACTTCTTAATTCAATTTTCCAAGTGGATAAGGACATGGGGCATGACAAACCGATGGTCCTTATATTGAATAAGAAAATTAAGGACAAGTAAAAGGGGCCCAATATTTATAAATAGTCTAAAGCTCTTAAGCATCATCCTTCCAATAAGAAGAAGATCCAAGGGTAGGGAAAAGAAAAGGAGGAAGTATGTTTTTCATGTGGCATGTCAAGCCACTGGAAGAGGAACTGAACCCAGAAGTAAGGGGGATCTAAATGTGTATTTGTTATCGAGTGTAATATTTCAATATCTACACATTGGGTATTAGATACAGCTTGTGGGTATCACATCTATATCCAAATGAAGAAAAAAATATTTTAAATGATTTCAATAGGAGAGGTGGATCTTAGAGCTAATAATTTTGCGAGGTCGGTTTCTCTATACATTGGTGACTACATCCTCTCATTGCCAACATGAATGATTTTGGTTTTGAAATATTTTTATTATATACCTAAAGTTACCGAAAACATAATGTATGTATCATTCTTAGATGAAGATGATTTTATTTTCAATTTTTTAAATATAATTTGTTTCTATTATAAGGACAATATATTCTATGGTATGGAACTTTTAAATAATAGTATTTATGTATTAAATTATGAAAATCAAGTGTTAGAAATTGATAATGAATCATGTTGACATGACTTATATAACACCCAACTCTGGCATCACTATCTTGGTCATGTATACAAAAAAATTTGACAAAGCTATGGAAATATGGTTATTTAGAATCATCTGATCTAAAACCACAAGATAGATGTCATGCTTGTTTTCTAGAAAAAACGAGTAAACCACCATTTTGTGGACATGGTGAATGGGTCATAGAGATTTTATAATTGTTACACATTGATGTGTGTGGAACATTTCCAATAGAAGACATATTTGGATATTCTTACATCATAAATTTTACTAATTACTTGAGTAGATATGGTTATGTCTACGTGTTGAGGCATAATTCTAAGTCCTTTGAGAAATTCAACGAATTCAAGAATAAAGTTTAGAATCAACTTGGTAAGAAGATAAATAATCTTCGATCAGATCAAATGGGTGAATATATTCAACAAATAAATAAAGGAATAATACCTATACAACTCCTTAGAGAAGAAAGTGAATTTCACCAAACATTCCATCTTTATTGAGAGGGAGCACATCCTCAAAAAGGATAGTGGGAGAAAGATTTATTTCAATGAATTTGATTCTCATAATATACAAGAGTTGTAATAGTGAAATATTCCATAGGTCCCCATATAATAAGTAGTTCTTGAAACACAAGTACTTTATAGGAGCATAAGATAGGTAAGAGAACTAGAGAGATATTGTTTTCCAGTCACTGAATATAGTGACTCATTATTGGTTGACAATGATGAACCTTGCTCCTATATTGGGGTATTGGGAAGATTATAAGTTTCGAGATGGAAATAATCCATTAATTATGAAATTCATTCCATGTAATAGAACCATGTTTGGGTTTTGTTCAATGTTCTAGTTGATGTAAAGACCATTGGGTGAAAATGGGCATTCAAGAGGAAACTAGACATGGATGGTAATGTAAATACCTATAAATAAAGGATAGTTCCTAAAGGGTTTAAACAACATCAAGGAATTTACTATAGTGAAACCTTTTCACCAATTTATATGTTTAAATCCAATAGAATTATATTTTCTATAGCAACTTACCATGAATTTGATATTTGGATGATGGAGGTCAATACTGAATTCCTTAACGAGAACCTTAAGGAAGATTTCTATATGAAAAAACCTAAAGGGTTTGTGACTCTAGGTGATTCCAATAATATTTTCATGTTTCATAGATCTATTTATGGATGGAAGCATCCATCCAGGTTATGGAACATTTAATTTGATGAATCCATAAAATAATTTGGTTTCTTTAAGAATGAATGTGAACTATGTGTTTAAAATAGGTCTAGTGGGAATGCATTCATTATCATAGTAGTATGTGTTGATAAAATGTTACTTATTGAAAATGGAATACCATTATAATAGTTAGTTAAGGAATATTTAAACAAGTGCTTCTCCATGAAGGACGTAGGTGAAGTAGCATATATTCAATGGATCAATATCATTCATGATAGATCCAAGAGGCTACTTGGACTAAGTAAAATTATATATATTGACTGGTTACTAAATATATTTAGTATGAAAAAATCCAAGAGGGCATTAGTTCTAGTGTCACATGGTTTACATCAATCTATGAAAATGTGTCCTCAAAAAAACAAGAGAAAGAGAGAATAATAAAGAACCCATATGCTTTGGTGATAGGATAAATCATGTACGCCATGTTGTGTACTAGACATGAAGTTTAATATGCACTATGCCAGGTAGGAATATATCAACAATATCCATAAGAACAACATTGGACTATTTTTAAGACTATCCTTAAGTATCTGAGAAGAAAGAAGGATATGTTCCTGGTGTATGGAGGAGATGAGGAAATGGTCATCAAGGGTTATACTGATGCTGGTTTTCAAATAGACCATACTGATCTTAAGTTGAAATCAGGATATTTTTTCTATCTCAAAAGAGGATTTGTGAGATTGAAGATTCAAAATATCCATTTTCACTGATTCTACCATGGAGTCAAAGTATATAGATGAATCTGATGTAGCCAATTAATCTGTTTGGATTTAAAACTTTGTCTAGGATCATTATGTGGTACCTAGAAGTAAAGAACGTATCACATTGTATTGTGATAATACTATTGTGGTGTCTCAGAAAAAATAGAAAAGGCCACACCGATGGAAAAATTTATACTCTTGAAGTATCACCTCTTGAGGGATTTTAATCATAGGGGTGAAGTTGCAGTGAGTATAGTAATTATGAAAGAGAATGTTTAGGAACCCTTAACTAAAGTATTATCTCAGCAGAAGCATGATTCTTGTGTGAGATCTAGCAGACTAAAGGTTGATAGTAGTTTGATCTAGTGTAAGTGGGAGTCTGTTGGAGTTGGTTCCCCATAACTAACTTCTATATAATTTATGATAAACATTTATTCATTTTTTTTAATATTAATAAACTAATTATCATATCATGATTTTTCTTCTATATGACATTTTATGTTATAATTTTTTAAAATTAGTTTTCTCACTAAAAGTTCATAGCAGTTGCCTGCTATGATGAGAACCTGAAAGTGTTACGAACCAATTCTTGAATATAAGTTATATAGCTGGATGATATCATTTTATGGACCAAAATGATATAGACTATCCGGGGTGGATACTCATTGGACTTTGTGGAACCTTACCATAGTGTACGCCCTTGGTAATATCCATTGGGATATTATGAGAATGAGACCCACCAGTAATAAATCCACATTTCTATGTGTAATTGGATGTAACTATCCAATGGCATGTGTATTGGTCCTTAGACATTAATATTATTATTAATGATAATTTTGAGTTGATCACTTAGATGTATTAATGAAAAATATGATGACGGATGTTCGTGGATAAGTAGGATATGTTGGGTGCGTCAAGAGAAATATTTCATTAATGAATAATGTAAGAAAGGGTTTTACCTTCTGTTAATTAATAGAATTTGATATTTCAAGCCCTTGTATTAAATGATATAGCCTAAATAAATCCATATCCACGGTGTGTTCTGTATCGAAGTTATATTTTTGGGAATTCAAAGAAATAAAAATCGATTACATAGGCTGATGGCACTATCCCAAAACCTAATTAATTAAAGATATTGAGATAAAGGAGTTATATTACACAACAAGCATCTGTATGAGGTAACATGTCATTTTAGAATTAACTTGTTTCTCTATGGGTCCCTTAGTGCATTTCTAGATGATAACCTTGGAATTTAGGCTACTTCACCTAATACAACTAAGAAAGATCCCTAAAGGGTCACACACTAAGTGTATCCATAATCTCAGTTAAATAATATATTATTATTTATTACTTAACAATTTTAATATATATTATCCTCCATTTTGGTTTAATAATTATTCATATATGCCTGATCACATATATTTCATTACTAGTTATTCGAGAGAATATAATGTGAGTTTAATATTTAATAAATATTTATTTTATATTTAGTGAATATAATATTTATTTATTTATCAGTGAGTAATGTAGTGATATTTATTTAATAAATGAATAGTAAATATTCAGGGCCTGGTAAATATTTTGGAACAATGGTGGATCGAGTTAAATGGTCTGGTGAGAAATAATAATATAAAATATTATTTGAATAAATAATATTTAATTATAAATTTCAAGTTAAGTAGATATCGAGAAATATTATTATTATTATCATTATTTTACATGGGGTTTCTCTATGATTAAATAAATAAATAAGATCACTTGTGAAATTATTTTATTTCAACCCTAGCAATATATAAACTCAATTGTGTTATTTTCTCATTATGTCAATCCATTTCTCTTAGTTGTGCACATCAGATTTGGAGAATCCTCTCAACCCTAGAGAGATCCCTTCTCCATGAACTCTCCCAAGAATAGAGAGTCATCCTCCTCCACTGGATCAAAGAGAATTCTTTGGAAGCGGTTCTCAAAATGATCAAAGGCAGATGATGCAAGTTCAAGGATATGTGATTCTAGCACATGGAGATTCCATCAACGGTGTCTGGAGATTTGTGGATCACCACTATCAAGAATATACACTTGGTTTCTACAATGCAATGATGGTGGACCCGAGATTTTTCATTGGATTCAACAATAAAGAAATAATTTCAAAAAAGGTAATTATTTATTTAATTAAATTAATTATAAATAATATGTGAGGATACTCTCTCTTGGTTTGAATGTAATTATCGATTACCTATTTCTTTGATTCAATTATGTGGATCACGATGTTCATCATCACATCGATCTTGGATCAATCATCGATTAATGAAAAAATCAAATTTGGGAACTGCCCATCGCATGCTTCTTCTATGCCCAGAACCATCATAACCAAAAAATCCCACCATTTATTGATTGGTCATTCCATCTTGAAGGGATCACACTTCACCTTTATTGAATCAAGAATTTCTAAGAACTAAAATGGTATATAAATATTGGTCAACAAATTTTCAGCCTCTTGAGGATCATTAAATCCTTGTTAATCAAGTGTTTTCTGCTAAAGATACTCATGACCATGATCTCTATCTTTATCCATTCATGGTTCTGCTATAGGAGCTTGAATAAAAATGGTTCCGGAAGCCTATCCCAGATAATGGAAATCTCACACCACTATTTAAAAACATTTTGGTCAACTAGATGATTTTCTTGTTATAGTTCACCAGTAACTTTCTCCCATGGCCCATTAAAACATCTCCTAAGAGGCATGATGCTACACAATATCAATATAAAATAGTAAAAACATCAACAAGGGTGCCTAGATCATCAACTTAATCAAGAGATATTAGAATATCAATCATCAGGGATTTCAAAACACTCAAATCAACTAGGAAAATACAAGATTCTGGTTAGTTTATTCCTCATGAACACTTTTCCCAAACAACCAAGGTGACTTAGGACTCTCTATGATTATTTTGGGATATGTACTTTCTCACAACTACATCTTAAGTCTTAACAATCCTACCTCTTGTCTACTATGAAATCCTACACTGCATACCAATATTAAGAAAATAAGGTCACGCACCTTTAATACCACTTTGATAAGAACTATCCTAATTAACTTAGTAAACTAAAACCTGATATGGTCCTGATATATCTAGAAGTAATTTCTTGATCCCCATGAGTTTGTGAATAACACCTAGTATCATAAATACATCTAAAGGAATGGGTTTTTTACAAAAAAAACCATAAATACATAACAGTTGAGGAGAAAAAAATAATTGGCATTCCAACACTCCTCAAGGAGAAAATTACCAGAAGTATATATATGAACATCCTAAGGTAATCATATAAAAATGAAAACAAAACATTTATCAATACTAAGTCTCAAAAATCCATTCAACTTGTGTATCACATCCCCACCAGTCACCTCCGTCACTCCAAGTCCCATGATTCAATCACACCTATAACCTTAAACTGGTTACTTACAATTACCTAGACCTAGAATAAAAAAAATCTACAAACACCTGAAATCAAAGGTAGGTTGTGAGGTGAAAACCCAGTAGGTTCTCACCAAGTGTTCCATAACCAATTCCATTACAATTAAACCATTTATTCCTTCAATTTAAATAAAACAATTCATGAAATAACACATATATATATATATATTATTAATAAAAATATAATTACAAATATATGTATGATATTTATATCAAAAAAATTATTAAATTGAGATTTTATATAAAACATTTATATAAAACAACTAGCATGAATAAATTAGTTTCTTAAACTATGGTGTGTATAATCAATTCAAAACCAAACACCATTTTCATATGCCCAAAATCATGTTATTTCTAGTCTCTATGATCCTCACACTACTCAATCTCAAATCAATGCTCAGGTATGTTTTCACATGTCCCTAGGCTCTAGACAACATGACAAATCAATCAATATACCATCAGGTAAAATCATGTTGAACTAGGTCTAGATCGAGTTTTCTTCATCAATATATTTATAGGGAGTCAAAGTCCTACTATGATTTTCTTAATCCCCGACTAATGAATTAGGCTCACATTTTATCAATACATTAATCGGTAAATCATGTATAAATAAATAATTCCCAATAGATTCATCATTCATAGTTCAAAGGCCTAATTTCAAGTTAAATATGCCTTTTCAATTTCGAACAAAATCATGGGTTTTCATCAAATTCATGTATATAAAATAATATTTCATTTAAATCCATATTTATCAAGATTAAATATAAAATAATTTCTTAAAAACTCTTCACCTTTCAAGGCATAATTATTCTCATAATCTACACAATAATTTAAATTTCATTGAAATTCGGGTCTTTCACAATTTCAATGCCTTTTTTAAATCAAAGAACAAATCATATCAAATGAAAGTTTTATAAATCAATTAAAAAATAATTTTAATTAAATAAATAAATAGGATTTCAATTTATGGGTAAATCCTTAGGAAAAACCTACCTTTAATCATATGATCAATCACTCAAAAACATGAAATGGGAATTCTAATAGAGTGCCGATGAAACTTAAGATAAAGAAGGAATACCTAAAAATCTAGCTCGTTAGTTTAAGGTTCCAATAAATCAACATCACAAGGATTTTTCACTCTCTAAAAATAAGAGAATTAAAAATATAGGACTTGATACAATAGAATATTCACTTACCATATAGGGATCAATCTCATCCACCGATACTTTGATTTGAGAACAAGGGAGGTTGTAGGATCAAAAAAAAACTTTTGGGATCCTCAAAAAAACAAAAGGTAAAATAAGGTTAGAGTGAGGGTTAAATAGGGGGAGGTTGAAGATAAAAATAGGGTTCATGAATTTAATTTCTGTATAACACTGACTATGCTGCAACCCCAGATTTTCATGGTGTAGAAGCATGAAAACACCCGAGACATTGATGTAGCCACCTATGACCATGCCACATCCCATCCTGGTCAATCAGGATCTAAAACATGCAATCTAGAACTTTCTTAGATCTTCTTCTCCCAAGGTAAGGCTATGTAATAACCCATAAACCACGTGACATCCACCCTTAAATTATAAGAGACTCAAAAACCCACCATGTAGCATCCATCCATCTATGCCGTAGTGGTGCCCAAAAAGGAAGGGGCATCAAACCTCCTTCCCATGTCCTTACACTATAGTAGAGTCCCCAAACTATATCCATACACCTTCCTTGGTGTATCCCCTAACCTCTATAGTGATTATCCCCTACAAAACATCATAAGATTCCTATAAACTCCATAAAGACTTGAAATTGAACCCAACATTAAATGTTCAAAGACAGGGACAAAAAGGTAGTGCATGAAAGTTGTAATAGGATATTACACCTTCCAAATTCATGTTTTGGTGCTACCCTTATATACAACATGATTATTTATTATCCCATAAACATGCAATGATGCACATATGTCATGGATTCAAAATCCACCTATAGAAATAAAATTCAAAACAAGTCCACCTCTACACTACTCCAAGACCAAAAATTCAAATTTAATCAAAAAGAATGACCCACAAATTTGTGGGTTATTACAGTACATTCCATGTACTCTAATAAACATTGAATTTTGAAAATTCTACATCAATGGTTGAGATACTTATTCTACCCATTGAGAATTATGTTCCATGTTTTATTTGGTGGGGTTACAAAACATGTGAATCTAGCATACAAGGCAGGTAGTAACAGTTTCTCCACTAATTGCTTCTAGAAATGAAATTAACTACAAGAAATGTAGTTTTCTTTTATGATCCAAAACATTTATGATCCATGAATTCTACCATAAACCCTATAAATTATCTAGAAATTCTGAAATAAAGTATTTACACCACATCAAGGAATATATATGATATGATATGACTCTTTACTGCTTAATTCACAATAAAATAATATCCATAGATTCGGTGAATTATTTCTTAAGTAAGAAATAAATGTTTTGTGTTAGAGGAAACCCTTCCTAAGTAGTAGACTGGTGAAGTTATTCAAAAAACTAATATATATGCTTATGGTATGTATTTAATGAATTTTATTGATTTATTCACTATCATTCTTGTATCCATGGAATTTAATTTTCAAAAATATGATAATATGGAAACGTTAAAGGTGATAGATGACCTATCAAAGGTTCTATCAGAGAAAAGTGAGGCATGAGAGGTATGTGGTTTCAAAGGAATTGTTTGGATATAATATTATTGATGAAGATCATTTTATACACATGTAATCAATATTATTGGGAATCTAAGTCACTTATAGAGGTTGGGGTCTTTTTTAAGGATTGTTCTAGCTATGGAATTCATTCTATAATCATTATCAGAAAAATTATGATAGTTTATTGTAAAATATAATAAGAATGAGTTTAATAAAATTTCACCTAATATCTTAAATATGTTTAGTATTTCTATAAAGAACATAGTTTTTATAAGATCTAGTTTCATGTTGATGGTATAACATAGTAATTTTTTAAGCCAAGAGAAGATGATTTGTGGGTATAATAGTTATTCATGGACATTGAAACATATGAGAGTTACTAGGATAGAGGGTAAATATTTCCATTGTTGTAAGTGTGGTCACTAGAAAAGGAAATTCCTAGAATATCATAAGGGTATCAAGATTCTTCATGGAGTTTCCAAATTAGTTATTAGTGTTATGAAATTAAATTGTACAATTTTTAAGGGTAAATGATAGAAACTAAACATTAAAAAAGTGTTTTAGATATGTATAAAAGTACAAAATTATTGAATAATTTAGTGATAAATATATAAGTATGCATTAATATGATGAATAAAAGGGTTTCTACAGTGAGGAGGTGGATGTTTTAGACTACATAAAATCTTGAGTGGATTTAGAAATTATAAAAGTAAGTATTTCTCAAATTTTTTCTATTATTAGATAAAATAATTGACATTGTAAAAAAATTGTTGTTATAAATAAATGTGATGGTGATTTTTAGGCATGGTTTATGATTTGATACTTTTCTAAAAAAATATAATCAATGAAATAATAAAAGGTTTTTTATCTATGTTATTTCTTGAAATATGACAGAAAAAGTCCCCACAACCTAAGAGTATCATAGTTTAAAGAATAAAATATTCTTTTCAAAATATTGTTTCAAACATTATGACTGAAAATTAAAATTTTATTATCAAAACCCTTTTGAGGAAAAGTGAGAAACCACAAGTTCCAAACATTACAACCAACTAAACCATGAAAAGATAACCTAGATCATGACTACAGAATCTGCCCCTCCCCCGCGACTACATCATGATGAAAAGCCCTCACCGTCGGATGACCGCTCGGCTAGTTGTCCCGTGCAGGGATGCACGAGCTTGGTATCAATGGCAGAGTCATACCCTCTCGAACATCCAAATCCAAATGGTATGCTAAGGTGTAGTATTTTTTCTCTGGACCTCATCTGAAGCAGATCCATACAACATGCTAGTTGAAAACACACCAAAATGAACAAGAAACCTATAGCCACAAACTTTCCCAAATAGAATCCAATAACCTCCACTCGAATTTTTAAATTGCAGAACCAAAAGCATCACATGTTCACACAGAAGAAAAATTCAGCATGCCACGAGTCTCTTCATGGATCAATCCACTTTACCTCTTCATTCAACCCCTCCTCGTGAGATAGCACGAGCAAGCTTGGAAATAAATAATCATGAAGGACCTTCCTGTGACACTTTGGCCCCCCCAATCCTAGTCCCTTTCCTCCCTTACCAAGTACAAAAATTGAACAAAAGTCATCCGAAATGAAAAAAACTACCGAAGCCGAAGAGAGTCCTTCCCTACTACTTCGAATCATAGAAAAATCCATGGCCATAATAGTCTTCCTCCAAGCATGCTCCATGTATGAAAAATAAGAGACATCTAAAGAAAGAAAAAATTACCCTAAAAATGGACAGCAGATACACACACAACGAGTAGACCACATCCAATTCTAGAAAGTTACCTCACCCAAAATCGTCACCACCAGAACAAAAAAACCAGTCAACACACCTACGCTGCAAACCACACTGGAATAGAATGAACTACAAATGAAAACCCAGATCCAAGAGAAATCTCCTCCAGAACCAAAATACAGGCAAAAAGTGAAAATCAATGAGAATCCATTACCGCATGTATGCCTACCCGAGTGCAATAGTTTCCGAACAAGAGTTCCGTAGAGAACCAGAACCCAAATCTCATCGCCGCATACCAGGTCACTCGTGGAGACCATGACTAACCACCCAATGCACACAGTCTGAGCTAGGATAGAAATTCGAAAACCAAGGAATCTGGATCTCGGCCATTGGATGAACACTGCACCGCCAAGGAAATCCCTATCCAACATAGGTCGAGTTGAGCGAGAAGCAGGCCGACAGCGATGTGAAGCACCGAGACGACTGATCCCATGAAGTCGATGATGTCACCATGACAGGGGAACCACCGTCATGAACTTGCCGAGTATGAAGTGGGAATCTGAGCTAACCTGAGGAGAAAGGCAGCGATGACGAGGGGAAACCCTAGCTATGGAGTTCCCCTTACCGGATCATCATTATGAATACCATATAACATATGGTTATTAATAGTTTATTTTTTAAATATACCCATAATAAAAATAAGTGTTATTTACTAAAAATGAATTTGTGTCTTAAAAGTTTATATTTTTAGAGAAAATATAGTTTCTAAGAGGTTAAAGGAAGTATGTTCGATGTTAGAAAAGTTCAAAGTTTAACAAATAAATGATTATATAGGTCTAATTCATTGTGAATGTCACTTAATATCCTAAAATTGTTTTGGGAATGTAGGTAAAGAATGATATTAATGTAAATTTTATCAATTAAATTGGTAAAAATTGATCTTTAATAAATGTTTGAGTGAAAATATTCCAAGGTGATGATAATGATCTTATAAATGGTTCTAGGTAGGAATTAGAAGTTTTTAACATTATATAATTGGTTTTTTTGAAGTAAATGTGTTTGGATACTAAGTTTAAATATTTGAACATGAGGATTATGAATCAAATATCACTATTATATAAATAATATGTGCTCATAGATGTTACCCATTAAAGGAGTTTAGTGGGAGAATTAATCAAATGGACATATATATAATGTTTCAATTAATAGATGGGTATGTAATGGGTATAATAAAATCCTTAAAGTAAAAAAACATAAGTCTTTTCTATTATGGTCTGTCATATAGGATATGATTATATGGGAACTTATGTATGGTTTTTTGTTAATACCTTAAAATAAGTTTAAGAATATAAAATGTATCATGTTATACAAAATTAAGTATCTACTCATGTTGAATATATATATTCATGAAGAAAAATGATAATTAAAGTATAAATTTTAGTTATACATAATTAATGGTCATAGTGGAGTATTTTATGTTGTAATGATATGTTAAGTTTATTGTGGTCTGGGTTTTGTATGGATATACAAAATCTAATCATATGGAACAAAATTAGTTTTGTGTGATAGATAACCCACTATGTATACCACATGGAGCTTCATATGTTATATCTTTGGTGTAATAGGGGTGCATGTTTCATATTGAATCCACATACCTGAGCTTAATGGGATAGATAGAATGAGAAAATCCATACTTTTATACCTTTACGATACCTACCTTAAGGATATGTTAACCCATAGTTTGTTGGTTATGTTATTGATCATTTCATCAGTTGAGGATTAACCAAGATAATAATTGTGGTCTCATTGGAAGAATATGAAATATAGTCCCTTGATTGAGATAAACTAAGAAGGTGTATATCTATACCTAGATAAGGTACATGTGATACACTTATTTATTTGGGTGAGGGAAATTTGATGTTTTAATCCACACATTCAGTCTATACTCGAAGACTCAATAATCTATGTGTAGGGTATACAATAATATTTTACATCATATCTCATGGGGATTATATTATCATGCATGTTTTATATGAGAAAAATGATGGAAATAGGTATATATATTCATGTGTTTGATAGTGAACATGCTATATCCCTTTGTTTCATGACTAAAATTGACTCATTCTTAAGGTCTCTCTTTAATTATAATTATGAATTCGGGAATTAATAATTATTATCAATGATACAAAGGTCCATGGGGTCACACTTTCATGATTTGTGAATAGGGATTATGTTTTTTTAATAAGAATTTATAAACAACTTTAAGAGATACCTTAAAAGTTCTTTAAAGGATATCTAAAAGAAGTTTTAGAACTATTTTTTAGAATTTATTACATATGAGGTAACATTTGGTTAAAATATGTGATAGATTTTAGAAAATGTGTTTTGTAAGATATCCAAAAGGAGTTTTGGAAACGTTTTCACAAGTTCTTACATATTATGTAACATATGGTGAAAGTATGTTAAGTTTATGAGGATTTAGCTAAAGAGGGATATTGTATAAAATATGCACTAGAGTCTACACCATGATAGTGTGGTCTAGAATATGATATGACTTGAGATTGTATAAACCATAACATAGTGTGGGTAGTTATGTTATGGTTTAGTACATGGAAATGGTTGTCTTTTGAAATAATGATCAATGTTGAAGTCTTCTTTGACCTAGGTTAACATATTTGATTTGTTTTTCATGTGATAATAATTTGAGTAATTTGAAAATCAATGTTTATTTATTGAATGTTAATAAAAAAAGTTAATATTAAACCATGAGTTATAAAATTATAAATATTTTTTAACGTTTCCTCAATAATATCCAACCATTTGAGAAATTTTTATATTATAAGTAGTTTCCTTGGATGGATATATAATTAGGCTCATCATTTTTTGTTTAGATGCATGAGATATTATGATTTGAATAGTGTGAAAACTCATTAAACTAAAGATCAATTTAGCTCTCATTTACCATCATATATTAATTTGATGTTTTTAAGAAATTTTGGATATAAGAGGATCATTCCCATACATTGGGAGATCGACATAGCCTATGGATTTAATTGGTTGATTCTAAATTATCCTTATCAATCTCATGTGGTGGAGCTTATATAAACCAAATAAATATTGAAATGGTATGTATTCATTATTTATTTTATCCAATAAAAATGAATGGAAAGGTATTTTGTAAAATTGGGTTTTGGTAATTGATTTCTACTATTTTTAGATAAGGTTTTTCCAAAAAAAACCTTCAAGTAGACCCTAAGTGTTCAATGCTTTGGTTTATTAGGAGAAACCTAAGGAAATTTCTACGGTTTAGAGATTTATGGGATTGGAAATACATTATAAGAAATTAATTTTTGGATTATCCTGATTGGAATCACTAATGATAGTACTAATAAACAATGGGTTCAGGTTTGAGTTGTCTAATTAGGGAAAAAGAACTGTCCAAAAGCTAATGTTCAGATTAAATAATGCTCAAATATTGACCTTACCTAAGATGATTAAGGATTATATAGTTCAGAATAATGCATCATAAGTTGATCATAGGATAATATTTATGTCATATAGATGGGTAGTCACTTATAGGTATAAGTACATGATGCCGTCTGGGTGGAATTACCCAAATCAAAATCTAGATATTATTATGGTTGTTCATGCACTAGATTGTTAGAACCAATATCTCCTGATTTATAGGTTTTTCATGTACACTGATCAAAATACACTCACATATATAACTATATTTTCATACTGTGACCTAGAACTTCAAAAGACAAAGTAGGTCAAGTATTTTTGGTCCGTTGATTTAAAAAGGGTGTACACCACCAGTAAGGGAAAATTGTAGTAGATTCACTTAATGGGAAGACATGGGTGCTAGAGGCCAAAAATGTGTGGATGTTCGTGAACTTATTTACTAAGTTTCATGTTTATTTTTTGGGGTATCATGGAAGGGATACACTAAAAAAATTGAGTATCAGCTAATAATATTTTAATTGAGTAAAAGGGAATTAAATATCATATTGGTATTTTCAGGTGATAAGGGATAATATATATTTTGGGGAGATGCCTTCAGAAAAGACACTATATGATTATGGGTCTTATATGTGTGAGGTATAGTAGTAGACAAAATAACAATATGAAAGGAGTTAATGTAGGATTCACAAACCTCGAAATGGGTGGTTTAACATGTTTTGACTAATATGTTCCACAATATCCACTAAATATTTTGATGGAATGGGATAAAGATATACATAATAGTCTTTATATCACGATGCCTCAATTGTTAGAAAATGAAGAACAAGTAGTAGAGGAATACTAGTCTTTTTTAGACGCTACACATTCTTATAAGTAAATTGGATAAAGTTTCTATAGACTTTATGATAGAGATTACAAGTTTTACTAACGTTAGTGATATAGTGTATGTTATTTTCAATTGGTTAACTAAGTAAACACATTTCCTACTAATAAAGGAGACCCATTTTTTGATGATCTAGGAATGTTATATGTATGTGAGATAGTATGACTACATGGAATTCCAATCAGTATAATTTCATATTTTTGATGTTTGGTTCACTTCCCATTTATAGAAGTTTTTACCATGAACATCAGGTTCTCAGGTGGAATTAGGAACAATATACCATCCTTAAACTGATAGGTAGTATAAGAGTATGATTTGGGTTTTGGAGGATAGGCTTCAATTGAATGTCCTAAATTTTTTTATATCTAGGAAGATTCATATTTCATTAAAAAAATTCATTTATAACAAAATTTATCATATATTGATTCAAAAGGAACCCTTCAATCATTTTATAGTAGATCATATTGATCTCTCTTATACTAGTTGTAGCTGTGAGAGTAATTTATCAGTGGGTTAAGTCTCATACAAGAGACCTCAAGGTGTATTCAAATGATTAAAATGTCATTAGTGAGCATTAAAATTATATAATGTTCGCATATAGAGAGATAATGCGGATATCATGAGTTTGGGGTGGAAACCATGTCTTTTTTAAGGTGTTACCTTCAATGGGGCACTGAGGGTTTTGAATATAGGGGAATCTAATGCTCGATTTTTGGGTATATTTGAGATTTTCAAGAGTATTGATACCAAAAAATATTTACTAAATATTACTCATAGATATGGTTCTATTCATGATGTATTCTATGTTTCTAAACCTTGGATATATCATCCATACCCCTTTCAAATTATCAGTATCGATGATGTCAAGTTGGAGGTTGATGTGTGGTTTAAGGAGAAACCCATATGAAATGTAGAGTAGAGAAAGGAGATCCTCCATGGAAAAATGGAAGTTTTTCAGTGGTGATACAAATGTATCCAAGAAGATACTTAGGAGTAAGAGGAAAATATAAGAGCTCAACGGTTGAAACTATTGACCTCACCTGTTTTGATAATCACAATTATGTTTAAATATACTTTGATAATCCCAAATAATGTTTATCTTTATAGTAATTATTTGTTCAATCTATGACATCATATTAGTAAGTTGATAAAAAATCAAAATGATCATTCGAATTTGTTAATCAATGGTTATCTATGTTTACACTTGTTTAGAAATGTTACTAATTCAATCTAGATATGGTTTTCATAGAACAGATTAGTATTCGAGTCACTAATATATACCTACCGATGAAGTCTACAAGAGCCACTGATACAAACAGCTACTAATACAAAGGTCTTAGGTACACAACTACCGATAAGACCAAGTACATCGGTACAGAACTATACCAATATGGATAAGGTCACTGGTATGTAGAAAGTTACCGTTACACCTGAGCTACTGATAGAATAAGTCTACTGATATACACAA
The DNA here is from genome assembly GCA_963277665.1 of Viscum album. Taxonomy (NCBI): domain Eukaryota; kingdom Viridiplantae; phylum Streptophyta; class Magnoliopsida; order Santalales; family Viscaceae; genus Viscum; species Viscum album. The sequence goes on along the minus strand of OY728146.1, from coordinate 2,458,080 downwards.
GGTCACTGGTACATAGTTACTGATACAACTTACCGATACAAACAGATAGACAGACCGCTACCGATATGAAGTCCTCTGTTACAAGCTTACTGGTATGGGTCACTGATACATATGTTCACCAATACAGAAAGGTCACCGATATGTATAACAGCTACTGATAGAAGGAGCTACCGATAGAGAGATCTATCTCTACCAATGATAATAGATACTGATAGCGAGGAAGAACTACCGACAGATAGCTACCAATACAAGTCTACTAATACAGACAGATGGCTACCGATACAAGAAGAGCCACCGATACAGGCAGCTAGTTACTAATGTAGAAAGCCACTGATAAAAGAATGCTATCTATACAGAATAGCTAACGATAAGAAGAATTACCGATACAGAGTCACTTTCACTGATACATAGTCTACCATTATAAAGAGTAACAGCTACCGATACAGACCCGCTGACTCAAGCCCACCGATTCAAGCTCATTAATACAAAGAGCTACAAGTGGAAACCTTTCACTGTTTCTCTAAACTCGATTTCTATTTGTTTATTTATCAATGGTCATATTTGATTTTTTAATGCAACTGCAATTAATTAATGAGGGTTGTTGGAATTTCAGGTACCGTACCTCATACCTGTAAAAAAGTTAATCATTCCTACTATTGGAGCTGAAGGTGTATAAAAGGGAACCTCGAACTACTAAAGTTCTCTCTCAACAATTTGATCAATCCTTCCATGCACATACAATAAAATCTTCTTGAGATACTCAAGGACTTACATTTATAAAAGAAGAAGGAAGAATACATGTTGAATCTGTAGAACCTGAACATTCAAGGATTAGAGAGCTTCAATGACTTCACCTATACTCAAGGTAATCAGACTGATCAACCTGGACCTGGAAGTCAAATAGAAAAATGACACTCTGTTTTACTTTAATAAAACCAAAAAAGGACTCAAATCTTCATCTGCATCAATCATAGAAGTCCATATCTTCACTCAAAACACATATAGCATTGTAAACTCATCTCTATTTTTTTTAGCTCTGTTGTGTTTCATTTATTTACATTTTCAGCAGTTTGTGTGCTCTATTTTTTAGACACACACTGTCTCCTATTCTTACTTGGAGGATTTATAAATCCTCACTCAACCTTTCCCTTACACTCATGTATCCCACTGTGGATAGTGGTAGAGGTCAAGTGTGACTTGGATAACCTGTGTGCTATTGTTTGTGTTTTCCCATGTAGAACAATGGTAGAGGTCATAGGACCTGGACATTATTTGTACTGTTGTTAAACCCGATCCAGGGTGTGGATCAAAGTTTTATATAAAATTTTTGAGAGGACTATGTCTCAACTTGAGACTGAACCTCTTAGTTAAAAATGTTGTGCTTGTTTATTGTGTTTTAAACTATATTGAATATTCCGCTGCTAAGTACTTTAAATCCAAATTTGTTTTAAAGTAACTCTTATAGATAAACTATCAAGTGTTTGTATTTATTTTAAAGCATTAGGTTAGTTTCAAAAGCTAATCTAATCATCATATTAGATTAACTGAGAACTAATCAATCTCTTGAGAACCTAACGGACTCTTTACTATATTAAAAATTCACTACATTTTAGCTTGTTATTTAATTTTGGGGATTTTAATCATAAAGTTTTTAAAAAAAATTTAATTGGAACCCAATTCACCCCCCTCTTGAGTATCCACTCCGACCAACATTTGGTATCAGAGGTTGTTTTTATAAAGGATTTACAAACACTCTATTTTTCAACTGTGATTTTAGATGTATATTAAAGATATTAAATTTCTATTAGTTCTAAATTTTATCTCTTCAAATATATTTTTCTAAAATCTAATTATGGATAATAGATCAAAAGGTACTGCTACCAACAGGACAACTTTCTTTAATGGTGTTAATTATGCCAAATGGAAACTGAAAATGAAAATTCATTTAGAAATTATGGTATTTGACATCTGGACAGCTATAGAAACTCAATATAATATTCCAGAAATTGAAAGAACTACTTGGGATGAAACTACTAAAACTGCCTACAATAATAATTGTAAAGAAATGAATGCCTTTTGTTGTGCTTTTGGAGATGAAGAATTTTACCGAATATCTACTTGTAAAACTGCTTATGAAATTTGGGATACTTTGGGTGTGTCTCATGAGGGAACAACTAATGTGAAAGAAATGAGATTGAATACATACACTATTATATATGAAAACTTTAAAATGAATCCCGGTGAACCTATTTCTGACATTTATCTCAGGTTCAACGAAATTGTAAATACAATGAGCTCACTGGGAAAGGTTGTTCCTACAAAAGAGCAAATTATGAGGATACTAAGATGTCTACCAGAGAGATGGAGAGGCACATCAGTTTCAATAAGAGAGTCATGTTACATAAGTTCACTGCCTGTTAAAGATCTGATTGGTAAGTTAATGATGTATGAAGAAGAGATAAAGGAAAACAAGGAAGATGATGATGAACCAAGGAGGATGTTAGTGGAATTTAAGTCTACTGCCTCAAAGAGAAAGGACAAGGAGAAAGTTCACATACCTACTGAATTCTCAAAAAGTGGAAGTTCAGATTCTAATAGTGATGAAGAGATGGCTCAAATAGCCAGGAGATTCAAGAAATTCTACAGGAGGAAGTAAATTTTCAGAAAACCAAATTATAAGGGTAAGTATGACCAATGAGGTGCTTGGAAGAAAGATTGGAAGAAAGATGATAAGGATGATGAGATAGTGTGTTATGAATGCAAAAGGAAAGGACACATTAAGGCTGACTGTCCAAAATTGAAGTTCAAGAAGAAATATGATTATAAGGATGAAAAATATAAGAAAGATATGAAGGCAACATGGAGTGCTTTAGAAGACAACAAAAGTGAGTCTGAGGTTTCTGATTATGAAAAGAATCCTGCCAACATGTGTTTCATGACTAATACTTATGAGGTACCTGTTTCCCCTATGCTGAATTGTTATTATTTTGGGAATGAAAGTGATTCTAATAGTGATGATAATATTTCTAGTGAAGAATTATTTTAATACTATAACATGCTAGAGGAAACCTGAAATGAGCTGAAAGATAAGTATGAAACCTTAAAGAAACAGTATGCTTTAAGTAGCACTTCCAAATCTGTATTAGAAGTAGAAAAGGAAAAGAATGCTCAACCATTAAAGGAGAATACTCAACTTAAATTGTCCAATGATCAACTTAGAATAGATTTAGATAATTTCAATAATGTAAAGAACACTCTTACACAAATTATAGGCAAACAAGTAGCACAAAAGTATACTACTGGTTTAGGATACCAACCTAGACAAAAACATATTGCAAAGAATAAATTTATTTCTAAATCTGGACAGTTTACTTTTAGTTCTAGTTTTGGAAATTCCTATGTCTCAACTAGATATTCACATGGTTATATATCAAATAAAGTATATCTTTCAAAATATTTTGAATCTATTGATTGTATGAGACCCATTAGACAAATCTGGGTACCAAAATTTTTTCTTGCTAACCTGTCTGGACCCAAGAAAATATGGGTACCAAAATCATTTTCTATTTAAACCTGTTTTGTAAGAGACTTGCTTGAAGAGTTCCCATAAGAAGATATGGTACTTGGACATTTGATGTTCAAGGCACATGATAGGATATTTTTCATGTATCAAGAGCTTAATCAAGGTTGATGGAGGACATGTCACCTTTGGTGATAATTAAAAAGGAAAAATCATCGGCTTAAGCTAGATCGGTAACACTGATTCGGTTTTAATTTCTAAAGTTTTATTTGTTGATGGATTAAAATACAACCTGTTAAGAATTTCTCAGTTGTGTGATGATGGTTTCAATGTTAAATTTTAAAATGATGCTTGTATGTTTTTAATTCTAAAAATGTTTTACTATTTTCTTCATTAAGTAATGAAAATGTTTATGCTGTAGATTTAAATTATTTAGCCAAACAAAAGGTTACCTGTTTAAATGCTTTTCATAGAGAATATTGGCTATGACACAGAATATTAGGACATTGCAATGTTCATTCAATAAAGAAACCGACTAAGGAAAATTTAGTTAGAGACCTACCTCCACTAAAATTCCCATCAGACAATGTTTGTACTCCCTGTCAAAAGGGAAGGCAACCTAAAGTTTCATTCAAATTAAAGAAATATGTTTCAACTTCTCAACCTCTCGAGTTGGTTCACATGGACTTGTTTGGACCTTTTAGAGTTTCTAGTTTAAATGGGAAGCACTATGTCTATGTCTTAGTAGATGACTTTTCTAGATAAACTTGGGTATACTTTCTTGCTCACAAAAGTGAAGCTTGTTCTTATTTTATGAAATATTCCAAGTCTATAGAGATCCTAAGTGGACATAAAATTTAAGACCTTGAGAATTGACCAAGGTCGTGAGTTTGAAAATCAAGAGTTTGAATCTTACTGCTCACACAATGGCTATAGTCAAAACCTTTCTACTCCTAGGACACCTCAAGAGAATGGTGTAGTAGAAAGAAGGAATATAACCCTTCAAAAAATTGCAAGAACTATGCCCAGTGAATATGATTTACCTGTTTAGTTTTGGGCTGAAGTTGTGAATACAGCTTGTTATATTATAAATAGAGTCTTGATTAGACCTGTTCTTAAAAAGACCCCTTATGGACTATGGAATAATAAGAATCCAAAAGTTAGTTTCTTCAAAGTTTTTGGTTGTAAAGTCTTTATTTTTATTACTGTGGATAATCTTGAAAAATTTTCTTCTAAAAGTGATTAGGGAATCTTTCTAGGTTACTCTATAAACCGTAAATCTTATAGAGTCTTTAACAAAAAAACCAAATGTGTGGAAGAATCTGTTCACATCAAATTTGATGAAACTGGTCCACATGAACCCAAGTCTTCTCTTGAAAATCTTGAAGAAGATCTGTCTATTCTGGACCTTAATGATAAAAACTGTGAACCAGTTGTAAAGACAACCAGTTCTGGAAATTTTCCAGAATCTGCTCCTATTGAACCCGAACCTAGAGAAGAACCTGAAATTTCTAGTCCTACCTTTACCAGATCAACTATGATTCTAAAGAATCATCTTTCAGATGCTGTTGTAGGTAATCTTGATAGAGGGACACAAACTAGAGCTTCTCTAAGAAATCAGGTTGGACTCAAGCCTTTCATTCATATAAGAACCTAAAAAATATCAATGATGCAATCAATGATAAAGTTTGGGTAATGGATATACAAGAATAATTAAATCAATTTGAAAGAAACAAAGTCTGGGAATTAGTTGATAGACCTACGAAAACTCTGTCCATAAGAACTAAATGGGTTTTTAGAAATAAAGTTGATGAACCAGGAAATATAGTTAGAAACAAAGCAAGGCTAGTTGCACAAGGGTATAGTCAAGAGTAAGGAATAGACTATGAGGAAACCTTCGCACCTGTAGCTAGATCAGAAGCTATTAGGATTCTTCTTGCCTATACAAATCATCTGAATTTCAAGTTCTATCAATTGGTTGTTAAAAGTGCTTTTCTAAATGGTTTTGTAATTGAAGATGTTTTTGTTGAACAACCACCTGGATTTACTAATCCTCATTTTTGAAATCGAGTTTTTAAGCTCTCTAAAGATTTATATGGTTTAAAATAAGCTCCACGAGCTTGGTATGATAGACTTGGTATTTTTCTTATTTAAAAAGTTTTTTCTAAAGGGATTACTGATCCGACTCTCTTTATTAAAATAATTTCCAAAGATGTTTTGATAGTTCAAATCTATGTTGATAATATTATTTTTGGATCTTCTAAAAATACTTTGTGTATTGATTTTTCAAAGAGTATTCAAAATGAATTTGAAATGCGTTTAATGGGAGAACACAAATATTTTCTTGGATTTCAAGTTTTTCAAAATTAAAATGGTATTATTTTAAATCAAAGTAAATATAAAAAGGACCTTTTAAAACGTTTTGGCTTAGATAGTATTCAAGAAAGTGATACACCTATGATTACTAATTACAAGTTGGATGCTGATGAAACTGGAAAACCAGTGGATCAAACCAACTATAGAGGTATGATAGGAAGTCTACTTTACCTTACTGCTAGTCGACTCGATATTATGTTTAGTGTGTGTATGTGTGCAAGATTTCAAAATAATCCAAAAGATTCACACTTTCTTGCTCTTAAAAGAATTTTCAAATATCTTAAACATACTGCTAACGTTGGATTATTTTATCCAAAAGGACAATCATTCATTTTAATAAGTTATTCAGATGTTGACTTTTCTGGTTACAAGTTAGATAGAAAGAGCACTACTGGAACATTTCATATTCTAAGTAAGTCCTTAGTATCATGGTGTAGTAAAAAATCATAACTCTATTGCATTGTCTACTATTGAAGAAGAATACATTGTTGCTGGTAGTTTCTATGCACAAATTATGTGGATGAAACATACTTTACTGGACTATGGATATCAATTTAGACATGTATCTATAAACTGTGATAACACTAGTGCAATTAATATCTCAAAGAACCCTATATCTCACTCTAGGACCAATCATATTAATGTCAGGCACCACTTTTTGAGAGATCATTACCAAAAAGTTGATATTTCTCTTGAATTTATATGTACTGAACATAAATTAGCTGACATATTCACCAAACCATTAAGTTCAGATAGGTTATGTTACATTAGACATGAGTTAGGAATGATAAAATTTGTGAGTTAGATACCTCACTATTAGAAACCTCACCATTAGAAACCTCACCTTTAGAAACCTCACCGTTAGAAACCTCACTGTTAGAAACCTCACCCTTAAAAACCTCCCCATTAGAAACCCCACCATTAGAAACCTCACCGTTAGAAACCTCACCCTTAGAAACCTCACCGTTAGAAACCTCACCGTTAGAAACCTCAACATTAGAAACCTCACCGTTAAAATCCTCACTATTATCCAAATCCTCAGAGTTAGAAAAATCCTCATCATTACCCTGAACCTCACCATTATGAACCTCACCATTATGAACCTCACTAGTATGAACCTCACCGATATACCTAACCGTTAGGAATCATCACCAGTATATATTACCGCTAGGTTGTGATGTTTTTAAATTATGTATCTTTAGCCGCCAGAATATGTATCATCTGTATTATACTTAAAATGCTCTATTTATTTATTTTTTGATTCCTAAATGATAAAACATAAGTCTTGACCTCATCTCAATCTACCTCAAACCCTTTACCTTCAAGCCTTAGCTCCCAAATCTTCGAACCCTAAGCCTCGCGACTCGCATAATGGAAAGAGTGAAGAGACCATCAGTCAGTGAAAAGGATGATGAGCTGAATTCAAAGAGACTCAAAGGAGAGTCTAGTGGTGGAATTGAAGTGAAGAAAACTAAAAATCCACATCTCGTTCAAATGGAAATAGTGGTTGAGAAAGAGTTATGCACGAAATGGTTGATGAACAGTAAGTCTTTAGTTCTAGAGGTGCTGGAAGTTCAAAAATGGGTAAAATGATTCTCGAATAACAATGGTCCTAATTATCCGAAGCTGGAAAAATAATTCTATGAGTTTGTTCATTTTTTGAAATTAGAAGTTGAGAACAGGATGGTATCAGTAGTGAATGGTAGGACAATATCTTTTTCTTCTATTGAGTGGGCCGAGCTCCTGAAAGTTCCACATGAAGGAGAGTTTGGGTATTTCTCTAAATCAGTACCTCCTACCAGTGAAATCTTTGAGTATGAAGCTGTATTAGAAGAATTAATAGGAGATGGTACACCAAGAAAGGTAGTTTATACAGTAATGGATGGAGAGAATTGGTTACTGTTCAAGTTCATCCCACATGTGCTAAGTCCAAGAAGAGGGTACTTTGCAAATCTGAAATACCAAGGTATTTATTTGTTGCATTTATTAAGACATGGTGTTAAGGTGAATTTGTGTAGACTATTAATGATTCAAATTGAAGATATGACCATGCCAAAGTCAAAAACTAATGCTCTATTCTTTTCAAAGTTAATCTCTATGATGATCAAGGTAAGAGGTGTGGCTAAGTCTCAGGATGAGACAGTGGTTATGAAAGAAAAATTTTGTATTACAAAACCTATCTGTAAATACATGAAAATCAATTGGAATCTGTGGAGAATAGAATGGGTCAGTGATGATGAGAAGTTGTATGATAAGTTTAATAATATGGATCATCCTTCTAGGCCAAAGGATGTGATGGATCTAGGTCTAGGACCTTATGAAGAGGAACCTTAGTATAGTGATGATACTGATGAAGAGGATACCTCTGTAGCTGATGGAATAGATCTGGACTTGCCTCTAAGTCCTATTGATGAAATTGAATCATCTGGAAAGGAAACAGTCTTGGAAGAGAGAAATGAAGAATCACCTATTGATGATGAAGACCAAGCTAGTTCAGATCATGAGAATCATTCTTCAGAGAATGAAGAAGAAAGAGAATATGAAACTAAAGTATCTATTTCTACCTGCTTGAGTCTTAGTCCACTGATTGGGCACTCCTCAATGCCTACTGAGGATATTAATGAAGTAGATATACCCGCACCTATTCCTGAAGAGCCTCCTGTTGTTGAATTGAAGATGGTTGTGGAAGATTATTCTGTGTAAGACCTACCTACTGAGGCTGCTATTAATGTACATATACAGGAGAATTCACAGATTGAGGGGGAGCATCCTACCCGACTTGGTACTATTTCAGTTGCTCATGGGACTGAAGATAGGGCTGAAGACCTAGGTTTTATAGTGTTTGGGTAATACTATCCTGATTCAGAAGATGAGAAAACCATTAATAGACCTCATGTCACTTATAATCTATTTTCTGAATCTTTACCTGAGGACTTAGTAAGAAAATATTATTTAAACTAGTTGAAGTCTGATCTCCAGGCTAGTTTTGTGGAAGAAATGAAAAGAATGGAAACCTCTTTAGTATCTGCTTATTCAGTCTATGATGACTGAATCGGTCTCTGATGTTTTGGATGAAGTTAAGACCTTCCAGAATCAAATTTCAAGCTTGTCAAGGAATGCTGAAACTCTAAAGAAATCAATTGTCTTTATGGAGTCTTATATGAGCTCTAAATATCAAGCAGACAAAGACTTTGCCTTTGTGAAGAGTGTAGCTATCCAGATGGTATCAGTATTTGAGGGATTTAAGACTTCTATGGAACAGCATGTCAGCACCCAGGACTCTCTTGTGAAAAATCTTATAAGTGGGATGAGTAAATATTTTATGGAAACAATAGACTTTACTGTTACACCTCTGAGTTCTACCAAGACTTCTTTGGATATTGATTAGATTCGAGTTGTGATAAGAGAAGAGATTGGAAAATCTTCTACTAGTGGCTCTGTAGACTTTACTACTTTAACCCAAGTGGTAACTACTACTAGGGATATAGAGAAAATTGTTCAGAATTTTATGAGAGAGGACACTTATTCTCAAAAACAGGTCAAAGACAAAGTGAATTTCTATTTCCAAAGGATCTACACTAAGCATCAGTTGAAAAATCATTTCAAACATTTTTTAGAAAACCTAGAGCTACCCCCAGTCACTCAGGCTTTCAAAGAACAAGTAAGAAAGCTGAGGGAGTTGAATACTGCTCTAGACAAGTTTATGGAGAACAAGGATGACTTTATTTCTGCTATGGAAAGAGGAGGAGGTATCATAATGGAATTTAGAAATCTGTTGCTGCCATTTTTGCATGTGGACAGTACTCCAATCATTGTACCTCCAACTCTACCTACCTTTGCTCAGTCTGCCACTATTCCTCAGATGTCTCTAGCTCAAGCAATCCTTAGCCTCACTCCTATGATCGCCCAACAAGCTACACAGTATAGGCCAGACACTGTATCAGTAGATCAACCTCCTTTGATCATTTTTGGTGTTCCTAATCCTCCACCTATATCCACCAAACTTTAATCCTCTTCTGATCCCAAGGGAAAATCACATGCTAACGAGGTGGATTGAATAGGGTCTAGGACATTTGATAGGAATCAATTATACTCCTTTTGTCTCCATTCTGTATTTATCTGTATCTTTTTCCAACAAAATATATATGATCTTACTTTATTTTACCTTATGTTCCTTCTCTCATCCTTCATTTACTACTTTTTTTAATCACAAATGGGGATAAATTTGAGCAATGGAGAGAAATATGAGAAATATGGAATATGATAATAAGAAAGGGGAATAAATATGAGAAATATGCAATATGAGCATAATATATTCTACCTATGATACAGTTGTTTCATACCTCTGGTACATTTATTTTATAATTTTACCTCTGATACATTTTTCAAGTAATACTCTACTCTCTGATACATTTGAAAATGACATGAGACCCAATTTATTTTACATAGATACATTACTGCTTATTTTGGAATTTTAATATCATAAGTTGCGATTATCAAAAAGGTAGAGACTGTTGACCTCACCTGTTTTGATAAACTCAATTATGTTTCAATATGATTTGATAATCCCAAATAATGTTTATCTTTATAATAATTATTCATTAAATCTATGACATCATATTATTAAGTTGATAAAATATAAAAATGATCATTGGAATTTTTTAATCAATGGTTCTCTATGTTTACACTTGTTTAGAAATGTTACTAACTCAATCTGGATATGTTTTTCATAGAACAGATTAGTATTCGAGTCACTGATACATACCTACCAATTAATTCTACAAGAGCCACTGATACAAATAGCTACTGATACAAAGGTCTCAGGTACACTACTACTAATAAGGCCAAGTACACCGGTACAGAAGTCTACCGATATGGATAAGGTCACCGGTATGCAGACAGTTACCGTTACACCTGAGCTACCGATAGAATAAGTCTACCGGTATACACAAGGTCACTGGTACATAGTTATCGATACAAGCTATCGATACAAATAGACAGACAGACAGCTACCGATATGAAGTCCACCATTACAAGCTCACCATTATGGATCACTGATACATACATTCACTGATACAGAAAGGTCACTGATATGTATAATAACTATTGATAGAAGGAGATACCGATAGAGAGAGATACCTCTACCGATGATAACAGCTAATGATAGTGAGGAAGAGCTACCGACAGACAACTACCAATACAAGTCTGCTGATACAGATAGATGGCTACCGATACAAGAAGAGCCACCGATACAGACAGCTAGTTACCAATGGAGAAAGCCACCGATACAAGAATGCTATCTATACAGAAGAGCTACCGATAAAAATAGTTACCGATACAGAGTCACTATCAATAATACATTTTATACCGTTATAAAGAGTAACAGCTACCGATACAGACCTGCTGACTCAAGTCCACCGATTCAAGCTCATTGATACAAAGATCTACTGATGGAAACCAGTCACAATTTCGCTAAACTCTATTTCTATTTGTTTATTTAGCAACGGTCATATTTGATGTTTTCAATGCAACTTTTATTAATTAATGAGGGTTGTTGGCGTTTCAGGAACTGTACCTCGTACCTGTAAAAAAGGTAATCATTCCTACATTCAGAGCTAAAGGTGTAAAAAAGGGAACCTCGAACTACTAAAGTTCTCTCTCAACAAGTCGAGCAGTCTTTCCATGCACATACAAGACAGTCTTCTTGAGATACTCAAGGACTTACATGCATAGAAGAATAAGGAAGAATACATGATGAATCTATAGAACCTGAACATTCAAGGAGTAGAGAGCTTCACCGACTTAACCTATACTCTAGCTGATCAGACTGATCAGCCTAGACTTGGAAGTCAAATACAAAAACGACACTCTGTTTTACTTGACTAAAACCAGAGAAGGACTCAAAGCTTCATCTGCATCAATCCGAGGAGTCCAGATCTTCACTCAAAACACATAGAGCATTCTAAACTCATCTCTATTTTTTTAGATCTATTATGTTTCATTTATTTACATTTTGAGCAGTGTGTGTGCTCTGTATTGTTAGACACACAGTGTTTCCTGTGCTAACCTAGAGAATATATAAATCCTCACTCAACCTTTCCATTACACTCCTATATCCCACTATAGATAGTGGTAGATGTCAAGTGTGACCTGGATAGAATGTGTGCTATTGTTTGTGTTTTCCCACGTAGAACTGTGGTAGAGGTCCTAGGACCTGGACAGTCTTTTTACTGTTGTTAACCCCAATCTAGCGTGTGGATAAATGTTTTATATAAATTATTTGAGAGGACTAAGTCTCAGCTTGAGACTGAACCTCTTGGTTAAAACTTTTGTTCTTATTTATTGTGTTTTAAACTATATTGAATATTCCACTGCTAAGTACGTTAAATCCATTTTTTAAAGTAACTCTAATAGTTAAACATGCAAGTGTTTTTATTTATTGTAAAGCATTATGTTAGTTTCAAAATCTAATCTAATCTTTAGATTAGATTAACTGAGAACTAATCAATCTCTTGAGAACCTAACTGACCCTTTACTGTATTACAAATTCATTACAGTTTAGCTTGTTATTTAATTTGGGGGATTTTAATCATAGAGTTTTTAATAGAAATTTTTAATTGGAACTCAATTCACCCCCCTCTTGAGTGTCCACTCCAACCAATGGAAACTTTTCTCTAATGAGGATTTATGGCACATCTTCATAATGAGAAGCTATATGGTATGGGTTTTTTAATGACTTTCATATACTAAGGTTAAATTTTGATTAATTTTTAATCATTCCACATATATTCTAGTGGGTGTTTATAATTTATGGATCACAATTCAGGTAGTGTAAAGGCCCCAATGTCTGAGGAATGAGCTGGAAATGCTAAAATGGGAATTAGATGTGGAACCGAGTGGGGCCTTGGACCCAATGTTTTTCCGATGACTTCATTATTTTATATATTTTGGTTTATGTTTCATATATGATTGACCAATTAGATGATCCAACACCAGGTGGATGACTTTTTTGATATTTACATGGGTTTATATTTTATTATAGAATGTGTTATGTAGTCATGGATGACATGTTCATGTAATATCCAAATTTTACTATTCTATTGTGAAATATGGTTTATTATTATTTTCTATTATTTATGGTTGTTTGATATATGTTATTTACTCATCATGTTATTGATAAAACCTTTCCACTAGTTGTAAGCCTCTAATGTATAGGGGGTGTGCCTGAAGTCACATAGTGAACCAACACATGCACTATCTGAGTCGATCATACCTTTAATATTACAATTATATTAATTCTTTGACAATATAATTATCTAGATATCAAAAAAAATTAATTATTATTATTTATCACATTAATGTTTATTAAATGTAACTCTATCAAATGAATTTTATTATACATAAAAAAATTGAAGGGAAACTTTACTAGACATAGAGTTTACAAATGTGAGTATATTCTATAAAATTTTATTAGATTAAAGATAATTAATAAAAAGTACTATACACATATATAATTAATATATATATAAGGAAATCTACTATGCACTAGTTTAATATACATGGGTTACTTGATGTGCACTACTACACATTGATTTATTAGATGCATGATAATACACACAACCTACTAAAAACTACTCTATATAATTCAATGATATTATTTGACATGATTTACCAAACATAATTTACCACATGAAAGTTCAATACATGTGGGATATTTAACATGATCTATATAATCAAGTTAATACATGAAACTTACTAGGAAAGAATATTAGAACTTTAATGAAATAGGACACATGTTCTACCATAAATTGATTAAGGCACTCAACATAATTGGATTTTATTATATTTAAACAGGGGTGTATTTTTCTATCATATAAAAAACATTTCAACAAAAATAATTAATTTTTCCATATATAAATGTATTTTAAAACTACTACTCCTCATTTCAAAACTCTATTTTCACAAAATCATTGATGCAATGGTCTAGTGAATAAACAAATGGTATTGGGTGATTTTGAATCAAGAATTTTATAATATTTTATAGCTTTCTTAATTTAAATAAACAAAAAGTATAATTTCATTTATTTTTGAATGGAATTATCTTAAAGTAATTAAAAAAATTCAATATATTATTAAAATATAAAAGAGTCTACTGGTTGATATTTATAACATAATGAATACAATACAAGATCATTGAAATCTTATTGTAGAATTTTTTACTTCAAAATAGAGATTCTTCATAGATTTTTTAATCAAGGAGTTTACAATCAACAATTTTTTGTAGAAACTACTTGGTTGTTGTTTTTCCACATTGACTTTATATCACAACATCATCAAAGTAACCAAATAGTAATCTTTTATTTGATCCTTCCATTGATCATTCTTTTACTTGTATTAAGATGTAATTATGTGCTATACTTTTTTCTAAAATTTATTTTGAATAATTTAATACACACTCTCTGTATATAGTCCAAAACTAAAACACAGGTAAATGTCTTACTTTGTAAAGTTCATGATATTTACACTTCATATATTAAATCTAAATATAACATAATTGATCTCAGTCATAAAATTATTTATTTCAAAGAACATTAATATTTAAACTCAATAAAATTATTGGTTTAAAGGACTAGATTCCATTAATTCTATGAATCCTTGTAAAATTTTATGTTCCATTATTTTAATTAATTTAATTTATTTATTTTTCATGAATGGATTGATGTAGATATTAGATAAAGAACATATAAAAACATCAAATATTTCTTAAAATATTTATTAATTAAATGGTTTTCAAAATTTATTAATAAAAACAAATCAAAACATTAAATATTTCCTTTGATGACATTATAAACAGTTCTTCTTTGTACTTATCACTGGTTTTGATCTCTCCTTAACAAAAACTTTTGGGAGAATTATATTTTTGACATACCCTTTCAAAATATTCATATACTATTCAATGGGGAACATCCAACTATAATGTATAAAATACCACATAGTCGAATATCTCTTACCATGTGAACCATCAAGTGAACCATCATATCAGAGAATGATGGTGGGAAGAACATCTCTAATTAATTTAATATGATACAAATTTCCTTTTCTGTAGTTTTAAGTTTCACTAGGATTATAACTTATCTACATATGACTTTGTAAAAAATAGATTTTGGTTAATTTTTGTTGACCATTCTTGGTAAAAATGAAATATAAAGCTACAAGAATTAGATCATTCAACCAAACATAAAATCCATGTGATTTCATACCCTTTAACTTTAAATTAGTCATTTACATGATATTATTTATATTCGATGTATACCCCTATGTAACCATTACATCATTCAAGAAGTTTAAAAACTAATATATTTCATTACTTGACAGATTTTAAGTAGCCAGAGGAAGAAAATTATATTTTTCACCTTTAACTAGAGATAACACTTCGTGTAATCCCATGTCAATCATATTCAACCTATCCTTAATTACATCTTTCATTTTTTTTCATTTAGTAATATTACAATGACACTATAAAATACATTTTTTCCATATGAATGAAATTAAGGAAATGTCTAACGTATAAACAATTCTATTATTGTAATTCAATAAAACAAATCTCTTAAACCAATTGGTTTTTTAGGGTTTTTCAAAAAAGTATTACCAAATTAAGTTTTCATATATTTTCCTTTTTAAAATAGTTGATCACCTATTAGTGGATACAATGTTGTACATTATTCTGAACTCCCATTGAATGATGTCATCCAAGATCAGTTCATATGTCACCTTGGTAGAAATATGTGATGTTCTAGAAAAACAGTATTCAATGATTATTTCAAATTAATTGACTGTGTACCTTATTCAAAAACGGCACACTCTTCACTCCCTTAAATTCTATATCCATAAAAATTTCAATAAGAAGGAATTTCATTTATCATCATGTATAACATGGCTTTGAAAATGAAATCTTCATGTTTATAATCATCATATAACGTAAGAATTGAATCCAACAATAATTTTAAATCTTTGATCAACAAATCCAAATATTCATCAATATCATTACCTGACTATTTCTTTCCTGATATAATTATATATAACATAATTTATTTTTGATTCATCTATAACCACTGTGGAAAGTTATAATTTACTAACATAACTTACCATGTCCTATGAGTGCTACTTTGAAAGCTAAAAGGATTCACTTCATTTTCATATTGTGTAAGATAATGTTTTTTGAATCATTTACAAATTCAATAGAATCGTGATGAATTCTATTCCACTGAGAATATTCTACCGAGTGATGATGCTTCCCATATTTATTTCATTTATCTGTATGCCACATCAATTGTCTTACAGTATCCTTACTTCCATATAGGTGGATAAAACTTGTAATGATGGGAATGTAATATAAAATATTCATAGGACTCAATTCATCTTTATTGAATTGAGAAGAACCACACTTCCGGAATTTTGTAAGTGATTTTTGGTCCTTTAAAAATAGTATATAGTCATTTGGACAGGCATGTATTCTTTCAGGGATCATACCCATTGAACATAGACTTCTTTAAGTGTCTAATGCTTCGAAAGGAATCTTATTATATAATGGTATCATATCATTCTTGAGAGCAAGAAGTTTAGTAAAACTATCTTTAATCTATCTGTTGCGAGTTTTTAAATTATATAGCTTCGGTATGGCTAACAATGTTTTACAAGTACAACTAGCCTATAATGGAATATTTTCAGAACTCTTTAACTTCTCAAAAATAATTGAAAATCATGAATTTATTCTTCAATTTTCCTTATCATTTCTTCAATACAATCTTCATGACCATTCACACCTGTAATAGCATTCTCAATACAGTATTCTTCATTGCCCACACTTATAATCATACCATATGATCCATAAAATGGAGTCTTATCATAGTCACTAGATGAATTCATCTTTTCCCCATGATTAGTCCAACACTTATAACTTTGATGTATTCCATGACAAATAAAGT
This sequence comes from Viscum album, assembly GCA_963277665.1. Taxonomy (NCBI): domain Eukaryota; kingdom Viridiplantae; phylum Streptophyta; class Magnoliopsida; order Santalales; family Viscaceae; genus Viscum; species Viscum album. Next base: position 2,441,199 of record OY728146.1, on the reverse strand, counting down.
CTTCTTATATCTTCTCAAGACTAATTAGTCTTTAATAACAATAACATAAACATGGATAATTGATTTGAGAAGGGTCATATGCCCAATATTTTTCAATATTGATGAACTCTTTCACCCTATCCTCATAATTTTTTTCATATTATTGGAATCCATCCATTTTTTATTAATATGCGTCCTATATTATTAAGTAATATTAATATTGAACAAAATAAATAAAGCGTAAAAACAATTTCTTATAAAAAAATCATCTTATGATTAAAATAAGAGTATAAGGTAAGATTATTAATGATTATGACTTTAAACACATAAATTGGTTTACTAATGGTTATTATTTCAATAATGTGGGTTTTAATTATTATTTTATATATTATATGAACCAAACGTACCATCTATTTCATTAATTTGGGTCCCAAGATAGATCAATCACCTATCAAAACCCAACATAGAGGTGATCAACATATGGCCTTTAAAAAATGTTTTTGAGCGGAAGCAATGGATCACAAGTGATCGCATACCTTGATTTTAATATATCTTTATAATTTCAAAAATTAATATTAGACAGACTTTAAACAAAGAAAAATATATTAATACAAATTTATTTTTTTTTAAAATAAACAATAGTGATTTCACATATTCATTAAAATCATTTAATTAATCCATATGTTATGTTATTTTAAAATATATGCTCTAAATTTATACATAATAATTATTATAAATTAATCATTTTTACTCATTCTATCACTTATTTCATTATATAATGCCTTAAATTTAATGGAAATTCAGCAACTAGATATGTCATTTTCATAATTTATAAGTAAAATCAATCAAACTCATGGCCAATATGGCTATTTAAGCATATAACACATAGTCCAAACTAGAATTATCATTTTTAAATCCATATGATACTTGAACCAATCTATACCCCTCAAAAATCATGTTAGTAATTTAATATAATGAATTCCATGCCTAATTCAATAACACAAAAACATTCTAACTCAAAGAATCATCATACCTAATAGAAATAATTACCAAACCAAAAAATTTCATAATGAATGAAATAATTACCAAAACCATTTTAATATAAGTAATAAAATCACAACCCAATTATATTAACCAAAACTAAAAGGATTTTAAAATTATAATATCATGAAATGATTTTTTTGAAATATATAATTCCCCAAACAAAACATTAAACCTAAAATTTGTTAACAAAAATTATATTTTTTACTTAAAATTTAATGAAACTCATTTATTAAATAAAAACATTGAAACCAAAGAGACAAATAATTATTGAACTTCAAAATCCATAAAACATTTTTATTTCGAATAAGACATCCCAAAAAAAGGAATACACCCATAAATTGAATTTATAAACACTTAACAACTCATTAAAATTTCCTATTAGAAAAAAAATTAGATATATATATATATATGAAAATAATAATTAGCTAAAAATAATAAAATGAGACTTCATTGAATAATAATCACTTCTCCTCACTTTAAAAATCCAAATTTATAAGTTAACTCAAGAAACAACCAATGTCAACATATTATTTAAAACATTTCATTGCATAATAATAACCATTTAATAAAGAATATAAGTATTATTTATGATAAAAATTAATATTTTTCGAAATAACTATACATGAAAATAATAAAATTTATATATATTAAAGAAAACTATAAATATACATTAATCAAACACTTACAAAGAAATAATTTTAATGTGAGAATATATTAAATATTAATTTATTCTTAATAATATCTTTTCAAATTATTTATAGGTTAATATAATCTATCTTATATAATATATACACCTATCCAAAATAATGTGCCCAGAATAAAGTTATATTATTAACTTGTTGTCTCATGAAAACTAATATTATTAAAATATAAATTTACAGTATGGAAAACTAATTTTAAGGATAAAATTTATATTATTTCTTAACTGATTAAAAATTAACATATATAAATAATTATATATTAAAAACCTAGGCCACATCACATGTTCCTAGTAATGTTGTATAAGGTGTGGGGAAATTTTGGTGACCAACAATTGTTGGTGGATAATTGTCATGTATGACAAGTTTCAGTCACACAAATTTTCGTACACCTTCCAATTGCATAATGGAAGTGATATGGGGTCCAAATCCTTTAGGAAAAAAATGAAAATCAACCAAATAAAAACTAAAAAAAATTAAAACCTTTAACGATGGATGTCAATCAATTAAAGATTGAGTAAGGGAGAGTGTGTAATGGTGAGAGAGTGGGGCAGCGTGTGTGGCAATAGGGGGAGAGTGGTAGCGATGGTAGCATGGAAAGAGAGTGGTGGTGATAGTGTCATGGTGGTAGAGTGGTGGAAATGAAAAAAGGGAGGGAGAGAAGAGATAAGGGATGGAGAGAAGTTATCAGGGATGGAGATCAGAGGTGAGGGAGAGTGGTTGTGAGGGGGGAAGCGATGAAGACATGTGCTGGTAGGTTAGTAGAGCAATAGAGAGGGAGAGATGTGGTGAGAGAGGGAGTAATAATAGGGTTTCACTTCCATGATATCTTCAAGTCATGACTAAATCGGTTGGTTAGTGTTAAGGTTATATAGAAGTATAGGGTTTTTATCAGTGCCTCTAAAAATTAACCGATAAAGAGGTATTTTATCAGTTATAATATAATAAGAGTTGATAACGTGACATTTTATCATCACAAGTAAAGTATTGGAGTCTAAACGGAGTACTATAGTAGAGAGTACAATATCTGAAAAATTGAAGACATAGGCTTCCCAGTTGTGGAAGATCTGGAAGCCTTGTAACAGTGAGTGGATCTTTGTTAAGTTTTCCCTTATGCGCTATATTATACTGATTAAGGGGAGAAACCCCTGAACCACTTTATATCCTAGAACCATGATTGGGAAATGATGGGTTATATTACAATAGAGACTTATCCCTACTAGAAGAGGCTTTTTTCATGTCATTTTCAACAATAATAAGGATCTTAAAAAGGCATAGAGGTCTAGGAGTATCTCCCTAAAGCTAGGTTTTTTCACCTTACTGAATGGGACCTCAAATCTAATCACTTTCCTCAAAAAAATCAAATTCTTAAATCTGGATCATACTTCTTGTTCTTAACTGGGTATATTGGCATCCTAAAATCCTAAATTACATTACATCAAGAATTTTTTATCCTCTCATATTGGATCAGCACACTCTTAATGGTTAGATGGGATACTATACCCATATTCTTGTGGATACCAATATGGAATCAAAGATTCTAGACTCTTTCAATTTTATATTTAGTTATTGAAGGTTTAAAATAAAGGTAAATTTGGAATTCTGGCCTCCATTCTATGATTTATGTAAGATTGTGGGTCACTCTATCACTAATTGTAGAATTATCTGATGGCGAGTCAAACCAGTTTCATTGGACAAGGGAAAGACATAGAAAGAGGTTAAGAACATGATAAATAGTTGTGTAACCTTTGAAAAAGGTGATTCCTCAAAAAAGAGGTTGTCATCACCAAGGAGGGTCATCTTAGTCTTCAAACTTCATATCAGAATCACTCTAAGATAGATGTTTAGGTAGAGGGATGGTGTTATGTTACTATAATGTAGAATGATCATCCCCATGGCCCTACTATCTATGTCTTGTATGGGGAGGGGAAGAGCCATAAAACAGGGGTGATGTAGTTCATGAGGCATCTGATGTCCATAATCTTGATACAAATATTTTTTAGGTTGAAATTATTGCATAAGAATTTTTTTACTCTCAATTGAGATAGGAGAAACTCATTGCATCAAGAGATCATAAGGGTAAGAAAAATATTGATACAGAAACTCCATTATGGGGTAATTATATGAAATAAGATGTTGTTTTCAGTCTTGCAAATGGAACCAAAAGACCTGGTGATTTTCTTATGAAGCCTGACAGTCACAAAGGGGGATCTCACCCAATGAGATATGAAGAAGGGATCTGAGTCATGGATTTATTGGACCTTGGTAGGAATAATTTTAGTCACTTTGACATCTTAATGATATCTGATAGCATGGAGGTCTTCCATGAGGAATTTGGGAATGATCAAGGAGTTCACCTTGTTGGGCAAGCATTGGAGGGCTCAGGTCTTTCATAAGATCAAACCCCACCTGATGATAATGATTACGAGACATGGAAGAATCTGAAAACATGGAGGACGGGTTATCATCTGAGAGGTAGGGGTGGTGTATAGTCCCATAGATGGGTATTCTGCTTCTTCTGAAGTAGTTTGTCACTTGTTTACATTCCCCATTCCCTCTATACATTGTTGTTGTTTTATTTTCAATAAATTTTGGAACCATGGTCCATAAACCATGGTTCGTGTTGTCTTGGTATATTTATATAATTATATATATATATATATAATTTTATATTTTTATACATTTATAAATGTAATAAATATATTTATTTTCTAAATATATTAATTATTTAAATATATTTACTATATTGTTATAATTATTTAAATATATTTTTATTTATAATTATAATTATAAATAAATATATTTAAAAATATTTGTATATAATTATATTATATATATATATTTATATTTAAATAATTTACTAATGCTTTCCATTACATCCTTGATCGGGAGTTCGATTCTACATGACTGCATGTTTAACAGATTGTGTTGGCATTCCGCTTTGGGGACGGTGTGGTTTGTCCCAACTATATCTTAGGGCCCTATAGAAGGGTGTGATTAACGATAGGCTATACGGGTGAGGGGTGAGTGATGGTGGGACATTGTTTGATGATGTGTTGTGCATAAGGGTGGCGACATGGTCGGGCGGCATTTACGAGGTTGCCCAAACGGCAGCAGTGCACAGTGTTGGACGACCCAAGCGACGTCGGTGGTGGGGTGGATAGAGTGCATCATGATGGAGGGGCTGTCGTAGACGACCAGCGATGGGAGGTGATGATAGGGCCAGTTAGCAGGCTCCGATGAGGCGGCTTCAACAGAGGAGGCCCTCGGTGGCTAGGTGGTCAGCTCCGTGGGTGACGACCCGCCAGAGGGGCATAGCAGCACCAGGATCGAATGGAATGGATGGGTGGTACACCTTGGACGTGGTAGATGCACGTGATCGTCATCTGGTCTTTTGGGCCATTCGTATATTTATATTATTATACATATTTATACAATTATAATTATACTTAATATATTTATTATTTAAAATAAATTTATTATATTCTTAAAATTATTTAAATATTTATTTATTTATTATATATACATACACATATATATATGTATATTTGTATATAATTGTAAATAAATATATATATATATATAATCATATATATAATTATAAATGTATTTATATATTTATATATGTAATCATATATATTTATATAACTATATATATTTATTAATATATAAATATATATAATTTAAAATTATAATAAATAAATATATTAATTAAATATGTTGATTTTAATTTTATAATGAAATAAATATATATTTATTTAATTTTAATTATAATTATAATTATATTTATTTATTAATATTTATATATAATTAAAATTATATTAATAAAATTATATTTCCAAACGGTGCGAACCAAAGGTGTAAAACTCATGGCACTAAAAATTTATTGAAAAGTATAAGGTTATAAAGAAAAGGGGATGTGACAAAAATTGCACGACACACACACCACCAAACCAACATAAAAATAAAAACAAACCACTCCCTTAAGAGACAACAAAAGGGTTATCCTCTTTAGCATATGTTTCCCACATTTTTTACATTACCACAACCTGGAGGATGATGTCCTCTCCTCCATTTTGGGGTGAAAAAAGGACAACCTCAGTCATCCATGTACTTAGTTGGATCCTCCTTAGCCTCTACTATCTCTCATTCATTCAAACTACTACAAAAACAGGCTTTATTAGTTCTCAAAATGGGCTTTAACTGCGCTAAAAAGCGTTGTAAATCTTAGTGTTGATATAGGGGGGTCCCTTTTATCAACGCTCCAAAAAGTGATGATAAAGGCCCCTTTTATCAGCGCTAAAAAAACACTGATAAAATACCATTTTATCATCGCTTTTTTTAGCGCTGATAAAGGTGACCTTTATCATTGCTTTTTTTAGCACTGATAAAAGTCAAAAAAAAATTATAAGAAAATAAAAAAGAATTATATAATGCGAGGAGAGCTTTTAACAGTGCTTGACCACCCCAATCAGTAATAGGCAGACCCCCCCCCCCCCCCCACACTCTCCCGCGTGTTGGCCTTATCGTGCATCCTCACATGCGCGCAGCCCTTTGCTTCCACCCGAACTCAAACCCACGACCTCCCCCCTTTCGTGGCTTCACCTTTACCACTAATACATTTCATTTTTTTCTCTATTTAATGATATATCTATTTATTTATATATATTTATATTTATATTTATTCGTATATTGATATAGATTCATATTAATATAAATATATTTATTTATATATTAGTATATATATATTCATTCGTATATTAATATATATTTATATTTATTTATATATATATATTTAATTATAATTTTTTTCCGTATATTTATTTGTATATTAATATATATTTATAAGATTAGTTTTAAATACATTTATGAAAAAATATTTCTTTTATGTGAGTTTATAAATAAATAAATACATACATACATACATATATACAACACACACACACACACACATATATTTACGAATAAATACATATATATGTGAATTTGAAAAGTCATAGAATGTCAAACCGACCATAACATATAATATAGAATCCTGTTTCAACTCCATAACTAGTCAAATCGAAGAAAACGAAATAATGTTCGATATGATATGTGGTACAGACCTAAGAGACATCTGGATCTGAAGTTATACTTGTTGAATGTTAACGAATCGGTGTATCCCGACTAAAAACTCAGTTTTGGAGGTCTTATGGGACGTTTTGGGCCTCAAAAAATGTGATAAAAACTTATATTAGGTCACCAACGTGTAGAGATCATCGCAGGATTCGATTTAATATTTTTTAGAGCTCAAACGGACACCCAGATCAAAAGTTATGGCCATTTGATGTTTTAGTTACATTTTCAACTTATTTTAGATCTTTTATTAAATATTTTGATTTTTCATGTCTTCAAATTGTTATTAAATGATTTTTAATCAATAATAATTATCAACTTATTAATTAATAATATTTTATAAAATATTTTAAATCTATTTTCACTAAATTTATTATATATTAAATGTAATAGTCTATTTATACGTATCTAAAACATATTTAAAAAATATATATTATATTTATATCAATATAAATATACATATATAACAATAATTTATTTTTAATGATTTTTTTTGAAACATAAAATTTATCACTGGTAGGGAAAAGCGCTGATAAATCCCCCATTTATCAGCACTACTAAAAAAAGAGATGATAAAGGGGTCACCTTTATCAGCGCTAAAAAAAGCGTTGATAAAGGGGGGCCTTTATCAGTGCTAAGAAAAGCGTTGATAAAGGGGGAGGGGTCATTATCACACTTTTTTTAGCGTTGATAAAGGCCCCCTTTATCAGTGCTTTTTTTAGGGCTGATAAAAGGGTAGCGCTTACCTTGCCCGTTTTTGTAGTAGTGAAGGTTTCACACTCCATGGAGGGCTATGTTCTAGCTTCCAAGGCCTTTCCCAGAGTTATTGGTGTGTAAACTTCATCAAGATTTGGAGCTATCTTCTCCAATGAATACTACTTAGCATCTTTTAGGACATGTTTTGTAGCAAGAATAAGGCTTCGCACTAGACTAAAAATTAAATTTTTTATTATTCCAATACTTTTGTGGAAAAAGTGATAAACCAAACCTGGCATCAAGGACTTAAAAACAACCAAACCACCACGGTACAAAAGTTTAAGTCCAAACAAATCATTCAAGCCTACACAGAAGAGCCCCACCCAATGTCAAAAATAATAATATTAGCTTCCCCCTACTCCCCACTGCTCGGCTATCTATCACGTGCATGAATGCACGATCCTGGTATTGATGGAAACTCCATACCCTCTCAAACATCCAATTCTAGATAGCAAGGAGAAAATGTGGGTTGCTAACACTCACTCCCAGTGGGGTTCCCTGACCATGCCCAATTGTGCGACACATTCCCCAGAAAAGTAATGGCTTTGAATTACCCTATGCATAATATGTACAGTGTCTGAGTCTGGTGGGACTCGAGCCTACACCGGTTCCCATGGAGAGAAAGGGGTACAACCAGTGGGTACCACTCGGCTAACAACCCCTAGGAGAAATGTGGGTTTTTAACACTGAATCCCAATGTGGGGTCCGACAAAGCCCAAGTGTCTTCCATATTCCCTACTAAGAAATGGCTTTGAATCAACCTCTGAATAATATGCATAGTGTCCAAGTCTGGCGGGACTAGAGCCTGCACCAATTCCCATGTAGAGTAAGAGGTACAAAAAAAGGGCACCACTAGGCTAACACCTGATGGTATAAAATGTGGTTTTATAACAACATCTCTCAGTGGGGGCCCGACCAAGCCCAAATGCATGCCACATTCCCTAGCTAAGAAATGACTATGAATCGCCCTATGAATAATACACACAATGTCCGAGACTGGAGGGACTCGATCCAGCACCAGTTCCCATGGAGAGCGAGGGGTAAAACCAGCGGGTACCACTCAACTAACACTAGTATGGCCACCATATACTTCAAAGTAGCCTCCACAAAATTTAGTCCCTTGAAACCAAGGGATGAGCCTAATAGAGGAGTTTGTTGGTTCCCCACAAGCTCTGTCCCTTCTTGACATTTTTTCAATGGTGGAACCCCAGCCAAACCCTTAAGATCATGTGAATCTTTCACAGCCTTCAACATACACATGTCTAAAAAATTCCACCACTTTTGGACTACTGAGAAAAATTAATAGAATTTTAACTTAACATGAAACAGAAACTGCTCCTCAGTAAGCCTCATAGGATCTCCCCCAAATTCACTGTCCAAATCATCATAGTCAATAGACCCACACCTATCTACCCATTTCAGTTGATTTATATCCATAGGAGAAGGATTAAAATAAGGAAAATTAGGATCATTTATGGATAATTTTATAGCATTGGTGTTAACATTTAATTGGATAGATTTAACCACATCATCAAATGACACATTGTCATGAATCATATTAATATCTTCTTCCCCCTAACCACCATCTCTTCCATCCAACCTACTTTCATCTAGGGACAAATTTCTCGGTGTGTGACCTAAGACACTGCCATTCATATGTCTGAAAGCCTTAGTACCCCTCATTTTTTCTTTTATCTACAGACCCCATGTCAACCTTGTTCTAAATATTTTCAATAGAATCACCAGACACTGGGAACTTAAATTTAAAATTTTCAACCTTATGACCATAATTTTTTCAACTGGAGGATTTTATTCCCTTAAAGAAGGATTCTATAAGATTCCCAATGCAATGAAAAATAATGAAAAAATTAGGAACAAATCCGAACTCAAAAGAGAGCTCAAATTTAAATTTATCATCCATAATGAAAATAGTTTCAATAATCCAAGCATCAAGATCAATATCCACAAGAACTCTAGCATAGTGCCCATACCTTTAAAGCTCAGTTTTGTTGTCAAATTTAATATGTATACCAATAGTTAAGGCAAAATTCCATATAATTTGAGGGTTCAAAAAAAACTAGTGCAACACCCTAATTTGGCTCCATTTTTTAGTAGTTTTTTTGTGACCCCAAGCCGGATCGAACTGTGGATACCACTCCTACAGACTTAATATACTTGGCTTTGAGTAAAATAAAACTTGAACCCTAGTATTTAAATTTTATTTCAATCATGTGAAAAATAAAATAAAAGAAATCCATGCCAATCGAAATGATTTTCCAGTCATCAAATCCTCAGATCTAGTGAATCCTATTCCTCAAATCCAAAAGCTTCCAAGAATTACTCTTGTTCATCAAGGACATACACCCAATGATTTAGTGTTTAAAATACCCCAGTTCTTCTATGAAGAATTTTTAATTATCCTTGATAAACACCATGGATAAGTTCTTGGTGATGGTTTTATGCATCTGTGTAGCATCAACCCAAGAATCAATGAAAAACATTGGATTGGAAGAATTGTTTTTGCATCATAGGATATATTCCCTCTTAAAGATTCTATATTTTATTTATTTCTAATTCAGAATTTTATTTTCTCAAATCTCACATCATGTAAGATTCATCACCGCATGAATCTGAGATTTATCATCACCTTCGACCAAGGATTCATCCTTCTTCAAGGGACCAACAAACACATAATGAGGATCAAAATAGAAATACAAACTCAAACCCAATTATTTTCCACCCAAACTCCATGTAGAACTAGATGGAGAAGCTCTCAGGACATCCACATCTCACCCCCTTCTTTATATAATTATATTTATATAAATTTATATATACTTATATCAATATATAAATAATTATAATTATAAATATAATAATTATATTTATAATTTAAACAAATTTATTATAATTTTATAATTATTTAAATATATATTTATTTACTTATCATTTTAATTATAAATAAACACATTTAAAAGGTATTTATTAATAATTATAATTATATATTTATAAATATAATAAATATATTTATTATTTAAATATATATATTATAATTTTAAATTTATTATTTATTATTTATTTATTTATTATTGGAGGATGGGATCTAGATGAGGCTTTCTCTCTTAACATTTTGACAGAGATTAGGGCTTCGTTATGACTTCCTTGATCAATATGCTATTGGCTAAAGATCTTCTTCCTTATAAACACTTTGATAATCATAAATATGCTAATAGTAAGGAGTGAAATGGATTCAACTATGGTGGGGTAGATGATTATGGGGTTAGATATACTCATTCCCTCTCTCTCTCTCTATAAGAATGTCACGGTATGAGGCCTTCTCCATAAGGGGGATATAGACCATGTGAAAGTGAATCATGATGAAATCTCATAAAGATTATAAATTGGTAATAATTCCTTAATTGCCCACTTTATTTTTCCTCGAGGCGGAAAACCTTGGATAATCGGTGATCTTGAGGCATGACTTTGTGAAATTTGGGGCTTTTCAAATTGGAATTTCATCTCATTAGGTTGTAGTTTGTTTCATATCATTTTCCCATCTAAGGAATTGATGAAGAAGGTGTAGGGATTTGGGTAACTCTTCTTCAAACTTGGTTCTCTCCACTTCTGGGAGAGGGATTGTAAATTAAATCTATTTAAGGTGTGTAATTATTCTATTCAAGCATGGGTCAAGGTTTATTTCCTTAACTGGATTCTTTGGCATCTGTAGATTTTTTACGATATTGCATTGCAAATCGGTTTGCCTATAAAAATATACCAGGAGATGGAATTGGCCAGATTTAGACTCAAGTACTACCCTTTTTTGGAAAGATAATATCTTCAAAAAATGAGGGTGATTTTGTTTTGAGGATTGAGTATGAGAAAATACCTAGTTTTTATTTGGATTGTAGATTAATTAGACATGATGATTCAGACTGCAAAAGATCTATGATTTTATCACATTTCCCAACTAGAGGTCATGAATAAGAGTAATTTTTCAAAAACCAAAAATCACCAAAAACCATATGGATGCACTGAATGAGGTGTGAACTATATTGGGGGAAGGAAATCCATCCCCTGTTGGTGCTCCTACTAGGGATAATCTTTTGTTGTAGCTAGTCTCAGTATCTTCCCCTACTACTATGGAAATTGATCCCTCTATCCTCTTCTCAAAAATGGTTCAAGAGCCTATTATTAAAGGTAATTTAGTCTGAAAACATGCAGATTTAACCAGTGAGAATCATTCATCTAAAAATTAAAAAAAATTGAGGATATACCAGATGAAGTGGATAATGAGATTTCATGCAGGAATACTGATGAATTTTTTTTCCTCTATTGGCTAGCCTGATGATGAGAATGCTACTCAAGAAGAAGTGGATAAGGAATTGAGGTAGGATCATAATCTATCTATGTCTAATAGTTAATGGTAAAATAAGAAGAGAAAGAATATCTATGTGGATGAAAATGTCTTCTAACAAAGTTCTAATGGGAAAGCCTCCCTGATAGGGATTTTAGCTAATCCTAGCACATCAATTGTTCAGAGTCATCTGTAAGAGAAAATATTATCACCTTCATCTGATCATGTTATAAACCCAAATCCTCTTATTTTAATGGAATATTCACCATGTAGATCAGTTGATGCTGTTAATTAGGAGAGATAGTCTTTCCCCTGTCAATTTTATGAACTAATGAAAAGTACTTATGACACCTTTAGTAAGGCATCTGTCCAGGAGTGTGAAGCTTCTAGACTCCTTTATGATAAAATTAATTTTTAAATGGATAACTTGGAAGGTGAATGTCTTACAAGTTATCTTCTTGAAGATGCTTCTATGTGGTTTGATTTGTAGGTTGAATCTCACATTTCAAAAATGGAACCATAAATCTTGGGATTCAAGGATTACCTCAATGCAGCGAAACTACTATCTTTCACTTTTGAGGTGAGCTTCTGAGGTAATTTGGAGTTGAATTATCGTGAAATTTCATGGAATTTTAAGGTTTTTTCCATCCTACATGACTTAACTGACTCATCTTTGGATGAAGGCTATGAGACCTCTAAGGATCCCAAATAATGGAGGCAAGGGTGTTTTCCTCAGGGTAGAAGTAGGTCCCCTAGGAAAAGGGGTTGTAGAGTGATTCATTTGTGATTACTTCTATCCTTTTGTTTTGGGATCCTTTGTCGATCTGTCCTCATTTGTCATCTAGTACTTTTATTTTGGTTTATTTAGGGGTTATGACACACTTTTTATAAAAACATATTTATTTTTTATTTATAATTATAATTGTAAATAAATATTTTTATAAATATTTTTATATAATTATAAACATATTTATATATATACACATATATTTATATAATTATATATATACACATATATTTATATAATTATATATATAATTTTATATAATTATATAATTAAATATATATAATTTTGTCTAATTATATAAAATATATGTATATTTATTAAGATATAATTATAAATATAATAAATATATTTATTATTTAAATATATCTATTATAATTTTAAAATTATCTAAATATATATTTACCTGTTTATAATTTTATAAAAATATTTTCAATATATATATATATATATAATTTTATAATTAAATATTTAAATTATGAAATTATTAATAAATTCATTTAATTAAATTAATCATATAAATTTTAAAATTATTTTAAATGTTAAAACATAATAATCAAAATCAAATAAATACTATTCATATAAATTAAAAATATATTGAAAATATAATGTGTATAGTAAATAAATATATGAAAAATAAATATTAAAAAAATTATTAAATATATTTTTAACATTATTAGTTAATATAAAATAATAAATGAATAAATAAATTTAAAAAATATTAACAATTGAATTCATATCATTTATGTGAATTACATACATACATATGTAGACATATACATCTATACACACACATATTTACATACACACACATATATACAAACATATACATACAAACATACATACAGTTATACATGTACATATATTTTAAATTATTTAATATCAATATAAATATATATTTAAAACATTATTCTCCAATTGAAAAAATTCAACACAATAGAAAAATCCAGGTCTTATTAGCTAAATTTAGTGTGAAGTAAAGTTCATGCACCATGACATTGATTGCCGGAAAAAAATTTCCAACTAACGGAAAAAAGGAACCGTCCTACATTATGGGGAATCCAAAATAATGTTAAGAAACATTCATATGAGTCTCACCATGAGTAACCATATACTGTTAACTTAATGAAAGAAATGAATCTATGTAGAGGATGTAAGAAATCTGGCCACACTCCTAAAAAACGATTGACATGGTCACTTGGATAGGAGAAACTAATAAATCAATGGAAGAAACCATAAGAAAGAATAAATATTATTGTAATGAAATGTCATCACAAGAATAAAGTTGAACATGTTTCAAAGGATTTTAGGATTGTATAGCCTAATCAATTAGAGGAAGTGTGGAAGAAGTTAGTAGAAGAAAAGAAAAATTCTTATTCCTTGTTATAAAAATATAAGAATATTTCTCCACATATAGTGATGAATACGGGAAAGAAGAAGGAATCCATGAATCTGATGATATGTATTTGGAAAACCAAGGTGAATTAAATGAAGAAATATAAAAGTGGAGTGAAAAGAGTTTCTGGGTGTAGAAACTATTCTCAAACGAGTTTCTCTAATTGATGAGGAAAGGAAGATCCACCTTATTCCCTCATAAGTTGCGATTACAATGGAAAAGGGAATTTATGCTGATGTAATTCAAGTGGGTTTTCCCCCAAATTAATTTATTAAATAATAAATCTACTGATTCTAAAGATTTTTTATGGGTCTTCCATAAGTACCTTCCCTTATGTTCACCAGAAAGATACCTTATAATTTTTCTAGAAGAAAATTTTAAAATATTATGAAAGGAGTTACACATACATGATATGAAAAATAGCAGAAGATGAGGTTAAAACATTACACTACAGAGAGTAATTTCACAACAATAAAAATTATAAGAATTATGTAAAATGATATGCATATATATACAGTATATGTTAAGTTTTTATTATAAGTATAGTGTTCTTACTATGTCTCAATCCATGATACTTTGACACTAAAACTTTAAAAAAAATGTACCTCTGGAAGATATATATTCTGAAAGAAGATATGTGAGTTACACTAGAAGAAGTTTGAGTGCATTTGAATAAGTTTCACACACAAAGACTAAGACTGAAATAACACAGAGGTTATTCAATAGTGAAAACTACCATAAGAAGTGTGCATGTAGGAGATTTAAAGGAAAATTGGATGGACATCCATGCATGAAGATATTACAATTGTCGAATTTTGAGACCTATAAACAATTATTTTTACTTTAGTTACTTGTATATTCTATGTATTGAATATTAATTAAACATATGATTACAAATTGTTCATTGTTATGCATGGATTTAAATTAATAATGTTCTAGAGTATTTGTCATATTGATAAGATCAAAGCAGTTCCCCACTATGATGAGAACCCTAAAGTTCTATAACAACATTATTAATATAGTTATGTGGTTCGATGACAATTTATGATGTGACACATGGAATTTAAACTGTTAGGTGTGAGTACTTGTAAGCAAATGAGGCTTTTTCTCATTAAGTTCACACTTGGTAATCTCTAAGATGAAAGATTATGACAATATAAGCAACAATATGAATTTCACATATGTTGATTTCATTAGATATTCCTATCTTAGAGCATGTGTAATTCACTTTAGACATAATGATTATCATTAACTAATTTCATGACTCACGCACTTAGATTTTATAATGAAAACTTTGATGGTATATGTTCACAGTGAGGTAGGGTACGTTGGGTATGTCATGATTTACAAGACATT
Source organism: Viscum album (assembly GCA_963277665.1). Taxonomy (NCBI): domain Eukaryota; kingdom Viridiplantae; phylum Streptophyta; class Magnoliopsida; order Santalales; family Viscaceae; genus Viscum; species Viscum album. Next base: position 2,425,720 of record OY728146.1, on the reverse strand, counting down.
AATGGATAAGTTGAAGAAGGATTTTTCCCTTCCATCTTTATGTAAGATAATATCTCGACACTTTGATTAGAATAGAAATTTCTCCCTAAATTCCATGGTTATAGTGCAATGTATTTATTCCTGATAGTTAAAGGAAAATATATCAAGCATATAGGTTGGTGACATGGATGTGAAACATGCTTGATGAGATATTGTGACAAGGGAATTATATTACATAATGAGCATTCTTATGTGGTTTTCATCATTGAGATATTAAGTACATTTACTTGGGTTGCTTGAACCATTTATATATTTTAATATTGTACCTTAGGAAGGCCCACCTAATGCCAATAATAAACAATACTAGAGGTTCATGCCCTAATTTTTCCGTTTATTTTGATTAAATTCTATTTGAATTTGATTAATGAAAAAAATATTATTCTGAATACCAAGGAATAATTTTTTTAAGTTTTATTGATCGCATAAATGAAATAAATATTTACTCATTGGATTATGAATGATATATATTTATTTATTTTATTGAATAATTAATAAATATTTATTTACTGGATTGTGAGTAAAATATTTTTTTAATTGAATAAAATATATTATTTGGGAATTCAATAAATTCTAGAGGATATTAAATAGATCAAGACCCATCCTAGTGGAAAATATTAATTAATAGGTCAGTTAAATAATACATGTTATTATGAAAGTTAGCGTACACCACAATATAATATTATTATTGATTTATTGTGTGGAATGGGTTTTATTAATGGTTATAATATTATTTATTGGTTGGAATGAATTAAATCATTATGTTAACCAAAACCCCATATCTATAAATAGACGGTTATGTCTATTGTGTCGAGTGTGAATCGGTGCAATCAAAATATAGAATTAGTGTGCACAATGAATTCTCTCTAAACTCGTCCTTCTATATATCTCTCGTGAATGAGATACATAAGATATATTTCTTAAATATTAAATAATGACTGATAAATAACGAACAAAAAAAGATATTTGATTCACCATGCTAGAACTTGGGGATCAAGTGGTGTTGCTTGGTGATCATAAGAGAACATGTGGATCACCGCTAGAGAGATTATATCCTTGGATCCTCACAGCACAACAAAGGAAATATGAAAGGGTCTTTTTGGATGATCAACATTCATCAACAATGATAGTTCTTAATCCTAAGTATTAATTTATTCAAATATTAAATAAATTAATTATAAATTTGACATGCAAGATCCTTTCTCATGGTTTCGGGTAACGATAATTAAAATATATTTTAATATATCACACACCACTGTACGCTTTCTATTCACCCAGAACAATTAAGTAGTATCAAAGTGAGAACATGTTTATATTTAAAATTATTAACTAGATTTCTAATCTACGTGAAATTGTGGTTATAATTTCATTTCATGTTATTTGTTCATTAATTTGATTTAAATTAACATTCTTAGATATATTAATCATGATTATTTTAGTGTTTCATTTACTAAATGGTTTAAGAATAAATGAATAATGATCGAAGATTCCATTGGGATATTGGAAAATTTTCGCTGGTAAGACAAGGTTACACGGTGTGCAATTGAAAGTAAAAATTGTGTGCCATAGTGCACTACATCTGGATACACTGAAGGGTGAAAGGCAAACCATGAAATAATTACATGTGGTGTATGGGGAATGTTGACCAGATTACCTAGAACACGGTTGTCAGATTACATGACATTTATCGATGTACACACATATAGTCTACACAGGTTAGCATCATAAATCACACAATCTTATGTGGTTATTATACATAGTCAAAACTGGATGATACCAACAACATGGAGAATTTATAATATATACGGAATATATAAGGTGTACATAGTGTGTAGTTCATAAATTCCCTCATTCTAAACACAATTCAAAGACCCAGACATACATCCTTGACAAAAAGAAAGTGGAACACACAACATGTGGCTGGTTTTTACATGCCATGTAGTCGGGATGTGTTACACTCCATAGACTTAGGTGTGTAACATGGATACATGGTAATTGAGATACATGGTGTTTCGATGGTCTATGGAAGCCGTGTAGTCTCCCATTAATGGAAATAATTAAAAATTACATTAAAATGAAAAATTATAGCATTAAAATTGTATTTTACTAATTAGGACACCAATGTGTGTTTGAAATTTTAATAACGGGTTTAAAGAATATTAAATACTAAATCAATTTATTTTAATTAATATGTAATAATTTGTTCTTCCATTTATTTTCCATGAATTCCATAAATTATGGGTATCTGCAATTAGGTTTGGATGATCATTAACATGAAACAGAAGTAATTCATTAAATGATTATTTAAATTAATCACTTTTATCTAAATAATAAATAACGATTAAATAAATAAATACTATCTAGTTGTGTTTTCATATTCATTGCATGTATGACCATTAATGAGCTTTACCAAGACCTGGGTATGTGTTGGATGTTTTAATTTAATTTATTTCATGGGTTATCAATTATTTCTCATTAAATTAAATATCATTTCCTACGTGTCATCCCTCCCCCCATTATTAGGCAGGTCCTGCATGTCCAATGATATTTATGTAACCCCATTTTAACAAATCCTTTGGTTCCCCTCACCTATGTGTGAGTCATAAATACATGTAATTAATGGAGTATCCTAAGGCGTGTTGTGGTGGTTCAAGATGGAGCCATTATGATGCCAACTTAGGTGATTCATCAGTGGATAGGAGGAATGTTGTATTTCATGTTAAGACCAACATTAGGAATTATTTCACCTAGGTCAAAGTTTGATTTAATGTTCTCTCATTAAATCATCCATTAAATAAAGCACATGAATGGTTAATTTAATTATTTATTTATATCTGTCCATTCAATTATTTATTTTATGGATGCAAGGTTGCAATCAAAAAAATAAAAGAAATAATGTGTAAAGGTGGAAATTAAATAAATGAATTATTCATAAATGTTTTATCCATTGTTATTAATTAATTAAGTAACATCTACTTAATATTTAAAAAACATGCAAAGGATATGACAAGATAAAAATTCATTCATAATTAACTAAAATCCCTTAATTAAATATTATTTCATACATGGACTTCCATTACATGATTATGAAAGAATTCCTTGAAACTAAGTGTTTTACAAAACCTCATTGGGACACTTAATATTATTTGGGGGTTTCTAATGAGGGTTATGGGTTAACATAACCATCTTAAATCAATAGATGTATCCCTCACTAGACATGATGTGACTTGGAGGTAAGTATTAATGAAATCCAAGTCATGAGTTCAGGATAGGGGAGTCCACTCAATGGATCATAGAGCTGAAAGCCTATAGTTGTAAATGACCAACCTACCTAATTAACTTCAAGTAGTTTAGGATCAAATTGTAGATGTATTTTGCTCAATTACAATATGGGGTGAATTGTAGGTTTAAAAACTATCATTTTTACCATTAATAAAATATATGTTTAACAAAGTTAAACAAGACAGATTCAAAAACCCTCTTTAGTTCTAAACTAAGAAACTAAATTTATTAGGATAAAGAAACTTAAGATAAGTTTACTTAGGGAAATATTATACCTTAAAGCATATAGAATCCTATTTATCAGAGTATAAAAATATAAGAAAGTATAATAAAGTTATACTTTATTTCTTTAAAAAAATGTAGTGGAATTAAAAACTTGTAACAATGACAAGTAAACAAGTATAAGAAATATTTTAACTCAAAGATAATTGTATCACACAACATTTGATAAAGGTACCTTGATTTATACTTTCAAGAAAGTTGGTCTTACCCACACCAAGGTAAACCCTCAATAAGAATATCAGAATCTTTCTTTCTATCCCTACAAGCCCTCGATCTCTAAGTTGATTGAAACCTCTATCTTCCTATCCCATAAATCCCTTGATTGATTAAAAAATAAAAATCGCACTAATATGGTTGAACAAGATGTTCTTAGCTTGAACAAGTTGTTCACAGCAATCGCACAAGGCATATTTTAGTAGAGGTCTTCGCAACACAAATTCTCTCTCTAGAATTTTGTACGATCATTGTTACGTGAACATTAAAATGGCTAGGTATTTACAGGCATGGATTCCAATGTTCTACATCCTCCTCTAATGGTCATGTTTTTCCTTTTCTTCAGGGACCTTTACACATTTCACATAGCCAACAGTTAAATTGAAACAGATTGTACGACATCTTTAATGTAAGAAAAAATGGGAATCATTATCATGATTAAGAAATATTATCACATTTAGGATCTGAAAAAATGGATCATTAATTTAATGAAATCTGTTAACTATCAGAAAATAATTTAATTGGATTCTAAGGAATGTGAGAATCGGAGTCTAAAAATATTGAAACATGGATTCTTAAATAAAATAGAATTGAAGTCTAAAAATATTGAATATCAGATTATGAAATAAAAGAGAATCAGAGTCTAAATTTTGATGAATTCAGAATATAATTTTAGAAGAAATTAGAGTCTAATTTCAAGAGAAATTAGAATCTAATTTCTAGAGAAATTAGAGTCTGATTTCAGGAGGAATCAGAGTATGATTTTAGGATAAATCAGCGTCTGAATTTTAAAGAAATTGGTGTCTGATTTCAGAGGAAATCAGATTCATAATTCTGGGGAAATCAGATTCTAAGGAACTGTAAGGCTCTTAGTTTAGTTAAGGATTCTATTTTTTACTTAATAAAAATATGTTTAGTCTTGGTTTAAGAAAACCTTAGATAAGGCCTAGGAAACCATAGGTAAAGACAAAAACATTCTTAGACAAAAAAAATTATTTAAGAGAAAGTTTCTTAGTGAAAGATAATTTTCCTTAAGAAATGTGTTTGTGATTTTTATAATACAATGGAATGGAAAAGTTATAAGTAAACTTGTTGACTCTACAATATCCCCATTTTTGGAAAGCAGAAACAAATTTTCATAAAATAATATAAAGACAAACGTTTTCATTTTTTAATTTTAAAATAAATACTTATCTCCCTTTGTTTATAATCTACGATGAATACCAATAACCCCCCCTTAGGTTTTGAAATCCCTAAGGATGATATTATATTCCTTCTTAGAGAAATTACACTTTCTTACTTAATAATATCTTTTTTATGTAATCTCTCCCTTACTTAAGCAATATCTTTCTTAATATTATTTTTTATCATTCTTTTATCCCCCTTTGTGATTTTAAAAAAGGAATGGAAAAGTCATAAGGAAACTTATTGAATCAACAAGTAGCATGATCAACCCTCTTTGGGGTTATAATAAGGTGAATTTGGATCATTTCCACTATAATTTCATAGAAACTACACATTCAATGTTCAATGCCAAGGGATATTGGGACTTGGTAAAATAGTGAGAGATATAATAAAAAATAATTGAATCAAATTAATTTATTATTTCTCACATAATTCTTAATTAATAAAAGTAATATTAAAAAGTCTATTTAATTTTAGAATAAAATGGAAAGATCGTGATTCACATTATCCCTATAATAAATATTAGAGAAAGACAACATCCTCACTAACAGTAACATCCATAAGTGGTTTAGATGCCTTCGAGTTGTTCTTTTCCATGAATGGAAATATTATGTTCTTGAATCCTAAATTCCTAATCAACCTTTAAAATAGGTGAGTGATGAAGAGTTCCTAGTCTATGAAAAACATTTAATAGATTTGGTTAATTTTCAATTTTTTTACTTTTTTCTATTTCTAGTGAACTTATAAAGTCTCACCAAAACAAGTTTGTGTATAGAATGCTTGACCACCTTCATGATATTTACTAGGAGAGATCTAAATATGAATGGTTTGAGATATCTGAGTTGCCATTTTAAAGGAAGCTTGGGGAGTGCTTCCTAGTTGATCCTCACATTGTCAAGATCATTGGATAAATTGAGCTCTTATAGGTTATAGGGTTTAAATTCCACAAAGAACAGGGCACCGATCTCATTCTGGCATCACTCCCTCAGATCTTCTCTAGATTTTGTGTTAATTTTTATATAAACAATATTAATAAGTCTCATCCAAATATTATTACTCTCCTTATCCAAGTAGATAAGGGTACGAAGCATGAAAATCGTTTTGTCCTTACGGTGAACAGTCAGAAAGGGAATGTGAAGAGAAATAATAAAAAATCTTCTTCATTCCCTTCTAAGAAGAAGAATATTACTACTAGAGCAAGGGAATAGGATTTTGTATGTATCATATGTCGAAATAAGGGCCCTAGGAAGAAAATGCCACCTTGTCAAAGAAGCAAGGGGGAGATTCAAGTGCATTTTTTATCATGTGAAAATTATCTCTTCCTACAAATTGGGTATTAGATACAGCTTGTGGTTACACATTTATATTCAAATATAGGGACAAATATGATTCAAAAATATTTATTTAGGCTTGGTACGTCTACGAGTATCCAACAGAGCTAAACTTGTTGTTGAATCTATCATTGCCTACAACCTCACATTGACAACTGATATGATCTTGGTTTTTAAAGGGTTTTTATAATTTCCCTTTAGTAACCAAAAACATTATATCTATATTCAAACTAGATACAAATGGATTTATTTTTAAATTTGGAAATAAAATTTTCTTCTTTTATAATTATAGATGTTTTTATGGTAAGGAACAATCACTACCACAAAATGGGCCAAGGCCAGCGCCACCCTTTATCTGTGCTAACAAAAAAGCGTTGATAAAGGGAACATTTATCAGTGCTAAAAAGAGAACTCATAAATGTACCCCTTTATAAACTCTTTTTTTAGCGCTGATAAAGGTACCCCCTTTAACATCGCTTTTTTTAGCACTGTTAAAGGGTACCCCTTTATGAGCCCTTTTTTAGTAGTGCTGATAAAGGGGGGTCTTTATCAGCGCTTTTTTTAAAAGCACTGATAAAGGGTCTACTTCCAAAAAAAGCATTAAAAAAATATATTAATATTTAAATATATAGATATAGTTATATTGACATAAATATAATATATATTTTTTAATTATAATTTTAAATATATTTTAGATAAGTATAAATATACAGTTACACTTAATATATAAGATATTTAGTGAAAATGGATCATAAAAAAATTTAAAAAATATTTTTAATTAATAATTTTCTAACTATTATGGAGTAATAGTCATTTAATAACAATTTTAAGACTAAAAAAATAAAAAAAATTAAGAAAAGATCCAAAATATGTTGAAAACGCAACTCGAACTTCAAACAGCAATAACTTATGATCCGGGTGTCCGTTTGAGCTCTACTATATATCAAATTGAATCCTGTGACGATATCTACACCCTTGTGACTTGGGGGCACCTTGGTGAAGGTTTTTTCGAGTCCAAAAAGGCTCAGAAGGCCTCCAAAATTGAGTTTTTAGTTGGGATACCCCGATTTTTTATCATTTTGTGGATTTTTAGCCTCGTTTACGGGGGTATTATTGGATTTTTTTTGTGGGGACTAAATTTATTCCAAGGTATTACATTCATATTGATATTATGTTATTGAAATTTTATCATTTTTTATAATTCACTTCTATTTATAATCAAATATATAACAATATATACTAATTTTTAATATATTCACACATAAAAATTTAATTATAAATATAAATAACAAAATATATTTACATATAAAATATATTATCTTTATCTAAATAATAACTAATATCCAATTTATTTAAAATACAAATATATAAATATTTATATACCTATATATTAATCTAACTATATATATATATATATATATTAATATAACTATAAATATATATATTAATATCACTATAAATATATATATTAATATAAATATATATTACTATATGAATAAATATCACTATATATATATAAAAATAGAGATATCATGAAATGGAAAACAAATCAAAATAGAGGAGTGGTAAGGGCTTATGCGCGCAAGGGGGAGGTCTCGAGTTCAAAACCTGGTGGAGGTAGGGGCGTGTGAGCATAGGGGAATATTGGATATAGTGCTGATAAAGGGTGTGCGGTGGTGCGTGGGGGTATTGGAGGTGCGGGAAGGTACTGGTAAAGGGGGGGGGGGCACAAGCGCTGTAAAAAGCCCCCCCCCCCCCCCCCCCCCCGAGATTGCCAAGATTTTTTTAAACTTTTTTTAATTTTTTTAACATTTATCAGCACTAAAAAAAGTGCTGGTAAAATGGGTCTTTTATCAGTGCTAAAAATAAAGCGCTGATAAAGGACCCTTTTATCAGCGCTTCATTTTAGCGCTGATAAAAGGGACCCCCCTTTATCTACGCCGGCTTTAACAATGCTTTTCTAGCACTGTTAAAGGGAATTTTTAATACTGCTAAAAGGGGTATTTGTAGTAGTTAATTAAATAGTGGTGTTCTTGTGTTAGACTATAGAAACCATGAAATGAAAATCAAAAACAAAACAACCTAACCTGACTCATACCACACCCAAATTTGGAGTCATCAGATAGGTCATGTAAATGAAAATTTCTTGAAAAAACTACACCAAGATGGATATTTTGATTCTTTTAAACTATAACCACATGGTTTATGTCATGCATGTTTAAAAGGTAAAATGACTAAATCCCCATTTAGTGGGAAAGGTGAAAGGGATAAATATATTCTTGAATTAGTTTGTATTGATGTGTGTGGACCTTTTCCTATTGATGAAAGGGGTGGGTACTCATACTTCATAACATTTACTAAGGATTATAGTAGACAAGGATATGTCTACTTAATGATGTATAAGTTGGATTCTTTTGATAAATTCCAGAAATACGAGAATGAATTGGAGAATCAGATTGGTAATAAGATTATGACACTCTTCTCAGAATGTGGTGGATAATATATCAATCAAGACTTAATTTATTATTTAAAAGAGTTTGGGATTCTATCTCAACTCACTCCTCCTTATATGCTTCAGTGGAATAGTGTAAGAGAATAGAGGAACTACACCTTGTTGTACATGGTGATATCAATGATAAGTCCTGGGTTTCGTCCATTATCCTTTTGGGGATATGGATTACAAACAGCATCACAAATACTAAAACAAGTGAAAACTAAGGTGGTAGATGGTATACCATACCAATTATGGAATGGAAAGACACTCGTGTTGTCATAGTTACATGTGTGGGGTTGCTAATTATTTGTTAAGGCCAATTCGGGTAACAAACTTGCACACCAAGGAACAAAGTGTACCTTTATAGGATTCCCACGAAAACAAGGGGATATTACATATAAGACCCCTCAGACAAAAAGGTTATAGAAAGATTCTCCATATTACTTGAGAGTGATAACATATCCAAAAGATATATTGGAAGTGAGATAGATTTTGACGAAGTCATGGATCAAGGTATACATGATTTGGTACAAGAACTAATTCCAAAAAGCCTTGTGTAAGATGATACTATTCCGGAGACACAAGTATTAAGTTGGAATAAAAGAGTGGTTAGAGATCCATAACATTATTTTTTTTAGTAAATAATGATAGTGAATATTTATTAGTTGATAATAATGATCCTTAAACCTATAAGGAATTAGTAAGTGGAATAGATGTTTCGAAGTGGAAAAAATACATGAATTATTATATAGATTCCATGTACCAAAACCAATTCTGTATTATGGTAGATCTTATAGTGGATGTAAATATAATTGGTTGAAAATGGGTATTCAAGAATAAAATGGACATATAAGGACAAGTTATTACCTATAAGGCTTGACTTGTTGCAAAAGGGTTTAAACAGTATCAAGGAATTGACTATGATAAAACCTTTTCCCCAGTTTCAATGATAAAATACATAGTAATTATGCATGGTATTATGGATTTCCATGACTATAATATTTGTTAAATGGATGTTAAAACATCCTTACTTAATGGTAACCTCTATAAAGATGTCTATATGACACAACCTGAAGGGTTTGTGACTCCAAAGAATGCTAATAATATAAGAAAATTGAAAAATCCATTTTTGGATTAAAATTAGAAACTTGTTCATTGAACATTTGTTTTGAATGAATCTATAATATAATTTTGTTTCATAAAGAATGAGTGTGAGAATTTCATATACAAATGGTTTAGTAGGAGTGAAATATTTTTTTAATAGTATATGTTAATAATGCTTTAATCATTGGAAGAGAAATACCAGTCTTATAGTTAATTAAGGATTGATTGAATAAATATTTCACTATGATGGACATGGATGAGGCATAATATATTCTTGGCATCAAGATCCATAATTATAGATCCAAGAGGTTTCTCATCCTAATTCAAAGTACATAAATTGAAAAGATACTGGAGAGATACAGTATGGAACAATCCAAGAGGGGATTGTTTTTAGCATCACATGGCATTCATATTTCTAGGAAAATGTGTCCTATGATACATGAGGAAAAAATATAATATTAATAATTACATATGAATTAGTGATTGGATCGGTCATGTTTGATATGTTATGTACTAGGCTATATGTCTCCTACATAATAAGAGCGGTAGAAAGATATCAATTTCATCTAGGTGACCACAATTGGATGGAAGTTAAGACTATCCTTAAGTATCTAAGGTGTACTAAGGGTGTGTTCCTAGTTTATAGAGGATATGGGGTTATATTCATCATAGGATATGCATATTCTAGTTTTCAAACTGATCATGATGAAATGAAGTCACAAATGGGATACATCTTCACATTGAATGGAGGTTTTGTGTGCTGGATGAGCTCAAAGAATATTGTTGTCATAAATTCTACAGTAGAGTCTGAGTATATTGAATCTTATATGGTATCTAAAGAATACATATAGATGCACAACTTAATCCAATAGATTGAAATGGTACCTATTTTTAAATATCTTATCACACTCTACTATGATAACACTATAACAATGGCTCTTTAGAAAGTGAAAAGTACACATCAGTAGACGAATGCCATACATCATAAGTTTCATCTCTTGAGGGATTTTTCTCAAAGAGGTGAGGTTTTAGTGAGTAGTATTTACATAGAAGACAATGTGGTGGACCCCTTTACTAAAGCCTTGACTCAGTATAAACATGATAATCATGTGAGATATAGTATAATGGAAGCCATTGGCAGTTGGCTCTAGTCTAAGTGGGATTGTTTTGGAGTTTGTGTCTGATGGCCACCTGTTTTTATTTTAATTACATGTATAATTGATGTATTTAATATTAATTAAACATCTTATAACATATTGTTCATTATTTGGTATGGATTTAATGTAATAATGTCCTATAGTATTTGTCGCGTTGATTAGGTCATGGAAGTTCTCTGTTATGATGAGAACCTTAAAGTGATATGAAAATATTCTTAATATAGATTTGTGGTTAGATAACATACTATGACGGGACACATGGTATTTAGACCATTAAGCGTGAGTACTCATAAGAGAAAGAGGCTTCTTCTCATGACAATCACAATTGGTAACCTCCAATATGGGAGATTATAACAATAGACCTGATAGTAGGAATTCCACATGTTTTGATGTTATCAGATATTTCAATATGTGGGAATGTTTAACTATCCTTAGACTTTAATATTATCATTAATGCATGTCATGACTTACACAGACATATTTTTTCATGAAAACTGAGATGAAATATGTTTGCAGTGAGGTAGATTACACTGGGTGCATGACAATTAACATTTCGTTGATGAATAAGTCAAGAATGGATTTGTACCTTCTATATTTATGGAAGCTCATATCTGGGCCCTTTTATTAGAATAGAACCATCACCCTAAATTCCAAGTCCATGGGGTAACGATGTGCTTATTCCAAATAATCAAAGAAATATGTTTTAAGTCTACAGTTTGGTGACATGGATATGAAACTTTCTTGATGAGATATTGTAAAAAATGTATTATATTACATAATGAGTATTTGTATGTGGTTTTCGTTGTTGTGACATTATGTTATTTCTATTGGGTGACAAGATCCATTACTATATAATAGTCTTTAACATTAGGAAATCATGCCTAATTCCAACAAGAAAAATTCCTAGAGGGTCACACACTAAGTTTTACCATTGATCTCAAATCAAGTTTATTTGAATTTAATAAATTTATTGAATATTATTTCTGGATTAAGGAATAATTTTCTTTAAGTTTTATTGATCACATAAATTAAATTAATATTTATTCACTGGGTTCTGGATAAAATTTATTTATTTATTTTATTGAATATTTAATAAATATTTATTTACTAGTTTGTGAATAAAATATTTATTTAACAGAATAAAATAATTTATTCGGGTATTTGATAAATTCTATAGGATTCAGAATGGACCATGCTTGATTCTAGTGACAAATCTTAATTAAAAAGTTTCTTAAATAATACTAGTTATTCATAAGTTGGTGCACCCCACAAAATATTATTATTGTTATTTGATTATTTGGAATGGGTTTATTAAAATTTATTATATTATTTAATGGTCAGAACGCATTAAATAATTATTTTATCTTAAACCATAGCTATATAAATAAACAGTTATGTCTATTATGTAGAGTATTAATCAGTGAAATTGAAATAGAGAATTATTTTTGCACAATAAATTCTCTCTTGACTCCTCATTTCCACTCCATCTCATGAATGAGAAACACAAGAGATAGTTCTTCAAGACTGAAGAATGAAAAATAAAGATGAACAATACAAGACATTTGATTTTCCACGTTATCACCTAGAGATCGAGGGGCATTGGTCAGAGATCGTAGGAGCACATGTGAATCATCACTAGATGGATTCTATATGTGGATCCTCACAATGCAATGAAGGAAATACAAAAGGTACTTTTCAGATGATCAATATTCATCAATAAAGAATGTTTCTAAGATCAAGTCTTCATTTATTCAAATATTAAATAAATTAATTATAAATTTGATGTGGAAGTTCCTCACACATGGTTTCGAGAAATGATAATTAAAATAAATTTTAAGATATCGCTCACCACTTCATGATTTTGTTTTTTCCCAAAACCATCAACAACACCATAGGAATTAAATAAAATTTATTCCATGAGTATAAGAAAGAAAATTGGAAGATGCGAAGCTGGAGGCCATACTTGAAGTTCTAAAAGAATACATGGGTTATCATAAGAACTTTTGATGAATAAAAAAAACAAAACCAAAAGAACATTTAACTAAAGATGGACAAAAACTTTGAAGATAATGGAAATTTTTTTACAGTTGATGTGTTTGTATGTGACACATGAGTAAGGAGATATTTTATTTCTTAAACTTGACTGAAAGGGATGAAATGAAACTTCAATACACTAGAGGGGTGTATGATAAATGTTGTATATTGAATGGTTTTTCTAAAGATGTATGTTCCCCAAAATGTGATATATGTAACACCCAGAGCTTCCACGATACGCTTCCCTTTCAATAATGCAATAGCTTGCATTGTACGTAAGTTCGAGATTCTAACACACCGCTACCAATCAAGATAGCCATTATGAATAGTAATACCCACTTTTTAAAATTATATATATTTTATATTTCAAAATGGACTTCATTTTTGGATTTGGAATATCAAAATTATCCTATGTTGAATTTTTGGTATTTTTCTGAGAACTTCCAATTTTTTATGAATAGTGAAAAATACTTAAAAACAACTTTTTTAATCAAAATAATTTATAGTGATAAATTATACTATTGAGTGGTTATAAAGTGTAATTAGAATATATTTTTACCATTTTATCCAATGGTGTTCATTAGAATTAATTTCACTTTGAAATTGGACATAAAAAATTTTCAATCTTTTGATATATATTGCTTCTTAAAAACACGCTATTTGTTGTGACAACGGAAATTAATTATAAAATTAATTAATGAAACTTATATGTTTGGAATTTTTGAAAATAGAAATAATTTTTGAATTTGGAATATCAATTATTGCTTAGGGTGAAATTTTGGCATTGTTCAGAAAAACTTCAATTTTTGATGAATAGTGAAACCACTAAGTGGTAGTTAAATAACTGATTTCATGTTTAAATGAAACATTACCACTTCTGTGATTTGATTTTCAAAAATCCAACATACATGGTTGTCATTAGGAAGTAAAATGTGGTTCAATAGGATTAAAATAATTTTTTGGTTAATAGTAACTTTTAAGTTTAATTAATCGTGATTAAAGGTAATTAGTGAAATTTAAAGTAAAAATGATATTATAAAAATATGAACATACCTTTACACATGTGCTAACCCAATTGGATGTGTCATGGCCGACCAAGAAAATCCATGGGTCAACTTGGGGACCCCATGGAGCCACATTGGTAGGAAAATGACATAAATAACTTTTTATTTAAAGTTAAAATAAAAATTTCACAAACATAAGTTGTTTTACTAAAATAATTTTTAAATGGGGTTATACAAGTCATATTTTCGACTATAAATATTCTTTAGAAATCCAAAAAGATTTCCTACATTATGATATTTTTTTTATAATTTTTAGACATAAAATAAATTAAATTATTTATGACACCATGATGATGCATCGATTACCTCATTAATTAACGATTTTAATAAAATGGAAGGATAATGTAAAATCTAAGAATTACACTTGTAAAAAGCCTATTGGATGAGTATATTTCGAACTATTATCACCTTAGACTATAAATATATAAGTTTTTGACCTTTAAAATCTGAAACTCATTATATAATAAAGTAACATTTCATTACTTTCCAAGAGTGCCCCTCCTCTCCTCTTATAAAAGGCCCCCACCACTACCACCTTATTAACACCTTCCAAGGCATTTGGCTCGGCCAACATCTGCCCAAATACTCTCTCCACATCCCTATATTACTCCTAGAAGCCTCAATTTGGGAATAATTCTTCCCAAGGAATCCTTTGGCTCAAATCAAAAAAGAGTTACCCGATTTTAAGGTAATGTCTTCTCTAATGTCCTTTTGTTTTATTTTTCTTCTCCAACCCACTAAACTATTTTTATTCCTTTATTTTGTAAACAAACCAGTATCTTCAATATACTAGGATGTTGTTATGAGAAGGATTTGATTTAAACTTACACACACCTTCATCTAATGGTTAAAGAATATACTGTTTCTGTGGTTGGTGAATTTCTGCCTCACGAAATGATGATTGTTCAATATTATTTTAACACCTCTCATGGTGGTCATTATGATGACACTATTTTCATATATGATATATATATTATGTTTATGTTTTCCTTATAATTCTTTATTTCTCATTTATGACATACCTTTATGATTTTCATTATGGGTAAACGCGATAATTTCATTTTAGGAAGTGCGGACTACGGCCCTCTCAAAGTGATTTGAATCATTAATTCCATATGTGGGATGTATAAAGGATGGAGTAAATAATATTATATAAGATATTATACTGGAATTATAATATACCTTTATATCATTATGTTTCATTCCATTAAAATATGAAATAGAAATGAAAGTAGCCTTCATGCGTACGTATGGCTTACCGTCTCCATGAACGGTGCATTTCATTTCTCACCTCTAAATGTTATGTAATATTATAAAGGCAAGTATATACTAGATATATCTGATATATATGATACTTATATCCAGAATATAATTCTTCATATAATGGATATTTTACCACATGAACAACTTGTAATTATAAGAAGTTTATTTTTAACTCAAGTACCAAAGATCGACAAAACGACCATTATTAACTTAAATAATTACATAATGTTCATAACATGGTAATAAGTGATATAAAAGGAATAATGAACTTGAAAAAGGTTCTTAAGCAAGTAGAAATTAACTCTATTTTATTATTCAGGAGGTTAAAGAACGATCGAGTCAAGTCGGACATGAGGTAAGGGAATTTCTTAACCCAATTTCCATTCACTGGGTTAATCTCCTACTTTCAAATTATGTCATGATATTATTATGTCCTATCATGTATTTGTACTTTATGTATGTTTACTTATAGTGAATACACATAATAGATCTATTTTATTTTAAAAAATGATCTTTGTAAGGACTTCGTCTCAATCTCTTTTCATTGAGGCATATTTGGTTTTATACACAACTTTTATTTATACGGTGTATAAACTCCTTTGACTTTTACTTTTATTCAAAAGGAATCTTTTTATGTGAAGCGTTTTTACTAAACGACAAAAGGAATGTTTTTTTCTTACGTATGCGGCAACAACGACTTCTCTGCCACCATGACTATTATTTGAGTTTCGGCTTCCTCTATAAGCCATAACTTTTTTCTAAAAGAAAAATAAATTCCATGTTTTACTTTTCTTTTATTTTGGTATTGAAAATGGTTTTGATAAAGTTTTTATTATATCAATGTGTTGTATTGATATCTTGTGATTGAAGTGTGGAAATCTTATGTTTCCCTTTATGCATGTTTTATGTGATACAATTATGTTATGGTTTATGATATGTTTAAACCTGTTCATATGAAAAATGCATTGGACTTAATAAGTGACGAGTGGAGCCCGCTATAGCTCCTCGATGCATCGGTAGGTCGAATGAGACAAACTAGTGTCTTGGAACGAGGCCTTGAAAAAATCTTTTTTGTATTCTTGGCACGAGGCCTTGGCTATGTGGTTATGATAGTCTGGCATTATGCATTCCATCATTATGAAAGTGGTTATTGATACTGCATGTGATTATTCGACTAGTAGAATATCCATGTGAATAAGTAAATGTCATTATTTCATTTTATTTTTTCCGTATTATGCTGAAGTTCAATTTTAAAAGGCTTTTTTTAGTTATAATTTTCCTTAAATGTTAATGTTTATTTATGAAAGATTATGCTATATTATTATCCTTACTGAGCATCTGAGCTCACCATTTTCAATGTTTTAATATTTTTCAAGGATGTGAAGAAGTATTTTATAAATGACCTGCAGGGATAGTCATAAGAGGATATGAGTGTGGACTATGGAGACTTTTTTATTTTATTTTTTCACTTTATGATGTAATGGAACATTTATGAATGTATCTAGTGTTTCCAAGGCTACTAAACTAATCGGTCTTTCGAGACTTGATCTTTTGTGATCATGCCAATGTTACGCAATAATGCACCGACTCTGGGTAACTTGGGTCGGGGCGTTTCAGTTGGTATCAGAGGAAGTTTAGTAGTAACCTTGGAAGCTAGATTTAGATAAACTATGATTAGAACACATATCCCGAAGATAGAATTTGAGGATTAGTATAGAAGAACTTCCTAGAATTTTTGTATTATAGAGATTTTGTGAGTTTTCTGAGCAATACATCCCTTTCTGGATACGAGCAGGTAGAGGCGGCTCTGGCACAGATGTACCTAGGGGTAAAACCCAAAAACACCTCTTTGAGCTAGAGTGGAACGGGAACTGGTGCACGACAACGGGCCTTGCTGCACTCTTGGTTACAACACTCCCGGGGGATATGCTTAGGATAATTCTCTTTTTCTTTACAAACCATTATGAATGGTTTATGAGTATATACTTCCTCAAAGAAAACATTTCTTTTTATGATTATGGATTATATCCATAAATAGTTCAATTTATGTTAAGTGTTTTACAATTATGGAATTATGTATTTTGATTCATAAACTAATCTAGTTTATTCCATTGTTTAGAAATGGCGCCTAGTGGGAGGAATGGAAACCATATCAATGGATGCACTCCGTGTAGGGATTTCCCTCCTGCTCAAGATAATTATTGTGGAGCTGGAGATACAACTGGTGCTGATCAACTTATCACCATACTGGGACAACTCACTCCGGTTATGAATAATAACCTTACTCGTATGGAGCACCCTGATCCGCAATGTGGAGGATCAATGTTATACCTCTTCATGAGGAAAAAACCGTCAACATTTAATGGGGGTACAAATCCATTATTATTTGAGCAATGGATAAACTCCTTAGAGAAAATATTCCACGCCTTGGGGAGTAGCAAAAGGGAGAAGGTTGCATGGCAGTTCACCGCCTCACTAGAGATGTCTATCAATGGTGGTCGCTGATTCAAAACACAAAGTAAGATGAAGAAGTATCAAGTATGGAATGGAGAGAGTTCAAATAGCTTTTCTTAGAAAAATACATTCCACATGACCATCGAGAAGATATGGAAAGGTAATTTCTGAGTGTGAGGCAGAAGGAGGATGAGAATGTCGCAAAGTATGAGGCCAACTTTACAAGGTTAGCGAAGAATGCTGCAGATTATATACGTAACCCAAGATGTAAGATTGATCATTTCTTTGATGGTTTAAATCCATTTCTCTGTCGAGATTTAGTATCACAATCTTTATCAACATACGAAGATATAGTCTCGTGTGCTATCAAGACAGAAAAGGAACTCTCTAAATCTTATGACAATAAAGTAAAGCAAGAGAAGAAGAGAACAATGGAACAAGAGACAGATAAAGGGAAAAAGGGAAAGAAGGATTTTCCATTATGCAATAATTTTGGGATGAATTACCCAGGTACTTGCCTAAAAGGAATGGGAGTTTTTTATAAATGTGGAGAAAAAGGTCACCAGGCTCGTGATTGTAAGGGAAAGAAAGAGGCTATCAATGTTGAATGCTACAATTGTAGGGAAATGGGGAATTATTCCAATGAATGTCCTAAGCGTCAGGGAAACTTACCTCAGAAAAGGCCAAAGGATCAAGTACAATCTCATTCTGTTACTACAGTTGAAGTGGAATAATTAATGTATTGGTGCTTTTGGACTCAAGGAATATATTCTCGTTATAAGAATAATGTGATATATATAAGGATTGTACTACATTACTTGTTGTTTTCATTAAGGTTTTAATATGATGAAGGTAATCATATTTTTAGTATGTGGCAATAAGAGAAACATTACATTGTTTGGGGAATCTGATGTTACAATTGATTTTGGAATTTAAGGACCTTTTAGAGAAAGTATGGACGGAGGTATTTTGGATAACTATAAAGGTTGGAATGGATTAAGTTGAACTTTGGATAGTATTGTTTAAGGTTAAAACATTTATGAAGATTATTTTTGGAATATTATATTACTATAGTTTTAGGAAAAGGACAACCTGAAGGTTGGGGGATAACCCATCGCGTCGGACAAAGCTGCAGGAATCGAACCCACAACCATAGTGCAAAAGCCTTTATTACCTACCACTAGCCTACATGAAGTCCCTGGTTATTTCAAAATAGTTTTCCTAATATAAATGGTATGTTTTAATACTTTGAACCTTGTACGATTAAGATAAATATAATATTTTCGAGTTCCATTATCTTTTTGAATGAAAGATGAGTTTGTGGTAGAAATTAGTTGTAGGTTGAAGCTTTACTTGTCAAGCATATATATATATATACTTATCTCTTATTCTATGAATAAATTAATTCTTAAACTTTAGTAAAGGGATATTAAAACAAAAAAATGTGTTATCCTAATACCTTATGTCTTGTTGAACTGATAATATTTTAAATCAACATAGATTGAAGGCTTTGAGGCCCTCAATTTTACACTTGTTTGTGATTGATGACCTCAATCACTCCCTACAAATATTTACGTTTTTCCTCCAATTACATGTCTCTAATTTCCACCAATGTTCTCCTTATCGAGATCATAATTTGGTGGTGACTTTTTCATTTCCATTTCCCTCTTATTATGGCAAAATTTTATCAACCTTATTTCTGATGTGGGTTTTCCACAAAGGTATTATCTATTTTCAACCTTTTATTTTCAAAGATAATTTCAAATTTCTAGGATGCAATTTATTGATGGAGGGGAGAATGTAACACCCCGAGCTTCCACGATACGCTTCTCTTTCAATAATGCAATAGCTTGCATTGTACGAAAGTTCGAGATTATAACACACCGCGACCAATCAAAATAGCCATTATGCATAGTAATACCCACGTTTTGAAATTATATATATTTTATATTTCAAAATAGACTTCATTTTTGGATTCTGAATATTGAAATTATCCTATGTTGAATTTTTGGTATTTTTCTGAGAACTTCCAATTTTTTATGAATAGTGAAAAATACTTAAAAAAAACTTTTTTAATAAAAATAATTTATAGTGATAAAATATACTATTTAGTGGTTATAAAGTGTAATTAGAATATATTTTTACCATTTTATCCAATGGTGGTCATTAGAATTAACTTCACTTTCAAATTGGACATAAACAATTGTCAATCTTTTGATACATATTGTTTCTTAAAAACACGCTATTTATTGTGAAAGTGAGAATTAATTATAAAATTAATTAATGAAACTTATATGTTTAGAATTTTTTAAAATAGAAATAATTTTTGAATTCGAAATATCAATTATAGCTTAGGGTGAAATTTTGGCATTGTTCTGAAAAACTACAATTTTTTATGAATAGTGAAACCACTAAGTGGTAGTTAAAAAACTGATTTCTCATTTAAATGAAACATTACCACTTCTATGATTTGATTTTCAAAAATCCAATATACATGGTTTTCATTAAGAAGTAAAATGTGGTTCAATGGGATTAAAATAATGTTTTGGTGAATAGTAACTTTTAAGTTTAATTAATCATGATTAAAGGTAATTAGTAAAATTTAAGGTAAAAATGATACTATAAAAATATGAAAATACCTTTACACTTGTCCTAACCCTATTGGATGTGTCATGGACAACCAAGAAAATCCATGGGTCAACTTGGGGACCCCATGGACCCACTTTGGTAGGAACATGACATAAATAACTTTTTATTTAAAGTTAAAATAAAAATGTCACAAACATAAGTTGTTTTACTAAAATAATTAATAAATGGGGTTATACAAGTCATATTTTTTACTATAAAAATTCATTAGAAATCCAAAACGATTTCCTAAATCATGATATTTTTTTTATAATTTTTAGACATTAAATAAATTAAATTATTTATGACACCATGATGATGCATCGATTACCTCATTAATTAACGATTTTAATAAAATGGAATGATAATGTAAAATCTAAGAATTTCACTTGTCCAAAGCCTATTGGATGAGTATATTTAGAACCCTTATCACCTTATCCTAGAAATATATAATTTTGGGACCTTTAAAATCAGAAACTCATTATATAATAAAGTAACATTTCATTACTTTCCAAGAGTTCCCCTCCTCTCCTCTTATAAAAGGCCCCCACCACTACCACCTTATTCACACCTTCCAAGCCATTTGGGTCGGCCAAACTCTACCCAAATACTCTCTCAACATCCCTCTCTTACTCCTAGAAGCCTTACATTGGGCAGAATTCTTCCCAAGGAAGACTTTGGCTCAAATCAAAAAAGAGTTACCCAATTTTAAGGTAATGTCTTCTCTAATGTCCTTTTGTTTTATTTTGTTTCTCCAACCCCCTAAACTCTTTTTATTCCTTTATTTTGTAACAACACCAGTATCTTCAATATACTAGGATGTTTTTATGAGAAGTATTTGATTTACACTTAGACACACCTTCGTCTAATGGTTAAAGAACATAGTGTTTCTGTGGTTGGTGAATTTCTGCCTCACGAAACGATGATTGTTCAATCTTATTTTAACACCTCTCATGGTGGCCATTATGATGACACTATTTTCATATATTATATATATATTATGTTTATGTTTTCCTTATGCATCTTTATTTCTCATTTATGGCATACCTTTATGATTTCCATTATGGGTAAACGCGATAATTTCATTTTAGGAAGTGCGGAATACCGCCCCCTCAAAGTGATTTGAATCTTTAATTCCATATGTGGGATGTATAAAGGATGGAGTAAATAATATTATATATGATATTATACTGGAATTATAATATACCTTTATATCATTATGTTTCATTCCATTAAAATATGAAATAGAAATGAAAGTAGCGTTCATGCGTACGTACGGCTTACCGTCTCCATGAAAAGTGCATTTCATTTCTTACCTCTAAATGTTATGTAATATTATAAAGGAAAGTATATACTGGATATATATGATATATATGATACTTAAATCATGAATATAATTCTGCATATAATGGGTATTTTACCACATGAACAACTTGTAATTATAAGAAGTTTATTTTTAACTCAAGTACCAAAGATCGACAAAATGACTGTTATTAACTTAAATAATTACATAATGTTCATAACATGGTAATAAGTGATATAATAGGAATAATTAACTTGAAAAAGGTTCCTAACCAAGTATAAATTAACTCTAGTTTATTATTCAGGAGGTTAAAGAATGATCGAGTCAAGTCGGACACGAGGTAAGGGAATTTCTAAACCCAATTTCCATTCTTTGGGTTAATCTCCTACTTTCAAATTATGTCATGATATTATTATGTCCTATCTTGTATTTGTACTTTCTTTATGTGTACTTATAGTGAATACACATAATAGATCTATTTTATTTTAAAAAATGATCTTTGTAAGGACTTCGTCTCAATCTCCTTTCATTGAGGCATATTTGGTTTTATACACAACTTCCATTTATATTGTGTATAATTCCCTTTGACTTTTACTTTTATTCAAAAGGAATATTTTTATACGAAGCGTTTTTTCTAAATGACAAAAGAAAAAAAAAATCTTACGTATGCGGCGACAACGACTTCTCCGCCACCATGACTATTATTTGAGTTTTGGCTTCCTCTATAAGCCATAACTTTTTTTTAAAAGAAAAATAAATACCATGTTTTACTTTTATTTTATTTTGGTATTGAAAATGGTTTTGATAAAGTTTTTATTATATCAATGTGTTGTATTGATATCTTGTGATTAAAGTGTGGAAATCTTATGTTTCCTTTATGCATGTTTTATCTGATACAATTATGTTATGGTTTATGATATATTTAAACCTATTCATATGAGGAATGCATTGGACTTAATAAGTGATGGGTGGAGCCTGCTATAGCTCCTCGATGCATCGGTAGGTCTCATGAGACAAACTAGTGTCTTGGAACGAGGCCTTGACAAAATCTTATTTGTAGTCTTGGAATGAGGCCTTGGATATGTGGTTATGATAGTCTGGCATTATGCATTCCATCATTATGAAAGTGGTTATTGATACTGCATGTGATTATTCGACTAGTAGAATATCCCTGTGAATATGTAAATGGAATTATTTCATTTTATTTTTTCCATATTATGCTGAAGTTCAAGTTTAAAAGGCTTTTGTTTTAGTTATACTTTGCCTTAAATGTTAATGTTTATTTATGAAAGCTTCTGCTATATTTTTATCCTTACTGAGCATCTGAGCTCACCCCTTTCAATGTTTTAATATTTTTCCAGGATGTGAAGAATTATTTTATGAATGACCTGCAGGGATAGTCAGAAGAGGATATGAGTGTGGACTATGGAGACATTGTTATTGTAATTTTTCACTTTATGGTGTAATGGGACATTTATGAATGTATCTAGTGTTTCCATGGCTACTAAACTAATTGGTCTTTCGAGACATGATCTTTTGTGATCATGCCAATGTTACGCAATAATGCACCGACTCCGGGTAACTGGGGTCAGGGCGTTACAATATATCATAATGAAATTAAAATGGCATTTAGAAGTTTACCAGAACTAGAACATCATCCTGCGTGTATTGAAAACTAAATTATTGGTGTGAATTATACAATATAAGAAACAATTCGTATATTGCTGAATTATTGTAAGAACAAAATAATCAGGAAGGTATTCAATAACAATAATATTGTAATGTTTTTAAAATGATGATGTAGTGGGAAGAAATGTTGTATACTATTGAAATATGATTGGTTTTATCAGATGATGTTTAGAACATCTTAGTTGGTTTTATGAAGGAGAAATAGTGTATGTTTTTTTCATGAGCTAATATCTTCCTAGAAGAACCTACAACTACATTGAGATGAACCTGGATGAATTGGTCAGATGATCAGAATCTTATACACATGATCTTGAATAGCATAGATTACTAGAATACCATGGATTTCATAAGTGGTGTATTTTTTTTAAATGCCTAACTGATAAACACTCACATAACACAATAGAATCCTTAGGAGGAGAAAATAAAAATTATATAACATGGGATATGTTTTGAACACCCCCTAAGTGGAATGTAACTCACTAGAGAAGAGCTCGTGCAGTGCAATCCTAGGTGGCACTATTGGCTCGATTATGTTGATGATGGTGAAAAACTGAAGTAGGGAGTCATTGTGATTGACGTTTAGTGCTTCTTCCATGTTGGATGGAAGTGTAGAAAAATACACTATGGATGCTAGTATTAGAATCACTTTCTCCATTTTTGGTGTTGCAGCATCTCCAGAGCCCTCATTCATGGGTGTGGGTAATGATCTCTGGTCTCCGACAATGTTATTGGTCTCGGTTTTCCCTGGTATACATGACCTTGTGTGTTCGATGGTGAATGGATATTCACTACTTAACTCACCCTATTCATCATGGGCACTCCAATCCCACATATTTGACTCATCAAAGATGAAATTGTACATTATATGTGCACACTTTCTAACAAGATCATAAACACGGTATTCCTTGGATATGGACTCATACCAGACAAGGATCATTAATGTACTCCGGTCATCCATCTTCTTCTTTTCAGGATTCATGTTCTTAACATGTGTGATGAAGCCAAAGGTGTGAAGAATGTGCATTTTCTATAGTTTTTCATCCCAGGACTCATATAGCATCATCTCATCACGTATATGTGTCAACGATCTATTGAGGATGAAGACGATAGTGGATATGGCCTCACCCCAGAACATCTCGAGAAGGCCCTTTTCCTTCAGCATGCTTTGAGCCATGGTAGCCACTATTTGGTTGTTTTTTTCAACAACTGCATTCTATTGTGGTGAATAAGGATTTGTGTTTTCCCATTGTATTCCATTCTCTACATAGTATTCATTGAATTATTTTGAAGTCAACTCTCTACCATGGTCCATTTAGAGAACCTTCAACTTAAACCCTATCTCCACCTCCATCATGTTATGAAATCATTCGATTGTTTTTGGAGCCTAGTCCTTGCATTTGAGTAGATTTAGGCACATGTAGTGGATCATGTCATCCATGCGTAGTATAAATTATCAGTTCCCTCTTGGTGTCCTCAGCATGATCATCCAGCAGAGGTCACCATGGACAAGTTTGAGGACTTTCTCTGTATGATGTCATTCTTTTTTAGGGAAAGACACTCACCGCTGCTTCCCAATGAGGCAGTTGTCACGTACTTGATCTGCCTGATCCTTCTATGTAAGCCCTTGCACCATATCGCATTGAGTGAGCTTACACAGGGCCAAGAAATTCATGTGGACATACCTCACATGTTAGCACTATTACTTCTCTAAGCCCCTTCAATACAAGAATACTAGCTATGAAATGTTGAGTTTGAGCTTGTACATCCATTCAGGGAAGCACTTCACCATGGCTAGTAGGTGCTACAGTTGGTCATGGATCATAAATATTCCCTCTTTTATTAGTATTTGGAAACCATTCTCATCAATTTTTCTGATGCTAATGATTTTGGTGGTGAGACTAGGGATGAAGTACACCCCCAGGAGCATGTAGTGATTGCCAATTTTGTATGTGGCCAAGATGGCCTCACACCCATCGATGTTGATAATAGATCCATCTCCAAAATCCATGGTGTCACAGATCATAGAGTCAATCTTAGAGAAGACAGCCTAGGAACCAGTTATTTGATTTGTGTAACCAGTTTCAAGGTACCATAGGTCTTCGTCACATGCCTCCTTCTGAGCCTATTGTTCAAAGACCTTCACCTCAACCCATTGAAGAGGACTACATTGCAGTTCTAGGGAATTGGAAGTGGCAGATTATGGAAGTGGGGTATTAGTTACCATGGTTGACACCATTTCCATAAGGAGTGTGGGATTGTGGTCATTTCCATGGGTTAGAATGGCCTTATAATGTTTTATACTTCTATATAAATCTTTCACCCAGTGACCCATTTTTTCTGAAATAATGACATTGGCCTTTTGAGACATTATGGCCATCATCAGATCCCATTTTGTCTCTCCGTGGTTGTTGGTGGAACCCATTTCTGGTATTGGATTAATTGAAGGGACCCTCCCCCATCTATCGATCCTTCAACCATGAAACCCACTGCTCCTCAGGTAGGAGTAGCTTCCCTCCATTTTCGGTAGTGGGTGATGACTCAAAATGGTCCTCCGTAACTTTGAGTCTCCCTATTACCTCCTCTATAGAGAGAATTGAGATATCAAGAAGCATCTCAATTGAAAGAGAAATTTTAGAGAATCTAGAGGGGATGGAACATAGGTACTTCTCCACTACATTTTCTTGAGAATCCAAATTGTTGAGGATTGTGAGTTGGTTAACAAACCCGGTGAGCCGCATTATTAAGTCATACATTGATTCTTCATTAGGAATAGAAATTCCTTCATACTCCTTGAAGAGATTCTGAGCACTATCCTTGTGTTCGCGATCAATGATGATATGTGTGACCTTGATGGTGTCCCATGATTCCTTGGAAATTTTCTTGATAACAAGTATGGAGATCATCTCAGGTGGGATAATGCGGAGGATGGCCTCCAGTGCCATCCAATATTCCTGGAGTTCATCACCATCGGTGTCAATGATGTCCCAAATCCGTGTGATGGAATCATAACCTACATCATCATGGACCAGTCATTATTGTTTTTCTTCATGGGGATCGGGTACATCACATATCCCCCGACCTCCTTACCCACCTGATGTACCACCAGAGGGACACTACCACTATCAACGAGGGATCTGGGACGTGTTGATGTTGTCCAGAAGAGTCGGTGTGATGATGTATTAGAGTTCATCATCTTGGATGAATTCAACCTCACTCTGATAATAAATGTTGGAAATGCCCGAATGATTAACACCCACAAAACACAAGTGATGCCTTGGGAGGATGAAAGAAAAATACTAGAACACTAGAGATGTTTTGTGCACCACCAAGTGAGATATAACTCACCAGTGAAGATATCGCAAAGTGAAAACCCATGTGGCATTATCGGCCCGATAATATTGTCGACGGTACGAACCGAAGTGGGGAATCATCATGATTGACATCTTGGGATTCCACCATGTTGGATGGAGGTGAAGTGATATCCACTATGGATGATATAACGGGAATCACCTTGACCACGTATGGTGTTACAGTGTCTACAGAGCACACACTAGTGGGTGTGGGATATGATATCTAGTCTCTAACAGTGTTTCCAATCTCCACTGTCCAAGGTATACATGACCTTTTGTGTTTGGCGGTGAATGGATCTTCACTACTTAACACACCATTTTCATCCTCAGCACTCCATTCCAATTAGTGGTTCCCAAAACATCTCTCATGTTATAGCATTTTTCTTCCATCATTCTAAGTCTTTCTCTTATGTTTCAAGTTGATCAGTCGAGGATTTCCAACATGTATGAGTAGTACTGGAATTTTGAATATTTTTATGGAGGAGGAAGGTGTGTAAAGGACTACAGATTATGGATATTTCTTATTTTAGAGAAGAAAATGAGTCACAGTGAATTCCATGTAATATCTATTTGATATATGAGAACACGTCAAGTTCATACAAAAAACATAATATCACTTGAATGATTCACATGTTTGGAGAAAATGAAACTAAATTATCGGACTGAGTACATTGTACTCTGGTTATTGTAAAATGGATTATCAGACTGAGTCTAATGGATGAAGAATTTCAAACATGAGAGAATAAAAAAAATAGTTTTCTTTTCTGAACATAAACATACTTCAAGAAGAATATGAATAGAGAAATTTTTCTAGACATTGATACAAATTGTGAAGATACCAGAACAACATGTATTCATAATTTCATGTGACTATCTAGTGGATTACACAATGGGAAGAACACCATACATAGAATCAAGAACATACAGTTCTATCAGAATGATATAAATGAGTTTATCATATAGATAATCTCATACTAATGAAAAGAGTATATCAGAATGGGAACTCTCAAGAACATGATGTATCAGAATAACTACATGAGAATCGAATAGGGAATCAGACTAAGGATATTGAACATAATATCAGATGGGTGATAATTATATAGAGATTATAGATGAGCTACAAAGACATTGAATTGAGAAAATCATATCCACACAGATGTGAATCCACATATGAAATAGTGGAAATTGGATTACCCGAAAGGGGATGAGACGCGCTAAGTTCGTTCAACCTTCATCAGGGTTTTCATTTTTTTGATAAAAGATGAATGATCACTGAAGGTCATAAAATGTGATATGTCTCATTAGAAATAGATCATGAGTTTTTTTATCATCCATAATAAGATAATGCATGATTATTTAGGTATCCAAAATATATGATAACCATGGGATGGTTAATGAATGAAACTGACTATTAGATAGAAAATTTCAGACTTTGTATATCAGGAAAAGAATTTGTGGCTCAGATTAATGGACATAGGATATTAAACTAAGATGTTATTGGGATATTCATGTGGTAAAATATAAATATTGAAAATAGTGATGTACATCTGATCTTCATGAAACCATTTCAAAGAATCAGAGAGTTTGTTATGATGATACTGCTATCAGAAGGAGAGTATAGTTCATAGAGAGTCACTCATGATCAAAAGAACATGGTTGTTCACATTTTCAAAAGCACATGAAGTAATGAATTATCAGACAAAGGTGTTTGGATGATTTATTAATGTGAAAAATGATCGGAAGGAAGTTCAAAAGAATTTGGTGTTTGAATAATTATCAACGAATGATTTTCACCAAAACCAATTTGTGTGTGTTCATAAAATTCACCCATGAAATAAAATAGTGATAAAAAAGAAATGAAGATTTATGAAAGATATGCAGTGAGGCTGTAATTTTGAGAACCCACTACTATAGATTGTGCTTTATCTAGCACTAGTTTTTATCAATGCTAAACATAAAGTGCTGATAAAAGAATAACAATTATTATCACTAATTAAAATGTTGATAAAGGTAACTTTTATTAGTTATGATAAAAGTGTACCATTTATCTCCACAATTTTTAGCACTCAAAAAGGTGGATCTTTATCAACGCTTTTCTTAGTGCTAATAAAAAAATTAATAAAAAAATATTATCAATATATATATATAATTATCATGATTATGTTAAAAAATTAATGTTTATTTATATACATTAATTACAAAATTCATGTATATAATTAATATAAATATGATATATTAATATATATATATTAATAATTCAGACAATTATATAAATATAAATGATGTACTATTAATATGTGATATTTGAACCTATATATTTATATTAATGTATATGTGCATATATGTCTATGAATTATATTATGTGTGTGTGTGTTTTTTGTATGAGTATGTATAGATGTTGTATGTGTACAGATGTAAGTATGCATATGTATATGTGCACATGTACATGGGATGTATATATATATATATATAATGTGTAATGTGTTTCTATGAAATGTACTTATTTCTCATTGGATGTATATTTTATTAATTTTGATATAATAATTTTAGAATTTATTACAACATCCCTTTACCCTCTTTCAGGTATTTCTCCTCTCTATCTTTTAGTTTCCTTCTTTGGTTGGGTGTGTTCTGGGGATTTTGAGGATGGAGATCCTTTGGTAAGAAAATGATTTAAAGTTTTGGGATATATCAGTGTTGTAATTAATACAGTCCAGGTATAAACGTGTTAAATTCTTGGTCAGGTTCTCCTTGAGTTTAGAGAACGCCGTTGTGGGGTTTTTTCTTTTAAGGAGAAATTAGACTTTTCACTATCTACAAGAGGAATAAACATCATGAACCATTTACACATCATGTAATTATTTATAGGAATATGTCTAGAATTATGTAAAAGGGATGACTGTTTTATAAACCATGAATCATGTTCATGTCGTGTAATGTTTGAAGCG
The DNA here is from genome assembly GCA_963277665.1 of Viscum album. Classification (NCBI taxonomy): domain Eukaryota; kingdom Viridiplantae; phylum Streptophyta; class Magnoliopsida; order Santalales; family Viscaceae; genus Viscum; species Viscum album. The sequence continues at coordinate 2,395,906 of OY728146.1, read as the reverse complement.
TGGATTTTTATTCTGGGGCGATGTGTTTTTCTGTGGGAATCTTTACTAAAAAATTACATGACATGAAGGGTTTATGCACTAAGTAATTATCATGATTTATTATTTTTAGGGAACTACATTGTTGATTGATTATTCCATTCCACTGAATTCTCTTCTTTGTTTAACTTGGATCTCTCCCATTAGATTTTGGGAACTTTCTCTCATTATATATTTATTCATTCAGTGATTGATCATCCAGGTTTTTAAGAACCTAAGTTTCCATCTGAGGTACGAATCCTTTTCCTTTAGATTAAATGATTAATTATGGCCTAACATGAGTACCTAATTTGATCGTGGGTATTTTGGGTGTGTTCGGAGCTTGTTTGGAGCTTGAAACCCGTATTTTGGGTTGGAAATGGCATGGAACATGATTAGTCTAAACCATGCAGGGCAGGATGCACAGTCTAACAAACTATTCAAGACATGGGAATAAAGTAGGTGAAGACCGCATGGTTAGACTAAACCATGAAATTTGAGGTGCATGGTCGTGTGGGAACATATACAATTTTAGAACAGGGGTTTTTCATGGTTTTCACAAATTTAGTCAAACCGTGAGATGAAACCGCGCAGGGTGCCCCTTCTCTATAGCAGACTGTACATGGTTGTCACATAGTTTGGGAAACAGTGCATCCAAACCATGCATCCCAATTATTTTGGGTAAAATTAAAAACATTACCTAATTAAAATCTATTTATAAACCTAGTTTCTTATTTCTTCAATGGATGCCAATATCAGCATTTTTAAGCTCCCTTTAATGACTAAAATAGTATTTGATCTTGCCTCTCTATTCGGTGTTCGATTCAATAATCATCTGTCTCATTGGATCTATGCTGTTAATATCATGATTCCTTTTTAGTTGTTCTTAGATTTTATTATGATCGAAAACACTATTTAGGTGAAAGATAATATTCCTTAATTTCAAGTTATTCATCCATTATTCATTTTTATATCAATCTGATTCGAATCAATAGTTGATAGTGGGTGACCACTATACTACCGGTCTATGGAATGTGGTTTGTACTTTTCTGATTTGGTTTGGTGCTTTATAAGGCTAGATGTTATTGTGTTGCCCACTGGAATTTTTGGTGCGACCCCGAAATTGAAATAATAAATTGAATTAAATGGAATTGGACCTATTAGGGATTCTCATAGGTTCCTTTGTATTGAGTTGGATGTTGCTTCTCCAACCAAGGCCACCCATGGGGTGTGATGGGTGAATTGCACATGATTATGCCTCGATGAACCACCCTTGGGGTGATTTGATATTTGCCTAGTTAGAGGAATCTTATTAATAAATGAATTGAAACTAATTGGTTGAATATGATATGGGTTTCCTCATTTTTCATGTTGATGCTTTCTATTAGATGGTTTATATAGAACTTGTATTTCTTAAATGACTTTTTTTGCAATTTTGAAATTAAATGGGTAAACTCATGAGGTGTGTTTGTTATGATTTGATAAATGAGTGGGTATAATCATTGGTTTCCATTGAAAGTGAAATTTGGTTAATTATTGGGTATACTAATTGGTTGTAATTGTATGATTGTAAATTAATTAATGTAATGAATGTTGAATGATTATATATATATATTCCACGTACATTTCTCCCATGGGTCTTCAATGTGGTAGTGGACGCCTTGGATAGATAATGCTTCTTGGGTATTGATTCCATGGGATTCCTTGGGCCGTGTTACCCATTTGATATAGATTTCTTGGACTTTCATTGGACTTGTTTAGATGACATTATCCTCGTACTTTAACCAATTTCATTTCCAATTTTCCATTGAGATAATCCTGGGACTTGAGGAGGATGCCTTGGTCTTATACACCTTAGGTCTAGCCCTTCATGGTCTAACACATTGATTATACGGTACAGATGTGGAAAATATGGTATTCGTGGTAGAACTGATCGGTCGTGTTTACTCAGATACTTCACTAAATGTAAAATCCATAATTTACATGATATATATGGATGTATGGTGATTACATATTGGTTACTTTTGTTTATTATAGTTTCCTTATTATAGGATTTGTACTTATTTTACAGGGAGCCTTGTATGCCTTTGTAGTATCACTTTTTTGTTACATCTTTTTTTTGCGCACTTTACTTTCATATTTCATACCTACTTACTTGAACACTATTTAGATTTTATATTGAAAATCCAATAATTGTATAGATATTTAGGTGGTTACTTATTGGGATTGTTTCTCACACCCTGTTCGGGTTGTCGTTGGGTACCTGAAAAGACTTTATAGATGTAGGTTGGAACCTGGGAAAGTCAGCACATTTCAATGCTTGATATTGTGTCATGTTTAGGATTAGGGGATCACAAGATCGGGATAAGGCTCATGATGCTATTGGGAGATAGTATATTTTTTATTTTTGGTATTTTGGAAATTGTATTTCATTATACAATTGTGTACCTATTTTGGATACTTTGTAGAAACATATATCATCATCATTGTATATGAGACACTTCTAGAATCAATGTAATATACTCCTACTATTATCTATTTTCTAATTGTTATATTTCTTCTGGTTTTGACTATTATTGATATTTCATTGTGATACACTATAGTGATGAGGGAATAGTCTACCCACTGGCACACCTAGGCACTCACTAGTAGTCTAAAACCTCTAGTTTTTGGGGATATGAACTTTAGTCCCTATAGCCAATTGGGATCAGGGCACTATAATGTGGCATCTGGGTTTGGGATGTTATAAAGTGGTATTAGAGGGAATTATTTTCAATTTTTCCTTACTATTTTCAGAAAATATAAAGTTATAGGAAGGAAATGTAATTTAGTAATGAGTTGTGTTTGGGCGTAGCTAACCCACATACAAGAAAATTTTAAATCACCTATAATGAATTAGATGTTTTCTTGATTTTGACTATTACAATTGATTTGATACCACAATTGGGTGATTCACTTGATTTGTGAGGTTATTATTAAAATTATTGTGGGTTCTATTTTCTGGAAACTCAATTAGATGTGGGTATTCCATCTCATGCATCATTTTATTCACCTATTATAAATCACTTTCCATGCATTATTCCATGCCATATAGGTTGCATCACTGAGTTTCTTATTTTTGTGATAGGTGTTTTGATAGTTATACCTGTTATTGTGATAGATTTTTTGAAATTTTTAATGGTGTGAATTTGGTGGATTCCATCATTTGGTTCTTGAGGAGTATGGGACGTCATGGATTATAATTTGGTGAACCATTTAGTTTAACCACTATTCTAAATGGTGATATATTGAAAATGGATATTAAACTAATTCAAATAGAATAATTGAACTTGGAAACAGTGACTTGACCAAGACGTGACTTTTGAGGGTGATAGAGGCAGTGTCTCTGATGAATTTTTTTATTGTTCTTTTTACAGTCCTCGCTTTAGGTGTAGGCTATGTAGTTTGACTTTTTATTGGAAGGTTTTGACATGTCAAATACTTGTGAGTTTGAAACATTGGTATCATTATTTTTAGAGGAATGTGTTTGGAATTTTATAGGAATTCCATCATGATTACCTTCATTCGTACACAAGGAGGGAGGAAACTACCATGCTTCAGAGCTGGTGGGCCATGGGATACTAGTGGATCCTCCTTTAGTGCCAATTATGGAACCATCTATTGATCCATACATTGGTGTTGAGGAATAGTTTCGTGAGGGGTTTTATCACTTTATGAAGACTTTTGAGGGAGAACCACAACCTACATTACTTTTGGTAGAGTTGATGTGGGTGTTTCGGCAACATCATCCTCCCATGTTTTCAGGTAATGGGGGACCACAGGCTATTGATTTGTGGCTTGAGATTACCCTTTCAATATTCAATCATCTAGATACACCTCTTAAGAGGAGATTTAAGATCATGACATATATGTTTTGTGTAGAAGAAAAGCACTGGTGGGATGTTCTGAACCTGGTGACAGGCTGAGAGATATGATTTGGGATGATTTCTAGACTAGGTTATATGACTATGTTTACCACAAGACTCTATAGGCAGAGAAGGCTCATGAATTCATGCATATGGAATAGGGCGTTATGCCAGTTATAGAGTACTTTACCCGCTTTATAGGTTTTTAGAGTTTTTTGTTGACTTAACTTACTGATGATCTATCGAGAGAGAGAATATTTGAGGAAGGTCTCTGACATGCTATAAAATCTCAAGTCAATGTGTTCTAGTTGATTTCTATTACTAAAATTATGAATCAGGTGATGATTACAGATAAGTGATTTATGGAAGTTAGGGGCACATAGTAGAGTGGTATGGTCTCTCAACCTTGTAGTTTTAATTCCAGTGAAAAGAAGAGGTGTTTTGAGGATTTCTGTGAGATGAGTAACAATCAGGCTATGATTACTGGTAGCTTAGATTTCTATCAACAGTGTGGCATATGGGGACATATAATGAATCAATGCAATCGAGACCCTATCTTGTGTCGAGCTTACGAAAGGATGGGACATGTACAACGTTTTTGTAGGAAATTACCTCTAGAAATGATTGGTAGGGGTCATATCTAACACTAGGTTTAGGATCAGGTTTCTCATCTATGCATCATGTATGGAGTTGGAGAATTGTCATTTGATCAGGCTGAGGAAGTGGTGGTCATAGTTGAGGTTTTCAGGCACCAGTTACACTGAGACATCAGAGTGGGCCTACACCAAGCAGTGAGGTTGTATCAAAGGGTCGTCGTTCAAGCCATATCTATTCTTTATAGCCTACCCCTAAGGAGAATGGAACTAGACCATCTATGGTGAGAGGTATGATCCTAGTAGCATCTACTATTGTATCTTCTCTTTTTGGTATAGGTGCATCAAATAGTTTCATATCAAAACTTATGGTGAAAATACATGTGTTCGTTATACTATTTTATAAGAGTGTTATGACACAAAACACTCTGTTGGGAATTATAATGGATAGTGTATGCCAGTTCAGGGAGTCCCCCTTGATGTTGGTGGGTGTCACTTCATCTAGAATCTATTTTCCCTTGAGATGATATGTTTTGACATCAAACTCAGTGTTGGATCAAAATTTATATGAAGATGAGTAACTACAAGAGTGGAGGATGAATTTTAAATTTAAAAACATTTATTTTTAACCTTAAAAGAGACATAGTTTAAAAGGATTTAACTACTTATATTCACAAAACCTCTTTAGTATTTAAAAAATAATCAGACTGGGCCCTTGGGATTGATATTAAAAATATCGCAGTCAAGTAGATTATGATATATAATCCATAGGTTGTAAAGATGAATTGATTCTAGTGAATAGAATCATATCCAGTATGTGGTGTAATCATAATCACAATTTAATTGTATTCATCAATGAAAATGATTTATTAGAGTATTAACAAAAGTATCATAATCACAATGGTTATGATAAATCAGAGTAATACAAAAAATAATGATTCAATATTTAAGTGTATAGAATCATATAAAGAGTAATAATGTATTTGAAAAGTAATATAGAGTAAAACAATAGTATCTTAATTAAATAAATTAGGATAAAAAATATAGAAATAGTAGGATTAATATAAAATAATTCACCTTCTATTAAAAATGATGTAGAAATGAATAAGTTGTAATAAAACAAGCAATACAAAAGGAAACAATTCTGTTAACCCAAAGAGAAAGGGTATCCAGTAACCTTGGATAAAGGTCCCTTGTTTTATACATTCAAGAAATTTTGTCTTTCTATAACCATAGAAATCCCTTGATATGATGATTGACTCTATCTTGCTATCCTCATAATCCCTCGATCAAGAAGGTGGTCAGATCCTTTATCTTCTAGTCCTCAGAAGCCCTCAATCCGATGGATCAAATTCTAACTTTATATCCCCATAACCCCTTGATCAAAAAGGTGATCAACTCCTCTGTCTTCCTATAATATGAATCCCTTGATCTAATGGATTATATTATATCTTGATATCCTCCCAATCCCTAGATCATGATGATAGGATTCTGTATTCCTTGACTTGGAAGCCCTCAATTGTAATCAAAATTGTATGCACAAAGAAAACTGAACTAAAAAAAGATTACAAGTTCAAAGAAAAAGTTGTTCACACTTGTAAGCTTTAAATCTTTCACATAGTAGAAAAATCAATAGATCTCTTACATAATGTCTCTATATGAGTCTAAATCTACTTATGAAATCTTCAAATGTCCTGGTATTTATAAGAAAGCCTTCTAATTGCCATCTTGATTTCCAATGGACATTTTTTATCTGATATTTTCACAAGGACTTGGACACCTGGCACTTTAACAGTCATATAATAACTGAATGCATGACATAATTTTATTTCTCACATTTTAATATAGAATGCATTACATCATTTTTATTTACACCATTTGTAGAAGGAAAATATATTCCGTTATGATATAATATGTTTCTACATATTCAAAATTTAACCTTTAGTTAATTCGATGTATTTCCTTAAAAAATTTCATCAGGATTATTTTTGTGAGCATGAATACGATGAAATTGGTTCTGATATCAAATTTGATTAATATTTTGTTGCTATAAATAATAAAGAGAAATTATTTTGTATCTTATTTGATATGGTGAATCTAGTTATTATCAGATCTATTCCCATTATAATAATTTTAATGCAAAGAATAGATTTGAATTCATGAATGCTTTAAAATTAATGCTATCTATAGTAGAAAAGTATGTTTTCTTCAATAACAATTTAAACACTTTGGACATGAAAGAATTAGTTAATTAATTATTTATGAAGGGATTTTTTTATTTTCAAAACAAATGGAATGGAAAAAATAAAAGATATAATTTTGACACAATAATTTCTCCCTTTTTGTAAAGCACAACCCACAATAATTAAATAGAAAATAAATTTGAAAAACTGAAGTCCAATATCATTTTATATACATAGTATATAGAACTAAAAATTTACACTTTTCTCCCTCTAAGTTTATAACTCATCTGAATACACTAGTGAATATGATTGACTCCCCCTTAGGATAAATATTCCCCTAAGGTTCATATTCTCTTCTTTGAATGTTTTTATCCCCTTTAATTAAACCATCTCCCACTTACTCTAAAATTATCGCACTATTTATAATTCTATCCCCCTTTGGGATTTTCAAAAAGGAATAGGGAAAGTGTTGAAACGCCTAAAAAGGGTTAGAGAGACATCTATATGAAACAAAATAATAGATTACTTGATCATAAAAAGTAAATGAAAGAAAATTCAACCAAAAGAACTGGAACACATTGAGAAAAAATATTCATTGATGAAAAATTATTTCATTTATAGTTCAAAATACATCAACAGTTTTAAGAAATCATTGTTTCCCCCTAAGACTTGTTTTTTACATTCAATATCCTAAATCGTATCTTATTGAATCCATAAAATTGCATCTTTCTCCTTTATATTATTCTATTTGTTTGAAGATAATTTCTTCTTCAATTACTTCAGCATGTTTCACCATATATTTAATAAAATCATCTCAGATTTGAGACTCTGACCTCCAATCAAATTTTCCAACTTGAACTAATTATTTTTCTATAATTACAAACTTTCATTTATCAATAATAGTAGGTATATCAGCATTAACAATAGATGTTTCATGAAAGACTAATTCAACATCCAGAATTGGTAAAAAAACTTTTTCAGAAGCAGTTTGAAGTCCTTTCATCAATATTTCACACAATTGTGCTTCCAATAGTTTCTTATTTTGTTTCTTTTACTTTTTTTGTTTTTATAAAAATTCCTCACCTTTTAACCTTAATAAAAATGCTTTGGATGGGTTAATACCAAATTGTGGATCTCATTATTTTCTTTCTTCCTATTTCCTTATCCATTCTTTTACAGCATCATATGAAAATTTATTTTTCTTATTTTCTTTTCATATCATAAGAATATAATATTTTATCTTTTTTTCAACTTTATCTTCTATCTTTGTTTTTGATTAAGGTTCTACCTTTGATGCATAAACCTGATGATTATTTAAAAACAATTTTGATTTTGAATCAAAAACAAACATCATTATCCTAATTTTATCATCACTTATAAACATAATTTTTTCCCTGACTGGTTTTAGACTTTATTTTAATATTGAAATTCTACATACTTGATAAAATCAACTTAATAATCAGTCTTAAAAACATAATGATCTGATACTTGATCGAATTGTACATGATGTTTTTGATTGTCATAATAATAAAACCATCCAAATTTATTTTCTTCATATTGATAAGATAATATAAAATAAAAATACGAGAAAATTTCATAGTATATCGATCACCCTTTCTCAGAATGAGAAATACTTGTATCCATGTAGCTAAAAAACAATAATCTGGAATTATATTAGTGAATTTCTTTGTATTATATTCAAATAAATTCTTAAACAATGATTTTTCATTTCTTTCTCATTCAAATATACCCTTCAGGTTTATAAGTTTCTGAGATACAAAAAAATCATATCATTCATCATAAATACCAAGAAAACCAGATACTACCCTCGGTGTCATCTTATAGAACATTTCATAGATACAAAAAGAGAACATATCCTTTCTATTCTCCTTAAATAAAGTCACAGATTCATAAAATTCTCTAATCAGATCAAGATAAAAAAATCATAGCCTAGATTTGTTTATTCCACGTATAAGGATTCCCATACTTGAAAATATATCATCTTTATTAGAGAATAATCAAACTTATTATAAAAAGATCTTGAACCTAAATTATTGTGACAAAAAAAATTTGTTGCAATCTATTGCTAGAGCCATCATATTTTGGATTAAGACTGAGGATTCAAACATTGTTTGAGAATTGGATTTAGAGACTTAAATGTAGAAGATCTTCGAGGTAAATATTTGAGACATCTTATGTGGGATGCGAGGGGTGTCCCTTTCTTATAGGAGATCACGAGTGACATTTCATCTTTCAGATAGGTCTAACAAATGATATTTAATCTCTATAATCTAATTATTTAGAGAATATTCAAAGAAATATTTTTTTATAAACAAAATAAACTCTTGAGGTTTTATAAAAATAATTTATCATATTGGTTGAATATTATTAAAATAAAATTTTAAAAAAACATGAAAATAAAAACAAACAAGAATAAAATTAATCGTAATGAAATAGTGTCAAAGTATAAAAAAAAATATAAATAACATTCAAAATGGAATCATATGTATGATAAATTTTTCTTATTGGTTTTATAAAATAATAGAGTACGATAGTTAACAATAATAAAAAATAATAAAAACATGATTATGATAAGTTTTCTAATACAAAACTAGAAAATGATGAATTTTGAAAATATTATTAATACATAAATACAATATATTCTTTTCAAATCCAATTTTAATCTTTAATAAAAAAATCAATTCTTATTTCTATCTCAAATATTAATTTTTTTTGGGGAAAAATATTTTGAAATATTAAAGTCTTGTAAAAAGAAATCATATGTACCCCCCCCCCCCCATGAAAAGGATTATCTTAATGTAAGGATATGGGTAAAATAAGAAGTAGATATAAATTATTACTTTATATTTATCATTCATATCTTATTTTTGATGTATTCAAATCTATTGGAAGATAAGAGCTTTGTAAAAATACCAGTAAGTTGTTCTTTCATTCAGATGAATTGTAAACCGATATCTCCTTTAAGTGTGTGATCCCTGATAAAGTGCTGCCAAATATACATGTTTGTTTCATTAAAGTGATGTGTAGGTTTTTTACTTAAGTTAATTGCACAAGTGTTGTCACGTAGTATTTGATTTTTAGTAAAACTCAATTCATAGTTTGTGAGTTTTTGTTGTATCCACAACACTTGATCACAACAACCTCTAACTGCCACATATTTGTCTTCAACAGTGGATAGTGTTACTGAGTGTTGTTTCTTACAACACCAAGAAACTAATTAATCTCTTAATAAATGAAATTTTCAAGATGTACTTTTATTATATATTCTTTAACCACCAAATTCATCACTGGAATGACTTTTTAATTCAAAATCATTTCTAGAAGAATAGAAATTCCAAAATCCATAGTTCCCTTTAGATAATGAAAAATTCATTTAATTTCTTTTAAATGGGATTCATTTTAATTTTCATGATATCTTTCACATAAGAATAAAGAAAAAATTAAGTCTTGTCAACTAGTATTCCAGAATGGTAAACTTCCTATCATACCCTTAAATGTTTTTTGATCAATTGGTTTCCTAGTTTCATCAAGTTCAAGTATATTTGAGGTATCTATTAAAGTAATAATACTTTTAGTTTTGTTGTATCCATACTTTTTAAGAATATCATTGATATAATTATGTTCAGATATATAATTACGTTATGGTTTTTTAGAAATCAAAAATCCAAGAATTTTTTTTAACTCACTCATCATACTCATCTCAAAATCAAATTTCATAATATTTAAAAATGAATATGTTAAGTATTTTTGAGTTTATTTGAATATAACGTTAGAAATATATATTTTAAAAATAATAATGTTTTCATTTAATTTCTTTATAAAAAGGGTTGGATCAGTGGTTCCCTTAACATAATGTTTCTGTAACAAAAATCCTATTAATCTATTATATGAGGCTCTAGGGTATTGTTTGAGTCCATAAAAAGCTTTGGTATGTTTATAAACTTATTTAAGATGTTTTTTATCTTCGAAACCAGGAGGTTGTTTGGAAAAAAACTTCCTCTTGTGCATAATAATTAAGGAAAGAACACTTTACATCCATTTGAAAAAGTTTGAAATTAAAGAATGCTGCAAAGGCTAATAGAATAAAAATAGACTCAACTCTAGGTACTAGAGCATAGGTTTATTCATATTCTATTCCCACTTGTTGATTATAAACTTTAGAAACAAGTATTTCTTTATTTCTAATGATTATTCCATTTTCATCACATTTGTTTCTAAAAACCCATTTTACATCAATTATAGAGGTTTCTTTAGGTCTTTCAACCAAGGTCCAGACTTTATTCTTTTCAAATTTTTTTTGATCATATTTCATTTTTCAAATATAATACTCATCACATATAGCATCATCAATATTCTTAGGTTCAAATTGTGAAATAAATGCTAGATATTCTCCTACATTTCATAAAGACTTTATTGTCCTAAAAGTTTGATTAACATCACAAATGATATTATCACTAGGATGATTCCTAAGAAACAACTGATTTGGATTTTGTAAAACCTAGTAAACAATATAAGGTATAAAATATTCATGATTAAATACTTCAGAAATAATTTATTGAGTATTTTACTTAATAAGATATTTTTCTAATAAAGGTTGAAAATCTGTTTTAGAAAAAATGTCTGAGGATGTCGGTTGGGGTTGTTTGAAATCAAAAGCCTCAGTTTCATCAAATTTAACATGTACTATTTCCTCAATAGTATCAGAATTTTTATTAAAAACTCTAAATGAATTAGAAGTAGTGGAATAACCTAGGAATATAAATTCATTAGATTTGGGTAAAATTTTGTGTAAGTTATCTTTTGTATTCAATATGAATAATTTCCATCAAAATATCTTGAAGTAATAAAATTTTGGTCTCTGGTCTCTCCATAATTCATAAAGAGTTTTATTAAAAAAAGGTATAATTAAAACTCAATTTATAGTATAACAAGCAATACTAACCACTTAATCTAAAAAATGATTAGCAATTGAGTATTCACTCAACATGGTTCTTATTATTTATTGAAGAATACAATTTCTTCTTTCAATAATACCATTTTGTTGAGGAGTTCTAGGAGAAGAGAAGTTATGTGTAATGCCCTTCTTACTACAAAATGTTTCAAATTGGAATTTAGAAATTCTCTACTATGATCACTATGAATAGTTATCAAGGGAAGGGTTTTCTAATTTTTTACATTGTATTTAAATTTTTTGAAATAACAAAATGATTCATATTTATTTTCAAGAAAATAGAACCATGTATATCTGGTGTAATGATCAAATAAAACAAATACATATTATTTTCAAACAATTATTCTAGTTTTAGTAGGTCTGAAGAGATACATGTGCACTAACTGCAATACATCATAATTTTTGACTTCACTAATAGATTTAAATCTTGTTTATTTGTTTCTTATTATATTGACAAGGGTCCAAAACTTTTGAAGAATAAAATATAAGATTTGGTAGATCATTAATAATGTTTTTCATAGTAAATTTACATAGTTTTATAAGGTTAAAGTGTCTTAAACTTCTATTCCATTACCAAGATTTATCGCCCATTGCACTACGGAAAGGTAGGTCTTGGCTCCTAAGGTCTTCTAAGTTTAGTGTTTATAAATTCTCAATTAGATGGGTAGGGAAAATTAATTCATACTTGAAATTATTCACTGCACATTTATCATTCCAAAAATTCATAAGGTAACCTTCATTACATAATTGACTTATTATTTAAGTTTGTGCTTAATATATTTCACAAATAAAACATTTGAAATTAAAAATTTATCAAGAAGAACAATATTACCTATATAAATAATCTCTCATTGATAATTATCTCAAAATTTAACCTTTACACCTTTTATCTTGATCATATTTTCAAAGAAATATTTATTACCAGTCATATGATGGGTACAACCACTATCCATGTTCCAGGTATTCCTGTTGTTGTTACTTCCATTGTTTTTCTGAAAACAAAACAATTAGGTTTTCGGAACCCAAACCTTCTTGGGTCCAAAAATGTAAGGAAATAATGTTTTTAGAATCCAAATTGGTTTTGAAAAATGAGATTTTTTTAAACCTAAGTATCGAAGTTTATTAAGTGAAAAAAATTTATTAAAGTGCCTACCACTTAGAAATTTTGTAAAAAAGGGTTTACTTTTTGGAATAAAATTATTATCACTAAAAATCAACATGGAATGTGAGTAACCCATTCCTGAACTAGTATCATGAGGAAGGAGTTTTTGATATATCTTATCAAAATTTTATTTTCTATAGGTAAAATTTGACAATAGTTTCTTTAGAGAAAAAATATTCAAATCTTAGTTTGATAACTAAGTTATTATCATCATCTGTATTGGGTTTAGAATTGATTTTCCCAAAACTAGTTTTCAAAATATCCTTTTTAGAAAATATTTTTTCTAAATCTTTGTAAATATTATATTTTTTATAAATTTTTTTATCACAGATTTTATAAATAGTCTCAATTTACAAAGTTGTACAATCAAAATATTTGGAAAGATCTATTTTTTCTTTTGTTAAAACATTTATTCTACTATTTTCTTTTTTGAGTTTTTTTCTTACTTTTCAATTCTCATTCTAAATAATTTTGTAAAATCTTGAAACCTATTCATATAAAGTTAATGTATTATTATCACTGGATGAGGAGGATTCTTTATTTGAAGATATATAATTCTTCTCATCAGGATAATTTTCATTCAAATATGTATTGGTTAAATAATCAGTTGTGTGTATGTTGTTCATAAAACATTATTTTGAAATAGTTACTGTAGCAAGAAGACCAATATTCCTCTGATTTGAATGTTCTTGGTCTAAGGATTTTTTGAAGAGTCACCTAAATTGGAACTCCAAGTGTCATCATCTTTTAGGACTTTCTTTGCTTTTGACATGTAATACTTTCTCTGATTCCTATCAGAATTCCTTTCCTTCCTATCTTTTCTTTTCAACTTGGGATAATCAGGTAGGATATTCCCATCTATTTTTTATTCATAAAAAATGACTTTAGAGTCTTTATTCTCATTCATTTCCTTGTTAATTTTATTATAAAAATACTGAAAATCATTTTTTCCGATAATCATATTCACTCATCGATCAATATTCTCTAATTCATTTCCAAAATGTTCAGAATCTCTAGAACTGGATTGAAAAATAACCTTTTTCTTTCTAAAAGACTTGATTGTCTTATCAAGAGTCTGAGATTTTTTCTGATTTAAGTATTAGTAAAAAAAACCCACCATTATTATTTTTATCTTTCTCAGTGTCTCTTTTAAATCTATTCTCATATTATAAAATAGTTCTAAACAAATCATTAAGAGTAACATTTTAAATCTTTCTAGATTCATCAATTGTAGTTCTCTTTGATTCCAACTCCTTGGTCATAATATCAATAATATTTTCAACATGGATTTCATCCTCTAATCATTTCTCTCCCATATCTTGTAAACAATTAACAATTTTCATAATCCTTTTTTACCTTTACAATGGGTTCTCTATAAATAAATTAAAAATAGTGTTAATCAACTAGAAGCATAGCTCTTCTAGTCTCAACAACTTTAGATGTTCCAAAATGTGTAATCTCAAAATTTTTCCAAATACTATTAGCAGTTTCCCAAGAAGAAATATTATTATATATGTTTCTAGTCATATAACATAGTAAAGTATCTCTTACCTTATAATTCAACTGGTATTTCTGCTTTTCTTGATTTGTAAAATTTCTGACTTCCTTTTCATTAATTTATAATCTCAAGTGAGCACTAAAAAATTATCCACTCTAGAGTTAATAAAAAAATTAATCATTCTATATCTCTAGTATTTATAATCATTTCTATCAAAAAATAGTGGTCTAGTGGGATTAATATTATCAATAGATCCAACATTTAATCCTTCCATCTTTAAAATAATAAAAAAATTCCTTTTCCACAATACACGTTATTGTACAATAGTTTTATAAACAAAAAGTTTATAATGAAATAATAATTAACTTGAAAAGGTAAAGTGAAAAAGTTTTAGAAGGACTTAAGTAGTGGAATTCTCCTTTGATACTAAATGTGAGTATGAGTATTACAAAGACTTGGCTCTGATACCAATTTTTAAATCAAAATGTATATAAATATGACTAACTATAAGAGGGGGTGAATTTTATGTTTAGAAACTTTTGTTTTTAACCTTAAAAGAAACTTAGTTTGTAAGGATTAAATTAGTTGAACTAAAAAAACCCTCTTCAGTATTCAAAAATAACCAGACTCGACCCTTGGGTATGATGATAACAATATCATAATCAAGTAGATCATGATATATAATCCACAGAACATAAATATGAATTGATTATAGGGAATAGAATCATATACAGTAAGTGATGTAATCATAATCACAATTTAATCGTATTCATAGATGAAAACGATTTATTAGAGTATTAAAAATGTATCATAATCACAATGGTTATGATAAATTAGAGTAATATAAGAAATAATGATTCTATCTTAAAGCATATTGAATTGTAATCAAATTAATAATGTATTTCAAAATTAACACAGTGTAAAAAAAATGTTTCATAATTAAATAAATTATGATAAACAAGATATAAATAGAAAGATGAATATACAATAATTCACTTTCTATTACAAATGCAGTGGAAATGAAAAACTTATAAAAAAAGTAATACAAAAGAACACAATTCTTTTAACCTAAAGAGAAGGGTATATGGTAAACATGAATAAAGGTCCCTTGTTTTATACTTGAAAGAATGTCTCTCTTTCTCTTACCATAAAAATCCCACGATATGATGATCATCTCTATCTTGCTATCCCCACAATCCCTTAATCAATAATTTTATTAGGTCCTCTATCTTCTAGTCCTAGAAAGCCTTCAATATGATGGATTATATTATGAATTGTTTTTCCTTCAAGGCCTCGATCAAGAATTTTATCAGCTCCTATGTCCTACTATCCTTAGAAACCCTCGATCTGATAGATCGGATTCTGTCTTTTTATCCCCACAAGCCCTAAATAAATCTAATTAGATTCTATCTTCCAAAAATCATAAGATATCAATCATAATCACAATTGAATACACACAGAAAAGTGAACTAAAAAGTAATAAAAGTAAAAAAGAACAAAATTTTCACACTTGTAAGCTTTAGATATTTTTCACAACAACAAATTCAATAGAGGTCTCACATAGTGTATCTATTTGAGTCTACATCTACTTATTAGATCATTAAATGACCTGGTATTTATAGGAAATCCATCCAATATTCATCTTGATTTCTAATGGTCTCATTTTATCTGAGATTTTCATAAGGATCATGACACTTGGAACTTCAACGGTCATATTATAACTAAATGCATGACATCATTTTTTACACATATTATAACATAATGCATGAAATCATTTTTATTTACATAATTTTTAGTGATAAATAGTATTCAATTATGATAGAATATGTTTTTTTTGTATTCAAATTTTATCCTTTAGTTAATCTGATGGATTTCATTATAGAATTTCATTATTATTTTTTTTATGAGTATGAATCTGATGAGACCAATTCTAATTTCAAATCCTATTAAGACTTTTGTTAGTGTAAATATGTAACAGAAAGTCTTTTGTATCTGATTTGATATGGTGAATCTGATTATTATTGGATCTATGCCCATTACGATAATTTTATTGAGAAGAATGGACTTGAATTCATGAGTACTTTAAAATGAATTTTAATTATAGTAGAAATGCATGTCTTCTTAAAAAATAATTAAAATACATTGAACATGAAATAATTATTCAATTAAGTATCTAAGAATTAGTTTATGATTTCCAAAGTAAAAGGAATAGAAAAATTAACAGAGATACTTTTGAATCAACACTAAGGATGGGGTTTCGATTAGATTTTCGAGCATACATTGACTACTATCACCAGAGGGTGATTTTCACATAACGAGAGGGTTTAGTTTATACTCAAAAGGGTGAATGGGATATCCAGGTTAGAATAGATAGCCTAAAACATCATGGGATGGGTGGGATGATAGCCCATATTGTGAGTTTACATCTAGATGATCAGGGAACACCTCATATAAATTTATCTCCAATGGTTGATCATTTTAGAGATGTGTTTTTTGATGAATTTTTTGGTTTAACTCCTCAGATAGAGGTTGAGTTCTCTATAGATCTTGTTCTAGGAGCTACACTAGTATCCATTCCTTCGTATAGGATGGCTACGATGTAGTTGAAATACCTTAAGAGGTAGTTAGATTATTTGGAGGAAAAGGGGTTTATATGACCCATTACTTATTCATGGGGTTCAGCAGTCCTTTTTGTGAAAAAAGGAAAATGATACCATTAGGCTATGTGGGGATTATTGGAAATTGAACTTACTATATATGACTTGTTTGATCAGCTTCGAGGATCTCTGGTGTGCTAAAAATTTGAATTGATGTCGGTTTATCACCATTTACATGTTAGACCTACATACATACGGCATAAAACTATTCATAGCAGGTTTAGTCTATATGAGTATTTGGTTATGTCATTCAGTCTCATGAATGTGACATTTATTTTCATGGACCTGATGAACTCAATGTTCCATCCTTATTTGAATTCATTTGTCAGGGTTTTCATGGATGATATCTTGGTTTATTTTCATGATTAGCATGACCATGAAAAACTCCTTGAAATCATTTTGAATACCCTAAGAGAGAATCAATTATATTTTAAGCTCACAAAGTGCGAATTTTGGATGGGAATGGTTCACTTCCTAGGTCACATAATCTCAGTGGAAAAAGTATCAGTTGACCTAGAGAAGGTCAGAGCTATAATGTTCTGGGAACAACCCAAAAATGTCTTTGAAATACAAATTTTATTAGGGATAAATGGATATTATAGTGTTTCGTATATGATTTATCACACATAGCAATGTCATTTAAATGGTTGACTAAAAAGGGTGTTATTTTTTATGGTCAGATACCTGTGAGAGGGCCTTTCAAGAGATAAAAGGGAGATTGACATCAGCGTCGATATTAATCTTGATAGATCTAGGTAGGAGTTACACTATTTACTATGATGAGTCATGTATCAGGCTTGGAGTAGTCATTATGAAGGTATATAGAGTTTTGGCATACGAGTCTAAGTAGTTGAGGCCACACGAGAGAAATTACCTGACACATGACCTCAAGTTAGCTTTTATTGTTCACACATTATTCTATTAGAGACATTACTTAATTAATTAGCATTTTTGGGGTGCATAGACCACAAAAGACTCAAGTACATATTTACACAACATGATCTGAATCTGAGGTAGTCAAGGATGGTTGACTACCTACAATATTTCAATTTTGATATTTCCTACATTCCTAGTAAAGGAAATGCGGTGGATGATACACTGAGCAGGTGAAATCAGATATAGGGAGTTAAACAATCCATTATTGAGTGGAAACTCATGGATTTGTTCTCGAAGATGCACTTGGAGGTGTAGGATGGTTAGGGATATACTTTTCTATCATCCTTAGTTGTAAAATCTACCCTTCTTGATAGAGGTAAGATGAGGAAGATATCAGACACTGATGGCGTAGTCCAATAAGAGAGTGTGGAAGGTGAGGACCTTCCTCCTGGTTAGACCATAGGTGAAGATGAAATTTTTCATGTTCATGGTCGCGTATGGGCTTTAGCAGACATTTGAGAGGAGATGATTATATAGTTTCAGGCTTCATCTTGGGCAGTGCACCATGACGTCACCAAGATGTATCAGTATATATATCACCAGTACTGGTGGCCAGGTATGAAAAGAGATATAGCTTGTTTTTTCATGAGATGTTCCACCTACCAGAAGGTGAAGGTGGAACACCAACGACTAGTAAGAATTTTACAGTATCTACCCATTCATGAGTGGAAATGGAATGATGTCATGATGAATTTTTTGATAGTTTTATCGAGTCTACCTCAAGGTAATGATGTTGTATGGGTTATAATTGATAAGCTCACAATGTTTTCTCATTAACTACCTATCAAGGTGACCTTCACTCTTGATAATCTTGGGAGATTTTATATCCATGAGATATTATGACTTCATGGGGTCCCACACACTATCATTTCAGATAGGGATGCCAGGTTTATATCTCATTTCATTAAAGGGTTTCTTAGGGATTTACGTACACATGTGATTCTGATCAAAGCATACTACCCTTAGATTGATGGCCAGTAAGAGCGTATGATATTGGTTCTTGATAACATGATGTGAGCATGCATCTTATATTTGGGGGGCTCTTGGGAGAGGCATATGCACCTAGTTTAGTTCACCTACAATAATAGGTATCAGGTGATGATACAGATAGAACCTTATGAGGATTTTTAGGTTAGGCCATGTCGATAACCCCTATGTTGGTTATATGTAGGTGAGGTATCTTTACTAGGACTGCATCTTGTGTAGGGAACTTTTGGGTAGGTCTAGTTGATTTAGAAATGGATGGATGCTGCATAGTCTTGATAGAAATCATACACTAATCACCACAAATGAACTCTAGATTTCAAGGTTAGTGATCAGATTTTCTTACATGTTTCATTGAGGTAGGGATGTAGGAGCATCAAGATATAGGTTAAACTTTAACTGCAATATGTTGGGTCACTCGAGATTTTAGGTAGAGTCGGTCTGGTATCCTATTTTTGGTAGTTACCTTATAGGTATAGATCCATGGAAAATGTCTTCCATATATCTCATTATTTCCACTATCACTCAGACCTGTCTCATCCTTTTTAGTATAAGATGATTGAGATATAGGTTGATGAATCCATTGAGGATAATCCGATTCATATCATTGGTAGGAGAATAAAGGTTCTCTAAGGTCTGTCAGTTCCTCTAGTATGGGATTGATGGTTTCATGACCATTCATAGAAAGATATATGGGAGCAGAAGGCCAACATACATGCTCAGTGGCTGAAGTTGTTCTCAAATGAATCTTGACCACCCTTGAAAAGGAAAGTTAGGGAAGAATTGATTTAAGGGTGGAATATTGTAAGAAACTAGGTATTAATATGAGGTATGGATCCAATTATTTTGGTTTAAATCATTAATTTCAGAAAAACGTGAGTATCCAATTTGATCACTAGGGTTTCTGGGGTGTTTGAGGATTATTTGGAGCCTGGAACCCAACTTTTGGGTTAAAAAATGCCTGGAACATGGTTAGTCTAAACCATACAGGGTAGACCACATGGTCTAAAAAACCGTGCAATACATTGGCATATAGTAAGGGAATCCAACATGGTTTGACTAAACCATGCTATTTGAGGCACAAGGCCATGTGGGAATGTATGCAATTTAGACTATGGGGGTTTTCACAGTTTTTTCATGGTTAGTAAAACCATTCAAGGAAACCATATGGGGTGCCCCTTCCCTACACCATACCATGCATGGTTGGAAAACAATTAGTTAAACTCTATTCCCAAACCATGCATCTATATTATTTTGGGTAAAATTACCAAACTTCCCCTCATTAAAATCTATTTCTAAACCCAGTTTCTTGTTTCTTCAACATACATTAAGATCACCATTTTAAATCTCCCTTTGATGACTAAAATAGGATTTGACCCAGCCCCTCCATCCAGTGTCTGATTCATGAACCATCTGTCTTATTACCTTTTTAATGGTAGGATCTTAATTATTTTTTATCCATTCTTCAATTGAATTGGTACTGACAATGTTATTTAGGTGAAAGATAATATAAACTAATTTCATGTTCTTAGTCCATTGTTTATTTTTCTTCTAATCTAAGTAAAATCAAAATTTAATACTAGATGAGCACTCTATTACTGAGCTACAATTGGAGGTTTATACTTTTCCCATTTTGTTTGGTTCATTATAGGGATATATTCCATTGTTCCACCCACTAGACCTTCCAACAAAGCCCCTAAAATTGAAATGATAAATTTAATTAAATGGAATTTGACCTATATCAGATTCGCATAGGTTTCTTGTTGTTGATTTGTAGGTTGTTTTCCCAACCATGGACACCCATGGGGTTTTCTAGGTGAATTGCACATGATTATACCTAGATGAAACACCCATGGGGTGATTTGATGCTTTCCTAGTTAGATGAATCTTATTAATAAATGAATTAAAACGTACTGGTTGAAAAGGATATGGGTTTCCTCATTTCAATGTTGATGATTTTTATTATATGGTTTATATGGAACTTGTATTGCTTAAATGGAATTTTTAGAAATTGTGCAATTGAATGGGTAAACTCATGAGGTGTGTTTTTTATGATTTGATAAATGAGTTGGTATACTCATTGGTCTACTTTGAATGTGAAATGTGGTTAATGAGTGGGTATATTAATTGGTTATAATTGGATGATTATAAATTGATGAATAGAATGAGTGTTAAATGATTGTATAGATTTCATGGATGTTTCTCCCATGGCTCTTGAATGTGGAAGTCGACACCTTGGATAGACTATGCTCCTTAGGTCTTGATTTCATGGGATTCCTTGGGCCTTTCTACCCCTTGGATCCAGCATTTTTGGACTCATGTTGGACATGTTCATATGATATGATCCTAGGACTCCAACCAGTTCCATTACCGAGTTTTCATCAAGATGCTCTTATGACTCGATGAGGATTCCTTGGTCTTTTACACCTTGGATCTGGCCCTTTGTGATCAAACACTTTGATTATATGGCATGTATGTGAGAAATATGGTATGCTTGGTTTAATGACTTGGTTGTAGATACACTAACACTTCACTCAATGGAAAGTTCATAATCAACATGATATTTATAGATAAATAGTGAGGTCATGTTGGTTATTTCTATTTTTTATAGTTTCCTTGTTATAGGAGCTGACACTTATTTTGTAGGGATACAAGTATTGATATGTAGTATCACTTTCTTGTTACAGTTATTTCATGGGTACTTTACTTTCATATTTCTTACCTTCTTACTTGCACACTATTTATATTTTGTATTACATATCCGAGAATTGTATAGATAATTGGGTGGTTACTTACTGGGATTGTTTCTCACACCCTATTCGGGTCATTGTTTGGTACCTGAATAGACTTTATAGATGAAGGTAGGGATCGAGTAAAGAACTTATTATTCGATGATTGATATTATTTTATGTTTAGAATCATGGGAGTATGGGACCTGGTTGAGTCTTGTAATGCAATCATAAGATAGTACTTTTGGTCTTTTTATTATTTTGGAAATATTATTACATTGTATTGTTATGTACCTATTTTGGATGATTTCTAGAGAAATATATAATTATCATCATTGTATATGAGACACTTCACACTCAAATATTTTTTTAAAATTTCCTAAATCACATTATGGTTGAGTGAGAACTACAAAAAGATCCTTCTTATGGTGATGAAAAGCCATGGAACAAAAGTTATAACCAAAATCCATCATCATACATACCATTGGAAGCATTAAATTACCTCTTAGATTAGAGATCTGAATCCTTAGGCACAAAACCATATTGACGGTTGATGGAGTGAGTAGAAATCCTTCCCAACAAGTCCACCACCTCCTACCTTCAAATGACCATAGAGGTGGCACCTAGGTTGGACAACTCCCTTTCCTGCCCACACATTTTTGGATTCATTTTTTGGAAGACATCACCTGCAAGGATTCCAAATTAATTGTGGGAGATCATCAGAGCATCCAATTCCACCTGAACATCCATGCCACTAATCATCCCAAACTCAACCATGTGTTGGGTCTAAGAAACAATGGTTTCCTCATGTTCCCTAGAAGTACAAAAAGAACTCCCTGGACAAACAGTATCAGTACATCCCCCATTGGAACCATCTATCTTTGGGGTGCCTTGTAATGCTTGTTCAAAACATATTCTAGTAGGATTATCCCCCTTACCACAGACAATATCAGTATAGGAAGGGGGAATGAGGCCACCAGAGAGGTAGGGATAACACCCCTAGAATCCACAATAGCAATTCCCTTTCCATTCCCTTCTCCACCCAGCTCGGGCACTATTAGTACAAAGGGGGTTGAATATGCAACAGAGTTTCATAGACCAGTAGCAGGAAAGGAGTATTTTCTAAGATTCAATATGGTCAAACTATGTTGGAAACTCAAAGAGGAATGATGACTACTCAGAAAAGAGCCATGACTCACCCCGACACTAGAAAGAAACCCAACAAGAACCTGGGGTCGGTAAGAGTAAGGGTATCATTAGGTCATTCCACCGTCCCTTGCGACCTATTCTCCAATGACAAGAGCAGTTCAAATGCCAATGGACTTTCCAACAATAGAATGAATAAAAATTAAAGGCCTGATCATAATGAATACATTTCCAAAAAAACTCACCTTCCACATAGAGATGAATATGGCTCAAGAGAGGCGTAGAGATGTCTATCTCAATGTAGAGATGAGTAGAACTGGGTTGCATTAAAAAAATAGATTGATCATAAATGTAGAGGAAACAACTAATCCTTTCACAAATACCTTTGATGACATATGGGTTCTAGAAGGGAAGTGGAATATGGGGAAAATTAATCTACACCATCGCATACATGTTTTCATGACTGTGATCAAAATCAACTAACCTGAGAAAAATAATGAAGTGTTTATTATCACACTGGCATAACATTGACGACTAAACATCAACAAAATCATCATCTGAAAAGAGGTTAATGCACATATGTTAGTGATACAGAACCCCAACCTCCATTGGGGAAAGAAAACCCCACCTTGAGTTGATAAAACCCTCAAAAAGCTCTGAAGAAGGTCAATCCAAGCCAAAACTTTCCTTTAGAATCCAAAATAGAAGGTGACAACATCCTAAAACTAAATTGTAGAAATAAAATTTTTTGGGGATCCCTTGAATGAAGATGGATCCTTCTGTGAGATTGGAAGTGGGGGAATCGATGGAAAATGAGCAGAAACAACAATGGGAGAAAGGGTTATTGGAAGATCCAAAGTGAAGGACAGATGAAGGTTCATTGGCCAGAACTTCTTAGGATCCATAGGTAGTTTTCACATCTTCATTCTATATGAGACACTTCTTGTATCAATGTAATCATTTTTACTATTATCTATTTTCTGACCGTTATACCACTTCCACTTTTGACTGTTATTGATATTCCATTATGTTACACTCTGGTGATGAGGGTATAGTCTCCCCACTAACACACTTTTGCCCTCACTTATAGTTGGTAGCC
The DNA here is from genome assembly GCA_963277665.1 of Viscum album. Lineage (NCBI taxonomy): Eukaryota > Viridiplantae > Streptophyta > Magnoliopsida > Santalales > Viscaceae > Viscum > Viscum album. Next base: position 2,372,027 of record OY728146.1, on the reverse strand, counting down.
TCTAGTATTTGGGGAGATGCACTTGAGGACATGTGTCCAATCGAGCTCAGGGTACTATTGAGTTGCATCTGGGTCTGGGACGTTAGAAAGTGGTATCATAGGGAATTTTTTCTAGTTTTCTTTACAATTTGGATAAAATATAAAGGGATATACATGAATTAAAAGTTAGTAATTAGTTGTTCTAGGTCATAGCTAACCTAGTTATAGGCAAAAGAAAAATATCATTGAATGATTTTTTTTGTTTTCGCAATTTTTACTATTATAGTTGATTTGATTCCACCATTAGGTGATTCACTTGATTTTTGATGTTATTATTGATATGATTAAGGTTTTTATTTTTTTCAACCCAATGAGATAAAGGTATTTCATATCATGAATCATTTTAGGTACTTTTTATAAATTACACATCATTCATTATTCAATGCCACGTAGGATGCATCGCTCAGTTTCATGTTGTTTTGATAGGTGATGTGATAGTTATACTTTCCGTTGTGATAGATTTTCTAAAACATGGTATGGTGTGAATTAGGTGGATGGCATGCTTTGGTTCATGAGAAGTATGGTCCCTCAAGGAATAGAATTTTGTTTACCATTCAGTTTACACTCTAATTTAAATTATCATATAATAGAAATGAATATTAAATGAATAGAAATGAAAAAATTGAACTTTGAAATAGAGAATTAACCTAGACCAGAATTTTGAGCGGGAAAGAGGTAGTGTCTCCTATGATGGTTTTTTCTGTTCTTTTTGCTACCCCATATTTAGAAGTACATTGTGTAATATAACTTTTTTATAGGAATGTTTTGATATTTCTTGTTTTTTTTGAGTTGTAAACATTGACATCGTTATTTTCTAAAGAATGTGTTTGACATTGTAGAGGCATGACGCCATAAAGACCTCAAGTCGTACAACAAGAGGGAGGCAAAAACCATGCTCTGAAGGTCATGGTCCATGGGCTACCAGTGTATCCTATTTTACTTCCATCTATGACATCAGTTTTTGATCTGGACATAGGTGTTGAGGCATAGTTCTGTGAGGGGTTTTATCACTTCATGTAGACTTTATAGGGAGAACTGTAGCATGCCTTATCTATGGATGAGCTGATGCAGGTGTTCTAATAGTAGAATCCTCCCACATTTATAGGGGATGGAGGACAATAGGATGCTAAGCTGTGACTTGATACTATACATGTGATCTTATAGCATCTAGAGACACCTCCAAAGAGGAGGGTGAATCTCGTGACATATATGCTTCATGGGGCAGCAAAGAACTGCAAGGATGTTCTGAAACATATTGAAAGGTTGTGAGATATGTTTTGGGATGATTTTCATACCATGTTTGATGAATAATTTTACCCCGATACTCTATGGGTAGAGAGATCTAGTGAATTCATGCCTCTGAGTAGGGTGTGATGATGGTTATGGAGTTCTCAGCATGCTTTACAGAGTTTTTTCATTTTTCACCAATGTACCTTACAAATGAGCTATCGAGGGTGAGACACTTTGAGTATGGTCTCGAACATGATATCATATCTTAGTTCAATGTGTTCAGGTTGACCTCTATTACTAAAATTTTGAATTAGGTGCAGATTATAGTGTGAAACCAGAGGGAGTCTGGGGGTACATAGTAGAGTATTATTGTCTCCCGACCTAATAGTCTGACTTCCATTGGAAAGAAGTGATGTTTGGAGGATTTCTATGAGATGAGTACTAGTTAGGATACGATTGCTAGAAGCTTTATTTTCCACCATCAGTATGGAAGATAGTCCCACGTGAAGAGTTAACATGAGAGTGACCCATTCTAGTGTTTATCTTACAATAGGATGGGCCACATACATCATTTTTATAGGACCTTCCCTCTGGCATTGAGTGGTAGGTGGTCAGCACAGAAACCAGGTTCAGTAGCGGGTTTTTCACCTCTACAGCACGCATAGATCTAGAGAAGTTATGATTGTTCAGGTCGAGGCAATGGTGGTTGTCGCCAAGGAATAAAGATACTTGTTACACCGAGACATCAGAGTCGTCCTACTATGAGCTGTGAGGTTGTTCATAGTATCGAGATTCAATCTAGATCTATTATGTACAACCTACCCCTGAGGAGTAGGGCACTGGACCATCTACAGTGAGAGGTGGAATCTTAGTATCCTCTTTTAAGTCATCTTCTCTTTTTGATACTGGTGTATCGAATAGTTTCATATTTGTACCTATGGTTAAAATTTATGGGCTCTCTATACTATTTTTTGATAGTTTTATGGGTCTAGACACTCTTATGGGAATTATAATGTAGGATGTATGCCATTTCATGGAGTTCCCCTTGATTTTGGTGGGTGTTACTTTGTCTGGAATCTTTTTTCCCTTAAGATGATAGGTTTTGACATCATACTCGTGATAGAGTAGCTAATATCTTACCAAGAATACATTTACTATTATCTATATAGGGTGAATTTCACATCACCATAGGGTAACTTTTATACTTACGAGGTTGAATGGGATGTCTAGGCAAGCCTAGCTAGACCACAACATTGTGGGCTGGGTGGGATGATAGCCCATATTTCATGTTTATGTCTAGATTATCATAGAACACATTATATGGATTTCCCTCTAGTGGGTGATCATTTTAGAGATGTGTTTCTTGAGGAATTTTATATTTTACATCCTGATAGATAGGTTGATATCTCCCTACATCTAGTACCAAGAGCTGCAATGGTATCCATTCTTCCATACGTGATGACTATCATAGAGTTACAAGATCTCAAGAGGTAGTTAGAGGATTTTGAAGCAAAGGGGTTTATCCAACCTAGTACTTCTTAGTGGGGTTCACTGATGATTTTGTGAAAAAGGAACATGGTAAACTTAGTATGTGAGTGGATTATTAGAAATTGGATCATTTTATGGTTATGAACCTATATCCTTTCCACATATATATAAATTTTTTGATCAGCTTCAAGGAGCTCTGTATTGGTCTCAAAAATTGACTTGAGGTAGGGTTATCACCATGTTAATGTTCAACCTTCAGACATACCTCATTCAGATCTTCATAGAAGGTATATTTTATATAAGTATTTGGTTATGTCATTCATTCTCATGAAAACTCCATCAGTTTTCATGACACTAATTAACTGATTGTTCTAACCTTATAAAGATTTATTTTTTGCGGTTTTCATGGATGATATCTTGGCGTATTATCATAATCAACAAAACCATTCCAAACACCTTGAGATAATTTTGAATACACTGAGAGATCATAAGTTATATTATATTCTCACAAAGTTACCCTTTTGGATAGACAAGATTCACTTCATGGATAAAATTATTTCAGAGACAAGGGTATAAATTGACTTAGAGAAGGTGAGAGCTGTAGTTTCTTGGGAAAATCCCAAAAATAGATTTGACATACATAGTTTCTTAGGTATATCTAGATATTACATGAATTTCATATAGGACCACACACTCTTATAAATGATATTCAAGGGATTTATTAAAAAGGGCGTGATGTTTTTATGGTTAGTTACCTTTGAGATGGACTTTCAGAAATTGAAAGGGACGTTGACTTCATTGTCAATTCTGATCTTTTATGATCCATGAAGTAGTTACATTGTTTTATATGATATATAAGGTATCGGTCTAGGGAAGTCTTTATATAGGGAGATAGATTCATGGCATATGGTTTTTGATAGTTTAGGCAACACGAGATAAATTACCTGACAAATGACCTCAAGTTAGCTGTAGTTATTCACACATTGCGTTGTTGGATACATTACTTACTTGGAGAGTGTTTTTAGTGTATGGATACCATAAAAGCCTCAAGTACATATTTACACAGCATGATCTAAATCTATGGAAGGAAAGGTAGGTTGAATACCTAAATTCTTTTGATTTTGAGCATGCCTACACACCTAGGAAAGGTAATGATGTGTCCAATGCACTGACCTAGAGGAATCATATACAAGAAGTGTTATGGGCTTGTAGTGAGTGTAATTTTATGGATTTGTTCTCTGAGATGCACTTGGAGGTGCAAAAGGGTTAGGGAAATACTTTTCTATCATCCTTAGTTGTGGCCTCTACCATTCTAGATATAGTTAAGATCAAGAAATTATTAGACCCCAAGGTCCAAGATCTACGTTAGTGTGTGGCACATGAGGACCCTCCTCCTGGTTTCACCATAGGAAAGGATGAAATTATATGTGTTCATGGTGTCATATGGGTTTCATAAGACATTCATGAGGAGCTACTGCATAACTTTCATGCTACTGCTTAGGCAGTGTACCCCAATGTCACCAAGATGTATCAGGATTTATATTTCCATTATTGGTGGTCAGGTATGAAAAGAGATATAGTTGGTTTTTTCATGAGATATTACACCTGTTACTAGGTGATTTTAGAACAACAATGACCAACCATACTTTTACAGTAGCTACACATTCCCTAGTGTAAATTTAATGATGTCATGATGGATCTCATGATAGGTTTACTCAGGTCGCCTCAAGGTAATGATGTACTATGGGTTTTAGTTGAAAGGCTTATGAAGGTTACTCATTTACTACCTATCAATGATACCTTTAGTTTCAATGAGCTGGGGAGGTTTTATATCGATGATATAGTATAACTTCATAGGGATCTACACACTATAATTTTGGATAGGGACACCTAGTTTCTGTCTCATTTCTGGAAATGGCTATAGAGGGAATTATGCACAAAGGTGATTCTGAGAAAAAAATACCACACTCAGACTGATGGATTGTCAGAGCATAAAACACAAGTTATTGTAGAAATTCTATGATCATTCATTCTGTATTTTGGGGGCTCTTGGGAGAGTCATATACCCATGGTTGAGTTCTTCTACAATAACAACTATCATACGATGATACAAATGAAACCTTATGAGGATATGTATGGTTTTCCATGTTGATCAACCATGTTCTAGTTAGAGGTAGGCGATGCATCATTATTGGGACCACATCTCATATATGAGACTTTCAAGTAAGTCCTGTTGATTCAGAAATGGATGGATACTGCATAGTCCTGATAGAAATCATTTTCTGATTTCCATATATGAACTCTATAGTTTGAGGTCAGTGATAAAGTTTTTTACACGTTTCACCGATTCTAGGACACTAGATGATCAGGATATTGGGTAAACATTCACTGTGATATGTCAGGATGTTCAAGATTTTAGGAAGAGTCAGGATAGTAGCATATCAGTGGAAGTTTTCTCAAAGGTATCGAGCCATGCATGACATCTTCCACGCATCTGAAATATGATGCTATCACTTAGAAATGTCTCATGATTTTTAAATCAGTAATTTTGAGCAACTAGTTGATGTATCCTTTTAGGATCATCTGATTTCCATCATTGATAGGAGTACAAAGTTTCTCTTAGGCCGGTCAGTTCCTCTAGTATTGGTGCTATGATAGAACAACTGTTTACAAGATGATACTTTGGAACAAGAGTCGGATGTATGTACTTAGTGGATGGAGTTGTTCTCAAATGAATCTTGACCTCTCTTGAGAGGGAAATTCAGGGATTAATTGATTAAAGGGGGAAGATTGTAAGAACCCAAGTTTTCATATGTCATACAAATCCTTTTCTTTTGGTTTAGATTTTAATTATTCCCTAACGTGAGTAACTAATTTGATCATGGGTGTTTTGGGGGTGTCTAGGGATTGTTTAGAGCATGGAACCCATCTTTTTGGTTGAAAAAGTCCTGGCGCACAGTTAGCCTAAACCCCGTGGACCAGGCCACACAGTCTGACAAACCATATAAGACATGGGTAGAGATCAGGAGAGTCCCGCACGGTTATACTAAACCATGATATTTGAGGCACATGATCATGTAGGAATATCTACAATTTTGACAGTGGGGTTTTTCATAGTTTTTTCACGGTTAGTCAAAACTTGCGAGGAAACCATGTGGGGTGCCCCTTCCCTATAGAAGACCATGCATGATTGGTGCATGGTTTTTCAAACCATGCACCCAAGCCGTTAAACCCAATTAGTTTGTGTAAAATTACTAAAATGAATCTAATTAAAATCCCTTTGATTACTAAAATAGGATTTGATACTACCTTTCCATCTGGTTTCTAATTCAAGAACTATTTGTGTATAGAAAGCTCACTATTTTGAAGCTCCCTTTGAATTCTAAAGTAGGATTTATCCTACCTCTCCATCCAGTGTCTGATTCAAGAAATTTTTGTCTTTTTGGATCTGTACTAGTAATATCTAGATTATTTTTAGTTTTTCTTTGATTGTCATGGTATCGATGATGATATTTAGGTGCAAGCTAATATGCCCTAATTTCAAGTTCTTTTTCCATTATTTATTTTTCTCCTAATCTGAGTTGAATCAAGAGTTGATATTGGATGAGCACTCTACTACTGATCTATGGTAGGTGGTCTATACTTTTACCATTTGTTTTGGTGATTTATAGGGTTATCTTCTAATGTACCACCCTCCAGACTTTCTGGCATGGCCCCAAAATTGAAGTGATAATTTGAATTAAATGGAATTTGACTTGTTAGGGATTCCTATAGGTTCCTTGGTGTTGATTTAGATGTTTTTCCCCAATCAAGCCCCCCCATGTGGTGTTCCATGTGAATTACACATGCTTACGCCTTAATGAACCACCCATGGGGTGAGTTGATGCTTTCCTAGTTAGAAGAATCTTATTAAAAAATTAATTAAAATGAATTGGTTTAATAGGAGATGGGTTGCCTCTTTTTTATGTTGATGTTTTAGATTAGATAGTTTATATGGATCTTGTATTGCTTAAATTGATTTGTCAGAAATTTTTTAATTGAATGGGATAACTCATGTGGTGTGTTTTTTATGATTTGATAAATGAGTGGGTATAATCATTGGTTATCTTTGAATTTGAAATATAGTTAAGGATCAGGTATACTCATTTTTTGTAATAGGATGATTTTAAATTGATGAATGTAATGATTGTTCAATGATAGTATATATGTCATTGGTGTTTCTCCCATGGGTCTTGAATGTAGATGGGGACGCCTTAGATAGATTATGCTCCTTGGGTATTGATTTTATGGGATGCCTTGGGCCTTTCTACCCCTTGGATTTGGATTTATTGGACTATTTTTTGACATGTTTAGATGACATGATCTTAAGACTCCAACCAGTGTCATTGCCTTGTTTCCATCAATATTCTCCTGAGACTCAATTGCCAGAACCAATACCGGATTTTCCTAAATGTGGAGTATAGTTTATGTTTGTTATCAATACCTACATGGGAGATTAGATAGTTTTCAAGGAAAGGTATCTTACATTTCAAGAAGAAAATAGCATTGATGGTGGCATCGTTTCCGAGGGTTTTCCAAATTTCTAGGTCCAAAATTTGTAGAATGTCAAGAATTGTGAAAAGTGGATTATCCTAAAGAACTTTTGAATTTATGAAAAAGTCTTGAGATTCATGAATATATGATTCATGAATTCTGTTTTTTAAAAGGGTCAAATAAAGGTGAAGATGATCTAAAAACAATGACAAGAATTGAGAAAGTTTGTTTTCTGGAATCAATGTTTCATAAATATAGTAATCTCTTGGATTTCACAAAGACTAGGTTAAGGATCAAGAATATATGTAGCATCACAAATGAAGATGGTGAGGTCTACCATTATGAGAAGAGGAGCATTGTGGTTGTATGTTGTTTTTGACCGAAGGCTTGGTGACTACGACAAGAATCGTGAATAATAAATTTATTTGGAGATTCGCAAAGGGAGGAGTTCCGCTAAGATGATTTTGAAAGATCTAGAAATCACACTGGAGGTAGTGGATTTTTGCGAACAACCGATCCTATAAATAAGAGGCTAATCCTATTCACTTGACATGAAGTTTTTCAAGGAAAATTATGAATTGCTCTGATTTTGAAAAGCCAGTAGAGCTCCATGAAACGCACATTCTTTAAAAAATTGAGAATTGTTAAAAGACCTTAAAAGTCTCAATAGATGCCCATTATTCTGAGTAAATGGTACTTTACTATGATGGGGTATTTCATGTTGACTTTGTAAGCTTTGTGAAGTAGTTTACTCTATGAAGGACGGGTTGATTCGTGAAGGAAATTCATTCCATGAAGGGAGGGTTTTTTCATTAAGGAGTTTGTTCCATGTAGGCAGGGGTGCATCAGGAAGGTAGTATATTCCATGAAGGTAGGGGTGCTTTGTGAAGTTATTTTTTTCTATGAAGGCATGACAGCTTTGCGATGGATGTTTATTTCACAAAGGTAGGGGGTGCTTTGCAAAGGAGTGATCTTTGAGAAGGAGCTTCGTGAAAGATTGTTTTGAATATTAGTATTTAGTGAATAGTGCTTCTAGTGTGTATCAACATAGGTATTCGGTGAAAGAAGAGTCTCATGTTAAGTCAGAGACAAAGCCTTTAATGCCAATCCATTTAAGTGACCTTTAAGTCGATAAACTAAGTTTGAATTCTCTCAAAGTAGTGAGAAAGGGGGATTCAGTAGAAGTGCTCTGAGGGAAGTAGTGTGCTATCCATGAATTCTTATAAAGGTAGTGTTTATAGAAAAGAGTTATTGTGCTTAAACATGTTCACTCCATAACTATTGAATATTAGTGTAATTTTTTATGAATGAAATACTATCATTGTATTCTCCTTAAAATTATCCCTTAGTGGTGAACCAAGTAAAATTGTTGTGTGTTGTCTCTTTTCTTGTGAATTTTTGATTGTTGATCAAATCCATCATACATGTTTAACAAGTTCCTTCCATTGTGGGAACACGATTCATCATATTAGAAGAAAAAGTTGACACCCAGATTCACCCCCCTCACACGGTGTCCCAAGGTCCTATAAGTGGTATCAGAGGGTAGGGGTTGATGGTGTTAAATCTATCATTTTTTTCTATCATGGAGAATATAGTGAATGTCAGGGGAGTACCCCTCTTTGATGGAAGAAACTTTCAGATCTGGAAGAACATGATGAGATCTAATCTAAGATATCTTGGAATGTAAGTCCTTGTTTCTAACACACAATGAATACATTTCACTGATCCTATACGGTTGTCTATGTATGATTCAGATAGAAAGAATTTTGATGTTGATGATAAATCATATCTCTTTATGATCAAGTCTATCTGAAGGTGATGAGTTTCACCTCAATAAATTCTATGTGGGAAAAACAAGAAATTATTAATGAATGATACATTTAGGTAAAGGAGGTGAAACTCCAAGTTCTGCACAATAGGTTTGATGAACTGAAGATGCATCCTGCTAAAAATAAATATTCCTTCTTCAATCGAATTGCTAAAGTTATGTGAGAAATTTGAGGGCTTGGTGAAGAGATCAAAGACATAAAAATTGTGAAGAAGATCGTGAGAAGGATTACACCTATCTACAATCAAACAGTGACAACTCTTGAAGAAAGGGGCTTGTCTAAAATTTTTCTAGATGAGCTTCTAAGTATTCCTGTCACTTATGAAATCAGATTCAAGCTAGATAATTTTATGACACATGTCAACAAGGGAATGTAATTCAAATCCATGAAAAAAATTTATATTTCAAGAGATAGTTTTACTAAAGACAATGAGGAAGATAAATTCATTTCCCTCTTTTCCAATATATTCAAGATAGTAAATGGTAAATTTTAAGGAAAGATACCCATGGAATGTTTTCGTTGTGGTAGAGTTGGGAACATCGCATCTCAGTGCTCAAGGAAGTTCTATAATGATGAAGGTGCAGTTAGAAACTCACAAAATCCACAGAAAGGCTTTCTCAAAATGGAAACTTCAAATCTTGAAAGAAAATAAAAAAAAGTTTTGTTTGTAAAGAAGAAGATAATGATAATGACTTCTTTGAGGAAGAAAAACCATAGTTTAAATCTAGAAACAAAGCATCTATGATGGATAGTATTAAGAAGTCAAAACCATCAAAAGATAAATCAAGTGATCATTAGTTGAGTGATGATTCTGATCTAAAGTTACAACTTAAGAATTATCTTGGTAAGCTTGAGAATAAAATTAACAGATGAAAAAAATGGAGAATAGTTGAGCAAGAATATTCAGAATTTTTTCATCAGCTTGAAGATCAAATTGAATGATAGTAAGAGGAAGTGAAAGTACAGTAAAAAACCCTTGAAAACACAAAAGATGTAGTGTACCTAAATTTGAGGATTAAAGAATAGTAAAAGGCAATCAATGACCATTCCTCTATACTATTAGAGTAGTCCAAGACTATTGAGGTTCTTGAAGAATAATTTTTTACTCTTAGGAGTAAACTTGAAAATGAATCAATTTAAAAAGAAACAAAGAAGAAAATACCGTTTGGAAGGTTCTCAGATATTGAGATGATATAGTGAGAAAAACGTGGTTCTGATGGAGTTGAAAATATTTTTAATGGTCAATGACCTTCATGCATGGGAAATAATGGAATCAATTGTGATGTTGAAACGTCAAATTCTAATTTATTGAATAATTTTAAGAAAAGTATTAATAGAAGTGTAAGGTTCGAGAATGATGGTGAATTGAAGATAAAAGGCAGTGAAAGTACTGAACTATCTAATGGAGAGCTGAAGAAAACTAAAGTTCTTTATATGGACATTTTTCAACACAATGTCCTTAGTGTGAGTCAACTCTATGACATAGAAATTATAGTGACTTTAAATCCAAATGGATGCACTATAAAGGGATATACGTGGAATTATCTCATGAAAGGAAGTAGAACATAAGGAAACTTATATCATGTTGATAGTAAAGAAAAAATGTTCTATCTAACAATTGAAGAATAAAACAATCTGTGTCATTAAATGTTGGGACACATCAATAAAAAAGACATGGAAAATATTTCTAATATAAAGATAATCATGGAAATCCCCAATCTGAATAATGAATGGGAAAATACTTGTGATTATTTCATACAAAGGAAGTTGTTTTGCAGTTCTTATTGGCCAAAGAAGAAAAGGGAATCAAATCTTTTGGATCTCATCCATACAGAAATATGTAGTCTGATAAATGTTGCTGGAACACACAGAGAAAGGTACTTCATCCTTTTCATTTATGATTATAATAGAATTGCTTAAGTGATGGTTATACACAAGAAATGGTCAGCACTTTATTGCATGAAAACTTATCATCGAATCACTGAGAATGATATTGGTCAGAAAATCAAAGTTATATGATCTGGAAATACAGGGTAATAAACATCCATTGAGTTTAAAAATTACCTAGAGAATCATGGAATACAACAAGAGGTGGTTGTTGTGATAATCCCACAAAAAAATGGAGTCATTGAGCATAGGAATCGACAGGTGAACAATATGGCCAGAACTATGCTGATTGAGATTTATATCTGTCAACATTACTATAAAGAGGTCGTTTAAGTTTTAGTGTATAATCAAAATAAAATAGGGATTTATATGGGTAAAACCAATAAACCGTATGAGTTGTTTCATGGAAGGAATCCCTCATTGAACTATTTTTGTGTTTTTGGAAGTAAATTATTTATCAGAAACAAAGAAGGAAATCAAGGAAAGTATGGTGATATGGCAGATGAAGGAATATTTCATGGATATTCAATTAACAGCGAAGCCTACAAGTGTTTCAAAAATCATATTAGAAAAATTGTGGAAAGTAGTGATGTTAAGATAATTGAAGATAAGACCACCAATACCATGAGTGGATCATATGATGATGAGATTGAATATATAAAATATAGTGGACATGGTATAGATTTGAATTCAGTTGTAGAGGAAGGAGTGGAAGATATTCAAAGGTAATTTCATGATGATGACTTAGAATAAGAACCAGAAGAGGAAACCATGGCTGAAGAAAATTCTTATGAACCTCAAAAGAGAAATTTAAGAGTAGAAATTGATCACTCCAACATCATTGGGGATTAAAAATCTCCCACAAAAACATAGAGAATGAAGAATAATTCAAAATATTCATTCCTATCAATTGTGTAACCATCCACATTTGAAGAGCCTCCAAAGGATGAATCATGGGTTAAGTCCATGAATGAAGAGTTGGATCAGATTTAAAAGAACCAAACATGGGATCTAGTTAAGGGACCTTAAAATCACAATGTGATAGGTACTAAGTGTATTTTCAAGAGTAAATTCGATTAGCCTCGTAAGGTCATCAGAAAAAAAGTGTGATTGGTGTATAAAGGATATTCACAGATTGAAGGTTTTTATGTTGAAGAAACATTTGCTTCAGTGGCCAGATTAGATTCAATCAGAATTTTTCTTGCCATGGAAATTCAAATAGGATAAAAATTATATCAAATGGATTTCAAAACCACTTTCTTAAATTCTTTTTTATAAGAAGAAGTTTACATAGAACAAAAAGTGGGTTTTCTTCTTGGCAATGATGAAATGAAGGTCTGCAGAGTAAAAAAATATCTCTATGGACTAAAGCAGGCACCATGGGCATGGTACTCCCAGCTGGATTCTTATCTGAAAAACCTTTAATTCAAAATACGAATAGTGGATGATAATATATATGTGAAGAATTATTATAAAGATCAATTCATGGTAATGGTTTACATTGATGATATTATTTTCAGTGGATGCAGGAAGGGTTTAGTGGATGAATTTTCCAATAACATGAAATAAGAATTTGAAATGTCTATGATTGGTGAACTAACATATTTCTTGGGGCTACAAGTGATTCATAAAAAGGATTATACTTTCATTTCCTAGGAAAAGTATGCAAGATAGCTGTTGAATAAATTTAATATGCATGACTCCAAACCAATGTCAACTTTGATTATGGTTGGAACCAAACTTGCAAAGCATGAGAATGGGACTTCTGTAGATCCCACCATGTATAGGAGTATCATTGGTAGCTTATTGTACCTAATAGTGACATGGCTAGATATTGTCTTTGCAACATGATTAATGTCACTCTTTCAATGAAATCCTAAATAAGAACATGTGACAATAATGAAAATAATCATGTGGTACATTCAAGGTACTCACATCAGTAGATTACACTTTTCTACAAGAAATGATAGTGAACTATCTGCATTTTTAGATGCTAAATGGGCTAGGGATGTTTTTGATAGAAAGTATAAAAGGGGTGTAACATTCTTTATTGGAAATAAATGTTTGGGCTAGTTGAGTAAGAAATAGGAAAGCACTTATCTTAGCACTATTGAAGCTAAGTATATATCTACAACAAAGACATTCACAAAGCTATTGTGGATGAAACAACAACTGACTGATATTGGTGATGGAGTAAAACATCCAATGGTGATTCATTGTGATAAAAAGAGTGCAATTGATCTTACGAATAATCATGTTCATCAATCTCATATGAAACACATTGAAATCAGATATCACTTTATCAAGGAAAAAAGTTGAACAAGGCATAATTAAAATGGATCATGTGGGAACTGATGAGAAGGTGGATGATATTCTGACTAAGCCACTGGCAGCAGCTATGTTTGAGAAACATCGATTTATCATCAGTGTTCAACCACCTTCAAGTTCATAACAAGGTCATGAGATTCCCATATACCTATTTGTGTTAACTGTTTTAATCTATTTTTGGAAGTGATTCCAGTTTATGGGGGAGATACGATCTAAGGGGAGTGTTTTTTGAGGTCTATAAGTCAAAATTATATTCTTTGGGTTTATTTCCAATGGGGGAGAATATATAAATTCAATGGTAAAAATGAGTATAATGAATTGTTTTTCTAGTTGAAATCATGATGGAGAATAGAGAAATTCAATAATGTTACAATAATAGAGAATGATGAGTTACAAAATGGGGAAAATGAAGAGAGATAATGATAATGGAGAAAACAATTCGGTGCTATGGGGAGGATTCCAAAACACGAGAACCCAATTCATGTCTTACCCCTTGTTTTTCTACACCGATCATTGCTCACATATACTTACAGTGTTGGTAGAGTTGTTTCTTGTGTATTGGGTTTTGATATTATCTCATGCTTCATTGAATTTATCTACAGATTTCCTACATACCCAAAGGGGGAGATTGTTGGAACAAAGGATGGACTTTTATAAATATGGAGTATAGTTTGTGTTTTTTGTCAATACCTACATAGAATATCATGGATTTTTCAAGTAAATTGATCTTACATTTCACGTAGGCAATAGTATTAAAGGTGGTGTCATTTCCTAGTGTTTTCCAAATTTTTGGGGTCTAAAATTTAGAGAAGGGAAAGTATCATGAAAAGAGGATTATCTTGAAGACCTTGTGAATTTATGACCAAGGAATAAGTTTCATGAAGATTGGTTTCATGAATTTTTATTTAACAAAGGATCAAATAAAGGAGATGATGATCTATAATATAATTAAAAGAATCATGAAAGGTTGTTTTTTGGAATCAACATTTCATAATTATGGTAAAGGCATGTATTTTCAAAAGATTGTGATGAGGATCAAGAAGATGTGGAGAATCACGAATAAAGAAAGTGAGCTCTGTAATTATGAGAATAGAAGAATTTGGTTCCATGATGTTTTGAAGGAAGGCTCTCCAACAAAAAGAGCATCATGAATAGTAAATTTCATTGGAGCTTTGTTAAGTGGGGAGCGTCACGAAGTTGTTTTTAAAAGATATAAAAATCATGCTGGAGGCAGTGGAGCTTCACGAACATCCAAGCCTATAAAGAATAGGCTAGCCCTATTTACTTGACATAAATTTTTCCAAGGATAATCCAGAATCAGTCTGATTTCATGAATCCAGTGGATCTCCATGAAACAGATATTCTTTGTGATCTTGAGAATCGCAAAAATACCTAAAAATTATCAACTGATTTCCATGCTTCTGATTAAAGTTTACATCGTGATGATGGTTTATTCTGTGTTGACTTTATAAGCATCATGACAGAGTTTATTCTGTGAAGGTATGGGTGCTTTGTGAGGGCAGTTTGTTCCACGAAGGCAGGGGTACTTCGCAAAGAAGTTTTTTTCCACGAAGGGATGGGTTCTTTGCGAAGGTAGTTTGTTACACGATGGCAGGGGTGATTCGTGAAGGTAGTTTTTTTAAAAAAAAATGGTAGGAGAGCATCACGAATATTCAGTGTATTTTCCAAAGGTATGGGTTCTTCATGAAGGGGTGATATTTGAAAAGGGGATTTGTGAAAGTAATTTTTGAATATCAGTTTTCAGTGAATAGTTCTTTTAGAGTGAATCAACTCAGATCTTCGGTGCAAGCCGAGTCTCGTGCTGATCCAGGGACAAATACTTTAATTCCAATCCTTTAAAGTGACCTTAAATTTGATAAACTAAGTTTTAATTCTCTGACACTATTGTAAATGGTCTCTACACCAACAGTTTGTAAAAACTGTTGTAATAGTATGTATAGAGTCAACCTATCGCAATAGTTTAAGTAAACTATTGGGATATTCTCCCATTTGCAAATATTTACCAATGGTTTTAAAAAACTGTTGGGATACACTATATATCACAATGGTTTTAAAAAACCATTGGGAATGTTTTCCCCTAAATGTAGATTGGGCCTCCTGTTCCCCTCTGCTCGATTGCTACCCTAAATCAAAGCTCCCTCTTCCCCTGCCTTCCAAACTTCTTCCACTGATCGATCCATCTTCAATCAAGAAATTTTTTTCTTCTACACTTCAAATCTGTAAGTGATACCTTAGTTTGTTTGTTCTACATCTATTATTTTTGGTTTTCTATTTTGATTTGGCCAAAAGGAGAGCTCTATGGGGTCATTCATCAACCTTGTGGGTGGTCATTTGGGATATAAGATAGTATGATTTCATTTTACTTGATATATCAAATAGTATAATTGATTTATGTGCACTTTTATTATCTATGACTAATGATGTTGTTTAATAAGTTGTTATTAATGGTTATAATAATGAAGATCTAGTATAAGGGTTCACATGGTGTGTATAAGGGTTCACATGGTGTCTAAAATAATCTAGGGTCCCAATAATGTACACACAGTACAAGACTTGAATAGCCATGTAAATATACATGGTCAATCCCTTATGGTGAAAGGTATGTTTGGCCAAATGGGGTGATGGAAATGGAACATTGGCACATGGATTTGTTTCATGGGTATGATCACATGAATGTTGGCCATACTACAGGGTGGGTAGGAATTAGCTCAGCCAAATCACTTTCATCCCTGAAATCCCAGACGACATAGAACATGTTCCTTCATGATACATGGAGTGTAGCAAATGATTGTGTAGAACCCAAAATATTTCCTCACACAGATTACATATATATTATTTTCACAACTTTCTTCACTATTTTACCACTAATAATATTTGTATTTGATGGGGGTGATTTTGAAAAATTGATTTTTATCCTCTATTGGAAAAAATAGGATCTCTAATTAAATGATCAGTAATCCATCATGCCAACAACTTATTTTTTAGGGTTACATACATATAATTAATTACCCTCAACTAAAAATCTTCCATAATCCATCCCCATGGATCTAATATATAGGGTGTTCAAACATCCTCCATGAAGTTAAGGGATTATTTATGCTCCAAACCATACCGAAAATGTCGAATAATGGGCCCATTGGATGAATAAAATTAACATAAAGAATTGTGGTCTGAAAAGTACATGAGTGATGTGAAAACCCATTATTGGATGTTGTGATCCAATCTAATTATATCATAATGTAGAACATGATTGAAATCAAGGAACAATTAATATAAATATATGGGTTAAAAAATATAACTAAATTTGGGCTCATGCTAAGATCAAAAAATGATTGAAAGTTAAAAATATAAATAATAAATACCCAAAAAATAAATCAAAGGGTATAAACAAATGAAATAATATGAACTACCTGAAGAACTGAATAATCACTGGTGTAAGATGCTCTTTTATAGAAAATAATAATATGATACATCTATATTTATCATTTGTTTCTTTCTTATCCTTGGATATTCATCATTGACCCTCATTCCTACCCTATTAATTCAAAATAACCTTTCATCATCCTCTCTAGTACCCAAGGTTTATGAATATAACATGGTATACCCAATGTATGATTTATTATCTCACTTCTAGTTGATATTATTTGAGGTCTGTGGTGGTGAACTTGAGGTGTTGTTGTGCACCTGTTTGGATTCTATTGTTTTTCTTTTATTTTGGGCATTAGAAATCAATGTTAGTGTGTTTTTTATTTTTCTTACTATTTGTATATAATTATATGGTGATAAGAATTTGTTAGACTTTTGATTGTCCTAAAACAGGTGAGTCGTGAACCCATCTCTAATGGTAATTATAGGATAATAGGGTTATCAAATTCCGCTTCTTGATTATCAATGTTATAGTTGAGATATTTACTCAAGTATGATGTGATGATTTGATATTGTAAGTTGTGTTTTGGCACTTGGACTATACTAGAAATATGATTGTGTACATTAATCATATGTGGCATGTAGGATTCACATGGAATTTATATTCTTATGTGTGGCTAAATTTTCTAATGAGGTATGGTTTAGTTCTATAAAGTGTCCATAATGAGTTTCATATGGGTTTTCTATATAACTTGTTAGTGGAATTATACCGACCTAAACCACGGGTTTTTTTAGGAAAGAATATGAGGATCTTATTTTGAGATGTTAACTGATGATGTAAATAAATTCCATTGGGGAAATGGATGTATTTTAACACTTGGGGGTTCCTTTATTATTTTTATGGATTTGTAGTTGTTTAAAGTATTAGATGTAATCATAAAAAGATAGTTCATAATGGGAATGATTCACCTTGATTATTTCAATACCCTTGTGATGATAAAAGTGAAGACATTTATAATTATTTATATCCTTTTAATTTAAATTACTTTAAGTAATTTAGGAATCATGGTTATATAAATAGGGAATGATTTATTATATGCATATAGCTATTGGTTTGGCGTGTGGTTTTTGATGAGATATTTGATTATGATCTGATACGTTTGGTTCTAAAATGGATAGACAATTCGTATATTCTTTGTGGTTTTGTAGTAATTCCTGAGTCGCTAGTGATCATTTAGTAATCTGTGACATGAGTGTGATTCCTTAGTATTGTTTGGAAGGAAGCACAATGGGTGGTTTTTTCTAGATAAACATAACACGGATGAGAATCATGGTCACCTTTAAGTTGAATGAGCATAGGTTTTATGGCATGTGACTCATTGGAGAATGAGATTGGTGGTGTGATCGGGTGATATGGGAGTGTACACTCAGTGGGTTTGTAACAAATTGAGTTTTAATGAATTATTATTATTTTGGAATAAATTCAAATTCATTAGTGGATTGAATTGCATGCTACACCAAAAGATTGTCAATATGAATAATGAATATCTTACCATTTAATGAATGTCTTACCATTTAATACTTTAAAAAAATATTATCAATGTGATTAATTAATTATTTTTGTTCATCATTGGATAACTTTTTAGTAGTTGAGTATAAATTCAATAAAGCATAAAATTAAATGGGTGTACGGAATATATGAGGGTATTATGTTAATTACTTCTCCACATAAAACATTGTTCTCAAAGATTTATTACCACACCTAAGATAAATATTAATTGGATCATTTAATATTATATTTAGAATATATTTATAATTATTCATTAAACAAAGTTGATGTAATTATGATTTGCATCAAAAACACAATACACTATTCACCTTTTATGTTTCATTTTGCATTTGAGTTTTGCATGTGTTTAATGTACATTTACTTATCACTTATCTTATTCTTAAAAATATTTTACTCCGATACTCCTTGTTCCTTATTTTTACATATTTTTTATATAAATAACTACAATAGAGGCTGGTTGTATCTTGGACTTCCTAGTGTGTAGTTATTTCATGTAAAACTAGATCCATGTTATGGTTCATTTTATTTTTAAAATAAATGTTCTTAGTAGTGGGTTACTATCACGTGGAGAGGACTCTGTTCTATATTGGAACTAAACCTCCTATTTTTTTAATTCCACTATGTGTCATTTTGTTTTCTCTTACACAGTTTCAAATCGATGTTGATACAATGCTATAACTTCCAATTATATGTTTCAACATATATCTATATATTGTGTCAGTTATGGTTTTTTATAAAGTTAAAATTTCTCATTTATTTAAAAATATTTTCGATTGAACTTCAATCTAATTGAATTACTTTCACAAAATGACTTATTATATTTTTTTTACAGAATTTTTGGAAGTTGGATGTATGAAAGTGATTGGATCTCAAGCAATTTTCAAAATAGTTTGGAGAGATCTTTAGATTTCTCATTTGACAATGCTTCAAATAGTGGTCACATACACTTACCTTGTTATAATTATGTGGAAAGACCTTGGTTGAGTTGTGAATAAGTTATCAACCATATAACCAAATATGGTTTTCAATGAAACTATTATGTTTGGCATCACAATGGGGAGAAAATGGAATCTGAAAATGCTGATGATCTAAATTAGAGGACTGGATTGGAGAATTTGATTTATGACCAGTTTTTGTTTATTCATCATCATAAGAAGGAAAGAATTTCAACCCAAGAAGTCTTTGATACAGGCACTCATGATGCGTCCAATGAAAATGATGATGTTGATAGAGTGAAAAAAAGGAATGATGTTTCAACGACACCAGTATATCAGTAATGTGGTAAAATGAAAAGGCTGGAATTTTCAATTCAATTGTTTCATGAGAAAACCATGTATGAGATTTCTAATAGTTCCATTGATTACATTCTTACCTTCCTTAAGGACTTAATTCTAGATGATGTAGATATTCCCTCAAACCACTATATGGCATGGAAATTAGTTGAAGAACATGGATTTTCAAAAAACAAAATTCATACTTTCCTAAAAGATTGCAGCTTATTCTGAGAGGAAACTGCTATAAGATATGATTTTATCAAATGTGGAACATCCCAATGGAATCCAAAAGCTGATAGAACACCATCCCGTGTGCCATAGAAAGTAATGTATCACTTTCCATTGATCCCTAGGCTCTAGAATATTTTCATGTCTAATGAAATATCAATAAAAATGTGAAGGTATGATACTTAGAGAAAGAAGAATAATGAAGAGTTGGTTCACCCTACATATGGATTTTCATGTAATAGATTTGATTCTTTATATCCTAATTTTTTAGATGACATGAATAATGTGAGGTTGAGTCTTTCATGTGATAGTTTTAATCGATTTGGAAAAATTCATACTTCGCACAACACATGGTCAGGTTTTATACATATTTATAACCTTCCCCTATTGTTGTGTATTAAAAAACATTTAACTTTCACGAGTATACTTATATCTAGACCTTACGATCCTAGAAATGATATAGATGTATACATGAAACTTTTAAAATAAGAGTTGAATATTCTTTTGGATGTGGGTGTGTGCACATAAGATGCATGTTCAAAAGACATATTTCAGATGTGCACTGCACTTATGTGGACGATCAATGATTTTCCTGCATATGCAATGTTTTCTGGATGGATCACAAAGGGAAAACTAACATGTACAGTTTGTATGAAGAACACTCAATCCAGAATATTGAACCATTATTATAGTTTTAGTTTTATGGGACATCGATGTTTCTTACCAATGAACCATCGATATAGAAACAATCGTCGAAGATTTGACAATACCATGGAGGCCGAATATCCACCTCAGTGTATGTCTAGAATTTACGTACTTAATGAATTAAAAGATTTCAATTTTTCATTTGGGAAGGGTCAAATGAAATCTAGAAGGAGAAAGAATGTTTCTAAAGATACTCGTTACAATTGGAAGAATAGGAGTATCTTCTTTGAGTTGTCATATTGGTCAACCAATTTTTTACATCATTACTTAGACGTAATATACATTAAAAATAATATATGTGAAATGTTACTTTTGATTCTTCTAAATGTCAAAGGAAAGACAATAGATGATTTACGATCTCGACATGACTTGATGGATTGGGGAATTACACCAGAATTCTATCCTGTGTGTATCCATGAAAATAAATAACAAGTTCCATGTGCTTATTATGTGATGAAACCTATATAAAAAAAATCAATTTCTGGAAGTACTGGAGACTATTAAATTTCATGATGGCTATTCAAGCAATATATCAAAACGGGTCAATAGAAGAGAGTTGAAGGTGAAATCTTTTAAGACACGTGATTATCACATTCTTCTTTATGAGTTGATTCTAATAGCAATCTTTCATCTTTTGTCCAATAATTTAAGGGTTTCAGTTATTCAGTTGTTCCATTTGTTTAGAGATCTTTGTGCTAAAAAGTTTTCCAAGTCTTTCTTTCAAAAAATGTGGGCAGAGACACCATTAATTTTGTGAGAGTTAGAGAAAATATTTCCCCCACCATTTTTCACATGCATGTTGCATCAGATTTTCTATAATCCAACTAAAATACTTCTTGGAGGACCTGTTTCTTTCTGTTGGATGTATCCAACTGAACAAAATATGTACACATTGAAATATTATGTCCAGAACAGGAATCATCCTAAAGGTTTAATTGTGAATGGTTACTTTCTTTAAAAATATATGGATTTATGCTCATTGTATTTTCTTGATCTTACTACGAGAATGAAAAGACTGAGGAGAAATAAATAAGAACATTATGTGATAATTGAACCCATTTTTCCATCACTTCCTCAAATAGGAGGAATTACCAGATCATATACATTTACAACATTAATCCTTGAAGAGCGGGAGATGGAACATCGCACAGAGTTGTTAAACTGTGATTTGTTTGATGACTACATCAAGTAAGTAAATTGAACATGTATATATTATCTCCTCTCTTGTAATTTTACATATCTGTTAAACTCTTTCTATTTTTATCTAAAAGGAACATAATGATATGATAAATAGAAATCATCGTTCTTTATCTCTAAGAAAGAGAGATACTTTTCATAACAAAGAGTTTTTTACTTGGTTGAAATTGAAGGTAGAAATATTTCTGTGATAAATAAATAAAATAAATATTTAATTAAATTTAATATTTGTGTATATTTTAGGTATTGATTTATCCTACAGACTCTGTTTATTAGGAAATAAGAGCTTCTCCTTTTCATCCTAATCTCGTGGTTCGTGAATGTAAATCAATTTTGATCAATGGATACAGATTTATTATCACCGAATGAGAAAAGACCATGAAAACACAACATGATGGTGTTATGCTGACTACCACAATAGACTGTTATGGTAGTGCATCAGATATTAGATCTCATTTTGAAGATGTATCTTATTATGAACCATTGAGAAAATAATAATATTGGATTATTACTCTCATGGTCGAGACACAAGGATGAAATGCCAGTGGTTTTATTCGATGAATAGGTAGGGAACCTTTATTGATGATTATGGATTTTGAGTTATTGACATGACATGCACTCTTATTACAGATGAACCATATGTATTGGCATCAATTATGAAACATGTTTTTATGTCAAAGATCATCTTTGACCTAAATGTGATTTCATTATTGAAGTAATTCCAAGACATGTTTTTTGTAATGGTGATGATGGAATTTAAATCATCCCTACTACCATTAGAACCAATCCATTTTTTACATATGATGTCCTAAATAGATCAATTGTCAAAGTTAATTGTGAACCGTAAGTTGTTGTGGGAAATATATAGAATCATACATCCATGTTCTTGATTTTTTTGGTTTAGCTCGACTTGGGTTGTTATGGTTGGTATTATTCAAATTTATTTAATATTGATTACAAATATGTTATATCTGACTTAAACTGCATTCAAACCTATGAAACCCATGAATCCCCCAATCCCCTCTCATATATTTTGTTTTTTGGGTTACACATTAGTTATCCTTTTATAATTACTTCCATATTTGTTTTCAAATGCAGGAAATGAAACCTATTAAAGAGATGTGATGAAAAAGGATGATAAACAAAAATCATCGCATGGATGAGATGGGAATTCCTCCACTAGTTCCTGTTGTGAGTATTTTATTTCAAATGTATATTTAAATTAAATAAAATGTCATGTGATTAATTTTGTCTAAAATTTATTGCAGGATACACCACTAAGCTGATAGTTATTTGATGAGCAGCCTAGTAGTGGTCCAATTACTCAGGTTGGTGGTACCAGGGAGGGTGGTACGAGAGGTATATGATCTAGTCAGTGTACCCAATTAGACCCTGCCCCTCCCACTAATGTACCATCTATCCCACATTCCAATCTCGGTGTATCATTAGGGACACATGGGATATTTAGGCCTCCCATGTTTTCACCACCCTTTTCATATGAGCCTCATCATCCTTCTATACCATATCTGATGATGATTCCCACTTCTCATCCATATCATGGATTTGTTCAGCCATCCATGCCCTCTTTTTTTAGTTCTACTTCCGTCTCTCAAAGCTTCTATATCCCATCTTCTTCAACTCCTGCTCTGCCATAGTCTATGCATATAGAGCATACACTAGGACCCACTCCACCTGTACATGGTGTTCCTTCAGTTTCTATGGATCCAATGGTTTCCATTGATCAGACTACTGCAAGTATATTTATAGAACACTAAAAAAATTATACCATTATTTATTTTCATTATAACATGTATTGATATAATATTTTTTTCTTTCATAAATGATATATAAACTGAGAGGTGATGAGGGAGGGGGAGTACATGCATTCATGCGGTGTGGAACTGCCACACGTAGTTGATGGTGGACTATATCAAAGACAATCAAATGGGTGAAAAAACAGGGCAACAATGTCGGAGTTTCTTGGTGACGCTTTCCACTCTCATGGAGACAGTTTCCAAAAAAAGTCAAGGATAATGTTTTGGAACATATAAACGTATAAAAATCTGTTTTATTTAAGGTAATATATGATTTTTGAATTTATATGAATTAATATTTTGTTGTCATCTTTGATTTAATCACCCCGATGGTGAGGGTTCATGACTATCACGTCAAAAAGAGTTATGTGAGATTTGGAGAGCCTATAAACACGAGTTGTACATTGGTTAGATTTATAGAGTTAAGATAGAGTTAGAGGCAGTACCTATTGTGGAATATTGTCCTATAGAACAATATCGTCAAATGATTACTCATTGGATGACTATCAATTTTAAGGTATTAATCACATTTGAGGTATTTAAATAAAAAATTTCATGTTATTAATTAATACTCTAATTTTTATTATTGAATTTTATTTAGGAATCATCTAGAAAAAAATAAACAATCATTGATGATAAAAAATACCACCACACATTAGGATGTACAACAATGTCAAGTCATGATAGGAAGCAGGTATGACAGTTGTTTATAATTTTTCTTTAGGTATTTCACTTTCTATTGTTTCCTCCATAATTTATTCGATTTATAAAGTTTTCATATTATTTTTTTATGAAATTAATTATTGGTAACCTATTTTCAGTTATGGTTTCATATATTCAATGTCATTGTAGAAGAAATAATTGAATATTGAAGGACGAGTTCCTCAAGCAAAAATTTTTTTCTTGAGTATAAGGGGAAAAGAAGGAAGTGCGGTTAACGAACCCACACAATAGCTTATTTTATATTTTAGTTTATTGATTTAAAATTTTAATATCTATTTTTTAACTTCATAATATATTTATATTTGTAACAGGTAGCTTTAGAGGCCCTTGATGCCCAGGAACCTGACAATTTTGGGCCAAATGATCACTTACATCAGGTGTTGGGAGATGAGAACCCTGAAAAAGTATGTTACTAACCTGGTAATATTATAGTCATGATGAGGTATTGGTTCTCTTAAGGTACCATTTGTGGTTCCACCGAGTTTGAATGGGTTAAGGCACAAGAAAAATAGACTGAAAAAAGGTCCACATAGGTGGAAGAACAGTCTACTAGGGGAAACATCGAATTAATGAAACTGATGAATGTTTTATGTCCAACACTTCCACCAGAGGTCAGAAAAACTTGTGATGAATATATGTCAGTGATGCATTCAATATATAGTGAACCATGTGGAAGTTATATTTGTGTTCGAGATGATGTCATTCCTAGTGATGACGATGGCGAGGAAGAGGTTGATGATGAGGATGATGTCGAGGATGAGGGCAAGGAGGAGGCCGAGGCGGAGGACAGGGGAGAGGAGGAGGTCAAGGCAGAAGATGGGGGAGAGGAGGAGGGTGAGGAGGGCGAGGAGGATTCCAAGGATGAGGGTGGGGATGAGGGAAAGGATGAGGGAGAGGAAGATGATTGGGACAATGATAAGGGCTATGATGAGGCTGATGATGACGATGATGATAGTGATCGTGATGAGGGACATATTGATTTGTTACATTTTTTACTGATATTACTAGAATTTGATGTTTGATGATTTTTCATGAATTAATATATGTGTGATTAGTTAGGTCACATTATCTTTATTTCTTTATCTATAAATAATAAAACTTGAATTGATATATAGGTAAGTATTCCATGAATTCTCTTTTTACATGGTAACAAAGATATTTTAGAATTATATTTTTACATACACTCAAACTATTGGCTAAAGAACTTGAGATTATTTATTTTAATTATACCACTTCTTTTTCATCTTTATATAATTCATTGTATTTTTATTCTTTACATTATGGGATCCCCATTTTTTATTTAATCTCATTTACAAATCATTTTGTACTTCATACTCTGTGTTGTTGTATTTGTTACCAAAAATATTTTTATTTGGTAATAAATTATGAATCTTATTGATCTGGTTTGTATGAATACATCATTTTATAATGCTTCATGATCTTATAATGTGTTTTTGAGATCATTTATAAGTCATATAGAGAGGAAATGAGTGAATTTGAGTGAAATATGTCATTTTACTGATTCATATAAGAATTTCTTGTACATAAGAGTTTAATGTATCCAAATGTATCATGTAACTAGATTTATTAATTTATCCCATAAAAGATTATATTTAAAACTTAACCCCATCATTCAGCACACCACTCTGGGAATCTCTACAAAACCCCACTGTAGATTTTTCAATCATAAAATTTAAACCTATTAACTATCACATTTCCCTCACGGAAAACCATCCCACATGAATCTATATTGTCCTCCAAAAACCTTATTAATCAAGTATATTTTTTATATGTCACCTTCATGTAGGTCACATCACTAAAATACCTCACCCATTATTATATCAATAGATCAAAATATATATCATTTCACCTCATAATAATTATAACCCCTTTAGGTTAGATTATATAACCCATAGGTTTTCTTAAATCAATGTTTTACATTGGAATCAAGAAATTCCATCTATTGAGATAATCTCATATCTTACTTCATGGAAAAATATTCCCAAGGTCTAGAATTTCACAATCGGATCCTTACTCACCACTATTCCCTTAGGCCCTAGTCCATTCACTTGAAAATAGATTCATATGTTCATAAATTACCTTATAAAAGCCTTTGAATCTACACATGGAGTAATGATTTCATCACTATCAACCCACTATATGTCACCTAAAGTATTTACTCTATCTAAATAATTAATTAACCTTGAGTATTCATCATCTTCATGATTCCACTATCAACCTCCAAAAAAATCCCCATCCTCTTTTATTTATTGCACTATGTTGTGGTGGAATGTTCATATAGTTCCTAAATCCACAACAACAGAATCAAAGGGAAGTTGGGGGGGATTGAAATTGAGGTAGGTGAGGAGGAATCATACCTAAAAATTCCATATACACACCACTAAAATATCCCTTAATCATTGAGGATTTGATGGAGAAAGACGGATATGGGGAGCTATCCAATTGGAATTACACATTGTCCCTATTTATTATTTTGTTGCAGATCACATCTATTTTGTGTATATGTTTAATACATTATGAAATATTGGTTCCATATTTTTTATGGTTTACACATGTCTTCTCGGGTTGGTTCCATTAAAAAATGGTTTATAAAAGTTTTTTGGGAGACGAGTTTTGAATTTAACGACTCATCTGTGATATTAATATTTGTATTTCAAAATGAATGTTTTGATTTAAAGAAGCCTTCAGACTATAAAATGTTATTAACATGGATATATTCATTAAATTAAATAACATAGTTTTTTAGAAATGTTAATTGGTTTGTGTTTTTTGAGATTT
Organism: Viscum album; assembly: GCA_963277665.1. Classification (NCBI taxonomy): domain Eukaryota; kingdom Viridiplantae; phylum Streptophyta; class Magnoliopsida; order Santalales; family Viscaceae; genus Viscum; species Viscum album. Next base: position 2,344,996 of record OY728146.1, on the reverse strand, counting down.
CATAGGCAGGTGGGGAGGGGGTGGGCTGTGCAGGTGGGGAGGGGGTGTGGAGGTGCGGGGGGGGGGGGGGGAGGGGGGGGGGGGTTGTGCATGTGGGGGAGGGGTGTGCAGGGGGTACAGGTGGGAAGGGGTGTGTAGGTATGTGGGGTATATATAGGTGGGTGAGGGGTGTTCATGGGGGAGGGGGTTTTGTAAGTGGGGGAGGGGTGTGAAAGGGGGAGGGGGTTGTGCTGGGGGGAGGCTGTTGGGGTGAGGTGGGGAGGGAGGGTTGTGCAGGTGGGGAGGGGGTGGCAGTGGGATATTTAGGTGGGGAGGGGGTGTGTAGGTGGGGAGTGGTGTGAAGGTGTGTGGGGGATGTTCAGGTGGGGGAGGCATGTGAAAGGGGGAGGGGGTTGTTGATGTGGGGGTGGGGTGTGAAAGGGAGAGGGGGTTGTGTATAGGGAGGCTACTGTGGGTGAGGTGGGAGTGGGGGGTGTATAGGTGGGGAGGGAGTGTAGGTGGGGAGGGTTGTGTGTAGGGGGAAGGGGGTGTACAGGGAGAGAATTTTGGGGGTGAGGTGGGGAGTGGGGGGGTTGTGCTGGTGGGGAGTGGGTGTGTAGGTGGGGAGGTGGTGTGCAAGTAGGTCGGGGGATTTGTAGGTGGGGGGATGTGTAGGTGGGGAGGGGGTGTGCAAGTGGGTGGGGATTGTGAAGGTAGGGGTGTGTAGATGGGTGGGGGCTATGTAGGTTGGGGAGGGGGCTATGCGGGTGGGAGGGGGATTTATGTATTCAATTTAGAATTCAATTCTAAATTTTGTATTGCACAGGGAAATTGACTTTTTAATTCTAAATTGAATTATGAATTAAATTCTGTATGTATTTAATTACCTTTTGAATTATATTTTATACTTGAATTGAAATCTAAATTCAATTTTGTGTTATACTTGTAGGTAATTTTTGAATTTTGTATGTGTATACTTACTTGTAATTACAATGGAGAGCCAATGCGCTCTATTAAATTAATAAAAAGGATTTTTTCTATATTTCATTATGTTACTTCTATCATTACACCATGAAAATTAAGGGTTTAATCCCCAACACTATATTTATATCATGAAACCTTTTAAGCCACCACAAGAATCCACTTCATCTATTAAATACACTATTCATGATTTCAGTGAAATATGGTAACATTTATCAATAATTATGGTCCCCTGTACACTCATCTGATGACCTCAAGAACCTCTAGGTTATCACTTGAGCATTGATCCCTATCCCAAAACTCTATTTTGGGATACTCAAACACTCAAAATTTTACTCTAATTTCTATTCCTTAAAACTAACTATTTAGAAAAGTGATGTTCAATACTACCTAGTAAATTACAACCAGTAATGATGTGGGCTATTACAATCTCCCCACCAAAGTGGTTAACTACCTTGAGTTGTTTTTGTGTCACATGAATAATGAATCATTATCAAAATCTTTATCACTTATAAGGAGTAATCTATTTTCCATGATCAGATAAATATTTACTACCTCAGAATCATTTTACTTTTGAAATTCCCATAACACTTTCTAGTATGACTCCAAGCATGAACACCAGAAGATGAGCCAAAATGCTCACTGTCATCCAAATTCAATACCACAATCACTTCAACTGTCCAAATCAACACACCATAGCGTCCTAAATGAATTCCTCTTAAAGAATCATGGAGCTCCCAACCATATGAATCATTACATAGGAAGAGTTTATATAACTCCAATGGTATGCATAGTGTTATTCAGTTACATCACACATTATCAATGAATGAAACAAGTGGATTTTCAATACACAAACCTCATTCCTGGTTTTAATCTGAACCAAAGAGTCACTAACAACAAATGAAACCTGAATAAGATAAACATCTTTGAAAGGAAATAGATTATTATTACACAACTTAGTCAAACATGATAGGTTGATCTTGATGTAGTTACAACCCACATCATATAGGTTTACAAAAAATAATATTTATTTCACTTCCTATGTCTAGACATCATATAGAGAAAATGGATGGATAAGATAGAGCCCATAATTATAGGAAGAGAGTTCCTAGGGTGTTGGGTATTTTTAGGTGTTTGTGTTTTGCTTTCAGTATGATTCTGTATATTGTATCCATGAGTGTTTTTTTTGAATTATGTACATTGTATTATGGGAATGAGTGTTTTTTTTTGAATTCTTTATTTTTGGGTGTTGTATAATCATTGTATATTGTCTATGTATGTTGACATTGTGGTATCTTTAGGTGTTGAATTATGTATATTTTAGAGGAGAGGCAAGAGGGAAGGTAGGCTTCTGTTGAATTTTGTACATTACAGAGGGGAGGTAAGAGGGTAGGCTTCTATCAAATTTTGGAGCACTATATACCAACGGTTCATAAACCATTGGTATAGAGCTGAGAAAATTCATCTATACAAACAGTTTAGTTAAACTGTGGGTAAAACACTATACCAACGGTTCACAAACTGTAGGTATAAATTTACAACATTAAGTATACAAATGAATATTAGAGAACCATTGGTAAAGATATATACCAATATTTTATAAACTATTGGTATAAGTTCTAGATTTAATAATTACCAACGGTTACAAATTGTTGGTAATTCTTTATTGCAACAGTTTTCCTTAAATAATAGCTATATTGTATTTTTTATGGCTCTATACCAATGGTTAGTTTGTAACCCTTGGTATAGGGATATACCCAGTCATTACTACCCAAAATTTTTGAAACCCATTGGTATAACATATACCAATGGTTTTCTACCCTATACCAATGGTTTTAAACTGTTGGAATATCCTTGTTTTCTAGTAGTGTCAAAGTAGTGATCAAGGGGGAGTCAACAGATGTTCTTCGAGGGATGTAGTGTGTTATCCATGAATTCTTGTAAAGGCGGTGTTCCTAGAATAGTGTGATTGTGCTTAAACTCATGCACTCCACAAAAATTTAAGATTAGTGGAATTAGGTATGACCGGAACACTATTGGCATATGCTCCTTGGAAGTTTCCCTTAATGGTGAACCAGGTAAAATTGTTGTGTGTTGTCTCTTTTCTTGTGAATGTTTGATTTCTAATCATATCCATAATATAGGTTTAATGACTTACTTCCAATGTGGGAATAAGATACATCATATTTAAAGTAAAATTTAACAACATGATCCACTCCCCCCCCGCCCTCTCAGAATGTCCCAAGGTCCTACATCGATGATGATGCATTGGACTTATACACCTTTGATTCATCCCTTTATGACCTAACACTTTGATTATATGACACGACCATGGGAAATATGGTAATCTTGGTTAAACGTCTTGGTTGTGGTTACTCTGACACTTCATTGAACAGAAATTCCATATTTGACATGATATGTATGGGTGTACAACAAGGTTGTGTTGGTTATTTTTGTTTTTTATAGCTACCTTGTTATAAGATCTATCACTTTTTTTGATGGAATCCATGTATGGGTATGTATTATAACTTACTTGTTACAGGTGTTTCCTGAGAACTTTACTTCTATATTTCGTACCTGCTTACTTGTACACTGTTTAGTCTTTACATTACATAGCCTAGAATTGTATAGATCTTTGGGTGGTTACCTACTAGGATTGTTTCTCATGCCCTATTCGGGCCATCATTGGGTACTCAAACAAACTTTATGGTTTCCACGTAGGTACCAGGGCAAACACCCATAGTTTAATGATTGATATTGAGCCATGTTTAGGAATAGGGGAGCATGGGACTGGGATGAGGTTCGTGATGCTATCGAGAGATAGTACTTTTGGTCTTTTTGGTATTTTGGATTTTTTTACATTGTACTATTGTGTACCTATTTTGGATGCTTTGTAGATATATGTGTCATCATAATTGTATATGAGACACTTCTAGCATCAATGTAATCTATTCCTATTGTTATCCATTCTCTGACTATTTCACTACTTCCTCTTCTGGTTATTATTGATGTTTTGATGTGTTATACTCTAGTGATGAGGTAATAGTCACCTCACTAACCCACCTAGGCCCTCACTACTAGTTGGTATCCTCTGGCATTTGGGGAGATTTTTTTGAGGCCATGTGGCCAACTAGTATTGGAGAAATATTGAGTGGAATCTAGGTCTATGACAATAGAAGTTTGTTTGAATGAATTTCTCTGGGTAAGTGATTCAATTGATTCTTCATTTCCCTTGTTGTTCTATGTCGTACAGTTTCCTTTACCTTATTTTGAGGCATTGTTTCTTTTCCTCTCTGATTGTTTCTCTCGATTGTTCTTATAGATGTTTCGTTTTCTTGGTTCCCTTTAGGATGAAAATTTCATATCATTTCTTGGCCCTTGACCACTATTATCACCTCTCTTATCACGTGAATATTTTTGATAAAACCCCATCTGGTTTTTTCAAAAAGATGCCCTCATGGTTTGAGTTTTTGGTTGTAGATTTGCCCGCTGTCTTGGGATGGTGTTGGGGGGATTCGTTCTGTATCGAGGGTTCATTTTGGCTAGTTTTGTCCTTCATTTTGGTTGTTGGTTGAATCAAATGTTTTTATGGCAGTATAGTGTTATATCCTCATTGATGATGTTCTCTACAGGTTAGTGTCCTTTCCCAGTAGTTCATCAATCCATATCATCTATTTCGACTATTTCAGCCTGATGGTCTCTACCTTCCTATTGGTGGTTCTGAAGAAATTAGTTTATGGTCCAGTCGAATGTCACCACTCCTTGTTAAGTAATTACCTCTCAAAATATCTATTTTTCCTCCTATTCTTTCTCATCAAGATAGGTCATCCTTGTGCGATGGATCATGCTGAGGTTTTGGGATGGTGTTGTTTGAGCAGTGGTCTAAGTTTTAGGAGGTGTGACCCTGAATATGGTGTTCATGTTGGTCCTAGATTGGTGAATCTCGTTTTCCCCCATGAAATTGTACTCGGTTCCTGTTTTCATGGTTTATGCCTACTGATGTTGATTCTTGAGGGATAGGGTTCTCTACTTTTTGATTGTTTGTTCACGATGGTGATGATGGTTTCTAGTGGAATTTTTCACCGTGTTTGTGGTTCTGTAAAGTGATGTCATGAGTTTCTACCAGGTCCTCACTATGGATGGGGTGTGGATGATGATAATGGTGATTGGTGTGTAGGGTGTTCATCTTAAGGTGTCTCTCAGTCTATGGGGATGATGACATGTGTGGATTTTCACTTTTTCTTAATGTGAATGTGATGGTCATTTAGTAATGATGTTTTCAACTTTGTTTCTTTTGGTATGGTATAAGTGATTTTGGTATGGTAGAATTTTTGGGGTTCCCACTCAACCATAAAAGTGGTGTTATTTAGAAAACGAAAAAAGGGTATTACGAAAAAGACCTGGGAATCAATCTTGGGGCCTTTGTTGTTGACCTTGTGTTCTTCTATGTTGGTGGATCCCATTGTGGGCATGTGCAACATAAGTTTTAGGTAGGTGGTTCCATCTCTATCCTATTTTAGATGAGATTTATTTCTTGGGTTTTATAAATTGTCTTATAAATAAATTTTCATGATTGATTGATTGATTTGTGTGTGTGGAAATGGTTTTTTTTTAAAAGATGGTTTTCCCTTGTTTGGAAAAAATAAAAGATATTTTCAAAGAATTGTAATATGAATTTGTGAAATGGTTTTCAAATATTGGTTTTGATGAATTGGTTTGGAAAATATAAAACATGGGAATCCATGGGTACTTAGGTGGAGGGTGTATCTTGGGGTCGTCGTCCATTTAATATGGAGGTTCACTTTTTGAGGTGTTCCTCTCTTTATGGAGTGTAGATGCATGCACTATAGGAATTTGTATGATGTTAGGGGTTTCACTTTATGGGGTGTTCCTCTATTCTTAGAGTGTAGAAGCATGGGCTCTAGGAATCTATAGTAAGAACTATTCATATGGTGTGATACAAGTAGTCGGTTGGACTTCCCTAATGTAATCCTTGGAATGTTTATCCTCTATGATTTTGGTTTTTAATTTTTTTATTTGACATCCATGTCATACATGATTTAATTTTTTTGACTGCTCTGATATATGTGATATAGTTTTAAACTATTTTACCTCATAAATGTGGGAAAAGGGGAATTTAAATGTTTTTCCATGATTTTGATAAAAAAATGTTAAACTAATTATCATGCATTGTTTTCTTTAAGGATGAGAATTGTTCATATTGTTATATAGAGACTTGTTATGGAACACCTAGGTGTGATCCTATTGAGCATGTTATCTCACACCCTGTTCACCCCTTTGGAAATGCACATAACATGTTTTATCTTTCAATGTAGGGAAAGACAAGGAACTATAGTGAGGGGGGAAATGGTTTTCATAGCTATGTCTAGGTAGCTAGTGGTGAGATGGGGGGAGTTTTCCCACGCTATCACATGGAGTATTTGTTTCAGTTTTAGTTGTCCTTTTTATTGTACTTGTCTCTTGGAGACTGTTTAGATGCTTTTGAGTTGTATCGCTTCTTCTGTTTTGTTTTTTGATATGACATATATTTCTTTCATTACTTATTTTCTGTTTCTTCCCACCATGTGTGTGTGTGTGTGTCATGTTTTATATTTCAAGTTTGGTGAAATCATTCCCTCTAGTTTTTGTTGATGCCTGGGTGCTAGTCTCCAGTATGTGAGAATCAAGAAATCCCTTTGGGTATGTGGCAATTCGGGTCAGGTACCATCTTGAGAGGGTATCTGGGTCGGGTTCGTTATAGTTATTCATTTTTTATACACATGTCTATTTCACTAAGTATTATTTTTAATATGTTTTTATTTATATGATTAGTATTTATTTAATATTATTTATCAAATTGTAATATTTTGAAAATGATTTAAATTTATATAATTAAGTTATTAAAATTAATTTTTTAATATTTCCTTTATTTTTGTATGTGTTTACAATTCATGTAGTCAATCTTAAATGAATTTATTTTTAAAACAGTTTTTTGTTAAATTCTATTTATTATTTTTTAATATTTCTTTCATTTAATAATATGTATTCATTTTTAATATTTATTTATTTTTATATTTGTTGGAATTTAATCATTTTTTAATATTTATTCATAAATATATTTATTTACTGTACATGTAATATTTTCAATATGTTTTTAATATATGTGAATAATATTTATTCATTTTTTCATATTATGTTTTAACATTTAAAATATGCTTAAATTTTATATAATTATTTTATTTAAAATATTTTTTTTATTAATTTCTTAATTTAAATAGTTAATTATAAAATTATAAATATATATAATGTTTTAAAAAAAGTATTTATAAAATTATATATATATATATTTAAATAATTATAAAATTATAATTAATATCTTTAAATAATAAATATATTTATTATATTTATAGTTTTTTATATTTATATATTAATAAATAAATAAATATATATATATATATATATATATAATTTTATAAATATATTTATATATATGTACAAATATTTATAAATATATTTATTTATTATTATACTTACAAATAAATAAATTATGTCTCCCAAATGAATTAGGGGATCTGTTTTTGTTGGGCGTCAATTGACGCCGAAAAGAGAAGGTGGCCCACAACATATGCGGGTGGCATCTGATGGACACCCACTCAGTGGTGGGAAAGATAGGGAAAACTAACGGAGGAATGATGGAGATGCATAGGTGTGGGGTTACAGATGATCGGTGATGGAAAAAGGTGAGACTGTCGAAGGGGATAGGTCAGACAATTAATGTAGGGGATGGATGCTTCCGGGCGGGCGGATGCAGCTGCCTGAAGCCTTGATGGTGGCGGGGGGTGCAAGTTTTGTGGAAGAAAGTGTGACGACATGTGGGAAGGGTGTCATAATGAACCATATGGGGTGAAAGCTGGTGGTGATCTTCATATAGACACCAGCGGTGTGTAGTGCAGAGATGTGGACTGGTGGCGTTGGTGATGGGGGAGGCTTGGTGCAACCACAAGAATTCTTCATTAATCATACATCTACATGCTACTTATACAGCTTTCCTCCATCCATATGATTCTTTGAGGGAAAACTTTGGTGGTGGGGGACAACCTCAGTTGCAACAAAAAAGCTAATGCCCTAATGGTGGAGGCTGGTCATGATGATGGCTGCAGGCTGAAGGGTATGTTGTGATAAACATATGGGATTTAGGGCTTATTAATGCGGGCCTTTGGCCCATATAATGAGGTCTTTTGGGACTTGTAATAATAACAGTCTACATGGGCCATATAATTGTAAATAATGGTTGGATAGGGTGGGTTTCCCTTGAGGGGGTTATGACCTGCTCGTTTTTCCTGCAGGTGCGCGGTGTGTGTTTTTATGGATTTATACCCCCAAATACCTGATATATATTTAAATAATAAATATATTTATTATTATATAAATTTATATATTAATATATATATATATATATATATATAATTAAGATGGAGGAATGGTAGAGGGATCTGTTGGTGATCCTTAGTGATCACGATGGTCATGGTCACCCAAGAAGCCTAAATTTATTCTCTAACATACAGAATCACTACACCAAGTTTCAAGGGATGATCTATATCTATCATGTTGGAGAAAATTAAAGGGAATTTTTTCATTCTCTAGTTTTTTGGGTGGATCCTTCGCTATCCTCAAGATCGCTTTTCGCAACCGATCTTTAGAAAAGGTAATACTGCTCATATTTCGGCCTCTAATGGTTCTATATTTGAGTGGATTTCTTTGTAAGGAATCCTTCATTGAACTCATTTCTTTTTGGAAGGGTATTAAAACATGGAAAAAAATTTCCTAGTTTTTCAGTTAGCTTCGATTTGTGGATTCTCTGATTTCTAGTTTGTATCCCTCAATCAAGGATTCTTCCACATTATTTTTCCTTCTAATAAATTGAATGGAATATATTGGAGTGTAGTTTCGGTTAAACTCAGGTTGGGTACCCTCATGATTTGTGAATGTAATTTGAGTTTTAACATTAATAATTTAAGTAAACATGCTCATAGGTCTGGGTCAAAATTCATGGCCAAAATTGGGTCCTTTGGCATCCAGAAATACTCTTTGATATTGCTTTGATGATTGGAATTACAATTCAAATGGAAATTGCTATGGAAAAGGTTATTTTTGGTCAATTTTCAAGGGTATTGGTTGAGATAGATCTTAGTTATTCCTTCATTTATTAAGTGGTTCGTTCCACTCTATTGGATGTGGTTAGCCTTAAAATTGAGTATGAAAATGCACCCCCTTCTATGATTATTGTGGTATTATTAGAAATTTGAAATCTAATTTCATGGGTAATTTTGTTTGTTCTAACTACCATTTAAGTCCATGTCATTCACCATTGCTGAAGGAGGAATAATGATGAGAATCTCCAGTATCCCGACCAACCTATTTCTCAAGGCATAGATGCTGTTGTGATTACTGCTAATGTTGATGTCACAAACACTCTAAAGGAGCAGAATCATATTTGTGTTTAAGGGTCTTCTTATAAGAATATTGGTATTAATGATGATGGTCAAATGAAGGTAGAGAGTAAAGGGAGCTCTTCTAAGTTAGATACCCCCTCCCTTGTCCTAAAACAAGGTCAGTGGCCTCTCATGACCTACTGAATTATAATAAACGTCACATGACTTGGACTAACATTTTTAAGGAAGATTACTTACATAAAGAATCATTTAAGAAGAATGAGGATGAGGAATTTGATTATTTCTAGGCTACTAAGGAATCCTCTAGATGACAGGTGCAGAAGAATCCTCTCGAAGGACATCAAAATGATGCATGAGGTTGTGCCGACCTCTGTCGTCATTGCCACTGGATCCACCACTCTGTATTGTAGCTGCTAGATCTGAGTGAACATTGACCTCGTCAAATGGTTGCCCAAGTTTTTCTATCATCATCATCATCATAGAACGGTGTTTCACCCCACACGTCTGTCGCCTTCACTATCAGGAGAGGCTCACTCATCCACATGCCTCATGACCCAACATCACTCGTCGATGATAAATTGTGTCAGTCGTCATTTTCCACCAAAGTCCCTACCTTCGATCAGGGGTAAACCTGTCATTGACCATATTGTGACCCAAAGCTTAAAGAACCCCAACTGTCGAGTGGGGGTCGGTCCGCCTACCATCCATGCATGAGCACACAGTTTTGTCTATCACATTGGCAAAGATATCAACATAAAATATCCACTCTATAGATCAAATTGTGTAGACTGGGATTTGAACACCAGGCCTACTAGATGTGGTACCTCAGTTGAGTGGCACTCAACTACAGCCTAATCAACTATTATATTAATATATTAATTATATAAATATATTTATAATTACCTAAAAATATTTGTTAAGTACATTTATTTAAAATTATTAATATTAATAAATTTTTATTTATTTAAATAATTATAAAATTATAATAAATATATTTAAATAATAAATATATTAAATATATGTATAATTATATATATTAATATATTAATATATATATAATTATATAAATATATTTATAATTCTATATAAATATTTTTAAATATATTTATTTATAATTATAAATATAAATAAATATTTATTTATTTAAATAATTGTAAAATTATAATAAGTATATTTAAATACTAAATATATTTATTATATTTATAATTATACATATTTATATATTAATAAATATATATATACATATATATATAATCGAAGAGGTTCGAGTGTGAGTTGGTAGGCCAACCCACACCCTCAAAATTTATTAGAAAAAGGAAAAAGAATCATATAAGGAATTTCAAGGCCTAAGAAAGAAGGATATTCCCACAATGTAAAAAACAAAATATCCATTCATGATGCTCCCTCTAGAACCTAGGTTCCTGGGATAAGGACCTCTATTCTTTGGGGGATGACCTCTCTACAATTGTGGGAGCACAAACTCATCATCCAATGACGAGTTATATGAGTTATCTGGAATGATGAATCTATTGTATTTATAAGAGAGATCATAAATATCTAGACCCATATTGTGTTGGCTGACATCTTAAAAAAATAGTTTTTGGACTATGAGATAATGCATGTAACCAAAATTGACTGGTTCCATTTCAGCAAAGGTAGCTTCAAGATATAAATCAAACCATCGTTTCATCTCTTATTTAACACCCTGGGGGTACCTTTCAACCTCATAGTTCACCAGAGGTGATTTGAAAAAAGTTTCCATTGCAAATTAATAGTCTTTCACCAAGGATTTTCCAAATGCATCATAAATAGTTTTCATAAGTTTAGAAAATTGGGTTGGGTAAGACCATTCCACGTTCGTTATAACATCAAAACTCATCCATCTAACACCCCTACCATGAGATTCACCATGTCCATTAGGATTTCCTTAACTCTTCTGCTACTTTGGGTTTTTCCAATTTTGATCTTGGTCTTCCTTGGTTTCATTATACAGGCTCTTTCCAGAGAGAACATCCCTTACAATAAGGTCCATACCCTTTACATCCTCTATTACTGGAGGGAAATTAGTATGGGTAGATGTGGTAACCTCATGTTTAGAAACTGCAACATCAACCCACATTGTTTCATGAAATGATGGAAGGATGTGAATCTTCCCTTTGAATTTTCTTGTACACCAAGTTGAGATATCACCCATTTTGTATAGTAGCATCAGATGGTAATGCATCCCAAAAAGGTGAACCTAAATTTTCATGATAAACTGATGTTAATGTAATGTCAGCATCATATGATCCTGAAACTCCAAGGGTTGAGTCATCATTCTCAATTGGTATCAGTTGGCCATCATTATAATTTATATAGGTATTTTGACCAGGAACCATGTGATCAATTACCTCTATATGCAGGTCCGGTTATAATTCATCTAGATCCCCTCCCACCCAAGGGGTTGTAGTAAGAGAAGTAGAGAAGGCTCTAACAGACATCCACTAGAAATCAAGGTTGGAGAGACCTTACTGATCTTATAGTAATTTTGGTTTCTAGGAAATAAGGTAGGAAAATCCATCTTAACTATGATGATAGCAGATTTTAGAAACTCATCCTCAGTAAAGTCAATAGAAATCAACAATTCAAAAACAAATCGATGAAACCTCATGCTTTTTATCAATCTGTTTCAAAATATGGCTGGAAGCAAGGGAACCTGCATGTGATGCATCCATATTTCCCACTGTATAAGACTTTTGAATGTGTGGAACTTCAACATGAAAAGGAATATTTTTAGCATTGTCCATCCATATTTCATTCTCTATAGCATCAAATATACAACCAACAACATGTAAGGAGCTGCACCCTGGAATAGATTTAGAACTAGTTCCCACAAACACAATTATAAAGGATTTTCCACCAAGAGAACCAGTGTCAGGTTGAAGACTAGAATCAGGCATTGAATTTCTATGCATTGGTTTATAATTCCTACCACCCATTAATAGGTTTGCAGAAACATCACAATTTTAGTCTTTTGTATTAGTGCGAGTGTCCAAAAAAACCTATTTTCATCTAAAATTGGCATTTTAAATTAACAATTTTCCACCTTATGTCCATATTTATTGCAGTTAGAACACATCAAGCCTCTATGGAACTACTCTATAACATACCCAATTACACATACAATTGAACTAGAAATCTAGAACGATTTCATACTCTATTTCCAATTAAAATTTAAATTCACCAGAAACTAGATATAAATTTTAAATGAGTGTTGAACTAAGATCAAATTCAATTAGAATTTTAGAATAATGTTAATATCTATCTATATTAGTTTCTCTATCAAATTTAGTTGGGGTTTCAACTTCTAAGGCAATATCCTAAAGGATATTAAGATTCCCAAAGAACCAATTTAGTGCTTTTACCTGAATCCAAGATAGCAAAAAATAATTCTTCTCCTAGAAAGGATCAAACCAGGGGTCGCAATATTGGAATCTTAGCACCCCTAGATTGAGATTCATAAATACATAGCTACACACCATTAATTTCGGATCCTGTTAAGGAAAATTAATATGAAAAATCCAAAACCTAGTGACATAATTACCTAGGTATCGAAGTCCCATACCTAAAGAAAATGACTCCTTAGGTCTTCAATATTCCAATAATTACTCCTAGATAAGGGAGTAATCCATGTTATTATTGAGTGTTTGAATTATTCTATCCTCTATTGAAAGAAATTTTGGCTTTCTTAGATGAATGTTAATGTACCATTCCATTATATTTAGTTTTGTGAAAATGATGACTCATTAGGAATAATAGGAAATACAATGATAAAAATAAGACTCACACATCACATGAAAATTCTTAAAATAATAATCAAAACCTATAGCCACAAATTTTGATGAGATAGAATCATGTTTGACCCTCTTCAGATCCCAATATGTTTCATAGGAGGCTAATATTTCAATTCCTGATCGAGATCTAGTTTCCACCTTCTTATAAGGCACAACAAAGACCTCCATCAACTTCCATGAAGGCTAAAGCCTAATGATATGTATTTGTTCATTTAAAGCCTTCCATTCTTAGGATTCAAGATTGGGATCCTTATTTTAATCACTTAAATGACAAAAAATATATCACACAGGTTTGGATCAAAATATAGGGACTCAGTTGGTTCTTTTGGCATCCCCAAATTTTATGGAAGGTTGCTTCAGAAATTAGGATCCCTATTAAGATGGATAAGGATACATAAAAGGATACTTATGGTCACTTTGATCGCCTACTAGTGGATTTTAGACTTAGATCTCCTCCTATTCGTTCTATTTTCCTAACCGCTGATGATAATATGCTTGATTTGACTATCAATTATGAAAATTTTCCCAAGTTTAATAAGGGATGCTTCAATATTGGTCACTCCCATGACAAATTTAAAAGGAATTTGGTCTAAAATATGTGAATATTGAAAGGTAATTATTATGATAAATGTAGAAGAAAAATGGTTGGAGTGGCTTAACATAGGCAGATAGACCCTGGATCATAGGATCAATTAGAAGGCCCGCATGGGAACTGTGAAACTCATAAGGGAGCTATCAACATGGATCTACCATCATCATATCAGGATGAAGGTGACCATAAGGATAAAATAAAATCTAAGGGTGAGGAATTCATGAACCAGAAGAGAGATCAACTTGATATCCATGTTAAATCCAATCATGGAATTTAGACCACAAAGGTGAATAAATTTTCAAGTTTATCTATTAATTATGTTAGTGAAAAAAACTCTATTGATTTTTCCTACCAAAGTGAACAATATCAAGATATGGATTAAATTCAGGAAGAAAATTATATAAAATATGTATATAGAAAAGATAATAAATTTATGTAAAAGTGCCCTTCAGCACTATAAAAAATGGTTAGAAGTCAAAAGGGTGGTGTAAAGCCCCCTAGAAATGAAATATTGATGTAGTCTGTAGGTGTAACTAGTTTGCATATAGAAAATATTATACCATATATTGATGAAAGGAAAAAACCAAGGAAAAGATAGTAAGGAAGATGTATCTTTCCATGTGAGGTTGAATCTTATGGGATCAGAGGCCTTGATGGGGGATTATGCACTTTATGGAAAGGATGGATGTGATCCACCGGCTTTGATGATGACCACCAGCAGTGGTGCCTATCCTAAAGAGCTGGATGATCATGGTAAGTCTATTGAAACCAATGTCCCAATGATGCATCAGAGATATTTGGGGGTTACTCCTATGCACGAAGCAATAAAAATGGATCACTCACTCTACATGATATAAATTTTAAATAAATCTAATAGCATGGAGGTTTTCCATGTGGAATTTAGAAATTCCCATGGAATGTTCTAATGTGAAGAACATTCCCTAAGCATTGAGGAACAAAAGAAGAAGCATGCTGGTGGTCATTAAAATTCGCATCTTCAATAGGGTGATGTGTAGAAGTATGTTGATGATATACAGTAGGAAAGGGTGTACAAGGAGAATGTAGCTTAGGAGAATCAGGTTGATAATGGACATCATGAGTAGTGGATAAAGAGACTACACTCTAAAAGCATGGGGCCGCTTTGGATGACCGAGGTGGCCCTTGGGTTACAACTAAATGGAGGAGGGGATGCCATCATCAAGGTCGTGGCAGGTGTTGATATTTTTATTTCATCTGTCTCAGTAGTGTAGAAATGGGATGAAAGAATATGTCATGTGTTTTGGTGGTGCGTGTATGTGCACTTATTTTTTCGTTCATCTGTTTTGTCATTACTTTTTATTGATAAACTTTTTGGGGCCATGGGTTTAACCCATGGTTCACACCATTCTCTATTTATTTACAATTATATACAAATATTTTTAAATATATTTATTTATAATTATAATTATTAATAAATATATATGTTTAAATAATTATAAAATTATAATAAATATATTTAAATAATAAATAAATATACATATTATATTTATAATTATATATTTTTATATATTAAAATAAATATATTTATAATTATGAATATATTTACATATATTTAAATAATTATAAAATTATAATAAATATACATAAATAATAAATATATTTGTTATATTTATAAATATATATTTATATATTTATATATCTATATATATATATATACTGAAGAGGTTCGAGTGTGAGTTGACAAGCCAACTTGCACCTAGAAACTTTATTAAAAAGTAAAGTACAACAAACAAAAAAGAGAGTTAGGCCTGATAAAGCACAAAAATACCCACAACTAATAAAGAATTAGATCAAGTTCTATCAATCCCTCTAGAACCCAAGTTTCTGGGGTATCAGCCTCTATTCTTTGGGTTCCAACCTCACCACCATGCTTTGTTCTGTTGAGGAAGTGCAAGATCATCATTTATTGATGATTTAGAATAGTCCTCTGGAATAATGAAACTCTTTCATTTATAAGGGATCTCTTGAAAACCCGTATTTGGGTCAGCTCGACATTTATCATCAATATTTTTAGATAAAAATTTCTAGACTATAAGGTAGTCCCTATAAAAAATGAATGGATCCATTTTAGTGAAGGTAAAGTCAAGAAACAGGTTAAACCGGTTTTCTATTTCTTCACTAATACCTTGAGGAATCATTTCACCCTCATAATCCTCCAGGGTAATTTTGAATTTATTTTCCCTTGTTTCTTCATATTCTTAAATCAAGGCCTTTCCAAATGAGTCATAAGCAGTTTTCCTATGTTTAGAAAATTGATATGGGTAAAATCATTCCACATTTTACAGGACCACAGGTTGAATCTTGGGAGGATGCGTTACCTACAAAGGGAGTGCATTGACCAAGGTACATGTCACTCTCATTATTGACCCAATAAACATTTTCTAATCAGCCATATTAAGATCATTGAGGTCATTAACAGGAGAAACATGTTTGGGTTCAGACATAGACACATGTGGTCTAAGCTTCCAATATGAAAATAATTGGAAACCCTTGGAATCCTTCGAAATAGTCTTTCTATTTTATGGAACAACATGAATGACTTCCAAATATGGAGTGTTTCATCCTATCAATGGATAAATAGTGGATGGAGAACTGAAGTGATGAAAAAAAATCCACTATATTCATCTTAGAAATATTAGAAGGAGATGTCAGCATCTTGGACATTCCTTTTCCTTTGGATGTGACCAAGATATCCTCCTTCCAAAATTATGAATCCACATCATGTTGTACAATGGTTTCGTGATCAGTCTGGTCATCAGGAGGATCATCATTCACCATATTAGAGTCAGAAAGAACAATATTCTTTAAGTCATGCAACCCTCCTGCAATATCAACACCTAACTTCAAGCATGGTCCATGAGACTCGACACTAGAAAATTTATCAGTAGTTTCCAAAGAAATATATTCCATGCTGGAAGATAATTTCACCATGTCAGTAATATCATCCAAAGCATCCATATTCTTATAAAAAAATGTTGGTTATCTAGTAGAAAGGCCAATAGCCTATCCCTCTAGATTAATAGATCCAGTTGTAGTTTCAGGACAATTACTCACCTCCTTTATTATTCTTCAATGAACCATATCATGTAACTTATTATGATAATTTGAAAACAGAAAGTTCTATTAGAAATTATACAATGAATGTCCAATAATTTTTCAATCTAAATAGAAAAGAAGAAATTTCTCATAATAGATGTTAAGAGAAACATCCTCATGGGGGTTGAAATAATCACATTCTCTATAAAAATGGGGCTAAGGTCTACCTTAACCATAACTACCATGTAATTCCCAAGGGATTGTCTATATTAATTAGAAACCCAATTGAGGAATCAATATCAAATAGAATCAATAGATTCCATAACACCCAATTCAGCCCAAACATTTTCACCCAAATCTATACACAGTTTTCCCTAAAGTCAATGGGGTTGAAGCTAAGAGTCCATTCATGGATTCTTAGAACACCTTTCATAAAGTTAATCGATCCAAATCCATAATATTTACACTTTAACTCTACAGTTTGAAGAATAAGGTGATATAAACCCTTAAAAATAGAAATACACTCAATACTGGAAAGTAGACTTTTTCCAACACTTGTATACCAACGGTTCTCCAGAACCATTGGTATAAGTGTTTTTGTGAAGGATTTCCCAACGGTTTGAAGAAACCGTTGGGAAAGCCAAAAGTTTTTTATTTTTCCCAATGGTTTTTACAAACCGTTGTCACAAGTCATATTTCCCAATGGTTTTTACAAACCATTGGGAAATGTCTCCTCAAATGCTTCGACATCTAGAGGCCCCCGCACCACGGGCACAATAGAATTGTTTCCCCAATTTCTAGAAGCTGCAGCGCCCAGGTGAACCCTAACCTGATTTCTGTCATCCAATCGGCTGCAACTCCACCATCCAGGTTAGAATATTTAAACCTCTTCCCAAATACAAGTCCTCTTCCTCTGATTTCCACATTTATTTCAATATCTAGAAAGATCATGTCATTTTTTTCTATTTTAGGGATTTTGGAAAATTTTATTATCCACACTATTTGATATTGAATCAATGACTAATACATGGTTGGTATATGTCTATGACTATGGTTGAATTTGGTTTCATATATCATTTGTAACTAAACATATGACATACTACCACTAATATGGTAATTCCACCTAAGTATGGTGGAATTTTCCTAGGATCATGGGGCTTCCTCTTTTTTGTTATATATAGCTTTTAGTGTTGGTTTTTAATGTATTTTATTTTCTTATGGATTTATAGTGATTATTTATTGGGTTCCTTTGGTCATGAATTTCTAGTGAGTTATTCTTAAGTTCTTTTTAGAGATCATTGTATTCATAAAGTATGCCTATTTTTTTTGTAGGTGGTGTCGAATCACTGAGTGACTATTTGGTTATGTTTTTATGATTCCAACATTAGATTTTTTTAATAACGAAACCTATTTATATTTTAATGACATAAATGAGTGGTTTTTAAATATATGTTTATAAAATAGGTAAAATGTTTTCTTAGTGGTTAATTTGGAACTATACAAAGACATATCCCATTTTTATTGTATTCTAAAATCTCATTAAACATATTTATACTTAGTGAATCCTTTATAAGTTTGGATCCATGTTTGAACATTACCACTAATATCCCATAGCTTAATACCATTTTTAGATTGTGTGCATCTCATTATATTTTTTAGTGAGTTCACTTCTTCCTTCATTAATGTCTTCCAAGGATGTCTTAGAAATATAATAGCCACTTGAATGTATTTCCTGGCTTAAATAATGTAATGTATTCCCGGAATAGTCAATTAATTTTTACATTCTAGTAAACCATGTTGATAACCTTCATGATTATATGATCTCATAGGTGGGTGTGGTGAATATGGATATAATTTTAAACATATGTATTGAATTTTTTTTATCTTCTAGGGTTGCAAATTCTGCAGTTGGGGATTTTTTAAAGTGATATATAGTAACGTTTTAAACCCCTGCTATATATGACTAATGGTTGTTTAGTAGTGGATTAAACCACCACTATTTAAGGTCAATAATTGTTTACCATTTTTTGTTTTAGCAGTTGTTTTCCATGACAAAAAATGGTGAGGATATAATGGTGGTTCAAACCACTACTATATTCTTTCCATTTTTGGGTAGGTGAAACCGTTGCTAAAACCAAAAACGCCACTAAAAAACATTCTGTGATGAATCCCCGAAGCTGCCACTAAATTTATAGAACTAACCCTCCACTCCCTGGAAAGCCCCCCAACCCCCTGAACACCCCGACCCCCCTGGACAGCCCCGCCACCCCCGTGGACAGCCTTCCCACCCCCTTGGACAGCTCGTGCTCCACTGGACAGCCCCCCACCATTGTTGACAGCCCGCCCACCCCACCCTCGGACACCCACCCACCACCCCCCAGACACCCCCATCCTCCCGGACACCCCCACCCCTGGAAAGACCCCCCCAACCCACCCACCCCCTTGACACCCCCGACCCCA
The DNA here is from genome assembly GCA_963277665.1 of Viscum album. Classification (NCBI taxonomy): domain Eukaryota; kingdom Viridiplantae; phylum Streptophyta; class Magnoliopsida; order Santalales; family Viscaceae; genus Viscum; species Viscum album. The sequence goes on along the minus strand of OY728146.1, from coordinate 2,325,623 downwards.
CTGGACAGCGCTGCCACCCCCGTGGACAGCCCGACCACCCCCCATGGACAGCCCACCCACCCCCTGGACAGCTCGCCCACCGCCCTGGACACTCCAGACCCCCTGGACAGCCCTGCCACCCCTATGGGAATCCCTCCCACTCCCTGGACACCCCGTACCCCCCCCCCCCCCGGAGAGCCCCACCCACCCCCTGGACACCCTGGTTACCTCCTTGGACAGCCCGCCCACCCCCTAGACTCCCCCTACCCCCTTGGACAGCCTGGCCACCCCCGCAGACTGCCTGGCCTCCTAGACACCCCGACCCCCCTAGACAGCCCCCCACCCCCTGGACACCTCCAACCCCTCGGACGGCCCCACCACCCCACTAGACACCCCACACCCCCCTGGACACCCCGCACCCCCCTTGGACAGTCCCGCTACTCCCCTGATCCTCATCCTACTCCTCATCCTGATCTCCCTGAATAAGTTAAAGTACAAAACTCATGTACTCCCAACAAGAACCTTAAGGATTATGTATTCCTTGATCCACTTCCAATATCTTACTGGGAAATCCTTGAATATAGGAATTAGAAATTCTATATCTTATTTTCTTATATACATTGTATTTCAATGTATTTCTTAATATGATTCTCATATAGAGTAATGTGATAGTTATGCTTTTATATAAAGTAAACAATTGTCATTTACCTAAATATTTTTTTGATTAAACTTAAATATTATTGAATTTCTTTGAAATGACTTATTGCAATTTTTTTACAGAATGGATAGAAGTTGGATGTACGAAACCGATTGGATTTCAACCGATTTTCAAAATAATTTGAACAACTTTCTAGATTTTTCATTTGAAAAGGCTTCAGATAGTGGTCGCATACACTGCCCATGTTTTAATTGTTTTGGATGACCTTGGTTGAGTTGTGAAGCAGTTAGTTATCATATAACCAAATATGGATTCCAAACAAACTATTATGTGTGGTATCACAATAGAAAGAAAATGGAATCTCAAAATGTTGATGATCCAAATGATAGGACTGAATTGGAGAGTTTGATATATGATCGGTTTCCATTTATTTGACATCATGATAAAGAAAGGATGTCCATCCAACAATATTTCGATACAAGCACACTTGATGTGTCCAATGAAAATGATGATGTTGATAGGGTGAAAAAGTTGGAATTTTTAATCCAATTGTTTCATGGGAAAACTATGTAAGGGATTCCAAATACTTCAATTGATTAAATTTTTACCTTCTTAAAGGACTTTCTTCTAGATGATAAATATATTCCCTCAAACCACTATATGGCATGGAATTTATTTGATGAACTCGGATTCTCAAAAAAAAATCATGCTTGCCTGAATGATTGCCCCTTATTTTGGGAGGAAACTACTGAAAGAAATGATTGTATCAAATGTGGAACATCCCGATGGAAGCCAAAAGATGATGGAACACCATCTCATGTGCCACAAAAATTAATATGGCACTTTCCATTGATCCCCAGATTACAGAACCTTTTCATGTCTGATGAAATATCCGAAAAAATTTGATGGAATGACACCGAGAGAAAAAAGAATAATGAAGAGTTGGTTTACCTTATAGATGGATTTTCATGGTAGAGATTTGATGCTCGATATCCTGAATTTTCAGTCGACGTGTGTAATGTGAGACAGGGTCTTTCATGTGACGGTTTTAATCCATTTTGGCAAATGCTTACTTCGCACAACACATGGCTCGTTTTCATACACATTTATAGCCTTCCCCCTTGGTTGTGTATGAAAAAGCCTTACACATTCTTGAGTATACTAATATCTGGACCTTCTGATCCCGGTAATGATATATATGTATACATGAAACCTTTAATAAAAGAGTTGAAACTTCTTTGGGATGTGGGTGTTCCCACATACAATGCATGTTCGGAAGACATATTTCAGATGCGTGCTGCGCTTATGTGGACGATCAATGATTTTCCTGCTTATGCAATCATGTTTGGATGGAGCACAAAAGGAAAATTGTCATGTCCTATTTGTATGAAGAATACTCAATCGAGAAGATTGAAATATCGTCTTAGTTTTAATTTGATGGGACATCGATGATTCTTTCCAATAAACCATCCATATAGAAACAATCGTCGAAGATTTGATAATACCATGGAGAATGATGATCCACCTCAGTGTATGTCTGGAAATGATGTGCTTAATGAATTGAAAGGTTTCAGTTATTCATTTGGGAAGGGTGTAATAAAATCTAGAAAGAGGAAAAATGTTTCCAATGATACCTATTATAATTGGAAGAGGAAGAGTATATTATTTGAGTTTTCATATTGGTCAACCAACTTGTTACGTCATTGCTTAGACTTAATGCACATTGAAAAGAATATATGTGAAATGTTGCATTTGATTCTTCTAAATGTCAAGGGGAAGAGAAAAGATGATTTACGATCTCGGCATGACTTGGTAGATTGGGGGATTAGACCAGAATTGCATCCTGTCTGCATCAGTGAAAATAAATGGCAAGTTCTATGTGCTTCTTATGTGATGAAAACTACTGAAAAAAATCAATTTCTGGAAGTTCTAGAGACTATTAAAGTTCTTGATGTCTATTCAAGAAATATATCAAAATGGGTCAACAGAAAAGAGTTGAAGCTGAAATCTTTGAAGATGCATGATTACCATGTCCTTTTGCATGAGTTTATTCCAATAGCAATCCGTCATCTCTTGTCCAATAATGTTATAGTCATAGTTATTCGGTTGTGATATTTTTTTATAGATCTTTGTTCTAAGAGGTTTTCCAAATCCTTCTTGCAAAAACTGTTGGCAGAGAAACGATTAATTTTGTGTGAGTTAGATAAAATATTCCCTCCATCATTTTTTCCATGAATGTTGCATCTGACTATCCATCTTCCGACCAAAATACTTCTTCGACGACCTGTTTCTTTCCGTTGGATGTATCCAACTGAAATAAACATGTGCACATTGAAATCATATGTTCGGAATAGGAATTATCATGAAGGTTCTATTGTGAATGGTTACTTGGCTCAAGAATGTATGGATTTCTACTCAATCTATTTTTCTGATCTTACTACGAGAATAAACAGACCAATGAGAAATGAAGAAGAATAGTATGGGAAAATTGAACCCAGTTTTCAATCAGTTCCTCAGACAGGAGGAATTCCGGGATCATATACATTGACGACATTAAGCCTTGAAGAGTGAGAGATGGAACATCGCACAGTGTTGTTCAATTGTGATTTGTTCGATGAGTATATCAAGTAAGTAAATTGTACATGTATCTCTTATCTTATCTCTTGTAATTTTAAATATTTGTTAAAGTATTATTATTTTTATCTACAGGGAACATAAAGAATTGATATATAGAAAGCATCGTTCTTTATCTTTGACAAGGAAAGAGACTTTTCATAGTAAAGGGTTTTCTGCTTGGTTGAAATTAATGGTAAAAATATTTCTGTAATGACTAAATAAAAATAATATTTAATTAAGTTTAGTATTTGTTTATATTTTAGGTATTGAGTTTTCCTATAGACTCTGTTTCTGAGGAAATAAGAGCTTTATCTTTTGGTCCTAATATGATGGTTCGTGCTTGTAAATCACTTGTGATCAATGGATACAAATTTATTATCACTGAACGAGCAAGAAAAATGAGAACACAGCATAATGGTGTTATGCTAACTGCCATAACAGACTGTTATGCCAGTTCATCGGATACTAGACCTCGTTCTGAAAATGTAGCTTATTATGGAGTCGTGGAGAAATTAATAATTTTGGATTATTACTCGCATGGTCGAGTCATGATGATGAAATGTCAATGGTTTGATTCAATGACGAGGCAAGGAACCTTTATTGATGATTGTGGATTTCAAGTTATTGACATGACTCGCACTCTTCCCACCGATGAACCATATGTATTAGAATCAATGGTGAAACATGTTTTTTATGTCAAAGATCATCGTCATCCAAAATTCGATGTAATTATTGAAGTAAATCCCAGACATGTTTTTGATGATGGTGATGATGAATTTGATACTATCCCTAATGCAATTAGAAGCAATCCGTTTATTACTTATGATGATACCAATAGCTCAATTTTCAGAGTTGATTGTGAACCTGAAGTTGTGGTGGGAAATATATAGAATCATATAGTCATGTTATCACCTACATCATTCAAAGTGTGTATCCTAGTACTTACCTTCAAACCACCATAAATCTTCTATGTCTTTATGTTTTTTTATCAGAATGGTTTTTCTATGTTTTGTATTTTGGGTTACATATTAGTTATCTGTTTCTAATTACCTCCATATTTGTTTTCATTGCAGGAAATGACAGCCATTGAAGAGAGGCGATGGAAAAAGATGAAAGAAAATAATCGTCGCATGATACAGATGGGTGTTTTTCCACTCATCCCTGTTGTGAGTATTTTATTTCAAATATAAATATTTCAATAACATATAATATCATGTGTTTACTTTTATGTTAAACTTTTTTTCAGGATCCACCCCTATACGATAGATATCCGATGTAGAGCCTGATATTGCTCCTAGTAGTGAGGATGGTGGTAGGAGGGGGGTGGTGTCAGAGTTGGACGATCATCTAGTGGTCCTGGAACTGAGGTCGGTGGTACAAGGGCTTGTGGTACGAGAGTTAGACAATCCACTACCACAGATGTATCTTCTATGCCCCATTTTGATCCTGATGTGTCTCAAGGGACACACGGGATATTTAGACCACTGATTTTTACACTACCATTTGGCCAGACGTCTATTCCATCATCTTTTTCTTCTGGTTCATTATCTCCGAGCTATTATATTCCACCTTCTTCGACTCCTGCTCCGACACAGTATGTGGCTGAGGAGCATACACTAAGGGAAACTCCACCTGTATAGGATATTCCTTCAGCTTTTGCACATCCAGTGATGCCCATTGATCTGACTACCACAGGTGTATTTATATAACTCTATCAAAATTTTATACTGAAATTTATTTTTATTATAACTTGTACTAATATTATTTTTCTTTAATAACAGATTCATCTACAGATAGAAGGCAGGGTAGGGGCATACTCACTTGCGTGTGGTATGGAACCTCCAGACATAGTTGATGGTTGAATACAATGTTGATGAACAAATGATTGAGAAATCTGGGCCGGAATGTCGGGGTTTTTTGGCGACGCTAGCCAAATACTATGAAATCATTCCGGTCATCCCTCTCTCTTGGAGACATCTGCCACACGAAGTCAAGGATAACACATGGGCACAAATATGGATAAAAAATCTATTGGATTTAATGTAGTATTTTTTTATTTATATGAACTAATCTATTAGGTTTCAGCTTTAGTTTAACTTACCTGATGGCGAAGGTGCACGACCAGCGCATTTAAAAGAGCTAGGAGAGCTTTAGAGAGCTTATAAGCATTAGCTGTATATTGGCTGGTGTGATAGAGTGGGCACCGAGTTGGAGACATTACCTATCTTGGATGATAGCCCGATAGAGCAATAGCGCCAAATGATTCCCCATTGGGCGAATGCCAAATTTAAGGTATTAATCTCATTTGAGGTATTTAAATGACATTTTTCATATTTTTCATTAATGTAATATTATTTATTATTAAACATTATTTAGTAATCTTTTGAAAAAACAAAAAAACATTGATTCAAAGCAATACCTCCACACTTTGGGGTGCACAACTATGTCAGATCATGAGAGGCAGCTGGTACAATAGAGTGGTTTATAATTTTTCTTTAGGACTTTCCATTTTTATTGTTTCCTTCTTAAATTATGTGATTTATTGAATATTGAATATATGATTATAATTGCACTTTATAATGTTTCAATGTCATTATATAAGCACAAATTGAATATTGAATGATGTATCCCTCAAGAAATTTTTTTTTTGAGTAGAAGAAAAAAAGATGGAACTGCGGTAAATGAACCAACCCAAGAAAAGATTGTAAGTTTTGATTTGTTTATTTCAAAGTTTAATATCTATTTTAAAATTTAATAATCTATTAATATTTTTAATAGGATTCTTTATAGGATCTTAATGCCCAGGAGACTGAAAATTTTGGTCCACACGATCATTTATATCAGGTTTTGGGAGAGGAGCACTCTGGTCGAGTACGCTGCAGACCTGGTAAGAATATAGTCCCGATGAGGTATTGGTCCTCTCCAGGTATCCATTCTAGTACCAATGAGTTGGAACAGGTCATGTAGTATGCAAGACAGTCTGATAAAAGGTTCATAGAGTTGGAAGTGAAAGTTCAAACAAGGGACAATGAATTTATGAAATTGATGAAAGCTTTATCTTCATCACTTCCACCAGAGGCCAGCGCGGCTTGTCAGACATTTATGTCGTCGATGGGTGCATTATCTAGTGCACTAGGCGTCAGCTCTAGTGGGGGTCAAGATGATGACATTTCTGGTGATGATGGGGATGCTGAAGAGGACGAGGGCAAGGATGAGGATTAGGACGAGGCCGAGGATGGGGTTGAGGGCGAGGATGGGGCCGAGGACGAGGATGAGGTCGACGATGAGCATGGGGACGATGACAAGGATGATGACGAGGACAAAGATGGTGGTGAGGATGAGGCCGATGATGATAGTGTTGATGGTGATGGTGATCAGGGGTAGATTGATCCATTACATTTTTGAATTTTGTATAACTCTTTATTTTTGAACCTGGTTTTCCACTCTGGTATGGATTTTATTGATTTCAGTATAACTTTTTATTTTTGACCAAATATGGAAGCCTAATGATGTTATAATGGTTTAGTGGTGAGTGATGCTATATGATATTTTATGGGTTATTGTGAGGACTTTCTTTCCATTTAATTGATTGGTTCATAAAAAATAAGTTGGTTTTTTATTCTGTTGTGGGTGTGTGTAACCCAAAATTCAAGGTAGGTGGTTCCATTTCTAGCCTATGATAATGAAACTACTTGTTTTGATTTGTAAATTGATTTATAAATTGATTAATGAAATTGTCATGATTTTTGTATGTGTTGAAAAAGTGTTTTGAAATAAAAATTTGTTTTCCTTGGCTTTTGATAAATTTATTATAAATGGTTTTGAATGGTTTTCAAGGCATTGAAATGGGTTTGTGAAAAAGATAACATGGGTTACCTTGGGTACTTAAGTGAAATGTTTATCTTAAGGAAATCATCTATTTCATTGTGGTTATCAAGGAGGTTTGACTTCGGTCTTACCCCTATTTTCTAGGCCTATTATTCTTGGGGACTGATATAGACATTTTGGGGAGATTACTCTTGGGGTTTTCCTCTGCTTTATAGGAAAGTTGTTATTAGGTCTATTTTTTTCACTTGATTCTTATTGTATGATTAGTTTACTACCTAGACCTTTAGTATTCCTTGGTACAGTGATACCCATTTTTCTATTTTTCATTACTTAGATTTCTTAGTTAGCCATGTATTTCATGTTTATGCATGTGGAAAATGATATGGAAAATGTGATTTGAAGTAGAATTTTTTTTGAGTGAAATTGAGATGATATTATCTCTAATGAAATTACAATTCCTTGGTTATTTTATTCACAACATGACCAATTTTAATGAGGTAATGAGATATATACTAGGAGTGGTACCCAAAATCCAACAATAGAAAATAAGAACATATACCACTCAATAATGAAGGAATGTTTCGTGGATATTTTTTTAAGAATAATAATTATTTTCATGAATCCTATAATTATAGGAAAGTAAGGTTTCCAAAATATGTTTGAAGGATTATTGAAAGGTGATAAATGAACTCAAACCATCTGAGAATTTTTTTTATCCATTTAAAGAGGTCCATGACTATATTCAATACATGATCAATCATTTTTGACATGTACGAGTCAACCCCACCTCAATATGAGGCACGGTGTGACCCGCACCACTCAAAGTGTCTCACTTTTCTTTGAAATGGACAACAGTTTAAGTAAAAACCACAACTGACATACGGAAAATAGACCAAACGCATTCGGATTCTTTTGATACTTTCTGAAAAGTATCTATGGGTCATATATGACGTGTACAAGTTAACCCCACCTCAATTTGAGGCACGGTGTGGCTGGTACCACTCAAAGTGTCTCACTTTTATTTGAAATGGATAGGATTTTAAGTGAAAACAACGACTGGCATACAGAAAACCAACCAAACACAATTTTATTCTATTGAAACTTTAGGAAAACGATCCATGGGTAATATGTGACGTTTATGAGTCAACCCCGCCTCAATCCAAGGGCCAGTGTAGCCGGTACCACTCAAAAGTGTCTTTCTTTTGTTTTAAATGGATGCGCTTTTAAGTAAAAAAACAACATATGAAAAACTGACCAAATGTATTTGGATTGTGTTGATATATTAGGAAAACGATCCATGGGCCATTTTTGACTTGTACGAGTCAACCATGTCTCAATATGAAGCGTTGTGTGGCTGGAACCACTCAAAGTGTCTCACATTTCTTTGAAATGGACAACAGTTTAAGTAAAAACAACAACTGACATATGGAAAACGGACCAAATGCATTCGTATTATGTTGATACTTTAGGAAAAGTATCCATGGGTAATTTTTGACGTGTACAAGTCAACCCTGCCTCAATATGAGGCACTATGTGGCCGGTACCACTCAAAGTGTCTCACTTTTATTTGAAATGGACAGGATTTTAAGTGAAAACAACAACTGGCATACATAAAACCGACCAAACGGAGTCTGATTCTGTTGAAACTTTGGTAAAACGATCCATGGGTCATATGTGATGTGTAAGAGTCAACCCTGCCTCAATCTGAGGGTCGGTGTGGCCAGTACCACTCAAAGTGTCTTTCTTTTGTTTAAAATGGATGTGCTTTTAAGTAAAAAAAATGACATAAGGAAAACTGACCAAACGCATTCAGATTGTATTGATACATTAGTAAAACGATCCATGGGTAATTTTTGACGTGTAAGAGTCAATCCCGCTTCAATCCGAGGTGTTGTGTGGCCGGCACCACTCAAACTGTCTCACTTTTCTTTGAAATGGACAACAGTTTAAGTAAAAACAACAACTGACATACGGAAAACAGACCAAACACATTTTTAGTCTATTGTTACTTTAGGAAAAGTATCCATGGATAATTTGTGATGTGTAAGAGTCAACCCAGACCTAATATGAGGCACAGTGTGGCCGGTATAACTCAAAGTGTCTTACTTTTATTTGAAATGGACAGGATTTTAAGTGAAAACAACAACTGGATTACAGAAAACCAACCAAACGCATTCGGATTCTGTTACAAATTTAGTAAAACGATCCATGGGTTATATTTGATGTGTACGAATCAACCTCGCCTCAATCTGATGTCTGGTGTGGCCGGTACCACTCAAAGTGTCTTTCTTTTGTTTAAAATGGATGCGCTTTTAAGTAAAAAAACAACATACAGAAAACTAACCAAACTCATTCTGATTGTGTTGATACTTTAGTAAAACAATCCATGGGTCATTTTTTATGTGTACGAGTCAACTCCACCTCAATCTGAGGTGTGGTGTGGCCGGCACCACTCAAAGTGTCTCACTTTTCTTTGAAATGGACAACAGTTTAAGTAAAAACAACAACTGATTTATGGAAAATAGACCAAACACATTCAAATTCTTTTAATACTTTAGGAAAAGTATCCATGGATCATTTTTGATGTGTATGGGTCAACCCCTCCTCAATCGGAGGCACGGTGTGGCCGGTACCACTCAAAGTGTCTTTCTATTGTTTAAAATGGATACGCTTTTAAGTAAAAACAACCGGCATACGGAAAACCAACCAAACACATTCGGATTGTGTTGATACTTTAGGAAAATGATACGTGGGTCATTTTTGATGTGTACGAGTCAACCCCGCCTCAATATAAGGCGTGGTGTGGCTGACACCACTCAAAGTGTCTCTCTTTTGTTTAAAATGGACATCATTTTAAGTGAAAACAACAACTGACATACAGAAAACTGACCAAATGCATTCGGATTCTATTATAACTTTAGGAAAACGATCCATGAGTCATTTTTGACATGTATGAGTCAACCATGCCTCACTCCGAGGCGTGGTGTGGCTGGAACCACTCAAAGTTTCTAACTTTTCTTTGAAATGGACAACAGTTTAAGTAAAAACAACTGACCTACGGAAAATGGACCAAACACAATCGGATTCTATTGATACTTCAGGACAAGGATCTATGTGTCATTTGTGATGTGTATGAGTCAAGCCCTCCTCAATCCAAGTCATGTTGTGGCTGGTACCACTCAATGTTTCTTTCTTTTGTTTAAAATGGATACACTTTTAAGTAAAAACAACCGGCATACGGGAAACCAACCCAACACATTCGGATTGTGTTGATACTTTAAGAAAACGATCCACGGGTCATTTGTGATGTGTGCGAGTCAACTCTGCCAAAATTTGAGGCGTGGTGTGGACGACACCACTCAAAGTTTGTCTTTTGTTTCAAAATGACATCATTTTAAGTGAATACAACTGAAATTTACACTCATCAATGATAGTCGCAAACTCTTTTTCATGATTTGGGTAGTTTCACTCGTGGGGTCATAAGTGAAGAGACCCAGAAGAAAATATCTTTTCACCATATATTATAAACAATACAAGTTCAATGCAAAATTTATCACAAATCATTACATACCCAAATCTGGGATCAGAAAAAAAAGGGATTTGAGCCAATTTCAAACTCTTATTAAACTCTAATAGGTATTTCTCAGACTATTCTGCCTATTAGAATTTGATGGGGAGGTGGGGGGGCTATGATGGTTGGGGAGCTGTTCATGGGTGAGGTGAATTACTACTAGATGATTGTTGTCATATGAAGATTGAAATAGGGAATTGTAGTACATGACATGGTTGGAAGAGTTTGATGGTTTTATGTGTTTTTTTGTGCTATTTTAGGTGTTTTTTACACTGTTTTAAGTATGTATGTGGTTTTTGTGATATTTTTTATGCAGGTGTATAGTGGAGGGGATACTGGGGGGCTGCTATGCAGCAGTTCTGGAAAAACAAAATACGAACGGTTTAGAACCGTTGGTGTAGGAGTTCTGGAAAAACACAGTACCAATGATTTTCAACCGTTGGTATAATAATTATTAAAAAATACAATACCAACGGTTCTAAACCATTGGTATACATTGAGAGAAATTTAAAAAAACAATATATACCAACGGTTTCTAAAAACCATTGGTAAAAATGTTATACAAACATATACCAATGGTTCGCTTGCAACCATTGGTATATCAATAAATGCAGTGGGATATACCAATGGTTTAGATCAAACCGTTGGTATAAGGCTTTCCTCATGGATTACTAGCCTACGGTTTAGAAAACCATTGGTATAGGCTATACCAACGGTTTTCCAGTCTATACCAATGGTTCAGAACTGTTGGTATAATATTCTTTTCTAGTAGTGACTTCCAATCTGAAAACCCACAAATCATACATAGAAAAAGAACTAGATATTTTTTCTTCCATGGAATCGAGACCTTCCCCAATGAGATGTGAGAAATTATATAATTCTTACAAAGATCAAGTATTTCTGTGATGGCCAACCCATTTTCTAAAACATGGGATACAAATCCCTTCTTTACAACTTATTGTATAGCTTTACCATCAAAAAAAAGAAATAGAACCCTCATTCATATTTCCTTCCAACTTCTTCCCCGTCTCATCATGTTTTGACTTCAAAAGAGGCTCATCCACCTTTTAAGGATCAACAAACAAATCTCATAGATTGAAAAAACAATCAAGATTAGTCGCCATCAAATATTTATAATCATATATAGATATTTGTAAATATATTTATTTAAAATTATAATTATAGATATATATGACATGGGAGGTATATGGGTTTGAGTTGAGAGATTCTTGCTCTAACCTATAATGGAAATTATGGATTTTTTCCCATGGATTCCTCAGTTACTCCTCCTTTGGATGAATATTTCCTCTACTATGGGCAATTTTACTATTATAAATCCACTACATCTCATAAGGGGAACAATAAGCTCATGCATTGGGGAATTTCTTCGAACGATTCATGCTCCAAGAATAGATCCAATCATTATTTCTATTCCTTAAAGGATACCATTGCTGGAGGTCTCCAATGCAGATGGATTGTATCTCATGTGAAAACCAGCCCAGATGTGATCACGAAGTGAGTAGAGAAAGGAAAGAATTGTATTATTTCTCAGCTTATCAAACCAAGTATTTCCAAACCATTGAGAATCCGAAACCAAGATGAATGCCTCTGGGAAATATGGTTTTTTTGAATTAGAAAAGCATCTCTTTAGGTCACAACTTCTTTCATATTCTCTTCCCCTCTATGGATTTAATGATAAATGCATGGTCTATTGGATCAATGTCTCTCATGTTGAGTACCCTTCTAGTCCATGATTTGGATCACAATTTCCATACATTAGAGGTATACAACTCCTTTTTTCATGCATGGATTAAATATCATAGTTTAAATTAGATACTTTTTCACCCATATATTTTGTATGACACTGCAATATTCATTATTATTCCTATTAAAATGGGCAGGTATACCAAAAATGGCTAGGTTCAGGCATTACTCTTGGTTTCTGGTTGAAGTAGACTTGTGTTCAACACTTATTGAAAAAGTGATCCTATCAACCAAAGAGGATGAATTTCATTTGAGGATTAAGTATGAAAAAATATCCGACTACTATTTAGATTTTATAATCATTGGACATGATGAGATGAACTCCAAAAGGACAATAAAATTCTCCTTCTGTTTCGCTAGGGGTCATGATGAGAGTCAATGATTTAAGAAATCTAAATGGTTTAAGCCTCACTAACTACAATACATTTTTACATCGAAACACAATTGATTTACTAGTTGAAAACCCCCAAAATACAGAAACCCCCCATGTGGGTTCAACAAGAGGGCATGGGTTTTCACCCTTAGGAAGAAGAAACTACCATGCTTTTTCATATAAGGTTATATCTATACACAATGAGTGATTTCTTGGAAAATAACTTCCACCAAGTTCCAAATCACTGTTAGGATAATAGCGTGCACCACCACATGCTACAGACATTATAAAATGCCCAACAATTTTATCCTCAACAATTTCACTTAGGATCATAAGATCATCGGAGAAATACATTGATTTAAGAGATATAACCTCTCCATTTATGTGAGAGAAGCTCTCCATACCCCCTTATAATTAAATGGTAGCACTATATTTACTCTAGAAGTATCACATATCTCATTTTAGTAGATTTTTTTTTATATTTATAGCACTTGAAAAAAATTATTTAAAAATAATTTTCATACTTATACACATACTCTTTATTTATATGGTTTATTTTTTATTTTATCTTTGTTCTTAATAATTTTACCTTGTTATGACATTAATAAATTTTTATATTTTTTTTATATTGTTTAATATTTTTTTAAATTCTTATTATATATTTTTTATGGATACCAATTTGTTATATATTTTACACAAGTGATATGGTATGAACACATGGGTTATGCACGTGGATTATGGATGAAGAATGAACTATCACGTATGAAAGAACTTGATGTTATAATATAACCATAACATGGGTGGTTTCAATTTCTTACATGTTGTTATAAGTTTATATTACGTCACAACCAAATAAATCTTACATTACCGCCAATGGATCATGACTTTGTTAACACAATATATGTCATTGCTCAAATTCCAATGTAGAAAATAAAATCAATCCTACACAATGAGCATTGTGATACTCATCTCCTCTAATATTTTTAAACACCAAACTGCTACACTACATGTTGATTATTTAACACTATTTTATCTTCATGATATTATTCTTTATTATCTTAAAATTAATGGTACATGAAGTTTTTTAAAGAATATTGATACAAGATAAAATTATTTTTTAGTTCATGAAAATGATTGTTGATTTATATAGTTCTTTACTAAGACATAGAAGAAAAGTTTTTTTCCATTTCAAGTTAATTAAGTAAATAAATAAAAGCTGCATAGATATAAATATTGATACATTATTTCATATCTTGAAATTTTTTCTAATTTTTTTCTTAAAAATGGGATTCTCTAAATTGTATGTTCCAATGTTTTAGTCCATTCAAATTATAATGCCCTGGTTGGATGTTTTATTTTTATGTCATGTTCTATAAAGGGTTATTTATTTTTTAAAATATATGTTATGATTATAGTGATTTTTTATGCCTATTGGGTTTTTAAAATTTTTTTATTTTATTTAAAAAATGTAGTTTTTTTCAGTGTAATGAGGTGTTTAATGAACTTGATTGCTTGGCATGGGTTGTTGAAAGGATCCTTTGAAAAAAATGTTAAATGTATGAAATGGGAATAGAATATGGGAACCCCATAATAAGAATCATTGTTCATTTAATTTAAATTCTATAATGTCTTCAAAAATTGGGTTTACAAGAACATGTTATTGGGCCCTATCAATGTTTTCAACATCTGAAAAAAGATCAACTTAGGATCCTAAGCATCCTATTAGTAAAACACAACTTGGTCCGCTGCATAACAAGTGAAGAAGTAAATAAACACAAACTCCCCCCTCTTGTTGATTTAAATTTCTTACTATTTTTTTGGATCTTATATATCCATTTAATCATTTTAGATATCAATAAATTAATCCTACAGAAGATATCTGTGTTTCTTAATATATGAAAATTTAATTAGATTATTTGTAACTTTATATATATTGCACATTCCTTTCCTTCAATGATTTCCACCAATAAAAAACAACCTGAATACCCATCATTCTACTATTATTATCTTAGAACAATGACTTTGATTATCTTAAATTATTTTTTAATAATGACCTTTTCTGGTTTCCAAGCTCATACTTTCCATGTATATATTTATTTTCTTAAATATTATTATTACTTAATCATGTAGGATGGATATGAATCAAAAATGAATGGATGATAATAATTTGTTAAAAGAGTATGATAATTGGGTGAAATATTTCATCATTTTTGAAAATGATCATGAATATAACCCTTATCAAATTCTTTTTCTATGTTTACACTGTTTTTATTCAATACTAATTAGACCAGAGGAGTTGGAAGAACACTTGATCTATAATGGAATGGATTGGAGTTATAAATTTTGGACTAAACATGGGGAAAACTAAAAATAGATAGTGAATGGGATAATACTGTGTTTTATGGATCATATTATATGATTACAAGTGTGTAGAATGATAAAGATCATATCAAGGATGTGATTACAGGTGTGAATGATGATAAATAACATATTGAGGAAATGATAATGAATGCTAAAGATGAAATTTATGATTGTATAAAATTATTTTAGAAGTTAAAGAGTTGTGAAAATACATCATTTTATGTTGGGTGTACTAAATATAAATCATTTTAAGACATACTTGAGATAAATAATTTAAAATCTATCGAAGGATCATGTGACACCGGTTTTACTGAACTACTTACTCTCTTGATGATATGCTCTAAAAATATAACGAGTTTCCTTATTGAACATATGATGATAAAATAAAACTATATCCAATGGGTATGATCTATGAGAGAATAAATGCCTATGAAAATGATTTTATACTATTTCTCAAGGACTAAAAATCACATAATAATACCCAAAGTGTGGTACTTCTTGATATATTAAAGATGAATCGGGTATTACAGAAGTTTTTTAGTAATTTTTTATCATTACATTGTTTAAGATCCTATATATAAGTGAAGAGACTACAATACAGTTGATGTGGAACATATATACAATAAATAAAGATATG
This sequence comes from Viscum album, assembly GCA_963277665.1. Lineage (NCBI taxonomy): Eukaryota > Viridiplantae > Streptophyta > Magnoliopsida > Santalales > Viscaceae > Viscum > Viscum album. The sequence goes on along the minus strand of OY728146.1, from coordinate 2,309,836 downwards.
AAACTTTTTCACCAAATAGACTCCTCTCAGTGGAAGAGAATTGATCATGAGTATCCTGAATTTGGAAACGAGCCAAGAAACCCTCATTTTGTGCTATCTATATATAATGTGTTTCATTTTGGTGTTCAAAGAATAACTCATTATAAATAGTCATTTATATTAGTAAAATATAACTTCCCATAATGGTTATTCATAAAAAAAATACATTATGTTATCTCTGTTTATATCAGGACCAAAACAACTGAGTAATGATATTGATGTTTATTTGTCTCCATTGATTAAAGATTTGAAATTATTGTGAGATTCAGGAATTATGTAATATGATGATTATAGAAATGATTATTTCATATTAAGAGCCATGTATTATGGAATGATAAGTTACTTTCCTAATTATAGAAATTTTTCATGATATAGCATTAAAGGAACTCAAGGTGTCCCATTTATGAACAAGGTATACATTCAATTAGGTTGAAAAATTCATAAAAAATGTGATTTTAGGAATTCATAAATTTCTACCCCAATGGAATAAGTACTAATGTTGGATTAAATCATTGGATGGGAGTTATGAATAATTTATATCACTATATCTACTTATAGGTGATCAACTATTTGAGAAATTGAATGATATGGGCATTATTTTTTGTAAACGTTTTTTTTTTGAAAAACGATACCAAAACTATTTAGAAAAAGTGATCAGTTTTTTTTTGAATTACCATACGGGAATTTTTTGTATGTAAGGAATATTCTTGATTTTATTCATGTTAAAAAAATATGTTATAGTGTCATTGTAATGTTACTAAATTCACCCATCAAAACAAAGTATGGAATTGAATCTAGGTTTTACATGATTAACATGGGAATACATGAAGAGTTGGCACCAGTGAAGAGTGAAAAATAGACTTTTCTTCCTACAACTGCTTACACAAATTCTAGGAAAGAAATATATTAGGCTTTCAAGTTATTAAATGATGTAAAGGTTCCATAGTGTTATTCATATAATATGAAGAATATTTTTTTTCAAGGACTAATTTAAATTTAAAGGGTCTAAAATCACATGATTATCTTGTTCTGATACAATATCTAATATATATAGCTTTACGTTGCATTTCTTCAAAGAATTTATTTCATACATTAACCACACAATTTTTATTTTTTAAAGTTATATAAATCAAATTTATAGACCCAATGAAAATTACAACTATGTAAAAGGAAATTGTTTTCATATTAAGTGAATTGGAGATGTTATTACCATCAAAAATATTTCATATGATGGTTCACTTGATGGTTCATTTGGTAAGAGATATTTGACTATGTGGTCATACATATTATAAATGGATTTTCTCCATAGAATGGTATATGAATATTATGAAAGGGTATTTCAAAAATAAAATATTTTTTTATGAAGGTTATATTTAGGAGGGATATGTTATTGAGGAATCCATTGAATTCTTCACTGAACACTTATCTGATATGAAAATCATTGGTCTACCAAAATCTATTCACATTAGGAAACTTATGGGTGAAGTAATTTATAAAATATATGTTGTCAATATCACTATTATGTAGTGGGAGCAGGCCCACCATTATGTTTTTCATAATAGTTTAGAGTTTTCTCCATATGTTGAAACCCAAAATGTAATTCTTAGGAATTTAAATCCATCAAGAGATGAAATCTGGATATCAAATACCCATAATCAATAGTTTATAAGATGGATTTGGGAGCATATTTTTAAGTAATCAACTGAATATATGGATTCAATTTCAGAATGAATTTTATGGCCTTATATAGGACCGAGTGTATCTTATAATAGTTATGTAATTAATGGTTATATGTTCTATAAAAATTAACATGATGAATTAAATACCATGAAAAATAGTAGAGTTTCCCATGTGGCTGAAGCGTTGTTGGTATCATGTAACATGGATATAATTCCAAATTATGTGAATATGTTATAATTTGGAATCAAAAAAAATATGGTATTTGGATTGTAAAACATTCCATTTTCCAATTTTTAATGAAAGTGGGTTGATAATAGTAGTGCAGTTAAAATAGATGAATTGGGATTCATGAAAGTGGGTTTTAGTAAGGAAGGGTACAAAGACAAACCATTTACAATGGAATCATAGGAAATACAAGTATTTTAGGTTCCAAATCCTACAAATTGAAAGTGGTCAACTATTATATTATTGACCAAAACTACTGAAGGGTCATATGTTAATGTCACATTGGTTTTCCCTTTTATTGGGACATCATAGTCATTTCACAGTGGTCCCAATGTAGATGGGGTCTTTTATATTATAGGAGACCATAATGAATGGATTTTGATACTTGATAGAGGGGTCAAATCCCTTTAACATTAAAAAATATATATTTCAATAACCAGGTTATATATTTTTTTGTAATATAAATTGTGTTACCTCATATTATTATTTGTTCACCGCTATATTTACATAATCTAAATTAAACATTTATCCACTTTTGCAGATAATGACTTCTTCAAATGTTGATGCTCTAAATCCTGAGAAACAATGGGTTTCTCAACATTTTTGTGCTCCCAAAACAGAGGAACAACAACCTTCTACACTTTTGATGCTACAAATCCAAAGAAATAACATATTGTTGATGTTGAAGCTAAGGAAATGGTATATGGTGAACAAATTGTGTCCCAGAAAAAGCAGGAGTGTCGTAGTGAAATGATATTAGTAAAAATTATTAAAGCAAGAAATAAATGCCTAAAATTCAAGGTTGGATGGAATGCATGTGGTCAGCATGTTAACTCTAATAAGGTCATTTTCAATAGTTATATTTTGATTACAACTTGAATGTGCATTATTATTGATTTAGATTCATGGAACAATGTGGTGTCTACACTTAAGACACTAATTTGGGAATATATTAGGGTAACATTATAAAATAGTTTCTTTATTTTACTAAAAATAATAATGAAATGTTGATTTACTCTTCATTACCCCTTACAGAGTGAATTTATAGTATATTACTAGTGAAATAATTTTGTATTAATGAACACTACAAAGGATCATAAAAGCTTTAGGAAAATTCTTACAAAGTATCATCTCAAATATTCTAAAGGGAAAATAAATCCAAACCCAGCATAGATGTATGAACACTTGATAAATAAACAATCATGGGATGCATTTATTGTTCATCATGGGGAGACATCGTTCAGGTACATTGTGACTGGTAATACATTTCTTGAGAATACGTGTATTAATAACATTGATTAATAATTTTTAATTTATGAAACAAAAACTGAGTGATGAAAATAAGTAACCTGCAGAAAAACCAACTTACCTTTACCATAATTCAAGGATAGGGTACATGTCACTTGAAAAAAAAATATATGTATTTAAAATAAATTTTATAATTTTATATGACATGAAGAGACAAAATAATTATCTTACTTTGTTTATATACATATTGGTGGATTGAAATCTAAATCCACTTCCATCCCACATCATGTGATATGGAAGGGGGGACATGTAAATAAATACAGTAAACTAATAGATAAAAATACAAAAAAGTGTGGAGAGAATGTTTAAGTATGAAATAATAAAAAAATATTTAAATTTTTATTAGAAAATAATGATTATTTATTTTACTATATTTTTTATCTAAATTAACTGTAAGAATCATCATCAGCTATACCTAATGAATAGCTACAATCAGTGGCCCTAAAGTGACCAAAACTGTATATTTGTGTCAAATGTGTGGGTTTTGGGGTGTCACCCCAAACATATTTTCATAAAATAAATCAACCAGGGGATAAATATAATAAAATGGAAGAGTTGTAGTCAAGATTAACTACTCTAGAATAAAAAATTAATTGGAATTCATAGTTGTTATAAATTGTTATGGGAAGGAATCAAAGAGAATAAACAACACAAGAATAACCACTATGTAAATATCCCCCCACACCACTAGCTTTGAGGTGAGCCATTCCCCTAAATGAGCTTTCTTATAGGAGGTAATCAATATTTTCATAATTGTTTCTATGAACTGTGAATCAGGAATACATTGATACCTTTCATATAATGATCTTCTATAGGGTTTTAATGATTTTGATTTATATCTGTCTACACCCACCAATCACCTTTTTTTAGGAGTACCATGTACAATATTTAAGGATATATTATACACAACAACAAAAACATTCAATTGTTCATTTGAGATTGAGGATTCATATAGCTCCTGATCTAAGCACTGAGATATATGTTCCACTTAATGATATAGATTTTCATATGGTCGAGCAAGCTAATAGAACATTTGTATCCTGGGTATTAGATCTTGTAAAAATACATGTTGATAAAGAGGTATTCATTTAAAATTTATTTTTCATGAAAACCCATTAATAATTAATGAAAAAGGATTGAAATGAGGAATGTTATTACAGAAGGAAAAAAAGGTAAGGTGGTGAAATGGAAGGTTGAATTAAAACCATCTAAAGTATCAACCAACCAATCAAAAATATCTTTACAAATAACCTCTACCCCACCCATTCAATATCCGAATTTAATAAAATTAAAGGTTCATTTCAGATAGAGCATTAGAAAGTGGTGATACAACCACAATTTATTTGAAGAAAAGATGTAGATAGAGTCCATTACAGACTATATAGGTCTTGGGAATGTAAATTAAATCCTCAATAATTAATAACAAGGATTCTTAGTTGTAAAGTCATACATGAGGTATGTTTTCATGATTTGTTTGTATGATAGCTGATCTAATATGTTAATTATGAATAAATACTATTCATAATTTTTACAGGCATATATATCAATGCTATTTGAATGGAAAACGTCGTGAAAAGAAATATTGACTCGTTATTCCTCACATCACTTCTACACAGCTATTCTCATTAGAACCAAAGAAATATGAATTAATAGTGGAAAATTTTTCACAATGTTTGAAAGAAAACTTATATATGACATACTCTTCTTGATACCCATGATGTAGGGGGAAAACTAAATAATTTAATCATATCAAATATATTTTCATTCATTTTATTACTTATTCTATTTTGTTTTTTAGCCAGTATTTGTTACGCATTGCATCAATTTGGATACTTAGAAGATTTATATTTTGGATGTAATGCATGGATACCCAACAAACCAACAACATGGGATGATTTTTATCAATTTTTGATACAACACATGGAACATTTTACAAATAAAAATCAAGTTACTCATTTTATATTATGTTTAAATGAAGAAAAAAATTATGATAGGGTCGTGTTTAAATATCATCATAATCATCGCATGAGGGTAGTCCATGAGCACAAAATTCCTATTGACTTTTAAAAATGGAAAAGTATTAGTGTATATATAATAAAATTTCATTATTTAAAAATATTACTTATTTTTATTGACGTTTCTATACTGTTAGGAACACACAAATGGAAAATATTATGGTTATTATGTCTAAATATTTATGAAACATATCATATTACATCAACAAACTGGTATCTCAAAAGTGGTATTTTTATGATAATTAAAATTTTATTTAAAATATTTACTAATCCTTTTTTTAGTTATATTTTTTCATTACTAACAGGACTGTCAATAATCATCATATTCAAAAGAGGAAATAGATTTGTTTAAAAACGAATGGCTAGAATACATGTTGTTAGATTGTAAAAAGACATCATAAAGAGGTGATTTCCTATTACTTATTTAGTGAATTTTCGCATCATTTTTATACTTTTTTTAATTAACATCGTTATGAATTCTATCTTATACTTGTTTTTTTAACTTTTATAGTGATCAATAAGAAGGTTGATACACTCATGATGAACTCATGTACTATTATTATGCACTCAACGAAGATAATGCACTCATGATAACAGAATTCTGTTTTTTCTATAACGAATTATATATTCTACGTTACCAAACAACAATATTTTTAGATAAACCTAAATGTTTAATGCCTTAGAGAATAGAAACACATGGTATGATGTTTAGGGATCATAAACAACTGAATATGATACACGTTATGCCCATTATGACACAAATTTTATGTTATTAGTTTAAAATTGACATTTTAGTTCAAAACACATGTTATGTACTCAAATTAGATCGAACACATTCAGATTGTTTTGATACTTTATAAAAATGATTCATAAGTCAATTGTGACATATAGGAATCATTCATACCTCAATCCAATTAATGGTGTAACCAATATGATAGATCTAGTAACATGTTTCGAGTTACTCATGTTCATGTAGGAATCAGACACACATCAATCAGTTTCACCACAATCTGATACACAACATGATCAGTATGACACAAAGTGTATGTTTTTAGTTTATAATTTAAATTTTCATTCAAAACACACATAACATGCTCAAAACCAATAAAACACATTCAAATTGGTTTAAAAAAATATGAAAATAATCTATAAGTAATTTTTGATATATAGGAATCAACTGAACCTCAATTTGATACATGATGTGTCTGGAATGACTCAAAGTGTGTGTTTTCAATTTAAAATTGACAGTTTAGTTCAAAAGACATGTCACATACTCAAAAAATGAAAATGAATTTTTATTTTGTTGATAATTTAGTAAAAGTATACAAAAATAAATTTTATTTTGTGTTGGATTTAGTCACACCTCAATTTGATACACAGTAAGTTCAGTTATGACTCAAAAGTTTCCATTATCTGTTTAAAATTTTCAATTAAGTTTAAAATGTGTATCAATCACTTAAAATAAATAAAATATGCTTTTATTGTCCTGATACTTTATAAGAACAATTCATAAGTCATTTGTAACATGTAGTAATAAGTCTCACACAAAACCAACACATGATGTGATCAATATGACTCAAAGTGCATGTTTTTAGTTTTAATAGACATTTTAGTAAAACATTCATGTGATATACTCAAAACAGAGAAAACACATTTATATTGTTTTGATACTTTAGTAAAATGATCCTTATGTCATTTTTGATGTGTATGAATCATCTTCATTTCAATTTGAAGTATGATGTGTCTGGTATTACTGTATGTGTGTCCTTTTATTTTAAATTGACATTTTATTTCAAAACACATGACATAAATTTAAATGTGATAAAATGAATTATTATTATTTTTATATGTTATTATGAGTATCCATAATTCATTTTTGATGTGTATGAATAAACCGCACCGCAATTCGATACACGGTGTTCTTAATATGACTCAATGTGTCAGTTATCAGTATAAAATTGACAATTTAGTTCAAAACATTTTTCACCCATTGAAAACATGGAAAACATGCTATTATTGTCTTGATACATTAGTAAAATTATTCATAATTTATTTCTAATATGTAGGAATTGATCTCACATCAAATCAACACAAGATGTGACTATTATGACACAAAATGCATGTTTTCAGTTTAAATTGACAGTTTAGTAAAAAATAAACGTGACTTAATTTAAACCAATACAACGCATTTGGATTTTACTGATACTTTAGAAAAAATATACTTATGTCAATTTTCACATGTAGGAATAATCTACATTTTAATCTGCTGTAGGATGTGCTTGATTTGGCTCAAAGTGTGTCCTTTTATTTAAAATTGACATTTTATTTCAAAACACATGTCACATACTCAAAATTGAGAAAACACATTTTTATTATTTTGATACCTCGTGAAATTGGTCCATATGTCATTTTGTATGTGTAGTAATCTATCTCACCTAAATATAATACATAGTGTTCCTCGTATGACTCAAAATGTCCTTTATTAGTTTAAAATTGATGATTTAATTCAAAAAATATGCCACTCATTGAAAACTAAAAAAACATACTTATATTGTCTTGATACTATAGAAAAAAAATTAATAATTCATTTGTGCTGTGTAGGAATTACTATCACATCAAAATGACACATGATGTGATCGGTATGACCCAAAGTGTGTGTTTTCTTTTTAAATTGACATTTTAGAAAAAAGACACATGATATACTCAAAACCAAGAAAATTAATTCATATTGTCTTGAAACTATAGGAAAATTATCCTTAAGTCATTTAAAATGTATAAGAGTCTTCCAAAAATCAATTTGGTTCACATTGTGTTTGGTATGACTCCAATTGTGTATTTTTATTTAGAATTGAAATTTTAGTTCAAAACACTTTTCACATACTAAAAAATGATAAAATTCATTCATATTATTTTGATACTTTAGGTTAAAAATCCATAATTTATTTTTGAAGTGTAGAAATTATCCACACCTCAATCTGACACACGATGTGCCTGGTATGACTCAAAGTATCTGTTATTAGTTTAAAATTTATGATTTAGTTCCAACCATGTGTCGCTCACTGAAAATTGAGATAATACTCTCATATTTTCTTAATACTTTAGGAAAATTAGTAGCTTTTAATTGGTGATATGTAGTAATTATTCTCATGTTAAATTGACAAATGATGTGATCAGTATGACTCAAAGTGCATGTTTCTAGTTAAATTGAATTTTTTTTAAAATAGACACCTGACATACTAAAACCCAATAATTATTATTCATTTTTTATTAATACTTTTGGAAAATGATCCTTAGGTCATTTTTGATGTTCCGGAATCATCCAAACATCAATTGTTCATATGGTGTGACTAGTTTGAATCCAAGTGTGTTTTTTATTTAAAATTTACATTTGAGTTCAAAACACATGTCACATATTCAAACTGAATTGAACTCTTTAATATTGTTTTGATAATTTAGTAAAATGATCCATAATTCATTTTTGTTGTTTATCAATCATCCTCACCTCAATCAGATACATGGTGTGTGTGGTATGACTCAAAGTGTCTGTTATCGGTTTGAAATTGATACTCTGGTTCAAAACAATCATTACTCACTGAAAACCCAGAAAAAATTATCAGATTGTATTAATAATTTTGGAAAACAATTATTAAGTCATTTTTGATGTGTAGGAATCTATATCACATGAAACCGACACATGATGTGACCTATATGACTCAAAGTGCGTGTTTTTAGTCTAAATTGACATTTTAGTAAAAATGACACATGAGAAACTCAAAACCAAGAAAATGCATTTGGATTGTTTGGATACATTAGGAAGAATATCCTTATGTTATTTGTGACATATAGGAATCAACCACACATCTATCTGATTTGGGTTACTGTAGCAGTACTGTAGCAATATTGTAGCAGTACTGTAATATGTGTTGTAGTGGGAACTATAGAAAGACTGTTTGTCACTGTAGCAGCTAGGAATATTCCCCTATTTGGGCCTTCAGGCCACTGATTTTTTCCTTGAGTCCATTAAGGCCATCAGGCCACCCAGGTCTGTGGGTTAGTAAGGCCTTCGGGCCACCTCAAGGCCTTCGTGCCACCTTAAGTGCAGATGCAAACCAAACAACCTATAAGGAACAAGTTCTAGAAGGAGGATGAGTAAGGAGCATTCATCATAGAAGAATATAAATGGATTACAAGAACGAGAGGGTGTGGGGCCTGCCATCGAGATAGGATTGTGCGTTCATGGTAAATCCTAGCCGAACAGTCATGCGAAGGTGGAGAGCTTATTTCACAATGAAGATTCTGGGGAGGAGTAGTTCCAAGTAGTTAGTCTGGGTTTTATGTAATGTTTGAAGCCTACAGGAAATGAATTCTTCTAAGGCCTATGGTCCATGTAATACTTATGCCTATGAGCCTTGTAATGGTTCCACCTCACCCCTTGAAAGGTGGATTATCAAAAATCAATAAAAAATGAAGGCCTTCGGGCCATTGGATGTGTGTCACTCATTGAAAACCAATAAAACACGCTCATATTGTATTGATACTTTAGGGAAATGATGCACAAGTAATTTGTGACGTGTAGGAATCATACTCACATAAAATCAACACATGATGTGATTGATATGACACAAAGTGCATGTTTTCTATTTAAATTTACATTTTAGTAAAAACACATGATATACTACAAAACACATTCATATTATATTGATACATAAAGAAAAATTTATATAATTCTTTTACGATGTGTAAGAATCATTTTTACCTCAATTTGATATACGATGTGACCAGTATCACTAAAATTGTGTGGTTTCAGTTTAAAAATGAAATTTTATAAATATATTATTTCATATTTATGTTTAATTTATTTGTTTATAGTATAACTAAGATAAGAATTTTTTCTTATACAGGTGTATTCTTTTACATGAGTTTGTGTGGTTTGTTTAAAAGCTTATACCATGATCAGCCTTTTTTAAGAGGGGGTCAGGTTCCAAAGATAATGAAACCATTAATGCTTTTGAATTTTTTTATAGTAATTTCTAATGTGATTGTACACAAAAATGTTTTAAATGTGTATAATATAGTTTTTTCTGGTATTTATGATTTAATATTTACTTCAATTAAATTATGAATTTTCCATATACATGTGTACTTTATTGCTACATTGTGTTGTAATTTTAACATCACACTTCCATAGGACAACCTTTATTAGTTCACTTTAAGTGCTGATAGAGGGAAACCTTTATTAGAACTAAAAAAGCACTGATAAATTGTTCCATTTATCACCACTAAAATAAGAACTGATAAAGGCCACCATTTATCAGTGAAAAACTATCACTGATAATGGACCACCTTTATCAATGATTTTTTAGCATTGATAAAGGACCCCCTTTATTAACACTTTTCGATCACTGAAAAAAGTGGCACACTTTTAATGGTTCTTAGATCAATACGTTTTTTCGTAGCACTAATAAAGGCATTATCTAGCACTTTTAAAATCCAATTATATAGTAGAGACCTAGAGAATGAAGATAAAAATGATGATAAAAAAGCTCCATATGTAGAAAAGCTAGATAATTTAAGATTCTATTATCTTTAGGTATATTAAAAATTTTCTCCCATCCTTACATAAAAATCAATTTTGAGATTTAATTATTTTTTTATTTGTGATGAAAAAGTTAAAAATATGTTTTAAAGGGAGATAAACCTACTATTTTATTCTTGGACATTTTTGATCTATTTGTTGAGATGGGTGAAGGAAATTTAGTTTAATTAAATCCCAATAAACTTCCCATAAAAGAATATTTTGTAAAATTTTGTATAACTTGGTGAATTTTTATAAATAGATATGATATATGAGTTAATCTCTCTTATTTTATACACTAAGCATTACTCACATATACTTAGAATTAATTGAATTATGGATCATTGACTTAAGAAAAGTGACATCATCCTTTTCTTAAGAAATTTAAAACAATGAAAGAAATGGGGAAAAGAAGAAAAAATGTGTATATTGTTTCCTTCTCACCCCATGATGTCAATAAGGGGGAGTCAAATTTAGATCATTAAGTGGGAGAGGAAAAATAATATCCCTTGTAGGAGAATCTTTGGATTTCTTTTCAATAAAGGAGAGGGGAAACTCACTGCCTTTAAGAATAATTTTGTATTGAAAACTGAAGTTCCTAAGGATCATTGAATCACTGAGAAGGGTGGGTTGAATCAATGATTGTATTTTCACAAATTTCAACATTAAGAATCATAACCCCTGCAACATGTTATATTTTCTTATTTATAAACTTTTTTTAAACTCAAATGCATTAAAATATGGAACATAAACAAGGCACACCTGATTTATAAGTTTCAACCTCAGTGTGAGAACCTGCATCCTTTCCATAGTCACTCACATGGGTCTAAGGAAATTAACTATAAAGAAGAAGTTAATAAAAATTTGTGCTAAATAATATTAGAAACCTTCTATATTCTGATAAGAATGATTATACTTACTCTCATAAGCTTACCAAATTTTCTTAAAAAATATGAGTGACAACACAAGTATATAACATTGTGAAATATGATCTCATAAATTTTCATCCAGAAATTTTGTCTGATGGCCCGACATCTTATGGACCTACATCCAATGTCCTCCATTAGATAACCCTTTTCAGAACATTCAACTTTTAGAAACTCTACCTAGTTACTCAGTCTTCTATTTCTCTATCTGATACTCTCTATCTGGTATTCTTAACTTAATCTTTGCCCAATTCTATGAACCAAAGCTTTCTTCTATCTGGAGCTTTTCCTCAACACTAAACTCAACTTTGGTTGGAAACTCACTCATAGATAATTATTCTAGCATCTCAGTTTTTTTCACTTTGAACAATGATCAAGTACAATGTACTTTCCACCTCTAATTATAGGTTCTCTTTGAAATAGAAATGTTGTGAAATCTGAAATGGTTTCTCGCTCACCCAAATTCTTAAATCTAAATATATCAGATATTTAAGCTTCATTTGAGCACTTCTAAAATATTCTCAACTCTTTTGGAGTCTTCTCAAATATTTTTAAATTATCTAGAACTTCATCATTCTCAAATTTACTCAAATTATAACTTTACAATGTTATCCTAAAATTTCTATCTGAATATTGAATTTTAGGAACTTCTCTATCTAGAACTCTCTTCATCTATCCAGTTCAATTTACCCACTTGAAATAAAAAAATTGATTCAATTTGGTCGAAGTTTCATAGTTAAAACTTGGTAACTTCTTGAGAATTAAAACTTTATAAATCCTATTACAATACTTTTATTTTAAAACTTCATACTAGATGTCTATCCAGAAACCCATATCTTGCATCTCTCCATTCCTCGAGACTAACTGAAGATAGTTGACTACATTGATGAATCTTTTAAAGACTTCAGTTTCCTAAAATGACTATCCAATAGTAAATTAAATCTTTCTAACATTTTATTTTTTTGAATGCATTTTCTAATTACAAACTCTAACTCTTCTACTTCTTTCTTCACAAGTCTCCTAGAAACTCTCTTCAATCGATCAACTTATGTCTGATAAAATAACTACAAACATTCTCACACATATCTATTAGAAATGGTTTGTACAGTGGTCTATGTCTAGATATTTTTATCCAATTAAAAATATGCTATCCCCATTTTTATTTTCTCAGCTATTTATATCTGAATTATTGAGTAAATTTTCATTTATTAAGCACTTTTTAAAACCACAAAAACTCAGAAACAATAACTCTTTTCACTTTTAACAAACATCAACTCTACATTGTTAGATCTGGTTATTCCACTACATCAATATGATCAGGTTTGTCTGATAAGAAATGTTACCACATCGAAGCTTCTTATAATAACCACTACCTTATTATCTTGACTGAAAACTAGCATATTTATCTTCTCATGTTTTTTACGAGATTATTGATTTTTAAAAACCTTGAAATTCTAACAAGAACCTCATCTAAAACATCAATCCAGAAAGTTTGTTCAATCAATAGAAAATATTTTCTTTATTGATCTTCATTATGTTCAAACATGTATCTTTCATATATTTTTAATTTCAGAAGAAATGTTTCTGAAAATCTAAGAATAGAAACTTCAACATTGTACAGAAAAACTTCCATTGGGGATCTTTTTGGTAACTCTATGTGGAGCTTCATTCAAATCTCTGTATCTGGAGCCTCTTTGTCCCAAAAACAAAAACACTCCATTCATAAAAAATCCTCGATCGTGAAATTCATTTAGGATGAATTTTAACATTGAAGAACTATTTCGGTATCGCGAGATTTAAATTGAAAAGTTCTACAACTTCCCAACTTCCTAACTTCTATACTTAAAAACTATCTTCTTTTTCAATGAATTTATAACAAACACTTTTAAGAAAAATCACATGTATTTAAAAAAACATTCTTTATAAAAAAATAGTTATCATCAAAAACTAAACATTGTTAAAATAAAAACATCACAAAGGATCTTCAACCCCCCCTGTATTTTTTGAAAAATATCATTAACAACTTTTTCAACTCATTATTTTTCAACACTCATTTTTTTCAGAACTCATTTTTGTAAAAACTCAAATTTTTTAATTTATACCAAAATATTACATTTCTCAAAAGAGAGTGTTCTAAAACCACACTACTAGATGATGTATTTTTTTTAAAATAATTACATCCCTTAGTGATAAGAAATTTTTTGGCCATGTTAAGATAGACTTCCCCTAATTTTTCTTTAATCTCACTTTTCTTTCTCTACCACATTTTATGATGACCACAACTTCAGATTCATTTATTTGAGAGAAGTACATATCTAACCTTATAAAAAAAAGTTGTTTATATTATACCCCTTTTTCTATATAATCCAATGTACGGTGGGAGTTTCCTATTAGATCTTTATAAATTCCTTCATGGTGGATAAACATGATGTTTCATCCTCAAATCAATAAATGGTTATTTCATCTTTTCTTTTTTGAAAATATTAGCAAGATGATATTTCATATATACATATTCTGGAAAATTTTCTCCACCGGAAACTTTATCTTTAATGAAGTGAAAATTAATATCAATGTGCTTTGATCTTGAGTGTTGGATGGTATTTTTAAAAAGATCAATTACACTCTGATTATTGTGAAGTATCTTCAATGGTTTATATAATTCAACTTTCAAATCATCCACAACATTTGAGTAAAATCCTGGGTAGTAATAACATATTCTGATTCTTCTGTTCTCTAAGTTAATGAACTCAGTTTCTTACTATTCCAATTCACACAACATTCTCTTAAAAAAAATTTCCTCCTAAAGTTGACTTTCTATAATTGAAATATTCATCCCAGTCAGCATCATTATGACTATGAAAGTTCATATCACCACTTATTTTATACATCAACCCATATAAAGTTGATCATTTAACATATCTTAGAATTATATTTTCTACCAACATATGGGATTATTTCAGATCAATATGATATCTTTCACATAAATTCACAATATAAACAATACAGTCTCTGAGGTTGTAAGGTAAAGAAAATGTCCTATCAACTTTCAAAAATATTTTGGATGCACACTTTTCCCAGTTTAATCTTTACTTCTCTTCATCCCAACTGAAATAGGAGTAGAAACTTCTTTAGATTCTATCATACTAAACTTTTTTAATAATTCTCAGGATTACTTTTCTTAATATAGTAAAATGCATTTTTTCTTTTGTTGAACTTGTAAACCAAGAAATAAAGTCAATTCCCACAACATTTACATTTCAAATTTTTCTATAATTTCTTCTAAAAAATCTTTAAAAATATTTTCTCTATTCGCATAAATAATTAAAGTATCCACATAAATAATTTAAAATAGGTTTTTGGAGTTTACATATTTTATAAATAAGTTATTTTCAATATTACCTTTAGTAAAATTCAGAATTTTCAAAAAATTATCATATTTTGAGTACTAAGAAAATGGGTCTTATTTCAAACCATATAAGGATTTCTCCAATTTACAAACCTTGCTTCCATTTTCATCATGTAGAAACCCAAATGGTTTCTCAATGTATAATTCTTCTTCAATATCACCATTAATGAAATATGAATTTATATACATCTGATAAAAATTTTAACTTTAATGTGCATCCACTGTTAAAAACATTCTAATAGTTTATAATATTTCAATGGGGGAAATGGTTTCTTTAAAATATACACTTTCCACTTGTATGTAACCTTTAGAAAGAATTCATTCTTTGTTTCTTGAAACTTTTACATGTTAAATCAACTTATTTCTGTACAACCATTTTGTTCCAATAACTTTTTACCTACTGGATAGGGGACAAGTTCCCACATTTCATTTTTCTTAATTTGATCTAACTATTCATTCATTGCGTTCACCCATTGTTTGTGTTTTACTTCTTCTTAAACTGATTCTAGTTTAATCTGTGAAATGAGTGATGTATAATTTTCTAATCTAAACCTTCTTCTATTTTGTATCATAGAATTATAATTTCCAATTATATTTTTAGTTTCAACCTATTTCTGTAAGGTATAAAATTTTAAATTTTCTCTTCTAGGTTCACTTTCATCATCACATGATTCCTCTGAGTCTTGATATTTCTATTTGTGCTCAATTTCTCTTTTATTGTAAATATTAAGTTTGTATTACTCAACATTTTCAACATTCCATTGTTAAGGAATTTTAATTTTCAAAAACATTCACATCATAGGAATCCTCTAATTTTGTAAACATTTATTCCAACATTTGTAACTTCTTCCATTGGGTGAATATCCTATGAAAATTCTTTCATCAGCTTTTTCATCATGTTTCCAAAGATTCATATTTTTTTAGTAAACAGGTATGTCCAAAAACCTTATAATATTTCATTGATGGTTTTTTGTCATTACAAATTTCATAGGAAGTCTTGTTACATTTTATCCTTTAAAAACTTTTATTTTTCACATATAAAGTAGTGTTAGGATATTTTTCTCTAGTATAACTTTGAAAGATTGTATTCTTCCAACATGATTCTTTTTATTTCCACCAAAGTTATATTTTATCTTTATGTAACTCCATTTTTTAAGCTGTGTATAGAGTACATTATTGATGAATGATTCCACGTTTCTTTATATAATATTCAAAATCATTTCACTTGAATCCTTTACCATTGTTAGTTTTCAAAAAATTTATATAAACCCCCATTTCACTCTCAACACCAATTCTGAAAAATCTAAACATTTCTAAAGCCTCAAACTTCTATTTCATAAACATGATATTGGCTATTGTTTCTGATGCTTTCATCGAGGGGGGGGGGGTTATGGTGTGATTCACTGGCTGTTGCCCCACATTATCGATTTCCATAGGCGGTCAGAATCCATCACTTATTCAGGGAAATTTTCTCCTTGATCTAAACGGGATGATGGGATGTCGGTTCTTCTTTATGTGGATTACTCCTTGGAATTTGTCACCTAGTCCGGGTCTCCCTCATAGATTTAAGTTGTTGTTCATGAAACTCTTCCTAGATTCATATCATTGTTGACTCCGGTTAATTAAACTGATTCTATCAAGACATTCCAAGGGGTTAAATCAGGGCAGAAACCATCAGTTAGGGAAGTAGTCACGTTGGACATCATTGGCGTGTCTGGATGCTGAAACACCGGTACACCTAGATTTGTTCCACTTATGATAGGGATTCTCGAGAGAATATAAGCCCAAGGAATCCCACGTCGAGTGTGGGGAATCATATGCCATAGGCATGTCCCTAAGTTTTTCCTCAACATCCCATGTTTAACATAGGGTATGCTGCAAGTTTAACATCTAGCAGAGACAATAACACCAAAGGTGTTCCTTCTGAGGTTTTCCTCAGCCATCTCATGTTTAACATGAGTTATTTCACGAGCTTAAAGTCTAGTAGAGACTAAATGAGGTTGATCATAACATACCATAGAGAATGATCAGATTGGTACATCCCTAGGAGGGAGCACCTGGAAGGTTTACTAGATGGATGGATCAGAATGCCTAATGAGGACAGATCTGAGGTGGTGTGTCCTATATTGGTAATATATCGCACCTTGAAGGCTGGTTTGGACACCACTAATGGAATATTATGGAGAGTGCACCCCATAATAAAGAACACCAAGGTTTACCATTGGATGATATTGAACCTCAGGGTGGCTTCCTACATACCCTGTCTTGGAGACAGAGATCAAATTCCATGTAGTTCTAATGGGTGAGGCTTGAAATCAGGGTGTACACAAATGAAAACAACTCAGAGACATTATGGGGCTTAGGTACTGATAGTGGACAATCGCAAGAGGAATACTCTTAGTATGATGATTATGGATTGTGTGGGGATTATGCATGGTTAGCTGCCCAAGTGATGCAAGTGGAAGTGCTGAGATGAATGACATCATATCATAGGGATGTGGCGTCTTGTATAAGAATCGGTATAGATGATGAATGATTATAATAAGTGGCTGGGAAGAATGGGGTGGAACTGATGTGAAGATGAAAGTGATGTTGGGATTGAACCTTAGAGATAATTCTTATATATCCCCATGGAAAGGAATAAAAGTACACGTAGTTCAGTGGGGCAATGGGACACCTATGGTGGAATCCCGTGAGAATGGATGCATGGATGGTATCTGGAAGAAATATAACCTCCGGGTTGGGGCATGACCTTTCTGAAACACAAAGGCTTAAGGGAGAGACCAGGATGGGATGTGAGTGATGGGCTGGAACCTCATAGATGCTTCCTACGTATCCCTGTTGTAGGGAATCAAAGTCTACATAGTTCAGGATTGGGGCACAAAATTAGTTTTCACATAAAGGACAACAACCCAAAGATATGTTGGGGTTTATGCGAGGTTAGAATCCCATTGTAAGAGAGACACTCTTGTTTGGTGTAGTTTGAATTGAGTGTGGATCGTATGCATGGTTAGCTACCCTAGAGTTGTTCTGATGCCACTAAAGGGTGGAAAAAAGATGTGGGTCCTAACATAAGGGACACCGAAGTTTACCAGGGTGGCTTCTTATGTACCATGTCTAGGAAACAGGGATCAAAACCCATGTAGTTTGAAAGAATACAGTTTAATGTCATGCGGGACGAAAGGGGAATACAATTTCACATCATGCGGGATGAAGGCGAAATGATGTGATGTGGTTTGGACTGATGGGTGATGGGATTGAACCTCAAGGAGAATTCTTACATACTTTTCCTGGAATAGGAACAGATCAAAGACCATGTAGTTTGGATGGTGGGGAATGGGGCTTACACACTGAGGCAGTCCATGAGGGTGTCATGGTCGATGCTTACTCTAAGACCATGTGATTCATGATTGGTGTGAGAAATAAGAGGCAAAAAGTACCGGATGATCATGTTGCAAAAGGTTCATATATGAGGAATAAAGTAGGGATTACATGTGGTTAATGGCCCAGAGAGATTGATATTGGGACTTACTCCAGGATGGAAGCCCGATGGTGATAAAGCACGAAGGGAGGGGGATAAGGTATCAAGAGTCCCCTGTGCCCATATCTCCTCTAGATTTTGGTCATGGAAGAGGTGAGGAGGAGAAAAGGTGTTACCTCCTATAATAAAAGATAGGGGCTTAAACCAGGATGGCTTCCCTTTCCCCAAGGATAGATATCGTTATATGCAAGGAGGATCACATTCCATGTGAAGAATATCTCACTCCCATAAAGATGAGTGGGAAAAGAAAATGTCTGAGGTGGTCACCCCATGTATATTGAACGGGGTGAGGCTATAATTTAATGTCATGTGCTAGGGATGATGATGTTTGGTAGTTTAATATCCTAGAACTCAGTTGATGATTCTTGTTATTTTAACATCCTGCAGCTCAGATGAGGATGCTTGGTAGTTTGACGTCATGTAGCTTGGATGATGGGGATTCACTCCCCACCCATAGGACTTACATAACCAGCACACATTAACCCTTGGTGAAGTGATCATATTGAAAATGCTTTATGGAGAAGGGGTTGTGGAGTGATCCATTGAGGGGATCACATTAGCATGCCTATATGAAGAATAAATAGTTGTTAATGTGCCTATGTAAAGAAGAATGGAGCAAAGCAACCCAACATGAATCACCACCTAAGGGACATTAAAATCACTTCGTACAAACTTGGAGGGTCTTATGGGAGAAGTAGGATTTGTGAAGTAAAGGGGTTCACAAGAAGGGACCTTGCGAAGCATTGGTGCTCCACAAAGTGGAGAGACTTTGTGAAGGGGTATACTTCATGAGGTGTAGTGGTCTAGCCTAGGCATGGAGTATACAAGTATGTGAAGAGTGATTTGTGAAGGGTAAGTGCTTTTGTGAAGTAGGGCTTCACAGAGCATGGGTTCCTTTCAAAGTGCGGAATTGAGAAGCAATGTACTTCATGAAGCACAGTGATCCTTCTTTAGCATGGGGTTCACATGTGCATGGATGGTACTTCGTGATGCAATGGTGCTTTGCAAAGACCTGAGTTCCCAAAGGGATCTTCTTCCTTTGTGATGGCCCATGGGCTTCCTGAAGGGAACCCCTACTTGAAGAGGGGTTTTATATGATCAAAGGGGATGATATTTTGAAATGCTAAAATACATTGAAGATTTTATTTTGTCAATGTTTTACAGAGCATATGATGATTCGTGATTTGAGATTTGAGAAGGAGAAAGTCTGGGGTATCCATCCTTTGGGTTTTGGGTAAGCTTGGTACTTGTATGTGATAGGAGGTTCAAAACTCAGAGGTCGAGTCTCGAATGAATTGGTCCTCAAAATTGAATTCAGATCCATCAAGTTCCTCAGACTCAAGGATCTCTTCGTTTTCGACATCACAACACTCGTAGAGGGATCTCTTCAGTGCATCATAGTCATAGAGTTCTCCGCCAGCTACTCTGCGGTGACACATATATCTCTCTCAGGTGTGTTGTAGTCGTGGAGTTCTCTGTCATATGCTCCATGATGGCCCCAGAGGAGGCTTTCATCACTACTTCATGCTGATCATAGATCCGTAGGGGCTTTACAAGGCTTCTCTGTGATGCTGCTCTGTGAGGTAGGCTTCCTTGGAATCTTTGTGGGGTTTGTTTTCCCACGGGACAAATTTTTAGTTCCAAAAATCCCCCCCCCCCTCGGAATGGGAGTTGAGGAGAAACGAGGGTAGGATTATGAGGGTACTTCACCAAAATCACAGTAGATCGCAAAGCAAAAATGTGAATCAGGGGCGCAAAGTGTGGGTCAAGTGCACCACGGAGCGTGCAACACTCCATGGATCTCGGAGGTCATCACTTATAAATAGAGGGAGATGACAACTAGTTTTTAAAAATTTGATTCCAAATTTCCATAAATTCTCTCTTGATTCACAAAGCTCTGTGCACTCTATGATCTTGCTTTGTGAATCCAGACTCTGCGGAAAGCACACTATGTGAGACGAGCTTTGGAAGAGTGCTTTGTGACTGTGCTTCATGATTGAGATCTATGACTGATCTTCTTGAATAGAAAAGAAAGAAAATCTCCAAAGTCTTTAATAGAAGAAATGGCTAACCAGAAAGATGTCCAAGAGGTCATTGCGGTAGTATTCCAAGGAGAGTAAATGGATAATAACTTGGGGATTGGTGAATACATGTTCAGTCACATGGATCATGAATCCTTGCCTGTGATTCTTATAGAGAACCATAATAACTATCCCCTTTGCAAGAGACTAACACTATACGGCTTCAGTCTGAGGGAAGAGGTCTTCATCCCATGATCTGTTAGGGATAAACCAGCCTACTGGTTCAAGATCACCACATGCCAATATTAGTGGTTTAGGGCCGCTGATGGCCATATGTGGCCTGATCATACATCTATCACTGCCACTTATCTATACAACTACACCAATGATATTGAGGGGGAGGAGGTGTAGGCTGAGGCATCCCCTCAAAAATATCACATTATCCTAAAGGTATATTTGTGAAATATGGAAAAGGGATGGATAGATGAGTGGGAACTTCACCAAGGAGGAAACTTCACAGATGACTGGGCCTAGGCCTATTGTGTATGCACAACCTATGATGAGTTTGGGGCAGAGCTGAGGTGAGTGGCCCTGTATAAGGTGGAATGGGATTCTCAATTCCATATCTACAAGTTGAAGAATATGATGCAAAAGTTGTTGATCAAGTGGTCACCTAAGACCAAAACCTTCCATAATCATCATAGAGAAGTCATAATCAACCTCTGGGACCTCCATAAGATCTCTGGGATTCCCATTCTAGGGGCTATGTATGATGAATTCCTTCCAATAGAGAATGTGTGGGGAGATACGGAGTATATTTCAAGGCTAGAAAATGTGATGATGGACCTAGTGTTGGGTGAGGAAAATAAATCAGTAAGGGATGTGCATTTCAAGTTGTGTTTCAGGAGTTTTTTGAATTGTTCTTTAGATAGGAGGTATCTGGTGAGGCCTCCCACTTGCCTGAAGGGGGACTAGTGCAGCAAAGAGAAATCATATTGGTGACTCTTGGAAGATAGCCAGTGGAAGACAAGGGGTTTAGCATCAACCCTAAGAAGAAAACAGTGGTTAGCTTGGCTACGTTCATCTCGGTGCTCATCTGGGGATGGGTGCTACCAGTGACAGATATGAACATGGGAATATGGATGAGTACTTTCATCATGGAATCTATGCTAGTGAATGGGGAGAAGATCAACCTCAGGATCCCAGTACTGGATAAGTTTTACAATATGTTGTGGCATATCAATGAGGGGAAGAAGATACTATGGGTGTGCAGGCTGTTTCATTTCTTGTATTGTTAGGTGGTGGCACACGTGAGGGTTTATGAGTACCCGACCCTGATTTCTCCTCTAGGGTCAAACTCCCGGCTCTCCATCCTGAATGCAGTGGGAAGCTTTCTATCCAAGATGAGCCCATAGATCATGTTGAACATCATCTATAATACGGATGATTTTTTATTCTACCAATTTCCACTACCCACGGGGGAGTTCACCGATGATGGATGAGATACCGAAGAGCATCGGTCATACATTCTGGATTTCAAGGGTGGAGTTTTGGTGGCATAGGTTGAACATGGGACCATCTGTAAGTTGTACACCCCATAACAATTTACAAGGCAATTTTAGTGCATGTAGAGGCTAACCACTAAGGTTTATATGGGGGTGCGTCATGAGGAGCACCCTTGAATAATGAGGCAGATGTCGCTCATGTTCACCCCAGAGGATGGGATGAAGTGAAATGAACTACCTCCGGCCGATGCCGTATTTAGGATGGTGAAAGAATACACCAAGAACTGGGAGTCAGCCTACCCAAGGGATATGTTGAAGTGGAAAACCATCTAATTCAATGACAGAGTGTCTTCTCAACCCAGAGTCTTGGGTCGAAGAACAACAGGAGCGCGTGCTAGAGACAATGCAGTTGAAGAGGCGAGGTATGCACTATTAGAGCCTACACCAAGTGATGAGAAAGTGGTAGTGGAAGGATCAGTGGTTCCAACTAAATTGGGCTAGGATGGGAGGAGGGTCCCTGGAGGGTTTTTTAGGATTCCCACTCAAGCTCCTGGGAAGCGGATAAACCACGTAGACATGCCTCTAGATGCTATATTTCTGAAGGCTTAGGACAACTAGGAGGTCAACAAAAAATTACTAAGTCCTATCCAGATCTGGGATCATATCAACCGCCATGAGATGGATCTTTTAGATATTTTTCATGATGAGGCTGGATTTCTGGTGTCCCAGGAAGAAGGGGAAAGATATGTCGCTGAGCTGGATGACTACATGCATTATCGGGGCACTCTGTGTCCAATGAAGATCTGGGTGAAAGTACTATTAGGCCAGACATTCCCACCGTAAGTTTCAGCTGCTGAGCTGAGGGATGACTTCCCTTTACCTGAAGAGTTGGATAACTCATGGGGAGATGAGGCTGATGAAGTAATTCCTTTAGAAGAAGGTGAAGTTAGGACTTCAGTGTTGGGAGAGTTTTTCAGAGTTGTTGAGGTAACCTACAAGACATTATTTTTCACCATGATTTTATCCATGTCACCCTAGCTTCTCAACTGACATTTTTTATCTTTAGGAGAGCCTTATGGATGAGATTCCCACCCATGTGCCTACAGATGCAGGATTAGGATCTACACCTGGGTCGATGGTGATTTCAGAGTCGAGAAAGGCTGTGGAAACTAGGACAACCCTTTCGGAGTCCTCAAAGTTCCCAAACATATATGGGGGGGCAGAACGTCCTAAGATACCATTGATGATGACCCAAGAATAGAAGCAACCCTTCTACCTTTGTAAGCCTTCTTTCTCACAGAATCCCTGGCTGTTATCTATTGAACCAAATGTTGAAATTTGCATCTCTATTATGAATAGTTCTTCAAATAGTGTGGACTATACTAGCGAGGATGATTGGGGGTCCTGAAGCTACTCTCTCGAGGGGTACTGATTATAGTGAAATCGGATGTCTGATCCAGCCAGACTACAGTGACAAAGGTTGTGGGTGGAGCCATTGGAGGGGTGGAACTAGAGCTTGTTGATGTTGAGACTGACAATAAAGATCATCCTATTGATGCAGAGCCTATTTATCCTATCGATACAGAACCCAAAATTCATTATAGGAAACTACAAGAAGACCCATCTACTGAGATTCTGGTAGTATTCCCATAGTATGAACCTATTGACCCAGAGGATTGAGATGAGACTCCTTCTGATGAAGAAGATAGAAAGGTCATCCATCACTAGTCATGGAAAGTGATTAAGTTCTTCATCCACAACACTCTCTTATTAGAGTGGGTGAACCAGGTGGGGAGGCTTAACCATAGGTTGAGTGACTTGTGCACTAGAAGAGTAGATGCTCAAAGACATCGCATGCTCGTTAGAGATTATCATGCTGAGAAGATGTGGGATAGAGACTACGGCCTTAGTATAAGATGGTAGTAGAGGAAGGTAGATAATATCCAAAGTCTATAGGATGATGAGTGAGAAGTCCATTGTTTGGGGGAATGGGTGGTTGGGCAATCTATTCTTATGGACACCCAAGCAGGGCTCATATCACAGCTGAGAGCCCAGTTGGCAAAGGCCAAGAAGTAATAATGATGAATGATCCAAGAAATGGCTAAAGATCAAGCTGAAAAATACTAGGAGTAGGCCAAGGATGACAATATTCTCCTTGTGTCCCATGAGGAGAAGAGGGATCTTGAGAAGTGACGACAAATTCTAGATTCCACAAGCCGAAGATTTTAAGAGTTGTAAAATTCCCTTAAAACATCCAATCCGTAGGGGCATCATTTTTTTGAACTCAAGAACACAATTTTCATACTTTTCTTATTTAAACTGCGTGCAAGAAATTTTTTCTATAAGATTTGATTGTTTCATATAGATCATATTTGTGATACAACTAGTGATCAAATCCCTAAGCTCATGTGGGTAATACCTAGGGCGAGAAACAAGAGATGGACACATAGCCATTTGTTCAGAATGTGAGAGATCCAGTAGATTACTAAACACTCAGTGTTTTGATCACCACCAAGGGTTTTGGAATGAGAGAAGGAGGCCTGAGTGGAGAATGAAGTTCTCAGAACAGTCGAATTGTTGCTTTCCCAACATGATCTAGTGTATGTGTGGGGTAACACTAGGGGAATTGGAATCAATCCAAATAGAGGGGAGTGGAAAGTGTGAATCATGATACCCAAAATTCGGAACACTGTAGGGATATCCTGACAATGAAGGATAACTATTGACCATGTTTGAAACACAGTATCCATATTTTGTTAGCCTAAAATGCGGACAAAAAATAAGGGTCGACCACAGACCATGTTCAAAACATAGGACCTATATTGAGATTCGGTTCAAAAATCTCTCGGAACATTGGCCCAGTACAATAGGTGAGCCATAGGCTAAGCATCCATACTGTTAGGGGGTTCATTTGGATGTGAAAAGTGATAGGGACCCAAGTAGAGGGACATATGAAGCATGAAAATGGAGTGATAGCATGTCCATGTGGAAGTCAACATCCAAAAATCTAAATAATTGTGCTTCTAAATGTGTTGATGTGGATGAATATAGGTTATGGGTCCCAGTTTAAGATCAGTGACCTAAAAGGATAGGTAAAGGGGTAAGAGGTGTTCCAATGGACCTGAGGCTGGGCTTGAGGGAAAGATTCCAACACAGTTTATTGTTGTGCAATTAGGAAAAGTGATGAAAGTGATCATGAGGGAGGCACATGGCATGATTGTTACAAACCCGACATGAGTGAGGACCAAGGAGGTCCATATCATGCCACCCACTTCGGAAAAAGGGGCCTAGTCTAAGGATCCAGATGAAATTTAATGAGAGAACCTAAGAATTCCATGCAGTTTAATGTCATGCGGTGAGAAAAAATGTTGAAGGGTGGGGCCCCTTAGGGGATAACACAGTGTGATAAATAAACCTAATGTGAATGGAGATTGAAGAAATCCACATCGCCCCATGCTCTCCTAATAGGGAACCCTCAGGAAAAAGGGATATAAATAAGGATGATGTTGGGGTTTGGCCTGAGGTAAAATTCCCAGACGTTCTTACATATCCCATGAGGATGAAAATCAAGCCAGAACTAGTTCAGAAAGAACCATGTAGTTTAACATCATGCGGTAACTATGAAATAGAGAAGGGATCTATGAAGGGGTATGTGATGTGGTAACTATAAAACTATCATAAATGAGAACATAAAGAAGTTTGTACCACATCATGTGCCTTCAATAGAGATCCATGGCCAAGGGTCCAAAAAGTATAATTTTTAGGATGGACCTGAGGCGACATGTTCGGGTGTTACTACGTATCCCATGATGATGGGAATCAAGCTGGATGTAGTTTTCAAAGCACAGTGTGGTGAGAGACCAACACTGGCGAGGGAAAAACTCTCTAGTGGGGAAGCTGAATCATCCCATAATCATCATGGGAATCTTGAACTTATTTGAGGTAGAATCATAGTTTAAAGTCATGCATTGAGGAGGTGGTTACCCAGAAAGGAAATGTGTGGTGTGGTACATATCCTAATTTTAATGAGGTCTATAAGAGTCCACACCACAACACATGTTCCCAGTGGGATTCTTTAGACCATAGACCAGAGGTAGCCTAACTTGGGTCTAGACCCTAGGGAAAGTACTCATGTGTTCGTTCATATCCCATGAGGATGGGAGTCAAGCCATACGTAGTTTTGGAGAACCCATGTAGTTTAACGTCATACGGTAGGATGGAGGGTGAAAGGGGAGATCCCAAAGGAGGGAGTATGTGGTGCGGTCGTTATAGACCCAATGTGAATGAGAACTAAAGTAGTCCATACCCCACCACGCAATCCCCAGGGAAATATCAGGTCAAGAGACTGATAATGGAAAAATTTGGGCTGACCTGAGACCAATTGTATGGGCATTCCTATGTATCCAATGGGGATGGAAATCAAGCCACACTTAGTTCTGAGAGTGTAGTTTAACTTCATATGGGATAAAAAGAATGCGTGGTTCGACTGCACCAGTACTCATCCTACCAAAACCACTAAGCCCAAGTGAGTCATGTTCGATGTGGGAAACCAGAAGTAGTGGTGGTATTTTCCTGGTACTGTGAGGAACACATTAGGGGAAATGGAATACTATGTGAATAACATCCCAATAATACCGACTCGCCTAGTTAACGTACATTGATGCACGGAGGGGTAAAACCGAGTGTTATGGAATTCAACATAAATAAGGAATTGGATAGATGTAAGTCATGGGGCTTAATATTTGGATTGCAATGATGGTGGAATGATGATGGAGGAAAACTATTAACCTTGTTCAAAACACAGCATCCATTTTGTGTTATCCTGGCATGGGGAAAAACAAATGAGGGTCGACCACTGACCATGTTCGAAGCACAAGACCTATCACAAAATGTTGTATGAGGTCTTCTGGGGTTTTGGCCCAAGATAGTAGGTGATCCAAGGTGGCATGAGACCAGTACATAAAGGGGGGTCCCTTCAGACATGGAAGAGGATTGATATCGAAATAAAGGGCTCATGAAGCATGGACATGAAACAAGGGAATGTCCATGTGGAATCCAACACTGGGGGATCTATACCACGATGCATCTGAGTATTCCAATGAGACATGTCAGATAGAGGGAGTCGAATCCCTTTCCAAGGACAGGGGTCCTGGGGATGAAAAATCTTAGTCTATGGTCATAGAGTGGACCATTGAGAGGGTAATTGGTTTAATGGGATTTGCACAGGGTGGCAAAGTCGAAAAACGGGATGTGGATGAGGACTAAAGAGGCATTCCATATTATGGAACATTCTTAATGAAAACACCCACATAGTTTAAATTCATGATGATTGAACTAGGGTATGCAGTTTAATGTCATGCACATAGATGAATGTAAGATTTTCAGTACCTAGGGCTAGACCTGATGACTAAACGTTCGAGAATTCCTACATATCCCATGAGGATGGGAATCAAGTCATACATAGTTCTCACGAGAAGATCTTAGTTTTTTGTCGTAGAAGTTGGGCTAGGTTGGGGAGAGAAATGGGTGACACACAGTGAAGTTTTTTCAAAACTCGATGTGAACAAGGACAATAGAAGTCCATACTATGCCACATGCTCCCAGGGGAAACCTTAAGTCGAGGGACCAAAGGTCAAATTTGGGTTGGGCCCATGATGAATTGTCCAGGTGTTCCTAAGTATCCCATGAGGATGGGAATCAAACAATACATAGTTCGGGAAAGATTTTTGTAGTTTATCGTCATGTGGTAAGGATGTAAGAGAATGTAAGGAAGATACACAATGGGAAATACATGGAATGGATGTCATAAAACTGGTGTGAATGAGGACCCAAGAGGTCATCACCACACTACATGCTTCTGATAGTTTTTGGGCCAAGGGGGCAAGAAAGAGGACCAAATTTGAGGTACTTGGGGCTAGACTCGAAGAAAAAATTTATGGACGTTCCTATGTATCCAATGAGGATGGGAATTAAGCCACATGTAGTTCTTGAATATGGAATGGTAGGATACCAATTCCAGGGGAAATACAATCATGTAGTTCTATCCCATTCACCAAAATAAGCGTCATTTGATGGATTTTTGTTTTGTTTTATAGCATGGATGTGAGTGTTTTCTTCAATAAAAAACCCAGGAAAGAGAATCCAGGCATTGATGCAGGAATCAATCCCAATGTAGGCCTTGAAAAATGGAATGGTAGATTACCAATACCAAACATGATGTACCCTCAAGATAGGACACCACAATGTTGTGTTGTTTTTCATTGTGCGGCCAGGATGATTGTGTCACAGTTTAAGGTTGTATGACAGGACCAGATTCCCTTTAACATCATATAGAAAAGATGCAATAGTTTAAGGCCATGTGGTACCAAGTAGTATAGTTTAATGTCATATGGATTGGATTCATACATAAGAATAAGGTCTTAAAGGGAATAGTCATGGCATGATAAAGCATACCCAATCTGAATGATGACATAAGTCTAGACCACACCGTGTGCAACCCTAGGGGGAGAGGACCTCGGGACAAGGGTCCAGAAAAGATCAGAGTACATGGGGAAAGACTCAAAGATGAAATATATGTGTGTTCTTACATATCCCATAAGGATTGGAATTAATCCAAACATAGTTCTTACAATCTGTGTAGTTTAACATCATGCAGTAAGGATGAGGAGGGGTGTTATTTTAAGGTCGTAGAGTTCAGACCAAAACAAATGAGATTCCTCTAAGCGGTCTCAAACCTTAACCAAGTCTCTAATCCCATGTGAGCTAAGATCGCTGTGGGAAATAAGGGAAGAGAAGGTCTTCGTAGCACATGGAATGCTCAATAATGGGAAATGGTGCAGAGCCACAAATGGCACCACAACATTGATTCATCCTCTTAATGTGCATAGGTTCATAGAGGTATAGCACCAAGGGTTTCGAAATTCCAGTTGAACATGATGGATTGGAAAGGGATGTGAATCATGCAACCAATATTTAGGGTTTAATGAGGGTGGTGTAATGATGGAGGATAACTATTGACAATGTATAAAGCATAGAATCCATATCATGTGACCTAAAATGGGAATAAACAAATGAGCATCGACCACTGACCATATTCGCAATGCAGGACTTGTGTCAAATTTTCATTGAAAATCCTTAGGGAAGTTAGCCCAAGATGGTAGGAGAGTACTTAGGTCTAGAATCTATGCCCGTTGGGGTTCTTTCAAATGTGAAATATGAATAAGACCCTCATAGAAGGATGCGTGAAGTGTGGTGGTACCCATGCAGTTTAAGGTCTTGCTGTAAAGATGAGGGATGAAGGAGGGGTTTGTCAAGGGGATGTGCACGACATGGAAAAAATATCCCAATGTGAACAAGGATGTAGAGTCCATACCAAACCGCACAATACTAAGTGAGGAATTAGGCTAAGAGGAAAGAAATGTCAAGGTACCTAATGATGGGCCATAGATGAAAAGTCTCAGCGTTCCTATGTATCCCATGAGAATGGGAATCAAGCCATACAACGTTCTGAAATGTTGTGGAGTTTAACGTCATATGACAAGGACATAGGAGATCTTATTTTAATGTCATAGGGCTCATAAAATTTTGTAGTTTATCATCATAAGGGACAAGGGTGTTGGTTTAACATCCACCAGGATGAGTATAGGAATTTTAACATCTTATAGGATGGTAATACAGTTTAATGTCATGTGTGGTGAGGGCTGGGTAATTTTATGTCCTTCATCCTAGATGATAATAAAGTTTAACATCTTTCAGGATGAAAGGGGTATTATTTGAAGGTCATAGAACTCAAACCATTTTTCATTTTATCATCCTACGGGACACAGGTCGTGGTTTAATATCCTTCATCCCATACGGATTACACAGTTTAAAATCATATGATTGAGATAGAATAGTTTAAATTCACATGGGACAATTAAGCAAAATATTTTTTGAGGAATTGATCATTGGTGGGAGGAGTAATATGCTCACCATTCATAGTTACCAGAGAGTATGCACCATTTGGGTAAACATTGTGAATGAGATAAGTCCCATCCCATTTGGGAACTAGCTTTGGTGGCTTCCTACTAGGTATCATTAGCGTTCTCATGGCCAACACCATGTCACCTTGTAAGAAAGATCAGAGGAGATAATTCTTATTGAAATATATAGCTATGTTTTTCTGATGCCTCTCCAAATTTTGTAGGTCATAAAGCATATTATTTTTTAGGGCCTCCGGTTCATCCAGATGGATTTTAGCTACTTTGTCTGGTGCTTGCTAATCATAGATGGCTATGTGTAATGAGGGTAACTGGATCTCTATGGGAAAGAATGCCTCTATTCTATACACCAGGGAATATGGAGTCACCTGAGTGGAATTATGAATCTTCATCTAATACTCCCAGAGAGCATTTGAGAATTTTTCCATCTAACTCTTCTTGTTTTAACAAACCATCTTCTGCAAGATTTTAGAGTGGGTTTTGTTGAACGCCTCGATATGCCCATTTTCTTTCACAAGATAGCGAGATGTATGATTAGAATGGATGTTGTACTTGGCATACAATTTATTTAATAAAACTACTTAGAATTCTGTTCCATTATTAGTGAGGATGTCGTGAGGGACTCCAAATCGGTAGATGATATTGGATATTACAAACTCAATGATAGAACGGGCCTTGACTTCCTTGACTAGAACTGTCTCTTCCCGCATTGAAAAGAAATCCATAGCAGTCAGGATGAACCTGCACTAGCGAGCTTTCGCTGGTTGATATGGTCCCACAATATAGAGTCACCAGACCACAAAGTTACATGAGTACTTGGTAGTGTGGAGATGTTCTAGAACCCGATGCATGAAATTAGCATGGATTTGGCACTCATGGTGCCTCTTGGTGAACTCGATACAGTCACAGATCATGGTGGGCCAAATGTATCCCATTATCTAGATTTGATGAGAAATTTTTTCCCCACTTGATGAGCCCCATAGGAACTAGAATAAACTTCTTACATGATCTAAGAAAACTCACCTCCTTGAATGAAATGAAGGAAAATCCAATCAAAACCACATCTATAGAGGATCTGCTCAAGACTAGGACCACTCTGGAGGGTGAACTGCACTATGTGCCATCGGATTTTCACACACTTGGCTCAATCTTCTAGGAGATTTCCATGATGAATATACTCGATAAAAGGGGTCCTCCAGTCAGAAGTCACTTCTAAAACTATAGCAAGGGGGATTGAGGTCTTGATGTTGAAGAATCAGTGGTAATATGACTTACCTATGGGATATCATCATCATTCGAAGTGAAGAGAGCGATGAATCATTGATTCACCACATAGATAATCAAATCATCCTAGTCAGGATCTGCAAGAGATGCAGCCAGGCTTTCCAAGACATTGACTCGGCCGTTCTACCATCAACGGACATGAGTAAATTTTGTCTGGGAAGGGAACTAGGCCATCAGCTAGCGAGAATGCTCAAACAATGGTACAAGCTTCAGCTACCTGATGATGTAGTCACTGTTGATCATCTTGATGACCAATTCGGAGTCCCATTTCACATGCAAGTGGGGAACTTCAATCTTAAGGGCCAACTCAAGACCAGTGATGAGAGCCTGATACTCATCCTTGTTATTGGTACAGCCTTTTGAAAACAGGAATGAATAGGGAAGGACATCTTGTGTAGGAATGATAAAGATGATACCTAGGCCCACTCTATTGAGTATGGGATCATTAAGTCTTATGCATATAGGTTTTTGGGAAGTACCATCAAAGTGAATTTTCCAACATAGAATGGATTGATGCACTAATATAATGGCTTCATCTAGAAAATAAAGATCCAAATCTTGGACCGTGAGAGATGGATTGTGAGAAATTATTCCAATCTCTGTCCCTTGATATCCTTCTAGGGGAAAAATTGATGTCAAACTATTGAAGGATGATTTCCCACTGAGCTAGACAGCATGTCCACATGGGGTGGTTCAGAACATACTTCAGTGAATCTACTCGAGACACTAGTAGTATCTCATGGTACTGCAAGTAATGTCAAAATTTCTACACTGCGAATACCAGTGCGAGGAAGATCTTCTCGAAAGAATAGTATCTTGTCTCTGAATTGAGGATCATGTGGTTGAGATTGTATAAACTATTCTATGTTCCCCCATTATTCTTATGGGTGAGAAGGCTATCGAGGGACCGTTCCAGAGCAGTCACATAAAGGACCAGTGGCTTTCCAGAAATAGGTGGAATCAAAACTAGAGGCTGTAGCAGGTACTATTTGATTTCTTCAAAAGAAATCTAACACTCCTCATCCCACTGATAATCGGTACCTTTCTTCATGAGTTTGGAAAAGGGATTACACATTCCAGCTAGATTTGTGATAAATCGGTGTATGTAGGTTAAATGGCCTTGAAAGCCTCAAAGCTCCAAAATGTTGCTCGAAGGAGACATTCAAATGATGTCATTGAACTTTTTCAGATCAATCTCAATGCCTCTATATCTAACAATGAAATTGAGAAACTTTTTGGAGGTCACCCCAAAGGCACACTTCAAGGGGTTCATCTTCCGATGGAGGGAACGGAGGAAGCTGAACACTTTCACAACATCTTTGAGATGGTACTAATGCTGATGAGTTTAACCACCAGATCATCCATATACCATTCCACCAATTTCACAAGGATCATCCTAAATATGCGGTTCATGTCTCGCTGATAGGTGGCACCCTCATTCATTAGACTGAAAATAATTAACGAGTAGTAGAAAGTGCCTTGTGGTGCCCTGAAGGATATAGATCCTAATCCTCAAGTTCTATTCATATTTGATTATATAGGGAATTCCCATCCATGAAGGAGAGGTCCTAGAACCCAACAATAGCATCAATCAATAGTTTTTTAATAGGAAGGGGAAAGTCATCCTTCAGGCAATGATGGTTGAGATCTCAGAAGACGATGCATACTCTGATATGTCAATTCTTCTTCATGATGGGAACAATATTAGCGAACTATATGGGGGTACTAGGCCTCCTTGATAATTTTGTATTAGATTAAATTATCATCCTTGACATCAACCATGGCACCATGAGATGGGTAAATATTTCTAGGAGTTTGCTTAAATCCATAATGATTTACTAGAAGACTGAGATGGTGGACAACAACCTGAGGATATAGCCCTCGAATCTAGTCATAACTGCAACCGAATACATCACAATGCTACTTAAGTAAATCCATGTATCATTTTTACTCTTCTATATTCATAGCGGCACATATCAATGTTAGTTTCAGATCTGTCTCATTATTGAGGTTCACCAGTACCAATTCATCAACTGTAGTAGAGACACCCTATTTTAATGCAGGAGGGGAATCTTCCAAATCATCTTCTTAATCCATGGTGAGAGGATCATTACCAAGAAGAAACTCTTCTGAGTTGATAGATCCTGATGGGACACAGGTTCCAGCCTGGGTGGTAGTGGAAACTTCATTGAGGGACTATTGCGCTATTGAAACCATATCAATGAAAGTTTTCGACCTGATATCATCTTTCCTTCTACCCAAGGGGCCACATTTGGTGATATCAAAGTAATAGTATCTCAAAATCGTGATCTGGTTTATCCCATCCTGGTGAAATAAGCAAGTATTACTTATTGTGGTTACCATGGTGTGAGCATCTCAATACCTTATAGGATTAGAGGGCTCTGGGAACACCCAGGCCGGATTTGTCTAGGAATACGAGGTGATATTCTAGTTCTCCTTATACTTGGAAGCTCACTTCTCCCTCATTCTAGAGACAACAAATAATTTCCCTAAGTTCGGGGTTGTGGCCTCCAATCAGTGAATTGGGAAAATGTTTGCGTCATTCTGGTTTGTCCATGGGTCAGTCATAGCCATATCGCGTTCAACCTCTTTAGCCTAAATATTCTTATCCTTGCTCTTGTAATAGTCTGCATCCAGGTAACAAGATTCACAGGAGGCAAAGGAATATGCATCACTTTTTAGTATTCCTACTCAACTATTAAGGGATTA
Organism: Viscum album; assembly: GCA_963277665.1. Classification (NCBI taxonomy): domain Eukaryota; kingdom Viridiplantae; phylum Streptophyta; class Magnoliopsida; order Santalales; family Viscaceae; genus Viscum; species Viscum album. Next base: position 2,275,602 of record OY728146.1, on the reverse strand, counting down.
CTTAAGGAACTGGTGATATAAAGAAGGGATTGTTTTGTGCAGGTGGAGCCATTTCATACCCATCAATGCATTGTAAGCGCTGTATTGGGAGACAACCATGAACTTGGTGCTAGAAACTAGGCCACCAAACTAGGTCATTAGGAAAATCTTTCCAACTGGTGTCTGCTCTGTCCTAGCATAACCATGAGTTTTTAGGTTAGAGGGACTCAGATTTTCCTTGGACAGTACCATATTTCAGAGTGTCTAAGTTGGGATAAAGTTGATCCTAGAGCCCATATCGACAAGACATCGGTGGACCTCCATATCATTGAAATGATCAGTGATGTACTGTGGGAGGATGTGACTCTATATAGGAGAACCTTCATCTTCTCCGTAGAAATAGATGATGGTCTGACATTCTGCATTCTCGACTATCTCAGTGTGGAAGGATTCTGCAGCTACTAACTCTATCTCAAACTAGGAGGGATTTTTAAAGACTCTATAAGGGCTTCATGCATATACAATAATAGGAGGAGAGCCTTATGGATAGATATATTCATAGGAATGTGATCAAGATTCTTTAAGATATCGTACTTCTATTATAGGTGTACACTTCTACTGATAAGAGGTTGATCGGTGGCATGAGGTTTGATGGGAACTGCTGGTTGAACTGAAGGATTCTGGCTGGTGCTGGGAATGTCTCATTTCTCACTAGTCGAATCACGTAGAGTGACTATTGGATGAGGTCCAGATGAATAAGTTCCATCCATAACAGGACGTGGATGACCATAGCATGGTCTCAGTTTCTCTTCCTGATCAAGTAGAACAAAAGGCAGTGGAGTTGGATTTGGTGAAATGAGATGAGAAGGTTGTGCATGCTGAGCTCTATGCTAAGCCTGCTACCTGGTCTTAGTGGTGTGAAACTCTTGGCTGGAAGCATTGACCAATGCATCCTGGCAATTCATATAACAACATATCTGTCGATGCCAGTATCAGTTGGGGATGTAAGAGAGATCTGTCTGGTAATCTTCTTTGTCGGGAACCATGTGGGGGTTTACTAGCTCCATGGTATTGAATGAATTGTAGCCTTGATCATCACTTAAAGAACCCTCCATCGTTGGGTGTATTCTGGGGGAAATCTCTATCTCTGGGGGCATTAAACCACCAAGAGTACGGGATGATGATGGCATCGGTGGGGGACGTTGCCTTCCCTTAAGCCATCAATGATTTCCATTATGGGAAGAGGAAGGTTGAGATGTTGATGTAGAAGTAGTGGTTGCAGGTAACACAATGGATTTCTAAGGCTCGAGAAAATTCAAACATGCACGAATAATACCATGGGTATGGGAAACTGACCTATGAGCCATCTGTATTTTTTAGACCCACGGTTAGAAACATGCTGCCATTCACCTTCACTATCACTACCATGGTCAGGCTTTATGAACACTCATGCCACCTGTGCTGGGGCTGGACCTAACCTAACTATGTTGTTATTGATATAATCTTGGAGCCAGTATTTAAACATGTATCAATGCTTGATGGTGTGCCCAAGGATCCGGTGATAGGGGCAGTATTTGGGGCGATCAATGAGATTTGCCTCTTTTGGACTCCTGCATTCCAGCAACCATAGGATTTCCTGTTCCAAGAAAATTCATAAATAACTGGGGACCTGATCCTCATTAAATGATTAGGTCTAGTTCTTTCTATCTGCGAATGGGGATCTAGGATCCTGTCCCTAATGAGGGACTGGAAGATCCTGTCGAGGAGGTGGAACCTAATTATATCTCATATATAGTGGAAGTGCATTACGTTGAGGTGCCTATCGATTCTGAGGTGAGAACTTTTGGGTCGAAGGCTACACCTAAGGTGGTGTCCCTCAACGAGGTTTTGGAGGTGGTTCCACTTGTAATAACTCCAGCTTCCTGGGGGCCTTTATTTTTTCTACTATTGTAGGATCATCCTTAATGGCTCTTCTCACAAGAACTACAGGAGGCAATGGATGTGCCTTCTTGGCTTGCTGCAAGGCTTCCTCCAGAAACTATCCTTTGTCAGATAAATCCCGAAAGCCCCATGGGTAGTTTTGAGTGATTTGGGAAAGGACCAATTCAGTGTTGACATTCTCCCACACACATGGTTATTAGTTGTTCCTGAGTATTTGACATATCAATGGAGTATGTGAGGCCTTTCCACCTAGAGACAAAGTCAGTGACACATTCGTCCAGCCACTGATTTCACTTGATGAGGCCCGTAATACTCATCTTCTGGGTGGGGGAACTGAACTGGTAGAGAAACTTCCTACAAAGATCCTACCAACCGGCTACTGAACCAATGGGTAGTTGGATATACCAAACGAATATGGGGTCTTCCATCATTTGTATGAAACACTAGAGCATGGAGGCCTCCTTCTATGCTAGAGTTCCCAGCATGGGTCCACACCTTGAAATAAAGTGTGCCACATGCTGCAGCAGATCACCCGTCCCATTAAAGGGGTAGAAGGTAGTATTTTTGAAACCAAGGGGTGATGGAATATCATCCACCCATGATGGATACGGCTTTCCATCAAGCGTTATTTCCACCTGTCAAGTTTCTAGGGCCTCAAGGTAGGCATTGAGAGTGGACATTGAATCATATTGGTAGGGATTCCTATCTTGACAAGGATCTCTAACCACCAGTGCATTGTAAGGTTCTTCAAAATTGTAAGTAGTCCCAGCGGCTCATAGGGTGGTTGGTGGGATGACTTGGGGGACTTCTAGGGTAACAGCTTGTGGAGCGGCTAGGGGAACCTGAGCTGGGTCCCGCAAAGGGTTATCATGCAACCTGGGTGGATTTAGTGATGCATATCACATCCTCTTTCCATAAACTCTGGCCTTTACTAGATCTATATGGATAGGATGATCAAGGTCACCCAGAGGTAACTCCCCTAGGGAAGGATTTACCTGCCCCTGCTACCCCAGTTGAGAATTATCATAATCTAGCTGTTATTCTATAGAACGTTCAGTGAGAAGGTCATTGACTATCTTTTTATGTTTTGTGATTTTTTGACACAACGTAGCCTTTTAGGGGTCTTCTTTTGTCTTCTGCACTGAGTCAGTTGGGTCATAGGGTTTGATGGCTACAACATGCTCTTTACCCTTATTGGGGTCCTGACCAAAGGATAATGACTTATATGGTGCAGGAAGGCCCAATAAATTTCATTGCTGGAGAGTAACCCTTACCAAAGGATCCAATAGGTGTGGCACCACCCATGGGGGTAAGTTCTCTTCAATGAGTCCTAGATCGGTTCTCTCCTATGATAGGTTGTCCATGTTAACTGTGACTATACCCAAATTCATATCCTCTATATTACTTAGGAAGTCAGAATGGCGCTGGATAGGACTGAAATGAAGGGAATCATACTTACCCCAACCATGAATCGGGACGTGGGGGGAAGCCTCCTTAGTAATTATATGAAGCACTATAAAGCTCTGGATGCATCATTTCTAGAGGGTCTGATGGTGACCAGGCGACTTAGGGCGCTGATCCATGTGGAGTGTATCCAATTCATCCATGAGGCATTGCTAGATGATGTTATCAATGTGATCCTAGATTTTGGGGTAATCCACTCATCGATGACAAATACTGAAGTGTGTTCCCTATAGGGTTTGGTAGAAGCACATGACCTCCTCCTAGGTAAGAAATTCCAGAGTACTGAAACCTACTACTGCAATGGGCCAGAACCTTTCTGGGAACCAGTCTGCTCCAAGGATCTCCCACAAACTCCTTAGCTCAGACTCGGGATTTGGCCCTTTATTTTCCCATTCAATGACTGGGGGTGGTTGAGGGGATGGAAACGATACTAAAGCAGACTGATTCAATAGTATACTAGTCAGTGGAAAATATGGTGTGTGGGATGACAAGCTGTCGCATCTTGGGTTGTCTTCCGATGAATGCACTGATTGCACCACCGTGACCCTGTAAGACGGATTAATGACCACCGCTTCCCATACAGGGGCTGCGGTCACTGACGATGGTTCATGTTGTTGCTCGTCCTCTATTGGTCCCTAGAAAAACTCTTTGTGATCTCTAGTTAAGATATAGAATGATCCTGTTGACAATATGGAGGATTGCACAGCCATGCCCTTGAAAGCGGCCAAATCTCCCTCCTCTTAGGTGTATCTTCAAGGGAATGCATCAATCTGATGGACATCACATTATAGAAGGATGAGGCTTATATGCCTTGTTACTTCCCCGACCCCTGATACGGAAGATCAAGGTGAGGGTTCCATCACCAAATCACACTCCACCTCAGAATCAGAAAATATAGATGGGTTTAATCATGGTTTGGAACTTCCTTGAATTCTCCCTTTGGTGGTAGTGACCCACCCTTCTACCCTAGGATGGTTCTTCAAGACATGGTAGGTTTTTGACACGGGGAGGTCCTACGTGCAGATTGGTTCTAGAGTTTGGAGGACCTCAATCCACACTGAATGGGATATAAGGAGGGATTTTATATCGGTTGTTGCTGACGTGGGGAGGACATCCGCTCTGATGATACGGGGTGTGAGGGGCACCAGGACAAATTTCGATGGAAACATGGGGAGGACCTCTGTGTTTGATGGTGCTAGAGTGGTGAGGGCCTCCACTAGAGCTAATAAGCACATGGTGGGAACCCCATGGTGGTTTTTCATAGTGTGTGGAGGGCCTTCACGTTGTTCAGCCCTGGTAGTAGTGGTATGAAAAGGGCCTTCATACTGATTACACTGGACACGAGAAGGACCTCCAGGTTCTCCATTGATGAAGCATAGAGGACCTACACTTGGGTGATTTCTAGCATGGGGAGGACCTATTCTAGAATCAATGGGCAGATAGGGAGGGCCTCCATGATGTTGGGTGATTGAGCAAGGAAGACCCTCATGTTGAGAACCTAGTATATGAGGGAAATTGTCATACCTGAGGCCAGTAGCATGAAGAGGACCTCCGTACTGAATGTCGATGAAGTGGGGAGGGCATCCATCAGAGTCGATGATAGTCGAATGTGGAGAACTTCTATACTAATTGAAGGAGTGGGGAGAACCTCCACTCTATTTGATACTAGTATGAAGAGGACCTATGTACTAGGTTCCGTCATTGTGGGCCAGCCCGCGTCGGCTCCTTCTTGCCCCGGTAACTATGAGAGACAGCTCAACCTTCTCACAGGGTGACTGGTGCTTCAACTTTGGTTGATCATTGAAATTTACCTACTCTATAACTAAAAGGTGACCCTGCCCAATGATGATAAAGGTCTGGTAGCTCATGCTGGTGGTGGATCATGCCATTGAAGTCAAGGGCGATGGTGCCCCCTGGTGGGAACACTTCTGAGTTTCCACCCGACATTGATGTTGGGTTAGCTGAACTAGATCTGGATGCACAGGGGGGTGGACCGCCTACTCTTCAATCTATAGGACCAGCTGGTGATACTGACACGACTTAGTGGGAGCCCTCCTTGGAGGCTCCCTAGTTGATGTCCTGGTCGGGTGGACATGGACATCCCTTACTTCATCATCATAATGGTGTGAGTGGTATGAGAGCTCTGGGGATAAGCTCCCAAAGCTGTTGAAGGTTAGATTGGGGAGGAGTGGCTCCTTGTGTGACCCTTGTGGGTGGTGGTGCTGATGGTTCACATATGAATTTGTGTCTTGGCGGGCCATGTCCCTCGTCGGGATGACCCCTTCCTGCTCATATCGTCGAACAAGACTCTCGATCACCCTTCTATGTATGAATTTAGAGGGTGGTAGGGGGAATGAAAGCCCAGTAGAAGTGGGTGTAGGAGTCATCATAGAGGAGATGAAGCCATGGGGAATTATCGAATTCATACAGACCCTACTTCTATATCCACGGGAGGGAGATGATTAGTTTCCTATAGCATGAGATTGGGTTCTTCAAAGTAGGAGAATTTAGCCATCAGTACAAGAAATATGAAACTGATGCACACTAGCCCAACTTCATTCAATCTTCCATGGCAAGATAGAAATATCCACACTGAAAACATCACAGACCGGAATTCCCAACGATTAACTTCCCCAACTTTGGTGAGTTTCACGCGAGGACCACTATTTTCTTGGAGATACATGGCACCAAATAGTTGGATTTGGTGATATTATTATCTATTGATGTCTCGATCACCACTGATCTCTATATTAAGGAGAAGATTCATGTCAGGTTCACCATTTTCGTTTCCGACACTTTCCCTGGGGCATGTGCTGTTGTGGTGCGACACGATGGATATTGCCCCAAATTCTCACTTTCTGAAGGCAGGAAGCATTCATCTCTTATTCAATTACATTTTCTCCTTGATCAAAATGGGATAATGGGATGTCGGTTCCTCCTTCTATGGATTCCTCCTCAGAAGTCATCTCATAGTCTGGGTCTCCCATATAGATTTCAGTCATTGTTTGTGAAACTCTTCCCAGTGTCATATCTTTGTGGATGCTAGTTAATTACACTACTTATTTCAGGAAATTCCAAGGGTTCAAGTTAGGGAGGAAACCTTCAGTTAGGGGAATAGTCATGTTGGACATTGTTGGCATTTTTGGAGGCTAAAAAACTGGTACACCTGGATTTATTCCCCTTATGATAGGGCTTATCAAGGATGTGGAAGCCCGAGGCATCCCATGTTGAGTGTGGGGAATCATATTTCATAGGCGTATACCAGATGTTTTCCTCATCTTCTCATATTTAACATAGGGTATGCCATGAGTTTAAAATCTAGCGGAGAAGTTTATGCCAAATTCATTGCTTCAGAGGTTTTCCTCAGGCATCTTATATTTAACAAGAGTTATGTCACAAGTTTAACATATAGTGGAGAAGAAATGAGAGTGATCAAAACATCCCCTAGATTTGGATCATATTAGTATATCCCTGGGAGGGTGCACCTGGAAGGTTTACTAGATGGATGAATCATAATTCTTATTAAGGATGGATCTGGGGTGGTGTGTCCCATAGAGGGAAGATATAACACTATGAAGGCTGGTCTATACACCATTGAGGGTAGATTAGGGAGAGTGAACCCCATAATGAGGAACACCAAGGTTTACCATTGGCTGGGATTGACCCTCAGGGAGGCTTTCTACGTACCCTATCTAGGTGATAGGGATCAAAGCCCATGTAGTTCGAATGGGTGAGGCTTAAAATAGGGGTCTACGCAAAGGAAAATGACCCAGATACATGTTGGGGATTACATATTGATAGAGGCCCATCACAAGAGGAACACTCTTGGTTGGATGATTATGGATTCTGTGGGGCTTATGTGTGGTTAGCTTCCCAAGTTCCACAAGTAGTGGTGATGAGATGGATGACATCATCTCACTGGGATATGGCGGCCTAGATAAGAATCTGGATGGATGATGAATGGTTGGATGAAGTGGATGGAAGGAATGGGGTGGAACTGACAAGAATATGAATGTGATGTTTGGATTGAACCTCAGAGAGGCTTCCTACGTATCCCTGTGGTAGGGAATCAAAGTCCATGTAGTTTGGTGGGACGATGGGACGCTTGAGGGGGTGGCCAGTGAGAATGGACACATGGATGGGAATCGAAGGAAATTGAACATCGGAGTTGGGGAATGACCTTCCTGAAGCTCAAAGACTGAAGGGAGAGACCAGGATGGGATGTGAGTGATGGTCTCGAACATCATAGAGGCTTCCTACGTATCCTCGTGGTAGGGAATCAATGTCTATGTAGTTTAGGAATGGGGCATAGAATCAGGGTTCACACAAATGATATCAACCCGAGGACATTCTAGGGATTATGCGTGGTTATTATCCCATTGCAATAGGGACATTATTGGTTAGAGGAGTGTGAATTGAGTGTGGGGCTTACTCATGGTTATCTTCCCAAGAGCTAGTCTAACGCCACTAATGGGTAGACCAAGGATGTGGGTCCGAAAAAAGTGGAAACTGATGTTTACCAATGTTTGGGGTTGAACCTCAAGGAGGCTTCCTACATAGCCTATCTATGAGATAGGGATCAAAATCCACGTATTTAGAAAGCATACAGTTTAACATCATGAAATATGAAAGGGGAATACATTTTAATGTCATGCAGGACAAAGGTGAGATGACCTAAACTGGTCGGGACTAATGGGTGATGGGCTTGAACCTCAGGAAGGCTTCCTATGTACTTTTCATGGAATAAGAAAAGATCAAATTCCACATAGTTTGGATGGTGGGGAATGGGGATTACACACTCAGGCGGCCCATGAGGGTGCCATGGTTGATGCTTACTCAAAGCCCACATGAGTCATGCTCGGTGTGAGAAACAAGAGGCAACAAGGACCTGATGATCACGTTGCTAAAGGTGCGTCCATGAGGAATAGATCAGAGCTTACATGTGGTTATCGGCTTAGGGAGATGGAGATTGGGACTTACTCTAGGATGAAAGTCCAATGGTAATAAAGACCAAAGGGAGAGAGATAGGGTATTAAGATTCCCCTATGCCCATCTCTCCTCAGGTATTTTGGCTCAGAAGAGGCGAGGAGGAGAAAAATTGTTACCTCCTACAAGAAAGGATATGGGATTACACAAGGATGGTTGCCCTTTCCCCACATACATATGTCATTATATGCAAGGAGGATCTCATTCTATGTGAGGAATATCTAACTCTTGTGGAGACGAGTAGGAATTGAAAATTCCCAAGTAAGGGCACCCCATGCATATTTCATATGGCAAGGCTATAGTTTAACATCATGTGCTAGAGAGGATGATTCTTGGAAGTTTAATGTCCTACATCTCGGATGAGGCTGCTTGGAATTTTAATGTCCTTCATCTCAAATGATGATTCTTGTAAATTTAACATCCTACAGCTCAAATGATGTGGATTCACTCCCCACCCCTAGGACTTACATAACTGGCACTCTTTTACCGTTAGTGAAAGGAATGCACCAACAATGTCATATGGACACGGGGTTGTGGAGTGATCCATTAAGGGGATTTAATTAACATGGATATGAAAATAACCAATAGCTGTTAGTGTTTCTATGTGAAGAAGCATGATGAAAAGCAATGAAACATGAAGCACTGCCCAAGGGTCATTGAAATCACTTCATACAAACCTGGTGGGTCGTATGGTAGAATTAGGGTTTTTGAAACAATGGGATTAATATGAAGGGACCTTTTGGAGCTCTGGTGCTCCAAAAAGTCGAGATACTCTGTGAAAGGGTATGATTTGTGAAGTGGGTTAGTATAGCCTAGGCATGGAGTATGCATGCATATGAACAGTGCTTCGCGAAGGGAAAGTGATTTCACAAAGTAGGACTTTGCGGAGCATGGGTGCCTTTCCAAGTGAGACATTGCGAATAAATGTACTTCACGAAACACAGTGATCATGCCTTAGCATGGGGTTCACATGTGAATGGAAGGTACTTAATGAAGCATGAGTTATTTGCGAATACATGAGTTCCCATAGGGATATCCTTCCATTGCAATGTCCCATGGGCTTCATGAAGGGCATCCCTGCTTGAAGATGGGTTGAATATGAGAAAAGGTAATGGTATTTCACAATGCTAAAATACCTTGAGGAGTTTATTTTCTCAATGTTTTTAAGAGTAGAGGGTGCTTCATTATTTGAGAGACGAGAAGGCGAAAAATCAGGATATTCATCCTTTGGGTTTTGGGGAAGCCTGGTATTTATAGGCAAGAGGTGGCGTGAAGCTTAGAGGTTAGGTCACAAAGGAATTGGACCTTGAAATAAGAGGCAGATCCATCAAGTTCCTCGAACTTTCAAATCTCTCCATCAACCACTTTGCATCTCTCGCAAATGGATCTCTCTAGTGCATTGTAGTCATAGTGTTCTTTGTCAGCTGCTTTGTGGCAGCACAGAGCTCTCTCTCAAGTTTTTTGTAGTCGCGGAGTTCTCCATCAGATGATCCAAAACAACCGAAGAGGATTATTTTCCTACTAATTTTCACTGATCACAGAGCCATAGTGACTTTTCAAGGATTCTTTACGAGGCTTCTCTATATGGCAGTCTTCCTTGGAATTTCTTTGGGGTTTGATTTCCCAAGGGAGAAATTTTGGCGCCAATAGTTATCCAAGTAAAATCATTAATAAAATTGATAAAGAAAAATTTTGATTTTATTGATTTGTGTCTCATTGTTAAATAAAGACCTGCATGAATATGGTCAATATGTCTAGTTGACTGAATCACAATTATCTTATGGATTTTTCTAGTCATTTTCCATTTCTAAAAATTTATGAAAATATCATATTCTATCCTTTTAAAAGTAATAAAATTTCATAGAGAATCAACTTTAAAAATAAATTTCATGATTTTCTACCCAATATACCCAAGTATATGATGCCACAACTTATTTTCATCTTCATAACATAGTTAATAGGAGTCATAATGTTCTAAATTCTAGAAAATATTTACACTGGTTATTTCTCCATTAGTTACAACGTTACCATATCTCACACTTTTGATGATAAAATAATATTTTAGTAAGATCAATTCTTTCCAATCATCAAAAATTTTACTTACACTTAGTAAGTTGTGTTTTAGTTTATCAAATAATATAATTTCCTTATATTTTAACTTTTCTTCTTCAATCTCAATCATTCTAATTCCTCTGATTATTAAGGAACTATCATTACTAGAGGTAACTAATCCTCCCTCTTTATATTCAACATCTTTAAATATTTTTAAATTTCTTATCATGTTTTAATAAAAACAATTATCAATAATCCATGGTTTGTTCATGTTAGTTTCTTTTAAGGTTATCTAAAAAATGATATTTCCTCAACTTTCTTCTTTCCACTTTCCTTTTCTTTTCTAGAACAATAACATATTCCAAGAATAGTTTTCATACATTATTTGGTATGGTGGACAACCTAGTCGCATATTCCACATACTTATTCCATACACTGATATTCTTTTTTTATTGGATGTTTTCTAATATCTTGAGATTTCACTTTTCCAACTTTCTGTGTTTTGGGGAAGATACTCATTATTCTTCCACCATTGCTTACCCGCTGTTTATACCTTCTTCTAAGAAGTGAAAAATTATGACAATAGTTATACACCATATTCCCATAGATTCTATATCACTAATAAAAAACATTAAATAGTGATTTTCTCAAAAAGTATGATCTTTATCTATATAAATTTTGTTGATGTTAATAACTTATTTCTTCTCTAACATTTTCTGGGCATGCCCCATCTTTCTTATGAATGTAATTTTCAAATTTTGGGAATGTGATATATTTTTCACAACCCATCTCAACCCATGTTTTCCAAGAACTTTTTTTACACCATAAATGTTATAAAAATCGTATAAAATTTAATTTTTGGATGATGGATAATTCACCTGATTCTTTTAATGTTCTTTATTTACATCTTTGGATTATTCAACTTATAATTCTGAAACCTTGATGAAATTTTCATTCAACTTTATTAAGGTATTTTCATCCTCAAAGAGTTTTAATTGAGTTTTTTTAACTTCATTTCCCTTAGCTACCAACATCTTACTAAAGTCTTCAACTATCTTTCCATGTTCATAAATTCTTAGTTTGTATCCAAAGATCTCGTAGATGTATTCTTATTCCTTATGAGTAACATATTTTCTTCCTTCAAGAACTTTTACACTATCATTATTTATCATTATGATTTCCTTCTGAAGAGTTTAATTTTTTCAAACATGCAACAAGTTATTATCTAATAAGAAACTCTTTGTAACATTCTTCACCTCCTTCACTATCTGATGAATCTTCTTTTTTCTCAATATTTGAAAAGAAGGTTATGATTATTTATGAACTTTTATCATCTGATGAATAAATCTCATCTAAGTTATATTAGACTTTCTTACATAGAATTTTTCTTCTATTTTCAGTGAAGTTATTCTTTCCACCAATTACTTATTCTCTTTCTTAGAAGTTTTATAAAACTTATTACACCAAGATTTTTCTTCATAATGATCTTCCAATTCCCCAAAATTTTTATGGGCAAATTCATTGAAAAATACCCTATTATTCCATAATCAGGACATTTTATAGTAATTTTACTAAATAAATTCCTCTTCCTATTTGGTAATTCATGGATATAAGAGACATGATTTTTTTTCATTCGACTAATTATCCTCTTTATCTTCAAAATCAAAAGGATAAACATATTCAGCATCTTGAATTTTTACCTTTCTCATAACTTCAAAATCTGTTTCATCTTTGATCTTAATTGTGAATGTTGGAGCTTTTCACATTTCACTGGAAATAATAATGTTATGAAATTCATCTTGTGATAAATCTTCTTTATCTAATAAAGAATTTATATTTTGAATAAAACATGTATAGAAATTCTCTCATGTGTTTATTCTCAATTTTATAATCTTCCAAGACATCTCTAAAACCTCTGATTTTTCAAAAAAAACACCATTCACTGTAGTTAATTAATCATCAATAATTTATTAAAATCTCATTTTTTCCTTCAAATTACTACACCATATTTGTAACTTTTCTTTCTTCACATCAGTTCTTTATTAGAAAATATTTTTGAGCATGTCTTGCATTAAATTTTCTATTTAAAGACCCATAACCTTCATAGAAACATATTACAATAGAGACATAATAATGTCATTTTTATCTTTTCCATAAACTTCAATGTTTCTCTTATCATCAAAATTCGTGAGATAATATTTCTCAATTGGTGGAAACCCAATTGTAGCAGCATCAACAACATCTAGAACAAGTGATAGAATATTATAAATCATTCTTTTTTTTCAACCATGATAATTTTTTCCATTAAAAGTAGGAATTCCTCTACTATTTATGGAATTTTTATTATCCATGATAATGATTAAACTAGGGAACCTCTCCCTCTAATACAACCTAAAGTTCATAATGATCATTAAATCACTAAGAAGGGGGTGGATCAGTGATATTATTTTTAAAAACATAAGTTTTAAGAAACATAAACACTAAAACTTGTTAGATTTTATTCCTAGTCAACTTTTAGTAAACTCAAATGCATGAAAATGTAGGAAAGTAAAAAAGCCACACAAGATTTAAAAGTTTCAGCCTTAGTGTGAAAACCTTTATCATTACCATAACCACTCATGTGGGTCTATAAAAATTCACTTTAAAGAAGAAGTGACTACAGATTTTGGATCAACTCCCATTAGACAAATTCTATCTCCTAATAGGAATGATTTTACTAACTCCTATCAGTTTAAAACTTATTCTTACAAAGTCTGAGCCATAACACAAGTTTTTAACTTTGTGATATATTCTCCAATAATGGTTTGTCTGAAAACTCTATCTAATGTGACTACATCTAATGGGCCTGTGTCTAATGGCCTCATTTTGATTCACCTTTTCAAAACCTATGTCTTTTAGAAACCATGATTGGATACTTAGTCTGATCTTTCTCAATAGGTTACTCTATTTCTGATATTTTAAACTTTAACTCTATCTGATACACAAATTAGAAACTTTATTGTTCCCTAAAAATTTCTTCAAAATAAAACTCAAATTCGGTTGGAAACTCACTCTAACACAATTACTAAATCATATCATCTTTTTTCGTTCTAAAAAATGATCAAGTATGATGTATTTTCCACCTCTATTTATAGGTGATCTCAAAAATAGAAAAGTCATAAACCTGAAATTTTATCCTGATCACCCAAATTCATAAATCTGAATTTATCGGATACTTGAAATTCATTTGAGAACTTGTCAAATATTCTAAAATCCTATAGATTCTTCTCAAATATTCGTAAATTACTCATGTATTTAGTGTTATCAACATTACACAAATTATACCTTTTAAATTTTTTTCCAAAAGTTTTTTCCAAAAATTGATTGTTTAAAACTTCTCTATCCATAACTCTATATAGAAGTCTCTTCATCTTTCTAGTATTCTTAACCAACTTGAAATAAAATAATATTTATTCAGTCCAATAAAATTTTTATAATTAAAACTCTAAAACTTAAAAATAATTCAATCTTTATACAGCCTATTGCAAAACTCCGATCTTTAAACTTCATACATGTTTTCTATCCCTAAAATCATATCCTTCCTTAGCATGTTCCTCCAAACTAACTAAAGATATTCAACTAAATTGTTGTAACTTCTAAATATTTTAGATTCTTTAAACAACTTGCTAGTATAAAATTAAACAATTCTTTTATTTTATTTGTTTGGATACTTTGTTCTATTACAAACTTAAACTCTTCTTACTATTTCTTCACAAGTAGTTTCGAAACTCAACTAATTAACTTTAATATATTGAAACAATTAAAAAGTTTATGACACATCTCTATCTAGAAAGGTTTGTCCAGTGGTCTATTTCTAGAGCTCTGCGACTGATTAAAAAAGATGATCTTTCCCTTTTTATTTTCTCATATATTTAAATATGATTTCTTGAGTCCCTTTTAATTTCTTCCACATTTTGAAAAACCACAAAAACTCAATAAAAAAACTTTATTCACTTTTCATAAACATCATCTTTGCATTTTCTGATCTGGTTAGTCTGCTGAATTATTCTAGTCAAGTCTATCCAATAAGCAATGTTGTAATGTCAGAGATTCTTATAAGAACCTATGCCTTATTTTCCTAACTGAAAAATAGAAACTTTTTCTTCCAGTATGTTTTCATGAACTCATTGATTTTCAAAAACTCATACTTTATAACAAAAACTTTGTCTGAATGTTTTGTCTGCAAAGTTTGTTTGATCAGTAGTCACTAGTGGAATTGGGACCTATACGAACACTTATTTCCTAATAGTTTAAAAAACCATTGGGATAAAGACCCTTTACCAATGGTTCTAGTAAACCGTTGGTATAAGGTATTATGTGTTGGTTTTTTCCAACAGTTTTGTTAAACCGTTGGTAAAGAAAAATGTTACTTACGGTTTTTATTAACCGTAGGGAAAAAGTACACCCAATTTGGGGTTCCTCATCCTGGGTGAACCGTCCTCGACCTCCGCTTTCCGACCCCTTCCCACCCTCCTCAATCTCAATCTCCTCTCGGCCTCCTCCTCTGCCTCCTAGCCCCCCTACCTCTCCTCCGGCAGTGTGCTCCTTCCCCTCTTGGCTCCCTCTTCGACGACGACTTCCCCCTCCCCTCTCAGCTCCCAGCAACATTACCCCTTCCCCTCTCGTCTCCCACTCCTGGGGACATCCCCCTCCCCTCTTGGCTCAATATCCTCCGACGAAGTCCCCCAGACCCCTCTCTAGTTGCACGTGAGACCCCCCATGGTCGAACACCCCGCGAGATGTCCCCCTCTCTCGGCTCCCTCTCCTCCCACCAGGGTTATTGATCGGTATTTCCAGGTAAGAATTAGTATTCTTTTTTTAAAAATGAGGCAACAAGGCATGAATTTTTTGGTTCATAGTTAGGATAACCATTCATATTAATCTTGAATTTTCTAGACTTTTGGTTAGTAACCAACTCATGGTGTACTGAATTATTGGGTAAATTGTAATTTTTTCAAAATAGAGTCTTCTAGAAATATAAGGTTAGATTCACAGGTTGTATTCCATTAATTTGAACAGTGCATTCAATAAAAAGTTCATGATATTTTAAAAACCTCATATTTTCCTCTATAGACTCCTATTTGACCTTATATTGTGTTGGATTTTTTTTAATCATGATATATAAGCGATGAGGTTGTATCATCATTAAGATGTGCAATGATGTGGGTTAATTGGAGGTGAGTGATGCTATATGATATTTTATGGGTTATGGTGAGGAGTTTCTTTCCCTTTAATTGATTAGTTCATAAAACATAAGTTGGTGTTGCATATATTATGTAATTGGAATTGGTAAAGTAAAATGTTTGTCTCGGATTTCCGAGTTGGTTATTTGGATGGTATTCTATATCAAAAGTGGGTATATCTCTATTGAATATGGGTGTATTTTTCAATTGACCAATGTATTTATTAAACTGACCTTTCAATACAAATTTCACACAATACAGAAGCACCATAGAAATCGTAGATAGACACTACACGCCACAAGACACCCATGGGAGACACCCCTTGAAATCTACGAATAGTTAAGGGGCCATTAACTTAGGAACTAACGTCGATTGGCACTCAAGCCTTGAGAAATTCCCATTTTTTGTAGAAAAGATACCAACACCTTTATTCTTAGTATAGTATAATGAAATGGTTTACACCCTCATGACCAAGTAGAACATTTGGTTCATGGACAGGTGCCCAACCAGGTTCAGGAGTAGGATCAACTACTAAACATTTATTGTTGTCCCTATGAGGTTCTTTCCATGGTGAAGAGGGTTATGTGCACAATCTTCAACTCAAATAATGTAGAATAGGTGAATTTTCAATGGATAAATGTACTAGTATGGTGTTTCCAACAACATGCTATATAAAGAACATAATGAAAAATGAAGAGGTTATTAAATGGAACTCTTTCCCCCTTGCTTGTAGGAACATGATATGACCCATGGGGCGGTGTGGTTCTTATATATTGGGAGGTGACATGTATAGTCATAGGATACAGGTATGTTTTTGTTTAGTTTTTATTTTATATTCTTTATTGCATTGGCCACTTAGGTATTTTACTTCTTTCTACGGACAGAGAGTAGTGATGTTATCCTGACAAGTTGACGTAGATCACTTGTATATTGTAATACCATGAGGTGTGAGTGTGAGGAAACATTGGAAGATAGAGGAGCCTGGGTTTCTTCCATGATATGGAGTTGTTTTTCTAAAACATTGTGTGGGAACATTTTTGGAGTATGTTGGAGTCATGAAATAACCCCAAGTGTCTTCATGAGATCGCATAAATAACCCCAAGTGTCTCTAAGTGTCTCCATACATCGTATCATCCTCGCATGGGTTGGACACTCACCCAATCCTATCAAACCTAACCTAGTCTATCCTTTCATTCACATAGTCTAGACTCATCTCTCGAGGATTATCCCATGCCTCGATGCACATCTCATCATCCAAATAGACAAAAATGATTATTCACCTTATGATTTTCCTAGTCACAAAAGCACACCATGTCGAACCCATCTACATTATATTCTCAATAATACGGTCAAGAACCTCATCAAAATCATGTATTATGACCCATCCCCACTAACCATGTTTCATCCTAAGCTAAATCACACTAAGCCTCTTGGCATTATAATGCCAATCTGTCCGACAATACCCAATTCCCACACTCGCATGTCATCCTTCATATCTTTAGTTGAACTCTTGATTCATTAAATGGATTAAAACCTTTCATAATACATTTTATATACTCAGAGGGACCATCCCACTCTAAGAACCTACAAAGATTCCAATCCATCCTCATAAGTATTTCCTCATCAAACACTAGATATACAATTGCCACACCTATCACTACAAGGCCCAATCCTCTTAGGAATATGGAATTTTATCTAAATCCTCATCGTTAGTGACATCAATCACATTAAAGCGCATAAATTTCAACTGAACCCTACATTCCAAGAATTATTCATGTGGGCAGGCCCCATGGAAACAGACTAAGAACCAAAACAACAAATAATAATGCCAAATACATGCATCGTTTTTAAATTAATATCTCAAGTGTAAACATAAAAACCAAGAATAATGAGACCTCATCCATTATATCGAACAAAACCAAACTTAGTTGAAACTCAGGCCAAATTGATTATATACCATTAATAGGAAGAGTATTTGTTAATTAATAGAAATTTATTATTTGATAGTATTATTTTGAAACATTGATCTGTTTCCCCTTTGCTTGCAAGAACATTATTTGACCCATGGGGTGTTGTGGTACTTATATATTGGGCGGTGACAGGTATATTCATAATAGAATGGTATGTTTTAGTTTAGTTTTTATTTTATTTTAGTTATCACATTGGTCACTTATATCTTTGACTTCTTTCTATGGATAGAGGGTAGTTATATTCTGCAAAGGGGGCCAGAAGGAGTTCAAATTGATTCAGTCCACTGGCTTTGATCTGAGGTAATATTCTATGGTTAATACTTGTCTCTCACCTAATGTATTTGGGGATTTAGTGTTTTTGACTCCATATTATGTTTTTGGTAGGGTGTTGGATCGTTTTTTGTTGGTTCAAGTGGATTTGGTTCTCCGCTGCCAATCTAGGTAAGGTTTTATTTCCATTGGTTGGTTTCTCACTGGTTATGTAGCATCCTTCATGTGTTTTAAGGTTCTTAATATCCTTTGTGTAGTGCATTGATCCTTTCTCACTGGTTTCCAGTCTCCAAGTCAAGGGTGACTCACATGTGTGTGCATAGGTATGTAAGTATATGTATGTGGGTTCTCCCGTTACATGTATAGTCACCCATGGCAGTGATTATGTACGTATGGGGCTAGGTGTTCCCATGTATATATATATATATAAATTCAAATGTAGGTGAGTGGTGACTGATATATGCATATAAGCATATGTGAAAGGATCCCCTTGCACAAGCTCATGGCCATGAGGGTGCGTTCATAGGGGCTAGGTGTCCTTGCATGTGTCCGAAGGTGTGTATACCCTGTGGAGGAGTAACAGGTTTTAGTTAGAAAGCTCCAAGAGCCGAAGTGGAAGTCTTGGTTCCTCCTTGAGGTAGAGTCCCTCTCGTAGCCTCTTTAATTTAAGAATGATTTAAATTGAATTTAGCTTCTTTCTTAATTCTGCTTAATTATATTGAATTTCATATCTTGAATAAGTGTTCTTTAATATAATTGTTTCATTTGATAAATAAAGACATGTTTTTATAATAAAACCCCTCTAACAGAGGTGCGCTATCTGTGAAAACTCACAGTGGTAGTTTAGGATGTATGATTCTTTTCCGTCATTTCATTTCCCTTTAGACGTTGCTTCATTGTGCCGCTCACTACAACCTTCCAACGATCCCTTTTTATAACATGTTAAAGAGTTGATTTGTTCTATCATGTCTGTTGTCCCGTTATCTTATGGTGAAACCCATTTTAGGTGTTTTTCTGGCCTCTTGGCCACCCCTTTGGGTGTTTACCCAAGCCTATATATCTGAAAACACTGATGGTGTCATTGTTTAACACCTGTCAGGATTATGGTTCTCCCCACCATAAGCTTCATCTTAACATTGTTTAGGGTGTTTTCCTGGCCTCGATGCACATCTAATTTTTTACATATATGAATTGTCCCATAAGATTTGTGTTGTATCTTAAGATGTTAAAACATACTCAAATTCTATTGTTCTCAAGGTGACTGAAGTTTTATTATTAGAGTTCCAAGAAATGCATATACCATTGATTAATAACACACCTTCATATTTTGACTCTCAATCAGTAGTTTCAACTACCTAGTACCACTTTTAAAAACAATGAATGAAAAATATATATCTTTATCATACCAAAATCCCAAATCAAGTGTTTGTTTTTTATAACATAAGATCGGTTTCTATAATATGAAGGACAACTACATAGGATTTATTTGGAATCCTGGCTGGAAGATGCTACTCCGTGGATGTCGCTGGACTGGGCCAACACGTCGTGGTCACGCTGCGGTCACACTACGGAAATGTCGTGATTTGGACCTCCTCCAGGACGACACCCCGCGGCGGTTCGCAGTCCTGTTGGAATTCGATGTATGATACCTAGATAGAGTATTAGATACATTACTCACCCATAGTTAATGGGGATGGAGGCGACAGACGGAATGTTGCCCTGCCTCCTCCCGCTCCCTTTACTCCTGGCCAGAAGATGTTGCCCTGCGGATGTCGATGGAATAGGATAACACGCCGTGGTCACACCACGGTCACGCCGTGGTCACTCCGCAGTCAGGCCGCATTCACGCCACGATAATTCCATGATCTGGCCCTGCTCTAGGACAACACCCCGTGGTGGTTCGCAGTCCTGAAAGAATTCGATGTATGATACCTAGATAGAGTTTTAGATACATTACCCACCCATAATTAATGGGGAGGGAGGTGATGGCCAGAATGTTTCCCCGCCTCCTCCCACTCCCTTCGCTCCTGGCCGGAAGATGTTGCCCTACAGATGTCGCTGGACTGGGCCAACACACCGCGGTCACGCCGCAGTCACGGCGTGGTCACGTCGCGGTCACGCAAAAGTAATTCCGTGATTTGGCCCTGATCTAGGATGACACCCCATGGTGGTTCTCAGTCCTGTCAGAATTCGATTTATGATACCTAGATAGAGTTTTAGATACATTACCCACCCTCCTTGCTGGACCCCAGACAACCCCCACTCTCCTCCCTGGACCACAGACAGTCCCCCGGACAACCCCCCCACCATTCTACCTGGACCACAGACAACCCCCCAACCCTCCTCTCTGGACCCTGGATCCCAATATAAGATATCTTCAAGATTAACCCTAAATCCCAACGAAAAAGAGGGTTTTAGAGCTTTGGAAGAAGATGAGAGATGAGTGCAAACCATAATAAAAAAGGGGAATCCAGGAGATAATTAGACTCACTCGGATCTTCAATCCGCACTTGATGGCACTCAAAACACCCAAGTGACATGTATGAGTCAACCCCGCCTCAAACCGAGGCACGGTGTAGCCGGTACCACTCAAAGTGTCTCACTTTTATTTGAAATGGACAACATTTTAAATGAAAACAACAACTGACATACGGAAAACTGACCAAATAGATTAAGATTATGTTGATACATTATTACAACGATCCATGAGTCATTTTTGATGTGTATGATCCAACCCCACCTCAATCCGAGGCACG
The DNA here is from genome assembly GCA_963277665.1 of Viscum album. NCBI lineage: Eukaryota > Viridiplantae > Streptophyta > Magnoliopsida > Santalales > Viscaceae > Viscum > Viscum album. The sequence continues at coordinate 2,254,962 of OY728146.1, read as the reverse complement.
GTGTGGCTGGTACCACCCAAAGTGTTTCACTTTTATTTGTAATGGACAACATTTTAAGTGAAAACAAAAGTTGGCATACGGAAAACTGACCAAACACATTCGGATTCTATTGATACTTTAGGAAAATGATCCATGGGTCATTTGTAATGTGTAGGAGTCAACCTCTCCTCAATTAGAGGCACGGTGTGACCGGTATCACTCGGAGTGTCTCACTTTTATTTGAAATGGACAACATTTTAAGTGAAAACAACAACTGGCATATAGAAAACTAACCAAACACATTATAATTGTGTTTATACTTCAACACAACGATCCATGGGTCATTTTTGACATGTACGATTCCACCCCTCTTCAATTCAAGGCACGGTGTGGCCAGTACCACTCAAAGTGTCTCACTTTTATTTGAAATGGACAACATTTTAAGTGAAAATAACAACTGGCATATGGAAAACTAACCAAACGCATTAAAATTGTGTAGGTAATTCAACAAAACGATCCATGGGTCATTTTTGATGTGTAAAAGTCAACCCCACCTCAACTTGAGGCATGGTGTGGCTGATACCACTAAAAGTGTCTCACTTTTATTTGAAATGGACAACATTTTAAGTAAAAACAACAACTGGCATACAGAAAACTAACCAAAGTCATTAGGATTCTATCGATACTTTAATATAAGGATCCATGGGTCATTTTTGATGTGTACGAGTCAACCCCACCTCAATCCAAGGCACGGTGTGTCTGGTACCTCTCAAAGCGTCTTTCTTTTGTTTAAAATGGATACTCTTTTAAGTAAAAACAACTAGCATATGAAAAACCAACCAAACGCATTTGTATTTTGTTGTTACTTTAGGAAAATAAACCATGGGTCATTTTTGATGTGTACAAGTCAACCTCGCCTCAATACGAAGTGCGGTGTGGCCGGAACCACTCAAAGTGTCTCTCTTTTGTTTTAAAAGTAAATCATTTTATGTGAATACAACAAATGACATACGGAAAACTGACCAAAATAATTCTAAATCTATTGAAACATTTGGAAAACGATCCATGGGTCATATGTAACATGTAAGAGTCAACCCCTCCTCGATCTGAGGCCTGGTGTGGCCGGCACCGCTCAAACTGTCTCACTTTTATTTGAAATGGATAGGATTTTAAGTGAAAACAACAACTGGAATATGGAAAACATACCAAACGCATTCAGATAGTGTTGATAATTTAGTAAAATGATCCATGGGTCATTTTTGACTTGTACGAGTCAACCTCGCCTCAATCCAAGGCACAGTGTGTCCGACACCACTCAAAGTGTCTCTCTTTTGTTTAAAATGGACATCATTTTAAGTGAAAACAACAACTGACATATGGAAAATAGAACAAACGGATTAGGATTCTGTTGAAACATTAGGAAAATGATCCATGGGTCATATGTGACGTGTAAGAGTCAACCCCACATCAATATGAGGGCTGGTGTGGCCAGCACCACTCAAACTGTCTCACTTTTATTTGAAATGGACAAGATTTTAAGTGAAAACAACAACTCGCATACGGAAAACAAACCAGACACATTTGTATTGTATTGATACTTTAGTAAAATGATCCATGAATCATTTTTGACATTTATGAGTCAACCCCACCTTAATTCATGGCATGGTGTGTCCGGTACCACTCAAAGAATCTTTCTTTTGTTTAAAATGGATACTCTTTTAAGTAAAAAACAAATGGCATACAGAATACCGACCGAACACATTTTGATTATGTTGATACTTTAGAAAAACGATCCATGGGTAATTTGTGACATGTATGAGTCAAACCTGCCTTATCTGAGGCGTGGTGTGGCTGACACCACTCAAAGTGTCTCTTTTTTGTTTAAAAAGGACATCATTTTAAGTGATTACAACAACTGACAAATGGAAAACTGACCAAAGGCATTCATATTCTATTTAAAACTTAGGAAAATGATCCATGGATCATATGTGATGTGTACGAGTCAACCCCACCTCAATCCGAGGTCTGGTGTGTCTGGAAACACTCAAACTATCTCACTTTTATTTGAAATGGATAAGATTTTAAGTGAAAACAACAATTGGCATACGGAAAACCAACCAAATGCATTTGAATTTTGTTGATGCTTTAGGAAATTGATAAATGGGTCATTTTTGACTTGTAAAAGTCAACCCCGTACCAATACAAGGCACAGTGTGGCTGAAACCACTCAAATTGTCTCTCTTTTGTTTAAAATGGATATCATTTTAAGTGAAAAGAACAACTGACATACAGAAAACTGACCAAATGCATTTGGATTCTTTTGAAACATTATTAAAATGATCCATGGGTCATATGTGATGTGTAATAGTCAACCCCGCCTCAATAAAAATCACGGTGTGGTCGGAACCACTCAAAGTGTCTCTCTTTCGTTTAAAATGAACACCATTTTAAGTTAAAACAACAATTAACATACTGAAAACTGACCAAATTCTTTCGTATTCTGTGGTAAATTTAGTAAAACGATCCATGGGTCATATGTGACATGAAAGAGTCAACCTCTGCTTAATCCGAGGAGTGGTGTGGTCAGCACCACTCAAAGTGTCTCTCTTTTGTTTAAAATAGACATCATTTTAAGTGAAAACAACAACTAACATATTTAAAACCAAACAAACGCATTTGGATTCTATTGAAACTTTAGAAAAATGATACATGGGTCATATGTGACATGTATGAATCAACCCCACCTCAATATGAGGCATGTTGTGGCTGGTATCACTCTAACAGTCTCTCTTTTGTTTAAAATGGACATCATTTTAAGTAAAAACAACTGGCATACGGAAAACCGACCAAACGTATTTTAATTGGGATGATACTTTAGAACAATCATCCACGGGTCATATGTGACGTGTACGGGTCAACTCCACCTCAATCCGAGGTGTGGTGTGGTCAGAAACACTCAAAGTTTCTCACCATTATTTGAAATGGAAAACATTTTAAGTGAAAACAAAAACTGGCATACGGAAAACCAAACAAACGCATTCAGATTCTATTGATACTTTATGAAAACAATCCATGAGTCATCTGTGATGTGTACGAGTCAACCCCGACTCAATCCTAGGCATGTTATGGCCAGTATCACTCCAAGTGTATGTCTTTTGTTTAAAATGGACATCATTTTAAGTAAAAGAAACTGGTATACAAAAAACCAACCAACCATATTTGTATTCTGTTGATACATTATTTTGGGGTTATTAGCTTCTAATTTCTGAATTCAATCCTGTATGTGTTATAGAAAATGAAATTTTTTATGTATTATTAATTCTGTATAACCCACCCATCTAGACACCCCCACCCCTGTGGATAGCCCCTCACCCCTGGACACCCCCACCCCTCGGGACACCCCCAACCCCTTGTATGTCACATTATATATGTGTTATATATAATTCAGAATTCTGTATGCAACATAATTCATTTTGTATGTGTTATTGATTCATAATTCAAAATTCATTACATGATTCATTCTGCATGTATTCACTTGATAATTTAATTATGAATTCTGTATTGCATAGGGTAATTGGGTTCATATACAATATTATAATTGGGGTACATTTCATGGTTATAAGAGTATCCTATTTTTATGTGCTTATGTGTGCTATATCAGGTGTTTTTGTTGCTATTAAGAGTGCATGTAGGTGTATGTAGTTGAGTGTGTAGTGGTTTTGTTGCTGTTAAGAGTGTATGCAGGTTATGTAGTTGGGTGTGCAGGGAGGAGATTTTAGGTGGCTGATCTTCCAAATTCTGGTAATACACTATACCAAGAGTTTACTAAAACCATTGGTATAGTGTTGTACATATTTTTACCAACATTTTTAGTAAACTGTTGGTAAAACATGAAAATGATAGTATTGTTAACGATTTTACAAACCGTTGGAAATACTCTTATATACCAATGGTTATTTAAACCATTGGGAAACTAGGATTACACTGCCATTATTACCAACAATTTTACAAACCGTTTGGAATACTCTTATATACCAACATTTATTTAAACCGTTGGGAAACTAGGATTACACTGCCAGTATTGCCAACGGTTATAATAAAACCGTTGGTAATGGGCTATCCCAACACCTTACTAACCAACGGTTTTCCAAACCGTTGGTATATAATATACCAACGGTTTGGTAGCCTTTACAAAGGGTTTCAAACTGTTGTTAAAGTCTTAGTTTCCAGTAGTGAGTAAAGATGTACTTTATTGAACTTTAGTAACTTCAAACTTATATCTTTCTCGAAGTTTCTCAATCTGGAGAAACATGTCTAGAAATTTCAGTCTAGAAACTTCAACATTGTACATAACATCTTTTATTATTTCTTTTCCCATTAACTACATCAAGAACTACATATGAATCTCTACATCCAAAACCTCTATGTCCAAAAAAATACAAATCCCCTTAATTCAAAACTCGTGAATCATGTAATGATTTCATGATGTTTAGTAACATTAAAGAACAACTTCAATATCTTATTCCTTAACTTAGACAGTTATACAACATCCCAACTTCATAACTTTCATAATTTACAACTTTATTCCATTTTAGAAACTTTTGAAAAAAAATATATAAAAATATTCAACTATTTTATGTGAAAATTCATTACAAAAAGTTATTTTTCAACAATAACTAATCTTTATTAAAACAAAAACATCACAAATGATCTTCTATAGAAAATAAAATGGGGTATATTGAAGATTATTTGTATGATAAATAATAAAGTTTTTTTTCCTTAAATATATTATTGAAAAATCAATGAGTAAGTTAAACAAATTTTCTATGGAGTTTCCTATATATTTTCTAAGGATTTTTCTATAAAGTTTCATATGGTAATCAAATGAAGATTTACTAATATTCAAAGTTTCTAATATCATGATACTAATAGTTTTCATGGTTAATGCTGAGTTTATTCAATAATTTCTAGATGGAAAAAGTTTTTAAAGGTTCTTGATAGAGAATGTTTGTAAAATTTTCATATGGAGAAACACTTGTACAAGTTCCATATGGAGAAAAACTAGTATAAGTTTTAGATAAAGGAAGGTTTTTAAAAGTTTCAGGTGGATTATGTTAAGAATATTTGTAAGTTTTCTGGATAGAAAAAATTGAGAAGGATTGTAATATTTACAAATGGAGAAATGTGAGTATAATTAATGGAGAATTCTCACTAAAAATTCACAAATCGCACTAATAAAAGATGGTGAATCTTACAATATTTGGGTTATAAAATTGAGTTATACAATGTTTGAATTATTAAAATTAGCTATACAATGTTTGATTTATAAAGTTGAGTTATATTAAGTTCAAATTATAATGTTGATATGTACCAATTTTTAGTCATAAAGATTAGTTGTACATAGTTTGATATATAAAGTCATAGAGAAAGTTTGTACACCAAATGGAGGTTTGAAAATATTTTAAAAAACTTTTCAAAGTTAAATATTGTCATGATGTTGATCTATACCTTCAACATTCATAAATCTAGCTGAGTAATGAGGAATATTTGAATATTTTTTTGATTCTAAAATTTTAGGAATCTTTGATGAATAAATTTTATTGTAATAATTTAGGAATTTATAAAAGGTAGTCAAACAATTGAAAAAATTTGGAGAGAAACAAAAATTTGGAGCTTGCATTTTTTCCTTAAAATTTAGAGAAGTTGTACTTATAAAAAGGACTGATCTCATTCAGATCATGATGATAAAGTTGGGTAGAGTTGATTAGAGAAAATGAGAGGAAATTTTTGACCAAATATTTCAAAGAAGATTTAGTTGGGTCGAAGTTTTGAGGAGTCTGGAATATTTGATTCTAAAGAAAGTTGAGAAGACTAAAGTACCATGTTCTAAATAAAGTTGAGAGGACCAGAACATATTATCCTAAGGAAGAAAGTGAAGGTTATAAAATTACTTTTACTAGAAGCAGAACAAGTTTGCTATGAAATTACTCTAGTGGAAGAAGAACTTGCAGTTGAAGACCTATTCAGGTTTATAAAATCTTAAAGACTGGTGGGAGTGAGTATAATCTAAAGTTGGGAGACTTTTTAAAGTTAAGAAATTTTGTAAGGTCAGGAGACTTTGTGTGTAAGATGCAAATTGTGGGTTAAGATAGTAACTTCCCACAACACATTTTAATTATTGAAAATGATAATTAGTAGAAGAATTCATGACTCGATGGGAGTTGACACAACAAGGAGTAGGTTCTCACATTGAGCTTAAACCATATAATAATATTTGTGTGTTGTTTACATCATCTTCATAACATTAGGAAAACATGGAGAGGGAGAATTATCATGATCTATATCTCCAAATTGATGACAGAGATTCAGTCAACATAAATATAGTAAGAATTTAATTTGAAATTAATGGATAACAATTGGTCACCCCTTATTCCCCCGTAGAGTGACTACACGATAGTTAAGTAATTGGAAGATTGATTGTGGGGATGTTTGTATAATCTGAAGGGAAAAAATATTGTGGTTTTGTTAAAATAAATATGTGTCCATGAAATGCATAGGACTAGCTTAAAGTTAGTCTACCTATAGTAGTCCATAGGGAAGAATTATTGTGGAAAAGGACCTTTCGTGTGAAGATTTTATGCATGGGACGATGTGTGAATGGATGCATGTTCAACACTATAAAGGTTGGCACAAGTAGACCAGTGGGATTGATCCTATAGGGTTTTTGGATATATAAGGCATGCATTACATTATAAGGTGGAGAGTATATTATGTTTAAATATAATGTGGGATTTATTTCACTATAAATTGTTCACTCTTTTTAAATTTTCCCACACAAATCTCTCTCTTAACTGATCTTTTCTCGTCATGGTTGCCTCTAGGTTTTTCTCAACATCTGTTTCAACCAAGAAAACTTCTGAAGTGTATGGTTGTCATGAAATATTTTCATATTGCACATTTCATTAATTCAAATGAGAGTTATTTATTTTTTGGAAGGTTTAAACCTGAGAAGTCGATATTGAAGGTGGATTTTAGAAATAGAAAACACAAACAAATGTAGAAGCAGAAGTAGATGAATGAAGATGACCATAGGAACAAAAATAGAGCAGTAGTAGATTTTTATTTATTTCTTGATCTAGAATGAAATAAAACAAACACAACACACATATTTATAGAAATACAATCACACACAAAACCAAATGGAAAAAATAGAGATAGGTTAAATTCTATAGATTTGGTGTAGTAAGTGATGCACAAGCTATCAGTGCCAAAAACATCATGCATCCTTCATTTGAAAACTCCAAGACTCCATTTCTGATGTAGAGGTAAGTTTCATCTAAGGAAAGAACCAAGTTTAATTTTCCAACATCCCCCCTTAAACTTCTTTTTCTTGTGACCCTTCAATTTGCATCATATCTAGGTGTTTGACCAACAGGTTCAATGACTTCACCATAATCAAATCCTTATGTTTTCTTATAGACTTTGTTAGTTTCAATAGAATAGATATTATCATTTATCCATTTCTTGCACATTTTATCTATTTTATCTTCCTTGAATCTAACTGGATTGGAAGTCACTAAGAGATAGTACAAATTTGCATACTCCTCCATTGGTTCCATTCTATCATATATATATGTAATACTTCAAATGTTTTGGGGACATATATGAGAAATTTCTCATTCAATGTATTTAGCTAAAGGAGTATTTGGTGATGGTTTAATTGGTTCTTCAACTCATCATTCCTCCATTGGTACTTCTTTAATTATTTCTTCATCTTCTAGAGTGAGTCATATTTCTCTAGAATCATCATCTTGATTCCATTTACATGTCTCATTTTCATCAAAAATAACATCTTTTATGAATATATTCTTCTTGGTGATGGGATTATACAAGTGATATCCCATTTCTTGGTCTCTATATCTAATAAATACACACTTTACTCCTTTTTCCTCGAGATTTTTTTGTTTTTCCACAAGGTTCCTAACATAAGAAATATAACCAAAACTCTAAGATTGATTAAACTTGGCTTGTGAGTACTCCATGATTTATGTGTAATCTTTGTTGTAAGTTTTTTATTTGGGTATCTACTAAGTAGATACACTGTAAAAGAGGCTACTTCATCCTAGAATGTCATGGTCACTCTTTTTCCTTTCAACATGCCTCTTTCCATGTTGAGAATGGTGAAATTATTCATTTTAGCTAATCTATTGAGTTGAGGCGTGTAAGAGAGCATCAGCTGGTGCTGAATTCCATGTTTCTTGAGGTAATCTTAAAAAACATCAGTGGTGTACTCCCAACCTCAATCAGACCACAATTTTTTTATGCGATGTTTTCTTTAATTTTCCACCATCACCTTGAATTCTTTGAAGATGAAGAAACACTTACAAATTCATTTTGAGAAAATATATCCATGTTTTCTAAATACAATCATCAATAAATTTCATAAAATACCTTCTTTTTTAATCATATTTTGTATTAAATGGACCACACACATCGGTTTGAACTAGCTCTAGTAGCACTATAGATTTCCAGTTGGCCTTCATTGTAAATCTATTCATATGATATTTTCTTAGAACACAACTTTCACATATTTGATTTGTATGTTAAAAGATAGGAATCTAATTCACCATCTTATTCCTTCCTAATAAACATAAACTTTCAAAGTTTAAATGTTCAAACATAATATTCCATGTCCAGTCTTTATCATCACATATTGTCCTCAAACACAATGTTACTTTGGGTTAGAACATAAGTGGAAACATGTGATTATTCACCATTGATACATTTGTGATCAACCTTGTCATTTCATCAACAATCATCATTTGTTTATTTTATATGCTTATGTGAAAGCCATTTCCCACAAACTACCCAAGACATCAAATATTGTTCCTCATGCTGGGTATATAGTAGACATCAGAGATTAAATCATGATTTACATATTTTTTCTTGATCAAAATATCTCCTCTTCCATAGAAAAATATTATTTATAGATCGAAAAATGAAATCTATCCTCAAACCATCTCATTTATGTTCATTAACAAGTTCTTGTGAATTGTCACATGTTTTCTAGCTCCAGACCTAGGATACCATATACCTTGATTTTGTTATGATGTTTGTGCCATCAAAGCATGGGACTCACAAAAAGTATATCCTTCTTTAATTATATGTTCCTTCTCGATGTCATTATCCATTGGTTTCTTGTACCAACATTCATTTCTATAATGTCTATATTTTTTAAAAAAACATTGCATTGAACATTTCTTTTTTACTATTGCAAATTATTGAATCCTCTTCTTCTTCCTCATCCTTGTTCTCATGGACTATAGGTTTGATATCCATGGCCTACACAATGTGGGCTTCCTCCACCTCATCCTCCTATTCTTGAATAAAATTATTATCCACAAAATCCTCTACCTTGAGTCTTTGAGATTCCCCCCCCCCATGATTCTTTTTAAAGTTGTTGAGATGAAACTTTGATTACAGGGCATGCTTCACACCATTGGTATCACTCTGATAGTTCACCTTATGTCAGTGGGCTTGTAGTGATCCCACAAGTTCATTAACAGAGAGAGTCTCTAAGAATTTATTTTCTTCCAAAGCAATAACCATGTAATCAAATTTTTGATCAAGGTATGAAAAAAATTTCTTACATACCCACATGATGACAGTATTTTCTTCATTTCTTTGTAGTTAGTTAACCACAACCATTATATGAGTATGATAATTTTCAATAGTTTCATAAGATATTATAAATAGATATTTGAACTCACCACATAGAGATTGAATCTGAATCTAGTTCACTTTGTTAGCTCCTTTGAATACTTTGTGAATATTATACCAGATATCCATTGATGATTTTGAAAAATAGATTATTTCGAAAGTCACTTTGTGAAGCCCTTGAATAATGAAGGATTTCTCCATGTAGTCCCTCTTTCATTCCGCCTAAAGAGTGACCTTTTGAACATCCAGTAGACCAGCCTCTGTTGCTTTGGATTTTGGATCTATGTATTTGTCCTCCACAATGTCCATGGCATCTTGGGTGTCAAGGAGTTCTCGAATATGGATGCACCAATTATCGTAATAGTTCTTTGTCTACATCGGGACAAAATCTTGTACAATTTTATTTTCCATGGTGATTTTTTTTTGGAGTTGAAAACTATTATAAATTTTTTTTAGCAATGCAGAATGCCATTTTTTTATAGTCATACTACGCATTTTCTTTTTGAATTGAAGGATTCCAAAAAAATTTCCAGAACACAAATAAATGGAGAAGTTTTTTCAAATTGGGTGATGGTAGGGAGAAAATCATAATGTTGTGTAATTTTGTTTTGTTTTTTTATGGAGATGATGTGGAGGCTTCACAAAAAGGAAATGGGATTGTTTTTTTTTTGTAAAAATGGATTAGGTGTGATGAATTAATAGGACTTGGATGGGTAAAATTACTAGAAAGAAAAGGTAGGGGAGATATGGAGAAAAAGGTCAAATATATGGATTTATTTAAAGGAAAGTGGGATCATTTGGAGGAAAACACACAAAAAAAGATGTGAGGAATATAATAAAAAAACTTCTGACAATTTGAAAAAAATAAGGGGATGGAAATATCATGTTGTGGAATGTGAACCCACGCTATTCATCTTCTTCCTCTGGTTCTGGAGTTGATCAGTTATAGATCTCAGGGGTCACTCTCGACACAACTCACCTTCAAACCCTCTAATGACATTGAAGGTGGATTTTGGAAATGACAAACATAAGAGCGCATGAAAGAAGATCCAGATCACTGGAGATAATCACATGAAAAAAATAAGGAAGCAATAGATTTGTATTTATTTCTTGAACTGGAGTGAAATAAAACACACAAAAACAAACATATTTATAGTAATACAATCACACACCAAACCAAATGGGAAAAATTGAGATAGTTAAAAGTCTATAGATTTGGTGTAGTAGGTGTTGCCCAAACCACCAGCGAAATACACATCATGTATCCTTCATTTTAAAACTCTGAGCCTTCATTTCTTTAGTGGAGGTAGGTGTCATCCAAGGAAAAACCAAGTTTAATTTTAAAAAATATATATTGCAGTGTAACTCACTGAAATACCAACCAATGGTAGTATAAGCATCAGATATTAAGGTGGAAGCATCATAATTCAGTCGGTTGCTAGTGAATCTTAGGTGAAATAGAATACACTTAGTCTATCACACAATACATTATCTGATGGATGAGGATAATCTTCCATACATAGCAGAAAACTTAAATATGGTGATGTAGACATTGCTCCCTAAACACATCAAACAACACAATGAAACTATTATTATATCTTGTATATTATCAAAAGGTGATCTGATTCCCTAACCAAAAGATACTTGAGACTAAGTATTTGAGTTTGAGGAATACAAGTTACTCGAAGTATGATAATGAATAATTTTGGATAATGTATCTAATAGAAAGAGATCTATAGGAAGGTTACCAAAAACTTGTATGATACCAAGTTGTCTCATTCTCAATCATGATAAAGTATAATATTTACGTTTTGTGGAATTAGGAGATTAAATCTATCATGAGTTTTCAAGTAATGGATAAAGCACACTAGAAGATCGAATTATTTATGTGCAAGTGTGTACAAACTATTGCAGAACTTCTTATCAATTTGGGCAGTATGCGAAGTGAGTGACAGATTGAGAAATGTGAGTTTTTTTAATAGTTTTCTATTTAAAAAAATAAAATAACGAGATAGGGTTCAACGTATTTTAAAAATTGGGTTCATGGAGGCATAAACTTGTAAATGCTTCTCTATTTACCAAGGTAGTGTGAACAGGGTTCACGCTTCCTAGCCACAGCCAAAGAGGTGTGAACCCCGTTCTTGCCTCTTAAAATATATATAGTTTTTCTACAATTTTAGTTAATAATTTATATTTATAAGTATTCATATAAATCTTTATGAACTTTGTATATAATTATTAGTAATTTATTAATAATTAATATATTCATTAATTATCCATTATATTATTTATTATTAATTAATTAAATATTATTATGTTATTAATTAATTAATAATACTATAACAATTACTTATAGTTTAATAATAAAAATAAAATAAATTGTATTGAAAAACATATTTACTAGTTAATAATTATATTTTTTTAATTTATTATTTTCAATTATTAATTATTTATTTATATAATTAATAATATAATATTTATTATTAATATTAATAAAATTTATAGAACTATTATTTATACATTTGTAAATTTTTCATGATATAAAATATTACTAATTTATTAATAAGTAATATATTTATTAATTATCAATTGTATTATTTTTTTTATTAATTAATATTATATTATTATGTTATTAATTAATTAATAGTATCATAACTAATATTTATAAACTTTTAATTATATATATGTTTTAATTTTTTATTGATACAATTATTAGTAGTTTATTAATAGGTAATATATTTATTAATTATAAATTGTATTATTTATTATTAATTAATAATATAGATAATAATTGTTGTATAATAATATAAATAAAATAATTTTTAGTGAAAAAAATATATACTAGTTAATAATTATATTATTCTTTATATATTATGTTGTATTATTAATTAATTACTAATATAATAAATAAAATAATATTTATTATTAATATTATAAATATTATAAGATTCAAAATAATAATATTATTAATATTTAATGATAAATTTAAGAGGATTATTTATTATACATAATATGTATTATTATACTAAGAAGTATTAATATAAATAAAAAATAGTCTTTATTATTAATACCAATGTAGTTATTATTATTAATGTTTCTTAATTGTCCAAAAATATTTTTATGAATTTATAATTATATCAATTTGTTTTTTTATGCAATAATATAAAATATATTACTATATTTTTAAATAATGTACATGTAATGATTTAAAAACATATAACATGTATCAACCTAATATATGTTGGTGTCATGGGTACTCCTCTATACCACAGCCTGGTGTGTATATAATGTGCCAACGCCATGTCTGTCGATGTTTATGATCTGGTATACATAGCTCTTATGTATCATCTCTAGAACCTACCTCTACATCCTCCGGTGTGACAGGTGGTGGATCTACAGTCTCTTCACCTATACCCTATCCTACCTCAAAGGATAGTGAAATCTGATTGGAACTCTCCCCAACATGGGAAGAAGATGGTTGTTGTGTAGCGGATATATGTGGATGAGAGGAAAATAAAGTCTACAATGTAGTCCATCCAACATGTATCTCTATAAAAAAAATATAACATGCTAATAGACTTTGTCTATATCGATGCATCAGGTTGTGGTTGTCGCTCATATGCAATAGGAACTAGGAGAGCATCTGGTTGATCAAGATGAACAACCTTCTCTTGTGCCACATCATAATTCATAACGGGATCCTCAACCCTGTAACATCTATATCATGATCATAACCCTCAGTATTGGTTGACACATCAAATAAAATATCATGATAAATATCATCCATAGGAAGAAGCAGCACTATCACTACTCTATGAAAATAATCCTGGTCAAAGATGCACCCCTCTCTGAGATCAGAGACGAGAATGAGTCGAGCGATGTAGTTAACTAAAGTTAATAAAAAAACCATTGAACAATGTAAGGAATAATTATTTCTAACTAATGATAGCCCCATCTGTGTTGTACAAGATATCTCACTGGGGACATGTGGTACCAGGGCCCATAATCTAGCTGATCTGATAAACTCAAGCGTATTGTGTCAACCCCTCATAATCAGGACTCATGTCACCAGTCCCACATCTCAATATATCATGAATGATATCACCTCCAATCAAAGTCTCACTTCCCTAGAATCTTCAAAAACTGATGTGAAGGTAACAGATTGGGCGGTGCAGGAATGGGTTGATAGAATCTGAACTTCTTCATAACTCTATTAGCATGATTCCACTCTATAATATAAAAATGAATCATAGGTATGGAAAATGAGTTGGAATCAAGTATCATCATACAGTAAGGTAGGATACTCTGGATGATACCATCAATATATATCATCCATGAAACTTGAAATATCAAAAAAGGGAATAAGAAAATAATAAATGAAGATATGTATTGTGCAAAATAATAATTTAACTATATAATCAATAATCAAGTATGCCATCTGGTAAAAGATTGTCCGAAATAAGTTTGTAAGCATGGATGTCATGTCTTACTGTATCTGAATATTGATGTGCTTTAATCCACCTATAGATAGAATTTTTATACTTATATTTCATAATAGAAACTTATACATTATATTTTTACATAAGAAGAAAAAACATACCATCTTCCACATGGGGACTCCCGTAAAATATCAGCTGGAAATGGCATGTATACATGTGGAGCTATGTGAGGATGCACTCCCATATCCACATCTGAATAAGGATAATACATCATGTAATCTGCATCTTATCAATGCAACATGCACTGCATAACACTATGTATGAATATAAAAGACATAAAAACCCCTAGTTATACCTACTTGTCTGGTCCAAATCGTACAGTAATGATAAATAAATTAAATAGACAAATGTTATTGAATGGTTTATGAAGATCATTCCACCAATAAGTCTCAGAATATATCCATGTGAAAATATCAGCATGGTGATCTTGCCAGCATCATCGGCTAGTTGGGAGAAGTGGATGTCTATTCATGGCACGTGTAATCGGCTCCTGAAGATGGACCTTCCATCATCCCAAACCTCAATTCCCACTATTTTTGGAACAATATCAGACTAATATGTACCAACTTATCCATCCTAGCCATACCATCAATGTGGAGGCCAAATATATTGGACACATCTTTGAGTTTCATAGTCATCTCTCCCTCAGAAAAATGAAATTTATGTGTCTCTAGCCTCCATCTATCTATGAGTGTAGTAATGAGCAGGTGACCGATGAATGTGGATTCGCACATCGCTATGTTATAAAACATAGTAATGAGAGGATGATGGATGATGGTAGGAGGTTTTGCAACATGACAGAAATGATGAGATCTCTATACACTCAAAATAGGAACTGGATGTCCCTATATAACTAGTTGGTTAACATGTTTGTCCTAGAATGTGAGTAATAGAAGGCCCAACATCTCTACATTTTATATCATCATTACATTTTATAGTTAATTAAATAAAATTTTTAAAATATTTTTAAAAAACTGTAAGAATAAAAACGAGGTAGATAATTAGCATCCATAATTAAGAATTATGATGAAAATGAGGTAAAAAAATAGATGTGAATGATGATGTTGGATATGTATAATTTATTTCTAAATAATTATATGTATATAAACAGTGATGAAAATCCCAAATTGTACAAGTGATTGCGTGATATATTCAACTGGCCATGTAATTTCAAGGACATATTTAAAAACAATTGATTTGGAGGTTAAACCTCCTGTTATTCATTTTTTGTGTGTGTTTAATTTCATAATAGTTGAATTATCAAAAAAAATCGGATTGAAACCCAAAATAAAACAAATGAAATAAGAAAAGAGCCAGAAAAGAAACAAGTTATAAATAAAAGGATTCATTAAATAAAAATCTTTAATATGATAAAATACACATATTAATGATAATATACACAAACACGATCAAGGATGATGTGAATTGGAGCCATGTCCTGCCACATGGGGACATATTTTATGAGTATTCTATTTTGAGTGAAAAATAATACATCATAGTCTCACTTACCGTTGTCGTGGTCAGTCTATCTCATTTATAATATGGGTAATATTTGGTTATCCTTGAGGGAATAGCCTAGTAATATCAGACACCGCCATCAGATGATGAGTGGGAAAGGTAAAAGTATGAAATATCACAAAATTATTTATGATTCCAACTAGAAATGTTACAATCCATAAATGAAAAAAAAATCTTGATATGAAAGAATTCATAAATGAAAAATACACAATAAGAAACTTGGTAATATGAGAGACCATAATCTGCATATCAACAGGCAAGGTAATAGTACAAGAGTTGCCAACATGCATCCAAGGTGAACCATAACAATCAATCAGAGTGCTCATGTGATACACCATGTCAACATAGGGATAACATGATATGTTCACCAATGTACAAGCAACAACAACATGTGCATAGGGATATCTCAATTCCTAGAAATAACCTCAATTATAATACCTATTTTTCATTATGACCACAATCACTTTACCATTGTTTCTTGTGAACAGTTCATGTCACTCTGTTACCTAAAAGCTGCTCCCTACCCGATAAAAGGTTCTAACACATAATAATGATGCATCTTGCACTATCTTATCATTATATCTATGGAAATTATAACCAAAAAACATTCCATTTTTCATCCTTTGATAGTCCTATTAGGATCATTCAATAAATTACTTCACAATTCTATAAAATGTTTCGTATACTAACCCTATGATGGATAGTATGTGCACACCCTTGAATATCCCATTTATTCACTCCATAATATTAGTGGTCATATGGCCATAACTCATACCACCATAAAAAGATAATGACCATTTTTCCTATGAAATATGTATCATATAATCAAAAAAATCATTATTAAACCTTTGAATTTATTAAATTCATTGATCAAACATTCCTTATTGGGGATATTATGATAAAACCATAAGAGAATAATGCATTTAAAATTATATTAAATTATTTTTCTGAAAAATATAATTTTAAGAAAACATACCCAAATTGATGATCACCTTTTTTATTACCTCATATCTAAAATTCTTATGCACATTAATAGAAATGTGTCTAATCCAATATTGATGATAAGCATTGGGTTATTTCACAGAAACTCCCTCAATTTTAATGGCCTCTATAATCACTTGATGGTGATCAGATACCAGACACACTCCTTGGATTTTTGTGACATGAATGCATATACAGACCGAAAACCAACACTATGATTCAAAATTATCCTTTTCAACAATGGAAAATGAAAGTGTTATAGGATCATGATTATGATCTTATGTGGGAATTATAATTATAATGCCTATATACTTTTCATAAGGAAAAGATCCATCAACTTGTATGAACTTTTTACAATATGGGAATGTTTTGAGACATAAACTAAATTCCAAAAACATCATATAGAAATTTACCTTTGTTTTATCAACTCAGTGATATAGAGATACATACTAAACATTGTCTAAATGATAAGTAACCAAATTTTGGAGATAAAAAAATCCAATAAGTTACAAAAACACTATATATGATTCATCATAATCACCATAAATTTTAACAATTTCCTTTTTTTCATTCCAATATATTCTGTAGGATATATTATAATTAAATAACTATTGTATTATTTACAAGATAAGGGACACTAGAATATCGTGACACATTTATATAATATCTATAATAATATTCAACACAAATTTTGCATTAAGTGAAGAGTGATCCTACGACAATCTTGGATGTACACAAGTGTGTGGGTCTTCACATTTGGTTATCTTATAATATGAAAAAATATCTTATATTACCTTCATTTTGAATTAAAATTTTGGAATGTATTTATCACACAAAATTAGATATTTATCCTTATTTGACTCATCAACTACATATGAAAAATATCTCTCTGTTTGGTATTTTTTAGAACATTTTTCAGAGTAATTTTACTTTCAAACTCATTCCCAATATATATAGTGTTATCAGTCAATGTAGATCTATTATCTATAATTAGAGGGAATTCAGTAGTTGATGTAATGAAATCCCAATCAAAATTTTGTGCATTTGAAATTCCTTCGACTAAGGAAGTAAATAATATAGGATGATTACCACATTGGTTATTGGATATCTATCAAAGGAACCTTATAATGTTCATTACCCACATCATCCTCACCTACATCATCTCCTGATGCATCATGAGATACTTCCTTATCAGATAATGTGGAATTCATTAAATCAGGAGTATAAATGGGGATGTCCCATTTAGTTATTTCAAAATTATGATCATATTCTTCATAATTTGTTTCTATTACTAGAGTTAGATGAGATGAAAATGAATGATATTTTTTCGAAGGCCCAACTTCAATAGATCTCACATAACATGGTTCCATAGTAGTAGGTCACACCTTGTCAATATCAGAAACAAAGACATGTTTTTTTAGACCATTACTATATTTCTTCCTAAACAATGATGATACATAAACCCAATCGTTATCATCAAGTAGAGGATACTCAATGTTCTATAGATGCTTAGGATATTGAAGATGTCAATGTGTAATTGAAGTAACTGGTTGATCTGGTATAAGTTTCAAATTACTATGAATCTTTCTGTGAAGTTTATCCAATGTCACACATTCATGAAGATTTTCCACTCTTGCATGTGAAAACCTATAGCTAAAACCCCGAACAGTATAATTTATTCACCATTGAAGTATATGGAAGTAGACATGATTACCTATAAAAAATTATTAAAAATATTTTATATACTACATCATCAAATGTTGAACATGTTTAAATTTGTTATGATTAAATAAATTTGGCTTGTTCTTGAGACTTTTTCTATGAATTGGTTTATCATTATTTGATATACCAACCAAAAACTAGGATGTAACTCCTAGAGACACTATTATCTATAATTATAGCAACCATCAGTCTTCTTTCAGCCACCGTGTAAGAATCCACCTTCAAAAAAGAATGCCTCTTGTAGAAATCTCTTTTATTACAATGTTACTCACATAAAAGTGAGGGGAATAGGGGTTTGGGATATATAACATTTTTACACGGACATGTAGGTCCTTATATACTTAGAGATTGGGATGGAATGCAGTTTATCAAGAAGGAAAATAAAAAGAAACTATTACAAATTATATAATCATATATAAAAAAGACATGAAATTTCAATCATAAATTAGTTGTTCATCTCAATATCAATTAATTATTACAAATTAAATAATCGATACAAAAAATATGACATGAAATTTCAATCATACATTAGATAGTCATCTCAAGATCATTCATCATACAAGAATGATAACACGGTTTTTTGGGATAGTTATTATGTTGTACATATTGTAACATTACCTATAACTATATATAATTAATAATATATACATACATATATTAAAATTACATCTTTCATGAATATTTGTCACTATTTCATGTGGTAAACTATTGTTAGAACCCCAACTTGTATAAATAATCTTACTATTGATTATTACAAGATTACCTAGAATGTAAATTTAATAAAACATTATATATATTTATAATACATCATCAAATGTTGAACAAGTATAAATTGGCAATGATTAAATAATTGTGACTTGATCTTGAGAATTTTCTCTACATTCATTTATCCTTATTTGATAAAACAACCAAAGCCTAGGGAGGAACTCCTGGAGCCTCTATTATCTCATATTTTATCAACCATTAGTCTTTTTTTGATTATGATGTAAAAATACAACTTCATACAGCAATGCCTCTTGTCAAATGCCCTTTTATTACAATGTTACTCACATAAAAGTGAGGGGGACTAAGGGTTTGGGATACATAGAATTTTTACATGAACATGCTAGTCATTATATACTTAGAGAGAGGGATGACACATATGTCATCAACGAGAAAAACAAAATGAAATTATTAAAAATTATATAACCCCATACAAAAAATACATACAATATCAATCATGCATTGGTCGTTCAACTCGAAATTAGTCATCACACAATACTCTTAAAATATTTTTTGGGATACGTATTTTTTTTACATATTATAAATTTACCTATAAATGTATCTAATAAATAATAAATATCTACATATATATCCATATATTTATATTACCTATATTTAAATATCACTATATATATATGTATGCATTTTTAGTATTTAATGACATCTTTTAAATAAATTCTTAATATACATTTTCTGATATTATATCCAAATAATAAATATATATATATATATATACATAACGACAGAAAATATTATTAATAGTAAATTTTGTTAAATTTAATTAATAAAATTAATATTATATACACTTGAATAACCATTAAAATATTGTAAACTTATGTTACTTTCAATATAATAAAATTAAATAAGTGTATATACTATTTTTGAAGTAATTAGACTTTCCAAAATTTAAACTTTTCAATGTGTATATATATGTATATATTTAAGTAGATTCAATTTATTTTCCAATGTGTATCAAATATTATAATTTAAATTTATTTTACTTTAGATATAATATACAATAATATATAATAATGTATACATATAAATATATTAAAATCTTATTATTCACAATTTAAATTACAAATATATACATTTAAAATAATTATATTCAAATAGTACAACATATATATACACATTAAAATATATTTTATTAATATTTTAAAATATAAATATATATATTTTGGTAAACAACTATGCTTTTATTAATAAATAATTATTATTTTATACATAACTACTAAAAATATTATTAATAATATATTTTGTTAAATTTAATTAACAAAAATAATATAATTATATATATAATAATATATTATATATTTAAATTCATCTAAATATTATACATATTATAATTAGTATTTTTTATAAATAATTATTCAAAATATAATTTTTATCAAATATTTAGATAGATTCACTTAATTTTTCGATATGTATGAAATATAATAAATTAAAATTAAGTTACTTTAAATATAATATATATTAATATATACATATAAATATATTCAAATATAATTATTCACCGTTTAAATTGAAAATATATATACTCTTAAATAATAATAATCCCCTAAATATAAATTATTTTTTTTACAAAAAAATTAAATCATGTAAACACCATATTTGAATTTCCTAAATAAATCAATTTAAATTTAATCATGAAAAAAACAATAATTCATAAAGAAATTAAATCATAAAAAGAAAAATAATTTATACATTCATACATCCAAGAATTCATACATCCATACATATTAGATTAATAAATTATACAAACAAATAAAATAAAAATGATTAGATAATTAAAATTTTTAAATACAAATTTTAACTTCCTAAAAGCTAGAAATATATGTTGAGAAAGAAGTCCAGCAGTTATTTGTAACAAAATATAGATGGAATAATGGAAAATGGGGAGGGGGACCTCTATTTATATTTTTTGATCAGGAGGAGGCATGAACCACGTTCATGCCTCCTTTGTAAAAAAATTTGAGGAAGAGTTAATGGGGTTCACACTTATTATGTTGTTCCAAGGAACAATGAATGGGGTTCAAACGTCTCAATGAAATTGAGAGGCATGAAAGGGGTTCATGCCTCCCAAGAACTAGTTTTTAAAATTCATCAAACCCTTTCCCTTTCTTTGATTTTTTAAATCATAAAACCCTTTTAAAAAAATCAAGAAAGGTATAAGATGAAGCCTAAAATCATTGGAAGATAAAGAAAATTATTGAAGGAAGATGAAGTATACAAGCATGGGAAGATGAAGTTCAGAATAAAATTCTCAAATAAAAATGTAAGAGCAATATATTTTGTCTGTAGGAAGTAAAATATAGATTCTAGAGGTTGTTTGAAGATTTAAAACTCTAGATTGTATATGTGTTCTATATTGTAAAAAAGAAGGTGATCAGAAGTTAAAGTGGGTAGTGAAGTTAGTGTTTACATGCATGAAGATAACTAGAATATTTGAGTTTAAGAAAATCTTAAGTAAAAAAAACACTTCCATTAGATAATTAAAGTGAGTATATAACTCATGGTTGTTAAGGCACCAAACAATTTATGTTGCGATGATTCCATTATTGACATCCAGATATCTGTTTCATAAAGTAAAATACATGATACTTTTTAGATAACTCAGGAACCATTTTGAATTATTGAACCCATAATTTATGGAATGTTTAATCCAATATAATATGAGGAATTCAAGGAATTCATTCTAAAATAAAGAAGTGAAAAAAGTTGTGCTGTTAAAATACCATGAATCTCTAAACCTTTCGAGAAAGGGATGGGTATATAAGAAGAGAAATCATTAGAAACATTACTACTGGGTTTGTGATAATTTTTAAAGAATTTATTGAGGAGTGTTTTTCAATATTTGTTTTAAGAGTTATAAGGGTCGAAAAAGTGTTGAATTTCCAAAGGTTTTGTGTTGAGAAGAAATTTCCAAATTTGGCAATATTGGATAGTTGAGAGGCCTAAACTATATCTTATGCTAAATTATGGTTTGGAGAATTTAATTATGGATAGATTACAATGTGATTATAAATTATATCTCCACTATTATGTTGTCTTGGAAGAAGAACCAAATTTTGTAACTTGTGGGAACCAATAATATTTGTTGTCAGGATACAGAAGAATATTTATAGAAGTTAGCTCATTTTTATTCACTTGTGTTATTTAGTTCATATCAATGGTTGGAGATAAAAATTTTAAAAAATAAGAATTAGGTACCCAAATTGGGAAAAAACCTTTTAAAACTTTTTTGCCTTGCATTTATTTACTTTATCTTTATATGCAGGTGACATTGAGTTATAAAGTTAAGGGGATCCGATATTATGTTATGGTAATTTTTGGGGATTTTTCTGAAAAAATGAATTTTCGATGAATAGTGTATTTATTTAAAAATTAAATTAAAAATATTTAGAAAATTATTTTTATAAAATGGAGTTCATATTTGTAATCAGAGTATCGATATTTGGTTAAGGTGGAATTTTGGGATTTTTCTGAGAAAGATGAATTTTCAGTGAATAGTAAAAATGCAGTTTTAGGGTTTCGGTATGTTTAATGACATCATAACTATGTCATGATGATGTCATGAGATATTATAAGGTTTGGCCGACCAAAGGTGATGAAGTATTGTATTGGGGGCCCCATGTGGCCTAACTCCATGGGAAATACCATAGGAGAGCCCATGGTTTTGAGAAAACCACTTGTGAGGTGTCCCTTGAAATTATTAAAGTATCACCTCACTTTCCCTATAAATACCAAGCCATTATCTCATCCTTTCGACTCCAAAATCATTCCCAACGAAGCTCTGGTATCATTACCTCCCATGGAGTCATCCCAAGGTGCCCCCAATCCCTCAAGGTCCAAACTTTGAGTTTTAAGAGTTACGTTTTAAGGTAAGGGATCCTACCTCTCTCTTTCTTTTCAAGTAATCTATTTTATGTCATTTATTTTATGATCCATGATATTATGTTGGAGGATTTTCTTTTATATTCCTCTTACTTCCCTTTTCATTTTCATATGATTAGAGACCCCCTATTTCTCTCACCAATTCATTTTAAGAATGTTTAAGTGGCGTCATTAGGCTGCCGAATTTTTAAGGGATTCTTTCACCTTTCTCTTTTTTCAAAGTTCTACTTTCATGTCAAGTCTTTCAAGTTCCTTATTATTATGTTGGGGTATGATCTATATATCTATCATACTTAACTTTTATGTTCAAATGATAAGAGACCCTATTTTATCTCTTCAATTCATTTGTGTTGAAGTTTAAGTGACGTCGTTAGGCTGCCGAATTTTCATAAGAGAAATATAATTTTTGTCTTCCTTCCATGTTTTTCATTTCAAATGGTAGGTCCTTCAAATTTCATTACCATGTTAATATATCCTTTATATTCTGTCCCTATACTATTGTTTCTCATTTATTAATGTTTTACCCATGTCCCCTCTCTTTTCAATGTTTTCTAAACCCCCGAAACATAGTCGTCATGCTGCAGAATTTCCGTCTCAAAATGTCTCTCTCTTTTTCTAAAGTTATTTTATTTTATTAAGTTAATACTCAAAGATCTCTCTTCTTAAAAGGTATTCACATATATACCAAAATTTTCTATTTTAAATTCTGGTATTTACATACATGATACCCACCTTCCTTTTCTGTGGGTTTTAAAGTGACACAAAGATCATGTCTTTAAAACAGTTTTTAAAACGTTATAATTATGAAATGAAACCCATTTCTATTATGCTATATGGGTTGTTTATGAAATTATTGATGATGATATATGTGGATCACATGATAATAAAGGCTAATTTAAGGGTGCTCCTTGATAGCGCTCCAATGCATTGGGTAAAGACTTAGTCTCTAGAGATGACCATTTTGACTGATACCTTGGTGAATAACCTTGGTAATTTTTATTGACACCTTAGGGATGGACCTTGGTGAAACGGAAATGATTGTCTTTGTTAAATGTTGTAGCCACATCTTCAAGTAATGAAAAATGTTATTTTTATTATGATATGCCTCATTATTTCTTTCTCATGCCTTAAAGTTCTTTTCATGACCTTATTGAAGTATCTCAAGTTCACATGTAAAATGTTTCTCTTGTTTCCCTTACTGGGCCTTCTGCTCACCCTTTCTCTTGATGTATGTCCCCAGGTTATGAGATGCAGTAATGAACATAGGATTAACTTAAATATAATCATTTCAAGTGTTTAAGAAGAATTTTATATGTTGTTTTCATGTATTATGTTCCTAGTTTCCAGGACACTAAACCTTAAAGATCCTCAGTTTTGTGTAATGTAAGGAAAGTTTATGTTATAAAAAGCTGGGATGCCACAGTTGGTATCAAAGGATGGTTTAGTTATTTATGGAAAT
Organism: Viscum album; assembly: GCA_963277665.1. Lineage (NCBI taxonomy): Eukaryota > Viridiplantae > Streptophyta > Magnoliopsida > Santalales > Viscaceae > Viscum > Viscum album. The sequence continues at coordinate 2,230,425 of OY728146.1, read as the reverse complement.
TAGGATATAAAAACTTTAGGAAGAACCCTATAGAAAAGTTTAAATGTAGGAAAACTTCCTGGTATTTTGGTAAGTATTGAGTAAGTGGTTTATCAAACAAATACATCCCTGTCTGGAAACGAGTAGATAGAGGCGGCTTTGGCACAGATGTACATAGGGGTAAAACCCAAAAACACCACTTTGAGCTAGAATCGAACGGGAACTGGTGCACGATAACGGGCCTTTATGAACTCTTGGTTACAACACACCCAGGGGATATGTTTGGTTAATCACAAGATTTTTATGAATCATTGTGAAGGAATTATAGAGAAATGTAATTTTCTATCCAGGAAGTCTTAGTTAAAAGTTTCATAAATGAAATAAGTTTCTCACTAAGGTTTTATTATTTTAGAAAATGGCGATAAATAGGAGGAACCGTGCAGATGGTGATCGCAATGCACCATGTGCTGACGGCCCTCCGATGGAAGTCGGAATGGAAACATTCATGCGAATGATGAACCAACTGACTCAAGTTATGAGTAATAACTTGAATCAAGCTGAGATTCCGATCTCACCAAGAAGGGAACAACATTATGTTTAGTCCTTCATGTGTCAATGACCACCAACATTTAGTGGATCCACTGACCCATTGGTTGCGGAACAATGTATAAGCTTCATTGAAAAGATCTTTTTTCTACTTCATTGTTCGGAACAAGAAAAAGTCACCCTTGCTGTTTATCGCCTAGAGGGAGAAGCTGATCAGTGGTGGTCACTGATCAAAAACACAAATCCATGAGGAGAGATGGAATCTATGGAGTGGGAAGAGTTCATGGGAATATTCTTCAATAATTATTTCCCTCATTAGATGAGAACGAGAATGGAGAAAGAATTTCTCGAGGTAAAGAAGAAGGAGAATGAATCTGTTGGAATCTACGAGATGAACTTTACAAGGCTTTCCTGTTATACCTCAAGATTTGTCATGGACCCTAATGGGAAGGTTGATAGATTCTTTGGTGGACTACGACCTCATCTGCGGAAGAATCTAGCCAACAAGGACTATGATAACTATGAAGAAATAGTTTGAAGTGCTATGAAAGTCGAACTGGAGTTTGGTGAGACATAATGGTCTCACAAATCTAATGAGAAGAAGAGAGCTCTAGAACCAAGCCTGGGAAGAATCTTTGATCACTAAAGAGGTGGAAAGAATATACAACTTTACACATGCAATAAATGTGGGAAGAAGCATTTGGGGAACTGCTTGATCGGAAGTGGAAAGTGCTACAAGTGTGTAAGAGAAGGCCATATTGCTCGGAATTGTCATAGTGAGGTAAAGACTCAACTTCCCAACACTAATGACAGAGGAAAGATAGTTCTGGCCCTACCCTAAGACAAATGCTTCAAGTGTGGACAGCTTGGGCACTTTTGTAATCACTGTCCAAATCCGAGGGTAGTGGAGGGGAATCACCATCAACCTTAGCAAAGGCCAAGGGAGAAAGGTCGTGCTTTTTCTATCACAAAAACTGAAGTTGAAGTTCCGAATGACGTGGTAGCAGGTACTCTTGTTGTCCTCTCAAATCTAGCAAGTACTTTGTTTGATTCTAGTTCTACGCATTCCTTTATTTCCTCCATGTTTGAAAAGAATATAGAATCAATCCCCGAACTGATTGACGTAGAATTATCAGTCAAGACTCCAAGTGGGATTATCCATGCATCAACAGTGTTTAGAGACTCTAGTGTTTACTTTAGTGAGCACAATCTTATCACAAATCTAGTAGTCATTCCCATGTTGGAATTTGACATTATACTAGGGATGGACTGACTCTCAAAGTATAATGCTAAGATCAAATGTAGAAGTAAGGAAATCTTAGTAGTCTTGAATGAACGACCTACAATTATCTTCCAAGGAGAGATATCCCGAACTGATCCCTATCTAGAAGCACCTCCTATAGCTTTATTTATGGAGTTAATCGGGGATGATGAAGAAGGAAAAGGGAGTATACAAAGAGAAGATGTTCCAATTGTTCAGGAATACATGGATGTATTTCCTAAGGAGTTAGCAAGACCTCCCCCAGAAAGAGAGGTAGAGTTCTCCATTGAACTCATACCTGGATCTCAACCGATATCAAAGACCCTGTATAGAATGGAAAATGTGGAGCTAGAAGACTTAAAGAAACAACTCCAAGACATGTTGGAGAAGGGGTTTATCTGACCGAGTGTGTCTCCTTGGGGGGCACCGGTTCTCTCTGTGAAGAAGAAGGATGGATCAATGCGGCTATGCGTTGATTATAGAGAACTAAACGGGATCACAGTGAAGAACAGATACCCTCTTCCAAGAATTGATGATTTATTTGACAAACTTCGTGGGGCTCAATTCTTCTCCAAGATTGACCTTCGATCTGGTTATCATCAACTGAGGGTGAAGAAGGAAGATATTCCAAAGACTACCTTCTGATCAAGATATGGGCATTATGAGTTTACTGTTATGCCCTTAGGCTTAACTAATGCTCCTGCTATTTTCATGGATTTGATGAATAGAGTCTTTAAGGAATACCTTGATAACTTTGTGGTAGTTTTTATTGATGATATTTTGATATATTCAAAAAGTCGTTAGGAGAATTAAGATCATCTGAGGGTTATTTTGAAAGCTCTAAGGAAGGAGAGGCTCTTTGGAAAGTTCAGCAAGTGTCAGTTTTGGTTACAACAAGTGGCTTTATTGGGGCACATCGTAACCAATGAAGGAATCTCGGTTGACCCTGCAAAGACAATGGTTGTGGAGGAGTGGCCTCAACCCACAACAGTAACTGAGATTCATAGTCTCCTTGGTTTAGCAAGATATTATCGGAGGTTTGTGAAAAACTTTTCACGGATTTCTAATCCACTAACCAAGTTGACTCGAAAAGTGGTTCAGTTCATCTGGACAAAGGAATGCGAGGAAAGTTTCCAAGAGTTGAAAAAGAGATTGGTTACTGCACCTGTGTTAACAATACCCTCTATCAAAGAAGGATTCATTATTTTTAGTGATGCATCTCTGAAAGGGCTTGGGTGCGTCCTCATGAAAAATGACAAGGTAATTACTTATGCATCTCGACAGTTGAGGATTCATGAGCAGAATTATCCTACACATGATCTACATCTAGCGGAAGTTTTTTTTGCTCTAAAGATATAGAGACACTATCTTTTTGGGGAGAAATGTCATATATACACCGAACACCAATGTTTAAAGTATATTTTCATGCAGAAATAATTGAATATGAGACAAAGGAGATGGTTAGAGCTTATTAAAGACTATGATTGTTCAATTCATTATCACCCTGGAAGAGCAAACAAAGTCGTGGATGCGTTAAGCAGGAAATATCTTGTTGTTCTGAAAACAATGAGGATCCTAGGAGATTTCTTGATTAAAGATCTAGTAAAACTTTACACGGGAATTGTAAGGGAAGGGACATCATCAACCCTATCCCAAATGATTTATCATCCTTCATTACTAGAGATGATCAATAAGGATCAAGAAGAAGATCTTTTGTTCCAGGAGAAGTTTGAGGCTATGAAGGATGGGATGTTTCCTGATTTCAATATTGATCAAGAAGGTGTACTGAAATTTCACACAAGACTATGTGTTCCATCTATTCCAGAGATAAAGAAAGAACTGTTGGATGAAGCTCAAAGCTCTACTTTCTATGTACATCTGGGAAGCACTAAAATGTATAGAGACCTTCATGATCACTATTGGTGGGATAACATGAAGAGGGATATTGTTGATTACACTACAAGGTGCCTGGTGTGTCAACCAGTAAAGGAAGAACGACAACTTATTAAGGGGGTATTAAAACCGCTACCCATACCTGTATGGAAGTGGGATAATATCACCCTGGACTTTTTAACTGGTCTCCCAAAAACATCCAAAGGAAACAATGCGATATGGGTTATTGTGGACCGTCTCACCAAGACTGCCCATTTTATCTCTATTTGGGAAGATTTCTCTATGGATCAACTTTCCAAGATTTACGTAATGGAAGTGGTAAGGATGCATGGGGTACCACTATCCATCATGTCTGATCGTGATCTAAGATTCACATCAAAATTCTGGAGAAGTCTTCAACATGCTCTGAATACTGAATTGAATTTTAGTATGGCCTATCATCCTCAAACAGATGGCCAATCTGAACGGACTATTCAGACACTCGAAGACATGCTGAGATTATGCTCAATAGAATTTAATGGTGGATTGGGTCAACACCTACCATTAGTTGAGTTCTCCTATAACAACAGCTTCTATTCAAGTATTCAGATGGCACCCTATGAAGCTCTGTATGGAAAGCGATGTAGAACTCCTACTTGTTGGGATGAAACTGGTGAGAGAAAGCTTCTTGGGCCTGATCTTGTGCAAGAGATGACAGAACAGGTTCATGCCATCCAACAACACATAAAGGCTGCTCAGAGTCGGTAGAAGAGCTATGATGACAACCGTCAAAGGGACTTGGAGTTTGGTGTTGGCGACAAAGTCTTCCTTTGAATTTCTCCATGGAAGAGAGTCATGCGGTTTGGGAACAAAGGGAAGCTCAGCCCTAGGTACATTGGCCCCTATGAAATCCTTGATCGCATATGAACAGTGGCCTATCGTTTAGCACTTCCACCGAACCTAGCTCAAGTTCATGTTGTATTTCATGTATCTCTCTTGAGGAAGTATATACCCGACCCTTCGCATGTACTGAACCCAGAGGTGATACAACTAGAACATGACCTCTCTTATGAGGAGCAGCTAGTGGAGATCTTAGACCGTAGAGACTAAGGTTCTACGAAATAAGACTACCCACATTGTGAAAGTGTTGTGGAGGAATCATAAGAATGAAGAAGCGACTTGGGATCCTGAGGAAACAATGAAGCAAAAGTACCCCCACCTTTTCGACTAGGCCCCAAGTATAAAATTTCAGGGATGAAATTTCTTAAGGGGGGAAGAATGTAATGACCCAAACTTTTTGAATAGTATATTAAATTACTCTTAATGATTTAATAGAGATGTTAATGGTTAATGTAGAAAGAGGAGTCGATGTCTTCATCTGGTAGACTCGAACCTTATGAAGCCCACTTATCAGAGCTTGGGGAGGAGGTGGCATCGTTGGGCTTCGCTTTGGACCAAGACCAAGCCGAACTCTAGCATGTCAAGCTTGAACGAAAACGCCTACATGATAAGTTCAAGTTAGTAGAGATTACTACTAGGGCAATGTTATCTAAGCCTCTGTGAGATTCTCTCACAATAGCACACCTTACACTTAGGTCATATGCTGGTGTTATAAGGGGCTATGTGACGAGACCGTAGCTTCTTTGTGTAATCCTTTGGGATTAATAAATTGAGATTTCTTCCTTTAGTGAAGTTTGTGAAATTTCAAATGTCCGGATAATTTTAGGATGTATTTTATTGATGAAGTTTGAAAAAAAGGATATTTTAAAATATTTATGTAAAACTTAAATAATTAATGATGTGTAATGATTTTCAAAAAATGGTCTTCTGCAAAAGTGTCCAGTAAGGAATTTGGAGTCTAATAAGATCAACATAATTTTTGATGAATAGTAAATTATGAATAGTGATTTTACACTTAGGATTAGTAATGTGACCAAATGGATTAGTAATCTCACTTAAAAAAGTTTTAATATAATTTAGACACCTTGATTAAGTAATGTGCTTCAATAAAATGGGTAAATAACGGTTTCATAAATTATTAGTCAAGTATTAGTTTTTCGGGTGAATAGTGTTTTTTTTAATTAAAAATTAAGTTAAAAATATTTTGAAAATTATTTTTATAAAATGGACTTTATTTCTAAATTCAAAGCATCGATATTATATTATGGTAATTTTTGGGGATTTTTCTGAAAAAAATGAATTTTCGGTGAATAGTGTATTTATTTAAAAATTAAATTAAAAATATTTAGAAAATTATTTTTATAAAATTGAGTTCATATTTGTAATCAGAGCATCGATATTTGGTTAAGGTGAAATTTTGGGATTTTTCTGAGAAAGATGAATTTTCAGTGAATAGTAAAAAATGCAGTTTTAGGGTTTTGGTATGTTTAATGACATCATAACTGTGTCATGATGATTTCATGAGATATTTTAAGGTTTAGCCGACCAAAGGTGATGAATTATTGTATTGGGGGCCCCATGTGGCCTAACTCCAAGGGAAATACCATGGGGGAGCCCATGGTTTTGAGAAAACCACTTGTGAGGTGTCCCTTGAAAATTTTAAAGTATCACCTCACTTTCCCTATAAATACCAAGACATTATCTCATCCTTTCAACTCCAAAATCATTCCCAACAAAGCTATGGTCTCATTACCTCCCAAGGAGTCATCCTAATGTGCCCCCAATCCCTCAAGGTCCAAACCTTTGAGTTTTAAGAGTTATGTTTTAAGGTAAGGGGTCCTACCTCTCTCTTTATTTTCAAGTAATCTCTTTTATGTCATTTCTTTTATGATCCATTATCTTATGTTGGAGGATGTTCTTTTATATTCCTCTTACTTCCCTTCTCATTTTCATATGATTAGAGACCCCCTCTTTCTCTCATCAATTCTTTTTAAGAATGTTTAAGTGGTGCTGTTAGGCTGCCGAATCTTTAAGGGATTCTTTCACCTTTCTCTTTTTTCAAAGTTCTACTTTCATGTCGAGTCATTAATGTTCCTTTTTATTATGTTGGGGCATTATTTTTATACCTATCATACTGAACTTTTATGTTCATATTATGAGAGACGCTATTTGATCTCGTCAATTCATTTTTGTTGAAGTTTAAGTGACGTCGTTAGGCAGCCGAATTTTCATAAGAGAAATCTAATTTTTTTCTTCCTTCCATGTTTTTCATTTCAAATGTTATGTCCTTAAAATTTCATTACCATGTTCATATATCCTTCATATTCTGTCCCTCTACTTTTTCAGGTCATTTATAAATGTTTGACCCATGTCCCCTCTCTTTTCAATGTTTTCTAAAACCCCGAAACATAGTCGTTATGCTGCAGAATTTCCGTCTCAAAATGTCTCTCTCTTTTTCTAAAGTTATTTTATTTTATTAATTGAATACTCAAATATCTCTCTTATATAAGGTTATTCACATATATACCAAAATGTTCTATTTTAAATTCTGGGATTTACATACATGAGACCCTCCTTCATTTTCTGTGGGTTTTAAAGTGACACAAAGATCATGTCTTTAAAGCAGTTTTTAAAACGTTATGATTATGAAATGAAAATCATTTATTTTATGCTATATGGGTTGTTTATGAAATGATTGATGATGATATATGTTTCTCACATGATAATAAATTCTAATTTAATGGTGCACCCTGATAGTGCTCCAATGCATTGGGTAAAGACTTAATCTCTAGAGATGACCATTTTGACTGATACCTTGGTGAATAACCTTGGTAATTATTATTGACACCTTGGGGATGGACCTTGGTGAAACGGAAATGATTGTTTTTTTTAAATGTTGTAGCCACATCTTCAAGTTATGAAAAACATTATTTTTATTATGATATGCCTCATGATTTCTTTTTCATGCGTTAAAGTTCTTTTCATGACCTTATTAAAGTATTTCAAGTTCACATGTAAAATGTTTCTCTTGTTTCCCTTACTGGGCCTTATGCTCACCATTTCTCTTAATGTATGTCCCCAGGTTATGATATGAAGTAATTAACCTAGGATTAACTTAAGTAGAATCCTTTCAGGTGTTTAAGAAGAATGTTTTATGCTGTTTTCATGTATTATGTTCCTAGTTTCCAAGACACTAAACCTTAAAGATCCTCTGTTTTGTACAATGTAAGGAAAGTTTATGTTATAAAAAGGTGGGATTCCACACATAAAGTATATAAATACTAGAAAAATATGTTTCCCTCTGGGAGTAGGAATGAATTGAGGGGGATATACACTATAATAAAATGAGGAAACTTCATGAAGTTAAAGGAAGATACAAAAAAAGGAAACTGGATGTTAAGAATACCTCAAGGTGGAATAAAGATTTGTGGAAGGTGTAACCAGTCAAGTCACTTTATTTAAGATTTCATGAGAATACTTACATGCCAAGTTACATATTCCAGAAAAGAAAAGGATGATTTGAAATGAAATATTAATGAGAAATATTTTATTATTGAGTTTGCACTGAAATCTAGAAAAAAGTTTAATCCATGGATACATGATAGTGATTGTTCCTTACATATGATTGGTGATATGAAAACCATAGAAAACATTAAATAATTTGATGGATGAGAAGTTACCTTTGGTAGTGATTGTTCCTTAAAAATAATCGAAATTTTTATGGATCAAATTGAATCTTTGAAGTTAAAGACAAATGAAGTTATGTTTTTTTACCAACATAAACACAACCTCACAAGTATTAGAAAACTATGTGACGATGGGAAGGAAGTTATCTTCAGGAAAGATTCATGTATGATACTTTTCATATAGAAAATTTATTACTAAGGGAGATAGAAGTGATTATAATTTATTCTAAATTAGTACCCTGGGTAACTCTTTCTATTTGAGTACTGAGGATGAAAAAAAAATTAGTACTATATAAATAACCATCTTGACCAAAAGAGTATGAGAAATTTTTCAAAGGAAAACGTTTTAATAGATTTACTACAACTGAAGAGGAAATATGATGTTATTTTCACAACTTATCAGAAAAAAAGGATACTTCGTGGAGGTTATAAGAAAGTAAAAATTCAGTCCACCAAACTATTTATGCTCATATATTCCAGCTCATGTGGGTCAATAAGACATCAATAAAGAAATTGATTTATATTTTATTACTTTCATTAATGATTTCGCTCAGATGACCAATTTTATTTTCCCGAAACATAAATTGGAAGTTGTAGAATTATTCAAAATATTCAAAAGGGATATTGAGAAAGAGTTGGGTGTACATATTTGAATGTTGAGAATGAAGAATTTAAATTAGTACAAAAGAAACTCTTTTGAGTCCTACATCAAGAAAAATGTAATTATACATTAGTATGGTGATCCCTATGCTTTTAAAAAATGGTGTTTCGAAGATGAAATATAAAATTCTAGTCAATATGGGAAGCTCCATGCTCACTAAATATAAACTTCCAAATTTATTGTTGAGAGAAGATATAAGTACTTTTGTGCACGTTTAGAATAGATGTATTCTATGTCCAAAATTAAAAAAAATCCATATGATATGTAGTACAAGAATAATCCTTTAGTGAAATACTTCATGTTTTTTGGTGGTCCTCACTTCATGAAGATTATAAATCCAGATTTAGTGAAGTTTGATGAAAATTAGGAATAAGGTGTTTTCATGGGATATTCATCCACAAAAAAGCTACATGAGTTGGAATAAATGACCACATTAATTGGTTAATTACTTTAATGTAAAACTCATTGAAAATAATTCTACCTTAATAGAAACTATTGAAGAAAAATTGGATGGTTTAATAGAATATAGAATTATAAATTTTTAGGAGTTGGTGAAAAGGACTATGAATGAGAGATTAACCTTATATAGGTAGAATCTGATCAGGCCAGTGATGAGGATAGTTACGATCAAAAGAAAAACACTAAAATTATAGACATTAGAAAAATAGGTTCAACCGAATAATATCATCAAAAGTCATGCAACTCTAGTTTAGACCAGATATAATTTGAGGTATGAAAATAAAATATTAATTATCTCATAATTGCAACCAAAATATATTTTAGAAATAGTTGAACATAAAGAGTGGTTAAATGAAAAGAATGAAGAGTTAGATTAAATTGAGAAAACTGAAACTTGGGATCTTTTTCCTCAACCAGAAGGGAAGAATGATATTGGAACTAAATGGATGGTAAAAATTAAACTCAATGAAAAGGGGGAATGTTTTTTGGAAAAATGTTTTTTTATTTTGAAAGAGTTATTCACGGGTATAAGGTGTTTATTTTGAAGAAACTTTAGCTCCTATAATGATACTTTAAACCTTTATAATTTTTTAGTAGTGGTTCCTCACTAAAATTGTAATGTTTATTTGAATTATGTTAAGTCTACATTTTTTTATGGTGAAATTGAAGAAGAAGATTATATTGAGAAACTTGTTAGATTCATATTTGGTAATGATGGAACCATGGTATGTAAACTAAATTAATATTTGTATGGGGAAGGACTTCATATTCCTGGTATTCAAAACTTGACATTTTTTGGAAGTGGTTGAACTTTTTAAAGGAAAAGTTGATGGAAACTTATATGTTAAATAAATGAGAAGGGGTACCCTGATTTTCATTGTCTATATTGATGAAATAATTTTTTTCAATGACCGGGATAAATATTATGAAGAATTTATTGAATATATTAATAGGAACTTGGAGATTTCAATTCTGAAGGAGTTGAATTTATTTTTTGGAATACAAGTTCAAGAAAAGGAATATACATCTTCCATTCATATAAAAATTATGCCAAGTAATTATTAGAAAATTTTGGAATTGAAGAATGAAATGAATTTAGAATTCCCATTATTGTTGATAGGGAAATAAGAAATGAAAAATTTTCAAAAAGTTTAAATCGAAAGAACTTTCAGAAGTTAATAAAAATCTTGATTTATCTTAGTGTATCATTTCCAGACATTGTTTATAAATTTTCTTTTTGTGCTAGATATCAAAGTGATCAGAATGAACCATACATGATGATAGTAAAAATAATTCTCAAGTGTGTTAAAATAACATAAAATTTGGGCCTAATGTATAGAATAAGTAATTATTTGAACTTACATGGTTTCACAGATGTTGATTGGGACATTGATTTCAATGAACAAAAATAAATATCATGAGGAAATTTATTTTTAAGAGAAAGTTGTGTGATCTAGAATAGTAAAAAAAATAAGTAATTTTAAGTATAGTGGAATCAGAATACATTGGTAAAAAGAATTATTATCACTTTAAGTATAAAATAAATATAATAGGTTATTATCGCCCAAGAATGTAATAAAATGTTGTGGATGAAATTTTATCTAAAATATGTGAGGGTAAATGTTGAAAATCAATTAAAAATTATTTGTGATAATAAAAGTGTAATTGATCTATAAAAAAATTTGTGCAACATGATAGATCTATGAATATTGATATTAAGTAACATTTTATCAAGAAAAATTTTTCATTTGAGATATACAGATCGATCATATCTTTAAAAAATATCAAGTTTTGATGTTTTACCAAAGCTATGTCAAGGAAAATATTGGAGGAACTGAAGATGAAAATTGATCTTCAGCCTCCACTACTCTCTTAATAAAGTGTTTGAGGTTCCATCACTTTTATTTGGATGTTGTTGTCAAAGGAAGAGAATAAGTACACAAATCCACACTTCCTTTATCTTTTTTGAATCTAAAGTTGGTGTTATCAAAGAAAGGGGAGTAAGACTTACAAAAGTTAAACCTTTGGGAGATGATTGAGGTGGAGTACATTAATATCATGCCCACAAAATTTATATTCATCAAGGGATGGAATTCCTTTAAAAACATTACTTAATCAAGAAATATGGTGTCAGGGCACCAATCTATGATAAATTTTATGCTTTTATGGAAGTTTGAGATCATATAAAGTAATATTTGTTGATGTTGGTGTTACTAATAAATCCAAATGGGGAGAATGAACATCCCCTGGTTTGGAATTGTTGAAGTTATTTTATTTTATTTTTCAATGTTTTTTATTGGATGTTTTTTTATTTTAGTTGAGAATAAATTTTTTAGTCCATATGATCTTAGTCTAAAATATTCATTAAAGTTTTTTAGGTTATGTAATCATAACATATATTGTTGTAATGTTTTTTATGCTCTAAAAGAAAAAACATCTTGTTAGTTTGTTAAAAAAATGTATGTAAAACCCGATACAACCACACAATCATCCTAGTATAATGTTCTGGACTTGCATAAAGGTATTTATCCTCTAACTGGACATGGAGGATAATATTTGTGGAAAAGGACCAACAATAATATTTAGTGTGTAAAACAATGTGTGAATGGATACAGGTTTAGAACATTTTTCATGTAGGAACAAGTGGACCAGTGGAATCAATCCTATGGGGTTATTTGGAGTTCATAAAGAGAGTAATACATTATATGGTTTTTTTATTACTATAAAAATTAAATATGGGGATGTATTCACTACTATATCGATGCATCAAACATGATAGTATAACTAATGATGAATCCTGGTTATTAAAAGTATGATAATGGATGATTTTGGATAATATATCCAATAGAAAAAACATTACAAGAAGGTTACTAGAAACTAGAATGGTATAATGTCATCTCATTATAGGTCATATTGAATTATGATATTTAAGTTTCAAAAAAGAAAGAGATCAAAGCTATCATGAACTTTTAAGAAAAAAATGAAGCACACTGGAAGTTCAAAATATATGTGTGTGAGTGTGTTTGAAGTTATGTAGAACTATTTATAGATTTGGGTAGTTTGTGAAGAGAGTGATAGGCTGAGAAAGTAATAATTTTAAGTTATCAAGAATCAAAATATGAAGACCATAATCAAAAAAATATGATGTTTGAGATCATGGGAATATGAATTCCAGAAGCTAATTCTCAAATGTAAATGTAATATCAATAGACGTAGTTCCCCAGAAGTAATGGATAAATACTAGAGGTTGTTTGAAGATTAATAAATCTAGATTATATAAGTGTTGTTTAGTGGAAAAATTAGGTGCTCACAAGTTAAATCAGAGAGTGAAATTGATGCTTTCATTCATGCAGATATCTTTCATATTTTAGTACAATAAAATATAAAGTAGAAATTCTTACATGATAGAACTAAAGTGGGTATAATTCATGGTGGTTAAATCACCAAAAAATGTCTGTTGTTCGGATGCCACATTATATATTCAATGATATATTTCATAAATTAAAATGTTTGATACTTTATGATATCTCAAGAACCTTTGAGAAACATTAATCCCATAATTTATGTAATATTAACCCCAATATAGGAGGAGGATTTGAAGGTGTTTGTTCTAAAACAAGTAAGTGTGAAAGTTATAGAGTTAAAATACTATGAATATAAAAACTTTATATGAAATCTATGAGTATATAAGAAGAAATTCCATTCATAAATTTCTAATAGGTTTGTGAGGATTATGATAGAAGTTATTGAGTAATGTCTTACCATCATTGTTCAAAGAATTAGAAGTTTCAAAAAAGTGATGAAGTTCTAGAGGTTTTTCACTGAGAAAAAAGTTAAAAATTTTGGAATCATGATGATTTGAGATTTTGGGAGTGTATATTTTTGAAACTTAAGTTCAAAAGAATTTAATTCTAGATAGATTACATTATGATAATAAATTAAAGTTCCAATATTACATTGGCTTAGAAGAAGAACAAAATCTTAAAACTTTTGAGAATCAGTGTAAGATCCAAGACATTGTGGAGGTACGTTCATGTTTAAATTTTAGTTTAAATAACTTAATTTTGGTTAGTTAAAGGTTTAATAAGAGTATGAGGAATCTCAGGGGTGTTTTGGGGGTTCAATAAAAGAGATAAAATTAAATCGGGCCATTATGGGCATGTCACACAGTTGGCGCATAGTTAGTGAAAACTGTGCATGGGGGAGAGACAAAACATGAAACCTTGGACACATGAATTTCACATGGTTTTCATATAGATAGTCAAACTGTGTGGGATTCCTAGGTAACTCTACATCTTTGACTTCTCTTGGATAGAGGCTGGCACACGGTTTGGAAAATTGTGCGGCCAAACCATGCACCCATTAAAAGGAGAGAATTTACCTAATTTCCCCCACTAGATTCTAATTTCTTCCTCCAATTTTCCTCCCATTACTTCATCCTTCAGTCCTAGTGGTGAACCAAACTCCTAAAATATTCCCAAGGATCAATTTCATTCGATCCTAAGTAATTTGGAGTGCCATTGGTTGCGAATCAAAGCTTTAGGTGAGTCTAATATTTCTCTTGCTTCACTTTCCCAGATTAGGGCCTGTAGTTTCGTTCTTCTTCTTCCATAGCCCAAAAAACCTCTTTTTTCAGTGGATATTAGGTTGTGGATTCAAATGGTGATTGAATCCATATCTAAGTATGGCGTTAAGGGTGTGTTCATATTTGGATTCAAGGTAGGCGGTCTATAAGTTATATCCCATAATTTTGTTGTAGATTTGTGCATGTGTGCTTGTGATATTGCTTCCCCCTTGATGTGTATTTATTAACTTGATTAATATTTAGTTAAATTGTTTTATAAATGATAATTTTAACCCCTCATGATCTCCATGGTATATTTTGAGGTTTAATAGACCATTTTAAGGCCACCCATGGGGTGTTCCAACCTTCCCAAACATGTAAATTGTGATGTTGAGCATAGAAATGACTTGTAATTTAAGTAGATCCCATGATGAACATGTTGAAGGTTGGTTGAGTTGAGAAAAGGGAATAGTTATAGTGTTTATAGACTTTGATAAGTTTCTAAGGGCTTGTTTGGCTTGATATGAAATGGGTTGATTATAATAAAGTGATTTTACTATGTGACTTAATAATTATACTTGAAATGCCTAAGTGGGTTAATTCATGTGAAATGATGAACCTGTAATGTGGGTAAATTCTTGTGAATTGATAAATGTGATAATCGTGCTAATGTCTGGTAATTTATGAATATGGAATAATGCATGGGAATTGTTGAATATACTTAATGGGTTAAATGGGATATGCAATGTAAATGGTAAATATTCTAAGGGGTTAAGTCTTGATTTTGGTTTTTATGTTGAATGATTATGAAATGTTAATGTTATGTGTACTAATTTTGTATGGTTTGTGATATGGTATATGTGTTTAATGGATAAATAAACATGTGAACATGGATTAGTGGTATGTGGGATATTTCCTTGAGGTTCTAAGACCATAGGTTGGGTTGGAATGAGGCTCTAAACCCCACCCCTAGAATACATAGGTTAGGGAGTCAGAATGAGGCTATATTCCCCTGACGGTTTCATTGGATGAGAACACCTAAAATAAGGATCCAAGGTAAGTGTGATGTAATTTATTGTTAAATGTTTTCCCAACTAAGATAGAGTTTAGTTATCCCCTTATGCATAGTAGTTGAATGATATGGACCAAATTGAGATGAATGGAAATGCATAACCCATGGAAAAAATGATGATAATGTATTAATTGAAAAATTTTAACTAATGGAACTGAGTTGTATTTTATTTATCTTTCTTGTATTTAGTAATTTTAGGTACCATATATTTATATTGGATATTTTTGTAGGCACCATTGGTGGTTTTCTACTAATTTATACTCGCACCATGCTTGGACCTCTATTGGGTACCCGAGCATATTTCATGGTTGTAGGCCAGGAAAAATGAAAGGGCCCTATGCTAGGGAGTTGATTTGGTATTGGGTTGTGTGTGGATGAGGATTTGGACTTGGAGTCGGGGTCCATTTTGGGGATTCATCTATTTGTACTATTTTTATTTTTTCTCCACTTTTGGCATTGTATGACATGACAGGACATATTTACTATTTATTTATGGGTTTTACCTAGTTTTGGGGAATGGATTGAAATGTATGTTTTTGGTTTATTATTTATTGTTTCCACTATTTCATATATTTTATTTTATGGATTAATATGGTAAATATGTTATAGTATCTCTATGTAATCTATTAAAACCTTGGTGCTAGTCGGAAGCCTCTGTAATATGGGGAGGTGTTCTTGAGGTTATGTATAGACCCAGCTCAAGGCACTGGTTAGTGGTCATCTAATCAGGGATGTTACAAAGTGGTGTCAAAGGATGTATCTTTGAACCTTATTATTTGGGAATGGTATACCGGGTATTAGGGAGTGTTAGGTTTTGGAAATGAGCTCATTCATGGGAGTAGATAACCCATGTACGAGAGAAAACCCAATTACCTAGGTTGGGAATTGTTTTTCTCGATGTGTGTTGTTATGTTTTAATGATATTTCACCATTGTGTGATGTACTTATTGTTTGATTTGACTATTTATAATATTTTTCTTTTGTCTAGAATGACATGATTTGTGAATTCATGCATCATTATACGCACTTAGGGGTATAGGTGGCATGCATCATGATAGGCACATGCGGTATGGGTGTGTGGGACATAAAAAATATAATGCATTTAAATTTATTAAAAAGTTTAAGGAAATGGTGTCTAATAAAGATGATGAAAATTGTTAAATAAAAAGTAAGTAAAGTTTAGTTAAATAATTGTTCATAATGATAGGTGTAAATGAGTTAAAATGTTGTCTGTGATAAGTTTTGAAATGAAAAATGTGTCTAAGAGGAAAGATTTTCATTGTGAAGGTGGAGACAATTTCAAAAAGGTTTCTAATGAAAGACAAGTGAGTATTTAAAGTTTATTACCCTATAATGACCATAACTAAGTGTAGTTTTATAAGTGCGATGATATTAATTAGGATAGTATATGTGAAATGGGTTTTTTATGGATAGTGGAGAGCGTTCTTTTTTTAAAATTGTGGATGTTTTATGCTATGTGTTTTCATATGTGTGTTTGGAATTGTAGATAAATTTTGTCATGAAAATGTGTGCCAAATGGGTGAAAATAGGATATCGTTGAGAATGATCCTCTAGAAGTGGAGTAGGAAACCCGGAGATTTAGGGTATCAGAGGAGAGGATTAGTTCTGTGAGAACTTCACTCATTTTATGTTGATGGTGGAAAGGGACCCAGGACGGGTCGTATCGAGTATGTTTGAGCTGACTAGGGAGTTTCACTTGCAACACCCTATGACTTTTACTAGAGAGGGTGGACCTAAGATAGATGAGTTATATATAGATTCCATATAGATGATTCTTGATCACTTAGAGACTTCTCCTGAGAAGAGATTCAAGCTGGAGACTGACATGTTGTGAGGACAGGTAAAACATTAGTGGATCACTTTGTTCAGATCAAGAAATCATAGGGTATGTTGTGGAAATTCTTCTATGAAAAGTTTCTAGAATAATTATATCTAGAGACCTTGAGGTGTTGGAAGACTGTAGATTTTATGATATTGAAATAGGGGACTATGATAGTGATGGATTATGACGGTCACTTCACTAAACGACAATGCTTCATTCCAACATTGGTGGGGGATGAATCAACTATGGTGAGACATTTCCATGATGGAATTTGAAATGAGATTAAGCCACAAGTTAATATCTTACATTTAAATAGGTTTTATTAAGTGGTGTATCAGGTAATTATTTCAGAAGGAAATCTCAAGGAGGCTCCAAGTGGTGGACATGTAGCCTCAATTGGGCAAAATAGTGGTGCAAATCTAGATAGTAGGAAGCATACCTTTGAGAGTTATCATTAGGTTGGTGGTGGTTAGAAAAGTTATAAAAGGGAACCATCCTCTCAAGGTAGTGATCGAGTTTTCTACTATCAGTGCGGTAGGCCAGAACATATGCATGGTTAGTTTCACTGACCACCGGTTGAGTGAAGAGCATGTGGAAGGATGGTTCATGTGTATAGGTTATCTAGGAACCCTTGAAAATTGGAAATAGGTGTATGATTGAGGATGATTCCAAGTGTAGGCATAAGGTTGGTTACCCATATTAGATAGGAAGTTGGAGTTCTACTAGTCATACCAGTCGAGGCAGTGGATGTGGTACTCTAGGATAATAGCGTCTATATGAGCATGGTAGTACAGTGCTAGGAAATTATGCTGGAGCCCAGAGTAGAGAGGTAGAAAAACTTCATGTAGTTCAGTCTACACCTAGGGTGGCAAGGTAGGTCTATAGGCTATTCATGGTATGATCCTTGTAGATTCCATGCTTTCTAGTGATTTATTCGATACATTTCCCTCTAATTATTTTATTTCTACTCAATGGTTGGTTGTGTTGGGCCTAGAGGTGGAACATATGTGTGAGGTTATGTATATTGATACACTATTAGGGGTTCAAACAGAAAATATTATGTAGTGTAAGGGGTGTTCCCTTGAATATTGTGGGTATCATTTCCTATGAGACTTGTTTGTGCTGGAGATGTTGGGATTTGATCTGATTATGGGCATGGACTGGTTAGTGTTGTAACAAGACCATATAAAATATTACTAGTGCATAGTAACATTCATGTCTCTTGAGGGAGTCACTTATGTCCATCATGGTTAATGGGGTGTTTGGGAGGGCTATACAAGTCTAGTTGGTCAATAGATAGGTGAAATCACAACCCAAGTAGCTTGAATTATGTTTGATTAGGGGGAATTGGAGCATCTTTCCTTCCCTCCAATTGTGAATTAGTTCCAAAACATATTTTAGGAGGAATTATCAGGGATACCACCCAAGAGAGATGTTGATGTCATGATAGAGTTGCTACTTCGAGCAGATCTAGTTTCCTTTCTTCCATATAGAATGGAACCAAAAGAACTCCAGGAACATCAAACTCAGTTGCAAGAGTTATAGGATAAAGGGTATATCTATCCTATTACGTCACTTTAGGGGTCTCCAGTGTTTATTTTTTCAAGAAGGATGAAAGGTCATTGTAGTTGAGTGTTGATTATAGGAATCCAGATCAGATGAAAGTTAAGAATAGATACCCTCTTCCTTGAATCGATGGTCTCTTTCACTAGTTGTGGGGTGCTTTAGTGTTCTCCCTGATTGATTATATATCAAGTCACCATCAGCTAATGGTGAGTCCTTTTGATTTACCATGGACTACTTTTAAGAGAAGGTATGGGTTGTATGAGTTCTTTTTATACCGTTTAGTTTGACCAATGCGTTGGTAGTGTCTATGGACCTAATGAACCAAATATTTCACCCCTAACAAGATCAGTTTTTATTCATTTTTGTTGATGACATGTTGGTGTACTCCAAAACTCATAAAGATCATGCCAAACATCTTGGCATCGTCCTCCGTACACAAAGTGTGCATAGTATATATTCCATGTTATCCAAATATCATTTTTGGATTTATAGGGTGAATTTCTAAGGTCACATTATCTCAAAGGAAGGAGTATCATTGGATCCAAATAAAGTGAAAACAATCATGTCCTGGGAGAATCCCAAGAATGTAGTTGATATCCTAAGCTTTCTAGGTTTGTCTATTTATTACCGAAGATTCATCAAAGACCTCTCCCATGTGGAAGTGCTAATTTTAATCTTAAACAATAAAGGAATAAATTTTGAGTGGATTGAGGCATGTGAGAAGGATTTCTAAGAGTTAAAAAATTAGTTGACAACCACACCAATTCAGGTCTTACCCAAGTCAGGAAAAGGGTATATCATGTTTTTTTATGCATATGGTGTGGAGATTGGGGACGTTTTGATGCAGATGATCAGGTTGTATCATATGGATCATGATAGTTACAGCCTCATGAAAGAAATTATCCCACTCACAACCTTTAATTTTCTTTGGTGGTTTATGCCTTGAAAGTTTAGAATCGTTACTTATTTGGATAGTGGTTCATGGTATATATAGATCATAAAATACTTAATTACATCTTCACCCAATGTGATCTAAATCTCCTGCAATGAATATAGGTTAAGTATATACAATCCTTCGATTTTGAGCTGGTATACACATCAGGAAAGGGAAAAAGTGTTGCAAATTCTTTGAGTCTGAATACTCAAAATCTGGAAGTTCAGGAATCTAGTTTTGTGTGGAAGATGATGGAATTGTTTGTAGATATTTATCTAGAGTTGAACAATGGCCAAGGGTAGATGACCCTTGCATCCTTGTCAGTTAAGTCCATGCTTTTGGGCCAGAGTAGGGAGAGACATTTTGATGATTCAGAATTTTTGGCTTTAAGGGAAATTCTTAGAGGTGGGGAGTCACCATCTGGTTGCACCGTTAGTGATTATGGGATCGTTTATGTTCATGGTCATGTTTGTGTGCCACTGTTTATGTTGGAAGAGTTGATTCATGAGTTCCATGCATCGAAGTTTGTAGTGTATCCTAGTTTGACCAAAATGTATCATGATCTTCATTGGCAATATAGGTCGTTGGGGATGATGAAACTAGTTGCAAGTTTTATATAATGATGCCTTACCTATCCACAGGTGAAGGCTAAACACTAGTGGCTAGGTGGTTTTTTATATCCTTTTCCCATTAAAAATGGTAGTGGGATGATGTGACAATGTATTTCTTGGTGGTAATTCCAAGGACACCTTAGAAGAATGATATGATATGGGTAGTTATGGACCGATTGACTAAGGTGGTTCATTTCTTACTTATTTGAGAGAGTTTTACCATGGTCCAGTTTGGGGATTTATATGTTAGAAAGATATTATGGTTTCATAGTGTACCTCTTACTATAGTTTCATATCATGATCTTTGTTTTACATCGCTTTTATGGTAGGGAATACAGAAGGTTCTTGGTACCCAGGTATTTTTAGTATGGCATTCCACCCATAGATGGATGGGTTGTCGAAGCGTACCATTCAAGTACTAGATGATATATTGAGGTCTTGTGTCCTAGATTTTGGTGGATCATGGGAAAATCATTTTTCAATTGTTGAGTTTTCTTATATCAATAGTTACCAAGCTATGATTCAGATAGAACCATATGAGAATCTCTATGGTATACCATGTCAATCTCCATTGTGTTGGATGGAAGTTGGGGAATCAGAGTTATTAGGGCAGAGTCTCATGTAGGAGATGTCTAAATAGGATTAGTTGATTCGAAAATTTATAGAAATGGCTCAGAGTAGTAAGAAGTCATGTGTGTGTTTTCATTATAGGCCACTTGATTTTTTGTGGGTTATCGGGTATTTATTTGGGTTTCACCAGGGTGGGGTCACTGTTGGGTTTAGAAATAGGGTAATTTGGCACCCTGGTATGTGGGGTCATTTGAGATTATGGAGAGGATCAGACCGGTGGCATACTGTTTTCCACTTCCATAGTGTTATAGTGTCATGTATGATGTTTTTCATGTTTCAAATCATTGGTAGTATCACCATAACCCATCTCATGTGGTTGACGTTGAGGATGTTGATCTCAAGGATGATGTGTCCTTTGAGGAGCATCTGATTCGTATTGTAGATTGTAGTGATAAAGTCTTATGAGGTAGGATTGTGCCATTAGTTCAAGTTTTTTGGAAACATGGTAATGTTTAAGAGTAAAATTGGAAAATAAAACATGATATACGAGCTCAGTGGCCAAGTATCCTTTCTATGGAAGGCCAATGATTCTTGGAAGAGAGGCTCGAGGATGATTCGTTATAATGTGGGGAGGTTGTAAGATCCCAAACTTCATGGAGGTACATCCATGTTTAAATTTTGGTTTAAATCCCATAATTTTGGTTAATTAAAGGTTTAATGGGTGTATGAGGAAACTCTGGGGTGTTACAGGGGTTTGGTACAAGAGATAAAGGGAAATAATTCCATTATTGGCATGTCACGTGGTTGGTTCCTGGTTAGTGAAAACCATGCAAGGGCGAGATCCAAATTGTGAAACCTTGGATAGAGGAATTTCACATGGTTGGTGCATGGTTAGTCAAACTGTGTGGGATTCCAAGGTAACTATGCAACTTGGACCCCTATTTAATAGAGGCTAGCTCATGGTTAGAGCATGGTTTGGAAAACTGTGCATCCAAACCGTGTACCCATTATAATGTGAAAATTTACCAAAATTCACCCTCTATATTTTAAGTACCACATCCAATTTTCCTCCCATTTATTCCTCCTCCATCATTAGTTATTAACCAAAATTTTCCAAGCTTCCCAAGGATCGATATCCTTTGATTCTAAGCTATTCGTAGTGTTATTGGTTGTGAATCGAAGCTCCATGTGAGTCTAATCTTTCTCTTGATTCTCTTTTCTAGATTAGGACTTGTAGTTTCATTATTCTTCTTCCAAATCCCTAAAACCATATTTTTCTGGTGGATCATAGGTTGGGGATTCAAAGGGTGCTTGAATATAGATCTAAGGATATGGTTAAGGGTGCGTTCATCTACGGATTCAAGGTAGGTTGTCAATAGGTTTTATCCTATAGTTTTGTTTTAGATTTGTGCATGTGTGGTTGTGATATTGCTTCCTACGTGATGTGCATTTGTTACCTTGAGTAAGACTTGGTAAAATGATTATCTAATGAAAATTTGAACCCCTCACTATCCTTGTGGGATTCATTGTGGTTGAATAGATCCTTTTAGGTCCACCCATGGGGTGTTCCGACCTTCCCAAACATGGAAATTTTGATGTTGAACATAGAAATGACTTTTGATTTATGTAGATTCCATGATTAACATGTTTATAGGTTGGGTGAGTTAAAAAATGGAATATTGATAGTGTGGATAGACTTTGATATGGTCCTAAGGGATTTTTTTGGATTAATATGAAATGGTTTGAGTGTAATAAAGTGATTTTGCTATGTGACTTACGAAATGTACTTGAAATTCCAATGTGGGTTAATTCACATGAAATGGTGAACATTTAAAGTGGGTAAGTGCTTGTTAATTGACAAATGTGTTGAATGGGATAATGTTTGGCAATTGATGAATATGGGCTAATGCATGTGAATTTTTTAATATACTTAATCGGTTAAATGGTTGTGAAATTTAAATGGTAAATGTGGTAAGGGGTGAAGGCTTGATGTTGGTTTATAATTAGAATGATTATGAAATGTGAATGTTAAATTTATTTATTTTTTATGGTGTTTGATATTGTATATGTGGTGAATGGATAAATAAACATATTCACATGTCTTGGTGGTATGTGGGGTATTAACTTGAGGTATTATGGCCATGGGTCAGGTTGGACCGAGGCACTAAACCCCACCCCTAGAATGCATGGGTTAGGGAGTTGAAATGAGCATATATACCCCTAACGATTTCATTGGATGAGACTACCTAGAATGATGCACCAAGGTAAGTGTGATGTAATTGATTGTGAAATGTTTTCCCTAGTGAGAGAGGGAGTTGACCTATCCCCTTATGCATAGTAATTGACCGATACAGACCAATGTGAGATAAATGTAAATGCCCAATCCATTGAAAAAATGATGATAATGATTGAAGTGAAAAAGGTTAACTAATAGAATCAAGTTGTCTTTCATTTACCTTTCCTTGTATTTATTACTTGCATGAACTATCTGTTTAGACTGAATATTTTTTGTAGACACTATTGGTGGTGGCCTACTTAGTCGTAATCACACCCTGATTAGGCCGCCATTGGTTACCCAGGTAGATTTCATGGTTTCAGGTCAGGATAAGGGAAAGGGCCCTATGATAGAGAGTTGAGTTGGGCTTGGGTTGTGCATGTATGAGGATTCAAACATTGAGTCAATATCCTTTTTAGGAATTTAATTGTCTTTCATATTTGTTTTTTTTTCTCTAGTTTTGGCATTTTATGACATGACATGACATATTTACTACTTAGTTGTGGGTTTTACCCAGTTTTGGTGAATGTATTGAAATGCATGTTTTTGGTTTATCATATATTTTTTTATATTATTTTATATGTTGTTTAATACTCTAGTAAATAGGGTATAGTATCTCCATGTGATCTATTATACCCTAACTACTATTTGGAATCCTATGGTGTGCGAGGAGGCATGCTTGAGGTTAGGTGGAGACCCAACTCAGGGCACAAGTTAGTGGTCACTGGGTCAGGAACATTACAATGAGTGATATTTCATATTGGTAAATGGAAGGATATTTATAATATTTAGATCATTTTTATTCACTTGTGTTATTTAGTAGATATTTGTGGCTTAGGAAAATAACTGGACGTGGCAAGGATTATGTTTCCAATGATTCCATCGGGGTGCCTACTGCATGCACTGATGGTGTGGAGATGGTGTGCATTATTCCCCGCATTCTTAATTTCTAAAGGTGGGAAAATTTTATCAATTTAAATAGTGATGTCTTCTCCTTGATCAAAACCAGATAATGTGATATTGGTTCCTCCCTCCATGGATTCATCCTTAGAGCTCATTACCTAGTCCAAATTTCCCTCATAAATTAAGACGTGTTTGTGAAACTCATTCTCGGTGCTATATCTTTATAGAAGTTGATTAATTATGATAATTCTATCTGTACATTCCGTAAAGGGTGCTGCTCTCGGTCTCGCTCCCATTCCCTCCCCTAGGGTTTCCGTCGTCTCTCTGCGGTGATGATGATCTTCATTTCCTCGGTCCCTTTCCCCTCCTCTGCTTCTTTTTTCTGGCTGCTGTGCAACACTGGATCTCTCAGATGGTCCTTCAATTGGTGGTTTCTCATGCGGTGGGTGGATGATTTGTTTTCTATGAAAGAGGACGTTGATCCGATGCTGAGAGGAGGGATGGTGGCTCTTTCTCTCAAGCTCAGGTTTCGTGTTCTTCTTTTTGGTTTCTCAGGTTTGAAATATGGGGTTTTTAAGGTGATGTTTTCTCTTTTGAGGCTTGTTCTAATTCATGGTGAATCTTTTTTTGGTTTCTTGGTTCTGCACATGATTTTCTTGGGAAAGTTTATGGTGCTTCCTACTAGTCTTGAGGAGATGAAATCGGAATCTGCTTGTGTTTTAGTGGATTGTGATTTGAAAAGGCATGGTGTTACCACCCATCATCCTTTATGTTTGTATCCTGCGATCTATGATGTTAGTGGTGATGTTGTGGATGTGATGACGGCATTCTAGATTCCATCGTTGGTGATCTAGTTCCTCTTTAGTGGGGAGGGTGTGATGGCGACGCCTCTGGATGGTGTTCTCAAGGGTTTCGAGGTTACGACTGCGGCGGAGAGGGCTGGTGGGCTCTCATCGGCGATACAGACAGTTGATGTTGCGGCGATTTCAGTGACTCTCTAATTGTGACTCATCGATCATTGTGTGGTGATGGTTTTTGGTTTTTTTAATTTTGAATAGTGCTGATGTTGTGGATTGGTTTCTGGTATGCGGGTTCCATGACCGTTGTTGATGATGTTGTGAATTGGTCTCTGGTTTGTGGGTTCCATGACCACCATCGTTGATGATGTTGGATCCTTGTTTGTATGGTTACCGGTTACCCATAAACCATCTTTTTATAAAATGAAGAAAAATGGATTTGGCTGTCTGGACATTCCAAGGGGTCTTGATAGGGTATCAACCTTTGATTAGGGGAGTTGTCCCGTTGGGAATCTCTAGCATATTTGGATGCTGAAACATTGGTCACATGTATTCTTCATCATAAGAGGCCATCTCGGTCATGGAACCCAAGTAATCTTACATCTATCATGAGGTTTGTAATTCCATAACCATATATTCTGAATTTTTCCTCAGTCCTGCCATGTTTAACACAAGGTAGTGGTATGATAGGTCTCGAGTTTGAAATCTTGCGGAGATGGAGTGGATTGATCAGATGGACAGTGGAGTCAGATCAGTGAGGTACGTCCCTAGGAGGGAGCACTTGGAAGGTTTACAGATGGATGGATCAGAATGCCTATGGAGGCGGACCTAGGAGACGTGTCCTATGAAGGGAAGCTTCCACACCATGAATGTGGATCTAGACACTATTGAAGGTGGATCAGGGAGGTGAACCCATGTGAGGGGGACACCAAGGTTTACCCTTGGTTGTGATTAAGCCTTAAAGAGGCATCTAGTGTGCCCTTTTTAAGAGATAGAGATCAAAACCCACAAAGCTCAGTGGATGGTGTGGGGCTCACGCATAAGAGTTTCCCGAATGGGTGGCATGATTTTACCAGGATGTAGCGGCCTAAATAATGTCAAGATGGATTGTGGATGGATTGGGTAGAGTGAATGGATTGGATGGATTATTTAGTTTGGAACAAATAAAAGGTTTCTTACATATCCCCAGTGATTATGAATCAAATCCCATGTAGTTTGAGAAGGGGCGTTGGGGATTACACCTAAGGAGGAGGGTCATCTGATTGAGGCTTACGCATGAGAGCATCCCATGGATAGATAGGTTTCATGGTCGCTACTAACCTCTAAGCCCACATGAGTCCTGCTCGGTGTGAGAAACAAGAGGAAGCAGTAGACCTAGCTATCGTGTTAGCAAAGATGTGCTAACAAGAGATGTTGTGGGGATTACACATAGAAGCATCCTAAGAAGGATCTCATTCAATGTGAGGAGGATCTCATTCTGTGTGAGTGAGGATTATATGCAGAAGTATCCCATGGAGAAAACTCCTAAAGGGAGGGGGATGGGGTGTTGAGAATGAGGGAAGTGGAAGGGTTCCCAGTGATCATCCACTCTCTGGGCCTCATACTTGGGGGACGCAAATAGGGGAAAAGGTGATGCCTCTTGTAATAAAATAAATTGAATTACTCCATGAGGGATTCCTAGGAGGATATCATTAACTGTGTAGAGGGTTCATAGGATGCCATTCCTTGTGAGGAGGATCTCATTCTGTGTCACTCATACATGAGACATCCTATATTTCTCACATAAGGAGAGGCCATATTTTAACATCATGTGTTGAGGAAATTTTTTGCTAGGAAGTTTTATTTCATGTAGCTTGGACATAGGGGACTCACTCCTTACCCCTTGGGTTACATAACTGTAGCTCATTCAACCTTGGGAGTGGAATGACTTTAGTAATGGCAAGATATGACCGCATGGAGGAGTGGTCACTCACAAGGTCCATTTTAGTGTCCCTATGGTGAAAATCAAGGGAAATTAGCATACATATTCTAAAAATCAAAAGGTAAAGAAAAATCTTGAGGGATGGATTGAAAGGGACCAAGAAATCAAAACATGCCGGCCTAGAGGTCCACGCAGAATAGGTGTGTTCAAGATATGATGGTTGCATGAAAAATGATCTTGAACATGTTGTTTTGACTAAGGAATAATCCATTGACACTGCAACAGAAAATGCCTTTATCGGAGGTTTTGTAGAGGTGCTTTACAAAACCATCGCTAAACCTTTCATTAAAAAGATTTTGCGGCGGTTTATTAAAAACCGCCGTGAAACCTATTTATTTTTTTTCATCAGCGACACTTCCCCCCCCCCCCACCTGAGCCAACCCCGACCCCACGAGCTTCTCAGCCCGACGATTGCGAACCCTTCCGTCGGTCCCCTTCGCTGCCCTCCCATGCCTCCAGTGACCTCGCTGTCGGTCTTTGCTAACCCCACTTCTCCCCCCGACACTCACGACGCTGACTTCTCCCCCGACCCCGTCGAGTTCGTACCCTAGGTATGCTCCCATCCCCTGCCATCGGTGGGAACATCCTATTACAGTGGATTTTTTGTGTGTAATGGTTAGAGGAATCTTGTGGAGAAAAAATGCATAATGTTTTATGTAGTTTCATTATTGTTGAGTCATTTCCATAATTTATTTTGGTTTATCATAAAATTTGGATGAATTAATTTAATGGATTGACTTCATATATTTGGGTTTTGTTTGGAAATGAGCTCAGAGGTGTTCTAAGAGTGATCCATACCCCATTGCTTGAAGTTACAGTGAGGATACATAATTGATGAGATGTCCCTAAAGTATGACTAATTGGATTAATATGGATTAATTATCTTAATTAATTATTATTTCTTTATAATATATGTTTTAATTTTATGATTTAGGATATTCAGATGGTGTTGGTTCCTAGAGATGGATTTGGTGAGGATGGAATGAGATTTCTTATAAGGGGATAACTCTATGGTCAAGGTAGTTTTTGACTAATATTACCATAGGATATGGTTATGCATTTATTGTTTGGATTGAAATTTCATGTAGGTGGGTATGTGACATGAATGGGATCCATGAGTTATTTACCTTATGATACATGAGGATAGAGATTCATGTTGGGTTCATATAATTAACTTTAATATGATGCATTTATTATACAACCATTGATGGTTATGTTATATATGTGAGAGGCTTAACTATAGGGAAATTAAAACCCCAATAGGGTGTCCATCATGTATTTATGGGTCAAGTTATCTATAAAGGTCTTGTTTTAGGTAATTTATTCTCTCCTAAAGAAATTTCTAGGGGAAAGGCTATGGGATGGTGTGGTAATGGTCATCTATGGTATGATAATCTATGAGAACATAGGAATGACCCAGTATGGAACCAAGTTAGGTCCCTTTGCTCGATGAGTAATTAATATGGACTATATGGATAATGATAGGTTCTAAAACCTTATGAGTTGGGAAGGTGGCCCTTGACAGACATTTATCCCTTAGGTAGGGGTGAGATACCTCGAGAATAGAACTGTAAGCGGTGTCTTTATCATCCCCATTAATCAAATTGTACAATATCAATGTAACTTCAAAATTAGATTTATCATGTCAATAACAACTTACCAATCACACTGAAACCACACTAATGATAGTAAGGGAATAACTAATTCCTCTAAATTTTTCTTCTTATTAGTGGTCTAATTCTACTAAATTCAGTGCTTGATATCCCTTGTTATAAACCAGATTCAATATGACATCATTTATTATCTTAGTTAAGACTTGGAAACCTCTTTTTATTCTAGAATAATCCCATTTTTATGTATTTCTAGATTCAACAAGTGACTTTACTTCAGTATGAACCTTCTAGATCAAGTTTTGAATAAAAAAAGTGGTTTCTTAACACCACTTATTGATTCATGATCAGCCATGACATGTTTTGATCATATTTTATATCAAATGAGACTTGAAATAATTATTACATCACTTATTTCATGCATTTTTTGGATTTAATCAGTTCTTCCTTTAGTTGAATAACATGTACTTTATTAGCACATCCACCCCATGGGTCATATCTCCCCATAAATATTGGTCCACTTTAAGGAATAACAAAAATGTTCAATGCCCACACCGAAGTATGAATATGACTCTTAGTTCAACTCCATGGTTAGATCCTCAATCATCCCATTTAACCATAATTATTCAATCATGAGCACTAACACATATATGATCCAAATCACCCTCAAGTCACACCACCACTCTTTTCTATGTGAATACACTAAAGAGATGTCTAGGAATTCAATCCACACAAGGTTCGTAGAACCTCAAAACCTAATCTCCCAAGTTATTTCATCATGCATTTACATGAACACCACCACTTATCGTGCCTCAATACTACCATCCCTCACGTGGTTCTTGTCACTCCAAATTAACAATGTGTTGAGTTTTGTAAGCATCATAAGGTTTTACTTAAACATTATTTATAATAGATTTATTCAATATTAGAGTTTTATATGAAGACTCTATAGAGAACATAGGTTGGGGTTATTCCAAATTAACAATGTGCTTTGGTTTTCATGGTAAAGTAGCTACCACGTTGTTCGCACACTGTTTCTCTTTACTAAAGAAACTTCCCCTATCCCAAACACTAGAGGGTTCATATCTAACTCATGGGATCTTCTTTATTATATTATGTTTCTGTAATCTTATATTATCGTATATATGAATCTATTTGCCTATTTAGTAGTAACTATGTGTTTTAGTTTTTTTTATTATTGGGTTGGCACATTGTGATATACATGGATAAAAGCTGGATCACATTATCGAGGAACACACCTCAGTATGTTAATGGATTGAATGAGTTTTTAGATTTTTTAATTTCTAATCGATCCATTGAAGGGAGAATAAAATGTCCATGTCTTAAATGTAAATTTAGAACATGGTTGAAGAGAGATGAAGTTTATTAACATTTAATACTAAAGCAATTCCCTGGTCGATATTTGTGTTGGATTTGGCATGGAGAATCGAATGTTACAGAAAGATTAAGCACTGATGTTAATCCTGAGAATGAGGTCCCAAGTTCGTCGACAATTGAAAATGAAATGCAGAACCTCATAAATGATGCATTTGGCACTACAAGACACCACTATCAGCATCAAAAGAAATCAAAACAACCAGAATAGGGTGCTACAAATTACTACGTGACAAGTGATGTTTTTTAGACTGTAACACAGGAAGATCAAGATTGTAACATATCATTGGATCCTCCTCTTGATTCTGTGGTGCCAAATGTAAGAGAAAACTTCACTGAGGAAAATGTGTTTAATGATTTAGTTGATGATGGAAATCAAAAGTTGTATAGCAGTTGTTTGAAATATTCAAAGCTTTCATTTATGCTGAAGTTATACCATATAAAATGTCTATGTGGAATTAGAAATAAGTCAATGTCCATGATATTGTAATTGATTCATGACGCATTTCTTGAAGCAAAAATCCCAGAATATTTTTATGATATAAAAAAACCTTTTAACAAGCTTGGTCTAAATTATACAAAAATACATGTGTGTCCCAATGATTGTATGCTTTATTGGGGAGATGATTCAAGTAGACAGAATTGCAAAAATGTTCTTCTTTTAGATGGAATGAAAAGGGTGATGTTGGAAGTCTGAATGAACATAATTTCATGGAGAAGAAGAAAAGGAACACACCTGCAAAGGTTTTGTGTTACTTTCCTTTGAAGCCTCAATTGCAAATATTATTCATGTCATCGAAAACCGCTGAATACATGAAGTGGAATTCTGTAGATAATAACAATGATGGGTTAATGAGACATCCACAAGATTCCCAATTGTAGAATACATTTGATTCATTACATCTAGATTTCTCATCCAATCGTAGGAATGTTCGATTGGGATTAGATGCCGATGGATTCAACCCATTTGGGACTTTGAGTACCATTTATAGCATTTGGCTAGTTGTTTTGATCCCTTATAATCTGCCTCCGTGGATGTGTGTGCAACAAAAAACTTTTATCCTTTTGATGATTATTCCTAGAAAAAAAATTCCTATAAAGGATATTTTGTATACTTGCAGCCTTTGATTGAAGAATTGAAAGTGTTATGGAGCAACGGTGTTGATACATTTGATGCTTCTTCTAAAATAATGTTCAAAATGCATGCTTCTTTAATGTGGACCATTAGTAACTTCCCTTGGCTTGGGAATTTATTTAGTTGGAACACTTACACCTGTTTGGCTTGTCCCGTTTGTAACTTTTATTTTGAGCCCAAATGGATACCTCACAGTAGAAAATGGTGCTTCTTGTGTCATCGAAGATTTCTCGATGCATCTCATAGATTTCGGCTGAACAGATCAAAATTTAATGGTTCCAATGATCGTAGACCACCTACAAAGTTGTTAAATGGTTCTGAAATATTGAAACTGCTTGAAAATGTTGAAAAAGAATTTGGGAAGGTTCATCATTTGAATTATAGTGGAAAACGGGTCCGAAGTGCATTGTCGAGGGAAATCAGAATGCAACAATGGAAGAAAAAAAGTATATTCTTCAAACTTCTGTATTGGGAATTTAATTTGTTGCGGCATAATCGTGATGTGATTCATATTGAGAAGAATTTCTGTGACAATTTGATTTTCATATTGCTTAATGTGCATGGAAAGTCAAAGGATCATCTCAATGCTTGTAAACAATTACAAGAAATGAACATAAAACACAATCTCTGGCCATATGAGAATGAAAAGTATCCTCCAGCAATTTTTTCAATGAAAAATAGGGATAAAGATACATTCCTTATAATTTTAAAGAATGTTAAGGTATCTGATGGGTATTCAAGTAACATATCAAGGTGTGTTGACTTGATGAATCGTAAGTTACATGGACTGAAAAGTCACGATTCACATATTTTGTTACAACAGTTACTACCATTGGCATTGCGTACATTATTACCTGAAAAAATTACTGTTGTTGTACTCCAATTCTGCACATTTTTCAGACAACTATGTGAGAAATCTCTACATCCATTTCAGTTTGACAACTTCTAGGAGAGGTTTTTATTTACCCTTTGTGCAATGGAGATGATCTTTCCTCTGTCATTTTTTACTGTAACGATGCATTTAACTGTGAATTTGGTTGAGGAAGCTAAATTAGGAGGCCCCGTTCATTATCGATGGATGTATCCAATTGAGAGGTACTTTATTTATATTTTTTTTAGTTAAGTAAAAAAAATTTGGTATTTATTAAATTCATAATTATTTTTATTTTATTTCACAGTTATCTTGGGCATTTGAAATCATACGTGAGAAATAAAGCTCAACCAGAAGGCTCTATTGTTGAAGGCTATTTGGATGAGTAATGTCTTACCTTTTGTTCTCGATACATGGATTATATTGAGACAAGATTTAATCAAGTTGGACATATTTATGACACATCGACTAAATCTCAAATACATCAGAAATCCAAAATATTTCCTGCTATTGGCCGATCAGTTGGGAGGACCTCAAATGTGACACTGACTGAATCGGAATTATTACAGGCACATAGATATGTGATGCTTAATAGTGAAATTTTAGATCAATTTATTGGAGAGTTGAGGATACAAACAAAGAGAAGAATGATAGGCTGAACACGAAATGAGAAAGATATAACGAAAGCTATTAATAAAGATCATGTAGAATGGTTTTCACGGTGTGTAAGTTCATAAATATTGCAATAAGTAAGAATATTAGTTTGACACATACATTTTGTAAATCTAATAAAGTATATTTTTTTCAGATCATGAATACTGATACTCGAGAAGAGGTGTCAGAATACTTGAAGTTTCTGGCTAGAGGTCCTCTAAAACAAGTTTAAAGTTCGACGCTTATAATGTGAATGGCTTTAGATTTTGTACAGTCGATCGAGAAGTGGGTTTGAAAACACAAAATAGTGGTATATTTACATTTGATTAAGTGAAATACTATGGAAAGATACATGATATTATTGAATTAAACTACCATGAACATTTTTATGTTTTGTTATTTAAATGTAAATGGGTTGATATTATCATAGGTGTTAAAAGAGATTCCTTGCAATTTACTTCTGTGAACTTCTCTCGCTTGATGAATGTTGGTGATCGTGAACTGCATGAACCATATATCTTAGCATCGCAAGAGAAAATGGTATATTATTTGAATGATGTTGTCGATTAAGAGTGGATTTTAGTTTCTCACATAATACAAATAGATTTGTATGATATGGGTCATGAAGTGGAAAATTTGACCTCTGAAATTGAATTTAATCAACAACAGGAAGCAGAATTATTTGTCTATCATGATATTGAAAATATTAGTCTAGTAAAGATAAATTAAGTGGATGAAGTAATAGAGCATGAAACCAACATGATTAAAGGGGGTAATGATTGTATGTACAATTATTTATTTATTCAGCAACAACTTGTTTCATTTCTGCAGTCATTCATTATCATTGTTATATATATTTTGTCTGTCAGTACTGGGCATCTATTATCATTTTTAATTTTTTTTCTGCATAATTTTTTTGAAATATATATTATGAACTTAATTTTATTTGATTAAATGATAGGAATTCCAAGGAGGAAGTAGTACACTATTTTATCTAATTATGCGATAGATGATGATCCATCTGGCTCCCTCCCCACGACACCTGAGGCACCAGCTGCCTACACCCCTGCACCATCTCCCCCTGCACCATCTCTCACACCATCTTTGGATGTCCCATTAGAGGCTGAGTCGTTGACTCCCCCTTCAAGAGCATTAGCAGTGGGGCAGCAACACACCCCTTCCAGTTCATCACAGGCATACAAGAGTGTCACTGTCATAGGTACAAATTTTAATTAAATAAATTTATTGCATTTTGTTTATACTAATTGTTTGCTCATTGAAGATGACAAAAATGAAACAGTGGAGAAAAAAATAAATAGTGTAGATTTTTTGAATATAACTGGTGAAAAGATAGTCATGCCATTTGATTCTTATGGGGTCCCGACGGATGACGCCGCGGGGTTACTTGGCTAGATTCTAGGCCAGCGGGCAGTGGAGCCCATTTCCCTTCCTATTTTATATGATGATTGGATACATGTGCCTCCAAGCTGAAAAAATGAAGTTTTTGATTCTAAAATAATGGTAAATTTATTACATTATGGTTTAATTTAATGTCATGTTACTAATATGTTCAAAATGAATTTCTGTATATAGATGTTCTTCCACTTTACAGTTGCTGTTGAAAAATATAGGTAAGAAATGGAAAGATTTCAAATGGAGATTGTGGTGTGATGTCAACGATACCTCGTTGACTGTGAAACAAATGTATGAGAAGCTACCCAGTGGGGTACCAAAAGAACAGTGGAAAGTTTTTGTTGACAGACATTGTGATGAGAAGCGGATGGTATTGAAATATATATTATTATATTATCCTCATTTTACATTTATACATGTATACGAAGAGGACATGACATTGAATACATTACTATTAAATTGTCTTTTATTTATTTAGGGATCTCTCAAGACCGAATGCATCAAACCGGGATAAGCAATTCATCCCTCACACTGCGGGCTCAAAAAGATTTTCTAGAAGTTGAACGACATTGGTAATATTTTAATTAGTTTAAATATTTATAATATAGTATTATATGTTTAATATATTGAATTGTTGATTTATTTTTTCTTAATATAGTCACAGAGTTTAGGGCTTGTAGCATCCCGAACTGAACTGTGGTTGGATGTTCATAAGAAATCATATGGAAGTTTTGTTAATAAGCCTGCTAATGAAATTGGGGTATGAAGTCAATTTTTTATTATAATAACTTATTATCAGTTTTATTGTGTTAATATATATTGATATTTTATTTATAGGTAAAAATTAAAGAACTATGGGATGCTAATCCTGCACAGTCCTACTCAGTCTCCCAGGATGACCCGGTTTTTAAAGTCCTTGGGAAGGAGCATCCTGGTAGAGTGTGCGGCATGGGTTTGGGACCTATACCATCTGGGGTTTTTAGCATGCCACCAGGGATGGAAGCTGCATCTACTCCTGGCTTTAGTCATCCCATACCCATAGATGCTCAGAAAGATATTGTTTCTCTATGAAACACAGTTCACCAGCAGGGGGGTCCGATATCTGCTTTGCAGAAAGAGTTGATTGAAATACATCATCATATGAGAAGATATGCCCCCAGTGGTAGTGCATCAACTATTGGTATGTAGTTAAATCACAAAAAATCAAAATCATTTAGTTTTATAACTTTCATTGGTTTTATGTTTTAATATAAAAATGCAACCATATTTAATTTTCAATATAATGTTCTTACAGGTGACAGCAGAAACTGGTGATGAAGGTGGCGAGGGTGATGATGCATCATCGGACCATGAGTAGTTGTATTGTTCATGTGTTGAAAAAATATGGGAACAGTTGGTTTGTTTATGTAACATTTGTGGCACATAGTTTCCACCAAACATTTTCATGTCCTAAAATTTCCTTGATTTCTCATGTTTCCTTTTATGCATTTTATTGATTTCTGATGTTTCTTTTTATGTCTTGATTTCTCGAGTGTGGTATACATCATTCCATTTAGGCCTGTGTTTGAATTGGTAGTCGATATTTTGGATGACCAGGAGTTAAACTCATTGTTGATGTGTTGAAAAAATTGGGTCATTTCATAGTGATCAAGGGGATAGTGTTGTGGACACTTTGGTGAGGCCCTTGTAATTTGTCTTACTGGGAGGCCCTTGTGAGTGGTAATTGACCGCCGCTAAATGGCGTTTCTCTGGTTTTGAATCCTGACTTTATTCTAGGGAACCAAAAATTAAGACACATTGGGATTGAAAACACCTAATATACTTATATAGATCCTCCATTATATCGAATATCAATAAGATGGAGGTTCCAAATATGGGTGGTATAGGATTTGAATCCACACACTCAAGATATGAATTCCAATAAGGTTTTAATCATTCACATCAAAACTCAATAGAATCCATATGATAAGTGAAGGAATCCACTGACTCCTAAGATACTACATCCTAAAATACCATTGGGATAATTTCCTTATATTGATTGAGATATATACCCCATGAAGGTAACTATAGATAAAACATTAATGTTGTGGTAATTTGAACCAATTTATTTGATCCTAATCAAGTTGGACATCTTAGATCAACCTTTATTGATTGATTAATCTAATGTTATTATATAATATTAAATAAATGATGTATGATAACATCAACCAAATCACCATACATAATGGGTTTTTTTCCTATAGAAATTTAATATTGATTTTCACATGTTATACTATTTTGAATTTGAACTAAGTAATATTCTCTTATGTTGAGATGGTTTTACTATTTTTTAGTGGTGAGGGGGTAGTGGACTCATCCACACCTATTTTATACTCAATAGAATCATGTTTTCCAACATCAATTGGGTTAACATTCAAGAAATATACTAATGTGTTACCACCAATAGGAAACACATATTTACATTTTAAGAGGGATATCATTAATTTGGGTGTGATCCCATAGGATGAATGATACTGGAGATGAACATGAGGAAAAAATGATAAAAAAATCCCCCACCCATGTGGGTTATGTTTTCCATTGTAATTTTATAGTCACAAAGGCCACTTAGGATAGATTCTGATGCTTTTAGATATTAGAGAATTGTAACCATCCCTAGTATTTTATCTAGATATTCAAATAGGCCTCAAGGGTGTTTAAACTAGTAGGGGTATAAATATACTCTTGAGTGTCAGTGGTTGGATATCCCCAGTGGGATCAACTTTTAGATGCTTGAGTATAGACAATAGGGAAAAACACCATATATATCTTCTTGAGTACTCAAGGTCACATATTAATAAAAATGACTATAGTGAACATGATACACATAATGAAGTTCTAAGGTGATTTTTACTTTATGGTGGACATATTTATCCAAATAAATATGATAAGAGAAGAACGTATTCTCATGATCTATTGAAAGGATACAAACAGGTTGGATGTGAAATTATGGACCAATGGTTTTTCCATATAATATTTTTAATTGGAAAACCTGCTGGGAATTATTCCCTATAGATTACCATGAGTGTCATATAATGTCAGGATAGATCCATTTAGATGGTATTCCTGAAATAAGGTGTGAACCATCATGCAGTCATTTTACAAAGGTAGAAGAAAATGTATGTCAGGGTATGGGGAACATATATTCATAGAAATTGAGTCATATGTATGACATAACAATTGTTTTCATGCCTCCCCATTGTGTTCCTTATGGGTACTATCGTCTTGTTTTTGGCCTTGAACATAATTGGTGCATTTGGTGATTCAATTTTAATTTAAGAATATGATGAAGGTATTGAAAAGGAAACACAATGAAGAAACTCATCAATACATCATCAAATGTAAGAGTTCATAGTTTATCAATCCAATTCCATGTTAATGGATTCACATTAGGTTATCCCTCCAATAGCCCAAATGCCTTCATTTTTTATTGATTTTGATAATCCACCTTTCAAGGGGTGAGGTGGAACACTTACAAGGCCCGTAGGCATAAGTATTACATGGCCTATAGGACTTAGAGGAATTCATTGCCCATAGGCTTTCAAACATTACATACAACCCATTATAACTACTTGGAACTGCTCCTCCCCAGCATCTTCATCATGAAATCAGCTCTCCACCTTCGCATGGCTGTTCAGCTAGGCTTTCTCGTGCATGTGAAGGCTTGTCCCGATGGCAGATTCCATACCCTCTCATTCTTGTAATCTGTTTAGCTTCTACGGTGGTGAAAGCTCCTTGCTCATCCTCCTTTTAGAGCTTGTTCCTTGTAGGTTTTCTGGTTTGCATCTGCACTTAAGGTGGATCGAAGGCCTTGAGGTGGCACAAAGGCCTTACTGACTCGAAGGCCTGGGTGGCCCGAAGGCCTTACAGGACTCAGGGACCAAATTGGTGGACCGAAGGCCCAAACGGGGGCATATTCTCGGCTGCTACAGTGCCAAACAGTGCCTGCTATAGTTCCCTCTATAGTACCTACTATAGTACTGCACAATTCCCGCTACAGTACTACTATAGTACTGCTACAGTACTGCTACAGTACCCCCGGAAATTCTGTCTCCGCCTGGATTTGATCCCTGGTCGCTTGGATGCACTTACGGAGTCCTTACTAACCAGTCTATGGCTCATGTGCTTCACATTAGGTTATCTATTTTTTGATGAGAACCTCCAATGGGCTTCCATGTATATGAATATTTGGTATGGATGTCCTTTTAGAACTAAATTACAATGAAAGCTGTTCACTAGTGATTCATAATATAGATTCTTCAAAATAGGTATTGGTAAAAGGTGTGAGATTTTGGGATCATCAAATATTCTTTGGGTGGAATCATTTGAATTATTGGATTCCCTTATAGATTTATGATTTTTTAATGAATAATATCAAAATACTAGTGTTTAACGAGTTACCCCTATTCCTATGATCTCTCTGAATCTATGTAGATATGAAAATATATGATTTTTAGGTTAATAATACATATAATAAATGTTTATGATTCATTTTTTTAAGGCCACATAGTTAGGAAATTATTCATTTTTCGCCATACAAAGAGGTCATAGGTGTTTACATTGTTGGGATCAGGCCCATGCGATGAGAATCATATGAATCTCTATAAATACAATCATAACACACATAGTTTATTAATGATTAGTGGGATAAATCATACCATTTATGTTAAATTTAAATAGAAATATTTAAAGAATCTTAACATTTTGTGAAGGGGAACACTTTGTGAAAGGTACCTAGAAATAGATAGTGTTTGAATTTATCATGAGTTTCCATTTCAGTTTCATCTTGGTCTTCAATGACTAATTTGGAGAAGGTATGGTTGTGGATTACACCTATTAAAGGGCCCATATATTGTTTTCAATATCATATATGTTGGTATAATGATAATGGATGGATGCTTAAGAGGCTGGGGAACACTTTCTGGTTTGATTTGTGAAGGGGAACACTTTCTATTTTGATTTTTCTTTCTGGGTAGTGGTGTAGTGGAAGAAAAAAAAATATTTTTTTTTCTGGTCAGCTTTTAGCGGCAGTTTAAACCGCCAATAAATGTACATTGGCGGTAGTTTAAACCGCCACTAAACCGTAAAAACCGCTGCTAAATGTAAAAAAAATTACGTTTCAC
The DNA here is from genome assembly GCA_963277665.1 of Viscum album. Lineage (NCBI taxonomy): Eukaryota > Viridiplantae > Streptophyta > Magnoliopsida > Santalales > Viscaceae > Viscum > Viscum album. Next base: position 2,191,708 of record OY728146.1, on the reverse strand, counting down.
GGCGGTTTTAACCGCCGCTACATAGTCGCATCGTAGCTACTCATTCCGTGGCAGTTCTCGTGACTTCAGCAGTGGTTTTACGGCTGTTATATTTGAGTTTATTCTTGGAGGTTATAACCGCCGCGAATAAACGGATGTCAAGGGCTCGTAAAAACTGCCGCTAAACTCAGTAAAACCACCGCGAAATGAGGCAGCTATGATGCTTTCCTTAAGCCACCACGAAATGGAAATAACCGCCGCTAATAGATTGGAGACGCTGTATTAGGCGATGGTTTACAGAAACCGCCGCTAAACAGTGTTTCTCTTGTAGTGTGAGAATTAAAGAGGGGGTGGGAGCAAGATTGGAGACTTGCATGCAAGACTAGGGACTGTACGTAAGATTCTTACATGCACTAGACTTAGGATGAAATAGGTTGGATAAGGGTCAAGACACTATGGGCCTGCATGAAGGGGGACCCCTAGGGAACCTTTCATGGAAGATTTTATACCTTGAGGTTTCCATTCTTGTTTGATGTCACAGAAGATTGGTCTTACGCGCAATAGAGCAACACTTCAAATTTTGAAAGATTGCCCTGGAGAAGGGGGGTGCACATAAATATATAGACAAAGGATTTAGTGATGAATTGCAAGATCCTGGGTGTAGAAAAGTTCTTATGTGTAGTCGTGACTTGAGTTTCATCAGGTGAGTGTGTACAAGGTCATTTGACTTCACATTGATTCAAAAGATCCTTGCATTCAAATTCACTTATTATGCGAAGAGGAAACCAATTGTGTTCACCTTCCTTATCCAATTTCAATATCCTTCATGGAAATATAATGAAATATATCTCATTCAGTGTGAAAGGGTCTTCTGTGCTGATTTCAAGCTTAAACACACACCTCTAAACTTGTGTTCACATTCCTTGGAATCTTCAAAATGCTCCATTGAGTCAGATGGTGCCTTTGGTTTACCCAAAGATATTTGTTCATGAACCTATGGGGAATTTGAGGCCAAAATATCCCCATATGAATCTAAGCTAAAAGGGGAATATAATTTTGAGTTCTGAGTGAAACGCCAAAGATAATGGTGTTTCCCACAGGCGTACGCAAGATTCGGTTGAGGGTGCGTAAAACCCTTATGCACGTGTAGAAGAGGTGGTAAATTTCTATAAATAAGAATAAGGGCCATATATATGGAACCTTTAATTTCTGCATGATATATTATTTTTCTCTCATGCCCATAATCCCAAACCCTATACTTGAAAAAATCAAGCTTTGGCTGCTTTCTTTCACGCAACATTCGCTTCTTTCGTGCAACTTCATTTTCCAAATTTTTTGCATTTTGTGCATCCATTGCCCAATTTTTCACAAACCACAATTTATTGCATGAAAATTTCTAAATCTTACAGTATTTTCCCTTGAAATATTCATGATGCATCTAAAATGGCCAACCCATAGGAATCTTCTCAGATATTGGTTGGTGTTTCTCGAAGGGGTGATATGAGCAGAAATCCTTAGGTTCTTCAAGCTCGGAGGGTTGTTTCAGATAACCATATGCTTCTAGGGATGCTAATTCAATCACATAAATACTATCCTCTTAGTGATTATCTTCCCTTATGGAACTTTGGACCACAGGATGAAGTGGTAATCCTGGCATCTGGGGTTCATTCACCACGGCCATGGTTCACTCGTGAATATGACCACCCATGCCACAGCATCAATGCCCATGGTCACATTTCCAGGGATCATATAAATTTTTGTTTATATACTGAATAGGAGGACTAGGATAGTCATGGGGGCGGAGTTATTAGTAGAAGAGTTCATAAAACATTATGCCGCTACCTTTTAGAGCAGCATGAGGGTTAACAACAAGGAATGGAAGAAGGATTGGGATGTGCAGTCAGGTTCAAATTTCACTAGTTAGTGGGTGTGGGATTACTGGGTTTGATATACATTCCAAGAATATGGGGCAGAGCTATGCAACATCGGGCTATATAAAGTGGTATGGATGTTGTAGTTCCATTTGTACTGCTAGTAGGAGCTAGTTCTGGAGCTCCTTATCTATTGGTCCCTAGACATGAACATGTTTCATCTCAACCAAGGGGAAGTCAACATTATTCTGTGGGATATCCACTACATTATAGGCATCCCGTTGGAGGAATTTTAGTAAGATGAACTCCTCATGCCATTGAATATGTAGAGAGACAATGAGAGGACTCATGTCCTAGTACGGAATATTCTGGAAGCGATGAAGGATAAGTTGAAGATAATATTCATCTATAAGGAAGTTCCATTCTAGGCATTGTTTAACTTGTTCCTTAATAAGGAATAGAAGGTGAGGATGTCGAGATGAAGAAAACAGTGTCTAGTCACAACTCAAAGAAGAATGGTTGACTCATACTAGCGATTTATTGAAGAAGGACCATACAGGAAGTGGGGGTCCAACATGGTGGGAAATTGGGACCTACTAGTTTGCTACACATCCTTCTATTATGACCTTAAATTATTGTTCCACCGGTGCAATGATAATCACGAGATAAAATAAAGTGAAAAATGCGGGAATAATAGGGACACCAGATGTAACGTGGAAAAAGGCCCAAATGTAAGGGGTAAAAACCCATGGGCAAATAGAAGGATCACTATGCAGTAAAAGTGGGTACAAACTCCCTCACTATTACAAGGATAAAACCCTCATAATATTATCTCTTGAATAAAGGGGGAATGACCTCAAAAAACCGCTCAAATAATTGAACTAATGATGATAAATGGATGAATCTAATGCTCTCTACTAGGATGGAGAACCTCCTTTTATAGGCCCTCTCCCCCTGCCTACTTCCTTCTCCCGCTAGATGGATTGGGTGGGGTTGTCCACCCACCATCTACCCCGCCATCCCCCTTTGACAAATAAAGGGGGCAATGCCATCCAGAGAATACTGCTGAAACATATCCCACTTGGAGATTTTATTGAGAACCAATAACATCTCCACATATCCTTTCTATCTGCCAAACATGCTGCTCAAGTATCTGTAAGGCCACCCAAGGATCTGCACCATCTGAGATTATCAAATTTAATCGCCTTCATCAGGAAATCTGCCAGATTTTCTTTAGTGTGAATCTTCTGCATGTCCAAACTTCCTTCCTCCACCACATCTCAGACGAAGTGATACTATACCCCAATGTTCTTTGTCCTAGAATGAAAATATGTGTTCCTTGTAATGTGCATGGCACTCTGACGATCACAAAACAATAGAATTTGTGTCTGTCTATGCCTGAGCTCCTCCAACAACCTTCTCATCCAAATTGCCTCTTTGTAAGCCTGTGTATCTGCCATGTACTCTACCTCCGTTTTGGATAAATCCACAACTGACTGTAACTTAGAAATCCAGCTCACATCTCCTCCTGCTAGAGTAAACACATAACCATTATTGGATTTCCTCTGGTTAGAATCACCTAAAAAATCTGAAGTTACATATCCTCTGATAGTAAAATCTGATCCTCTATAACATGATGCATCATTTGAGGTCTCCTTGATGTATCTCAGGATCCTCTTCACTGTGCTCCAATTCTCCCATCCTGGATTCACCATGTACTGATTAACTGCACTCATTTCATGTGCAATGTCTGGTCTAGTACAAACCATAGCGAACATTAGACTACCCACTGCTGATGCATAAGGTGCTCGAGACATTTCTATCCTCTCTGCTTCACTGCTAGAACTCATTGTGGAGGATAACATGAAATTAATGGGAAGAGGGGTAGAGATTGGATTATAGTCTTTCATGTTGAAGCATTTCAAAACTCTATGTAAGTAACTCTTCTTTGATATCCAAATCTTTCCATTATTTCTATCTAGGTAAATATGCATCCCAAGAATCTTGTTTTCTGGTCCCAAGTCCTTCATATCAAACTCTCTAGCCAATTGTGCCTTCGTCTCCTGGATCTGATCATTGTTGGGGCCTGCAACCAACATGTCATCCACATACAACAAAAGAATGATGAAATCATTACCATCCAAACCCTTGAAATATGCACAAGGATCTGAATGAAGTCTGTTATATCCAAGGATCGTGATATAGGAATCAAATCTCTTGTACCAACACCTCGGCGCATGTTTGAGACCGTATAGAGATTTGTTCAACCTGCAAACCAAGTTCTCTTTGCCTTCTTCTGAAAAACCTTATGGTTGGAGAATATAGATCTCTTCATCAAGATCACCATGGATAAAAGTAGTCTTCACATCCAGCTACTCTTGATGTAAGCTGTATGTAACACACATCACTAGAACTATCTGAAAAGTCATCAGTCTAACAACATGATAAAATATTTCATTGAAATCAATACCTTCCTTCTAAGAAAATACATCGACCACCAATCTTGTACGATATCTTTCCACCTAGTCCTTTTCATCCTGCTTGATCTTAAAGACCAATTTGTTTCCAATAGCCTTCCTTCCATGAGGTAATGGAACAAGATCCCAAGTCTTGTTCCGGTGCAGGGCTTCAAGTTCCTCCTGTATTTCTGCCATCTGTGAGGATACATCTGGACTCTAGGTCACCTCTAAAAAAGAATATTTCTCTCCATCCTCTATTAATAATCAGTACGCAATATTTCTTTCAGTGACATAGTCTGAGTGACATACGAGTGCTCTTTTCTCCCGATTTGACCTTCGTGGTCCAGAATCAACTGGTACTTGATCATCGTACTCTGGTAATACCTTAAAAGAAACTGGTTCTTCCTTGGAGTTTTCCTCTACTTCGAATGTTATAGTTTATGTATAATTCTTCTCTGTGTCTTGATTAGTTTTCATCTGCACCTTTTCTTCTGCAAAAATTAAATCTCTGCTGATGATAAATTTGTGGGCAGTGGGGTCCCACAAACGATACCCCTTCACACCATTAGTGTACCACAAGAAGATATATTTACTGGATCTTGGATCTAACTTTGATCTTTCTAGGTCATTAAACAATGCATATACATGACTTCTAAAAGTATGTAACTGGGAATAGTCAACAGGTTTACCAGTCAACATCTCCATCAGTGTCTTCAGCTCAATCACTATTGAAGGATATCGATTGATCACATAACAGGAGGTATTCAATGCTTCTGCCCAAATTTTTTTTTTTGCAATTCCTGCATTCTTCAACATCTCCCTCTCTCTCTATCAAATAGGGTTTTGTTCATCCACTCTGCCACTCTATTCTTCTAAGGAGTGTACACTGCTGTGACTGTCTCTTGATTCCTTCTTGTTGACAAAAAGTATCAAACTTCTCACTTGTATATTCTCTACCATTGTCAGTCCTCAGACACTTCATCTTCTTTCCATAGTCAAGATCCTTTCACGCTTTGAATGTTTTTTAGACTTCAAAAACATCCACCTTCCTCTTAATTAGGTACACCCAACATCTCCTGGAATAATCATCAATAAAGGATACAAAGTACCTAGCTCCTCCCAGGGATATAACTAGGGCTTTCCAAACATCAGAATGGATCAACTCCAAGATCTCATGACTTCTTGTTGTTGATGTCCCAAACTTTAACCTGTGTTTCTTGCTCAAAACACAATGCTCACAAAATAGAAAGGATACCTTTGTAAGACCAGTTAGAAACTTCTGATCTGCAAGAATCTTCAGGCCTCATTCTAACATATGGCCAAGCTTCTGATGCCATAACGTTGTCAATGCTTCCGTCGAGGTAGTTGATTCAACAACTATCTCCGCCTCCTTATACATTTCATCCATAATAATGTAGAGGTTCTTCAAGATCTTCTCCTCCTTCATTACCACAAGAATTCCCTTTATGATTATCATCACTCCATTCTCAGTGTGAGTCTCGCATCTGATGTCATCAATTTTTTCCAAAGACAATATGTTCTTCTTCAGTCCCTTCACATGAAGTACTCCTTGGATGGTCCGTACTATTCCATCATGAATCATCAGTTTGATGGTATCGACTCCAATGATCTTCAGAGTGTGATTGTTCCCCATGTACACAAGTCATTCTGGGATGGTTTCATATTGCTCAAACCATTCCTGTCGAGATTTCATTTGCCATATTTCTCTTGAGTCGATAATCCATGCATCATCGAGATGCACCCTGCTTTCAGTAGTCGTTGCCACTTCACTAACTAGTATATCTCCAATTCCAGAAGTACTCACCACATTTCTCTGAGAGCTTTTTCACTACTCTTCTTGTTCCAACAATCCTTCTTGACGTGCCCCTTCTTGCCACAATTGAAACATATGACATTCTTCTTCTTACTCCTTGATTTGGACCTTCCATGATTTTGGCTCCCACTGAAACCACACTGCATCATCCTTCCTCTCTCCATTGACAAAGCCTCTGCTTGGTGAGAAGTTGTCTGTCTATCCTCCTTGTTCTTTCATTGACTTTATTATTCAAGAACAGTGACTGAAATATCATTAAAGAGCATAATATCGGTCAAGATATTGTTTGTGAGGTTGATAATGAGTTGGTCATATGAATATAGAAAGCTCTGGATTAGAATCTATACACGTTTAGCATCCACAATTTTATATCCCAATGTCGTGAGTTGAGCGAACAGGGTATTGAGGTTGTTTATGTGTTCAATCACCGAGGAAGACTCTGCCATCCGAAGAGTGTACAATTTTCTCTTCAGGAAAATTTTATTGTGTAGTGACTTAGCCTCGTATAACTTCGTCATAGTAGCCCATATTTCCTTCACTGTCCTTTTCTCTACAATGCTCGATAGGACCCCGTCTACCAAATCTAAATGGATGTTGGAAATAACATTTCTGTCCATATCATTCCATTTCTCCTCTATCACACCCGCTGGATTTTCTCCAATTGCCAGCAAGAAATTATCCTTCTGCAACACTGCTTGAATCTTCATTTTCCACAATGAAAAATTATTCTCGTTGAATTTTTCGAACTTAAATTTCACCGCCATCTGGACACGTCGTCAGTCCAGAACCTCCTCCGTTTCACAACGATGTATTTAATGATCTCAATAATTTTTTTCTGATGTGAAATATCAACCAAAGTCTCAATCATAATGAATACAAAAATTTATTTGAATTATTAATACCCAAAAATGTGAACAGAATCGAGCCAGAACCTGGCACTGATACCACTTGTTCGGACTGTAAATGATTGGCCCACTAGTGCAATGATAATCACAAGATAAAATAAAGTGTAAAATGAGGGAATAAAAAGGACACCAGATGTAACGTGGAAAACCCCCAAATGTAAGGGGTAAAAAACCACAGGAAAATAAAAGGATCACTATGGGGGTAAAAGTGGGTACACACTCCCTCGCTATTACAAGGAGAAAACCCTTGTAATATTCTTTCTTGAATAAAGGAGAAACTGCCTCACAAAACCACTCAAATAAATGAACTAATGATGATAACTGGATGAAGTTGATGCTCTCTACTAGGATAGAGAACCTCCTTTTATAGGCCTCCTCCCCCTGCCTACTTCCTTCTCCCACTGGATGGATTGGGTGGGGTTGGCCATCAACCATCTACCCCGCCAGCCCCCTTTGACAAATAAAGGGGGGTGTTGTCCAGAGAAAAATGATGACACCTTCCTCACCACATTTTTTAGTGGGTGGATAACACCAGTAAGAGACACAAAGATGGGGCTATATCTGAGAATGTTGGTTATGGAGAAAATCATAGAAATAGGAAACAAGTTCAACCTATGAGTACCCATACTAGCCAGGCTGTATGGCGTACTGGGTTGTGTTTTGAGGGGGAACACTCTAGGAAGAATCTATGGTTCATTTCAATTTATGCACGGTTTGATCACATAACATCTCAGGGGAAATGAATTCATGAATTACATAATCCCACCAAATGCTAGTCTGTAGATATCATTTCTAAACATATCTTTGTTATGACTGATGAAACTTGATGATGTCGATGTCAAAATATGAATTGGAAACCATGAAAAATTCAAGTTCCACCCCTCTGTGATCCTAGTTAGTTTAATAGTGGACAACATTAAATGATCATGGTAGAAAAGGGGGTACCTACAAAGATTCAGGGGTGGACTATGGGTGGCACGTATCAAAAAATATATATTCTATGATCCTTACACACTATTCCATTTCACCAAGAAATTCAAATGCCTTCAATGGGTGGTGAAGAAGATTTACACGGGGGGTCCATGAAGAGTGGAACCCTAGTGTACTTCACCATCAATGGTGCATGCTGGTGATCACAAGTTTTGGCGAAATGATCACGCTCCTGCTAACCAATGTTGACGTGTGACTATCGAAGGGATATGTTGACAAATGGGTGGAATAACTCCCATAGGTAATCTTTCAGAAGCACATTTGGATCATCCAACTAGAAATAATGGAGCCAGAGTGGTGAGTATATAGATAGGCTACTACCTAGGAGGCAAGTCTGGCATCTGGGGTAACTCAAGAAAGAACTGCAGTGACAAGGAAATTATAGGGTGTGGCCACACCTCCATCTCTTGAAGAGGTATAGTCTCGAAAGTGACCCTACGGACTGTAAAAATTGGGTCCTAGGAAAAAGTTAATATATTTTTAAATCCCTATGAAGACAGTATTTTTTTATCCCTTTCTTATGCTTGGAGAACATTATGACAATCAATGTTGGCAGAGGACCCATGGAAGAAGCTGAATCAAGGTAGAATCGAGCTACCAGAATTTGAGCATATCCAAGTTGCAAACAAGGTGAAATTCCATCGGCAACATGCATTCATGGTATCCATGGATGTCTATGCATGCCAACGTGGGTAGTTCAAGAAACACACACCATGGTAAAGGTAACTCTTTTCCAAGAGTTGGATCAAGAGGAGACGTCGCCCAGGGATGACAGTGATGAAGAAGAAAAAGAAAAAGAAAAAGAAAAGGAGAAAGAAAAAGAAAATGGAGAATCCCATGGCATGGATTCTCGTCAAAGGAGTCCCTGGGAGATAAGTGAGATCATAGGATCCAAATAAGATCTCACCAGGTATCTCTTATTGAGTATTGACTCATACCTTCTATGATCATTCCCCTTATATACTCTAGATCCACTGACTGAAACTCATTTGGTATAGGAGCATCTTGGTTCCGAGAAAGGGTACCCTAGTGTCGGGGGTGAAAATGTGCCAATGGTTGTGAAGGATCATGTTCCAAGGTCTACACCCAGGGCCAATCCATGTGGTGAGTCAGTTATGGTTGAGGTGTCTAGTGGTGGGTTTTCTAAGGAGGTCTAGGTGGAAACCTCAGAACCCCATTCCCTTCCCATTGTCTATGGGGGGACATGCCCGGGCATTCCCACTGAGGTACCCACTGCTAGGGGGTAGTGCACACAAAGAGTTTTATCATCAAAATTCCACCCCTTCAAGGTAAGATAAAAAATTTAATCACTTAACCTTTATCGTATATTCACAGAGTTTTTGTGTCAACATGTATTTCTATTCCATGCAACTTCTATCCAAATGACATGATAGAAACCAGTGTTGATCATTGAGATACCCAGTTCTGAAGGGTATCCCATGGAAGAAGTCCCCATGATGGCTCAGAATCTTGACTTGATGATGCTCAGTTCTTGTAATTCTCTAGTTCCACAAATTCATTCTTTTCATTGGATAAGTAGATTGACTGAGGTGATTTCATCTCATGCAGTACGTGGAAGACTGCAAGCCCAATGATTATATAGGGATAGAGCATCTATGGGATCTCTTCTTATCACCACACTCACTCATGAGGATCTAACCATTCGATCCAATCCATCCCTGGTCTTAAGGGAGAAGGTGATTGCAGTTGTTCATGGTTCCACTAGTGCAGAAAAACTTGAGGCAGATGGTGGAAAGGCTGCTAAAGAAGAATCAAGTGAGGATGGTCACCCCCTATCCTTGAACCTATCCCATCAGAGAGGATACCAAAGGAATATTCAACTATTGAACTCCTAGTTACCTTCTTGAAATATGAGCCTACATATCCCAAGGAGCTGGATGACTCTGACCCAGATGTGGCTGAAGAGAATCACATCATCTAGAAAAAGGCTTGGAGGTGCATTCAATGATCCATCAGCCAAACTCCATAACCACAATGGGTGAGTTGGATGGGGTCAATTCACTGCTAGCTATGAAACTTGTGTTCCATAGGGACACATGACAGAGGGATTCATGCATTGTTCCATATACCTCACTGAAAAGATGTGGGAAGGGAGTCGTCATCTAGTAGTTTCTTAGTTCCAAGAGAAGTTTGAAAACATGAACATGTTGTAGGAAGTAACTTAGGAGATCCAACAGGTAGAGGAGAAATAAATTTAGTGTTCTTCATTCCTAAAAACTCATGTAGAGGTCATCAGTAGACTGAGGGATCAACTGGTAAAGGTTGAGGACCAAATGAAGCTGGAAACTGATCAAATTTCTAATCTTCAGGTTTTGTGCAGCTGAGCATAGACAAGAAATTGTGAGCTTCGTCTGATAGCCAGTGATGAGGAAGTGAAACTTGAAAAGAGGCAGTGACTCCTAGATGCCACACACCAAAGTCTAGAATAGTTTACATGCTCAATCACTACAGTAGATATATAGGGGAAATTCTACCAGAACACATGATAGGATCTAGTATGTGGATGATGGTTTCAATGCCTTAACTTGTTTATTTGATTTTAAATTTCATGCATGGACACATTATTTTTCTTTCTTCAATTATCATACTTCAAATAATATTTGTGAGACAACTAATGATCAATCCCTAATCTCATGTGGGTTATTCCTGGTGTGAGAAATGAGGGAGGACCACATGATCATTCACTTTGTATGACAATGTTGGATAATCATCAAAAATTTGGGGTCTGCTATTGTTGACTGGCCACCCGGAGTGCTCGGGCTGAGAGAGGTTGTGACTGGTGAATAGGGATCTTGGAGCATCCAACTTTCTTTTCCAATATGCACTAGTGCATGAATGAGATAATTCTAAGGGCATAGGAATCGACCCAAATAAAGGGTAATGGGATGTATGAATAATTATTCCCAAAATTTATAACACAAGGAGATTGACATGGTTACACGAGTCAAATGTTGACCATGTTCAAAACATGGCCTCCATACTGTTAGCCTGGAATGGGGACAAACAAACAAGGGTTGACTGCTGACCATTTTTGAAACATGGAACCTATCTCAAAATTTCATCTAAATCCTTCGAGATCATTGTCGTAGTCTGGTAGGTGAGCCAAAGCGGTATAAGACCAAACCATCAGGGGCCCCTTTAGACATGGAAGAGGATGAGTATCCAAATGAGGGGCACATAAAGCATGAGAAAGGAGTGATGGAGTGTTCGAATGGATTCCAACACTCTCAAAATTACACCACGGTGGATTAGAACCCATTGGTGTAAGAGTATTAGTCTGAAAAAATAGCAAACCTATCTTCTAGGTAGGATATACCTCGAATGCCAAGAAATATATGAAAATGAGAATAGTGTGGTAAATAACCAGCACAAAGGGAGAGGACCTCTCAAGTGATGGCCTTCAATGATTTTTAGTTTTAGGTTGTTTAAATGAGGATGATAGACACGTAATTTAACATCATATGGTGAGGATGATGTATGGTATATTTTAACATTGTGTGATCAAGATTCATCTCATAGTTCAACATTATATGATTGGTACATTGCATATAGATTAAGGTTGTACTGCCTGGACCCCAACAAACAGTTTCAAGTTGTTTTTCATGGACTATGGAAACGTCTATTCCTATAATATTTTTATGGAATGGAGGTAATAAACCATACGTGAATAATCCAATATAGGCTTTATTATCACAAAATTATTAGGAAATAGATGGGAAGGAGGCTTCCCAAAACCGGAATATGTGATGTGGTGAGATGACAAGCCTAACATAAATGAGACCCTAAGAGGCCTGGGGTCACACCACACTTACCCAATGTGGCTCTTAGTTTAGGATCATATAGTTTGGACCATAATGATCATGTAAAAATAAACCACATCAGTATTCCCTCACATAACTCCTAATCCCACATGAGAAATGCTTGATGTGGGAAACAAGTAATGATATAGGGGGTCTACCAGACATGTGGGAGCACACATTAGGGGGGATTCCAAGAGTGGAATCCCACCATGACACAAGAGAATAAAAAGAGGTTAGTCGAGACTTTAAAGTTCTTAATGAAGGGGAGAATGGTGAGTAAGATCTAACTACTGATCGCGTTCAAAATAGATGGTTCATAATCATACCAGTTAATAGCGGGGTGAACAAATACTGAATAAATTGTTGACCAAATTTGAAACATATGATTTTTTTCCATCCAAAGATCCATTAGGGAGTTGGCCTGGGACATGAGGTGAGCCAAAGAGGAATGATACCATCACCATTGGAGGGGGGGGTCCATCTAGATGTGAAATATAATGAAAATATGAATCCATAAAGACTCTAAGTATGCAATGGGAATATTAGAGAGTGGGAAAAAACTCAGGCTTTGCAGATATTTTAAGGTCGTATTGTGTAGACCATAGATAAAGGGGATGTTTTTTACATTCTGTGAGTGTTAAAAACCTAATGTGAATGAGCCAAAGGAGGCCCAACACTATGTGAAATGACCCTGACACCAGTTTCCCATAGTTTAAAGTCATTCATCCTAGACCATAATTGATGAAAGTGGGCCAAAGGTTTGAAAAATATATGGTTGGGACTAAAGACAAAATTTCTATCAATTGCTACATATCCTATAATTATGGGAATCAATCTATACCTAGTTCTTGAACATGGTGTGGTAGTAGACTGACACTGGTGGGTTGATCCTCTCTGGTGTGGGAACTGAGGCATCCCATGATTATCATGAAGCATCCTGAAATCATTTAGCGAATAGTTATAGTTTAACATCATGCATTGAGGGAGTTATCTATTTTTCTGAGGTCAAATCGTTTAGACCATAAAAGAAAAGTGGTATGCATAGCACAATGTTATGATGAACCTTATGTGAATGAATCCAAATTAGGATAAACACCACACAACACATTCCCAAAAAGATACATGCATGTGATTTAAAGTCATGATGCTTAGACTGTAGAATTTTAGTTTATGGTAATGGAGTTTGGACCTAAATGAGGAGGATGCCTGAAATGGGTATATGTGGCACGATGGAGTAATAATCTCGATTTAAATGAAGTTTTAGGAAGCCTTATGGTGCACTAAATTTTTCCAATGAATCTTTGAGATTATACCTATAGAGAGAACACTAGACACGAATGATGCAAGGAGGCTCATGTTTCATAAATAGGGAATTAGGGATAAAAAAAAGAGGTAATGAACCTACATCTGGGCTTGAAGGCAAAGTTCATGGGCATCACTGCGTATCCCATAAGGATGAGAATCAAGACACACATAGTTTTGGAACATGTCATGGTAGATTTCCAGTGATGAAGGTGATGTTTTCTCAGGCTAGAACATCACAATGTTGTGTCATTTTTTCATTGTGCGACCAGGATGATAATTGTTACACAAATTACAGTTTTGAAACTAGGAAATAGATGTTATGTAGTCTATCTTCATGTGAATAAGGTGAAAATTATAATGCATTTGATCATTATGAAATTAGGATGTTGAGGACAATGTGTTCTTATAGAAACATGTATGGAACATCTACTATAACCTAATGTGAATGAGATCCAAAATAGGATCATATTTCATGGAACATTTCCAAGGAAACCCCACACATAGTTTAAATCCATGATTTTTGGACTGGGGTGCCAAGTTTAACGTCATGTGCCATGGATGTTGGATCCTTATGTGAAGTACTACATGAGAAACTTTGTATTTTTTGGAGGAGTGATGTGATCCCAAACCATGGAGACCAAAGAGTATGCACCATTGGGATAGACCTTGGGAATGATGTATGGTCCTTCCCACTTGTGTTCCAACTTTGGTGGCTTCCTGTTGGTTATCATTGGCATTTGGAGAGCTAAAATTGTATCACCTTGGAGGAAGTATTGGAGACGAACCTACTTGTTAGATGCTTTGGCTATCTTATTTTGGTGCCTCTCTAGACTATGAAAGGCCCAGATCATATTCTCTTTGAGAGCTTCTAGTTTATCTAGATATACTTCTATTTTTTTCTGATGTATGTTGATCATAAAAAACTATTCAGAGCAATGGTAACTGAATATTTATGGGAAATAATTCCTCTATTTTGTACTCTAGAAAATATAGGGTCACATGGGTGGAATTTTGCTTCATCATCTGATAATACCAAAGGGTGTTGGGGAGATTTTCTGGATAACTCTTCTTATTCTAGCCCACCATATTCTATAAAATGTTTGAGAGTGTATTATTTAATGTCTTGATCTGTCCATTCATCTATGTGTGGTAGTGGGAAGTATGGTTGGACCATATTTTGTACTTAGCATACAAATTCTCCAGATCAGCAGCCCAGAATTTGGTGCCATTATTGGTGAGAATATAGTGAGGGACTCCAAATAGATAAATTATATGGGAGATAAAAAATTTGACCATTGATCATGCCTTGACATCCTTGAGAGTAATTACTTCTTCCCACTTATAAAATAATTCCATCACAGTCATAATGAACCTACACTACCAAGTTGTTGTTAGAAGATATGGTCTCACAACATCAAGTCCCAAAACCATAATGGGCCAAGAATACATGGTATTATGGTGGAGATCTTTTGATTGATATACAATGTTGGCATGGATATGAAATGCATGGAGTCTCCTAGAAAACTCGATACATTCATGGACCATGGTGGGCTAGAAGTAGTCCAAGCTACAAATCTGGTGGGAAAACTTCAAACATGCCTGATGGGCACCATAGGACTCAACATGATCTTCCAAAAAAACCAATGGGACCTCATATCCTTGAATGAAAAGGAGGATAATCCCCTTAAACCCATGTTTTTAGATAATCTTCTCAAGTTTGGGTCCACTCAAGAGGGGGAAGTGGGTGGTGTGCCGAAGGATTCACTCATGTTTAGCTCGATCTGACTGGAGATTATTGTGATGGAGATACTCAATGAAAGGGGTTGTCCAATCTGAGGTTTCTTCTATTTTTGGTGGAATTGGGGTGTCCTTATGTGGAATCATCGACTATAAACTAGTTTACCTTCTAGTTTTCCTTATAATATTGGTGATGGGAGTGATGACTTTCTATTGTGCCATATGAATTAATAGGCCATCCTGTTCAGGTTCTACAAGAGTGGTAGCTATATTGTCCAAGGTATCAGCTTGATCATTCTTCAGTAGGGTAACATGAGTTACCTATGTCTGATAAGGGAATTGGGTCATCAGCTAGAGAGTACGCTTCAACAAGGTCATGAGTTCTAACATCTTGAAAAAGTAGTCATCATTGATCTATTTGACGAATAACTCAGAGTATCCCTTTACGTGTAGTTAGGGAAAATAAATTTCAAGAGCTAGATAGAAACCAGTAATGAGATCCTGATACCCAACCTTATTGTTGGTGCAACCTTCTGATAGTAGGAACAAGTATGGAAAGACAACCTATGCTGGTGTGATAAAGACAAACCCCAAACCTTCTCAGCTGAGTCTAGGATCATTGATTCTCCTTCCAGTTGGGCTTTAGGAGGCACCATAAAAATGAATCTACCAGCAAGGAATAGATTGATCTACTGAGAGAATGTCTTTGTCTAGGAAATCAAGATCTAGGGACTACTCTTATGGGGTTGGATGGGTAACCAGGAAGTCTACAAATGCTTGACCTCTAGCATCCTTCTACAGAATGAACCTGATGTCAAATTGATAAATGATCACTATCCAACATTCTATCTTCCCTGTCAACATCGAGTGGTTCAGGATATACTTTAGAGGATCCACCTGAGCCACCATATGTATCTCGTGATGATACAAATAGTGTCAAAATATTTTTACTACAAAAACCTACATAAGGAAACTCTTATCGATAGGATAATATCTAGACTTCATGTTGAGGAGCATGTGACAGAAATAGTATAAAATGTTCTATATTGCTTCATTATTCTTCTGGGTGAGTAGGGTGTTGAGGGATTATTCTAGAGTAGTCACATAATGGAATAATGTCTTCCTTTAGATGGGTGGCATCAGAATCGGATGTTGTAGCATATACTTCTTGGTTTCCTCAAATGTGATGTGGAAGTCTTCGTACCATTGGTAGAGGGTACCTTTCTTCATGAGCCTGGAAAAGTTATTACACTTATCGTTCAAATTTTCATTGAATTGGAATATGTAGGCTAAGTTCCCTTGAAGACCTAGGAGCTCTCAGAGGATGCTCGGATGAGGCATATGGTTGATTAAATTTATCTTTTATAGTTCAATCACAATGCCTATGTACCTGAAAATGAAGCTCAGAAATTTCCCAAAGGTAACCACGATGGGACACTTTAAAGGTTTCAAATCCAGATGCTGGGAACGGAGGAAACCATACAATTTATCAAGATCTCTAATATTGTCTTGATGCTAGTGGTATTTGACCACAAAATAACCCATATATAATTCCACTAGAATTCCAAGGGTTGGTCTAGAGATGCAGTGCATGGATCACTAGAAAGTGGATCCTGCATTCTTTAGACTGAAAGGAATTACTTGATAGCATAAGGCTCTTTGTAGTGATCTGAAGGCAGTAGACTCCTCATATTCAGGGGCCATATATATCTTATTGTATCCAAAGTATCCATAAATGAATGAGAGATCCTAGAATCCAGTTGTTGCATCGATCAATAGCTATGCCACCGTAAAGGGAAAATCATCCTTCAGACAGTGATGATTGAGGTCCCAGAAGTTGATGAAAACTATAATCTATCTGTTCTTCCGGATGGGAATAATTTTTTCCATCCAATTAGGATACATAAGTTCATTAAAAAATTTGGATTTAATGAGATTATCAACTTTGGCCTTAACCATAACACCATGAGAAGTGTGCACTTTCCTAGGATACTGTTTAACCACATGATGATTCACTAGGATACCAAGATGGGGGATAACAACATGAGGTTACAGTCATATCATCTCATCATAGCTCCAAGAAAACAAATCATACTTTTTATTCATGAAATCTGTGCACTTCTAATGTTCCTTTGGAGGCATGGATGCACTGATCAATGTTAGCATCAGATTTGTCTAAATGACAAGATTCACTTGAACCAACTCATCAACTGTGGTAGAGACTCCCTCTTCAAATGTGTGAGGAGTGTCTTCCAAATCCTCTATATCATCTGCTCGGGATGACATGGAATCTATACTGGGGAACTCCTGCTCTACTTAAACCATGGTGACAAAAGTTGTCAAACTGATTCCCTTGGGCATTCAACCACGGGGTCCATGTTTGATGTCAAATTAGTGTTGGTGGTTCGGTTTCTAGTGAATCTTCCCATATTCACATAATATTCGAAGATTCCATGGAATGGTTTCTATTGGGTGAACATCTCAATACTTTATAGGGGTAAGAGATTTTGGGATCACCCGAGCATGTCTTGTGTCGAAGTATGAGGTAATTTTCCAATGTTCCTTGTACCTAGGGACACATCGCCCCTTATTCTCATAAATGACAAAAAATTGTCCCAAGTCTTGAATCTTCGACTCTAACTGGTGAATTGGGAGGATGAAATCATCATCCAATTTTGTCCATGGGTTAGCCACAGTGGTCATGTGCTAGACCTCATTTGTCTGAACCTATTTTTCCTTGTTCTGGTAATAGTAGGTGTCCATATAGCAGGCTTCACAAGACTCAAAGGAAAATTGATCACATTGTATCATGTCTACTCAACCATTGAGGGATTACTTGATGCATTGGTGATGCGAGTAAGGAACTGCTACATGAATATGGAGCCAGGACCTACCCATCAATTCATTGTAAGTGGTATCCTATGAGACAACCATGAATTCAATGTTTACTACCAAGCCCTTTAATTGGGTCTTCAAATGGATTCTTCCACATGGAATTTCCTCGATCCTATCATAACCCATGATCTTATAGTCAGAGGGACTCATATCTACTTTAGTCAATCCCAGCTTGCGAAGCATTCAGATTTGGATGATATTGATCCTAAAACCTTTGTCAACTAAAAAAGTGGACTTCCATGCCATTGAACTAGATGGTGATGTAAAAAGAATATATGTTCCCTTGAATGAGGGATTCCACATCTTCTACATAGAATGAAATGATGGCTTGTAACTCTGCACGCTTGAAATCCTCAGTGTAGAAGGTCTCTACATTCACTGCCTCAATTTCAAATTAGAAGGGGCTTTTCAATGCTTCTACAAGAGCTTCCCACATGTCTTCTGATTTATGGAGAGCCTATAGGATCGATTTCTTTTCATGAGTTCTGGAAATATTATTTAGTACATTGTAATTCCATTCCATATGCACATTTCTACCCACAGTGGGTTTCTCTTTGTTTGGATGCATGACAGTCACTATCGGCTAAACCATTGGGTTCTGACTGGTGATAGAGATTTATTGATGTGTATTAGACAAATCTCATAAAATCACTATTGGATGACTTTCAGATGGATGGGGACTGGCCATAGCTGGATGTGGTTGATCATGATGTAGTTGAAATTTTTCTTCCTGGTTGAGTAGCATGTTCTGAGGTGGTAGTGAATCTGACAGGACGGGCTGAGAGGACTATGCATGCTGAGCTTTGTGTATAACCTTTTGTTTGGTCTCAGTAGAATGCATATCCTGGCATGAAGCATTCGACTAAGTATTCTGTCAGTTCAGATAACCCTAGCTCTTTTGATGATGGCATCGACCAAATGATATTTGGAGGGTTCTTTTTATAATCCTATTCATTAGGGACCATGTAAGGATACACCATCTCGATGGTATTCATAGAGGTATAATCCTAGACATCATCTGAGGATTATTATAATGATGGGAGGATTTGGGGGAAATTACCATCTTCAGAGGCATGAAATCACCAAGAGTATGATATGGATTTAGCACTAGTGGGGGACTTTTCTTTCCCTTTCACCATTGGTGCGTACTCTTATGAGATGTTTAAGGATACTATGTAAATGTAGAATCATTTTATGGGGAAGGTGCAATGACTTTAGAAGGTTCTAGTTGATTAAAGTTGGCACAGATGACACCATGGGCATGAGTGACTACTCTACAATCCAATCAGTCATCATATTTCAGAGTTCCATGATTAGAGACCTACTTCCATTCACCATAATATTTGTTTTCACTATCAATATCAACAGATATGCATGTTACCTATGTCAGGAAAGGGCCCAATCTAACTAAACCATCATCCACTTGGTCCTGGATCCAATTTTTGAACACATAGCATTGCTTGATGGTATGTCCAATAATTCTATGGTGAGGGAAATAGTCAGGGAGATCTGTGAGCTCTGCCTCATGGGGCTTCCTACACTCTAGCAGTTTCACAATCGGTTTCTCTAAATCACTATAGAAATAACGAAGGACCTATGAATCCTTAAAGTAGTAGGTATGGTTTCTTCTATATGAGAAGGGAGCTCTAGGATCTTATCCCCGACGAGAGGCTGGAGCCTGACGTGGGGATTGGAGTCACATTGTCTTGTCCAGGTGTTAGTGCTTGATGGGGAAGTTATTGTGGGTTCTATAATGGGTGAGGCTAATAATCTGGTTGTTTCACTTGGAGAGTTTGTGCTTGTTGAGGCCACACTTTCTGAGGTGCTACCGAAAATAGCTCTAGCAGCTCTGAAACCTCCACTTGGATCATAGTGGAAGTCTCTTCCTTAGTGGTTCTTCTTACAGGATCTGAAATAGGAAATTTACCCACATGCCTAACTGCAACGAGGCTTCCTATAGGTGTTTATCTTTGTCGTAGAAATATTTAAATCCACCAGGGAAGTTCTGAGTGATGAGGTATGGGACGAAATAACTATTGACATTCCCCACGCACATCTTCAACAACTATTCTTGGTTCAACGTCATGTCGAGTGAATACATGAAACTATTCCACCAAGACACAAAATCTATGATGTGATTATATGGAAGTTGTATGCACTTAAAGAGGTCATAAATTCTTGTCTTTCACGTAGTGGAGTTGAAATGGTAGAGAAACTACCCATGGAGGTCTTCTCAAATAGTTATGAAGCCAATGGGTATTTGGTTATACCAAATGAATGTAGTCCATTTCAATGTCTACATAAAATATCAAATCTCGATAGCTTCCTGCTGCTCTAGGGTTCCCAACATGGTTCTTCACCTTAAAATAATGGGGGTTGGATGCTGCAGTGGGTCACCCATCCCATTGAAGGGGGTGAAGGTAGGATTCCCAAAATATGGTGGTGCTCACATATCATCCACCCATAACAGATACAACATTCCATCATGTGGGATTTACACCTTCCATATTTCGAGGGCTTCAAGGTGAGTAGTGAGAGAAGATATTAGGTCATCCTTGCAGGAGTTCCTATATTGATGAGGATCTATGACCACCATTGAATTAACAATCTCATCAACATGATTGGAGGTCTTAACATCTCGTAGAGCGACTTGTGGAGAATATTGATCTATGGCTTAAGGAGAAACTTTATTCGGGTACAGAGGAAGGTTATCACATTTCTCAGGTGGATTCAGTGATGCATATCGTGGTCATTTTCTATACACTATGGTATCCAAACTATCAGCATGTGCAGGATTTCCAAGATCAATTAGGGGAATCTAGCTGAGAAGGACTTGTGGATTCCCCTACCACCCTAATGGAGGGGTATGATCCTATTGGGGATTACCATAGTCATGTAACCACTCTACAAGGAACTCATCAAGGATCTCTTCAATGATAATCCTTTGATATGTGATATGCTGGAGCAAGGCGGCCATACTGGGATCAACCTCTGTACTCTGTGAAACATTAGGTGGACCATAGGGATCGATAGGTCCCTTTTACATTTTGAGGTTCTGGACAGTTGACAAAATTGTAGAGGGTTCCCCGAGGTTGAGTGTCTACCTTTGAAGGTGAGTGAGAACACCCATATGAGGGTCCACATGGTATTATGCTACCCCAGGGGGTGGTACCTCTTCGTTGAACCCTATGTCCATTTACTTTTATTTGAGTTCACTAATATCATCCATATTCATCGTGACTATACTTAGAGTTGTATCCACAATGTCATCGAGAATTTTGGGAAATTGTAGGATGGAACTGAAGTGAAGAATAGTGTACATCCTCTAGACCCAGATATGCACTTGTAGAGATGCCTCTTAAATGATCCTACATATTACTATGAATCTCTGGATGCATCTATGTTTAAGGGTATGGTGTTAGTTGGGTGACATAGGGTGGTGAACCACTAGAAGTGTTGCCAACTCAACCATGTGGAACAACTGATCAATGTCATAAAAATGATCATGTCTCTCTGGGTATACTAGTGGAAACATGTGACCTCATCCTGTGTGAGTGACTCTAGAATGTTGAAGTTAGGAATTTCCTTTGCCCAAAAGAAAACTGAAAATTTATTGGAGACCAAGGTGTCCCATAAGATTCCCTACTTGGAAGAGGGGTATGACTCTTGGTTGGACTAAGCTTCAATCGGTGCTAGCTGAGAAACTACTGGTGGCACCAATATGGATTATTATAGTGGTGGACTGGCTGGTAGATAATCTGTTGCATGGTCTAATTTGTTTTTGCATGTTGGGTTGCCTCTCGAGGGTGGCATCATCTGCATCATTGCATCCTTGTAGGACAAAGTACTTACCAATTACTCATGCATGAGGGAAGTAATAGTCATCTACGGGTCTAATGGATTATTAGTGTCTATTGAATCCTAGAACAATTCTCTATGATATCAGGTAGAGGTAGACAATGAAACTAGAGATGAAAGAGATGAGTGCACTATGAGGCCCTGGAAGGGATCCAAATCTTCTTCCACCTGCATGTAGTTGTGAAGGGATTCAGAGATTTTCTACATCTTTCCTTCTGAGATGAAGAATTTCTCCTTCCAATATCCTACCCCAAACTCTAATGTAGATGACTGGGGTGAAGGATCCATCATTTTATTTCATTCAGCTTTGGAATTTGAGAAGTGAAGAGGATTGACAATGACTTGGAACTTCTAGAGGTTTTACTTTGGCAGAGACAGTTCTCCCTTCTGCCATAGGACGGTTCTCTATGTAAGGGATTATTTTTGGAATGGGGAGGAACATCGTGTTGGCTAGCACTGGAGTTTGGAGGACCTCTTCTTTGTAAGATTGATATATGAGGAGTACCTTTGTATTAGTTGTTGTAAGAGTGGGGATGACCTATGCATGGATAGCTGTGAGAGTGGGGAGGACCTTCACTCTGGATGTTGATGTAGTAGGGAGGACATCTACTTTGGTTGGAGAAAACATGGGTAGGACCTCCATACAGAATGTAATAGTGGTTAGGCATCCACTTTGGTGGGTTGATGTGTGAGGAGCACCTTCGCACTCATAAAACTAGACTGAGGGAGGACCTCCATGTTGAGAATCATGAGTATGAGGAAGACCTTTGTACTGGGTTTTGATGAAGTGGGGAGGACCTCCACATGGATCAATGATGGAGTTGGGACTAACTCCACTTGAGTTTGTGGAAACATGGGTAGGGCATCTATATTGATGGTTGAAGGAGTGGGCAGGACCTCCACTCTAATATGTTGTTGCATAGGGAGGGCCTCCATGTTGGCTGGCGCTAAAGTGGGGAGGGCCTCTGCTTTATCTAGGAATGGCGTGTGGAAGAAATTCACCTATATGTTCCATGATATAGGGAGCGAATCTATATCTGGAACCATAGGAATGGGGAGGACCTTCGTGCTGGAATTCGACAAGGCGGGGAAGACCTCAACATTGATCGATGTTGGGAACATGTGGAGATCCTCCATGCTGACTATGAGAGCAAGGAGGATCTCCACTCTAACTCTAAATTGTACGGGGAGGGACTTTTTACTATATCTCATCATCACGGACCCGACCGTAATGGTGTTTGGTTGTTCTGGAGAGCAAAAGAGTCAACCCGGACTGCCAGTGAGGCAGATGAGGTCATGATTCTAATTGGGCAATGATAGCCCCTACTGTATAGTAGCTAGGGTTTGGAGAGATGCTTCATGGGTGGAACGATCCATTGGAGTTATGGAAGATGATTCCCCCTAATGGGAATCCACTTGAGATTTAACCCTATGTTGGTGTCGGGTCATCCAGACTGGGGCCGGTAGAGCAGGGGTACAGTCTACTTATTCTTCGACCTGAGAGATCGATCATTGGTGGCATTGATGGGGCTTGGTGGGAACCCTCCTTGGAAAATCTCGAGAAGTATTTTTTTCCAGGGTGACCATGACTTCCCCTACCTCCTAGGGATAGGGAAGAGATTCATAATATCACTCTGAGGAGAGGCTCATGAAGCTGGTGGTCATCAAAGTGGGGAGTAACGGCTCCCAACATTTCCCTTGTGGATAGTGGTTTCGATGAGAAGAAAAAGACTTCAGGTCCAAGAAAGCCATATCTCTCATGGGAATGACCACCTCCATCTCATATCAGTGTACAGGGGTGTCTATCACCCTCCCTTAAATGATATTCAAGGGTGAGATGGGGCATGGGCCCCAGTAGTCATATCTATGGATGATGTTTTGGTAAAGATGGAGTTATGCAAGATTTTATCATTGACATTTATCATGCCCCTACGTATGCGGGTGGGGGAATTTGGTTCCCTATATCTTGGGTTCTACAATGAAATAAGATTCATCTATGAGTACAGATACTTGGAAAGCAATTCCCAATTCTATGGGCCTTCACAGCATGACTTGAGGGTCAGGACGTGACCAGTTCCTTTTGCACACAAAGTCTACAGAGGCATGTGTAAGGTTCTACCATTATTGATGTCCTATATGAAGTGACACCCTCTATCATGGTGTGACTATCTCACACTCAACACTCATTGTGGAATGATCCTCATCCTTCATAATGTATAAAGCCACCTATAACCAAATTCAACTACCAGGCCACCCTGACCCATCTTTAACATTCACTTGAGTGCCTAAAACATCTCCTAGCCCTATTAATACATATTAAAACGTCTTCTTAAGATGTTTTAACCCTTGAAATCCAAATCTGGATCCTGATTCGTGAAATTTCTCTACCCCGAGACAAAAAATTCAAATTTTCCAAGAAAACAATGACCCATAAATCTATGATTCATTAAAAACTATACACCATAACACTTTTTATCCTAGATAATTCATTGTGGTCATTATCCATCAATCCCAAGATACCACAGTTATCAATTCACCACTAATATATTGTGTTCCACTACTAAAAATATGGATTTTATCAGCGCTAGAAAGTGAATTAACAGTGCTAAAAAAGCACTATTATTCGAGGTGAAGATAGGGGGTCCCTATTATCAGCGCTCATAAAAGCCCCGATAAAGACCCCTTTTATCAGCGCTAAAAAAAGCACTGATAAAAGACCCCTTTTATCAGCGCTAAAAAAAGCGCTGATAAAACACCCCTTTTATCAGCGCTTTTTTTAGTGCTGATAAAAAGGGTCTTTTATCAGCACTTTTTACAAGAACTGATAAAAGTAAAAAAATAAAAGTAATAAAAAATAATTTATATTCGGGGGGATTTTAACAGCGCTTTGACCCCCCCTTTATCAGCGCTAGGTGGCCCCTCCCACTCCCGCGTGCTACCCTTTCCCGAACATCCCACACATGCGTGTGCACTTCCTTGCTTCCACCCGAACTCGAACCCGCGACCTCCCCCTTGCACGCCTGCGCCTTTACCACTAAGCCATTTCGTTTTTTTCTATTTAATGATACATCTATTTATTTATATATATATATATAGTTATATTTATTTGTATATTAATATAGATTCATATTAATATAAATATATTTAGTTATATTAATACATATATGTAAATTCATATATTAGTATATATATATATTCATTCGTATATTAATATATATTTATATCTATTTATATATATATTTGTAGTTACAATTTTTTATCCATATAATTATTTGTATATTAATATATATTTTTAAGACTAGTTTTAAATAAATTTATAAAATATATTTTTTATGTGTGTTTATAAATAAATAAATACATACATACATATATAAAACACACACACATATATTTATGAATAAATTAATACATATATATGTGTGTATTTGAAAAATCCATATAATGTTAAAACAACCATAACTTCTGATATAGAAGCCTGTTTCAACTCCACAACCAGTCAAATCGATGAAAATAAAACAATATTCGATATGATATGTGGAACATGCCTAATGGAAATCTGGATCAGAAGTTATAGATTTTTGAATGTTAACAAATTGTGGTATCTCGACTAGAAACTCAGTTTTGGAGGCCTTCTGGACCTTTTTTGGCCTCAAAAAATGTGACAGAAGCTTTACTTGGGTCATAAGCACGTAGATCTCATCGCAAGCTTCGATTTGATATGTTTTAGAGCTCAAACAGAAACCCAGATCAAACGTTATGGCTGTTTTAAGTTTGAGATACATTTTCAACTTATTTTAGAACTTTTATTAATTGTTTTGATTTTTTGTGTCCACAAATTGTTATTAAATGATTTCTAATCGATAATAATTAGAAAATTAATAAAAAATTATATTATTTTAAATATTTTAAATCCATTTTCACTAAATTTATTATATATTAAATGTAATAGTCTATTTATATGTATATTTAAAATATATATATATTATATTTATATCAATATAAATATACTTATATAAAAATATATTTTTTTTCAGGAAAAATTATTTTTTTGAAACAAAAAATTTATCAGCGCTAGGAAAAAGCGCTGATAAAACCCCCATTTATCAGTGCTCCTAAAAAAGCACTGATAATTGGGTCCCCTTTAACAGTGCTAAAAGAGTGCCGATAAAGGGGGGGCCTTTATCAGCGCTAAAAAAGCGCTGATAAAGGGTCCCTTTTAACAGCGCTTTTTTAGCACTGTTAAAGGCCCCCCTTTATCAGCCCTTTTTTAGCACTGATAAAGGCTCCCTTTATCCGTGCTTTTTTTAGCACTGATAAAAGGGTGGCACTTCCCTTACCTATTTTTGTAGTGGTGTTCTATCATCGAACATTTAGCATGATTATGTTACAAAACTAGAGACACAAAGGTGTGTTATTTATCATGAAACAAGCTACCCACTCACCCCCAATTACAAACACTAAGTTGTTACTCAATTTAATTATTTTATCTTAAGACAATGGAATTTATTCAACCATATCATCCCTAAGCATATAGTGCTCCCTACCATAATACTCAGATCCTAAAGGCCAATTCTATGTCATGGTGGTCCCCAGCATAGGGATTTATTATCAAAAATATTGTTTCAATGGTCCACTAACACACTTGATATGGTTTCCACCTTATCACACCAAAATATTTGAAAAAACACCAATCATTTCTCTATTGACTGAATTTTCTAAAAATGCTCGGCCACACCCATCAACGCAATATCATATATCCCGATCATGATGCCTTAATTTACAGTAAAATATCAAAATCATTTAAACACCCACATCAAAGTATGAACCTAACACTCAATGTAATTCAATGGTTGGATCCTCAACCACCCATACCAACCATCATTCTCTATCTATGATCATTGGTGTATCTTTGATCTGACTCACTCTCGAATCACACCAACTCTATCTCAATCCCAATGTCAACATATAAACTTTATCCAACACCACATATAAATCTTAAATCTGATATTTCCTAAAGAACCATACAAAATTAGGTATATATATATACACACCAGCATCTCAATGTCATCTCAATTATCTACCAACAAGTATCACTTCATCCACAATACCCTTACAGAAGGGTCATTGATGAGTGTTGTCGCACACACTCTCAAAAATATTTTTGATTAATCTAAGTACAGAAAAGTGGATGACCCAGTTTGTTTACTTAAGGAGGAAGTGAATTAAACAAATCTTAATAGGCATGAAGAAACCTTGAAAATTTGTGGAAATAAATGACAAAAATATTGGGGTTTTGGTGTAGATTTATTCATACAATAAACAAAACAATCAAATGAGAAGGAATAATCAAGGACACAATTTCTTTAAAAATGATAATATGAGAAGATGTAGTTAATATAATCTACACCCTTCACTATTCATTTATAATTATACCATGTGATTAGAATTCATTCAATAATGATCTCCTAACCTTTTCAACCCCCGAACCCTATGAAAATGAACACAGATAGTGACTTTGGGATTTTGTGGCAACTTGGGGTAACGAGTATTTATCCTCAACCTAGACAAACTATTGTAGTTTTTTGGAAAGCTCTTCCCCCATGATGTATTAAAGTTAACATTGATGGAGATTATAAAGGAAACCCATGACCCTCAGGTAGTGTTGATATCTACATAAACCACTCTGGTCATATACTAGGGTGCTTCATTGGAAACTTTTATGTCACCTCGTCTCTAGAATCCAAAATTATGGGAGTGATTCATGCTCTATCTTTTGAGAAGCAACTTGGATAGAACCATCTCTGGATCAAAAAAAATCGACGACCATTGTGAAAGATCTTTAGAATGGTGTATTGCACCTTTCATGGTCGATTACTTCATGTTGGATGGACTGTCTACATTTTCTTATGGATACCATCTATATTGTGAATCATATCTTTTGTGAAGTGAACAAGGTCGTGGGTGACCTTGCTAATATGGGAGTCAAGAATGACATTACATGGTTAAAAGAAATTCCTTTTGATTTATTTTCTCTTTATGATAGGGATTATAAAAAATACCATCTTTTAGAATCATGTAATACTTTTATTTAATAAATTTAGTGTTTTGGTCTTTGATCAAAACACCACTGTTTAAAAAAACACAAAGTGGATGTGGGAGAGGAGAGCCTTCTTGGAAGAGTTCTTTTCATAAGGCCTTACTACTTCCAAGAGGTGTGAGATGTTTTCAGGATACACCCCTTTTTCCAAACCTTCCAAAATCATCTACTAACCATCCCAAATAGTGAAAAACACTAATTTTTGGAGTGGATGAGAGACTGGTTATAATAGGTTTTAAGTATGAATGGGGAAATTTGAATAAATATTTTTTTCCAAATTTCATCGCATGTTTGACCTCCCAAAATGCATGAATAATCTATCCTTATAGAAGGATTATTTGTGATAGATTGTGTCATAAATCTCATCTCTGAATTTGGACCCAATACAAGGATGGATGAAGAATATATGGTTCAAATGGTGAAGTGATGTCCAATTTGGTGTGTCCAGTCCAACTTTGACTTCATGGACCATTTAATCCACTCAATTGTAAGATCCAGCTTGGATTTAATAAATTAAAGTTTTATCCCATTTAGTGAAGAACACAAATCAAAATTTTATGTTCAAATAAAACATATAAAAATATTTATGATCAAAATACTATAGTGAGCTTCAAAGAGTAAAACTGAAATTTTAATCAAATTTTCAAATGAATGATCTAATCCCAAATATTTTCTAAAAAAAATATATTTAACAAAATTTGAGGAAATTGTGTGATTTATTATCAATAAAATATTTAATAAAATTTTGTTTTCTCAACTCCCTAACACTTGCCCTTTTTCACTCCTGGGAAAAGTCACATATCATGTATTCGAAAAAATTGTGACAATATATGAATGTTCATATTTGTCAATCCACAGTGGAAATATAGGCAGAGTAAGAATCCCATAAAGATTCAATATCAATAAATTTTAAAGTCATTATCTCATAAACTATGTCAAAACAGCATCCAGTGATATTAATAACACTAATAACAGTGAAATAAGTCATGGGTCTACCATGACACTAATTCCCCACGTGTGTGTGTGTGTGTGCGACAACCATTCCAAGTTCATATCTCCACCCTTTATTCAGTATATTCAGATCAAGTAAAATAATTTTTATTACCTGGTTTAATTCACTAATCTTTTTCTACATTCCTTTGTAATCAATTTTCAAGTCCCACTCACTTAATCATTCCTGAAAGTCAAACCAAAAGCTCCCAACCCAGATATCCCCACGTGTTTTACAGTTCATCATTCCCATAATTTATTATTTTTGTTGTTGTTTTTCAAAAATTTGAAATTGAAAAAAATATCAAACTCATCTCTCAACACTTGTTTGATCTCCTCACGACACTAATTGTAATAGTTATAACAAGATCATAGGTCAAGGAAGAGTGCGTTTTGACGTGCCTAAGACACAACCCATATTTTTTTGTTTGGATTTTGATTTTATTTCATTATGGAAAACAATAATTGGATAACAGGTACACATGCCTTGGTCAATTCTCTAAAGTAACAAAACCAATCAGAATAGAAATGAACCTATGGGTCAACCATTGATATATAATTAATTTTTTACCTAACCTGAATATACCTTCAATTGAACAGAAAAAAGTTCACAATTCATGGTTGAGTGAAAAATTGTGTGGAGAAATCAATGACACAATTTATCATGAACAAATATCACAAATAATTTTATTTAAATCTAAAAGGTTTTATAATGAAACAACCTATCATATCATTGATGAATTCTATTTTTATAAAAATAAACCCTTTAATGAAGAAATATTTCTTTTTCTTAACATGACTTCAATGAAATTTTAAAACATGAATTTTCTATATATTCCATATCTAAATGATCATGTTACATGAACAATTGTTTTGTTTCTTTTGTTGAAAATTTTAACCAAAAACTTAACAAAAAACACACACAAAACACACAAATGGAAATCCTAAATATCTACCCCAAAAAAATTTCCCCTCCCCCACACTTAAAGTATTTAATTCTCCTCAATTTGAACCTATTACTTGATATGTGCACAGGAAATGTAGAATTTTTGATAGGAAAACTAATATAAATGTGAAAGGGTTGGGAACAACCTGATATTCTCATGTCATAATGGGGTCTTTCAGTGCGAAGAAATCAACTACATTGGTAGGAAGTCTCTTAATGTATTTATAAAAACATTTCCCATTGACCTTAAGGCTCTTTCCAGTGTCCTCTTATGTGATCTCTACTGCACCATAATAAAAACATTAGATACAAAATAAGGACCTAACCATTTGGAATGAAAATTTTCGAGTATTAGCTTAAGTCATGAACTATAGAGTAAAACTTTCTCTCCTACATGAAACTTCCTTTGTTGGATCATTTTTTCATGACCTAATTTTGATCTTTCCTTATAGATCCTTCAGTTCTTATATGATGACAATTTAATCTCCTCAAGCTCATGAATTTACATCAATTGATTTCCATCTTGGTATAAATCTATGTTTCATTTTTGTATATCCCAATAAGCCTGATGTTCGACCTCTATGGGGAGATGATAGGCTTTCCAAAAAAACAATTTGAAATGGGGACATACCTATGGGTGTCTTGTATACTGTCCTATAATCCCAATAACATCATCCAAGTGCTTGCTCCAACCCTTCCTATTTGGTTACACCGTTTTCTCCAAAAAAAAAATCAACTCTCTATTTGAAACCTCATCCTAGCAATTTTTTTGGGGGTGGTGTGGTGTTGATGTTTTTTGTGTCACCCCATACATCCGAAGGAGGGGAGACAAATTCTGATTGTAAAATTGTAACCCTTGGACACGGATTATAGCCTTTGGTACTCCAAACCTGCAAAAAATATGTGCCTTGAAAAAGTTCGCTACAACATGAGAATCATCAGTCCTGGTGGCCTTATCTCGCACCCATTTTTTAACATAATAAACAATGACCAAAATGTTCAAGAAACCAAATGAACTTGGAAAAGGAACCATAAAATCAATTCCCCAAAAATAAAAATAAAAACTCACATAATAATATTGGTTATTGGGGCATCTCATATATCCTTGAAATGTTTTCAGTGTATTGACAACAAGAGTATGACTTAAAAAATACATGGGCATCATGGAATAATCTAGGCCAATAGAATCCATAATCTAAGACTTTCCTAGATATCTTTTGGGGTCCAAAGTTTCCTCCACATGAAACTTTGTAGAAGAAATGTAGAATAGACTCAAACTCTTGATCAGGAACACACCTCCTAATAGCTTGATTACTACACATGCACCAGAGGTAGGGATCATCCTAACATAAAAAATAGACTCACTCTTTAATTTTTGGACTTTATGTTTCTTTTAATTTAATTGAATTTAAGAGGAAACAAGGTAGTTAACTAAATCAGAATACCCAGGATGTGTACCTGAGTGTTTATAAAGTTGCCCATTGGGAAAAGTGTCCTGAAGTGGTACATGTTCTAAAGTGTTAGCCTCTAGTGTGTGAGTAATTCTACTCATGTGGTCTACCACCAGGCTTTATGACCATTTTTTCCTTTTTTTAAATATCAAATTCTTGAAGGAGGAGCATCCATCAGAAAATCTTGGGCTTCTATTTGGCTTCTTCAATAGGAACCTTAGAGAAACATGGTTAGAAAAAAAACTACTTTAGATCCCAATAAATATGAAAATAATTTATATAAATAATATATGATGATAGGAAACTCCTTTTCCATGTTTGTGTAGTTTTATTGGGATAAATCCAATGTCCTTGATGCATAGAAAATCATATGTGAACGTCCCTCCACCCTATTTTTTTTTGAGATGGTTATGCCTTGGCCCAAAATGACCAAAGTAGAAATATTATTAAAATAAAGTTTATAGGAGTCGAAAATATGGGATCATATTACATTCTTTTTCATGAAAGGAAATGAAAAGGATGAAATAAAATCTACCTTATATCTATCAACATCTATCACATGTTTTGACATTACATTCCCTAATACAATTCAATGTTCTATCATAAAATGACACTTTTCAAAGTTAAAAGCCAGATTATTCTCAATATAACGATTCTAAACCTTTCCCAAACTAAATATACATTCATCAAATTAAGATCCATACACTGTAAAATCATCTATAAATACTGCCATGCAGGTCTCAAGGAAATCTGAAAAAAAAATACTCACCATGCATATCTAGAAGGTACCTAGGGACTTTCATAGTCTAAATGGCATCCTTCGGTAGGAAAATGTACTAAATATATGATTGAATACTGTCTTACTCTGATCCTATAGAGTTATAGAAACCTGAAAATATCCATAAAATCCATCCAAGAAACAATAGTGTGTTTCCCAACTAGTCTCTTAATCATTAGATCAATAAATGGGAGGGTAAATGGTCCTTGTGAGTGGGTTGATTTAGTTTACTATAATAAATAAACATACCATATATTTTGCACCCCACTTGGAACTAACTCCTCTATCTCATTTTTAACAATTGTAATACCACTTTTCTTAGGCACAACCAGAATAAGACTCACTCACTATGATCTAAAATGGGATAAATTATTCCTGCCTCAAGAAATTTTCAACTTCTTTTTTGACAACTTCTAGAATATTTGAATTCAGTATCCTTTGTGGCTGCCTAAGCGGTTTATCCCCATCCTCCAAAATAATCCTATGAATGCAAATGGAGGGACTAAAACCTAATATTTCATCCAAGGTCCACCCAATTTCCCTAATATTTTCCCACAAAAGATTCAAAAAAATATTCATGTTCAAAAGGATATTATTAGAAATTATAAAATGCAATATCTCACCACTCAACAAGTATAATTAATTTAGATTTGGTGTAAATGGTTTGAGTTCCAGTGAATGGGGTGCAGTATGGATGGAGACATTGAAGGAACTAAAATATGTACAAAATAAACATCAGTATCAGAATATAAATCATAAAAATCAGACAATAAAGCATCAAATACATTAGCATACTCAATAAATAAGTCATAATCAGAGTGAACATGATAAAAATCAGAATACAAATCCATTTAAAAATAAAATATAAGAGACTCTTGTGCCTTATAAATAGGTGTGGAAGTTCTCTTAGACATTAAACCAGAACCAGTGCTCAAAATATCTCTATGAATAGTACAATAAAAATCCATGTGGTTTTTACTTGGTGGTTCAAACGGGGAGATAATAAAAGTAGAATAGTCTTATGAGGGGTACTTCATAGAAATTTATGATAGTTTTTTTAGTTTTGAGGAAGGTAATATCGAAGATAAATGGATCATGATAACTTACTTGATCATCCTCCATGTTAAGAACATATATATCTGCTAGAAAGATCATGTCTCTTACCCAAACAATTACATCCTCAAGGACTCCTAGTGGATATGTTGTAGCTCTATTCTCCAAGTGTGCCACTACCCTTTTCAGCTTCAACTCACCAACTTGTAAAGAAGAGAATATAGAGAAAGGAACCACATTTATGGAAGTTCCTAAATCACATAAAGCATCAGAAAAGTATAAATCCCCTATGGTACATGGTATGATGAATGTACCTTGGCCCTTTCACTTTATTGGCATTACTTGAGTTAGTTTAATGAGTGCTGACACATTCCTTCCACTATTTATTCTCTAATTTACCTTAAGCCCTCTTCAATTGGTAAAAAGTTCTTTTAAGTATTTTGTGTGCATTTGGATTTTA
Source organism: Viscum album (assembly GCA_963277665.1). Classification (NCBI taxonomy): domain Eukaryota; kingdom Viridiplantae; phylum Streptophyta; class Magnoliopsida; order Santalales; family Viscaceae; genus Viscum; species Viscum album. Next base: position 2,158,279 of record OY728146.1, on the reverse strand, counting down.
TTAATGGATTCTATAAGAGGGATGTTGATCTCAACACGCTTGAATATATCCAAAACCTCTTTTTTCATCACCTATTTATCCATATTATTGGTTTGAACAACTCTATTTGAAAATGGAAGGGGGTTAAGAGGAACATCATTAATATTTTACTTACCTTTTTCTTTATCCTTGGGTTTCTCATTAATTGTTCTTGAATAGGGATTCTTCAGAGTTGTGGTGAATCCTGATGGAATGATAGGTGATGATGAATTGGTTTCTTGATTCCCACTTCTCAATGAGATGGAATTGACATTCCCCTTAGGATTTGGAGTAGGTTAGGATGGAATATTTCTAGTGTTCAAACTTATCAGTTCATGGAGGGAAATGGAAATCTGGCTCATTTTTTATTCAACTCCCTCAACTTAGAACCTTGACTCTTTAGCTTATTCTAATGATTAAGAAAAAATTATTTCAAAATATCATCATTATTAGAATCTAACTTTGGTTTAGAATTACATTTTTGTTGACTTATTGATTCATGAGATAAAAATCTCCTTTGGAGTTATTGGAAACCTTGTTGGTAAGGTAGAGCTTGCTAGAAATATTATTGAAAAGGGGGCCTTTTTTGTTGCCCAAATCCATAACTCATGTATGATTGATCCGTCCACCCTTGATTGTGTGTTAGAGAAAAGTAATCCTACTTATTCTGAGAATGTGGTTATTATTGATGTAAATATGGTCTCCCAATGAATACTAATTCGCAATCATCTACCTCTTGTAGTTGGGGAAACAGTCAGTTGGGTGGTCTGTTTTAGTGAAAATACTACAATGCCTCATAATAGTAGGTTGGGATGTATATTGAGCCAAATAAATATTCCTCTCAATAGTGGTGATTTTTTTCAACATGGTGTCAATTAAATGACTTTAAAGAGAAGATAGACTTACATGATTTACTCCTCTAACATGTGGTGTGCCTCAATCACCAAATTGTTGGGAGTTTTGTGTCATCTTTACGATCAATGCACGTGAGGATACTAGGGTTTTTCCCACCACTTCTTCTCAATCCATGACATTATCCATGCTCCTTTCCATAGGCGTGAATCCTTCATAGAAGTATTGGATGAGAATTTTATCACTAATTTGGTGATGCGGGTAGCTTATGCACAACTTCTTGAATCTCTCCAAATACTCATAAATTGAATCCCCTTAAGATTTCTTGATTCATGAGATATCATTTTGAAAGGAAGTGGTCCTTAATGCTATAAAAAATCTATTCAAGAAAATATATTTTAAATCATTCCAGTAAGTTACATCTTCAGGTTGTAAATAATACATCCAGTCTTTTGAAGTTTTATCATGTGAGAATGGGAATGCACTTAATATTATTGGATCTTGAGAGACATTTCTTGGTTTAAGGGTTGATAAAACTACATTAAAATTTTATAAATGTTTTTTAGATCCTCACCAGATAATATATGAAATTTTGGAAGTAGGTGAATTAACCTAAATTTTAGTTCAATGTCTGATTCAAGGTTTGGATATGCAATACAATTTTGTTGATAGTTAATATATGGTGAATCCATTTCTTGAATGGTTCTATTAAGTTCATAATTATTGTTTCAAACCATTGGTTCTTGTTTTATTTTTTAATTATAATTTCATCCAATTTCAATGTTACCATAATGGAGTAATTATCTAACTGGTTGAATTTTGAAACTTATCATGGATTGATACTGTCAAATCTGAGCCCTAAGGTTGTGGTCAATCTCAAGGTAAATATCTAAGAGATATTTAGTATTATTTCTTTTTATAAATAAAATAAAAATTAAATTAAGAAAATTTAACCATAATAAGAATATAATAAGTTTGATTTTATGTTTTAATAAAAAGAAAACAAGAGAAAAAGAAATGAAAATTTGAGAAATGAGAAAGAAGAAAGAAAGAGAAGAAGAAAGTAAAAAATAAAATAATATAAATACCTCTAATTGGTTGAAAAATTTACATTCCTCCGAGGAAACGGTTCCAATTTGATGAGTGTTGTCACACATACTCTCAAAACTATTTGTGATAAAACTATGTACAGCACAGTGGCTGACCTATGTCTTTCTCTAATGGAGGAAGTTAATTAAACAACCATTAATAGGTATAAATAAACCATTAAAATTAGTTAAAACAAATGAAAAGATCAAAGGGGTTTGGTTGAGAGATATTTGGACAATAAACAAAACAAACAAATGAGAAGGAACAATCAAGGATATCATTTCATTAAAAACGCTAATATGAGAATTTGTAGTCAATCTAATCAACCCCGTTAACCATTAATTTATAATTATCCCATATTATTATAATTAATTCAATTGTGATACCTTAACCTTGTCAACCCTCAAACCCTATGTAAATTAACATGACCCCAAATATTAGAAAAATGATCCCTAGGTTAACTTTGGGACTTCCAATCGTAGCACCCTACGTTGATTGTGATCCAAAATACAACTTATGGTCAATGGTAAATTAGGGAAGAATCTCCTCCTTGTATTTGAGAATAAATTGTGTTTGGGGATGATACTTGAACCCTATAATTCTATCCAAATTTGATTTGATTTTGCGATTGAAGTTTCACTCACACGATTGACACAAGTCCAACCATGAGGTCAAGTAAAAGTCAATAGAGTTCCTTAGAAATTAAACCGCAATTAATTGATCAAAATTTTTGAGTTACAGTATTTTTATCGGTTCAAATTAAATAAATGAAGGTATTATGGATTAGATTGACTATGAATTAAATCACTCTTCCATGGGTGGATTTGTCATCGTGGAGATATTTTTCATAAGCAATGGATTGAAATGGAAACAAAAAATCTCATATCCACTCTTAGATTCCATCACCAAGAAGAAAAATAAAATGATAAAAATAGAATAACATATAATATTATTTGAATAAAAATTCAAGTTACAAGCATAAAAACAAAGAAACACAAAGTGGAGGTGGGAGAGGAGATCTTTCTTAGAAGAGTTCTATGAGCAAGGACTTACTACTTCTATGAGGTCTGCAATATTTCCAGGAGACAACCCTTAGTCCAAAAATTCCAAAAAACATGACCAACCATACCAAGGAGTGAAAAAAAAAACAATTTATAGATTGGAGGAGAGTCTAGGTTATAATAGTTTTAAAGCGTGAATGGGGAAATTTGGAAAAATATATTATTCCAAATTTTAACACCTATTTGACCTCCAAAATGCATGAATCAATTTTTCTTCTAGAATGACGATTTGTGAAAAATTTAATCCTCACTCTCCTCTCTAAATTTTGGCCAAATAAAAGCATGGATGAAGAAGATAAAACTCAAATGGTGAAGTTATGTCCAATCTAGCGATTCCAGTCTAGCTTTGACTTCACAGACCATTTAGTCCACTCGAATGCATGATCCAGCTTAGATTTCCTAAACTAAAGTTATATCCCATTAAGTGAGAAACATTGTAACATAATTTTAAGTTCAAATAAAATATAGAAAAATATTTATGGTCAGAATACTAAAGTGCACATTAAAGGGTAAAACTTGAATTTTCATAAAATTTTTAAATGAATGATCTAATCCCAAATATTTTATAAATAAACATATTTAACACAATGTGAGGAAATTATGTCATTTATTATCAATAAAATTATGTTTTATTAGTCATACCTTCATGACTAATTTGACACTTCCTACCATAGATGTATCCTTATCATCACACTATAAACCCAAAATACCTGATCTCTATAGTCCATGCTCCATTCATTAATGAACATAATTACTGGGTGTGATTGTTCATCACATACTTGAGTGCTAACAAAAAATAGTAATGGACACCCATTCTAATATCACTAGGAATGTCATCCCAAATATTTGCTAAAATCCATCCACAATTAGGGTCACACCCTCTAATGTCCAATGATGTGATCATCACTATATGGATTCTCTCACACCACTCCACAAGTGAAATTTCTAACATGTTCCAACATTGCATGTGTATCAGTCCAACTAAGACATGCTAACCCATCCTAACAACCCCTGTAAAGGAACAAGATTTGATCAATCATACTATGGTACTCTAGTCCATCCTCTATTTCAACACCTATCATGGGAAAAACCTCTCATTCTCATCCAAACCCTCAAGCCTCCATGCTAGAAGGCATATCATCAATCATTGTAGTAACCTCACTCTAAGGTTGACCACCTCAACTAAGGCCCACTAAAGTTCTACAAATCTCCTATGAGAAATAGGGATTAGGTGTATTCATCACCATACCATCACTTTTAAACCTCTTTGGCTCCCCTAAAACTCATAAAATTATCAACAAATCATTCATGACACACTCACCAATCCACAAATCCCAAAAGGAACCACATGTAACCAATGAGCACTTCCCGTCATGCATCATGGATTTTCCCTAAAAAAAATTTCCATGCCTCTATATCATATTCTTAGATAGATTAAACCTCTAAGAACCCTCTCACAAGTTCTTACCCATAATCAAACTCAGTCTCATCTTAACCCAATGGGTGTATGGTCCCATTCTACTTTATCGCACAACCGAACTCATACTATCATGATTCACATCCCATAAAACCTAATCTCACGAACCTAAAACATTGACGGTGATATCCTAGATGTCAATCTGATCTATCTTGAAGCACATTAAATGTTTTCTTTCTAACAATCTCAGGGCACACTGCTCATGCCAAGGCTAACCACACGATCATTGACTCTCATAATTTTTTTAATGATCACAAACACTGTAATGTTTTTATAAATTGTTTCAACTATGTTTCAATTGAGTTTCTAGTGATTTTTTGAGTTATAATGACAGTAAGGTAATAGGCCTAAATAGGTATTCAATGTAGACATGAAGGACCATTTTTTTCTCTAACACTATAGTAAAGCACTGACCAGTTTCTAGGACTAAATCAGCCATCTGTTATAAAAAAAGACCCACCTAAAGCTTGTATCCCTCCACCAGATATCCAGTGGAGGATCACTGACAAGAAAATGAATATTAAATAACACATGTACACTACTTTTAAAATTGAATAGTCAGTTACATCAAGCAGCTAGTTGGTGAAATTATTTTGGAACCTTCCATGGATCATTTATTGATGGTATAAAAGGATTGTCTCATGTAATTAAGTATTATCTTGATCCTAAACCAACATAGAACCGTATATGGATATAAATAGAGATCAATGTAGGCTTTCCCCATCATTATAACATAGTATGATTCTAACATAAAAATTCTAAAATGATAAAATATAAAAAAATATCACACCAATTCCAATAGTGATCAATTGAATATCTTTTATGGGAATCAAAGATGAATCAAGAACATCAAGGACATATTTTTAAAGGTATAAACTTCATCAAAAACCATTCAATATCTAACAAGATTCATAAATCTATATTTCTTTATTCCCTATTTATTATTATCTTTAGCCTTTGTACCTTCTATTTGTAATCCCTGAGATCTCACCATTGTATCTTCTCTCTCTATCACCTAATTTCATATTATTATCTTTTAGTGAGAGTATAGATCATATTGTAACAGGTTTCCACAGAGTAAACTATCTCAATTTTTCCTAATTTTAGGTTTCCTGATTTTTATATTCAAAATAAAGGGATCAATTGGTTTATTACTTCTCCATATAAAAAAATATAGACTAATTTTCAGTCCTTGGTTATCATTAAAACCGTGGGATCATTTTCATTTGGTTATTTGATCTCTGTTAAAACCAAGAGGTTAAATATAACCCTCTCAAGCCTTTATGTGGGGAGGATATATAGGGGAACTTCATGGGATATTTTAAAACTCCTTTATAAAAGTGTACCTATCTTTTTTTAATTTTTTTCATTTATATTTACACTTCACATATTCTTAATTATTTTATATTTTTATATGATTTTACTTTGATAATATCACATTCTTCCATGATATTTTCAAATATTATATAAAATTATTTTATTTTTTTAAAAGTAAATTCACCCCCAACCCCACCCCCATCTTATTGTTTTCTCTACGATCAATAATTGGTATCAAGGGATTCTTTGTTTTTATAAAAAAAAATTGATATTTTTTTCAAAAATAAATTGATCTTAATTGATTTCAAAGTATGATATTTTTATCATGGAATATAATTCTTATTATTATTCTGCTATTTTTAATTTCATGGATTATTCCTATTGGAAAAAATTGAATGTCATCCTTTATTAGTAGAATAAGTTTCCCTATCTAGAAAATGGTTATGCACTAATATACTCTTACTAAAGAACCATGAGATAAATGGACACCTGATGATATTAAATCTTTTGAGATTAATGGAAAATCCATGACTGGTTTCATTAAGGGCTTAACCGATATGAATTTACTCACATATATACTTTCAAAACTACCCATGAAATGTGGAAATTTCTAGTAGTCACCCATAAAGGAACTAATAAAGTTAACAATACTATATTAGACATGTATAGGAAGGATTTTTCAATCTTTTATATTTATCCAAGTGAATCCATTACTACTATGTATACACTCTTTACTAAAATTTTCAATGGTTTAAAGAACTTAGATGATTATTTTTCTATAGAAACCTTAGTGAAAAAGATACTCTAGGTCTTTATGTGAAATTGGGAACCCGAAGTCACTGTTATACAAGAAGAAAAGGATGTGAATAAAATGGTGGTTGAAAAACTTATTGGATCTCTCATGAAATACGAAATCGTCATGAATCATCGATATGAAAAAGAATAAAAATAAGACAAATAAGACAAATAAGACAAATATTCCAAAAGAATAATTTCTTTCAACACTATTGATAATAAAGATTAATCCTATAATGAATCTAAGATTGAATGCCTGACAAAGAGATTGAAAAAATTGAACAAAAAGAAGAAAACATCCCAAAGTTCCAAAAATAATAATCAAATTGAAGCATTAGATGTAACTTGATGTGTATCTAGTAATGAGGGATATATTATAATAGAATTCCCCATCTACAAAAAGAAGATTAAAAATAAGAATGGTAAGAGAGACCTTAATGTTTTTGACTTGGAGTACTGGTGAAGACTCCTAGGAATCAACCTATTCAAAGTGACTCAAGTCCTAAATACCTCATGGCACTTATCAATTAAGGTGATGAGGTTAGTTCTCCTATTTCTCACTCTCATTATCATTACACTTCTTTATATCATTCATCCTCTTTATATTCCTTTAATAATAATAAAATGAACTTTTTAATTTTTGTGATGAACTCCTTTCAAAATAAAAAGATATAAACTCAAAATAAAAACAAGTTCTTATTGAAAATGATCTTCTTTGAAAATAAAAAAGGTGATTTGTAATTGAAATTACAACAACAACCAATTTTTTTGAATTTCTAATACCAAATAAAAGATCTCAAAAATACTCTTTCTCTGGTAACCCATGGTGATCAATATCTTGATATGATTTTTAGGTTATCAACACCCTATAAAAATCTTCATGGTTTTGGTTTTTTAAATAATGAGAATTATTCCAAAAATACAAATTTTATAAAAGGATGCTCTCAAAATACATTTTTTATTTATTATTGTAAGACTAGGAATTCAATTTATAAATTCAATTGTAAAAATTCTAGATATGGTATACTGGAATATATATAAATCATCTAATATACAAAAAATAATATCACATACCAAACAAGTTTGGGTCCATAAATACTTAATTACCAATATTTGTGAACCAAGATTTGTTTCAAAACCCAAATTGTTTAGTGATAACACTATCGGAACCAAAATCTAGGTTCCAAAAGGAACTTGTGTTTGATATCTTGTAGTTTTATACCATCGAGCTTCATTATCATATCATATAGTGGCTATAAATTTAAGGGAAAAAATGGTTAATCCAGTTACAAAGTAGTTTTTTTATCAAAAGTAAAATCCATGGAGTTTTAAATGTTATAAAATCTAATAAGTATCTTGTTTTTATATGCTTTATTTTTTTATATAGGAGGTTTATTTTAATGATCTCTTTTTTATTCACTTACTTAAAAAACTAATGTTTTTCCTTTTGTTAATCATGTTATAACTTGAAAATATTTAGTTTATATAAAACCATGTTTAAATGTATATCTCATGGAATAATCATATTAATATTTAAAAATATTTTATAAATATTTGAGTATCTCTATAAAATTTCAAGGCTCCTTGTTTTCAAAAGTTTTTATTTTGAAGGAGTCTTTTTGTGCACATCTTGTCTTGTTTTGAGGATGAGCATAATTGTTAATCTTTACATGGATTCTAGAGATTATTTTTTTATATCATTTTATATTGAACCATGATAGTTTTAAAATCATCCCACTTTAATATGTATTAATTTTATTAAGGGAGAGTTAGATAATGTTATGCATTTTATATATGAATGTTTTTTTTGAAATTTCGTTAAATATTTTCTTTGAAAATGATTTCATCAAAATTTATCATATTTTTATATCATATATATCTAACCCTCTTTCTCTGTAAGTTTATTTTTGATAATAAAAAATGGGAGATTTTTTTAATATAGAGTAAAAAAGATAAAATAATGTATGAAAGTTCAAAGAGCATTTTATCAAGAGGGTTAACTTTGTTTCAAAATTACTTCAAAGGGGAGATAATATCATAGTATCACAAAGGGGGATAATTTCTTTATAAAAAGGGATACTTGGTTTCATGAAAACATTGTAACTCATTCATTTTAATATTTTCCTACTTCATTGTCTTTATTTTTATATCAAGAGTTTGAGATCCTCTGAAAGATAGAGATTGTTGACTCTCACAGTTTTTTAATGCTCACAAACGCTATAATGTTTTTATAACATGTATCAAGTGTGTTTCTAGTTTTTTTGTTATAGGGATAGGAATGAAACCATCCTAAATAGGTTTTCAACATGGACATAAAGGCCAATTTTATACTCTAATACTATAGTGAAGCACCAGTCAGTTTCTAGGAGTTCATCAGCTAGTCAGTAGAAAAAACAAACCCTCATATAGCATGTATCACTCCATTTCCTACCCAATAGAGGCTCACCGACCAACTATTAGAGAATAAAAAACACATGTACATTACTTTTCACATCATATAAAGAGTGAAATCAGGTGGCTAGTTGGTGGTGGCATTCCATAACCTTCTGAGGAGTATTTACTGATGGTCAAAAAGGCTTCTCTTATGCCATTAAGGCTTGGATAGACCTTGGACCACCCCAAAACCTTATAAGTCTATAAATATAGATCAAGGGAGCATTATATCTTCATCCAAATGTACTCTGATTCCAACATAATAATTCTAGAATGATCAAATATGAACAAGATCATTCAAATTATAATAGATCTCAATTAAATATATTTTTTGGGAATCAGAGATGAATCAAGAACTACAATGGGAACCTTTTAAAGGCATTAAAATCATAGACAATCATTCAAGTTCTAAAAACCTTCATCGATCTATATTTATTTGTTCCCTCTTTATTATTCTTCACTTGATCCCTTGTACCTTCTCATTATAACCCCTTGGATATCACTATTATAAATTTTATATATCTCTCCTTATATCATCTTTACATATTTTAGTGTGATTATAGATCAGAATGTAATGGTTTTTACACAAATAGAACCATATCACTTTTTTATCTTTCATCTCATTTTTTTGGTTTCTTACTTTTTTTGTTCAAAATCAAGAGTTATCTTGGTTTCTTGATTATATATATAATTTAAGGGACTCATTTTTTGTTATTAGTTTCTATTAAAACCAAGGTATGTTTTTCTTTTTCTCCTTGTATCTTTATTAAAACCAAGTGGTTAAATATAACCCTCTCAATCCTTATTTAGGGGAGGATAAATAGGGAAACATTATGTTCTATAATAAAAGTTTTCTTAACCTTTTTTTCTTTTTACATTGACATTTACACTTCACATATGCTTAGTTATTTTATCTTTCACTATGATTTTACTTTAATAATATCACATGCTTTAATGATATTATCATATCTTTTATAGAAGCATTTAAATTTATTATTTTAATTTTTTAAAAGTAAATTCACCCCCACCCTCTTTCCATTTTTTTACTTTAATGATATCAAATACTTTAAAGGTTTTATTTATGGAAAAAAATTTACAATATTACCTCTACTCTCACTAAAAGATAAGAAGATGAAAGAATGAAAGAGATAGAGAGAGAGAATATACAATAGTGAGAGCCAAGGGGTTAAAAATAGAAGGTGGAAATTCTCCAGAGAAGAAGAATAAAGTGGGAACAAATAAATATAGATTTATGAATCATGTTTATGCATGATGTTTACTCATTTAAATAGTGCTAGTTAGTGTTCTTGATTAATCTATAATTACCAAAAAATATGTTCAATTGAGATCCATTAGATTTAGTGTGATATTTTTCATCTTTGATCATTCAAGAATTTTCCTATTGGAATTGTACTATATTCAGATAAAGATCCAAGCCTCTATTGATCTCTATTTATAGCATTATAGTTTTATGGGGTGGTGAAATGTTGATCAAATCCTTAATGGCTTGATAGATTCCTCTTTTACTATCAATAAATTATACCTATAAGGTTTAGTAATAAAGCCATCGTCTAGCCACCTGATTCCACTAGCTATCTAGTATTAAATGTAGTTCATAGGAGTTCATTAATCTCCATTGGATAGTCGGTGAGCCTCCATAGGGTAGTTCATAGAGTGCTCATGGATACAGATGGGTCTGTATGTTTTATCAATTTCCCAGTGTACTCTTAAAAATAGTAAGAGGGTGGGTGAATTTCCATTTAAAAAATTAAAATAATAAATTTAAATGATTCAATTGAAGATATGGAAATATCATACAATAATTTGGTATTATCAAAGTAAAATCATAGAAAAATATAAAATAATTAAGTGCATATGATACAGAAATATAAATGTGGAAATTAAAAAAGGATAGTAAAATTTTGATGAAGTAGTTAGGTAATGGAACATGAATTGACACTATGTATCCTCCCCTAAAGAATACTTGAGAGGGTTATATTTAACCCCTAGGTTTTAACATATATTTAAGATTAAAAAGAAAAAATATCCATTTGTTTTAATAAAAACAGAAAACCAAACAATGATTCCCTTACTTTTTATATGGAGAAGTAATAAATGAAGAGAACACATTCTTTTGAATGTAAAAATAAAGAAAGAAAAAATGAGGAGGAGGAAAATGTGAGATGGTTTTCTTTGTGTAAAACCTATTATAATAAAATCTTTACTCTCAATAAATGATTATAAGATGAAATAAATTGATAGGGAGAGAGAGATAAAGGGTGGAGATACAATGGTGAGAGACAAGGGGTTACAAAGATATGGTATAAAGGCTCAAGATAAGAAGAATAAAGAAGTTATAGATAAATATAGATTGATAAATCTTGTAGTTTCTTAAATGATTTTTTGATAATTTTTACACTTTTAAAATGTGCTCATTGATGTTCTTGATTCATCTCTGACATCCACAAAAAAAACTCTAATTGAGCTCTTTTGTAATTGGGGTGATCTTGTTCATATTTTAACATTCAGGAATTTTGCATTTGAAATTAAATTATGTTCAAATATATATCAAAGCCTTCCTTAATCTCTTTCCTTCTAGGGTGTTGGGGTGGTATACATTTGATCCAAGCCTTAATGGCCCAAGATAAGCCTTTTCACCATTAATAAACTCTCCTAAAAAGGTTTTAGAAAGATTATACCATATATCCAGCCAATGACATTGGCTAGATAGTGTGTAAGTTAGTGTATAAGTGTTTTAGAATCTCCACTAGCTAGTCAGTGAACCTCTTCCATGTAGTCGGTAGAGTGATGCAGACTATATGATGGTTTATTTTTTATATCGGTTGGATGGTGCACTCCCAAGGGCTAGTTAGTGATTCATTGTAGTTTTATAATTGAAAATGGTACTTTATGTACACTATGACCACCAATTTAGTCTAGTTTCCTTCACATCAATATAATTAAACAAAAACACTAGAAACACACTTAAAACAAGTTAGAAAAACATTAAAAAATTTATCATAAAAAAGGTATGAGAGTCAAAAATATCCCCCTTTTTTATGATCACAAAAATATTGATATAAAATAAAGATAAGTAAAAGAAAAAAGGATAAAAAGGGAAGATTTTCCAAATTTACATGAATCCAAGTATCCCTTTTTATAAATTATTTCTCCCCTTGATGAAACACTATTTGAACTTCTATATATTCTTGTATATTTTCCCTCTATCTCAAAAACCTATCCCCCTTTGTGATTATAAAAAAACTTACAAAGAAAGAGGTTTAGAGCCATAAGATAAAAAAATATGATGAACTTTGATGAAAAAGTTTTCAAATAAAATATTGGACAGAATTTTAAAACAACCTTCATATAAAACACGCATAAAATTATCTCACCCTCCCCTCAAGGAAAAGTAAGGCTTATTAAATAAAAGGGGTTTTAAAACTATCAAGAATCAATATATAAATATATAAAAACAATTAAATTATATAAGACATATAGATATTATCAATTAGGCACATTCTCAAAAAAATAAAATACGTGAACAAAAAAAAACTCCTTCAAAATAGAAACTTCAGAAAAAAAGGAGAAAAGAAATATGTATAATGATATTTAAAGAATTATAAAATATTTTAAAATAATTAATAATATTATTCTATGAGGTAGACATTTAAATCATGCTTTTATGAACCAATTTTTTTTTATATATCACATTCTTAAATAAGAGAGTAAATAAAAAATAGATCATTAAAAAAATCCGCATATATAAAATGAAAGTGCACATAAAAACAAGATACATTGTGGATTTTATAACATTCCAAATTCATGGATTTTCCTATTGGTAACAAAATACTTTAGAGTGGGATCATCCATTTTGTTTAATTTAATGTATATCCACCATATGATATGATAATTAATATTAGTGGAATAACCCTACAAGATATCAATTGTGGGTGCCTTTTGGTACCAATATTTCGGGTTTGATGGTGTTAGAACTAGATGATTTAGGTATTAAAACAAATTTATGTCTATAAATATTGGAAAGTAAATATTTATGAAAAAAAAATTTGGAATGGGATTTTATATTGAGAATATTAGATTAAATATGAATATATTTTGGTCTACCATATCTTGTATATTTACACTTGTATTCATAAATTAAATGCCTAATTTTATGAAAGTAATTACAAAACTTATATTGAATGCATAATTTTAAAAAAATAGTTTTTTATAATAATTAACATTATAAAAAACAAAAACCATGATTATTTGTTATAGTATGTTGACAACCTAAAATGATAACAAGATATTGATCACCATGGGTGAATTGAGCAAGAGTATTTTCGAGATCTTTGATTCGGGATTCTAAATTCTCAATATTTGGTTATTACTATGATTTAAAAACCAAGTCATCATTTTATTTGGAAATAAGATACTTTTTATATATAAATTTTGTTTTTTAATTAATAAATTGTATATATTTTGATTTTATATCTTTTTATTTTTTAATTATTTCATCGTAAATAATCACAAGTTATTTTTGTTGATTAGAAGAGTAATAAGAATAAGATGACTGAGATGAAAAGTAGGAATGATGTAGGGAGTAAGAAATGGGATAATTAACCTAATCACCTTCATTGATATGTGTCATGAGGCATTTAGTACTTGAGACATTTGAGGAGATAGAGTCTAGGGAGCCTACACTAGTACTCCAAGTCAAATATTTAAGGGCCTTTTTTACTTTTCTACTTTTTCATATTCATTTTATAGATGTGTAATAATGGTCTAATATGAACCTAATTGTTTTATTCATAGAAAGTTACATATGGGGCTTCAATTTTATCTTTATTTATATAAATTTAGGATTTTTTTCTCTTTTTCAGTTAGTTCAAAATCTTGATCAGATTTTTAATCTCAGATTCATTATCAGATGAATCTTCACCATCAATACCATTGAAATAAATATTGATTTTGGTCTCTTTGTATTCATTTTATTTTCATATTTATTTGATTGATGATTCATTGTAATTTAATATATCATTAGGGATCCAATAATTTCTTTGGTCGTCATTTTCTCCACATCCATCTCTTCTTTTATGCTCGTGAATTTGGGTGCCAAATTTCTTGGCAGAACACATAGTATGTTTTTCACTAAGGTTTCCATAGAGAAATAATCATCGAGTGACTTTTGAACATTACAAATGTAAAGACCCCAACTCTAGTATCCTATATCTAGTGGTTAATTTATTATATTGGAACTAGTTATAAGTAATCATGTCCCAAAGGAATGAATAGTTTAGTAGTCTTGGTGAACTAGATACATACTTCAATTTCACATTTACATTTGAAAACATAAAATACAACATAGTATTTTATTTGAGAACATAATTGTCCCCTTTTAAATATACCTATGTATTAATCATAAAACACTTCTTGGTATCCTGTGGAAAAGAAACATAAGAAAGGGGTGATCTCAGAAGCTCTGTAAGGGTATGCATATAATAGAAACTAAATACGTCATGAAAAATATGGAAACAAATAAATGATAATCAAATAATTCCACATAAATAATCACACAAGATAAAATGTATTCATGGATATAAAAACTATTCAAACAATCACATGGACATCAATAAATGAGTTCATGATTAATGAATTCATAATTCCATATATCTAAAACTTATTTTTGAGTCCTTGTGCCAAGACATCTTATATAAATGGTTAAGGCATCATCCAAAAACTTAAAATAGTTTGTCTCATGAGACCTACACTAGTGCAGAAAACGTTTTTTACGTCACCCTTTTTTACGTCGGTTATATAAAACCGACGTCATAATATGTAAAACGAGGTTTTTTACGTCGGTTATTTAATAACCGACATAAAAACCTGTGTTTAGTACACCTTTAACGTCGGTTATTTTTATAACCGGCGTTATTAATCGCGCGGCTTCGTTTTTTACGTCGGTTATACATTAACCGCCGTAACAAACAGAAGCGGGGGGCGTTTGTTACGTCGGTTATTCAATAACCGACGTAAAAAACGCGGTTTTTGAAGTCCTTTTTATGTCGGTTATTTTATAACCGACGTAAAAAAAGAATCCGCAGATGTTTTTGACGTCGGTTATGGAATAACCGACGTAATAAAACGCGGATTTTGAGCCCTTTATAACGTCGGTTATAAAATAACCGACGTAAGAAAAGAATCCAAGGAAGGTTTTTACGTCGGTTATTGAATAACCGACGTTATAAATGTTTTTAAAAAAATTATAACGTCGGTTATTGAATAACCGACGTGATAACTCATTTAAAAATTTACCCAGACCCGTGGATTGTCATTCGCGAGTTTACCTTCGATAGTCGCGACTCGTCTCTCTCGCGCGTAAACCCGAATCGGCTCGTCCATTTCGTTGGTTTAGATTCGTTTTGCGATCATCGTTTCTCATATTTAATCTCCTCGGATCAATCATCTAAACTCGCAGCACTCAGGTAATCCTCCCACTCGTTCGTTTTTTTTTCGCGGATAGTATATATATTTGTGTTGTGATTTTTTTGTTGAAACTAGCTAAGATTCTTCGATTGCGAACCCTTTTAACTCGTTTTGGCACCACAATCTTATTTTCATCCCTAGATCTATTAGTTCGACTTGAAATATTGACTAATTTTATGATTTCACTAATTTTTCATCGTTTTCTATAAATCCCCGAGAGGGTTGGGGCGTGTCCATTTGGATGGGGTGTCCAGGGGGGTGTCCAAGGGGTTGGATGGGTGTGGGGGGCTGTCCAAGTGGGTGGCGGCCTCTCCAGAGGGTATTTGGGGTTGTCCGGGTGGGTGGGGGGCTGTCCAGAGGGTTGGGGGATGTCCAGGGGGGTGTCCAAGGGGGTAGGGGTGGGGGTGGTGTCCAGGAGGGGTGGGGGGCTGTCCGGAGGGGTCGGGGGGTGTCCAGGGGGGTTTACAAGGGGGTGGGTGGGTGTGGGGGGCTGTCCAAGGGTGTGGGTGGGTTTTGGGGGGTGTCCAGGGGGGTGTCCAAGGGGGTCGGGGTGGGGGTGGTGTTTAGGAGGGGTGGGGGCTGTCCAGAGGGTTGGGGGGTGTCCAGGGGGGTGTCCAAGCAGGTCGGGGGTGGGGGGTTGTGTCCAGAAGGGGTGGGGGTGCTTTCTAGAGGGGTCGGGGGCTGTCCAGAGGGGTCGGGGGGTGTCCAGGGTGGTGTCCAAGGGGATGGGTGGGTGTGGGGGGCTGTCCAAGGGGGTGGCGGCCTGTCCAGAGGGGTCGGTGGGGTGTCCAGGGGGTGTCCAAGGGGGTGTATGGGTGTGGGGGGCTGTCCAAGTGGGTGGCGGCCTCTACAGAGGGTATTTGGGGTTGTCCGGGTGGGTGGGGGGCTGCCCAGAGGGTTGGGGGATGTCCAGGGGGGTGTCCAAGGGGGTAGGGGGTGGGGGGTGGTGTCCAGGAGGGGTGGGGGGCTGTCCGGAGGGGTCGGGGGGTGTCCAGGGGGGGTTTACAAGGGGGTGGGTGGGTGTGGGGGGCTATCCAAGGGTGTGGGTGGGTGTTGGGGGGTGTCCAAGGGGGTAGGGGGTGGGGGTGGTGTTTAGGAGGGGTGGGGGGGGGGCTGTCCAGAGGGTTGGGGGTGTCCAGGGGGGTGTCCAAGCAGGTCGGGGGTGGGGGGTTGTGTCCAGGAGGGGTGGGGGTGCTTTCTAGAGGGGTCGGGGGCTGTCCAGAGGGGTCGGGGGGTGTCCAGGGTGGTGTCCAAGGGGATGGGTGGGTGTGGGGGGCTGTCCAAGTGGGTGGCGGCCTCTCCAGAGGGTATTTGGGGTTGTCCGGGTGGGTGGGGGGGCTACCCAGAGGGTTGGGGATGTCCAGGGGGTGTCCAAGGGGGTAGGGGGTGGGGGGTGGTGTCCAGGAGGGGTGGGGGGCTGTCCGGAGGGGTCGGGGGGTGTCCAGGGGGGTTTACAAGGGGGTGGGTGGGTGTGGGGGGTTGTCCAAGGGTGTGGGTGGGTGTTGGGGGGTGTCCAGGGGGGTGTCCAAGGGGGTAGGGGTGGGGGTGGTGTTTAGGAGGGGTGGGGGGGCTGTCCAGAGGGTTGGGGGTGTCCAGGGGGTGTCCAAGCAGGTCGGGGTGGGGGGTTGTGTCCAGGAGGGGTGGGGGTTCTTTCTAGAGGGGTCGGGGGCTGTCCAGAGGGGTCGGGGGGTGTCCAGGGTGGTGTCCAAGGGGATGGGTGGGTGTGGGGGGCTGTCCATGGGGGTGGCGGCCTGTCCAGAGGGGTCGGTGGGGTGTCCAGGGGGGTGTCCAAGGGGGTGGATGGGTGTGGGGGTTGTCCAAGTGGGTGGCGGCCTCTCCAGAGGGTATTTGGTGTTGTCCTGGTGGGTGGGGGGGCTTCCCAGAGGGTTGGGGGATGTCCAGGGGGGTGTCCAAGGGGGTAGGGGGTGGGGGTGGTGTCCAGGAGGGGTGGGGGGCTGTCCGGAGGGGTCGGGGGGTGTTAGGGGGGGTTTACAAGGGGGTGGGTGGGTGTGGGGGGCTGTCCAAGGGTGTGGGTGGGTGTTGGGGGTGTCCAGGGGGGTGTCCAAGGGGGTAGGGGGTGGGGGGTGGTGTTTAGGAGGGGTGGGGGGCTGTCCAGAGGTTTGGGGGTGTCCAGGGGGGTGTCCAGGGGGGTGTCCAAGCAGGTCGGGGGTGGGGGGTTGTGTCCAGGAGGGGTGGGGGTGCTTTCTAGAGGGGTCATGGGCTGTCCAGAGGGGTCGGGGGGTGTCCAGGGTGGTGTCCAAGGGGATGGGTGGGTGTGGGGGGCTGTCCAAGGGGGTGGCAGCCTGTCCAGAGGGGTCGGTGGGGTGTCCAGGGGGGTGTCCAAGGGGGTGGATGGGTGTGGGGGGCTGTCCAAGTGGGTGGAGGCCTCTCCAAAGGGTATTTGGGGTTGTCCGGGTGGGTGGGGGGCTGTCCAGAGGGTTGGGGGATGTCCAGGGGGGTGTCCAAGGGGGTAGGGGGTGGGGGGTGGTGTCCAAGAGGGGCGGGGGGCTGTCCAGAGGGGTCGGGGGGTGTCCAGGGGGGGTGTTATATCTTACTATATTTTGTTTAAAAAATAATATTCAAGCATATTTTTTTAAATACACATCGATTTGTTTTATATTTCAAAATTGTTTACATTCAAATTATGATTTTTTTCATATAAACATATATTTGTCTTACCTAAAAAATATATATATTTTTGCTATTTGTTATAGGTAATAATGAGTCAAAGTTGGATTACGGAACATCGAATGAGCAATGAATATGAGGAAGGTGTTGATGCCTTTTTGGAATTTGCTAAACGAAATGTTCCAAGTAGTGACATTTTTTTCTATCCATGCCTGAAATGTCTGAATATGAAGAAGTTGAAAAGTAGAGAGATAAAAGATCATCTGATTTGTCATGGTTTCAATCTGAGTTACAACCCTTGGATTTGGCATGGCGAAACTGGATAGAACGTCACTGATGATAATGAATCGCAAGATGGTAACTCCGATGGAATTGAAGAAATGATTCGCGATATTGTAGCAGAAAAAATTGAGATAGAACCGACAGTTGCACGTCTATATGGTAATGCCGAAAAACCATTATATCCTGGTTGTACAGATTTTACGGTTTTGTCGGCGGTGTTAAGATTGATTAACCTGAAGGCGAAACATGGATGGAGTGACAGAAGTTTTACAGAGCTGCTACAATTGATGAAAGACATTCTTCCAAAAGATAACGATCTTCCAGATTCACATTATAAGGCCAAAAAAATATTATGCCCGATGGGATTGGGATACAGGAAAATACATACCTGTCCGAATGACTGCATTATATATAGGAAGGAATATGAATTTCTGAAAGAGTGCCCTAAATGTGGGACATCACGGTATAAGGTGAAAGAAAAATCACAAGCTGATGTAGAGATTACAAAGCTCCCTTCAATGGTATTTTGGTATCTTTCTATAATTCCTCGTTTCAAACGTTTATTTGCTAATTCACATGATGCAAAAAAGGTTAAGATGGCATGCTGATGAGCGGGTATGTGATGGAAAAATACGTCATCCAGCTGATTGTCCACAATCGAAGAAAATTGATGCCCAGTACCCTACATTTGGAAATGAAATTAGAAATATGAGACTAGGCTTGTGCACAGATGGAATGAATCCATACCGAACTCTCAGTAGAACACATAGTTCATGGCCTGTTTTATTGGTAATTTACAACCTCTCTCTTGAAGTTTGTATGAAGCGCAAATATGTCATGTTGAGTATCAGGATCTCTGGTCCAAAGCAACCCGGCAATGATATTGATGTATACTTGTCACCGCTGATTGATTATTTGAAACTGTTATGGGCTGATGGTATTAGGGTGTATGATTCTTATAAAACGGAATATTTTCAACTGCATGCAGTGCTTCTATTCACTATAAATGACTTCCCAGCATATGGAAATTTGTCTGGATACAGTGTTAAAGGGCATAAAGCATGTCCAATTTGCGAACAACAGACGTCATATTGTCAATTGCATCATGGGAGGAAAACAGTGTACATGGGTCATCGAAAGTTTTTGCCTATGGATCACCCTTATAGAAGACTAAAAAAGGCATTCAATGGCTCACAAGAATTTGATACTGCTCCAAAACCTTTATCCTCAGATTTGTATTTTGAGAGGGTGAAAAACCTTGATGTGACATTGGGAAAGACACAGAAATCTGGTAATGATAGACATATTTGGAAGAAAAGGTCAATATTTTTTGAGCTACCATATTGGAGGTATCATGAAGTCAAACATAATATTGATTTCATGCACGTGGAGAAGAATATCTGTGATTCTTTGATCAGAACATTGCTAGATATTAAAGGAAAGACAAAAGATGGGTTGAATGCAAGGTTAGACCTACTATCAATGGGAATACGTTTGGAGTTAGCTCCCACTCCTAAAGGAAGACGAACATTTCTTCCCCCGGCTTTTCATACATTATCGAAGAGGGAGAAAAGTATCTTATGTCAGTGTATTCATGATATCAAAGTGCCTCAAGGTTATTCTTCAAATGTAAAAAATTTTGTCTCATTGAAAGAATTGAAGTTGATAGGTATGAAATCACATGATTGTCACTTCATGATGCAACAAATTCTACCAGTTGCACTGCGTGGAATATTGCCCATCCGTGTCAGAAAGACTATAATGAGGTTGTGTTATTTTTTCAATTCAATTTGTAACAAGGAGATTGATGTGAATGCTTTGAACATTTTGGAAAAGGATGCAATTTTTATACTTTGTCATTTGGAAATGTATTTTCCTCCAACTTTTTTTGATATGATGGTGCATTTAATGATTCATCTGGTTCGAGAAATAAAGCTTTGTGGACCTGTATATCTTCGTTGGATGTATCCTTTTGAAAGGTATATGAAAATATTAAAGGGATATGTTAAAAATCCATATCGACCTGAAGCCTCCATTATTGAAAAGTATATTTCTGAGGAGGTAGCAGAGTTTTGTACGAGCTACTTGGCTACGGCGCAACACATAGGTTTTCCTCCATCTCGCCATGAACGGGTTAATAATGAGGGAAAGGGGATTCGTGGCTTGAAAGTCAAATCACTGTCAGCTGAACATATGAAGAAGTTAGAATCATACATCTTGAATAACATAGCTGATGTTCAACCGTATATCACATTGCATATTAATGAGTTGAAACAATGTCATCCAAAGAAGAAAGAAATGTGGATTTTGAATGAGCACAACAAAACTTTTTTGCCATGGTTTAAAAAGACCTTGCTTGGTAGATCAGATGTATCAGAGACATTAAAATGGATAGTGGGTGGTCCATCTTTAAATGTGATAACATGGTCCGCTTATGACATTAATGGCTATACATTTCATACGAAAGCTCAGGACAACAGAAGTGCAGTTCAGAATAGTGGTGTATTGGTGTTTGTAGAAGCAATGCATTTTTCGAGTGCTAAGGACAGAAACCCAATTTCGGCATCAAGTGCATATTATGGAGTGATTGAAGACATATGGGAGTCTAATTACTTTAAAATTAAAGTTCCTGTTTTTAACTGTAAATGGTTTATCGGTAACAACAGTGTCAGACACGATGAATTTGGAATGACACTTGTTAATCTGAATAGATTGGAAGACACAGTTGATTCTTTTATAATGGAAACACATACCAAACAAATTTTCTATGTAGTAGATCAATCAGATATGTAGTGGGCTGTTGTTTTACAAGGGAAAAAACAATATGTTGGTGAGGATGAATTTGATGAAGATGCTGATTTATGTGAGATCCCTACTTCCATGGAAAGATTAACAGAACATAATGATGAGTTTGTTGAAGACATGGTTTGTGCCATAAGGAACGATCACGATGAAGGAATTTGGGAAAACAATCCAACTGTACATTCCTAAAATTACAGGTAACACATGTTTATTTCTTGTTTACATTTCGTTTTTTCATATAATGTTAGATATTGTAAATTTTTTACTTATTAAAACATGTATCAAACCAAAACGATAAAACAATAAAAACCGTAAAGAGGAGAAGTCCTGGGCGCACCGGCTGGCCGGTGGTGGATCACCGGTTGGCCGGTGGTCCAGAGCAAAGCTCTGTCTGGTCCACCGGCCGGCCGGTGATGAGCCAGCGGCCGGCCGGTGGTCCAGACAGAGAGGAAGGCTCTCTGTCTGGTCCACCGGCCGGCTGGTGGTGATCCAGCGGCCGGCCGGTGGTCCAGACAGAGAGGAAGGCTCTCTGTCTGGTCCACCGGTCGGCCGGTGGTGATCCTGCGGCCGGCCGGTGGACCAGACAGGAAGGCTCTGTCTGGTCCAGCGGCCGGCCGGTGGTGAGCCAGCGGCCGGCCGGTGGCACCAGGCAGTGGGTAAGTCTACTGCCTGGGTCCTCCGGCTGGCCGGTGAGCTCACACCGGCTGATCAGTGGACTCAGTGAGTCCACTTTTCATCTTTCTTGGGCCAACTCCTTGGCAACCTTTTGCCTGTGTTTACCATGTTTATCATTGTTTAACATGCTTACCATATTACCAATGTTTACTATTATGTAATTTAGTACACTTTTCTATTTTCTGATTAAGTAGTATTACAATATTTGAATTTGTATATTTGTGAACTAATGTTTGTTTTTTTGATTTGAAGGAAAATGACAGATCAATCAGTTGATCAGCCACATGATTCTGGAGATGAGCATATTGGTCATACATCTGGGGAGGAACATTCACATGCTCCTATTACGAAAAAGAGTTCAAAGGTTGGTAAGCGTGGGTGCACACGTTTACCAAAATTATCACTTGCCCGTACGAAGGAGGAGAGGATAGTCGTGGAGTTTGATGATGATGATCTTCCTAGAGGTCCAAATGCTAAAGATTTTAAGGGTTTTGTAGCAACTCAGGCTAAGAGCAAAGTAAGCATTCTCTATGATGATTGGAGAAGTGTGGATAAGGCGATAATTTCTCAGCTGTGGGAGACCATTTTGGTAAGATCTTTTGCTATTGTTTGACTGTTCTTTAAATGTTTCTAGTATATATAATATTTTTAACCTCTTTTTTATCAGATGACATTTGATATTCCTAACACTGGAGGGGTCAGGAAGAAATGCTTATCGTTGGCTGCTAGGAGATGGAGGGATTTCAAATCAACCCTCTCATCTGATTTCATTTATGGTCATAGGAGTCGTGAGAATCCATGTCATATATATCCTTTTATAGATGAAGACACATGGAGACAATTTTTTGAAAGTAGAAGAAAAGAATCATTTTTGGTAAGGGCAATGTAAACTTTTATAAGCTTTCTTATATAAATGATCTTATTATTGTTTTGTTAATGATTACTTATTCTTAATTTACAACAAACAAGGAAAGCTCATCAAGATATCCAATCTAAAAATGTATACCCTCATAGTTTATCTCGGGGAGGGTATGCATTATTGGAAGAACAAATGATGGCAGAAAAATTTCAACAACTAAGAGCTGAGTCTTCAAGCTCTGGAGAGGTGGCCCCTCCATCCCCTCCATCTAGACATGAGAAATGGAAAAGAGCTCGGAAGGGAAAAAAAGGACAATATCTTTCGGAAGAATCGAGACTCGTAGTTGAGAGGATTGTAAGATATCTATTTTATTTATTTAAGTTTACTATTTTCGTCATATATTTCCAATCATTATAGAAATGTTCAATTAATTATTACAGGACTCTCTTGAGGAGCAGAGTTCACAGGGGACATTTACACCATCTGGGAGGGAAGATATTTTATCTGTGGCATTGGGAAAGCCCGAACATCCTGGCCGTGTAAGAGGATATCCGGCAGGTGTATCGGTAAGAAAAGTGTTGCCACGTTCCTCAACTTCTAACGTTGAGGGAGTTTATAAAAAAAAATAGAATCCTTGGAGGCTGAAGTCCATAATATTAATGCGACAATGGAGGACAAGATTAGAGCATCGGTGCAGTTTATGTTTGCAGACTTGCAAAGACAATTTCAGGGTGCAGCTCCCACTCCACCTCTCCCAGTAGCTCCCACTCCCCCACCTCAGCCTGCGGACCCCATTTTTGATCCTCCTCCTCCGCCGCAGCTACCTACTTATTGTGAGTTGTATGTTGATGATCCTCAACATCATATAGTTGCATATGGGATGGTATATTGTATAGGAGATACAGTTCATCATCAACAGTTAGAGGTAGAGAATCAGAGGGTCACTGTACAGGATATTATAGATAGATCAGCTCGGATACCATTACCTACAGATGAGGTGACGACAGTTGGACATAGTATCGGCCATTTTTTACTTTTTCCATCCAGACTTCTTCGACTCATTACCATAGAGGTATGGATGTTATATCTTTTATTTTATATTTTTATTAATGTTTTATAATTTGAAAACTAATATATTTTTCAATTTATTTTTACAGGAATACTTCAAAGGTAAAGAAATACTGTATAGACAACAACAAAGACAGATAGCTATGACATCAGATGCAGATACTAGCAGTCTTGAAAAATTGTCAAGATATTCAAATTTGTTGGCGGATCATTATGACTTTACAATGGAAGCTCATGTCTGTGGACGTGAACTAAGTGTGGGGATTATGAAAACTGATATCATGGAGTTTGTCACTGGAGATAAGTTGGGCATCAACGTGGTGCAAATTTTTATCATGTAAGTCTTAACACCTTTTCCTTGCGTTATATTTATTAAAAATGTATACTTATGTCTGCTTTGTATTAGGTATCTGTATAAAATTTGTGAGAGGAATGAGCTGACAGATGTATATGGATTCGTGGACCCACAATTGATTTCCCCTGAAGCATGTGCATTGGATGAGGAACAAAGAATGATTTATATTGCTGATAGATTTGAAAAGAATGTAATCACACAGTGTTGGATGATGCCTTTTTGTGAGAGGTATGAAACACATCCCTCTCAAAGAGTTAATTATCTTTTAACATAAAAAACCACTAACGTTAAATTTCCTTTTATCAGGGATCATTGGATGTTAGGGGTTTTTTGCCCTAGGGAGAAAACACTTTATTGGATATGCTCTCTCCATGATGATGTGCGAGAAAGTTTTAAGAATATATTGGAAACGTAAGTTTCAATTTCACAATAGTTTTATATATTATAATGAATTTTAAATTTACCCCATTCGTATTATTTTCTAACAGGGCATGGGTCCACTTTCGAAAAAGCGCAAAGAAAAGGAATTTCAAGATCAAATATGTACATGCGAAGGTAAATATCCATTTATAATTTGTACATTTTGATTTATTACATAAAAATAATATATTGAATTTACACTCATTCAAACAGAAATGTCATGAGCAACAAGGAATCATCGAATGCGGATATTACATGTTAAGATTTATGTATGAAATAATAACAACTGGGACAGTTCTGAGTTTTGACCTGGTAAGATTTCCTCTTTCTCATAATATTTCAATTTGATTTATTCATTATACACATTGACTACTACCCTTTTCCTTTGTAGCTTTTTGATGACCCTCAACCCTTTACTGCTGAAGATATCAAACACTTACAAGTGGAGTGGTCAAATTATTTTACAGGTTTGATTGACTTTTAGTTGTTTGTAATGTAAAATGTAATTTTGAATATTGTCAATGTAATTGTGAATTTCGCAATCATTTAGGTTGGATTTAGTTTTTTTTGAAGTTGACAGTGTAAGTTTTGAATGTTATATAAGTGAATGTTTAATTTTTCTCTACTTCTTGTTTTGGTCTACTGTTGATGGTTTTTCTGGTCTGGATTTTGGTATGGGGGGAGAGGTTCCAAGGGGGTGGGTGGGTGTTTGGGGGGTGTCCAAGGGATATGGGAGGGGTGTCCAAGGTGTGTTTGGGGCTGTCCAAGGAGTCGGTTGGGTGTAAATGTGGGTGGGGGGGCTGTCCAAGGGGTGGAGGGGTGTCCAAGTGGTGGGGGGGTGTCCAAGGGATATAGGAGGGGTGTCCAAGGGGTGTTTGGGGATGTCCAAGGGGATGGGGGGGTTTCCAAGGGGTAGGGGGGTTTCCAAGGGGTCGGGGGGGTGTCCAGGGGGTGGGGGGGCTGTCCAAGGGGTGGGGGGTGTCCAAGGGGTGTTTGGGGATGTCCTAGTGTTCGGGGGGGTGTAAATGAGGGTGGGGGGGCTGTCGAAGGGGTGGGGGTGTCCAAGGGGTGGGGGTGTCCAAGGGATATGGGAGTGGTGTCCAAGGTGTCTGGGAGTTCTGTCCAAGGGGCCGGTTGGGTGTAAATGAGGGTGGGGGGGCTGTCCAAGGGGTGGGGAGTGTCCAAGGGGTGGGGGGGGGGGGGGGTCTCCAAGGGATATGGGAGGGGTGTCCAAGGGGTGTTTGGGGCTGTCCAAGGGCTCGGGGGGGTGTCCAGGGGTCGGGGGGTGTCCAAGGGGTCTGGGAGGGCTGTCAAGGTGTGGGGGGTGTCCAATGGGTGTTTGAGGCTGTACTAGGGGTCTTGGGGGTGTAAATGAGGGTGGGGGGATGTCCAAGGGGTGGGGGGTGTCCAAGGGGTGGGGGTGTCCAAGGGATATGGGAGGGGTGTCCAATGGGTGTTTGAGGCTGTACTAGGGGTCGTGGGGGTGTAAATGAGGGTGGGGGCTGTCCAAGGGGTGGGGGGGGTGTCCAAGGGTTGTGGTGGGGCTGCAATGTGGTGGGGGAGGGCTGGCCAGGTTGTTAGGTGGGTATAGATGAGGGTGGGGTTCAGTTGGGGCTTGGGGTAGGGCTGGCATGGTTATTTTTGTTGTTTGGTTTCTGGTTGCTTTTTGGTGAGAGCAGTGCAATTATTTTAAAAATATATATATCGCTTTCACGTCGGTTATTTTATAACCGACGTGGTAAATAAATCGGTAGGGGTTTATCACGTCGGTTTTTTCGAGAACCGACGTGATAAACCGTTCCCAGGCCTTTTATCACGTCGGTTCTTAATATAACCGACGTGCTAAAAGGCCTGGGAATCGATTTACCACTTCGGTTATTGGATAACCGACGTGCTAAAACGTTTCCCAGGCCTTTTTATCACGTCGGTTATTTAATAAACCGATGTGATAATAGGCCCGGGGAAGGGTTAATCACATCGGTTATGTCATAACCGACGTGATAAACGATATCCCAGGCGTTTTATCACGTCGGTTTAGAAAATAACCGACGTGATAAACCCCCCCCCCCCCCCCGTGCATATTTATCACGTCGGTTATTATATGAACCGACGTGATAAACACCGTGATGTTAGGGATGTTACGTCGGGTTTTAAATAACCGACGTAAAAAACGTTATTTATAACGTCGTCCGTATTAACGTCGCCTAAAAACCGACGTAAATAATGAAAAATAACCGACGTAAAAAATGTTTTCTGCACTAGTGCTACTAATGAATCAAGGGGCTATGTAATTTTGGGACCCACCCATCTCTTAATAATTCTAATGAATTCCTCATATAAAAGGTATGAAACATTATCAATGTAAAAATTCATATTCAAAAACTAGCATATGAAATTTTAATACTTTTCCTAATCAACAAACACAATCATAAACTATCCAAAGTAATATGGTGAATGGTATCAAAATTGTACATCCACATTAAATCTAATCATAAACCATATAGAGAGATAAGATAGATGGTATTATTATAGTATATCCTCATTATAATATTTAATAAAGGATGTTGAAATAGATGAAAATAATTTAAAAAAATTATTATAAAATTCTTCAAGAAAATACCATTTTCACTTTCAAAACACTTATTTAAAGACTTTTTAAATATGAAGGATAACATTTTATTTGAAAATAAAATTTAAAAATTTTAAATTAATATTAACATAAAATATTATCAAAGATATCAAGAAAATATATTCATTCCATAAAAGTTAAAAAACATTCCTTCCACACTTTTGTAAAATTGTCAAAAAGTACCTTGTTTGGAAAATGACAATAATATTCCTTTCAAACCATTTTGTAAAATGTAAAACATGGGTAAATATGTATTTAATAAATAATTTGGATAATTTTTTAAAAACATTGAAAATATTTTTAGAAAACATGGATATGGAATAAAAATATTCCCCCAGCGGTGACTTAAACATAAACAATCCCAAATAATGATGAGATTGTAAAATAAACCATTACCACTTGGCTATCTTTTGATTTGAGAGGCCCATGAAAGAAATAACTTCAAATTAAATTTTAAATACCATGAATATAAATATATTCATGATATAATATATCTAATTTTCGTTATATACACCACAAAAATCAAATAAGTGGTGAATATGCCACATGTCTCACAGAAGAAAAAGTGGGATGGAAAACTCTTACCTCATTCCCAATTTACTTTGTATGCATCAAAAACTCATACATAATAAATATAAATTTATTATAAATATATTATAAAATCATAATCATATATATCATACCATATATGATTTACTTATAAGATTTTATCACCCTTTTATTAATAATTATTTATTAAAATATTATTCTCAGAGATAATTTCTTCATTTTTCATGTATGTTTTGGTTCATTAATTTTGGTCCTTGTACTTTGATAATTTTTTATCAAATAAATAATTTTAATATTGATATAATTATCACTTATATTCATTATATACATATTCAAGATCATTCATAAAATTTATATATTGAAAAATGAATTACATCATTCAGGGAGATGGTAGGTCATATGTACACGTGAACGCTATTTTCAATTTTTGACGGATGGAACGAAATAAAGTTAAATAATAATTATAATTCACAGAATTATGTTTATATAATATAAATCATATATATTTATCAAATACATAATTATTACCATCCATGTAAATCATAAATAAAAAATGGGTCACATCATCTTGTAGAGGTGGTAGTCTGCACGTACGCATGAGCGACGTTATTGTTTCCCAACAGATTATAAGTTAAGATGTTATATATGATATTTTAATTATATAAGAATATTTATGTCATAAATTTTATATATATTAATTGAATAAATCATTATAACCGTCCAAGTTAAATAGTGATGAAAAACGAATTACACCGCTATGTGGATACGGTAAGTTGTACGTACACATGAGCAATATTTTCTCTTTTTGAAGGATGGGAAAGAGATAGAATGTAGTTGTACCATATGAATAATATCATATAAATATATTTATGATAATATGTATATTATATTAGGATGGTTAAATCACTTTAAGATGAAGTATAAGAAAAAATAAACTTGAAGGAGTTGGTATATATGATTACCTCTTCTTCGGTAGACTTCCTTTAGATAACTTCTTAAAAAACATAGAGTAGGTATTTTGGAATAACCAGAACCTATATATATTTGATAAGGTTGTTTATAATATTAATTTTCAGGGTTTTGTGGAGATATATGGCTCAAAGTGGTGTAAATAAGTGAAGGAGGGGGTTCCCTTTTATAATTGAACTGAGGGGTAATTTTGAAATTTACTATAAGATTAAATTATAATAAAGTCATTATCAATAAAAATTCATCAAAATGTATATGTATTTGAACCTGTGGTATGATATGGTTGAACTCTCATAAAAAAAAATTATATTTTTTTTAGTTTTCAAACCTTATCATTTGGTTTAAATCTTTAGTTAACCTATTTTAACATTAATCATGGTAACATATTTTTCACTCTTAAATGGTTATAATTATACATGTAAGGTAAATATTGACTCATAAATGGATTCGGGATAAAATTTTAAACCATATATTACCTCATTTTTCTATTTTCAATATTTTAATGATTTTTAAGAAATTTATTAAAATGTTATTTTGATAAATTACCATTAATGTAAATTTTGACCCTATTAATTTAATTTGGCTTCAAATGCATCAAGAAAAAGTTTTATTTTGAATATAATTCATTTAAATATCACAATATTCTTCTAAATAATTCATTTAACACTATAAATCACTTAAATTATATCAGTTTTATTATTTTTAATATAATTTTTTTTCTATTAATTGAATAAATATTATCTAAGAATTATGAAAGAATTTAAAGTAATTATATAATCACTAAAAAATATAAATAAATTATAATAATGAAGGTAATTTTATTATAAAAAATTACATTTATATTCATTCCTAACTTACTTTTTTCTCTATGTGAACGTATAGTCGATATTTAAAACTAAGAGAGTGGCATTTTATTAATTTCTTTGATTGAAATATTATATTGGACATTTTCATGGAAAAGTGACCATTAAAAATATAAATTTCAATATTAAGGTTATAAAAGTATAATTAAATTCATCCAATAATTATTATTATGAAAAATTATGACCTTTTCACTTATTTTTTACCTAGTTTAACATAATTTACCCTTTATCGAGTGATAAATTTTACCACATTTACTATTCATAATGCCTAAAAATAAAAGGGTCTTATTTACTAAAATTGGACCCCCTGATTCCAAATAAGGAATAAGTTTTATCAAATTAAATACCTATAAGTGGCATAAATTAATTTTAATATAAGTTCACAAAATGCTATGAAAATCGGTTTTTTATAAAATTACTGTATTTAAGCATAAAACTAGATTTATATTATTTTTTCATTCCTCAAAAAAATATTAAATGAATGTTAGAATTTTTTATTAAATATATAATATATAAATTTTATTAAAATTATTCACCCATAATGATAAATTTAATTTATTAGGATAAAAACACATTGTCCGCATAAAAAATAGTCTTTCAGAAAAAACATCCATGTTTTAAAAATGATTTATTTATTTTCATTTTTGATCAATTTATAACTAATGAATTGATTTTTTAAATTTTTTAAAAATTTATTTTTCAAAATTTATTTTTTCATATTCATAATTTCCCACCCAATGGTTAGGTGATAACTATTAGATAATATTTTAATAGAAAATTGGGGTTTGTTTAAACTCAATATTGTGTGTAATGCATTTTATCGAAGAAATAAAAATTATTAAAGATAAATTTGGTATAAAATATTAGGGTGTTATATTATAACCCCCTTAAAATTAATTTCATCCTAAAAATTCCATTAATCTAATACAAACATTTGAGAATACTTCTTCCTCATCACATCATTAGGTTCCCACATAACTTCCTCGAATTAATGGTTTCATCGAAAAAACGTGACCAGGTGAGTGGTCTTGTTTCCTAGAACCTTCTATATATAATCTCGAATCTCCACTTTTTTCCACATAAGAAATATATTTCCCTATCAATATGAACTTTTATTTCAGTACATGTTAAGGATCAAGTATGTACTTCCTCAAGAGAGATACATAGTTTACATCATGAACATGAGAGAGATTCTGTGGAAGCACCAATCGAGAAGTTACAATCCCGATATGATCTATAATTTTGAAGGGACTGATATACCTAAGTCTTAGCTTGATCTTCTTTCGAAATATCATCACCCACTTCCAAGAATATATTCATAGTAATACCTTATCACCAACTTCAAAATCTAGATATTTATATAATTGTCAGTATAATTTTTTTTGACATTGAAATGTTCTTATGTGTTGTTTAATGGATATAACCTTATATTCCATTTACTCAGCTAGTTTGGGTTTCATTAACTTTCTTTCTCTAACTTCATTCTATCACATTGGATTTATTCACTTCTTTCTATAGAGGGATTAATAAGGAGCCATCTGAATTCTCTAGTTAAAGCTATTATTATAAACAAATCCACCAAACGAACGTATTAATTATAACCACATTTGAAATAAATATATCAATATATCAACATATATTTTATTTTTTGAATGTTACTCTTAGACTGACCATATTTCTAAGGAATATAAGTAGTTTTGAAACTCAACTATATGTCCAATTCTCATTGAAGAGTTTTATAGAACTTTGATTTAAACCTCATATTCCGATCAGATATAATAGAGTGTGTTACTCTGTGAAAAATTACCACTTGTTTAATATAAATTCTATAAATTTGATCAAGATAGAAGTATTATCTAATGGAAATGAAGTTTTCTGACTTCATAAGTTGATCGACTATAACCCATATAGCATTATGCCCTTTAAATGTTTTGGGGAGTCCGATGATAAAATATATGGTGATTTATCCCATTTTCATTTTTTATGGGTAATGTTTGTAACATCCCCTTATATTTATATCTCTAATACTTAACTTTATGAAATACCAAGAACCAAGAAAAATATTGGGAAATATCTCTCTTTACTTTGTCCCATAAAAAATACTCTTTCAAATATATATACATCTTCATACCTCTATGAAGAATGGAGAATAAAGAACTATGAGCTTCATAAAATATCTCCTTATTAAAATATGCTATGTAAACGACACATAAAAGTTTCTTGGACCTTATCATTCAATCACAATAATTTTTAAAATTAGGAACATTTCTCACCTTCTTTTGAAGCTCTGCATCTTCCTTCTACACCTATTTAATCCTCACATGGATAGATAGTTATACAAATAATTTAAGAAAGATATGATTTCTTCACTTCCATTAATAATTCAAGATACCTTCTTTTCAAGTCTAGAAATATTATATATTACGTAATCCTCATCATAGATAATCTTTCATAGACCTTTTGACTCAGATCATCTGCCACCTTGTTCACTTTCCTAGGGTGGTAATGTTTTGAGCAGTCATAATCATCAATCAGATTTAACCATATTACATGGATCATATTCAACTATTTATGTGTAAAAATATACTTTAAACTTTTATGATCAGTAAATATGTCACACCATTATCTATAAAGAAAATATCTCTATATATTTAATGTAATAATTACTATAGTTAACTCCAAATCATCGGTTGGGTAATTTTGCTCATGGACCATTAGTTGGCATGAGGCATAATCTATCACCGTATCATTTTACATGAGTATGTATCTCAATCCCTTTTTTTTAATGGCCCGAAGACCTTATTTTTTATTTTATTATGGATAATCCCCCTTTTAAGGGTTAAAGGAGAACCTGAACATGACCCGTAGGCCCAAGGCACAAGGTCTGAAAAACCCACAATACATGACCCGAAGGCCCAGAGGCATACCATGCCCAATACATGACCCGTAGGCCCAGACCACTTGAACTGCCCCTCCCCAGCTTTATGTGTCATTGATCAGCTAGCTCCCCATATTTCATTGATGATCGACTAGAATTTCCCCATAAAAATCTATATGGTGCCTAGTCTTGATGGCGGCTACCATACCCTCTCATTCTTCTAATCTGATTAGCTCTACATCTGGTGGATGCTACTCTTGTTGCTCTGATCCTCTTCTGGGGTCTTTTCTGTGTGAATTGGGATACTCCATGGTCTATGTGTCCTGAATCCCCTGTGGCCCGAAGGCCTTTGATGACCCGAAGACCCTTGAGACCCGTAGGCCCAAACCGGTGGCCCGGAGGCCCAAATCGGGTGAATAGTTCCAGCTGCTACAGTACGGCTACAGTACCCGTAAATTCGCCTCCACCCGATTTTGAACCTAGGTCTCTTGGATGCCATGCAGGATCCCTTACCACTCAGGTATGGGCTTCTTGGCGTATCTCAATCCCTTCTTTTATGTATAATTATAGATTACAAACCCTTCTCTATAGTATGTTATTGTAAGAACAGGTGCCCTGAGTAACATTCTCTCTAGTTCCTTTATGTTTTCCTCACATTTGTCTATCTAAAGGAAATTTGATCCCTTTCTAGTTAACTTGGTGAGTGGGTTGGAAATCCATGAAAAATTCTTCATAACGTGTTGATAATAACCATACAAACCAATGAAACTATGTATATAAGTTATAGTGGTTGGTATGGGATAATGTTTAATAACTTCTTTCTTTGATGGATTCACAGATATACACTTTCTTGAGATTATGGGACCCAAAAATAAAACTTTTTATAACCAAGATTTACACTAGGTAAATTTTTCATACAAATATTCCTTACATAGGGTCTTTAGTAAAATTCTCAAGTGATATTCATGATTTTCCTTTCTCTTTGAATATATAATAATATCTTCTATAAATACTACCAAAAACTGATCAAGGTAATCTCTAAATACTCTATTAATTAAATCTAGGAAGATTGTTGGGGAATTAGTAATACCAAATGGAATCACTATAATTTCTTAGTGTTCATACCTTGTATGTAATGTTTTCTAGGTTATATCCTCCTTCTTGACCCTCAATTGATGATATCCATAATGATGGTCAATCTTGGGAAATTATTTATCTCCGTGCATTTTTCAAATGAGAAATTGGTTCCCCCAAAAATTTATTTCATGGGGTTGAATTTTGTGAAATCATTAATGTGAGGTTCACTATTTATGAATGGTATCTAAAGGATTTTTTTTCGTTAAGCCAGAAACACCCAATGGTTCTATATCCATGATGAATTAGGGACCTGCTTTCCAAAGGTAGGTTCTCATTAGGGAACTTGGGTAGTGATACTTAAGAACTCACATTGATCAATAGGATAGGAGGACAAGACCATCTCCCCCTTTTGGGGGTAAATTTTTTCAATTCAAGGACTCTTTTATGTATTTGATATATTTTCATTAAACCTTTATTAATTCCGAATTATGAAAAGGGTATCCCTATAAATTAACAATCAATTATTAGTACGTATGGAACTTAGAATCATTTGTATGTATATAAGGTTATTCATTAATGGAAATATCTATAAGTATCCAAGGTTCTCCATCAATTTTACCCTCTTATGTATGGATTACAGATTCCTTTTTCATTACTATTACAATGCTATTTTTGAGCCACATGGTGGGGAACTCGAGAGTGTATCAGGATTTGTTTTGATGTTGGGATTGGACCCATTAGATGGGCTTCCTACATATCCTTGTAAAAGGAATCAGAACCCATATATTTTGGTGCCACTTAATGGGGAAAATAATACCTTTTAAGGTCATATTATGAGGACCAAACCATACAGTTTAGTGTCATGTGACATGCATTTCTAAGAGAAAGGTTCTTAGTCAATGTTTGGTGTGGTACTTATGTTTAAGTGGCCTAGGGAACCTGGAAGGGATATGTATTCTCAAGTTGAATAAGATTTTACTAGTAATGTTTCCCATACAAAATTAGGGTTTATTTGGGTTGTTTGATTTAGACCTCAAGGAGGCTTCCTATGTATCCCATTTGAACAATAATCAAATCTCACAAAGTTTGGTTGTGAGGACCCATGCCTATGGAGTCCCTCGGAAATTTCTTCTCATAGGGTAGTATATCCCTTTGAGAGTATTGAGTTGAGGCTTACTCCTAAGGATAATTACTTGGTGATTTGGGATGTTTGGTTGGGGCTTATTCCTAAGCAGGATTCACTTTGATTAAGTACAATGACACAGTTAGGGATTATTCTAAAGGAGTATTCCCTTTGAATGAGTATGGGGACACAGTTTGGTATTATTACAAAATAGGATTCCCTTTGAATAATTATGTCTTACACTTTGGATGATTCCTAACGGTTGGATTTTGGGGATTATTCCAAAGGAGGATGCCATGGTGCTGGGATCATGTGGATATCATGATTACCACCAACCTTTAATCCCATGTGAGTCATTATCGGTGTGAAAAATAAGAGGAAACTATAGGTTTGTAAGACCACATGATATTCTTTGTATGCTAGTGGATAATTCGAAGGCTCAATGAGAGAGAGAACGGTCATTGGAATTCCCATATCTTCGCTTGATTCGGTATCCCAGGGAGGTGAAGAGTGGAAAGAGTATCACCTCAACAAGAAATATTATGGGATTACTTTAGGAGGGATGCCCTAGTGGTTGGGGATTACACTCATGGGGATTCCCATTTGTGTTTTCGGACCATTCCAATGGCATGATCTCCACTAACCTCTAAACCCACATATGATTCATTATTGAATGTAAGAAACAAGAGGAAGTGGAAGATCTAGAAAACTACACCATCCTTCTCCCACTGGTGAAAGAGGGTGGGGTGATGGGAGAAGAAGAAATGGGATGTGATATTCCCCTTCCCTAACATCATTGTACCTTTGAATGGATAAGGAGGAAGGAATGAAGTAGGATAGTTCCTTCAAGAAAGGATAAGGTCTTACTTCAGGAGTGATTCCCTAAAATTGGTCCTGGGGGAAGAGAGGAGGATCTCATTCCATGACTCCTCACATGGAACCAGAGGCCTCGGGTCTTATAGATTATGAGTTAAAGACATTTCCTAACCATCATACCCATGAATAGGGGATCCCCGACACCATCCCTAGGGTTGGGGTCCTCGTGATTGAAGGAATTCATACTCACATGAACTCTGAGGGGCCCACCCATCAGGTAGGATAGGTGTGGGACTCATTTGACTGAAGTAATTCATATCTAAATGGGATACATGTTGGTGTGATTAATTCCATGTTTTTTTAAGTCTGTGGGATTTGGTGGACGTTT
The DNA here is from genome assembly GCA_963277665.1 of Viscum album. Taxonomy (NCBI): domain Eukaryota; kingdom Viridiplantae; phylum Streptophyta; class Magnoliopsida; order Santalales; family Viscaceae; genus Viscum; species Viscum album. Next base: position 2,122,370 of record OY728146.1, on the reverse strand, counting down.
CAATTTAGTGCCCCTCGGACTAGGGATCCAAAGTAAAAGGATCCCTTCCATTGGAGTCTTGGAAGAGGTCTCAATGGGGGGCTCGCACTGGTCCTATATTAGAGAGAAAAGGTGCTTCGCATAGGTCATGGGAAGAACTGTAGGTTATTCACATAGTGGGGAAGGATTAAGTGATATGTATATTTCTTTTAAAATAGAACACTTGGGTGACAACACTTGAGAGAGGCTTTAGCCTAGGAACCATGGGTCGCCTCGAGTTTCCCTGGGTGAGTCTCGCACAGGTACCTGGTTAGGGAAGTGGCCTCTTTCAAGTGGTTGTACACTAGGGGAAATAGGATCTTCATGTAGGTGTCTTGTATTTCAGACCATAAAGGGACTTTGATCTCCCTATCCCCCTTAATTCACTCTTTTATTGTGTTATATTGGGCTAACTGAGGGGTTTTGGGGGACTTGGGTGAAGGGGATACACGACCAGAGATTCACGTCTTCTTTTGATTTTCTAGTTATGAAAATGAGGAACCCTAGGGTCCTATTTATAATAAAACATGGAACCATGGTCAAAGGAGGTTTTCCACACAGGTCTATCATATCATAGGTTGACGTAGGTACCCCACCCAGGAGTGGCCTGCCTTTCAGTGCCCCTCAGGGGGGTTGTGTGAGCCTTTTGATGCATAGGGGTGTGAGCACAAGCTAACTTGGGAAAGTTAGTTTGATTATCATTAGGTATATTCATCTCTATAAAATAATATCGGTGCTCTTTGTAATTTTTTTATCCCCCTTTAAAAGATGGAGTGTCAATAAAATCTCCCCCCAGGATTGGATATGATCGAAAGAAGAGGTTTTGGTCCTGAGGTAGAACAAGGGAAAGATTATAAAGGTGGTGTAGGTATACCACATAGGGTACCCACACAAGTCATAGGTGTAGGCATGGTGTGTAGTTCTATTGCGCATGTTCATGGTTCAAGTTTGGTGTGCAAGTCAGCGACATTTATAAATACCACTAACCACTTTGATGATTTCTTCCATTCCACACTCACACCTTTTTCTCTCATCGCATAGGAGGTTCATCCATCCTTTTCATACTTCTCATTTCATGAAGGTCTCCCAAATAATTTCCTATGGTACAACCACTTTAATTATTTTCATAGGCCAAATCTTTTTGAGGAGCCTTGTGAAAAGGACATGATCGGGGTGCCTGCGAGAAGTCCTTCCTTTTCCAAAATTTTGAATTCTTCTAAGTATAAATTTTATATTTTCTAAGTTAATATTTTAACTTAATGAGAAAACTTGATTCCTTCTTACAGGTTTTAAATGGATCCTCAAAATGCTTCTCTGGAGTAAGATGATGCATGTGCATCAAAGATGATCAAGGATATTAGGCTAGATTATTACGATATGGTTGAATCCAACCTCATAGATTTGTAAAAAAATTTGGCACCATATCATTGTGAGTATCCACAAAGAAAATACCTACTCTTGTATGATCCCATACTTCTAAGGGGTGCCCTCATCCTGGAGGCTAATAGATACTTCCTAAAATCATGGTTTGTGGAACATAAAAATTATCCTGCCACCAATGTCTCCTGTAAGGGTGTCTGCATAAAGGAAAGAATAGTTCCTATCAGTTGTTTCTTGAATAATAGATACTAAACATCAGACATGAAGCTACACACCAAAGAGTTGAAGCTTCACTGTTATGACTCAGCTTTCTATACTTCACAGACATTCTAGACACAACGTTGGAAAGAGGACTAGTACTTCCACTCTAGAGGGGGAGTTAGTCCTGAATGGATGTGGGTGTACTATGTGTGCCCAACTGGTGTTGAATTTAAGAAGGATATGTAATATGTTAGAACATATGAGGATGTTTTGGTAGGGAAAACTTATGTTAACAAAAAACATAAGATCATTCTTGATCTACTGAGCCAGTAGAGTCCTCAGACAAATTCTTTTCATCTGATGCATGGTGAATTTTGTATTAGCCTATGGGATGTCTACAAAATTTCTAGAGACCTTATTCTCGAGTACATGTATGACGATTTTATCCCTCTCAATACAATGTGGGACGATGTCAAAAGGAAATCACCTTTATCCCGTGATATCTTTAAGGTGGCTAAGATATTAAAAATCAAAGACCCTCTCCCCAAGGGTTTCAACCATACTAGAATGTGGATGAAGGTGTTACTCAATCAAGAAGGATTATATACCACTTTATAGGTCACTACAGGATGCCCCAATTTAGATAATTGGGGTAATTATAGAACATTATAGCCCACATTGGAGAAGCTAGGGTATACTCTATGGGGTTAGAAGGTCAGTTTTGAAGTTTATGTGAAGAATCACTTGACTGGCTTCCTCGAAATGTGGCTAAGAATTTACTTACTTCTGGTATTTGAGTCTAATGGTGGTGTAAGGCTATGAAAATTTATTATAGTAGCTAAAATAGAACAATGGAGTGATATATGGTTGGATGCCCACATCATGGTGAGGATTTACATGTGTTTCTTACATGCAAATAATGGGAAGTCCCCATTTAGAATTTTAGGACCATTTCAGGTGTTATGGGGTTGGATTGAATCACACTTGAGTTCTTATGTTGGGTTGAGCCCAGTTAAAGTCCCTAATAGTCTATTTCTCCCATTTTTCTAGGATTTTTCTTGAATCCAAGCTTTATATCTAAAGTGTGATGAAGTGTTAAAGATAGTGAACATGTCAAGAGAAATCAACTTATTCTCTTATTATGACCCACTGACCGGGACATTCACTGATAATGATAAGGCTAATGACGAACTGAGAGCATACATGATTTCATTCAAAGATAGTGCACTGAAAGATCACATTTATAGTGAGATCATTTGTGAGGCCTATTCTATATATCGATTTACCTACTAGTTCAAATGTCTATAACAGTCAATAATATTCCCCCCACACACATTAGGATTGAGAAACATCCGATGGTGGACCAATAGCTCTGGATCTTAATTGTCATGGAGGTTTCTAAAATTTCAATTAAATTGCCTCCATCGGGTGCATCAATTATACTAGAGGGTGGGTATTCCAGTGTATGGATTGATTCATACCATCAAGGGGTATTGAATAAATGCATTCACCAGGTCATAGCCACGACAACTAATAATCATAGAATGTGCGGTATAAAGGTTCAACCCAAAGGTGATGACACTGAAGCTCCCAAGTCTTCAAGGTAATTTCGAGCGAAGACCACTAACCATGACAAGGTTAAGAGAAACACGCCTTCTAATCCAAGGTTCTCCAATCATCATCACTAGTAGGAGACTTAGATTCTGGTCACCAAGTCTTCTATGAGGGCATAGAGGCCTAAAAAGTCTTCCAAGTAAAAATATGTCTGGCCTTCCTTGTGAATAGCTACATTAGAGACAAATTATGTGTGGCCCCTAGAGATCAAATCATGGCAGGGCATATATCACAACTTTAGGGACACATGGGGTGTTCTTTCAGGATGACATACACATCCCAGAGATGGGAGATATCTAAGCACCCTTTGATCTCCACCCAGACAGTTATTTTTCAAAGGTGGGGAGATATGTTCAAGAGTTGGAAGCTTTGATATGTGAAACTGATGATCATATCCCTATCACAAAGTGAGTTTCTGGCATGCAAGACTAAGTAGAGATTGATGGGGTAACTAGTCACACTGAAGATGAATGGGATGACTATATCGACCCTAATGATGTATCTCTCTCTTTCCATTCTATTTTCTTGATCTTTAATCTATTGTCGTTAATTTTGAGGGGATTTATTTATTATTTTAGAGGAGGATGAGGAGGAGGAGTAGGAGAATAATAATAATAATAATAATAATAATAATAATAATAATAATAATAATAATAATAATAAGCATCATCAACAATAGAGGTGCTTGGGTCACCAAGGTATGGGTCCACGGGCACCCCATCGGGGTAAAAGCTGAGTCTCCTAATACAATGGAACCATCCAAGGTTAGAGAACAATGATGAAGGAAATAGAAGGAGGTGTTCCTTGAATATCACCTCAAGTTTCTTTTTCCAAGTGGAATGATGTGGTCCCATCATCGTCTCGAGAGAGGAAGCGAAATAGGGTGATAAAGTTTGTTCTGTGTATGCATCATAGTATGTTTTTGTGATTTTATTCAATCTCATTACTTGTTTGACATACTCTTTTGACCATGATTTCCTTTTCATAGAATTTGAATATCTTTCCTCCCTTAAGGGATTTTTCACTTGTTCTTAAAGGATCGAGGAGGACATCATGGAAGAGGCACAGACCCATGTTGATCCATCCATCCATACAACATTGAGATTTTATTATATTAAAGGAAAAACGATGGTCGTGGCTCGAAACAGATCAGGGAGGTCTGAAATAATTCAGGCATAAGGAATCCGCACGAACCAAGCTAACACGTTCAGTGGGAAGGGATCCAATACTACTAAAAATAAGGTGAGGGTTGTCTGGGGAGGCCTAGGATGCCAGGAAGTCCGCAACTTTGTTACCTTCTCTCCATGAGTGATTAAGACAAGTGTCACCTTGAAGAATGTTTTTTCAGTTGCGAATTAAATAGGAGATAGTCCATGGGATGATAGAGGTACCTTGAATTGAGAGAAGAAGATTCATCGAGTCATTTTCCACTTGATGGATAGGGAACCCGGGGGCGCGACACAAATCCAACCCTGTGAGCAGAGAGGTAGACTCATCCCTAAGGGAATCACCCGGACCAAACCACCAACTGATGTCCAAGACCACCGAGCCATGCGGATTACGAAGAACGCCCCCACCCCTCATGCAACTATTAATATAGGATCCATCAACATTCAACTTGAGGCCTAAGTTAGGAGGATTCCAACGAACCCAATGACCTTGAGGATACACCCTTGGAGTAATAGAAATCCAGATACTGGCTATGAAATGTCAAAAGAAAGGAGCTCATTCGCCATGTTTAAGAAGCAGCAACAAGTCAAGTTCTAGGGACCTATCCCTAGCTCGCAAGGCCAAACTGGAACTGGAGAGTCCCTCATGTCTAGCGATATTACGAGCAGACCATAATACCCAGCATCCAACCGCGAAGACCACTGAACGCACCCTCTATTTCTGAACACGTTCCGATGAACCAAAGAACTAGACCTGGAGAAACGTGTCCCCAGAGAGACCTGAGAAATCCCTCCCAGATAAGTCATTAAAAAGGGACCATATACAACACGCCCAATCACTCATAAAAAAAATATGCTCAAATATCTCTTCCTTAGGTCTGTTGCAGCAAAGACATTTGGAGGTGAGAGAAATACCCCTGCGACGTACCTCTTCATCTGTGGGAAGTGCCCGGTTGTGGACCCTCCAGATAAGAATATATAATTTGGCCAGGATATCATCACAACAAAGGAACCCACCCCAAGAAACATGACCCTCGGCGGTAAGCAGGACCCCACGGAAAGCCTTTGCTGAAAACAAACCAGAATGGGAACCCGTGAACACCATCCAGTCTGGTTCAGAGGTAATAGAAATACTATGAAACATCTCCAGGTTAGAGGGGGAGAGGATGGATTGTGTGAAAGAAAGAAGACAAGAGGATTTCAAGAAGGAAAAGTCAGTGACGGGGCACCCTGGAAAGTCGAGGATACTCCCCGAACAATTGTCCCTCCAGAGGTTGATCGCCCCCTCACCAACAATCCACCTCAAATGATGCCACAGAGTAAGAATATGGCAGCGAGTAATATCACAAAGCTTGGATCCACTCCCTTGTTGATGAATCCATCATTTTGATGGATGAAGCATTAAGGGATACAGGTGCATCATCCCCTATTCATGTAGATATGGGAGAGGGCCACGATAATGTTATATGCACACCATAAGTTTTCATGTGTTGTTTTTGAATTTCATCTTACGATATTTCATATCTTTTTCCTACACTAGAGGACATCACATCAGTCAATGTCAGCCCCATTATCACTCTATAAAGGGATGAAAGGGATCTCGAATTGTCTGATTATGTTTTTGATGCTGACCCTAATTTTTTTGGTCTTGATTATGTTATTTATTCTGAGAAGTCAATAGATGGGATCAAAAGTGGGGCCAATTTTGGTCATTATCAACACACCTCGGGTACCCCTACTGGTGAGGATGTTGTGAGATTTAATGGATTTTATAGTGAAATAAGGGGTAAATTAACAGATCTTAAGGATAGGTTAAACATTATTAATATTCCCTCCTCTCTATATGATTTTTAGAAATTTAGTAGGTTATTGGATGGATATAAGTTCTATATTTATTGAATTATTTTTTAGTATAGTTGGCCTCTTTTTCATTGATGTCCCACATTAAAATTTAATATGTATATATTTTTCTACAAAGAACGCTTCTAAGGCCCTCCATGAATAGGGTGTCCAAATTCATCCTACTTCTGCCACTAAGTAATAACTAAGAATTCTGAAGTGGTATATTTTCAAGACCCTATGATCCCAATTGTTGAAAAAACTCAAGAGGATGCTCCTCATAAGGATCTCCTTGCTCCAAGGATTAAGGTCGGGAGTACCAAGGAGGTATTAATCCCAATATTTGACCAAACAATGGGCGAGTGTTATTAACCACATTTTTTACTTCACTATCATTGTTTTATGTTGACCACATGGTGTTGATGAGAGGTGTCACCTGCTATTCAGTTCCATTGAATTCAAAAACTGGTCCTGACAGGGGTCTTCTTTGCTAGTTCCACCAACATTGGTAGGTGAAAATGAGGCTATTTTTCAGGGAGCAGAAAAAGGTGACTCATTGAGTGAACTTGTCTGGTAATACATCTCTCCCTCTAAGAGAATCTTTGAATCAGACTTGGAGATGCATAAGGATCTTTACACCATGCGCTACATTGTCTAGTGGGGAATCTAGAAGATAGTCATGGAGACACATTTTGAAGACCTACCATCATGAATTCATTAACTTCTATTCAAGTTTGGAATATTAGGATACAGTGGATTTGATTACCGTGAGATCCCTCCTATGGTGAATTCAATCATACAAAAAATGGAAGTGGAGGGAAGATTCTAGTAGGGTGAGGCATAGTTAGTGGGCCAGTTTTAAAATCTTAGGGTTGTTATGCCCTAAGATGACCTCATCCATACCAAGAAGTTGGAGGATTATCAAGATCACATTGATGAGAAATCACTCCAAATGGTGTGCCTTCAAGAAGAACTAAATGTTTTATAAGAAGAGGTAGTCCAACTCCACTGATCCTTGGTAGGGGATTTGGCATAAAGAAGGGATGTCATTACTACTGATAAAAAAGAAGCTCCATGACACTGAGGAGGTTGTTTCTACACAATTAGTAGGTCTCTAGTGAGCTACATAAAATGCTCGAGCTACAACTCATCTTATCAAAGCCTCTGTAGAGGAAAAACTACAAAATTTGGCATATTTTCTCCAGTATGTGGAAGTTCCTCTATGCACTTTAGAATATGAATATAAATGATTTTTGTTTCTGATCACTTGTTATTGAATTTTTTCCTTCATTGTAATCATAATACAACACTTAAAATGACTCATTTGATTGAATTTCATCGCATTATAATTACAATGAAAAGGATGAGAGAGTGCTCAAATATTTTCCTAATCCATGGGTCCTAGAAATAGTAGTTCGACTATTTCTATGGTTATATGGAAAAACTTACAAACTTTTTGTCTTTTTCTTTCATCACCCTAATGTTTTCCTAAGTCCAATATAAATAAGACTTAGTGGGTGAGACTTGGATTTTTCTTCATCCTCCCTTTGCGGGTTTCCCACCTAACAATTTTTATGCCTTTTTTTCATTACTCAATTTTTTCCTAAACCACATAGAATGTAGATATAGCGAGATAAGACTTGACTTTTTTCAGAGTTCCCTTTGTGGGATTTCAACCTGGTGAGTACTATGTCTCTTTTTATGGGCATTTTAAAGTCATGCAAGTTATACTATTGTAACTAGTGTTTTAGGTCGAACATCTTTGACTATGATTTTTAGGATTATGACTCAAACAAAGATTGATGGAAGGAATTTTTCAACATTCTTCAGAAACCCTAAGTGGAATTTTGAGTCACGATTTTGTGAACTCTAAATCTAAAACATGTTATGATACATATATGTGAGGAACAGTCATGGACCGAGTTCAAAAATCGGTTTCTAGTATGATATTTCCTAGGATAAATTGGAATAGAGGAGGTCTATCCTAAGGAAAAAGGTACTGCATGTTGAAACCCCCATTTTGTGGCCGATATTATGCATAACCAACTGGGGAATGTTACATCATAGTTAAACAGTGGTATCCTCTATTTGGCAGGCCCTGAAATTTTGTGGGTGACTTATGAAAATCCATCTAGGGCACATTGAATCATATTCAGGTAAAGTAGTTCTCAACAATCTTGACATTCTATTACTAAGGGTTGAGAAAATTTTATGAAGATTCAGATTTCTCAAGACCACGAAGGGTGTTTTTTTTTCCAAGGGAAGATTTATAAGAATAAAGAGAGAATATTTATTAGCATTTGACATGAATGGTAAAATGCTCTTATATGAATTTGGATTGTTTGAAGGAGGGTAAATTTTTTCAAGTGATTGATGTCAGAGGGCAAGGCCCCTTTCTAACAAGGGTTAAAGCATCATGCAGTTTAAATTCGTGCGACCAGGACACAGACCATGCAGTTTAACATCTTATGGTGACAGAATTATTTTACAGTCTAACATCTTTTGACTAGGACACAGGTGCTATGAATTTTATTGTCATACAATAATGAAATTGTGGGGAAATAATTTAAGGTCTTTAGTTGTGACCTAAATATTGATGATTCTCCCATTCTTGGTAATCTATTTGGGAATGTGCTATCATATTCAGGTGTGAAGGTAGAAATGTGTAAGATTTACTCTACTGACCTATGAATTCTAAGAGTAATATGAAAGAAATGACTTATGGAGATATAGGAGTTCTCTCCTAAGGATGAAATTACTGCTAGTTGAAAACCCCATTTTATGGGTGACTTTATGAAAAAAAAATGGGTCATGTTACTATATAGTCAAAAAGTGGTATCCTGTAGATGATAGTCACGTTATATGGGAGAATTATACAAATCCAACTAGGGTGTATTACTGCATAGTTAGGAAAAGGAGTTCTCAGAAATTCTGACATTCTATTGCTCATGGATGAAGGAATTTTATAGAGATTCAGATTTCCATGGAAACATAGTCTAGTTGTGTGGAAGGAAAGTACCTAAATAAAAAAGATAATTTCAAGGAAAAATTACACAAGAATTGGGGGAATATGTTTCCTATATAGGTCTGACCCAAATGTGAGAAATATGGTGCATGTGGTTTTAATTCATATGACTAGGACCATAGCATTATGGAAACGATAGGTGATATGTGGCCTATCAGACCAATGTATTCTCGGTATTATTTAGACATGAGGGAGGAAATTGTAAACCATGGTCTTGGGGGTTCTCAGTTCAGGAGTGATGATATGGGAGAAATATGTGAGGGATGAACACAGACCAAATTTGAATTATGGGTTCCAATATAATGTCGTCAAATATTATAGGAACATAAGAGGCTTCTTTTGAGTGAGAATTTACCACTAGTTTACAAACACATTTTTTGGGTGACTTTATACATAGCCAACTGGGGAATGTTACTACATAGTCCAACAGTGGAATCTTCTGAATGATAGATCCTGAAATTTGTGGGTGACTTATGCAAATCCAACTGGGCGTGTTACTTCATAGTTAGGAAAAGGAGTCCTCAAGTATTTTAAATTCTATCTCTAGTGGCTGGAGAAAGATTATGAAGATCCGAAAGTGTACAAGATTAGAATTATGATGTGTGTAAGGGATATGTCCATGAACAAAGGAAGTGTTTGGACCAATATTGTCTATGAATTGTAGATTCCCTTATATAGATCAGACTTATATGTAGGATGGGTACATCTCTATTTCATTGGTGAACCGTGAATGAGGGAACCCAAATTAAGATCTCCTGCATAGGTATTTATTTTTATGCAGGAGATGGGGGATTTTTCTTTACCCCATGACAGGGACTAGGACATAAGGCCTAGGTGTCACTGTGTATCTCAGTATAATGAGAATAAATCCACATGTAATTCTTGAGGTACCATGTAGTTTAAATTCATGGGGCTAAGACATTATCCATGAATTTTAACATCATATGGTAAGGATGAAGGTGACTCATCATGAAAAATGAATATTGCGGCTAGACTAGGGTATAGGACCCGAGTGTCACTACGTATCTTGTTGGAGAAAAATCAAGCCAAAAGTAGATCTAAAATAGATTCCCCATACTGATTAAATTCACATGTGGAGAAAAATGGGTGGTTTAATATGGTCCCACGTATGGGGTGAGATGCTATATTGAATCCTCTTATATAGATTTGACTCGTACATAGGAGATTGGGGGAATTTCCCATATTGTGTTCTGTATGGGCCTAGTATTGAAGATCTTCACTCCATTATGTATCTCATTAGAATGATATTCAAGAAACATGTAGTTCTTAAGGAATCTATGTAGTTTAAACTCATGTGGAAAATAAATTTGTTTTTCCTTTTAAGGTCTTTTAGTGAGGACCATGATAATCCCAATGTAAATTGATATACCTTAATTAAACAGAGAATTTATTTACCAAAATACTTAAGCCCATATGATTTATTCTCGGTGTGAGAAAAAAGGATTGGAAAAGGTTTCTTCCACCACCAAAAAAAATACAAGGGAAGGAAATGGGAATTTAGATTTTTTAGTGGCTCTGGACCATGAGGTATGATCATGGCATCTCTATGTATTTCATTAGAATGAAAATCAAACCATATATAGTTCTTTAATCCCATGCAGTTTAACATCATGTGGTGAGGCTGAAGATAACCCTATGTGAAAGAGGGGAAATGTTTTTTATGGGCCCAAGAATGGAAAAATGGGTGTCACTACATATCTTATGATGGAAAGAATCAAACCACATGTAGATCCTAAAAGGTTCCCTATATAGGTATGACTCATTCATAGGGATTGGGGAATTTTTTTTGTGGCTAGACCCGAGATTAAAGACTTGGGCATCAATACATACCTCATTAGAATGAGAATCAAGACACACATAGTAATTTAAAGGTCATTCAGTTTATTTTCATGAAACAAGGACACTATCCATTCATTTTAACATCTTGTGGTAAAGACATAGGTCACCTAACATGAAAATTTTTTATCATTAAGGTTGGTCCTGATATTAGAGGTTCAGGCATCACTACTTATCCTGTGATGGAAGGAATTAATCCACTCATAGTTCTTAAAAATAGTTCCCCACATTAATCAGGTTTTGACATGGGGAAAGGGGACCTTGATTTTTTCTATAATGATGACTAGGACCAAGACATAGGGTAAAAGCTTTAGTATGTATCTCATTGGAATGAGATTCAAGCCATACGTGGTTCTAGAAAATTTCCTTGTGTAGGTCTAATTCATACACAGGGAAAGGGGGTTTTCACTTCTAGACCTAGTATGGGAGGTTTGGGAATCACTATATATCTAATTGGAATGAGAATTAATCCACACTTGGTTCTTGAATAAAAGTATGGTGGGTTACTAGCACTAAATATTGTGATCCACTCAACACAAATCAAAAAATTTCACAGTTTGACATCATGAAACAGGATGTGAACCATGAGTTTTAACGTCATATGGTCAGGATGATATACTATGTAGTTTTGAGTCTTACATCTTAGAATATATATCGTGTTTTATATTTTAACATCTTATGTCTATGATGATTATTGTGATATTACACAAAATATTTCTTCAGTAACCTTTCATTGGTTGGGGTTGTAATGAGATCTCCATCCATTGAGATCAAGGAATAATCTCCATTGGAGTGAACCTTGTTTATGGAGTAAGGTCCCTCCCACTTTGATTCAAGATTTGGGGGATTCTTTCCCTATATCATTAGAGTCTTAAGGACCAATACAAGTTCTCCTTGGAGGAATGAATGGAGGCAGGAATTCTAGTTAAAATATCACGCTATTTGATTTTGATAGACCTCTAATTGATGTAAGGTGTTAAATATTTTCTCATAAAGATTCTCTAATTCATCCATTTGTTTCTTTGATTTCTCATCTGTTGATAGCTTATCACAGATGGAAACACAAAGTGATGGAAACTGGACCTCAATGGAAAGGACTGCTTCTTTCCTATATACCAGTGAATACAGGGTCTCCCGTGTGGTGGTATGGGTTGTATTATGGTAATCCCATAGGGAACACAAGATAATATCAGTACAAGATTTGTGTATATTTATCCACCAACTTCTGTAGTATGTTCTAAAGGGTCTTATTGAAGGATGTTATCTTTCCATTTGTCACTGCATGATATTAAGATGAATTATTGGATTTGATATTGTACTCCTAATATAGCTATTCCACATCATCAGAACTGAAATTGGTGTTATTATTTGTTATTATTGTATGAGTGACACAAAATCTAGTAATGATTTTGGCCTTAATAAATCTGATGATGTTTTTATCTTTGACTTTTTTAGGGGAATTCCTTGGCCCATATTAGAGAAGAAATCGGTAACAATTAGGATGTATTTGAATTGTTTGTCCATAGCTAGAGGTTATGTCCCCACAAAATCCATTACCGATATAGAAAATGGCTAGGAGTATTTGGATTTATGTAGAAACTATGGGGGTTGATAGATAAAGTTGTCATTCCCTTGGTAAGAATGAATTTTCTTGGTGAATGCTATGCAATCTTGTGTCATAGTGGTCTAGTAGTACCCAAGCCTTTAGATTTAATAAGAAATCTTGAACCCTGATTGGTTGGAACCATAGTATATCAAATGTATTTATTTCATGATAGCTTAATTCTCTTATCCATCAATACATCTGAGAAGGATTCCCTCAAAGCCTCATTTATAGAGGACCTTTTGGTGATTTGGGCCATCATAAAGTGTGAAGTTGGTTTCCCGCCATTGGATTTTCTCTTTCACAACTCTTTATAATGGGATTAGTCCATTCTTGATTTATTACATGATAGTAATCATCCATCTATTGGTAGGACCATATAGTTCAGTGACAGGACTTATTTCGCTTATCTCTTCAGTCTTCACTTGAACAAAAGGTGAGACCATTCGGTGATGCACAATGTTGATGAACGTTTCATCCTAGTTTGGATCTTATAAATCCATAGCTACATTTTACAATGAATATTCCTAGGAATTATGTGACTATGGTAAGTGATTCAATGTTGTATCCAAGGGGAATTATTCGATTAACCCTTTAACATAGTCAAGAAGGGGGATTAGCTCTTCTTTTTTGATGGTGTAATCCATGTTGATTTGTTTGGTTACCAATTATGAGCCTCCTTTCACCTCTAGCTAGTATACTGGTATTTGAATCACAAATTTTAATCCTATAATGAGGGATTGATAATAAACCTCATTATTTTTACATCCTTCTAACAATAGGAAGAAGTAAAGAAAGACTTATTTTTTAGGAGAGATAATCATGATCCCTAACCTGACTTTGTTAAGATTAGGGTCTTCCATTCTCTTTCTTATTTGGATCCTGGAGGCATCGTCAAAAAAAAGTCCCCACATTTGGGTTCCACCTTGAATAGAGAATATATCCTCATCTAGAAATTCATTATTTAACAACGTTATTTTTGTAGATGGGTCTTCTCTAAGAAAATTTACCAAGGTCTGTCCTTTCATTGCTTTTTAAGGAATGAATTGTATATAAAAAAAATTTAGGATAACCTCCAATCATGCCAAAAATCCTTTCAACAAAGGAAAGATGATGATATATTTTATTGGGGAATTGTGAGAGACCAAATGGACCTTTTTGTGCTGCAATTAGTGCCTCTATTTTTGAATAGTGAAGATTAATGTCAGGCCTCTCTTCTCGTTATATGAATAATGAGTCTCATTGTCAATAATTGTTTCACTAAGATAATAAAGTTTGTTCTCATTCCCAATATCATTCTTTTTCTTGAGGAAGGTTCCTAGTTATCACTCAAGGTCTATAAAATATAAAATGATCTTATTTCCTTTTATGTGTGGCATTAGCATCAGTGGTCTCAAGATATATTTCTTGAGGATTTAAAATTATTTGTAAAAATCATCAGTCCATTGATATGTGACCCCCTACTTCATCAGTTTGGTTAAGGTTAATCACTTTCCTGCAAGGTTTTCTATGAAGCACTAGATGTCGGATGGGTTTCCTTGAAGTTCTCTCAATTCTTTAAGGTTTTTAGGATGTGACATTCCAAGGATAATTTTTTTTTCTTAGGATATACTTTGATGTTATGATGGCATACGTTGAAGCTGTGAAACTTTCCCAAGGATTCCCTAAAATCGCATTTTAAAGGGTTTATCTTCAGGTTATGTTGTCATAGCTTGTTGAAGATGGTATCCAAGTCATACAGGTGTCAAAATGATATTGATACATAACCATCAGTTTTTAAACATATAATTCTACAAACTTCCCCATGAAGGTTTTGAATTTGTGGTGCATGGCACATTGGTACATGGAATCAGTGTTCTTCAATCCAAATAGAATTAACTAATATAAAAATACCCCATGGGGGTCCTGAAGGTGGTTTTTTTCATCTTATTGGTCCAGATGAGTTTAATTTTACCCTGAATAGTCATCCATTAAGGAGAGGTCTTGATAACCAGCAATCACATCAATCAGTAGTTCTATGATTGGAACCAGGAAGTCATCTTTCGTACAATGCCTATTTATATCTCTAAAGTCTATGTAGACTTTAATTTTACCATTATTATTATTTAAAGAGACAATGTTGTCTATCCATTTTGGATATTTTACCTCCCATATGAATTCGGTCTTGATGACCTTGTCCACTTCGGCGTCAATTTTGGAGGTGTGTGTTAGGTGTGTCCATATTAACTGTATGTTTGTATCCTTGATGGTATTCTGGAAAACCCAAGTGATGGGTGGCCACCTTAAGATCAAAGCATGGAATATCTGTGTAATTATAGGTGAACACATCTTGGTGTTTCTTTATGAATGAGTTATATACCTTTTTTTCTTCATAATTCATGGTCACACACTGGTCAAAGTGGTTCGTGGATATTCATTTGTACCCAGATTTATTTCTCTTATTTTTTTGACAGTGATAGAGACACCTTCCTCAAATGCTAGAGGGGCATCCCTGTGGTGTTACTTATCTTCTTATCCCTCATAATTTACCTCTTATACCTATTCCTGAGAAGTAGTTGATGAAGAAAGTTTCTCAGAATTAGGGGGAGTCGACATTTGGACATTGGGAAGATGAAGTAACTATTTGTGGATAGATTGATGGAATGAGACCTTATTGGAGCTCCTAAGGGTATATGAGGTATTGAGAATGAGGATCCTAATTTTATCGCATAGACATGACAACTTATTCTATCATAGATGATGTAATATGGATTTTTTGAAGCTTATGGGATGGAATGAAGACATTTTCATCTGGGCTTTCATTACTACTCAGAGAGTTAACAACTTCCCCAGTGTTGTTGGGCTCAATTGTTAGGAATGCCATAACGGAAGTCACTAAATGTTTTCTTGAATTTTTTCACACCCCTTCGATTTTATTTATGGGCAGCACATACTCTACACTTACATTTTTTAAATTATTAGTTTTAATCATCTCTAGACCATTCAGGGCACTGATTCGGGTGACATCATCAGTCATGGATTTTTTCCCTTCCCTCTAGTAGAATACTGCATCAATATATTGTGATTCACAGGATTTTAATGGGGATTTTCACCATGAAATGTTTCAACTTGACCATTGATACAATATCTCAGGAATTGGTGGTATGAAAAAGGGATAACTACAAGATGATGTAGCCAGAGTCTTCCCAACATAATGTTAAAGGTTGTATCCTTATGAACAACCATGAATTCTGAGTCAGACATGAGATACCCTATAAAGACCTGACCCCAGTTTCCTAGATCCAGTGCCTTATTTCATTACATTTTCATGATTACAAGAAAGATGTATCCTGAAGGAATGAATAGTTTAGTAGTTTTGGAAAACTAGATACATGCATAAGTTCAACATTACAACTTTAAAGTAAATAATATATATATATATTCCATTATAAACATCTATGACTCCAATATTATCCCTATAATTCATCCACAATTTACTTTTTCATATACTAGAAAAATAAAACATAAGAAAGGGGTGAGCTCAGATGCTCAGTAAGGGTAAGCAGTACAGGGGAAGATATCATAAAGAAAAACATTATGTATGGTGAATAACTAAAAACACATGCCTCTAAAAAAATAAACTTGAACACAATATAGAAGAAATAAGAGCTGAATAAATAATTCCATAATAAAACAAAATAGTGGGTATTCTACTAGTCGAATAACCACACGAATTGTCAATTACTAGATTCATAATGATGGAATACATAATTCCATACATCATAACCATATCATCAAGGCCTCATTCCAATACCATAAATAACCATACTATCAAGGCCTCGTGTCAATACTCTAGTTTGTCTCATGAGACCTACCGATGCATCAAGGGGCTATAGTGGGTCCCTTATATCACTTAATAATTCTAATGAATACCTCATATAAATGGGAATAAACATAAAAAGTATATATATCCATATTGAAACTAACATATTAAATGTAAATAACTTTCCCCAAACATTAAAAAAATACTAACCATTTGAAGTAATATGGTGAATGATATCAAGGTAGAAATTCCACCATCATACTATTCATAAAAAATTAAATAAAATATATTGGATGATATAATAAAACATTAACCACATTTAAAATTAATAATAAATAATGGTGTTGAAATAGATGAAACTGCTCTTATAAAATCATCGAGTAATTCATGAGATAAATACTCTTTTAATTTGAAAATAAATGTTATTTTTTGGAAAAATCTCTATAAAAATAAGAATTTAATTAAGGTATATATTCATAATAAAATTATTTACTTTATAAAAAAAATCTAAAAATATATTATAGAGTTCCATTGAAAATAGGTAAGAATTTGAGAAATTCCCTTGAAACGGGCTTGTTTATCGGAAATAATTTTTGAAAGATCCTTTTAAAACATGTAACTCCAAGAAAAACAAAGAAGGATTATGATTTATATAAATATATATAACATTAAAACCAAATTTATGAGAATTAAATAAGTATAAATAATGATTTCATTTAGGTAATTATAAAATAAGAGTAACTTGAAAGAAAAATGGGTGTTCGGGTAGAAAACCCTTACCTTATGTATGAATATGTTCCGCTCTTGAACATAAGGTCATATAATATGAAATTATACTTATTAATAACTTAATTAATAAACTATTAGACATTTATTTATTTTATATTACTTTTATTAAGTTCATTTATGTCCTTATTGATAGGTTATAAGATTAAATTCCGTCGTTTCAGAGTGTTCGTTTCCTTGGTTTTCACGATCGGTATACTTGTATATGAGTATGGATGTTCATGTGGAATGGATATAATTATTCATAATTGAATTTTTATATTATTTATGAACATATATATGTGTTAATGGTTATATATATCATTTGGTTACATGGTATGAGTATAAATCATTATATGAAATATTAATGACAATCACTTAGATTATTTTTGCTGTATTTTGATTATTACGAACTAGTTGTGTTGTATGAATTAATATTATGAACATATATTGGTTCCTGAATATTAAATAGATTATAATAAATGTTTTATAGTATTTTTAAACTATAAAAATGGTTTTATTACCATTTTTTAAGGATAAATTAAAGAACAATACTTTTTCATCCATGAAGGTTGTAAATTGGCAGCTCATAAATGATGATTTTTTTTATAAAATAAAAGAGAGAGAAAGAGAGTGTAAGAAGATTTATAATGATTATTACATTAAAATGATATAATTACATTACATAGATGATAATAGAGTTATAAATATCATTTTTATAGAGGAGGTGAGTAAAGAATAACAAAATAAAGGAACATGAAATGAAATTAAGAGAAAGAAGATGTGGATTTACCCCTTGAATACACCTCTTTGAGAATCTTCTTTAGGGAAAGGGTTTGGTCTTTTAAAAAGACCAAGATCTCATGGATGTGTGGAGGGACTAGGGAAGAGTATTTGGGCTGAAATTTTAGGAGCTTAAAGGCTTAGAGGTGTGAATATAAGAGGGGGTGAGGGGTGGTTTTCATAGTGGAGGAGAGGAGTGATTTTTGAATATCTTTTCATTATTTTATAATTTTTCTCAAGACAAGTAATAGTGTTGATTCTTGTGACAAAAAATAGTAATAAGTGTATTTGAGTTCTAACCAAGTGTTCTTACATCATCCTTTCATCACCTATGACTCAATAAATTAGGTATTTAGCATTTATCATAAATTACTATATTTTACTATTCACCAAAAATTCAAATATGTTAGAAAAACCCTGAAAATTCACCCTAACAATTTTTCAATGTGTAGAATTAAAATATGGACCCCATTTTATCAAAATAATTTTCTAAATAAGTGAAATTTAATTTTTAAATAAAATCATCATTTACTCGAAAAATACATTTTTTAACTAAAACTAATTTTATAATACCCTGAAAATTTAACTAAGGTATTATTAAATTATCCTAAAATTATTGGACAACAAAATATTTATTTGGGAATAAATTTTATGAAAATTAATTTTATTTAAATCAATTTATTAATTTAAAATTTTAATTAAGTATTTTTTACTCACAAAAATACCAACACTTAATTATTAATTTCTAAAATACTCCATTTCATTTATAAGGTATCTAAATTTTATTTATACTTTCATGGGAAATGTTACTATTCATAAGGACCATATTACTATTCATAATGGTACATTACTATTCATAAGGGTCAAGTTATTATTCACCAAAAATTTAAGTTGATCTTAGGAGACTCTAAATATCTTATTAAACGTAACCATGTATGTCATTTTTTTGAAATTAAAATCATATAGGTTGCAAAATTATGTTTACTGGCTATGTTATAACAAATTTGTGTTTTGTAAAAACTCAGTGTCTCTTTCATTCAATATTAAATTTATTTATAAATCCTGGGGGTGTTACATTCTCCCCCCCCCCCATAAAAAATTCTTCCTCAAAATTCTAGAATTTTACCTCATAAAAATATTTGGATAGTTCTCCATTATAAGCTCCTTAGGATCCCATGTTGCTTCTTCAACTTTATGATTTTTCAAAAGTTCCTTTACCATTCATGTCATCTGATTCCTCAACACTTTTTCCTTAGTGTGTAGAATCCAGATTGGCTCTTTACAGTAAGATAAGTCAAGTTCCAATTCTATACCTTCAGAAGTGAGGACATGTGTTGGGTCTAGAATGTACTTTCTCAACAATGAGACATGAAACAAATTGTGTACTTTAGACAGGCTAGGAGAAATTGACAAATGATATGCCACAACTCCAATTCTCTCTAGAATTTCAAAATGTACAATGTACCTAGGGCCCAGTTTCCCTTTCTTCCCAAATCTTATAACACCCTTCCATGGAGATACTTTTAAGAAAACTTTATCTCCCACTTGAAATTCCAAAAACTTCTTTCGATTATCATCATAGATATTTTACCTTCTTTGATCTACTTTGATATAGGTTTTAATATTCTTTACCTTCATTGTTGTTTCCTTCACAAGCTATGGACCCACAAGCTTCCTTTCACTAACTTCATCCCAACATGTTGGTGTATGACATCTATTTCCATACAATGCTTCATATGGTGCCATTTTGAATGATATAATAGAAACTATTATTGTAGGAAAACTCCACCAAAGGTAAATATTGATCCCGCATACCTTTAAAATCAAGTGAGTATGATCACAAAATGTCTTCTAAAGTTTGGATTTTCTTTTATGATTTCCCATTAGTTTGAGAGTGATAAGAAGTACTCAATAGAAACTCAGTATCCAGGGCTTTCTAAAGAGTTTTCCGTAATTTTGATGTAAATCGTGGATCATGTTTAGAAAAAATTGAGAGATTTTATCCATGAATTATTAAAAATCCATTGACATAGAGTTTTGCATGGTGCTCCAATGGAAAATCCTACCTTATAGTGAGGAAATGTACAAATTTGGTAAGTCAATCAATAATTACCCATATTGCATCATTCTTTCTTGGAGTTTTGGTTAATCTAGTGACAAAATATATGGTGATTTCATCCCATTTCCATGTATTAATAGGTATAGGTTGCATGATTCCTCTAGTATTTTGTCATTTGGATTTCACTTATTTATAGACTAAGCATATTGATACATAATTTGCAATTCCCCTCATCATGTTATCCCATCAGAAATGTTCCATCAAATATCTATAAATCTTAGTGCTATCATGATGTATAGAGAAATTAAAACTATGGTAATCATCCAATAACTCCCTTTTTAGCTTGGGTATATCTAGAACACAAATCATCTTCCCAAATTTCATAATTCCTTCTTTATATATAAATTCTTGCAACTTCACATCATCTACATCACTAATTTTCTTTTAAAGACTCCCACCATTAGGCTAAGAACTTTTAATTATTTACAATAAATATGGTTGGGAAACCAATTGAAAAAGTAATGATGTTTTTCCTTCTTTTATAATTCCCATGTACATACTTACTAGATCTATGAATACAGGATCCCTTTCAATCCTCATTTTGTTTAAAACTCCATGATCCTTCCTGCTCAATGCATTATCTACCTTATTTTCCTTTCTAGGGTGGTAGTGTATAAAACAATCATAATCCTGGAGTAGTTCTATCCATCACATTTTCCTTATGTTGTGTTATTTATGTGAGAATATATATTTCAGACTCTCGTGATCCATATATATCTCACATATTTCACTATAGAGATAGTGTCACCATATTTTTAGAGCAAAGATCATAGAAGCTAATTCAATATCATGAGTAGGATAGTTTTGTTTGTGAATTTTTAACTACCTTGATTCATCAAAAATAACTCTATCATTCTACATAAGGACACAGTCAATTCCTTTCTTTGATGTATCACTATAGATCACAAACCCATCATTCCACGATGGTAGAGTTAGGATTGGAGAATTCACTAATATCTTCTTTAATTATTCAAAACACTACTCACATTATTTGTTTCATATGAACTTAACCCATTTACATGTAATCTTGGTTGACGGGTTGGCTAATCGGGTGAATTTGTGAATGAAACTTCAATAATAACCTGTTAAACCAATAAAACTATGCACCTAGGTTATGTTCATTGGGGTATTCCATTATTGAAAAGCCTTTTTATTCTTAGGATCAATGGATATTCTATCCTTAGAGACAATATGGCCAATAAAAGAAATGTATTTAATCCAAAATTCACACTTTCTAAACTTCCGATATAATTTATTTCTTCTAAGAGTCTTAAGAATAATGTACAATTGATTTTCATGATCTTTGTATCTTTTGGAGTATACCAAGATCTCATCAATAAATACCACAACAAATTCATCAAGATATTACTTGAAAACCTTATTCATTAGATCTATGAAGACAGAGGGTGAATTAGTCAGCCCCAAAGTCATTACTGTAAACTTGTAATGCTCATACCTGGTTCGAAATGCTATCTTTGGAATATCTTCTTTCCTCACATGAAACTAATAATTTCCAAATCAAAGGTCAATATTCAGAAAATATTGGGCTCCCTGAAGTTGATCAAATAAATCATCAATGCGTGGTAGGGGATACTTGTTCTTTATTGTTACATCATTGATCTCCATGTAGTAAATGCACAACCTCATAGATCCATCTTTATTTTTAATGAAATGAATAGGGGATCCCCATAGAGAAAAACAAGGGTGAATAAATCTTTTATCACTCAATTACTCTAGTTGTTTCTTGAGTTCTAATAATTCTATAGTGGTCATTCTATAAGGAGTCTTTGATATAAGTCTTGAACCAGTAATTAAATCAATCGAGAACTCAACTTTGCACTCTGGAGGATGTCTAGGTAAATCCGATGAAAAACATCAATATATTCTTTCACAATAGGCACATCCTCAATTTGAAAAGTTCTTTCCTCACTCATAGATATCGATTTCTCATCCTCCCCAAGAATTGAATTTAGTAGAGCTACTGAAGGAGGATCTAGATGAGAATCAAATGGTGATGTTTCAACCCTAAAGATAATGGATTCCAAATTGTTCTAAAAAATTGTAACTTCCTTCTTCTTTAAATATATTTTCAAATCATAATTTGAAAGAAAACCCATACCAAGGATTATATCAAATTCAATCATGGGTATGATGATAAAATCAGTAGATAGAGCACATTCATATGCCATAATGGGGACTACTTGACACATATATTTTTCATTGATACTTACCTTAAGATTTTTGAATGAAAACTCCTTTATTAAATCAAATTAGAAATATCTAATTTTCTTGTAAAACTAGGAAGATATAAAAGAATTAGATAATCCAGAATCAAATGAATCATTATCTAATTTTTGAGAAAATTATTAAAGTACCTGCCACCACATTATTAGGAACTTCAACCTCAGCAATTGTGACCACATAATCTTAGCCTTTATCCCTGAGCCTTCTTTGGGGAAATTTTCCTTGACACTTAGGATAGTCACTTGCATAATGTCCCTCTTCTTATATTACTTTACTTTAAAGTCATAAGTCTTAGATAATTTCTTTTCCTTATTGATAACACATGATATTATATCTTTGTACGATGAGAAACTTTGGGAGACTAGTGACCTTAATAGGAATGGTTTTAAATCATCAAATAATAGATCAATCTTGCTCCTTGGATTACATATGTAGTCTGCGACATGTATTTCTAATCTTGTGAGGTTAGATTTATACTTTTCAACATTCACATCCTATTTTTCCTCAGATTCAGAAACTTTCTTTCCATATCTTCTTGATGTTCATGAGGAAAGTATTTTTCTAAGAATATTTCCTTAAAATCCCTCCATTACATTTCTTATATTTATTTATATTCCTTTGTATTTTTAATTAAATACCACCATTGATCTATATCTCCTGATAGATGATAAACCACTATGACAACCTTCACTCTTTTGTTACATCCCAAAGTAATAAATATTTTCTTTAAAGAAATTATCCACTACTCTATTATGAATGGGTTTTTAGTCCCATTTAATGACGGAGGTTGTTGTCATATAAATTGGTCTAACATAGATCCTACATGTTGTTGATCCTAATGCTCCATATGGATAATTTTATTGTTCATAACCTAATTAAAATATCCCATTATAGTCATAAGTTTCATAGCACTAGTTGCAGAACCAGATCCAACATCATTATCCTGCATCGTAGGGAAATCCCTACATGGGATATGTGCATTCATGCAGTTTCCATTCCTTACACTAGTCATCATCTTTAAATAATGGTGTACATTATATTATGTTATGAATCATAATTTATAATATCAACTTAAATAATACTCATCATAAATTGAAATCATACCCATAACTAATCTCATAATCATAAATATGGTTTCTTTGAGTAAAAATTTACATTTAATTCCTTCATAATGGTTTGTAATAAAAATGTGAATTGTCCTAAGAATATCCCCCAAGAGTGTAAAACCAGGTATGTAGTAAGGCATGTTGTCATGTACCAAAATACTCCAGGTCAAGCCCGAAACTTCTTGTCAGAGTTGTTACTCATAGGTACATTTGTGCCAAAACCACATCCAACTATAATATCCAGACATGGATATATTTCCTAGAAAGATCCACATAATCTATTTCTTACCAAGATTTTAGGATGTTATTGTATGTTTATCCTAAAATACTATCTTAGGGTTTTGTTCCCTAATCTATGTTTTATAAATCTAGTTTCCATATTTTCTACTAAACTTCCTCTAATACCAATTATAAAGACCTAACCCCAGTTTCCCAGAGCCAGTTCCTTATTTCATTACATTGGCGTGATTACAAGAAAGTCATATCCCAAAGTAATGAATATTTTAGTAGTTTTGGAAAACCATACACATATATACATTAAACATTACAACTTTAAAGGAAATACAATATATATATATATATTACATTAGAAACATCCTTGACACCAAGATTATTCCTGCAAGTCATCCATAATTTACTTCTTTATATCCTGGGAAAATAAAACATAATAAATGGGTGATCTCAGATGTTCAGTAAGGGTAAGAAATATAGTGAAATATATCATAAACATAAACATTATGCATGGGGAATAACTAAAAACACATGTCTTTAAAAAATAATTTTGAACATAATATGGAAGGAATAAGAGATGAATAAATAATGCCACAATAAACTATAATCATGGGCATTATAATAGTAGAATAACCACATGAACTATCAATTACTAGATTTATAATGAGGTAATGCATAATTTTGAACATCATAACCATACCATCAATGCCTTGTGCCAAGACTATAAATAACCATATTGTCCAGGCCTCGTGCCAAGACTCTAGTTTGTCTCATGAGACCTACCGATGCATCGAGGGGATATAGAGGACCACTCCCAAAACATAATAAGTCTAATTAATTCCTCATATTAATGGGGATAAACATAAAAAAAATATACATTCAAATTGAAACTAACATATGAAATGTAAATAACTTTCCCCAAACATTAAAAATAAACACCAACCATTCTGAGTAATATGGTAATGGTATCAAGGTAGATCAACCACCATCAAACTATTCATAAACCATTAAATAAAATATAGTGTATGATATCATAAAAAATTAACCCCATTTAAACTTAATAATCAACAAGGGTGTTGAAATAGGTGAAAATACTCTTATAAAATCATCGAGTAATTCATGAGATAAATACTCTTTTACTTTGAAAAGAAGAGTTATTTTGGAAAAATATTTGTATAAAACCAGAAGTTAATTAAGATATATTTTCATTATAAAATGATTGATTTTATAAAACTAATTTTTTCTAAAAACAAATTATAGAGTTCCCTTGAAAATAGGTAATAATTGAAGAAATTCTCTTGAAACGGGCTTGTTTATAAAGAAGAAGTTTTGAAAGATCCTTTTAAAACATGTTACTCCCCATAAAATAAAGAAGGATTATGATTGGTACACATATATGGAACATTAACACATGATTAATGAGGATTAAATAAGTATAAATAATAATTTCATTGATGTAAGTAGAGAATAAGAGTAACCCGAAAGAAAAATGGAAGTTCGGGTAGAAAACCCTTACCTTATGTCTGAATATGTTCCTCTCTTGAACTTAAGGTTCTATAATATTAAATTAGAATTATTAATAACTTAATTAATAACCTATTATAAATTTATTTAGTTTATCATAATTTTATTAATTTCATTTATGTCCTTATTGATAGGTTATATGATTGAATTCCATTATTCTGGAGTGTTCATTTCCTTGGTTTTCACGATAAGTATACTTGTATATTAGTATTGATGTTCATGTGGAATGGATATAATTCTCCAGAATTTAATTTATATATTATTTATTAAAATGAATATTTATTAATGGTTATATATATCATTTGGTTTCATGGTATGAGGATGAATCATTAGATGAAATATTAATGATATTCACTTAGATTATTTTGGAAGTATTTTGATTATTATGAACTAGTTTTGTCGTATGAACTAATATTATGTACATATACTGGTTCCTGAATATTAAATAGGTTGTAATAAATATTTTATAGTCTAGTTAAACCATAAAAATTGTTTCATGGATAGTATTGAAGGAGAAATTGAAGAATGAGACTTCGTCATCCATGAAGGTTGTAAATTGGCACCTCGTGGACGATGATTTCATTAATAAAATAAGAGAGATAGAGGGAGAGAGAGAGTAAGAAAATTGATAATGGTTAATAAATTAACATGATATAATTATATTATATAGATTATACTAGAGTTACCAAGATTATTTTTACAAAGGAGGTGAGTAGAGAATAACAAAAGAAAGGAACTTGAGATGAAATTAAGAGAAAGAAGATGTGGATTTACCTCTTGAATACACCTCTTTGAGAATATCCTTAAAGGAATGGGTTATGGTCTTTTGGAAAGACTAGAATATACTGGACATGGGGAGGGACTAGGTTAGATTATTTTGGATAAACCTTGAGGAGCTTCAAGGCTTATAGGATTGAATAGAAGAGGGATTAAGGGGTGTTTTTAATAGTGGAGAAGAGGAGTAATTTTTTAATGTCTCATTCATTAATTTATTATTTTTATCAAGATAATAAATAGCATTGATTACTGTAACCAAAAATAGTAATAAGTGCATGTGATTTCAAACAAAGGTTTCTTACATCATCCTTACATCACCTACAACTCAATAAATTAGGTATTTAGCATTTATCGTAAATTACTGTATTTTACTATTCACCAAAAATTCAAGTATTTTAGAAAAATCCAAAAATTTCACCCTAAACATTTCATGATGTTTAGAATTAAAATATGGACTTCATTTTATCAAAATAATTTTCTAAATATGTGAAATTGAATTTTTAAATAAAATCATCATTTACTTGAAAAATACATTTTATAAATCTAAAACTGATTTTATAATACCCTGAAAAATTAACTAAGGTCTTATTAAATTATCCTAAAATTATAGGATAAAAAAGTATTTTTTTAGGAATAAATTTTATGAAAATTAACTTTCATTTAAATCAAATTTATTAATTTAAAATTTTAATTAAAAATTTATTACTCACAAAAATACCAACACTTAATTATTAATTTCTAAAATACTCCATTTCATTTATAAGGTGTCAAAATTTTATTTATATTTTCATGGGTGAAGTTACTAATCATAAGGATTATATTACTATTCATAAGGGTATATTACTATTCATAAGGGTCAAGTTACTATTCTCTAAAAATATAAGTTGATCATATCAGACTCTAAATATCTTACTAAATGCATTCGTGTATGTCAGTTTTTTGAAATTCAAATCACATAGGTGGAAAAATTATGTTTACTGGATAGGTTATAACAATGTGGTGTTTTGTAGAGACTTAGTGTTCAGTACATTCAATATTAAATTTATTTATAAATCCTTGGGTTGTTACATCCCCAAACTGATTTCTTAGTTTAATTTCTCCAAGAGACTTTTTCTCATTCTTTTCATAACCCTATAACATTATATTATAGGGTGACAAGTGGGATTCATTAAAACCCAATTGATAAAGTATCTAGACTGGAATGAGGTTGACTCTTTAGCCATTTTCAATGAAGGATCGTTAGATATCAATGTCATTTATCCTACCATATATATACAGGGGTATGACTGGTCCCTGTATGATGGAATCCTCATCCTGGTCTGTGAAAGAGATGATCATGTGGAAATATGAAGGATCATTCTCTACATGATATAATTCTGTAGCAGTAACTTTGAATTCTTGGGGGCTTGACAAGGCCTCTATGATTGCTTCCTGGAGGTATTTTGATAGACCCATAGCATCAAGGGTTGACAACTTGGTCAGCATCAGAGCTAATTTCTACAAAATATCATATTTATGGTCTAGAGGTCTATTATTATCAGCATGGGGATGCTCTTTTGCAGGTTCTTTAGGAAATGAAGTACTTGATGTGGAAAGATCATGTAAGAACCCAGATCTTCTTTTCAGGTATGTTTTCCTTTTTCTGGTGTTTTTGGAAAAAAGAGGAGTTTCTGAAAATTTTTGAAGTACACACCATGTACTTTATAAGTACACACCGTGTACACGGTTACCACGGGTAGCCGGGTGCTGGTCGTGTAGCGGCCATGCACACGGCCATGTGTGGTGACCTGGAGGCCGCCTAATGCCGGGGGATATGAAGGCAAGTACACGCCATGTACTTCTAAAGTAATCATTGTGTACTTTCTTTCTTTTTCATTAAACACACTGGGGTCGCGTCTAATTGGCAGAAAGCCTTCCTTCTAGGTTTGGTTCATCCGAGAGCGAGTGTACAACTACAAATCTTTTTCGAGCCCCCGACCGAGTGTCCATCCTCTGAATCAAACACCGTCAATTGCGTTGGAATCGCATCGATGAGTTCTCTCTTCTCCTAGAACATCATCCCTTGATTTCTCCTCTCT
The DNA here is from genome assembly GCA_963277665.1 of Viscum album. Taxonomy (NCBI): domain Eukaryota; kingdom Viridiplantae; phylum Streptophyta; class Magnoliopsida; order Santalales; family Viscaceae; genus Viscum; species Viscum album. The sequence goes on along the minus strand of OY728146.1, from coordinate 2,094,235 downwards.
CGTGTGATATCGTTGGTTAAACATTTTAGAAGTTTTTTTAGATCTACGGCATTATAAGGTGATTCAAGGATTTAGATTCAAGAATATCGATCTCACAATGCTGAGGTTTGTTCTTTGTGCCTTTCCCTTGAAGGTATTTGAGTTATATGTTCAAATTTCCCAATACCCTTGAATGAGGTATTGTGTGTTTAAAGTTTTACCCTTTTTAATTTCCTGCTATGCTTGTATGCTTGAATAGATATTAATTTAATATGAATAGGGTTAATTTCTATGCTTTGAATGTGCTTTCCCATGCATGTTTATTTGTGACCATCTGGTTCTGCTTATCCTGATAGGATGCCATGCTTGTTTTCCCATGATTAGTATTGTAGGATGGAGTGATTTGTTTTCTGAGATACTGTTATGTTGTAGACTATTAGCCAAGTAGTTCTTAAGGTTTACTTTGGCCACTACGCTTTGTGATACTTGTTGAATTACACAGGGTCATGAGAACCTGATGTAGTAGACCATAGGGATAATGGACGTAAGGGCTTCTCCATAGTGTCTTTTATAATATTACGATGTGAGACCATAGGGGGAATTGACGTTGAGTGCTTCCTCAGAGTGTCTGTAGTTCCTCGACGTAGGCCACAAGGGGAATGAGATGTTGAGTTCTTCTCTAGAGCACCTTTAGTACCGATATGAGACTATAGGGGTAATTGATGGTGAGTGCTTCCTCAAAGAGTCTATACATAAGCTGAACTAGAGGGGTTAGACTGTGTGTGCTTCCCAAAGGGTTTCTTTTACTTGTATGTTGAACCATAGGGGATAGGTTGTGTGCACTTCCCAGAGGGTTACTTGGTTTGATTAGCTACTTTCTTTATATATGGAATTGAATGCTATTGAACTGTAGGAATGTTTAATACTGAGTACTTCCTTGTTTACTATTTTCTTTTACTTATTACCTGATATATACTCACTAATTATTAAGCACAAATCTTTTTGTGGTTTCCTACTAGGATTTAGTCTCACACCCTGTTTGGGTCATGCTTTTGGGCCCAAACAGATTATATTGTTGCAGATATAGATAAGGGAAACCTCCCTTCTACTTCAGGTGCTTGATTTGTTGTTGAGATGGAGAGCATGGGACCAAGATGAGGCTTGCGATGCTAAGGAGTTGTTTATCTATTTTCTTTTGTAATTTGGATTAGTACTGTATTTCTAGAACTGTGAGTTGTATGGATGTTTTCCTAGACATTTGTATCATGCATCATTTATATATGTGATCATGTTTATTCTTTCAGTCTTTCATTGTTTATTGTGGTATGGTGTTATTACCGCTTCGTCTTTTGTATATCTATTTACTTCCACTTTGTTAATCTACCAATGAGGGCATAGTTTCTCCACTATCACACCCAATTCCCTCACTGCTAGTCGGCAGCCTCTAGCATTCGGGGAAATGCGCTTGAGGTCATGTGACCAACCGGGTTTGGGGCGACTCTGGGTGGCTTCCAGAATCGGGACGATACAAAGTGGTATCAAAAACAGGTTTTGATCCTCTGACCTGTGGGTTATGGGCCCCATGAATCGGAATTTGGTGGATCATTGACTTTTTATCCTTGGATATTACATGTATAAGATACCAAGCTTTGATTCTCAGGGAGTATGGGCCCTCACGGATCAGAATTTGGAACATTAATGTTCGTTTCAGTGTTTTTTATGTTTTCCGAAGTAGTTTTTGAGGCTTACTGTCTGGAAAAAAACCCATAATACATGGCGTGTAATATTGAATACATGCCATGTGTTCTTCTGTTCAGGGAGAAACTATTTTTCTTAATTAAACTCCGTGTACCCTATGTACACGTCGTATAGTCTCTAATCGTGTCACTGGTTGTGTGGGAAGAGACACGGGGTTGGGAAATCCTTGGGGAAACATGGTGTGTACCGGTTTCACATGTCGTGTTGTGTAAACCATGTGTCCACCCATGTAACTAATGACATGGATGGATAGAAACTTAAGCAATACATGATGTGTTTATATGGAACACGCCATGTAGTGTAACCTGAGTACCCGGTCGTGTAATGAACAACACGGGTCGGTGGAAATACTTTGGTATACATTGTGTCTATCTGGAACATTTCATGTAGTGTGAGTCGTGTATATGGCCATGTCACTAACAACACGGGTCAGTGAAGCTCATCTAGTACACACCATATCTGGCACAAACATGTTGTGTAGTGTTGTTCTAGGAGAACCGTGTGTCTTAGTCATGTAAGTGAACTCAATCAGGGGAAGAGGATTCAAGTACATGACATGTGTTAGGATAACACGTCGTGTATGGGGTGTTACACGACCAGTTTTAGTAGAATCACACTCCCATGTGAAAGGCTTAAGGGAACATGTTGTGTAGACATTATACACATCGTGTATCCTTGTTTTGTAAAACTTGAATGCTTTCTTCTCATGTTCCCTTATTACCCTTCCAACTTTCAATCCTTAATAATCTTGATCAAAGGTGTGCATTTGACCTTGCAGATTCATGCCACCGAGATTTCCTCCAGTTGTACACTAGTTACAGGGCAACAATCAGACACTGGACATGGCTGATTAGGAACTTCTTGCAGATCCTCCAGTTGTGACAGTCTTGGCACCAACAGTTATACCTGACACAGGTGTTGATTCATAGTTTAGGGAGGGCTTTATGAGGATGATGAAGACCATTCAGCGGGCACTTCCTCCTGCCCCATCAATGGAAGAATTGATGCAGGTCTTTTAGCAACATCCGCAGCCCACTTTCTCAGGGGACGAAGGACCACATGCTATAGAGTCATGGATAGAAGCCATGTTGATGATCTTCAAGCATCTGGATACTCCTTTGGAGAGGAGGGTCAATCTCGCTACATACATGCTTCAAGATTCTACCAAGAGATGGTGGGATGTGATCTCACAGGCGGGATGCCAGCAGGTTATGGTGTGGGATGAGTTCCAGTGTACCTTCTACGACTACTTCTACTCGGAGACTTTGAGGGCTGATCGAGCCCGAGATTTCATGATTCTAGAGCAGGGTACTCCTTCTGTTATGGATTATTCCCCACGCTTCATCGAGCTTCAGCACTTTACACCCTTCCTAGGAGGGAGATGGGTTGTTCTTAGAAAGGAAGTTTAAGGATGGTATCAAGCAGGATATCTGATCTTAGGTGAACATCTTATGGTTGACTTCTATCACTTCTATATTCAACCAGGCACTGATCACATAGTGCAATATGAGGGATTCTAGAGTTGTGGTCTAGATTAGTTCAGCATCTAGAGTTAGTGCTTCTCAGGCTGACAGCAGAAAGCACTGTAGGGAGACTACACGAGGAGATTCGAGTAGGCGGGATGCACCTTCAGGTAGCCATGTGGTATGATACCAGTATGGAAAGGTTGGGCATATGAGGCCATAGTTCTAGAGAGACCCAATGGAGTGCTGATCTTTTAGAAAGATGGGTCATCTTCAGCGCTTCTATCATATCTTCTCACTAGCAGCTGGTGACAGGGATTCTTCTATGACTCCTCGTTTAGGAGCGGCACAACCAGTTTATCACCAGACTGGGAACTGGAGTTCTTTCGACCATTCAGGTAGAAGTGGAGGTCATAGTTGTGGTAGTCAGTTTCCAGGCTTTCAGCGACAGCAGGGTGGACTAGCGCAGAGTGGTTAGGGAGGGTCACATGGCTGCGGTATAGGTCAAACTTTTGCAGTGGAGTAGACCCACCAGGGGAAGGATCCCATACCCTCTATAGTTTTAGGTACCATTATTATTTCCTTAGTTTTATCTTCTTCTCTTTTTGATATGGGGGTTTCCCATAGATTTATATCTGTTTCTGTTTTGGAGATCCTTGGGCTCTATATCTTTTCTTTTGTTGATATCTTGACGGTAGACACTCTGTTGGGGACTAGAACGGCTAGTGTATGTCAGTGCAAGGAGTTCCCTCTTGAGGTTGGTGGGTGTCACTTCTTATGGGACCTCTATGTATTATAGATGATAGGCTATGATGTGATTCTAGTAATGGACTGCTTAGTTCCCTTCTAAGCAGTTGTCGATTTCTATCACCGTAGGGTGAGTTTCACATAACTAGAGGGTGGATCATTTCTTCGCAAGGGTGAATGGGTTGTCTAGGTGAGCAGAGAGGGACCCAAGAATCATGGTTTGGGAGGAGTTACAGATCAGATCACTAGTCTATATCTAGACGACCAGGGGACTTCACAGATGGAATTTCTTCCAGTGGGGGATCATTTTAGGGATTTCTTTCCAGAGGACTTTTCAGGTTTTCCTCTAGAGCGTGAGGTGGACTTTTCTATTGATCTCATACTAGGAATGGCACCGGTGTGCATTCCTCCTTATAGGATGGCTACGCCAGAGTTACAGGAGCTCAAGAAGTAGTTGGAGGAGTTGCAGACAAAGGGTTTCATCCGACCCAGTACTTCTCCTTGGGGTTTGCCTGTTCTGTTTGCGAAGAAGGCAGACGGTACCCTTAGACTTTGTGTGGATTATCATAAGTTGAACCAATTTACGGTCAAGAACTGATATCCCCTGACAAGGTTTGATGAGCTCTTTTATTATCTTTGAGGATCCTAAGTATTCTCAAAGATTGACTTGAGATCTGGCTACCATCAGTTGCACGTTAGACCATATGATATACCTCTTACAGCCTTCTAGAGTAGGTATGGTCTATACGAGTATGTGGTTATGTCGTTCAGTCTCACAAATGCGCCTATAGTTTTCATGGAACTGATGAACCGAGTGTTCCATCCATACTTGGATTCCTTTGTGGTAGTCTTCAGGGACGATATCTTGGTGTACTCTCACAATCGACACGACCATGCTACCCATCTTGAGATGGTTTTGAGTACACTAAGAGAGCATCAGTAATATGCTAAGCTCTCAAAATACCACTTTTGGATGGACCAAATTCTCTTCTTAGTTCATGTTATCTCAGAGATAGGAGTATCAGTAGACCCATATAAAGTGAGATCAGTAGTTTTTTGGGAGCATCCGAAGAACTTGTTTGAGGTACGAGGTTTTCTAGGGATGGTTGGATACTACAGGTGCTTCATACAGGACTTTTCACGCTTAGCAACACCACTGATGGGTCTGACTGAGAAGGGTGTGAAGTTCTTGTGGTCAGATTCTTGTGAGTTATCCTTTCAGGAGTTGAAAGGGAGGTTGACATCTGCATCGATACTAGTATTTCCAGATCCAGGAAAGAGCTACATTGTTTACTGTGATTCTTAAGGTATCGGGCTAGGAGTTGTGCTTATAGAGGGGGAAGGAGTCATTGCGTATGGGTCTCGGTAGTTGAGACCACAAGAGAGAAATTACCCAACACATGATCTTGAGTTGGTAACTATTGTTCATGCCTTACACTATTGTAGACATTATCTTCTAGGAGTGAATTTTGTGGTTTTCACCGACCACAAAAGTCTCAAGTATATCTTCACTCAGTGCGATCTGAATTTAAGACAGCGAAGGTGGGTTGAGTACCTTTTGTCTTTTGACTTCGAGCTTGCCTATACGCCTGGGAAAAGAAATGTAGTGCCTGATGCACTGAGCAGGAGGACTCAAATACAAGCAGTTCAGGAGGCCAGCAGTGAGTGGTATCTTATAGCTATGTTCTCTAAGATTCATTTGTAGGTTCATGATAGACATGGGAAGACTTGTCTTTCTTCTGTAGCTATTACCCCTACTCTACTTGATCGAGTGTGAATGAGGCAGCTATCAAGTTCTGAAGGCCTAGTCCTATAATAAAGTGTGTCAGGAGAGGACCCTATTCCTGGATGAACCATAGGCAAGGATGAGATCTTTCATTTTCATGGGCGTGTATGGGTGTCAGCAGACATACGCGAGGAGCTGATGCAGTATTTTCATTCCTCAGTTTGGGCAGTTCATCCTGGTGTCACCAAGATGTATCATGATATACACCAACAGTATTGGTGGCCAAGTATTAAGAGAGATGTTGCTGGTTTCGTCATGAGGTGTTCCACCAGTTAGCAGGTGAAGGTGGAGCATCAGCGACCAGTAGGTATTTTTCAGTAGTTACCTATTCCTGAGTGGAAGTGGAATGATGTCGTGATGGATTTTGTGACAGGTTTTCTGAGGTCGCCTCGATTAAATTTTGTATTATGGGTTTTCATTGAAAGACTCACAAGGTTTTATCGCTTCTTTCTGATCAAGGAGACCTTCATGTTGATGATCTAGGAAGATTGTACATCTGAGAGAGTGTACGTCTACTTGGAGTTTCACACTCCATTGTTTTAGATAGGGGTGCACATTTTACCTCTTTGGGTCTGAAAGGGGCTTCATAAAGCATTGGGTACACATGTACTTTTGAGTACAGCTTACCACCCTCAGATAGATGGCCAGTCCGAGCGTACGATTAAGGTTCTTGAGGATATGCTACGAGCATGCATCCTTGATTTTGGAGGTACGTGGGAGAAGCACTTACCTCTTATAGAGTTTTCCTACAATAATTGTTTTCAAGAAACTATTCAGATGGAACCTTACGAGGCTTTGTACAGTAGGCCATAACGATCACCCTTATATTGGCTGGAGGCAGGAGAGGCCGCTATGCTAGGACCTCATCTTGTCCAGGAGACCACAAAGTAGAAAGTGTTGATTCAGAAGATGATGGTTACTGCACTATCTCGACAGAAGTCTTATGCTGATCGGCGAAGACGACCTCTGGATTTCAAGGTCGAGGATCAGGTTTTCTTGTGTTTCACACCGAGGTTGGGACAGAGAAGGATTAGGATACAGGGTAATCTTTTGTCGAGGTACGTCAGGCCGTTTAAGGTGTTGGAGAGAGTTGGACCGGTTTCTTATCGTTTCAAGTTACCTCAGAGATATCGGGCTATGCATGACGTTTTCCACATTTCTTAGCTTTGATGTTACTTCTCAGACCTACATCATGTTCTTCAACTTGAAGAGGTAGACCTGGAGGTGGACGCCTCATTTAAGGATCATCCTATCCAGATTGTTGATCAAAGTGCGAAGCTTCTCCGTGGTCGGTATGTTCCTCTGGTACGAGTGCTATGGCAGCACGAGCGAGTACAAGACGAGACTTGGGAGATGGATACCGATGTACGATCACAATGGCCGGAGCTATTTGGGGTTTCTTCTTCTACACTGCCTTTCTAAGAAATTCGGGGAAGAATTTCTTTAAGGGGGAAAGTTTGTAAGAAACCAGATCTTCTTTTCATGTATGTTTTCCTTTTTCTAGTGTTGTTGGAAAAAATAGGAGTCTCTGGAAATTCCTGAAGTACACACCGTGTACTTTATAAGTACACACTGTGTACTCGGTTACCGCGGGTAGCCGGGTGCTGGCCATGTAGCAACCATGCACATGGCTGTGTGTGGTGAACTAGAGGCCACCTAATGCAGGGGCAGATGAAGGAAAGTACACACTGTGTACTTCTAAATTACATGTCGTGTACTTTTTTTTATTAAACACACCGCGGTCGCATCTAATTGGAAGAAAGCCCTCCTTCTAGGTTTGGTTCGTTTGAGAGTGATGGTACAACAATAAATCTTTGTTGAGCCCCCGACCAAGAATCTTTCCTCCAAATCAAACACTGTCGGTTGCATTCGAATCGCATTGGTGAGTTCTCTCTTCTCCTATAACACCAGCTCTTTATTTCTCCTCTCTCATGTGATATCGTTTGTTGAAAGTTTTAGATGTTTTTTTAGATCTATGGTTTTATAAGGTGATTCAAGGCCTGAGATTCAAGAATATCGATCTCACAATGCTGAGGTAGGTGGTTTATGCCTTTTCGTTGAAAGTATTTTATTTATATGTGCAAATTACTCAATACCCTTGAACCGGTTATTGCATGTTTATGTTTTTACCCTTGTTAATTGCCTGCTATGCTTGTATGCTTAAATAGAGGTTAATTGAATGTGAATAGGGTTAATTTCTATGATTTGAAAGTGTTTTCCCATGCATGTTTGTTTATTACCGTCTGGTTTTGCTTAGCCCGATAGGCTGCCTTTCTTGTTTTCCCATGCCTAGTATTGTAGGATGGAGTGATTTTTTTCTGACATGATGTTATGTTGTATACTATTAGCCAAGTAGTTCTTAAGGTTTACTTTGGTCGTTATGCTTTGCGATACTTGTTGACTTACACAGGGTCATGAGAACCTGGTGTAGTAGACCATAGGGAGAATGGACTTAAGGGATTCTCTAGAGTGTCTTTTATAATATTACGATGTGATTCCATAGGGGGAATTGGTGTTGAGTGATTCCTCAGAGTGTCTTTAGTTCCTTGACATGGGCCATAGGGGGAATGAGATGTTGAGTACTTCACCAAAGCGCCTTTAGTACCGATATGAGACTATAGGGGTAATTGACGGTAAGCGCTTCCTCAAAGAGTCAATACTTAAGCTGAACCATAGGTGTTAGACTGTGTGTGATTCCCATAGGGTTGCTTGTACTTGTATGTTGAACCAGAGGGGATAGGTTGTGTGCAATTCCTAGAGGGTTACCTACTTTGATTAGTTACTTGCTTGATATATAGAATTGAATTCTATTGAACTGTAGGAATGTTTATTGTTGAGTACTTCCTTGTTTACTACTTCCTTTTACTTATTACCTGTTATATACTCACTGACTATTAGGCACAAATCTTTTGTTGGTTGCCTACTGGGATTTAGTCTCACACCCTGTTTGGTCATGCTTTTGGGCCCAAACAGATTATATTATTGTAGTTATAGATAAGGGACAGTGCCCTTCTACTTCGGGTACATGATTTGTTGTGAAGCTAGAGAGCGTGGGACTAAGCTAAGTCTTGTGATTCTAAGGATTTTTTTATCTATTTTCTTTTTTACTTTGGATTAGTACTGTATTTCTAGCATTATGACTTGTTTGGCTGCTTTCCTAGACATATGTATCATGCATCTTTTATATATGTGATTCTATTTATTCTTTCAGTCTTCCGCTATTTATTGTGGTATGGTGTTATTACTGCTTCCTATTTTGTATATCTGTTTACTTCCACTGTGTTACTCTACCAATGAGGTCATATTTTCTCCACTATCACACCCAAGTCCCTCATTGCTAGTCAGCAGCCTCTGGCGTTCAGGGAAATGTGATTGAGGTCATGTGACCAACCAGGTATGGGGCACCTCTGGGTGGATTCCGGAACCAGGATGTTACAGATAATCCCTTGTAAGTAGAACTTGATTTGCTTCTACTCGTAGTGGATTAGGTCAACTAGGTGTTCTTGCACACCGAGGTTGATTAGGTGATGACGTATCCTTTAACTGATATTCTAGGATGATCCTTTCAGAGGAAACTCTAACATGTGTGAGGGAACTTTCTTACTCCTTTTGAGATTATTGGATAGATCTCTCATGAGTTTTGTTCATTTCTATGGTTAAAGTAGGGACACGATTAGAGTAGTAACTCCTAGTATGACTGTGTCTCCCCCTGTATCCTTGAATCTGATGGCCTCTTCTCCTAGTTCCCTAATCAAATATAGGGAATTTAGGTTTATACTCATACTCATCATATAATAAGGGATCCATTAAGTGAATAATGTTAATGGAACTAAAGATCAACTCCTAATCTGATAAATATTTCATCTAGTGGGTTGACTCTTATTGTACCGTTTGGTGGGGTGGTGCCCATGCTTTTGGGACTATAGGCAAGAAGTCTTCTAATGTTAAAAGACAAAATTATCCTTGGAATAGACTCTTCTTCCTGATTTTTCTTCTTTATCTTCCATCCATGTTGTTTTTTAGATGACTAGCTCACAGAGGATTGAGTTGTCGAGGAATCCAGTTGAGACATGGTAGAAGCAGCTAGGGGAATATTAGACTGCTTCAATTGTGCCCGAAGGATATCATGAGTTTGTTTGATTTTCCTTCTAACTATCCAATCAATAAAATTTTCTATACCCTTTCTATTAACCTCTTGACATTCATTCTCATCCTCCATATCAGTGGCAGAAACACATGCTACTGGAGCAGGTGGCCTTCCCAACTTCACTTAACTGGATTCCACTATTTTCTGTAGGATGTCTTTGAAAAAAACACTCTTATATGTTGTTCCACAATTATAGATGGAAGGGGAAATAGTTTGGGAGATCTTTTTCAATATCCTTTTTAGAATTCTTAGGATTTTGTAACTTAATAAAGTTTTTTCCAATGTAGAGATGAAGTAGATAGGGACTTGGTCACTTAAAAAAGAATAAACCTTTTTTTCATAACCTCAAACTATTTTTTCCTCTACTTCATTTGATCATCTTAACAAGGTGGACATTTTTTATGATGCTTAGAAGGTGGATCCATACGATATGGAATGGTCTTTGAAGAGAGAGCAAGTGTAGGGTCCAACTTAAGTGTAACAGTGACAGCCACTAATTTACCCATTCTCTTTCCTTGGTCTGATTGAATTACTCGGGACATAGACTTGGTTTGTGGGATGGATTCTTCCACTCTTTGAGAAATCTCAGTGAGGTCCTGAAACCCTCCTTTGTATTTCACATGGATGAGTGGTGTGTGCAACTCATCAAAACGATTTTCTATACATATGGCTAATAAGTCTTCTTAAGGAAGTTTTAGGTTTAAGGATTATGTTAACCCTTTCCACTAAGCAATAAAATCAGAGACCCTTTCATTCTCCCTCTATTTGCAGTATTACAGTTAGAGGAGTGTTTTATTCTATAATTTTGAGCTGAATTGGAAGAAAAACGTCTGGTGAAGATTTTCCCACCCCATAATTAATAGATTTGGTAAGCTAGCATGCCATACAAAGGATGGTCCCTATAGTAATTTCATGAAGCACCTAAGTTTCACTGTAACATCCCAAGTTTTTAAAAGGAAACACTATGTTCAATAGAATACATGATGTGCCACATTGAGGTTAAATGAAAAACTAAATATTATTATTTAAATGTTACCATTATAACTTTGTCATTAGAATAGAGGGAATAAACATGATTAACTGAATTATGAAAATATTGTATAAAAATTTAAATATAATGAATTATTTTGTGACCAATTATTTATAAATGAAAATAAAACCCTTTTTTAAAAGGAAATAGGTTTCTAAGAAACCTATTTAAATACGTACAAGTGTGTTTTATACCAATAAAATAAAAAAATCACACTTTTTGTATTATATTAATGAAATATATATTTAATATATTTAATTTAATGTTTAAAATTCATCCTATATTTTTTATACACAATATATAATAACAAATCCAATTTTACACATAAAAGATATATTTTTATTAAAAGGTTATTTTACAACCTTTTGATGGCGCACTTGTTTTAAATATAATTTTTGAAACTAATATAAATTCTATTTTACAAAATAAAATTTTTAATTGAAATGGTAATATAAAAATTTACTTTTATTGAATTTTTGTTATTTTTTTGATAAGATTCATGTTTTGATGAATAGTGAAAAACATCTCAATTTTAATTGAAAAAATATTTTTTATCTAAATAATTTATAATGTCAATTTATATTTTTGATTGGTTTTAAAGTATAATTAGATAAATTATACATAATTTAATCCAATTTATGTCATTGTAATCAACTTCACAATGAATTTGGATATAAAAACATTTCAATCTTTTGATCGTTTCCACTTTAAAAACATGTCTTCCCATTCCGTCTACGGGATTAATTTTAAAATTAATTTCTAAAACTTATATGAATTTAATTATGAAAAATAGATTCCATATTTTTAATCATAAGGTACAAATTTATTAAATAGGTCCCTTTTATTTTTTTGGCCAATATAAATAGTAAACATAGTAATTTTAATTACCACGGTTATGGGTAAAACGAGTAATTAAGGGTAACAATAATATTATAAATATTATAAAATTACCATAATACTCATCCTAATTTTATTGGATGAGTTATTTTAAACCAAAATCATCTTTTTTCCAATTTTATGGCCTCTTGGAGCCACTTGGATAACTTTAAGTCTTTTATAGTATTTTATTTTAAGAAAATTCAAATATGTCATACTAATGTTTTTAATAAGTATTACATTTTTAATATGTGGTTATTCAAAATATATCTTTGACTATAAATATGCATTTAAAATAAAAAAAATTATTCATCATGGTAATTTATTTTTAATTTTTAGGAAATAAATAATTGCCTTAAAGGCTTAAACAATGATGATGTGGTAATTGTTCGATAAATGGAAATATCAAATAAATGATATTATAAATATTAAAATAAATATAATTTGAGATAATTGATGTCATAAAAAATTATATGATATAGAAATATTAGGGGTGTATTAAAGGTTTTTTTTAGAAATTATGTTGTGTATTTATATTTTTTAAAAGTCAAAGTAATGAATGGTGTCAAAATTGACATTAATGATATTTTAAAATAAATAATATTTTATTAAATGATAAAAAATAAGAAAAATATAACAATAATCCAAATGATTAGTATAGGGTTTAAAATATTATGAAATATCCATTTATGGTTCGTTTTTCATTTTATAGTAACTATATTAACTCTTAAGGAGTAAAAACACAAGTTGTCGTAGTAAGCGTTAAAGGGATTAAATGGGGGTTAAATCCAAAAGATAAGGGTAATAATGTGACCTAAAATTTTCTAAAAATTATTTTATGAGAGTATTTATACCCATAAATATATTATATTATAAGTAAATCACATTTTAAACATTTTTAATTGAAAATTAATTTATATTAATTTAATATTCTTAGAGTTTCCAAAAGTGCACCTCACCTCAATTATAAAAGGGCACCTCCTACCTCACTTATTCACAACACCGTGAGACTTATATATTGACTAAACCATGATCATTTATCCTAAAAACATCTTTATACAAGTTATGGATATCATGTTCTTCCAAAAAAAGACCAACCCTAGATCCCTTAAGAAGATATCTTAAGGAAGTCCGCCGAAGAAGAGGTAATCATTTTTACCAACTCGTCCAAGTTCATTTATTCTTATACATAATCTTCATGTGTTATTTCCTAGATAAAGTAATAAATTTGGTATCATATATATTATGAGATTTTTTTAGGATTATGGTACAACCATATTTCACCTTTTATCCGTCTTATGAAAAACAAAAACACTGTGTGTTAGTACATACAACTTACCATCTCCACACTGTGGTGTAATCTATTTTTCATTACCACTTTACTTAGATGGGTATAATGATGAAAATAATGGATTTATATGATTATTATTAAATGATATTGATTCTATAAAAATTAATATACCATGAAATTCCTTACCCTTTCACCATTAAGGGAATTATATCATCACTGATTGCGTATATATACAGCCTACCATCTCCATGACGTGATGTGATTTATTTTCCATGTTAAACATTCAAGAATGATTATAACAATGTATATGATGAATAAATATGATATATATAAACTTAATATAATTATTTAGATAAAATAAATATATCCTATACATAATAAATAGGACTTACATGACAAAACATGCATAGGAAAACAAAGCAGTTAACACACAAAACAAGGGTAATAATGAAATATTATTAAAAAAATGATATAAGAGGATCATATATGATATCATAAATATGGATATGGTTATGGTTCTGGTATAAATTAATAACATTCATTAAACCATTATATAGGAGGTTCAATAACATTCAACTAAAAGAAAGTGCAATGTAAGGGTTTATTTCACAATCTCATCGTTATTCGGGATTGTTTTTGTTTAAGTCTCCACTTGGGAATATTTCTCCTCCATGTCCATGTTTCTTAATAATGTTTTAAAAAAAATACTATTCTCCTATTATTGTTTAGTTTCATTTTTAACCCTTTTTTTCTTTTTAAAAAATTATTTAAAAGGTATATTTTGTTGTTTTCTAAATAAGGTTCTTTAAGACTTTTTCGACAAAAATACAGAAGGAATGTTTTTTTAACATATATGGTGTGAGTATATTTTCCCATTATCATGACACCATAATTCCTTATAAATTCATTTATAATTTTTTTAAATTATTTTTGAATAAATTTTTTCCTTTTATAATTGCGTAGTGTTTTAAAAATAAGTGATTTCTAAAGAGAAAAGGGGTATTTTCATCACTATTTTTTCAATGATTTTATTAGAGTATTTTCATATTTGTCAACACAATCTATTAAATATTATTATTAATTGAGAATTATCTATTATTATATCATATACCATATTTTATTGAATATTTTATGATCATTTTTACTTTGGATGTTCTATTTAGATACAATTCTTGGTTTATGGTTAAAGTATTCACATTTCATATGCTAGTTTTTAATATGAATATTTATGTTTGTTTATGTTTCACCAATTTAATATGAGGAATTAATTGGGCTTAGTAAGTGATAGGTGTGTCCCACTATATAAACTCGATGGTATTCATGAGCCCTTGAGGAATTTCTGGATGAGAAGAAGCTTAAACAGGGATAGCGACCGGTAGGGCCATCTGTGGAGGAACTGCTGGTATCTGTCATGTATAACCTATAGGGGAAGATATGTGAGGATATTACTATACTTTTTTTGGAAATATACCCAATATATGGAACTACCAATATGCTTCTATGGGGTCCATGTATATTAGTGGTTGTTATCCTACATTGAGCAGATTTTCCGAATCTGTTTCTGTTGTTATAGAAAACCCTCTTTATTGAGGTGCGCCAATCATGAGTGTGAGTTAAGGATATGCTTGTAGAACATATCCAATAGGAATTATACATCATATTAGTTCTTAATTGAGTCTTCTCAATTCTTTCATCTCTTCCTCTTGTCAAGCGAATCTTTCCTCAAGTGTAAGGGGATCATCCCCATCAAGAGGTGGGTGGTGCATAATATTACATATTCCCTTTTCATTTCTAGGAGCTCTTTGAGGAGTTAATGTTGTATTATTTGAGAGAATACCCAAATTCATCGAAATCCTCTACCTTTGGGTATGCACACCTCCTTTAATTGTTTTGATGTGGATTGTATTATGAATCGAGAGTTCATCCTCGTGTTCCTCTATATTTTCCTTGTGTTCTGTGAGATATACAAGGGAATCATTGATTACATTCACTTATATGTACTTAATTATAGTGTTTTTATCAATTTTATTGTGATAATTCCTAATCAAACAACAATTCACTATTTTATTTCACCCCTATACCACTATATTAAACTGATATTGTATTGAAAACTACAAATATAATAAAAAATTTCACTTCATGTTTGATTCAAAAATTTGATTTTTTTTTTCATTGTTAAAAAGGGATATTTCACTTGTTTTGATGTTTTCATTATAGGTAGAGGTTATTTGGAGGTCCCAAATGAAGATGAAGAAAAATGGGCCAAATTGCACAGTAATCTAAGAACATCTATGGACTCAACCGAATACTTCTACTGATACATGCTTCCAATTTTGATGAAATTTTAGTATCTGATCCAAAATTCATTGATCTAAAACTATTCTGAAGAAAACCAAGACTAATTCATCCATTAAGAGTCCCAAAGTAGTATATTTGTCCAAAGAAATGAATCTGCACAAAGTCAACAATATTCATCTTTATATTGAAAATATCTCTTATTATAAATAATATCGAGCCACCAAATTTGATAGGAAGATAAAAAATAGGTATTTCAATAAGTTTTTAGTTTTTCAAGTAATATAATATTTTATAGTGGATTAAAACCATGGTTCAATTGGTTTCTCAAAATCAGGTTTCCCAAAACCACCTCCCATTTTGGCTATAAAAGAATGTCTTGCGTACCTCATTTAGTAGTTCAAACTAGAAGAAAATATCTTCCACTTTGGAGTCCAAAAGGAGTCCTATCTATATTAAAGAATTTCTATAGGTCCTTATCCTCATAAGGGGATCAAGTATGAAGGTGAAGTTCCACCCAAGCCTTCTCCTCCTATAGATGGCGAGAAAAACAGTGGGAATTCATTTCAAGGGAGATACACATCTTGTTAAGGGAGTTCCAGCACTTGTTATTCTGATGGTTTGGTGTAATTTGTTTTGAAACATTTCATTTAAGTTTTATATTTACATGATTTTTCTTTTAATGCTTTTTTTCTTTAATCAAGGGAAACATTGTTCAACTGAACACCGATTAGGTTGATATTTTGAGTGGGAATCTTGGGTTATTCTGACTGGACAACACAAGAATCATATTTCTTCCACACATACATGATATATCAGTATGCTTTGGCAGACCCAACTCTATGCTTGAGGTCCAAAACAAGACAAAATGATTTTTGTGTCAAGGGTTGGTTCTTTATGGATCATTTTAAGAGGCAAGAGCAGAATCGAGATCTTGATAACCCTCAACCAAAGGATTCCATTAAACCATGTGTATTTTTAATAACGATGAACTAACTAAGATGTGTAGTGAACTTGAAATTACCTCCTTATCTCATAATTCTAAAACACCTCATTTCTTTATCAACTATTAAACTCTTTAATTAAGTTATTTTATTTTTAAAAATATTTTCAAAACCATCCCCTTTGTTTAGTCGTGTATATTGGAAATACACACTTTAAACCACCGAGTATTCTTGACAGATGACCTAGGGTATTCTCTATACTATAAATCAACTTTAAAAACATAATCAATTTGACGTTTCATGATAATGCGGTCAAATTTTGGCATCGTTTCTGAGGAGCACTTTGGATAGTAGCGTGTGTTTTTTTTAATTTGTGTATTTTGTAAGTATTTTTTTATTTCCCTCTTCAAAATTTATATATAATTGGTGTTATAACATATTCTTTTTTTATAGGTGTTGTGCATGAGGAATTCTACTCCTAGTTAACTACCTCATTTTGAACCTAAACTAGAGAGGATACTATGTCAATGACACTGAGACACGCTGATTAATCCTTTAAAGGAGGGAACATCATGCCTTGATACTCCTTTAGACCCCTCTTCTTCTCAAACTAAAATAGAAACTGAAATTAACATCTACAGCATGGTAGAAAACAACCAAACCTTATAAGAACTAACCACCCTAGATGTGGAGTACCAACATGTGTATATCCAATACCCTGAGGAAGCATCCAACATTGAGCTAAGATCGGGCCTCATCCACCTCCTTCCTAAATTCCATGGGATTCCTCATGAGGACCCTCAAAAACATCTCAAGGAATTTCATATAGTGTGCTCCATCATGAAACTTCAAAATGTAAATAAGGACCTCATTAAGTTTAGGGCCTCACCTTTCTCTCTTGATGGTATATCCATAGACTAGTTATACTCTTTTCCTACTAAAATTGGGAGTTGGAATGACCTTAAACATCTCTTTCTTGAGAATTTTTTTCCTACCTCCCAAACTGCATCAATTAGAAAATAAATATGCGGCATTAGGAAATCACAGGGAGAGACCCTTCATGAATACTAGGAGGGATTCAAAATACTTTTCTCAAGTTTTCTCCACCACCATATTAGTGAAAAATTCATAATTCAATAATTATATAAGGTACTTATCACCATGGATCGTGGTATGATAGATGTTGTAGCTGGTGGTTCCCTTTTTGATAAAACTCTTATCGCCACTTGTAACTTAATAGCCAACATGGCTCAAAATGCCAAAAAAAATTGGTACACAGGCAATTTCACCCACTATAAGAGTTCATAAGTTCATTAATTAATCCCTAGAAAAAAAGGTCGATAATAAACTTGATGATATGCATACCATTCTAAGGAAATTATCTCAAGAACAAGGTAATTCACACTCTCCTCCCATTCCATTGCATTGTGGAATTTTTTCTGATAACACTCATTTTTATGGACAGTGCCCACAACTTCCAGATTCATTTGAGTCTTGTGCAGAAGTATTCCCTAGACATCCATTCTAACAAGAACCTCCCTTCAAGCAAGAACCATTCAAGACAAATCAAAACCTCGGGTGGCAAGCACAACAACAATACCAACAAAGAGGAAACCTGAGCTACCCTAAACAGAACTGGTATCAACAAGGCCATGGTTTGCAACCTTCTTATCTATTACCTTCTCGGAACAATCCTCCTCCTCCAAAGTCTGAACCAAGCCTTGAGGATATGGTTAAGAAAATGGAAACCCAGAACCTATAGTTCCAACAGACCAATCAATCAGATATTCAAGACCTACGAACTCAAGTGGGAAAATTTCCAAACACCATCGGTGAGATAAATATGGAAGGTCCTAGAAAAATACCATCCTGGCCTATTTCTAATCCAAACTATAGAGATAATGTTTCTGCAATAACACTTCATAGTTGTAAAGAAGTTTCTTCTTCCACTGATTCTACACAATAGGTAAGTCCCCGACTTGAAAACTCTCTTTCTCTACCCAAAATTGATTCTAATAAAGAAAAAAAGACAAAAAGTGTAAACAAGTTATTATTGATTATTCTATTGAACAATACATTCCTCTTACATTCCCCCAAAGACTCTCAAAACCTAAGAAAAATTTTGATAATGAGACTGATAAAGAAAAAATGGATACATTTAAAAAGGTTCAAGTTAACATTCCTTTATTGGATATAGTAAAACAGATCCCACACTATACAAAATTCTTTAAAGATATTTTCACCCATAGATGGAGACTAAATGGGAATGATAGAGTAAACCTTGTAAGAACTGTCTCATATTTGATCCAACCATCAATACCAACCAAATGCAAGGATCTGGGAACTTTCATGATACCTTGAACCATAGGGGAGACCTTCTTTACATATGCAATGATATATTTTTGTGACTCAATTAATGTGATTCCTTACTCTGTGTACACTTTTCTATAGTTCAGAGAGATTCAACCAATGGGCATCATCATTCAACTTTCCAACTGGAGCACAATACGACAATTAGGAGTGATCGAGGACATCTTTGTAAGAGTAAAGAATATCATCTTCCTTTCATACTTCTATATTCTTGATATGGAAGATAACCTAACCCAAGTACATGATCCTCTCATACTTGTAAGTCCACCTTCATGTCAGTAAGGCCTTCGGACCACCTCAAGGGCTTTGGGCCTCCTTAAGTGCAGATGCAAACTAGAAAACCTACAAAGGAACAAACTTCAGAAGGAGGAGGATCAAGGATCCTTCACCATAACAGAAGCTAAATGGATTGCAAGAATGAGAGGGTATGACACCTACCATCGGTAAAAGCCTGTGCATGCACGGGAAATCCTAGTTGAACAGCCATGCGAAGGTGGAGAACTTATTTCACGATAAAGATGCTGGGGAGGAGCAGTTCCAAGTAGTTATTCTGGGTTGTATGTAATGTTTGAATTCTATGGTCAATGAATTCCTCTAAGTCATATGACCCATGTAATACTTACACCTACGGGCCTTGTAAGGGTTCAGCATCACCCCTTAAAAGGTGGATTATCAAAGATCAATAAAAAATGAAGGCCTTCGGGCCATTGGAGAAAAGACGATCATCAATGTCCAAAATGATGCATTGTCCATGGATTTCAGTTTATAAAATTTATGTTTTAACATCCTTGATTCTATGAGACACCCCGTTGAAGAGAACTCTTCTCTTATTATCTATTGATGGAAGTTCTCTCTAATAAAACACACACACACACACAATTCTCTCCTTGACCCATACTCTGATTCATTTTCTTATTCTTCACTATTGGGTGATGTAAGTTTTGATTCATGTGTTGAGTGTTGTTTGGGTTCATAAAGGTGTAATTTTTTTTATTTAATTGATGAGCGTATTTAATTTGACATTCCCATGATCATCAATGATTCTTCAAATAACATTTCTATTGATTCTCATTCCTTGGAGAAGAAACATGAGAAGATAGATAGTTTCATGAACCTCACTCCCCCTAAATCCCCTCCATCAATCCCAAAATAACCTATGTTGGAATTAATAGCACTTATATCTAATTTAAAATAAGTATATCTTGAAGGTATTAACCAATTTCCCATAATTATTTCCAATAATCTCTCTATATATAAGGAATCAAACTGATCAACATTTTGAGAGAGTGTAACAAGGTGATAGGATGGACATTGGAAGTATTCCTAAGATTATAAAATCTATTTCTATGCACCATATAATTTTAGATAAAGAGGGTAAGCCTGTAAGGCAAGATCAAAACTAGTTAAATCCCACTCTCCTTGAAGTGGTAAAATTGGAAGTCAGTAAATTACTTACTTCAGGGACCATTTATCCTATATCTGATAGTAAATGGGTCAGACCAATACAAATTGTACCTAAAAAATTGGAATAATAATTGTGTTAAATGAATAGAATTAATTGGTTCCGACATGTGTGAAAACAGTTAGCGAGTCTGTATCGACTATCGTTGATTGAATCAACCCATGTGAAAGGACCATTTTCCTCTACCTACATTGAACAAATGTTAGAAATAATGGCTAGTAAGTCCCATTATTTCTTTCTTTATGGCTATTCAGGTTATTTCCAAATCCATATAGCCCCTAAGGATCAATAAAATTACTTTTTGGCACACCTTGGTTATGTCCTCAGCTACTTTATTGAAAAAGATCTTGTATTAAATTTTGATAAATGTCATTTTAGGGTTGAGTGGGGAATATTTCTTGGTAATATTATTTAAAATAATGGAATTTAAGTGGATAAGTCAAAAATTGAATTAATTTCATCCCTTCTATATCCAAAATGTGTTCATGAGGTGAGAGATTTCTTGGGTCATGCTGGTTTTTACAACAGATTCATTAGACTTTAGTAATATCACACTTCCCTTATCCTAGTTATTACAAAAAGTCTCTGAGATTATGTTTGATAAAAAATTTAAAGATGCATTCAATTTACTAAAAAGAAGTCTCACATCACCTCCCATCATCCAACCACCAAGGTGATATCTCCCCTTCTAAATTATGTGTGATGCCTCTAACTTTGCAGTTGGGGAAGTTCATCACAAAGGGTTGAGAAGGATACTCATGTCATTGTGTATACCTTACGTACCCTTGACCCTGCGCAAAAAAACTACATAAACACTGAAAAATAACTTCTTTTTATTGTTTTTTCCTTGTAAAAATTCCATTCATATCATATTGGGTAAAATTCATATTGTTTTCTGATCATGTTTCCCTTCAATTATATCCTAAAGAAACCTGAAGCTAATCCCCACCTCATTTGGTGGATGCTCTTCCTCTATGAGTTTTACCATGATATTTGAGATAAGAGAGGAGTGGAAAATATGTGAGCTGACCACATTAGTTGGATTTCCCAACCATTTTACCACTATGTTGACTCATCCCTCCCTATTAGATAATTATTTCCTCATGAGAACCTTTCTATTGTAGTCAAACGTACCCCTTGGTATGAAAACATTGTGAACTTTTTTGTATCATCTAAGGTTCCCATAGATTTAAGAACTTCAAAATCCTAGAGACTTAAGCATGATTCAATATGGTACATTTTGGATTACCATTACTTGTGGAGAATTTGTAGTGACCAAGTTGTTCGTCGGTGTGTCCCTGACCATGATTTCACCTCTGTTTCGACCGTATGCTTCACTTTGGCTTGTTGGAGCCAATTTGGCTCTCAACATACTATTGATTTTGGACTTTATTAGACTACATTGTTTAGATATTCTCATTAACTTTGTAATTCATGCACAAGATGTCAATTCATAAATAATATCTCAAAGAGGAATAAAATTCCCCAAAAACCCATGTTATTTTTTGAAATCTTTGATGCATGGAGCATTGAATTAATGGGACCTTTTCCAAATTCATTTGGATTTGTTTACATATTGTTGGCTATTGACTATCTTTAAAAATGGGTGTAAGTAAAATCCACAAGGAACGATGAATCTTGATTGGTTGTTTATTTTTTGAGGTCCCAAATTTTCAATAGTTTTGGTTTTCCTAGATTCATCATTAGTGACCAGAGTTCAAATTTTTGCAATCGTAACATGAAAAACATGCTCTGTGAGTATGGGGTTTTTCATAAATTTTCCACTTCTTATCACCCACAAACTAAGGGACAAGCTGAAATCTCAAATTGGGAATGTAAAGAAATCTTGGAAAAAATGGTACAACCCAATATAAAATATTGGGTTTTATGCTTGGATGATGCACTTTGAGAATACCATATATCTTTTAAAAATCCCATCAGAATGTCACTGTATCAGATTGTATTTGGAAAGGCATGTCACCTTCCTATTCATGTAGAGCACCATGCATATTGGGCTATCAAACAATATAATATAAACCTCTAAGATATAGGTGAACATAGGAAGTTATAGATTCAAGAGATAACATAAATTCGAAGAGACTCATATGAGAACTCCCGAATCAATAAGAAGAGAACTGAGGATGCCCATGATCTCCTCATCCTTCATCTTCAATTCCAAATTGGGAATAAGGTCCTCCTTTATAATGAAAGTTTGAAGTTACGTCTAGGTAAGTTTCATTCCCGCTAGTTTAGACCATAAACTAATACTAATGTCAATCCATTTGGTGTTATACAAGTTCAAAATGATAAAACAAAATAAACATTCACTGTTAATGGATATCATCTAGAGAACTTTCATGAAGCCATTCTGGAGTCCTCGATAGAGGAAGTCTATGTTCAAGAAGCAATATATTAATGACACTTTCCATAATTTATTCTTCCTTTCCACGTTCTCTTTTTTTATAGTGAGGACATTGCACACTTTTAGTGTGGTGATGGGTATATTCTTGGGTTAGTTAGGAATTTTCATCATCTTTCTTTATTTTTCAATTTTTATCTTATTTTATAGTATTTTCACTTTCCCCCAACCCTTGTTTCCCCAACACACTTTTGTGTCTTAATGTTAATTTTTTATTCCCACTTTATCATGGAAAATGATGACCTCTTAATCATGGAAATTTTTGAACATGCATGAGGAATTTCCCTTTTTCATATTGTTATAACATTTTCAAAAAAAATGTTTCAATTCTGGAATGTGTGTGTTATCATGAATTTCACATTGAGGTATGTGTTGAGGATATAAATGGATGCATCATTTTGAAAGCATTGAGAAGAATGTTACCATTTGTGTGAGTAGTTTACGGGAAAATTTCACTACTTAATTTCTCCACACATCTTTTTCACCAAACCATGAAGTGTGGATATTTATTACTTAATAGAAGGTGATTATAATCAATTTTAATATTTATCATCTTTCTAAAATGATTTTTCCATATGTTTGTTCCTTATCCAAATTGCACAAGAATCCAAGAAAATCTATGAACTCAACCACATACTGCTACTGGTATGTGTGCCCAATTAGGATTCAATTTTTTGATCTGATCCAAAATTCCTTTGGATACAACTATTATGAATAATCCCAAGCCTAATTCATCCATTAAGAGGCCCAAATTAATCAATATGTCCAAAGAAATTAATCTTCATGAAGTCAACATTATGACTCTGTACTTTGAAAATATATCTTATTATGAACAATATATATCCACCAAATTTGACAAGAATATGTAAAAAAGGTCTACCAACAAGTTTTTACTTTTGTTTAAATTGAGATAACATTTTCTATTGGCCAAAAACCATGGTCCAAGTGGTTTCTCGAAATCATGGTGCCCAAAATCACCTCCCATTTTGGATATAAAATAACCCCTTGGGAACCTCATTTAGTAGTTTCAACCAGAAGAAAAAAATTTCTATTTTGGAGTCCCAAAGGATTCCTATCATCATTCAAGAAATTCTGGAGGCCCCTATCTTAATAGTGGGATCGAGGATAAAGGATAAGTTCCACCCGATCCTTATCCTCCTCTCGATAGAGAGCTAAATGGAAGGTGTTCACTTCAAGGGATATACACATCTTGTTAAGGGAGTTCCAGTGCTCTTTATTATTATGATTTGGTTTAATTTGTGTGTAAAACATTTTATTTAAGTTTTATCTTAACATTATTCTTCTTTGAATGCTTTATGTTGGTTTAATCATGGGAAACATTTTTCATCTCAACACCAATTGGGTTGAGATTTTGAGTGTTAATATTGGGTTTTTTAGATTAGACCACACAATCATCCTCTGTCTCCCACAAATACATGATATATCAGTTTGGTTTGTCATCCCTAACTCTATGCTTCATTTCTAAACCTTTACAACACGATTTTTGTCTAAGGGGTTGGTTCATTGTACATTTTTTAAGAGGCAAGAGTGGAATTAAGATCTTGACAACCCTTAACAAAAGGATTCCATTAAACCATGTGTATTTTTTAGAACAATGAACTAACCAAGATGTGTAGTGAACTTTAAATGACCTCCTTCTCTCATAACTCTAAAACACCACCTTTCTTTATCACCTATTAAACTCTTTAATTAAGTCATTTTATTTTTAAAACTATTTTCAAAACCACCCTCATTTTTTATTCTTGTTTATTGAAAATACACACATTAAACCCCCAAAGCACCTTGAGAGATGAACTAGGGTCTAACCTATACTCTAAATAAACTTTAAAAACATAATCAATTTTACATGTCAGGACAATGAGGTTAAATTTTGGCACCGTTTCCGAAGAGAAATTTGGCTTGTAGTGTTCATTTTTTTAACTTTTTTTATTTTGTAAGTATTTTTTTTATTTCTCCATTAGAAATTTGTATATAAGTGATGTTATAAAATCTTCTTTTTCTATAGGTGTTGTGAATGATGTGTTCTACTCCGAGTGAACTACCACCTTTCGAACCAGAACCAGGGAGGATATTATTTCAATGACACTGAGACACACTATTGATCCTTTGAAGGAGGACACACAACTCCTTGATACTCATCTAGACCCCTATTCTTCTATAACTAAAATAGAAATTGAAATTGATGTGTATAATAAGGAAAAAACAATCGGGCCTTAAAAGAACCATCTACCCCCGATGTGGAGTACCAACATGCATATATCATAAAAATTGAAAAAGAATCCAACTTTGAGATGAGATCGGGCCTCATCTACCTCCTTCCTAAATTCTATGGTCTTCCTATTGATGAACCTCACACACATATCAATGAATTTCATATGGTGTTCTCCACCATGAAACCCCAAAATGTAACTGAGGACCTCATTAAGTGTAGGGCCTTCCCTTTCTCCCTTGATGGTGTATCCAAAGACTATCTATAATCTTTTACTAACAAAATTGGGGGCTTGAATGACTTTAAACATCTCTTTCTAGAGAATTTTTTTCCTGCCTCCCAAACTGAATCAATTAGAAAAGAAATATGCAGCATTATGGAATCAGAGGGAGATACCCTTCATAAATACTAGGAGAGATTCAAAATACTTTGCTCAAGTTTTACCCACCACCATATTAGTGATAAATTGCTAATTAAATACTTCTATGAGGGAATTATCCCCATGGATCATAGTATGATAAATGTTACAGCTGGTGGTGCCCTTGTTGATAAAACTCCTACCACCGCTCGTGACTTAATAACCAAAATGGCTCAAAATGACCAAAATTTTAGTTCACAAGCAATTTCACCCACTCCAAGAGTTTATGAGGTAATTATTTCATCCCTAGAAAAAAACGGTAGATAATAAACGTGATGATATTCATATAATTATAAGGAAATTAGATCAAGCATAAGGTAATTCACACTCTCCTACCTTTCCATTTCATTGTGGTATTTGTTCTAATGACTCTAATTTTTTTGACCAGTGCCCACAACATCAGGATTCATTTGAGTCTTGTGAAGTAGTATTCACTGGGCGTCCATTCCAACAAGCACATCCCTTCAATCAAGAACCATTTAGGGAAAATGCAAACCCAGGTGGCAAGCACAACCATAATACCAACAAGGAGTAAACCCAAGCTACCCTTAATAGAACTGGTA
Organism: Viscum album; assembly: GCA_963277665.1. Lineage (NCBI taxonomy): Eukaryota > Viridiplantae > Streptophyta > Magnoliopsida > Santalales > Viscaceae > Viscum > Viscum album. The sequence continues at coordinate 2,068,457 of OY728146.1, read as the reverse complement.
TCAAAAGTCCATGGTATTCAACCTTATTATCCTTTACCTTCTCGAAACAATCCTCCTCCTCCAAATTCTGAACCAAGCCATGAATATATGGATAAGAAAATGGAAACCCATAACCTCTAGTTCCAATAGACCACACAATCAACAATTCAAGACCTACAATCTCAAGTGGGATAATTCTAAAACACCATCGATGAGATAAAGATGCAAGGTTATGGAAAACTACCATCCTAGCCTATTTCTAATCCAAAATAAAAAGATAATTTTTATACAATAACACTTTTTAGTGGTAAATAAGTTTCTTCTTCCACTGATTCTACACAACAGGTAAGTCCCCCACTTGAAAACTCACTTTCTCTACCCAAAAATGATTCTAATGAAGAAAAACAAAACAAAAAGGGTAAACAAGTTATTATTGAGGATTATCTTGAACATTCCATTCCTATTATTTTCCCCCAAATACTCTCTAAACCTAAGAATAAATTTTATAATGATTTTGATAAAACAATAATGGATACATTTAAGAAAGTTCAAGCTAACATTCTTTTATTGGATGTAGTTAAATAGATCCCTCACTATGCTAAATTCCTTAAAGATATTTTCACCCATAGATAGATACTAAAGGGTAATGATATAGTAAACATTGGAAAAAATGTCTCATCTTTGATCCAACAATCAATACCAACCAAATGCAAGTATCTAAGCACTTTCACGATACCTTACACCATATGGGATAAATTATTTTCAAATGAAATTCTAGATTTGGGTGCTTCAATTAATGTGATACCTTACTCTATGTACACTTATCTACATGTTGGAGAGCTTCAACCAGTGGGTATCATCTTTGAACTTTCCAACTGGAGCACAACACGCCCATCAAGAGTGATCAAGTACATCCTCATAAGATTAAAGAATCACATATTTCCCACATACTTCTATATTCTTTATATGGAAGATACCCAAACCCAAGGACATTCTCCTATCATACTTGGAAGTCCATTCTTGAAAATAGAAAATATGATCATCAATTTCCACAACAATACATTTTCCATGGAGTTTAGTGGAGAAAAGATAAGTTTTAACATCCTTGGTACTATGAGACACCCCATTGAAGATAACTCCCCTCTTCCTATATATTTAATGAAAGTGATCTCTAATGATACACACACACATAAAATTATCTCCTCAACCCATACTCTATTTCATTTTTCTATTCTTTACCATTAGATTATTTGAGTTTTGATTCATGTTTTGAGTGTTGAGTGGGTTCATAAAAGTGTAAATTTTGTGCTTTAATTGATGAGTATGTTCATTATCCCATGATCATCGATGATTATTCAAATCTTATTTCCATTGATTCTATTTCCTTAGAGAAGAAACATAAGCAGATAAATAGTTTCATGAACCTCAATCCCCCTAAATCTCCTCCCTCAATCCAAAAACCACCTATGTTGGAATTAAAAAAACTTCAATCTAATTTAAAATATTTCTATCTTGATGTTATTGACCAATTACTTATCATTATTTCCAATAACCTCTCTATATAGTAGGAATAAAAACTACACGACCTTTTGAGAGAGTGTAAAAAAAGTGATAAGATGGACACTAGAAGATATTCCCAGGATTAGCCCATTTATTTGTATGCACTATATACTTTTAGATGATTAGGTTAATCCTTTAATTAAATCTCAATGTTAGTTAAATCCCACTCTCCTTGAAGTGGTAAAATTGGAAGTTAGTAAATTACTTACTTCAGGGATAATTTATCCTATATCTGAAAGTAAATGGTTTAGCCCAGTACAAATTGTGCCTAAAAAACTAGAATAATAGTTGTGTCAAATTAATAGAATGAATTGGTTCCAATATGTGTGCAAAATAGTTTGTTAGTCTGTATTGTCTATCGTTGACTAACTCAATCCACACTAAATGACCATTTTACTCTACCTTTCATTGACCAAATGTTAGAAAGAATGGCTGGTAAGTCCAATTATTGCTTCCTTGATGGATTTTTGGGTTATTTCAAAATCCATATAGCCCTTGAGGATCAAGAAAATAGAACATTTACCAGTCTATTTGGCATAGTTACATACAGAAGGATTCCTTTTGGTCTATGTAATTTTCTTGGTACTTTTCAGTGATGTATGTTGATTATTTTTTTTAGTACCTTGCGAATTTTAAGGAAGTCTTTATGGATGATGTCATAGTATATGGCTCTTATTTTGATGAATTTTTGGAAGACCTAGGTTATGTCCCCTGCCACTTCATTGAAAAAGATCTTGTATTAAATTATAAGAAATGTCATTTCATGATTGAGTGGGGGATAGTTCTTGGGAATGATATTTAAAATAAGTAAATTCAAGTGGATAAGTCAAAAATTGAATTAATTTCATCCCTTCCATATCCAAAATGTGTTTGTGAGTTGGGATATTTCTTGGGTCATGATGGTTTTTACCACCAATTCATTAAATACTTTAGTAAGATCGCACTTCCCTTATCCTGGTTATTACAAAAAAAACTCTAAGTTTGTGTTTGATAAAAACTTTGAGGATGAATTAAATTTACTAAAAAAGAGTGTCACATCACCTCAAATAATCCAACCACCAAGGAGGTATATCCCCTTCGAACTTATGTGTGACACCTCTAACTTTATAGTTGGGGCGGTTTTATTACAAAGGTTTGAGAAGGATCCTCATGTCATTGTGTATTCCTCGCGTACCCTTGAACCTACCTAGGAAAACTACATGAAAACTGAAAAATAACTTCTTTCGATTGTGTTTTCCTTGGAAAAATTCGGTTCATATCTTATTGGGTCAAAAATCAGTGTGTTTTCGGATCATGTTTCCCTTATAATTCTCCTAAATAAACCTGAATCTAAGCCCCGCCTCATTCGGTGGATGATTCTCATCCATGATTTTGACCTTGAGATTTGAGATAAGAGAGGATTGTAAAATGTGGTAAATAACCTCATTAGTAGTATTTCCCCACCATTATACCACCATGTTGACTCATCCCTCCCCATTGGATAATTCTTTCCTCATGAAAACCTTTATGTTGTATTCGAACTTAACCCTTGATATGCAGACATTGTGAACTTTTTGGTAGCATCTAGGGAACCCGTATATTTTATCACTTCACAATCCCAGACACTTAAGCATGATTCAATATGGCACATTTGGGATGACCCTTACTTGTGGATAATTTGTAGTGACTGGGTTTTTCATCGATGTATCCCTGATCATGAGTTCACATCTATTTTGACCTTCTTCCACACTTTGGCTTATGGGGGACATTTTGTCTCTAAATGTAATGCTCATAAGTATTTTAACTATGTACTTTATTGTCCTACAGTGTTTAGAAATTATCATAAATTTTGTAATTCATGCACAAGATTTTAATTCATTGGGATTATCTCAAAGAGGAATGAAATGCCCCAATAACCCATGTTATTTCTTGAGATCTTTGATTCATGGAGCATTGACTTCATGGGACCTTTTCCAAATTAATTTGGATTTTTTTACATATTATTGGATATTGAATATCTTTTAAAATGGGTGGAATAAAAATCCACAAGGGTTAATGAATCTCGAGTGGTTGTTGATTTTGTTAGGTCCCAAATTTTTAGTAGGTTTGGTTTTACTAGATTCATCATTAGTGACCAGGGTTCATATTTTTGCAATCATATCATGAAAAACTTTCTATGTAAGTACAGGGTTGTTCATAAAGTATTCACTTCTTATCACCCCTAAACTAATAAACTATCTGAAATATAAAATCTAGAAGTCAAGAAAATCTTGGAAAAAAGGTACAACCCAATAGGAAATATTGGATTTTACACTTGGATGATGCACTTTGGTTGTACCATATAGCTTTTAAAACCCCAATCAGAATGTCATCGTATTGGATTTTATTCGGAAAGGCATGTCACATCCCTATGGAGGTAGAGCACTATGAATATTGGGATTTCAAACAATTTAATATGAACCTCTTAGATATAGGTAAGCATAGGAAGTTATAGATTCAGGAGCTAGAAGAAATTCAAAGAGACTCATATGAGAACTCCTAGACCTATAAGGACAGAACCAAGGCTACCCATGATCACCTCATCCTTTATCATAAATTCCAAATTGGGAAGAAGGTCCTCCTTTACAATTCAAGGAAAAAGTTACATATAGGTAAGCTTGGTTCTTACTAGTTTGAACCATATACTATTACTAATGTCAATCCATTTGTTGTTATATAGGTTAAAAATGATAAAACCAAACAAACATTCACTATTAATGGATAGTGGATGAATCACTTTCATCAATCCATTCCAAAATCCTCGATGGAGGAAATCCATGTTAAAGAAGCAATATATGAATGACACTTTCCAGGTATTATCCTTACTTTACACATTATCCTTTATTATAGTGAGGAAACTTCACATTTTTAGTTTAGGGGTATGGGTATATTATTGGGTTAGTTTGGAATTTTCATCTTCTTTCTTTCTTTTTCTCTTTTTTACTTCTTTTATAGTATTTTCAACAGACCCCTCTCCCTCGTTTTCCCACCACACTTTTTTCTGTGGTGTTAATTTTTGATGCCCACTTTATCATGGAAAATTATTCCCACTTAATCATGGAAATTGTTTAACATGCATAAGGAATTTTCCTTTTTCATATTGTTTTAACATTTTCAAAAAAAAATCAATGCTAGAATGTGGGTTTTATCATGAATTTTACATTGAGTTGTGTGCCAATGATATAAATGGTTGTATCACTTTGAAACCATTGAGAAGAATGGTACCCCTTATGTGAGTAGTTTATAGAAAAATTATGCCACTTAATTTCTCCACACATCTTTTTCCCCAAACCATGAAGTGTGAATATTTCTCACTTAGTAGGAGGTAAATATAAGCTAGGTAAATATTTAACATATTTCTAAAATGATTTTTCCATATGTTTCTTCCTTATCTGATCTATTTCATTACTTTACTAGATTGACTTATATGTTTACACCTATTATCCAACAATTTTACGCCCTAAAAACTTCTCTAAAAATAATAATAATTAAAAAAAATATAAAAAAACAACACAAAAATAAGGGTTTTGTCTTTGGAAGGTTAAAAACATCTCTTCCTCAACCTTTGATCTTATAATAACTATTACAATTAGTGTTGTGAGGATACCATACAAGGGTTGAGTGATGAGTCTGAGATTTGTTCCAATTGCACCTTTGAAAAAAACATCAATAATAATAATAATAAATGAGAGGAGTTATTAAATGTAAAGTATATGGGGATATATAGGTCGGGAGATTAAGGTTTTACTTCTGAGAATACTTAAGTGAGAGGGTCTTGAAATTTTATTGCAAAGGATGTAGGGTAGGTTTAGTAGACAAAATCATTTAAGTAGAAAAATGTTAAAATAATCTATATTTACTGGATAGAAAGTGTAAAGAATGACATGGAATGGTTTCTACACACACGCACGTGGAGATTTAGTGGAATGGTTGACTTTTTAATTCCTTTCTCATATCAATATCATGAATCTCTTTGAATTTCATTGTGATATAATTTATGATACATCTTTTTCCATTATCACTGGGAATAACTCTTTAGTGTGGTTTATGATTTGATCACATTACTTTAATGAATTAAAATTTACTAGAATATTAAATATTTATGAAGTTGGGAATAACTAAATGCATCATTTTTCAGAAATGTGGCTTTTCCCAGTAGTAAAAATGATTAGTTGTGGGGTGTGATCGAACCATGATTCACAATTTTATTTCACCCTCATACCACTATATTAAACTACTTTTTTATTCAAAATTAAAAATATAATAACAAATTTCACATCATTTTTTATTCAAAAATTTAATTTTTTCATTGTTAAAATTGTATATTTCACTTTTTTAATGTTTTTGTTATACGTGGAGGTGATTTGGAGGGCCGATATGAAGATGAAGAAAAATGGGCCAAATTGCACTGGAATCCAAGAACATCTATGGACTCAACCGCATATTTATACTGATTTGTGGGTCCAACTAGGCTTAAATTTTGTAATATTATCCAAAATTAATTAGGTTTCAACTATTCAGAAGAAACCCAAGCCTTTTTATTCCACGAAGAGTCCCAAATGAATCCATATGTCCAAATAAATCAATCTGCATAGAGTCAACAATATGCCTCTTTATTTTGAAAATATATCTTATTATAAACAATATATAGATTCCAAATTTGACATGACTATATAAAATATGTCTTTCAACAAGTTTTAAGTTTTTTATAAAGTGAGATAATATTTTATAGTGGCTAAAAACCATGGTCCAAGTGGTTTCTCGAAATCAAGGTTCCCAAAACCACCTCCCATTTGGCAATAAAAGAACACCTTGTGCACCTCATTTAATAGTTCAAACCAGAAGAAAATATCTACAATTTTTGAGTAAAAAATGAGTCTTATCCTCATATAAGAAGTTCTTGAGGACCCTATCCTCATAAGGGGATCAAGGATGAATTTGAAGTTCCACTCGAGCCTTATCCTCCTTTCGATGGAGAGCTAAACGGTGGGTGTTCGTTTCAAGGGAGATAAAAATCTTGTTAAGTGAGTTCTGGTGCTTGTTATTCTAATGGTTTAGTTTAATTTTTGTGTGAAATATTTTATTGAATTTTTATCTTAACATGATTCTTATTTGAATGCTTTGTTTTGTTTTAATCAAGGGAAACACTTTTAATCTAAACACCGATTGGGTTGAGATTTCATGTGGAAATCTTATGTTGTTCTGATTGGGAAACATAATCATAATATTTATCTTAAACATACATGATATATCATTTTTATTTGGCAGACCTCACTCTATGCTTGAGTTCCAAACCTTGATAACATGATTTTTGTGTCAAGGGTTGGTTCTTTCTGTGTCTTTTTAAGAGGCAAGAGCAGAATTGAGATCTCAAAAACCATCAACCAAAGGATTCCATTAAATGATGTTTATTTTTTAGAATTATGAAATAACCAAGATATGTAGTGAAATTGAAATGACCTTATTCTCACATAATTCTAAAACACCATCTTTCTTTATCAACTCTTAAACTATTTAATTAATTCATTTTATTTTTATAACTATTTTCAAAATCATCCACCATTGTTTAGTCTTCTTTATTGGAAATATACACTTCAAACCAACAACGCTCCTTGAAATACAACCTAGTGTATTTACTATACTATAAATCAACTTTAAAAACATAATCATTTTGACTTTTAATGAAAATGTGGTCACTGCCTTTTATTATGCCCTCCATGAGGCCTTGTCCTCTCCTTTGTTGGTTCTCTAGGATCTTTCTGACAGATGGTAATATGAAGGGAATATCCAAATGGGTCATTTTTGTGCATCACTAATGATGATACTGAATCATGGTATGGGATGAACTGGGGAGATTCATTTTTTGGTGTTTCCCTCAATCGAGAGAAGGATGACATCTTTTGGAGGTTTTGAGGTGAAAAATCCCCCATCCCTAAAGGATGGGGTTGTTCCCGTTCCACTTTCACAATTGTCCAGGCTTGGTTTGCTGACCTCAAAGGTTGTGTTGAAAATTCCCCCATCCATATGGGCTTAGGTTTCTCTAGGATTATCATGGATACTACTATCATAGCTTCCCTTTTGATTTTATAGAGTTTTGTTCAAACACGGGTCGGGTGCATCATTTTTTATGCAACTGAATCATCCGCTTCTGAAGATTGTTGCTCTATTTGTGACATTTGGGATATCTGATGACTAGATTCATTTAATTGGAAGGCCTGATCAATATTTTTAGATTCCTGACACAAAAGTATTTCAATATTCTTCTCTATTATTTCCCAACATTGGTGAGATTTGGTTGGTGCCTATTGTTGTTGATCATATCATCGGTTGTGAAAAAAATATGTTTTTTGAAGCTTTTCTAAATCTATGACATTGCATTATACCACCTTCAATAGTATTTTCTGATTGGGGATCATGGTTAAATACAACACTCTTTGTTTACCCCATACTTTGATTTAAACACTAGATGAGGTATCTACGTTCTGCTAATACAATTCTTTTATTGCACCAAGGTATGTTCATTGAAGGGCTCCATGTTGTTTCCCAAACATTGGATATCGTTTAGACAAGAGATCTTGCAAGTCAATTTAGAATTGTTTCCCTTTTATTACCTTTATTTGACTTTTATACTCATCATTGGGTAATACTTTTTCTCTCGATTGATGAAGAGTGTTCCATATATTGAGGTGGATGTCATGCACACAATCTTCTAACAATACTTCTGGAATGTTGTATTTAGGGGTGGCTAAAGGCCTGAACATAACTGGTATGTATTATTTTTTGGGAATGTATTGTATCAAATCTCTGTAATTTATTATTATTTTTATGCTCACAAAAACCCTTATTTTTTTCTAATAAAGTTTCCTTATGTAAGATTTTAGGAATTTATATCCGGGTTAAAGGAATTTAACGTTGTGATAATTACTATAGAAACACTATTTCAAACCCTATGTTTGGTAAATGAATGTATGGTTCATCATCCCTACGTTATTTTGGAAAGTTAACTCTTTCATATGGTTCATCAACCCTATTTTATGCTAAATAGTTTTCTTTTGGACCAGAATCCTTACGTTTAGAGGATTGAAAAATGTATGGATCAGTAACCCTACATTGGATACTAGAATTAATATTCATCAGCCCTATATTCAGGAATTTGAACATATGGTTAATCAATGCTACAATTCAGGATATTATGATAAAAATTAGAATGTATGGATTATCATATCTATTCTACTTTTGTTACCTACGTTGCATGAAGATGAAATTATGGTTAAGGAACCGTATGTTGGAAGGAACCCTACACTACACAAAGGGACCCTACATTGCGTGAAGGAACCCTATGCTATGGGAAGGAACCCTATGCTATGTTATGGAACCCTATTCTACATGAAGTAACCCTACACTCTGAAAAGTAACCCTACATTATGTGAAGGAACCCTATGCTACGCGGTTCAACCCTACGTTGTGTTTTCAACGGTGAAGTTTTTAAGCCGCATTTTCAATCCGAGATTACTAAAAAGACCGATTCAAGGATCTATATGATTTTTTAAAGGAACCATATTCATTAGAGAAAATAAATCATGTTCTTAATGGAATTTATGACTCCCCTATTTAATTGGAATTTGAATTTACATGATCAATTAGGTTATTCTTTTGGATCTGGAATATTAAAGAAAGCTACCAGTTTTATATATTCCTTTAGAGTATATCTTAAAAAATATGTGTGTGATGAGTGATTCATATATGAGAATACATTATTAAAATTATCTTTTATAGTGCTATTGTAATGAATAAACTATTCTAAAAGAATCTACGCTTTGGAGATATACATGTTCAATATTTCACTATTGTAAGATTAATATTCTTATTTAGTTTCTACCTTATTGAAAATCATTTTGCAATAAGGATCGCTTCAGATTGTTTCATTCAATAAAATATTATTTTTTGAAGAATAAGATCCAATAATTTTTATTTTCTTGTTGTTGTAACTGTGAATATCAACTTGAACCTTTGAAATCAATATTTTGATTTATTAGAGTTTCAACTTCTCGTAGTTAATTATGGTGGAATATTATCTTCTCGATCTAAGTTGTGGATATTTGGTTCTCTATTAAATAACAATAAGGCTTTTTTGTCAGTATTATTATAAATATGCCAACTGCATGCACTTAGTTGTGAATTCATGGTCTTGTGATAAGAGGACTATTTTAGTGAAATTTACCAAGCTCACAGAGATAGTGATTGGTGGAGTGGAATAGGGGATCTTCGTACCCCAAACCACTATAAAAAGTTGTGGTATCTATTTCTATTTATCCAATTCATTTTCATATAGAAGAAAGCACAACATATCTTCATAAATCATAGAGGGTGCTGAAATCCAGAATTGTGGAATATTTTTAAAAAGACACAATTCACCCCCTCTTTTGTTACTTTGTATATTCCAACCTAACATTCTTTATAAAGCTATTTTATCATGTTTATAATGTCTTATACATCTTTTTTAAGAGGTTCCACAACTTGGTCTAACCAAAGTGGATGCTTCCCTGTTGCTTTATCATAAACAACAAGATGGGTAGGGGATTCCTCTGTCATAGTGGAAGGTGGATAATCCAAGGATGGTTCATAGAATGATCATCACCATGGGTTGTATTCTAGTTGATAATGTATTTCACTTTTAAATGAAAAGGTATCAGACATGACTGGACATATTTTTCCAAGTACTTCATTGTAGGAGGACTTTCTCATCATTAAATCACCAAGGGGAATACCCTTCTAATGAAGTGAAACACTACTGTAGAGAGAACTTTTTCAATTCATTCCATCATGGGGAGGACTACCATAGTGGATTACAGTAAGGGGGAGACCCTCTTCCTCCATGATATTGTAGCCACGCAGAGGGTTGTAGTGACTCTGATCAAGATATGGGATCTCGAGATTGATTGGATTGTGTACATGAAGCAAGCCTTCATAGTGAAGTGTCCCAGTAGAACCTTTGGATTTAATAAGAATGATCCCATAATTTGGTAATGGTAAAGTAGGATCTTGAGCTACCATAGATAAGAATCTTACGGACTTAATAACTCTTTCATTCAGTAGAGAAGGATCATAAATCAGCTCTTCATTTTCTAATCATCCCTAGTGAGGCTTATTTTTTTTTACCTTATTGCAAGAGATCGGGGACACTTGATGAGGGAATTGGATTCTAAGTACAGAAGATTGTTTGGTTAGCTCCCATTTCATAGCCTTAATTTTCTAATGGGCTTCTAGAATTTGTTCAGGGGTTTGTGACTGCCTTGGAGTGGCAATTGGAATGGGATAATTACCTCTTATTATAATGTGGGTTTGTTCCCAATTCATTTTTTTGTATATCATGGGGGATTTTTTCCCATGATCCTCCTAGACAGGGGCAGAGGTATGTGTCTTCTTTGGGGTGACATGCTGATGAGCCACCCCATTTATGGGGATTGAGTTATGTATCCATCCCTCTATCACTGTTTTTTCTGTTGTTATGATGTCCTTGTAGGTCTGTAGGATGTGTTTAGGGATTTCCATCTACCCTTTCACCATTTTGGGGATATTCTGGGTGACTTCAGTGACTGGAATGGGGATATATTCCCATTCTGTGTTTGGATCAGGGGTATGTGCCTAATCTCATCATTTATTTCCTACTAGTGGATACTAATAGTACTCAGATGTTGGGGAAGAGAGTTGTATCTTCCCCTATTTGTTGTTGGGACTTTCTGATTGAATTCTCTAAGTGTTTCTTGATAAGGTTTCTAGTAGGCTTGATAGGTGTGTTCACATTCTCATGGTTTTCCATTGAATTTAACCGACAGAATTATTTGGACACTGCTATGTAGGGATGATATAATGATTGATTTATGTGGGTGGTTGTATGTGCCTGCTCATAGATTGTCGTTGAATTTGAACAGTGAGATTCTTGGGATGCTTCCAAATGAGTATGTTGGACAGGTGAATTAGATCAGGTGGGTGAATGTTCCCACTCGTATTTTTCCACTAAATTTGATTAGTGGACTTCTCCATAGGGGATAGTGATGTGGCCCTATTCCCTATTGGTTGGTTTCTTCCCCCGGGAGGCAATCTTGTGTTCATGGTTCTAGATAACCTGGGTCAGAATACCGAGGATAACACCCACATCATATTGAGGCTCCACTTCCCTATGGAATTATAGGTGGAGATTACTAACAGGATCACCTTGGAAGGACCCTTATGTCTTCTATACAAGTTTTTATGTAGCCTCTTAATCCACCTCTCTATGATAAGGAAGGTACTGGTTGTTGTATTCTAGGGATAAGCTCCCAAAAATATTTTAATATAGAGATTGGTGTCATTTACTTCTGGACCATCGGTCATCACTAAGTGGACAATTGGTAGGGCTTAGCAATATGGAGGGCATGTTGAGTAGCTTCCTGGGTCGGGGTGGTACTGTTCTGATAATACTCTAACCCAGTATTGAAGATGATAGGTTAGTGACGATGTTCTATAATTAGAAAAAGACAAAACATGAACAGTATCCAAGTCATATTTCAGTGATAGTTGGTTCTAGGCCATTTTGGATTGAAGAGAGATCTTGTTGGAAGTGCCTGAAATATAGGCGAAAAACAAAAACAAGAAACCCAATCAAAGGATAATCTCATTTAAATGAACATTTTTATGATTGATTGTCTTGTTTGGCCCTATTTCATTTTGATAGAAAAAGGGCCTAACATGTGGGTGACACCATCATCTTGATTGAGGATTCAAGTTGGGTTTTCCATTTTTGTTTCCAATAAAAAATATTCCCCTAATGATTGATTCTAGGGGGATGAATTGTGTGCAATCATTCACGTCGAGTTCACTATTTTTGAATGGTCTCCAATTGGTTTTTTTCATGGAGCTAGAAACACCCAATGGTTCTATATCTGTGATGACTCGAGGTCCTTCTTTCCAAAGGTTATAGCTCATTGGGGAACTTGGACAGTGATACTTAAGAATTCACATTGGTCGAGTGGATGGGAGGTCGGGCTCATCACACCCTTTTAGAGGCAATTATTTCCTACTTCAAGACTATATTATAGATTTAACATATGTTTTCTAATCCTTAATTAATTTCCAAGTATGATGTGGGTCACCCTTGAAATTAAAAATAAATATTAGCATGTATAAAACTTAAAATAATTTTTATGTATCTAAGGTTCTTCATCAATTGATATATCTGTATGTATCCAAGGTTCTCCATCGATGGTACCTTCTTATGTACTAATTAGAAATTCCTTTGTCATCATTATTATGATGTTGGTTTTGAGCCACATAGTGGGGCATTCTAGAGTGTATTGGGATTTGTTTTAAGGTAGAGATCGGACCCATGAGATGGGATTCCTACATATCATTCTGAAAGGAATCATAATCCACGTATTTCAACACCAATTAATAGGGAAAATCATACTGATTAAGGATATGTGATAAGGACCAAACTGTATATTTTAGCATCATACAACAAGGAAGTCAAGGCTAAATGTTCCTAGTAAATGTTTGGTGTGGGACTTGTGTCGAAGAGGACTAGGTAACCTGGAATGGATATGTATTCCTAAATTGAATAATACCCTATAATGAATGTAGCCTAAATATAATTAGGGTTGATTTAGGTTGTTGGGTTCGTAACTCAAGGAGGATTCCTACATATCCCATTTGAATGGTAATCAAACCTCGTGTATTTCATTTGTGAGGATCCATGCCTATGGAGGCCCTTTAAAAGTTTTTCTCATATTATAGTATATCTTTTTAATAGGATTGAGTTGGGAATTACTCCTAAGGAGGATTTCCTTGTGATTTGGGAGGTTTGGTTGGGGGTTATTCCTAAGGAGGATGCCCTTTGAAAGAGTATAGTGGCATAATTGGGGCTTATTCCAAAGGAAGACTCCCTTTGAATGAGTACGGTGACATAGTTTGGTATTATTCCTAAAGAGGATTCCCTTTTAATGATTGGTTCTTACACTTGGAATGATGCCCAATGTTTGGATTATGGGGCTTATTCCTGAGGAGGATTCCCTGGTTCTGGGATCTTGTGTATATCATGATTACCACCAACCTCTAAGCCCATGTGATTCATAATTGGTGTGAGAAATAAGAGGAAGTCGTAGATCTAGAAGACCACACAATATACTTTTTCTACTAGTGGATGAGGACTTATCCAAAAGAGAGAGAGAATGGGTTTGGAATTCCTATCTCCTCACTTGATTTGGTATCCTTGGGAGGAAAAGATTAGAAATAGTGTCGCATCAGTAAGTAAGATTAAGGGATTACTCGTTGAGTAATGACCTAGGTTGGGGCTTACACTCAGGGGTTTCCCATTTGTGTTTTGGGACCATTTAGATTTTATGATCGCCACTAAACTCTAAAGCCGCATATGAGTCATTCTTGAATGTGAGAAATAAGAGGAAGTAGAATATAAAACAAAATGCGCCATCCTTCTTCCAATGTTGGACGAGGGTAGGGTGATGGGAGAAGAAGTATGGGGTGTGATATACCCCTTCCCTCCCATTATAATACCCTGGCATAGAGAAAGATGAATAAATGAATTAGTAGAGCTCCTGCAAAAAATTCTAGGGGCTTACTCTATGAGGGATTCCCTAAAATAAGTTCTAGGATATGAGAGTAGGATCTCATTACTTATCTCCCCATCTCGAACCAAAGTCCCTAGTTCTTAGAGATGGTGATTTAAGGACATGGTCTTAAACCTCATACACAAGACCGGGGGATCCCTAACTCTAACCCCATGGTCGAGGTCCACGTGACTGAAGGAATATATACTCACATGCACCTCGAGGACCCTACCCATTAGGTTGGAAAATTTTGGGACACCTATGACTAAAGGAATGCATACCCAAATGGTAGACACACTCGTGTTCCTATTTCCATAGTTTTCATTCCTGGATTCTTTGTTGGAGGTTTCAATTTGGTCTCCCTTATATGAGGGGTCCAAAGGGAAAGGATCCCTACCATTGGTGTCTTAGAAGAGGTTTAAATGGGGGGATCATGCAGGTCCTAGCTTAGAGAGAAAAGGTGCTTCATGTAGGAACTTGGAGGAACTGTAGGTGATTTTTGTAGGGGGAAATCCTATGTGAGATGGATATTCTTTCAAAAATAGACCAACTGGGAAAAAACACTTTGGAGATGATTTATCTTAAGCACCATAGGTCTCCTTGTATATCCTTGGGTCAGTCTCATACAGGTCCCTAATTATGGAAGGGGCCTCACGCAAGTGGTTTTACACTAGGGGAAATAGGTTCCTCAAACTGGTGTCATGTATTTCATACCCTAGAGGAAGTTGATCTCTGTATCCCCCTTAATTCCCTCTTTTCTCCAGTTGTACAGTGAAACCTAAGGGGTTTTGGAGGACCTGGGTGAAGGGGCTACCTGACCAGAGCTTCAAGGCTTCTTATGAGTTTCTAGTTATGAACATAAGTAACCCTAGGGTACTATTTATAGGAAAATAGATAACCTTGGTCAAAGGTGTTTGTCCACACAGGTCCATCGTGCAGGTTCTTGGAGTAGGTACCCCACACAAGGGTGGCCTGCCTTTTAGTGCCACACAGGGGGGATGCGCTAGCCTTCTGATGTGTAGGGGTGTGTGTGCAGGAAAACTTCTGAATGTTACTTTGAATCTTCTTGGGTCTCTTAACCTATCTAACATATATGAGGTTCTCCTCATAATATTTTTACCCCCCTTAAAAAACCTGAGTTTCAATTGTGTAGTTAATCAAACAAGTCATTAATATAGGATAGAAGATATTTGTTCTTGATAGTTATCTTATTAAGTTTTGAATAATCAATGAAGAGATGCATTGATGCATTTTATTCTTAAAAAAAATAATAATTGAACCCCAAGGTGATGCACTTTGTTTAATGAATCCCTTATCAATATTCTCCTAGATTTTCTTCTTCAATTCCTGCAACTCAATTAGATCCATTCTATATGGATTATTTTATATATGTGTATTACCAGGTATGAGTTCTATTGAAAATTCAACTTCACAATTTAGTGTAAGACAGGGAAAATAGTCCATAAATACATTAACAAACTTTCACAAAATATGCATATCATTGATATTGAGTTTTTTTCCAATGATATGAAATAAACACCCTTTTGGAAAAGGAATCAAGACCCATATAATGGATATGATTTCCATCGAAAGTTCATATTTACCATCACACTAATAGATGATCATATATTTTTTTGAAATATCAAATGTGAATTACCTTTCTTAGAAATAGATGTAGGATTTATGTAGAAAAATCCAATCCATTCCTATGATAACATCAAATTCAACCAGAGAGAGAATAATAATATTTATAGGAAGCACATTCCCATAGACTTCAATCCAAGAGGAACTATAGAATTCTGATGCAACCATTGTACCATTCACGTTTTCAATGATAACTCAATATATAATCATTTAGGTGGTGATGTGATACCCTTAGAAAATTATTTAGATATAAAAGAGTGGTTAGAACCAGAATCGAATAAAAAAATTTCAATTCTGGTGTAAATAATAAGTGTACCTTTCACCATGTCATTAGGAACTTCCATCCAGACTGTAGTAATTTCATAAGTTTGGTCCTCTCCCCTTTGATTCTTTTATAGTAAGATCCCTTGATGCTTGGGGAATTTGTTTTAATAATGCTCCATATCTTTACATGTAAATCACTATAATTTGATGGCTTCACCCTTACCCTTGAGTTCATGAACATGAGATCCTTTTTCTACAAACATAAAGCAAACTCCTTTTCATTTTAATAATATATCAAGGTGTTTCTTTCCACAAGTGTCACATGTTGGAAAATTCCTCTTTCTCTTATTACCATTATCCATTCTTTTCTCTAACATCTTATTTTTATCTTAATTTACTTTATATCCATAAGATCTGGAGAATTATTTATCTTTCTTGATATAACTTGATACTATATCCTTTTATGATGATAATTTTTTGGAGACTAGTTCCCTTTGTAGGATTGTCCTAAGACTATGAAATAAAATGTCAATCTTTATTTTTTTGATCGTGTACGTAGTATACATCATGCCTTGTTAACCTTGTAAAGATATATTCATACTTAGAAATAATTTCCTCTTCCTTTTGTCTTGGAATCAAGAATTATCTTTTCATATCTTCTCATTGTTCACGAGAAAAGTAATTTTCCAATAGAAGTTCCTTAAAATCATTCCATTACATGCTCATTGTTTCTTACTCATCCTTAGTGTTTTAGATCAATGACCACCATTTGTCTTCATACCCTGATAGATAATAAAGTTTCATGGTAACCTTCTCCCTTTCATTACTTCCCAAAGTGAGAAATATCTTCTCTAAGGAACTTATCCATTTCTCAGCTACAAATGGATTTCTAGTCCCATTGAATGATGTAGGTTACTGATGTAAGAAGTGTTCTAACATTATTACACTATATTGTAGATCAGCAGGATTCTCCATATGGAAAATGTTATTTCTGATAACCTAAGTCATATACCCTAATATAGTTATAATTTTTTAATCTTTAGATATAACTCCAAATCCAGCTTCATTATCTTTCCTAGGATGGAAATCTATACATGGATTATGTGCATTGATACAATTTGTATTCCTTCTAAATTTCACCATTTCTAAATAATGGAATACACTAGATTATACCATACCATTATGAAACATAATTTATAATTCTAAAACTAGTGAATCACTTAACATAAATTGAAAATTTTATGTATATCTAATCTCATAATCATAAATATAGCTTCTTTGTGAATATTACAAAATTTAGTCATAGGGTTATGTTCCTTGATCTATGTTTTTATAAATCTAGGTCTCCATGTTCATACTAAATTTTATTTAATATCAACTATAAAGACCCCAACTCCAGTAGATCAAAGCTAGTGGTTACTTTATTACATTGTCACTAGATATAAGTAATCTCAAACCAAAGGACCAAATAGTTTAGTAGTATTAGTGAACTAGATACATACTTGAATTTTATATTTACATTTGAAAAACTAAAATACAACATACAA
This sequence comes from Viscum album, assembly GCA_963277665.1. Lineage (NCBI taxonomy): Eukaryota > Viridiplantae > Streptophyta > Magnoliopsida > Santalales > Viscaceae > Viscum > Viscum album. The sequence continues at coordinate 2,050,843 of OY728146.1, read as the reverse complement.
TTTTCTTTGAGAACATAAATGTCCTCTTTATAATATCCCCATGTATTAATCATAAAACACTACCCAGTATCATAGGGAAAAGAAACAAATGAAAGGGGTGAGCTCATCTCCTTATTAAGGGTATTCATAGAGACGAATTTAAATAAGGCATGAATAATATGGAAATAAATAAATTATAATAAAATAATACCACATTAATTATCATATGAGTTAAAACTTATCCACAGATATAAAAACTATTCAAATAATCACAGGGACATCAATAAATGAGTTCATAATGATGGAATGCATAATGTTGGACATCTAAAACTTACCATCAAGGATTTGTGACAATACATATTAAATATACTATTAATTAATCATATTAATACATCTTATATAAATGGGTAAGGCCGCATCCAAAAACCCAAACTAGTTTGTATCATGAGACCAACTGATGCATCAATTGGCTGTGTAATTTCATGCCACACTCATAACATAATAGTCTAGTGCATTACTCATATAAAAGGGGTGAAATATAATCAAGGTAAAGATTATAATTGAAAACCCTACATATTAAATGATAATAATTTCCCCAATCAACAAACACAATCACAAAACATCCAAAGTAATATGGTGAATAGTATCAAAATAGTACATCCCCAGACAAACAGATCATAAACCATCTAGGGAGATAAGGTAGGTGGTATAATTAGAGTATGTTATCAATATAATTTTCAATAAATGATGTTTAAATAGATGAAAATACTTTAAAAATATCAATGTAAAATTCTTGAGTAAAATACCATTTTCACTTTGAAATCACTTATTTAAAAACTTCACAAATATGAAGGAAAACATTTTATTTGAAAATAACATTATAAAATTGTAAATAAAGCATAAAAAAATATTATTCATGATGGAGGTAAATTATGTTCAATATATATAAGTTAAAAAAATATTCCTTTCACACTTTTGTAAAAATTTAAAAAAGTACCTCATTTGGAAAATGAAAAAAATATTCCTTTCAAACCATTTTGTAAAAAGTAAAACATGGCTAAAAATGTATTTAATGATTAATTTGGGTAATTTTTAAAACATTTTTGAAAATATTTTTATAAAACATTTATATGGAAGAAAAATATCCCCACATCAGTGACATAAACACAATCTTGAATAATGACGAGATTGTGAAATAAACCCTTACCACTTGGGTATCTTTGGAATCTTAAGCCCCATGAAATAAATAACATCATGTAAAACATTATATACCATGAATAAAAAGTGATTCATGATATAATATATCAAATGGATGGTATAAAAATCACACAAACAAAATATGTGGTGAATATTTCATATGTCTCACATAAGTAAAAGTGAGACAAGAAACCCTTACCTCAGGTCTGATTTCATTAATACATGTTCGAACCTTATATATCATAAATATATATTTATTATAAATATATTACATAACCATGATCATATATATAATACCATATATTATTTACTTATAAACTTAAATCCCCCATTAATTAATAATTCCTTAGTAAAATCATTGCTCTGGGTGATAACTGATTCGTTTTTCATGTATGTTTTGATTGGGTGGTTTTGGTCCTCGTAATTTGATCATGGTGATATAATATCTAAAATTTTAATCATGATATTATTATAATTTATATTCATTATATAAATATTCAATTTCATTTGTAAAAGTTATAGATAGAAAAATGAAGTACACCATTCATGGAGATGGTAGGTCATATGTACGCATGAACGTTGTTTTAGTTTTTTGATAGATAGAATGAAAAAAATGTAAATAATAATTCTCATTTACAGAATAATTGTTATATCATATAAATCATATATATTTATCAAATACATTCTTATTACCATACATGTAAAAAGTAAATGAAAAACGGATCACATCGCTTTGTGGAGGTGGTAGTCCACACGTACGCATGAGTGGAATTATCATTTTCCAACAGATTGGATGGTAAGAAGGTATGATATTTTAATTAAATAATTATATTTATGTCATAAATATAATATATATTTATTATCTCCATCTTTATAACCATCCAAGTGAAATGGTGATGAAAACCTAATTACACCACTATGTGGAGACGGTAAGTCATATGTGCGCTCGAGTGATGTTTTCACTTTTTATATGATAGAACAGAGATAGAATATGGTTATAATATAATCATAATAATATATAAATATATTTATTATTATATATATATTATATTAGTATGTTTATAACACTTTAAGAGGAATCATAATAGAAAATAAAGTTGAAGGGCTCAGTAAATACGATTACCTCTTCTTCAATAGACTTCCTTTAGATCTATTCGTAAGGGACTTAGAGTATCTATTTGGTAATAAAAAGAACTATTATAACTTGTATAAGGATGTTTATAAGATTAATGGTCAGGTTTTGGTGGAGATATATGGATCAAAGTGTTTTAAATAAGTGAAGAAGGAGGTACCCTTTTATAATTGTGGTGAGGGGCATTTTTGGAATTTTATAAAAGATTAAATTACAATAAAGTCTTTATCAATAAAAATGCATCCAAATGGAAAATTATTTGAACCTAGGATATTTTATTGTTTAAATATCATCATATAATAAACTTTTTACAGGTTTGTGTGGTGTTTTAAACCTTATCATTTTATTTAACCCCTTAGTTAACCTATTTTAACATTAACCATAGTAATGTATTTTTCACTCTTAAAGGGTTTTAATTTTACATATAAGGTGACTATTGACTCATAAATGAACAAGCTATGAAATTTTCAACCATATATTAACCCCTTTTCCTTTTTTAATATTTTAATTATTTTTAAATAATTTAATAAAATATTATTTTGATAAATTATCAATAATGTCAATTTTGACACTATTCATTTATTTTGACTTCAAATACATCAGGACACAGTTTTATTTCAAATATAATTAATTTAAACAACAATAATATGTAATATTAATCTAAAAAATTATTGTAACACTATAAATCACTCAAATTATATCACTTTAAATATTTTTAATGCCATTTATTTTATTTTTCTCTTAATTGAATAAATATTGTATTAACATTATGTAAGAATTTAAGGCAATTATATAGTCACTTTAAATATTTCACTGATCAGTTTAACCTGATTGGTTTTACTAATCAGTTTTACTGATCGGTTTTACTAATCGGTTTCACTGATTGGTTTCACCTGATCGGTATCACTAATCGGTTTCACCTGATCGGTTTTATTGATCGGTTTCATCTATACCAATAACACAGATAAACAAATTATTCTTAAGGGGAAAGAGGTTGAAAAGACTTTAGAGATTTATTATTCCGAATTCATGTCTAATTTAGTTCATTCTCTCAAAGTTTAAGGGCTTGGTGAAATTTTTGAAAAGTCGATGCTTAGTCTCAATAAACTCAAGAGTTATATAACGTTTTTGATAATGATCTCTCAAAAAGTAATGTGTTACATCAATATGTTTTGTTCTAGAATGAGAAATTGGATTTTTAGAAATTTTAATAGCACTTGTATTTTCACAGTTTATGGGGATATGTCTGAATTGAAATCCATAATCTAATAAAGTGTGTTTCATCCACAAAATTTTTTCATAGAAACTACCAGAAGCAATGTACTATGCTTCAGCAGTTGATAATGAAAATAAATTTTTCTTTTTACTACACCATGATATTAGAGACTTTCATAATAAGTGACATGTTTCAGAGGTACTCTTTATATCTAACTTACATCTATAAAATTCAGCATCAGAATAACTAACTAAATCAAAAGGTTTTCCTCTAGGATAAAACAATCCTAAATTATTTTTATACTTATGGTATTTGAAAACTCTTTTAAAGCATTTAAATTTGATTCTTTTGGGTTTTCTAGAAATCTTTCACACATACACACACTGAATATAATATATGTCCTACTATCAATTAAGTACAGCAAGCTCCCAATCATTTCTCTGTAATCATTTTGATCAACAGATTTCCCATTTTCATAAATATCTAAGTTACATGTAGAACTCATAGGGGTTTCACTACTTTTAATTCAATCAAATCCATATCTTTTCAAAATATCTTTAGTGTACTTAAATTTATTTATAATAATACCTTCTTTATTTAGAAATATTTTAAATATAAGAAAATATTTAAGTTCACCCATCAAACTCATTTCAAACTCACTTTGCATAATTTTTGAAAAATCATTACATAAATAATTTTTAGAAGATCCAAAAATAATATCATCTACATATATTTGATCTATTAAAACTTCTTTTAAAATTATTTTTATAAAAAAAGTAAAATCTTCAACTCCTTTTGTAAAACCTTTAGAAATAAGAAAGTCACTTAACCTTTCCTACCAAGATCTTGGAGCTTGTTTCAAACCATATAAAGCTTTAGATAACTTGAAAGTTGATTTTGAAAATGTGGATTTGTAAAACCTAGGGGTTGTTCAATAAAAACATCCTCAATTATATAACAATTTAATAATGCACTTTTTACATCCATTTGATAAAGTTTAAAATCCAAGTGTGTTGTATAGGAAAGTAAGATTCTAATGGCTTCAAGCCTAGCTACTGGTGCAAAGGTATCTTCAAAATCAATTCCCTCTTCTTGATTATATCTTTGTGAAACTACCCTAGCTTTGTTTCTAACTATATTTCCAGCTTCATCCACTTAATTTCTCAACACCCATTTGGTTCTTATAGTCAAAGTATCTTTTGTTCTATCAACAATCTTCCAAACTTTTTTTCTTTCAAACTGGTTAAGCTCTTCTTACATAGCCATTACCCAAAATTCATTATTGATTGCATCATTGATATTTTTAGGTTCAAGTTGTGACAAGAATTCTTTTTGTTCAACTTGGTTTCTTAAAGAAGCTCTAGTTTATGTTCCTCTATCTAAATCTCCAACAAAAGCATCTCAGGGATGGGTTTTAAGGGTTCTAGTTGGTCTAGTAAAGGTGGGACTAGTTATTTTAGGTTCATCATTTTGATCTGGTTCATTATGGCTAGATTCTGGAGAATTTATAGAACCGGATGTTTTTACAAATTCCTTTATAGGATGATTTGAGATTTTTGCATTAATTTCCATATTGGACATATCTTCTTCAATATTTTCAAAATAGGTCTTAGTCTCATGTGGATCTGTTTCATCAAACTTGAAAAGTATAGATTCTTCCATTTATTTGGTTTTCTTATTAAAAACTATATAGTCTTTTCTTGATGTATAATATCCAAGGAATATTCCTTCATCACTTTTGGAGACAAATTTATCTAAATTGTCTTTAGTGTTCAGAATATAAAATTTACATCCAAACACTTTAAAATAACTTACTTTGAGTTTCCTATTGTTCCACAACTCATGAGGATATTTCTTAAGAATAATTCTAATTAAGACTCTATTTATTATATAACAAGTTGTATTAACATATTCATCCCAGAAAGAAATTGGTAGGTCATATTCATTAAGCATGGTTCGGGAAATTTCTTGTAGGGTCCTATTTCTTCTTTCAACCACACCATTTTGTTGAGTTTCCCTAGGGGAAGAGAAGTTATGCCTATAGCCATTTTGTGAGAAAAAAGATTCAAAGTCTTGATTTTCAAACTCATGGCCATGGTCACTTCTTAAGGATTTAATCTTAAGTCCACTAAGATTTTCTATAGTCCTAGCATACTTGGTAAAGTGAGAGCAAGATTCACTTTTTGAGCTAAGAAAAAGGTTTAGGTATGCCTAGAAAAGTAATCTACAAGAACATAAACATACTTCTTCCCATTGAGACTTGAAACTATAGATGTTCCAAACAAATCCATGTGAACCAACTAATATATTGAGAAGTAGTCACTTCTTTCTTTGGTTTGAAAGAGATTTTATGTTGCTTTCCTTTTAGACAAGTATTGCAAACATTATTATCTAGAAACTATAATTTGGGTAGGTCTTTAATAAAACCTTTTCCAGTTAACTTCTTAAGAGAGTGTACATTGTAATGTCCTAGTATTTTATGCCATATCCAAGACTCTTTGTGAAAGTCACTTAGACAAGAAACATTATATGAGGCCAGTGTGTCTAAATTTATAACATATACATTATCATTTCTAAGAGAAGTAAATACTAAGTTATTCTTGGTATCAAAAACATGTAATGAATCATTTTTTAATTTAAAATTAAATCCATCATCAGACAATTGATATATTCTAAGTAGGTTATACTTTATTCCCTCAACATAAAGTACTTTGTAAATTAAAAGAGAGTTAGGGTTACCAATCTGGCCTAGGCCGATGATTTTTCCTTTACCATTATCACCAAATGTGACAGTCCTCCATAAATTTTGACAAGACTTTTAAATCCTGATCAGTCCCTTTTCATGTGTCTTGAACATCCATTGTCTAAGTACCATAGATTTCTACAAGATCTCTTTAGCTAGTTTACCTACAAAACAGTTTATCCGAGAAATGATTTTGGTACCCATATTTTTCTAGGTCCCCAAACATTAGTGATACAAGATTTAGGAACCCACAATTTTCTCATGGGATTACTATATGTATAATATATAGTATTTGATAAATAAAATTTGTTTGGTCCAAAATAATTGGATGCAGTAAAAAAAATTAGAACTAAAACTTGCAGTAAAATTCTGGTTTTTGAAGAACGAAGTAGATTTCTAAGATTTGGTTATAAAGTGTGTTTGAATAAGTTCCTTTGACCTGGTTGATATCCTATCCCAGAAGTGTACTTAGGAGCTATCTATTTACTATGAATTTAAGTAAGAGTATTTTTTCCATTGGTAAAATTTTCTAATTCCTTCTTTAATTGCTCATTAGACATTTTTAATTCATTTTTTTCCTTGATCAGTTGATAATTTTTCTCGTTTTCAGTCATAAGTTTTGATTTAACCTTTATAGTAAGAGCATTTTGTTTCTTTAAATATTTATAATTATCTTTTAACTCATTAAATGTTTCTTCTATAATGTTGCAATACTCAAATAGTTGTCTACTTGACATATTTTCAGACTCACTTTAATTTTCAGTATAATAAGAATTGTGAACAGACAAGTCTAAGGTTACCTGAGAAGTGTTTGTCAAAAAACACATATTAGCCATATCATATTTCTCATCATGAGAAGAAGCAGATTCACTAGAGCTATCCTCATAGGCACTCCAGGTGTCCTTCATTGCTTTCTTATACTTTCTATTCTTATTCTCATACTTCTTTTTGTATTTGAGCTTTGAAAAGTCATCTTTGACATGACCTTTTCTCTTACATTTATAGAAAACTATCTCTTCTGATTTTTCATTTCTCTTCCAATAATTTTTCCAGTTTCCCTTATTTTCATATTTTCCTTTGTAATTGGGATTTTTGAAAAACTTCTTTTTCCTATAAAATTTCTTGAATCTTCTGGCCAGATGGCCCATTTCATCATCACTATCTGAAGTTGATTCATTACTACTTGAACTTTCAACATTAGCTTGAACTTTCTCTTTGTCTTTACTTTTATAGGCCGTAGTCTTGAAGGCTATAGACTTTCTTTTTGGTTCATCCTCTTCTTGATTTACTTTGAGTTCCTCATCATACATCATTAATTTTCTAATCAATTCCTTTATTAGCATCTTGTAAATATCACATTATTATCTTATAGATACAGATGTCCCTCTCTATCTCTCTGGTAAGCATCACAGAATCCTCATAATCTTCTCTTTGGTTGTAACTTCTCTTCCTAAAGAAACCATGGTATACACAATTTCATTGAACCTGAGATACATATCAGAAATGGATTCATCAGGCTTCATTTCGAAATTATCATATTTAATAGTATAAGTATTTAATCTCATTTCCTTAACATTATATGTTCCCTCATGAGAAATAGATAGTGTCCCAAATATCCTATGTAGTTTTACAAGCAGAAATACGATTAAACTCTTCATATCCTAGTGCATAGTATAAAGCATTCATTTCTTTATAGTTATTGTTATAGGCAGTCTTGGTAGGTTAATACCAAGTGTTTCTATAATTTTCAGGAATTTCATATTTAATTTCAATAGCAGTACAGATTTAAAATCTCATGCTTTCTAGATGTATTTTCATTTTAATCTTCCACTGAGAATAGTTGGTTCCATTGAAAAATGGTGGGTTATTAGTCTTATCTCTTTCTAGTATATTATCCATGATATAGATTGTAAAAATATTTCAAAAGAGATTAAAATTTGTAAATAATAGAAATTTTAAGATCTTTGAAAAACAACTAAAATCACAGTTGCAAAAAAAGATTTGAAAATCTTTTCAAACTGAATTTTTTTTAAAATTACTATGATACCAAATGTTGGTCGGAGTAGATCACTCAAGAGGGGAGTGAATTGAGTATCTGTAAAAAATTCTATTAAAAAAATATTCTTTTAAAATTTCCCATAATTAAAATATCATTAGAGTCAGTTTATAGTGAATTTATAATAATCCTGAATGTTCAATTAATTTATCAGAGGATTTATTAATTATCATCTATACTAATATGAAGATTAATATAAATTTTTAAAATAATCTACTAGTTCAAAACAATTATAAACACTTGCTAAACTAACTATCAAATTTTGATTTGGTTTTATGTAAAATGTAATAAACACAGATTAAAACTAATACGCAAAAAACACAATGGATGAGAAAGAGGTTTAGTCTCAAGATGAGACTTTATCCTATCCACTTAGTGATCACCTACCACCAAGTAGTTTATATTAATAAACTTTATCCACACACTGGATTGGGGTTCTCAATAGTACACAGGACTGTCTAGGTCACACTTGACCTCTACCATAGTTATTTGTGGGGAAAACAACAAACAGGTCACACATGACCGCTTCCACTGTTATATGTGGGATACAAGAGTAAAATAAAGAGTGAGTTTAAGGATATCGAGTATCCTCCAGTTATGTGCAGGAGTCAGCGTGTGTGTAATAGACAGATACACACACTTCTCAAAAATGTAAACAAAAGAACATAGTAGAGCTATAGATATAGAATAGAGTTTAGAAGCCTTTGTGTGTTATGCAGTGAAGATATGGACTCTATTGAAGTATAGGAAATAATGTTTGAGTCCTATTTTGGATGTTGGATTCAAAACAGAGTATCATAGCCTTTGTACTCTAGCTTCTAGGTGTGAAAAATTCATCTCATCGAAGTTAGGATGTTCGGTGAAGTCTAGCGGGTTTTTCTTGTCTTGTTGATCTCCCCATATGTTATTTATTTGAGTTCTTGGGAGTTGGAATAAATCTTGAGAGTTGTGGGAGTTTTTAGTTATTCTATTGTTTTTACTTTTTAGCGCATTCCTAGTTTGACCATATCACTTTTTAAGATCCATCTTGTAATTATTTTATACTTCAAGGTTCTGTAGGCATGAAGATCTCCCCACATGCATGTACCTTATACTCTTGGCATATAGTCCTACATAAAAAATTAAATAATGTTAGAAACATTAATTTGTCTAAATATGACCGTTAGATATAAATTTGAATAAATAAATTTAAAGACATTTTTTAAGACTATCAGTGAGTCATAAGTATCGGTGACTCATTGGCAACAGTCTTCCATCATCAGTCTGTCATTATTGGTCTATCAGCATCATTCTGTTAGCATCGGTGACTCAACATCGGTGACTCTGAGTATCAGTGAATCCTTTCCATCCATATCGGTGACTCATTGTATCGTTGAGACATTTATGCTATCAGTCTGTCTGGGCATCAGTGAGTCGTCATTGGTGACTCATTTTGAACTATCGGTGTGTCGCTCATCAGTGACTCATCCATCGGTGACTCATCCATCGGTGAATCATCCATCGGTGACTCATCCATTGGTGACTCCTCCATCGGTGAGTTGTTCATCAGTGACTCGTCCATCGGTGAGTCGTTCATCGGTGAGTCGTTTTAACTATCAATTCCAGAGACTCTGAAAACTTATAAAGTGTCTGTCTTACAGAGAGCACTTCCAGATTAAGTGAAATTCATAAATACATGTAAATATACACTTTTAAACATATAGAAGCATAAATATTCTTGGTTTATAGATTTATTGAAGTTTATTGTATAGTATTACATAATTAATTTACTTAGATATATTCAATGACATGATCAAGTTTCTTTATTACTTAATATAATAATTAATAGGATCTATAGATTTACATGATTTGTGATTATGAAAACCACTATTTCTCAGAGGGTCCAACATTTCCATTTATCTTTTAGTTATTTATTAGTATTATATTCATACATAACCATTTTTCTAACAATGTAACTTATACTACTACAAAATGTCGACATTCAATTTTTCCAATAGGAATAATTCTTGTCATCAAAAACAAGAGCATGAGAGTAAGAGTTATATTTCATTATAAAAAGATCATACTTTTAAATCTACTAATTTTAAAAACAAAAAATTTTAAAAAAATATCAAAACACAATTTTCAAAAAACAAATAACTCATTGATACCAATTGTTGGTCGAAGAGAAAATGGAAAGTGGATGGCGATAAATTTACTTAAAATTTAAAACATTAAATTTAAATGATGCAATAAACGATATGTAAATATCCTGAAAGAATGTTCTATTATCAAAGTAAAAGCATAGTGAAATATAAAACAATTATGAATATGAACAGTGGAAATGTAAACATGGAAATTAAAAAGGATAGGCATGCCTATATAAAGGAGTTCAGAAATAGTACACGAAGTGCCCCAACATCTCCTCCCCTCAAGAAATATTTAGAGGGTTATATTTAACCCCTTAGTTTTAATATAGATCCAAGAACCAAAAGAAAAATATCCCTTGGTTTTAATGGAAACCAAGAACCAAACAAATTGTTCATTTCTTTTTATACAAAGAATCAACAAACCAAGAGAATAGCTACTTTTGAATGGAAAAACCAAGAAACCAAAAAAGATAAAATTGAGGAAATTTTAAGATGGTTTTATTTGTGGAAAACTCATTAACTTTCACCCAATAATCCTTCTAAACCCACAAGAATATACCCATGATCTAACCATCCTAGACCCAACCATCTAGTATCTCAATCCACTATCTCATCGGGAACCACACCTGAAATCAACAGTTTTTTCATCCAACTGGTCTCAGCTTCCAAACCAACCCTTGATACCAAAGCACACAAAGTGTTTTACATCATGAAATCACAAGGTGTCTCACATTAATTTCCTCATCTCCCTAAGGGGTATCAAACATAGTAAAGTGGTACATGTTTTCCTAAGATGAAAAATTTATGAATTTATAAATATACTAACTACTCTAAAAACGTAGAGAAGGGTAAAACCATAGGAAGAATGTGTGTAGAAACTGATAATCTCTTCTTTAAATAATGTTCGAGGGAATTATTTTTTAATGTTATTAAAAGATAAAAATTTTAAAAACTAAATAACTATTTAAGTTAAATAAAACTAATATAAAGGAGAAAAGTATGTGAATATGGAAGTGTCAGAGTTGTGACATCTATTCATGTGCATGAAATGCCAATTATTTAATTCTCACATTTGAATATTTATTCTTTTAATTATTACTAATTCAAAATTTAATTAAAATATTTTCAATTATCATTATATGATTTTAGATAGTACTCCAATTTTTATCATTAATTATTCAACATTTCATTCACTGAAGGATGGATTTCATCTTATTTGATGGCAGGCGTGACATCGCAAGCCTAGAGGTAGGTCGACAACTTTTTACACAATAGTGGTGAGAGAGATCAGAGTATTGGGTTGGCTAGGTGCAGGGATACAATGATGTAAGGGGTAGGATATCATCACCCATTACAAGATTTTTGAAGAGCCCATGCCTATTTTCTCTACATGAAAAGAATGAGTTCCAAATTCCAAATAGAAACAAAAATGTAAAACCAAAAAATAAATTCAATGTCATTAATAAAAATACTAGGATAGTTTGTAGGTTCTAGGTGCAGCAGAAGCATGGTTGGAACGACACCCAACTTTAATTTTTATCATGATCAATGATTATTTTGAGATCAATATGACGATGAACGCTAGTCTCCATGGAATAGAATCAAAGATTTAGATATTGAAGTAAGAGGTCTAAAACCTTTATAGAGGATCTTACATATCATGTTTATAATTAATTTCATCAAGAAAATAATACCTGGATCTTCTGTATTTTCTTTGTTCATGATGTTGATCATCCAGAATGACCCTTCTATATTATCTTGTTTCGCTTGAGAGGATCCAAACTATAATCCCTCTATTGGTGATCCACATGTGATCCAATGGCCTCTGATTGACACCGCCCATTCTCCATATGGTACCATGGTGAATCGAGTGTCTTGTGTCGGTCGTTCTTGATCGCTTGTTCTTCGGCCTTAAAGAACGACTCTCATTCTTGAGAGGTACGAGAAGAGTATTCGAGAGAGAAATTGTTTAGCTCAACAATTCTCAATTCATCAGGTGTGTCTTTTGTTCCATGGCACTACAGACGTACATGTCTATTTATTGACATAAGGCTTTGGTTATAATACTTAATTGTGTAACAACAATTAAATACATTCAAACCCTTAGAGAAAATCCATGATTTTAATAATAATAATAATATCATGTCATTATTTATGGTGTGCCAACTTGCAAAAAATGGAATTATAAATAAAATTACGCATCACAAAATAATAGCAGGGTTATTATTAATTTAATTTGTGTCAACTAGTTAAATAATTATTTTCCATCTTGAAAATAATTATTTTACTACCGGACCAGCCTAAGTCCACTCAAATTCCACTTCCATTTATTGAAAACCTAAATAAATAAATAATTAATTTATTCTCTTAAATAAATATTTTATTTACAAAATAGTAAATAAATATTTATTAAATGTTCAATAAAATAAATAAATATATTTTACCCACAATACGGTAAATAAATATTTATTTAATTTATGCAATCATTTTAACTTGAATAAAATTATTCCACTGTCTTGAGAATAATATTTATTAATTAAATTCAAATAGAATTTAACCAAGACCACCAAAAACACTTGGTGTGTGACCCTCTAGGATTATTTCTTTTTGGAATTAGGTGGGCTTGCCTAAAGTCCAAGAGTATTGTCTAGCAACGAGTCAAGGCACACAAGAGAAAGAACTTAAAGTTGCAACAACAACATCCACATAAGAACACTCATTGCGAAATATAATCCATTTGTCTCAAAATCTCATCAAGATGGTTTCATGATATTTTCATAAAAATTTATGCTTGATACGTCGTTCTTTGACTACATAGAATAAACTCGTCATTACACTATGGTCATGGAATTTCACATGACGGTTCTATTTCAACCAAAGAGATGAGATATCAACTTCTATAAATGGAAGGGACAAATCCTTCCTCAGCTTATCCATTAATAGTATGTCACTCGTGACATACCCAACATACCTTACTTCTTGCCAAATTTATGCATGACAGTTTTCATCAGAAAATCAAAGTGCATGAGCCATGACACGAATTAATGATAATCATAATGTTTAAGGATCATTACACATGCTCGCAGATAGGAATATCTGATGACACTAAAACATGAAGAATTTATACTGGCGGGTATGTTATCATTGTAACACCCCAAGATTTCATAGTGTGTTATTTCTTCAAAATAATTCAATAACTTGATCTAAACGCAACACTAAGTTCCATCACACGATGACTTACCAAACAAGACATTAAAAAGAGGTTATGAATCGTATTAACTAAATTTTAAACTAATATATCCTTATAATTTTAGAATCCATATTATGAGTTTCTTAGACATAATACAAGAACAAATTCATTTTCAGTATTGTACTTTTATCAACTTTTAATAGTGAACCCTTTTTAAATAAAATATTTTAAACTAAATTTAAAATGAAACATCCCAACCTTCCACGGTACGCTTTCCTTTGAATAATACGATAGCGTGTGTTGTACGCAACTTCGAGTTCTAACACACACCACAACCGATCAAACTAGCCGTTATAAATAGTAATACCTATTCTTTGAAATTTTATCTCTCAAAATGGACTTCATTTTTGGATTCGGAATATCGAATTTAGACTAAGGTGAAATTTTGGTACTTTTCGGATAACTTTAATATTTTGATGAATAGTGAAAATTACTAAATTTTAATTAAAAACAACTTTTTTAATCAAAATAATTAAAAGTAATAAATAATGAATTTGAGTGGTTTTAAAGTATATTTAGAATATATTTTTACCATTTAATACAATTTTGGTCATTGGAGATAATTTTACAATTAAACCAGACATAAACAACTGTCAATCTTTTGATAGTTATTATCTCTTAAAAACACGCTTTTTGTTTTAACAACGGGAATTAATTTTAAATTAATTTCCACCACTTCTGTGTTTTGAATTTGGAAAAATGGATTCCATATTTGGAATCAGTATGTTCAAATTGTGTAAATAGGTAACTTTTATTTTTAAACATTTTGAATAATTACTTCGGTAAATATTTTATTTACCATGGTTAAGGGTAAATCCGGTAAATAAGGGGTAAAAAATAATATTATAATAATAATAAATTACCCTAAAACGTGTAATAACCTTATTGGTTGATACATGTTCGACCATAGGCATCTTTGGGTCGATTTTGGGACCCCATGGATCCACTTGTAGGTGATAGGGACACTTTATTTTAATTAAGTTAAAATAAGTACAAAAATAACATAAGTATATATCTTTTAGAAAACCAATTTTTACATAGGGTTATATATGTTGGATTTTCGACTATAAATATTAATTAGAAAGATAAAACGATTTCCTACATAATGATATTTTATTTATAATTTTTATACTTTAAATAATTTAATTTATTTATGACACAATAATGATGTAGTAATTACCATAATGGTGACAAATTAAAATAATTGATATTATAAATACCCAAATAAATATAATTTGAGACTTTTAATGAATTAAACTAATTTTATAGGATAATATTACATATTAGGATTGATTTATTTGACTTTTTTCGAAGTAATAATTCTATTATTAGTTTCACAAAAATCAACTATTGAATAGTGTCAAAATTGACATAAAAGAGTTTTTAAAACAAATATTATATTATTAATTGATATTAAATTCCTAAAAATATAAGGTTAGGAAAAGAGACTTATATCATGATATTTTTATCATTAATGGACCACTTGGGGGTCTCTTGGATGTATATAGTAAGTTTATTAACTATATAATATAAAAATACAAAGTGACATGGTAAATGTCAAACTAATTAACTAAGAGTTAAAACTAAAAGATAAGGTTAATATAATGACCCAAACCTGTCTAAATTCTATTGGTTGAATGGTTTTAGACCTATACCCACCTTAAAATTTAAATAATCTACTTTAGAGCCATTAGAAACCGAATATGAATTTATTATAAATTAATATTTCCAGCTTTTCCAAAGGTGCCCCTCACCCCTCTTATAAAAAGGGAACTCCTTCTTCTCATTTCTTCACACCTTCAAAGCCTTTTTATTTGGCCAAAATCTACCCAAATAATCTCCCAACTTCCCTCACTACAACCTAGAGGCCTTATTTTGATCAGAAATCAAACCTAAGGATCCCTTTTGATCAAATCAAAAGGAAGAACCCGAAGAAGAGGTAATGATTTCACCACCCTTTTCCAAGTTCCTTTCTTCTTCCACTTCTTCTTCCTTTGTTATTACCATTCTAAAATAATGACTCAAGTATCATATATAAACTGTGATGTTATTATAAATATGGTACAACGATATTCAATATTCTATCCACCCTTTGAATAACATGTCACCATACGTGTGTACGTACGGCTTACCGTCTCCACGTCATGGTGTAATTGTTATTCAATATATTATTATTTGGATGGGTATAATAATGATATGTAACTCATGTAAATAATAAATATAACATCATAATTATTCTTTATATATGATATACCATCCATTTATATATTATTTTAATATCAAAAGAATGACATTGTCGCTCGTGCGTACGTACGGACTACCGTCTCCACGAGCACGATGAGATTCATTGTCCATCGTATCCATTCAAGTATAATTATCATTTGATGATTTAAAAATAATGTTTAAGGACTTGATATCATTCTGTATATGAATAATATACAACTTATCCATGACAAACATGGCTTATGTAACAAAACATATAAAATAAAATGAGTAAGTTAACACCCGAAACGACGATAATACTAAGATATTATTAACAAAGAAATGTTAAAAGATCATATATGATATCATATGAATGTATATGATTCTTGTATAATTTAATAAAAATTATTTCACTATTATACAGTAGGTTAACCTACCCCAACCAAGGAAAAGTACAAGGTAAGGGTTATTTCACAATCTCTTCATTATCCGAGGTTGTTTATACGTAATAATCTACTGGGATCACTTTATCATCCACATCCATGTTTCTTAAAAATGTATTTCAAAACATTTTTACTATTTAATAGAATATGGGTTAAAGTCATTTATACCCTTGTTTGACTTTTATAAGATTTTTATAAAGGAATCTTTCCGTCATTTTCCAAACAAGTTGCTTTTTAACCTTTTTGACAGAATTAAGGTAAGAATGTTTTTTTAACTTATACGGTGGGTGCGGTTATTTTCCACCACTATAAAATCATCAAATATTCCTTTACAAGCTTATAAGAATATTTTCAAAGAAAATGTTTTATTTTATAAATATAGGAATCTTAAATTCAAAATAAAAAGAGATATTTCTTTAAAAAGAGTTTTGATTTCATCTATGTCCACATCATTTGATGGATTTTATGCGTATTTGAAGTTGATTTACTATGATACAAAACTTATATATTGTATTGAAGGTTTTGTGATATGTTTGACTGTGGATGTGTTATTTTTATACCATTCATGGTTTATGGATGAAGTATTTACATTTCGTATGCTAGTTTTAATACAAATGTTTATTTTATGTTTAAACCTTTTCATATGGGAATGCATTGGACTTAATATGTGACGGGTGGAGCCCGCTATAGCTCCCCGATGCATCAGTAGGTCTCATGAGACAAACTAGTGTCTTGGCACAATGCTTGGAAAAATCTTATTTGTAGTCTTGGCATGAGGCCTTGGCTATGTGGTTATGATAGTCTGGCATTATGCATTACATCATTATGAAAGTGGTTATTGATATTGCATGTGATTATTTGATTAGTAGAATATCCATGTGAATAAGTAAATGGAATTATTTCATTTTACTTTTTCCATACTATGTTGAAGTTCAAGTTTAAAAGGCTTTTGTTTTAGTTATACATTGCCTTGAATGTTTATTCTTATTTATGAAAGTTTCTTCTATATTGTTATCCTTACTGGGCATTTGAGCTCACCCCTTTTCTATGTTTTATTTTTCCCAGGAAGTGAAGAAGTAAATTATGAATGACCTGCAGGGATATTATGTGGGGATATGAGTGTGGAATATGGATACAATATGTTGTTGTAGTAGTTTTTCACTTTATGGTGTAATGTAAGACTTATGAATATATCTAGTGTTTCCAAGGCTACTAAACCAATCGGTCTTTCAAGATTTGATCTTTCCTGTGATCATGCCAATGTTATGTAATAATGCACCGACTCTAGGTAACTAGGGTTGGGGCGTTATAGTTGGTATCAGAGGAAGTTTAGTACAAACCTTGGAAGCTAGATTTAGATAAACTCTGATTAGAGCACATAGATTTAAGATGGACTATGAGGATTAGTATAGAAGAACTTCCTAGAATTTTGGTATTGTAGAGATTTTGAGAGTTTTCCGAGCAATACATCCCTGTCTGGATACGAGCAGGTAGAGGCGGCTCTGGCACAGATGTACCTAGGGGTAAAACCCGAAAACACCACTTTGAGCTAGACTCGAACGGGAACTGGTGCATGACAACAGGTCTTGCTGCACTCTTGGTTACGACACTCCTGGGGGATATGCTTAGGATAATTCTCATTTTCTTTACAAACCATTATGAAGGATTTATGAGTATATACTTCCTCAAAGGATACATTTTTATGATTATGGATTATATCCATAAACTATTTAATTTATGTTATGTGTTTTACAAGTTTGGGATTAGGTATTGTTATTCATAAACTAATCTAGTGTATGCCATTGTTTAGAAATGGCACCCAGTAGAAGGAATGAGAACTCCAATAATGCACATGATCCAAAGAGAAAGAAGGATCATATATTTCATGGTCTTAAGCCAGAATTTATAAGAGAAATAGTCTCCCATGTATTATCATCATATGAATAAATAATATCATGTGTTGATAAGATAAGTAAAGAGTTTACTGAGTCATATGGCTTTGAAGGGAAGCAAAAGAATAAAAGGATGGAAGAGAGAAAGATGGATAAAGGGAAGAGGGAAAAGAAGAATTTTCCCATATGTGATAATTGTGGGAAGAAACACCCTGGAACTTGCCTGAAAGGAATGGGAGTTTGTTATAAGTGTGGAGGAAAAGGTCACAAAGTACGTGACCACAATGGTAAGAAAATGGTTTCAAATGTACAATGCTTCATTTGCAAAGAGTTTGGACACTACGCGAACCTATGTCCCAGTCATCAGACTATGCCGCAAATGATGCTATTGGATAATAATAAAGTTATGATACTACCACAGATGAAGAGGAATGATTAGAGTTATTGTGTTGATTATGTCATTTGAGTGTTGTATCAACAATGTACTTGTTATAATAATTATGGAGTATATAAGGATTGTACTGCAGTACTATTTCATTAAGGACTTGAGATTGTGTGGAAAAAAGAAAAGTGACTCAATAGCAGGATAAATTTTTGGAAAATATATTGTTGAGAGAATGATAAACCATAATATAGTTCTGATACCTAGGTAGTGATTTTGGAATAATACATGATTGATTTGGATAAATTATATTGGATATTCTTGACTACCTTGAAACTAATTAATGATTTGTATATTCCATCATTGTTGGGGTTTACAACATTTTTGGATTGAAGGAGTATACCTATTATTCTATAAGGAATAAGGGATCATGAATGTAATCAATAAGGTTTTATGATAATTCAGGATGTTGCAGTGTTTTAAAAGAATACATGATGAAGGTGATCACATGTTATTACGCAAAAAAAAAGGATCTTCATTGTGTTTACCTTCCTTATAAATTTTGGACTGAAGTATTTTGGATAGTTCTAGTTTGGATTATTTTGGATTGCCATAAAAGGACAACCCGGAGGTCGGGCGGCAACCCGTCGCGTCCGGAAAGGCCGTGAGACTTGAACTCACAACCGAAGTGCGACAAGGGTGTATCACCTACCACTGACCCACGTGATGTCTCGGATTAAATAATGTAGTTTTTTTTAAAAGATTTGGTAGATGAATTATAAATTCGTTTTTTTTTTGAACCCTATACGAATAGGATAAATAGAATTTTTTTTCGTTCTATTATCTTTTAGAGTGAAAGATGAGTTTGTAGTAGAAATTAGTTAAAGGATGGAACTCTACTTGTCAAGAATATATTTTTCTTCTTCTCTTATTCTATGAAGAAATTAATTCTTATACTTTATTTCAGGAATCCTGAAACCAAAATGTGTTATCCTAATGCCCTATGTTTTGTTGAACCGATGGTATTTCAAATCATCATAGATTGATGAATTTAAGGACCTCAATTTTACACTTGTTTGTGATTCATGACCTCAATCACTACCTATAAATATTTATGTTTTCCCTCCAATTATATGTATCTAATTGCCACCAATGTTCTCCTAATCGAGATCATAATTTGGTGGTGACAATTTCATTTCTTTTTTCCTCATATTAAGACAAAATTTTAGTAACCTAATTTTCGATGTGGGTTTTCCCACAAAGATATTTTCTATTTTCAACCTTTTATTTTCGAAGAACAATTTCAAATTGCGAGGACGCAATTTATTGAAGGAGGGGAGAATGTAACACCCCAAGATTTCATAGTGTGTTATTTCTTCAAAATAATTCAATAACTTTCTCTACACGCAACACCGAGTTCAATCACACCATGACTTACCAAACAAGCCATTCAAAAGAGGTTATGAATCGTATTAACTAAATTTTAAACTAATATATCCTTATAATTTTAGAATCCATATTATGAGTTTCTTAGACATAATGCAAGAACAAATTCATTTTCAGTATTTCACTTTTATCAACTTTTAATAGTGAACCCTTTTTAAATAAAATATTTTAAACTAAATTTAAAATGAAACATCCCAAGCTTCCACGGTACGCTTTCCTTTGAATAATACAGTAGCGTGTGTTGTACGCAACTTCGAGTTTTAACACACACCACAACCGATCAAACTAGCCGTTATAAATAGTAATACCTACTGTTTGAAATTTTATCTCTCAAAATGGATTTCATTTTTGGATTCGGAATATCGAATTTAGCCTAAGGTGAAATTTTGGTACTTTTCGGATAACTTTAATATTTTGATGAATAGTGAAAATTACTAAATTTTAATTAAAAACAACTTTTTTAATCAAAATAATTAAAAGTGATAAATAATGAATTTTAGTGGTTTTAAAGTATATTTAGAATATATTTTTACCATTTAATACAATTTTGGTCATTGGAGTGTCAATCTTTTGATAGTTATTATCTCTTAAAAACACGCTTTTTATTTTAACAACGGGAATTAATTTTAAATTAATTTCTACCACTCTTGTGTTTTGAATTTGGAAAAATTGATTCCATATTTGGAATCAGGATGTTCAAATTGTGTAAATAGGTAACTTTTATTTTTAGACATTTTGAATAATTACTTCGGTAAGTATTTTATTTACCATGGTTAAGGGTAAATCCGGTAAATAAAGGTTAAAAAATAATATTATAATAATAATAAACTACCCTAAAACGTGTCCTAACATTATTGGTTGATACATGTTTGACCATAGGCATCTTTTTGTCGATTTTGGGACCTCAAGGATCCACTTGTAGGTGATAGGGACACTTTATTTTAATTAAGTTAAAATAAGTACAAAAATGACATAAGTATATATCTTTTAGAAAACTAATTTTTAAATAGGGTTATATATATTGGATTTTAGACTATAAATATTAATTAGAAAGATAAAAATATTTCCTACATAATTATATTTTATTTATAATTTTTAGACTTTAAATTATTTAATTTATTTATGACACAATGATGATGCAGTAATTACCATAATAGTGACAAATTAAAATAATTGATATTATAAATACCCAAATAAATATAATTGGGACTTTTAACTAATTAAACTAATTTTCTAAGATAATATTACATATTAGGATTGATTTAATTGACTTTTTTAGAAGTAATAATTCTGTTATGAGTTTCAAAAAAATCAACTATTGAATAGTGTCAAAATTGACATAAAAGAGTCTTTAAAACAAATATTATATTATTAATTGATATTAAATTCCTAAAAATCTAAGGTTCATCCAAGAGACTTATATCATGATATTTTTATCATTAATGGACCACTTGGGGGGTCTCTTGGATGTATATAGTAAGTTTATTAACTATATAATATAAAAATACAAAGTGACATGTTAAATGTCAAACTAATTAACTAAGAGTTAAAACTAAAATATAAGGTTAATATAATGACCCAAACCTGTCTAAATTCTATTGGTTGAATGGTTTTCGACCTATACCCACCTTAAAATTTAAATAATCCACTTTTGAGCCATTAGAAACCGAATATGAATTTATTATAAATTAATATTTCTAGCTTTTCCAAAGGTGCCCCTCACCCCTCTTATAAAAAGGGCACTCCTCCTTCTCATTTCTTCACACCTTAAAAGCCATTTTGTTCGGCCAAACTATACCAAAATACTCTCCCAACTTCCCTCACTACAACCTAGAGGCCTTATTTTGATCAGAAAGCCAACCTAAGGATCCCTTTTGATCAAATCAAAAGGAAGAACCCGAAGAAGAGGTAATGATTTCACCACCCTTTTCCAAGTTCTTTTTTTCTTCCACTTCTTCTTCCTTTGTTATTACCATTCTAAAATAATAACTCCAGTATCATATATATACTGTGATGTTATTATAAATATGGTACAACGAAATTCAGTATTCTATCCACCCTTTGAATAACATGTCACCATACGTGCGTACGTACGGCTTATCGTCTCCACGTCGTGGTGTAATTGTTATTCAATATATTATTATTTGGATGGGTATAATAATGATGTGTAACTCATGTAAATAATAAATATAACATCATAATGATTCTGTATATATGATATACCATCCATTTATATATTATTTTAATATCAAAAGAATGATATTGTCGCTCGTACGTACGTACGGACTACCGTCTCCACGAACGCGATGAGATTCATTCTCCATCGTATCCATTCAAGTATAATTATCATTTGATGATTTAAAAATAATGTTTAAGGACTTGATATCATTATATATATGAATAATATACAACCTATACATGAAAAACATGGATTATGTAACAAAACATATAAAAT
Organism: Viscum album; assembly: GCA_963277665.1. NCBI lineage: Eukaryota > Viridiplantae > Streptophyta > Magnoliopsida > Santalales > Viscaceae > Viscum > Viscum album. The sequence goes on along the minus strand of OY728146.1, from coordinate 2,028,321 downwards.
AAAACGAGTAAGTTGACACCCGAAACGACGATAATACTAAGATATTATTAACAAAGCAATGTTAAAAGATCATATATGATATCATATGAATGTATATGATTATTGTATAATTTAATAACAATTGTTTCACTATTATAAATGAGGTTAACCTACCCCAACCAAGGAAAAGTACAAGGTAAGGTTTATTTCACAATCTCTTCATTATCTGAGGTTGTTTATACGTAATAATCTACTGGGATCTCTTTATCATCCACATCCATGTTTCTTAAAAATGTATTTAAAAACATTTTTACTATTTAAAATAATATGGGTTAAAGTCATTTATACCCTTGTTTGACTTTTATAAGAGTTTTATAAAGGAATCTTTCCATCATTTTTCAAATAAGGTGCTTTTTAACCTTTTTAACAGAATTAAGGTAAGAATGTTTTTTTAACTTATACGGCGGGTGCGATTATTTTCCACCATTATAAAATCGTCAAAGCTTCCTTTACAAGATTATAAGAATATTTTCAAAGAAAATGTTTTATTTTATAAATATATGACTCTTAAATTATTTCAAAATAGAAAGAGATATTTCTTTAAAAAGAGTTTTGATTTCATCTATGTCAACATCCTTTGATGGATTTTACGTGTATTTGAAGTTGATTTACTATGATACAAAACTTATATATTGTATTGAAGGTTTTGTGATATGTTTGACTGTGGATGTGTTATTTTTATACCATTCATGGTTTATGGATGAAGTATTTACATTTCGTATGCTAGTTTTAATACGAATGTTTATGTTATGTTTAAACATTTTCATATGGGAATGCATTGGACTTAATATGTGACGGGTGGAGCCCGCTATAGCTCTGTGATGCATCGGTAGGTCTCATGAGACAAACTAGTGTCTTGGCAAAATGCCTTGGAAAACTCTTATTTGTAGTCTTGGCACGAGGCATTGGCTATGTGGTTATGATAGTCTGGCATTATGCATTCCATCATTATGAAAGTGGTTATTGATATTGCATGTGATTATTCGATTAGTAGAATATCCATGTGAATAAGTAAATGGAATTATTTCATTTTACTTTTTCCATACTATGTTGAAGTTCAAGTTTAAAAGGCTTTTGTTTTAGTTATACATTGCCTTAAATGTTTATTCTTATTTATGAAAGTTTCTGCTATATTGTTATCCTTACTGGGCATTTGAGCTCACCCCTTTTCTATGTTTTATTTTTCTCAGGAAGTGAAGAAGTAAATTATGAATGACCTACAGGGATATTATGTGGGGATATGAGTGTGGAATATGGAGACAATATGTTGTTGTAGTAGTTTTTCACTTTATGATGTAATGTAAGACTTATGAATATATCTAGTGTTTCCAAGGCTACTAAACCAATCGGTCTTTCGGGATTTGATATTTCCTGTGATCCTGCCAATGTTATGTAATAATGCACTGACTCTAGGTAACTGGGGTCGGGGCGTTACAATCATAATCCCATATCTTGGAGATTACCAAGTATGAACTTCATGAGAGGAAGTCTCGTCAACTTATGAGTAATCACACCTGACGGTATGTATGCTATGTGTCCTATCATAGTATATCATCCAATCATAGAACTATATTTGAGAATATTATTATATAATTTCAATGTTCTCATCATAGCAGGGAACTTCCATGACCTTATCAATGCAACAAATATTCTAGGACATTATTACATCATAGTTATACAGAACAATGAACAATATGTAATAAGATATTTAATATTTAAATACATTAAATATCCATGTAATCAAAGTACAAATAGTTGGTTCTAGAACAAAAAATCTAACATAGTTCTGATCATGGATTTGGTTACCCAAATCCATGACCTCACAAAGTTTTATTAAAATGTAAAAGAAAACATACACACAAAAAATGGCCCGTAGACACACACATTTATATGGCCCAAAATCCAACATCAAAAAGATCCAAAGGCCCAGAAATATTTTTACCAATTGATGTGTCCATGATGTCATCTGACAACTTCTAACCATGAATACCTCTCGTACTTGGCCACATTGATGAGGTTGGACGACACACCTGAGGACATCATCTTGAATGAAGTACCGAAAACTGTAGACTATCAACAATGATAACTCAGGGATATCATCATGGCCTTCAGCACCATTTCTCTCACGATTGTTCTCATACCTGATTCCCATCATCAAAAGTTATAGTCACCACGCCACCAATGAGAATTACTCATCGTCGGTATCCCATACCACCAATAGCTTGTGGTACCCAAGAACGTCACACCCATAGGCATCCCATACCACCTTCGGTCATCCCACAACACCCATCATCGATCATCCCCATAAGAAATATGAACATAAAATAATAACCAAAATGATATGAAGTAAAGGCCCATACATCCCAAAAGGCTTGTGATGTGTGATTTTCCTACGTACTGGGAGAAAGAGGATGAAGGCTCAACCACCACTCCTCCTGCATCTTGATTTTGAAAAAAATGACCCAAAGGCCCATTTGATGAAAGCCCAAAAATCAAGGGTCCATCACAAGGGTCACTATACCGACACTCCATCCGAGTTCCATCCTCTTTAGGTCATCTCAAATACTTCCTAAGGTCATCCCTTCCCACATCTAAGTTCTTCAGACACCCTACAGGCTGATTTGGTCATGCCAGCACCCAAGGTCACCCCTATCATGCTCCTCATGAAGTTCCCGGAAACCATGCCAAGAAAATCATTATTTTCGCCAGCTGGGAAACCCCTTATCCTTACCGTCACACTTCTTCCCCACCATCAGGCAGAGTATCTGCTGCCATGGACCATGCCATGAGCCAACATTACTAGCCCCAATATTGCAATTGGGGTCTCATAACCATTGAGCCCCATCAAAGGGCATCCATCATCACCTCCACCAGGATTCCAAACCCTCCTTGTTGCACGACACCTCCATCCCCATATCCCATATTTGGACTAGAAGATCCAATCATCACCTCCAATCGACTATAATGAAACTACCTCCACATGTCACATCTGGACAATGTCTCGCCACCCAAAGATCTTGTCGTCACCAGTTCAATTTGTCCCACTGTTCAAGTCACATGTGCTGCCTGAGGACGCCACTCCATCCTAAGTTCGTCAGTCATGTCTTGCCATCACACTCTGAGGATGTCCCAAACATCGTCTTCCTCTACCCCTACTCTCAAAATCTACCATCAACCAAAAACTATCATCATTCCCATCATCGGTCGGGGCACACTAACGGAAATCACCACCACCATCCCACTTTTCTGAAACTACCTTAAGCAGTTCTTTCCTATTACATGAGAAGTAGAGTGAAAATTGATTTTTGTGCCCTATCACATAAAAATGAGATTGATTATCATCACAGATGCTCAATTTGGAGCGATCATATAAGTGATAGTCAAAAAATGATAGAGATAGAAGCTCTCCTCTTGAGAGAGAATAAATCCTCATAACACATAAAAAAATAAAAATAAAATATTATTAGATTAGAAATAATTATATACTAATAATAAAAGTACTAAGTATTAGATAATAAAAATGATGATGATAGATTATTTGAAATAATTGTATAGATATATATGTGTGTGTACAAAAAATTATATATACTAATAATAATACATAAAATATAAATATAAATATAATTATAATTATACATGTGATAATAATATAATAATACTACTACTAAAGGTTAATATAATTTAATGAAACTTGGGGATTCCTGAAAAACATCCTTAAGTAAGAAGTGGAGGCTAAACATGAAGTTCCGGCCTCAATTCCTCAAATCTTTCCCATGGTGTGACTTTGGGGAATATATTAGCAATTTGACCTTTTTTCAAAATATACTCCAAATTTATATCTCCAATAGTCACTTTCTCTTTGATGAAATGATATTTAATATCAATATGCTTGGATCTAGAGTGTTGCATCGAATTTTTAGATAGATTAATTACACTCTGATTATCAAAAATAATTTCCTATGGATTTTAAACATTCACAATAAAATATTCTATCTTAACTTTTATCCACATCATTTATGCACATTCATGGGTGTTGGAAACATACTTTGCTTATGTTGTACTTAAAGTTACAACAATTTGTTTTTTACTATCTCAACTCACACAACTTTATACCAAAAAGAAATTTTCTCCTCATGTTTGTAATGCCCCGACCCAAGTTACCTAGAGTCGGTGCCTTATTACATAACATTGGCATGATCACAAGGAAATAATGTCTCGAAAGACTGATCTGTTTAGTATTATTGGAAACAAGATTCATACATAAGTTCAACTTTACAACTTGAAAAGAAATATAACACAAATTTATTCCATTATAAACATCCAAGGCTCCTAGATTATTCCTGCAAGTCACTCATAACTAACTTCTTCATATCTTGGGAAAATGAAACATAAGAAAGGGGTGATCTCAAACGCTCAGTAAGGGTAAGAAATACAATGGAAGATAACATAAATATTAAGCATGGTGAATAATTGAAACCACATTCCTTTACCAATAATAAACATGAATACTTTTATGGAAGGAATATGATATGAGTAAATAATTCCATAATAAAACAAAATAATGGGTATTATACTAGTCGAATGACCACATTAACCATCAATATTATTTTCATAATGAGGGAATGTATAATGTTGAACATTATGAAACATTTTTTCAAGGCCTCGGCCAAAACCATATATCAAATTCAGAAGGGCCTCGACCAATTCCACGTCTATTTGTCTAATGAGACCTACCGATGCATCAAGGATCTATAGAGGGCTCCACCCATCACTTACTAAGTCCATTACATTCCTCATGTGAAAAGGTTGAAATATAACATAAACATTCATATTAAAACTTGCATAAAAATGTCAATACTTTAACCATAAACCATGAATGGTATACAAATATCACATCCATAGTCAAACATATCACAAAACCTTCAATAAAATATGGATGTTTTGTATCATAATAAATCAACTTCAAATAAACTTAAAATCCATCAAAGGATGTTGACATAGATGAAATCAAAACATTTTTTAGAGAAATATCTCTTTCTATTTTGAAATCATTTAAGAGTCACATAATTATAAAGAAAAGATTTATTTTGAAAATATTCTTATAAGCTTGTAAGATAATCTTCGACGATGTTATAATGGCAGAAAATAGTCGCTCCCACCGTATAAGTTAAAAAACATTCTTACCTTAATTTTGTCGAAAAGGTCATAAAGTACCTTGTTAGGAAAATGATGAAAAGATTCCTTTCAAAAACATATAAGGTCAAATAAGGGTATAAATTAATTTACCCCGTTGTCTAGTAAAAATTTTTTGAAATACATTTTTAAGAAACATGGATGTGGATGATAAAGAGATCACAGTAGATACTTACGTAAAAACATCCTCGAATAATAAAGAGATTGTAGAATTAACCCTTACCTTGTACTTTTACTTGGTCAAGGGTAGGTTAAACTTCTATATAATGGTGAAATAATTGTTATTAGATTATACAACAATTATATACATTAATATTATATCATATATGATCTTTTAACATTGCTTTGTTAATAATATCATAGTATTATCGTCGTTTCGGGTGTTAACATATTCGTTTTCCTTTATATTATTTGTTATGTGAGTCATATTTGTTATGGATGGGATGTATCATATTCATATCCAGAATGATATTAAGTTTTTAAACATTATTTTTATTCATCAAATAAAAATTATTCTTGAATGGATACGATGGGGAAAGAATCTCAGCGTGTTTGTGGAGAAGGTAATCCATACGTACGCACGAGCGACAATTTCATTCTTTTGATATTAAAATAATATATAATTGGATGGTATATCATATATAAAGAATCATTATCATGTTATATTTTTTATTTACATTAATTACACATCATTATTGTACCCATCCAAATAATAATGTATTGAATAACCATTACACCACGACGTGGAGACGGTAAGTCGTACGTACACATGTATGGTGACATGTCATTCAAAGGATGGATAGAATAATGAATATGGTTGTACCATATTTATGATAACATCAGAGTAAATATAAGATATTGGAGTTACTATTTTAGAATGGAAACAACAATGAAAGAGGAAGTGGAAGGAGAAAGGAACGTGAAAGAGATGATGAAATATTTAGCTCTTCTTCAGGTTCTTCCTTTAGATTTGATCAAAAGGGCTCCTTAGATTGGATTTAAAACTAAAGGAAGGCCTCTAAGATTAAGGTAGGATAGTTGATAGGGTATTTGGGTAGGTTTTTCCTAAGAAAAATGGCTTTGAAGGTGTAAATTAGAGAGAAGGGGGGGTTCTTTTTTATAAGAGGGGTGAGGGGCACATTAGGAAAAGCTAGAAATATTATTTTATAATAAAATAATTTTCAGTTTCTAATAGATCAAAAATGTATTATTTAAATGATAAGATTGGATGGGTCTAAAAACACTCAACAAATAGGTTTTAGGCAGGTTTGGATCACTATATTAACCTTATCTTTTAGATTTAACTCTTAGTTAAATAGTTTGACATTTACCATGTCTCTTTGTATTTTTATATTATATGGTTAATAAACTTACTATATACTTCCAAGAGAACCTAAAGTGGTTAATTAATGATACTAATATAATTATATAAGTCTTTTTTCTGAACCTTATATTTTTAGTAATAGAATATCAATTAATAATATAATATTTTTTTAAAAAAACTCTTTTATGTCAATTTTGACAGTATTTGGTATTTTTTTTGTTAAATTCATAACAGCATTATTACTTCGAAAAACATTTATCTAATAAATACTAACATGTAACATTAACCTATAAAATTAGTGTATGGTATCAAAACTTTCAAATTATATTTATTTTAACATTTATAATACCATTTATTTGATTCTTTCATTAATAAGTAAAATACTACATCATCATTGTGTCATAACTAAATATATTAATTTTATGTCTAAAAATTATAAATAAAATATCCTGAGGTAGAAAATCTTTTTATCTTTCTAATGACTATTTTAAGTCGAATAGATCAATTATATAAACACATATAAAAAATTTTTTACTAAAAGATATTTGTTTTTGTTATTTTTGTCTCTACTTTAAATTATTTAATATATAATGTCATTATCACTTTCAAGTGGCTCCATGGGGTCCCAAAATCGACCCAAGGATGCCCATGGTCAGACCTGTATCATCCAATAGGGTTAGGACACATGTTAGGGTAATTTAATATTATTATAATATTGTTTTTTAACCTTATTTATCGGATTTACCCCTTTAACCACGGAAAATAAAATATTTACTAAAGTAAATATTCCTAATGTCTAAAAATAAAAGTTACCTATTTACACAATTTTGACCTCTTTATTCCAAATATGGAATCAATTTTTCTAAATTCAAAACACAGAAGTGGCAAAAATTAATTTAAAATTAATTCCTGTTGTCAAAACAAAAAAGCGTGTTTTTAAGAAATAATAACTATCAAAAGATTGACACTTTCTTATGTATAGTTTAAATGTGAAATTACGTCTAATGACCAACATTGGATTAAATGGTAAAAATATAATCTAATTATACTTAAAAACCACTCAATAGTATAATTTATCACTATAAATTATTTTGATTAAAAAAGTTGTTTTTAATTAAAATTTAGTATTTTTCACTATTCATCAAAAACTGAATGTTTTCAGAAAAATACCAAGAATTTACCCTAAGATAATTTCAATATTCCAAACCCAAAAATGAAGTCCATTTTGAAATATAAAATTAAAAAAATTTAAAAGCTTGGTATTACTATTCATAATGGCTAGTTTGATTGGTTGTGATGTGTTAGAATCTCTAAGTTGCATACAATGCAAGCTATTGCATTATTCAAAGGGAAACGTACCGCGGAAGCTTGGGGTGTTAAATTATTCCCTCCTTCAAATAATTTCATCCTCAAAATTTCTAGAATAGTACTACATAAAAAGACTCTAGTGGTTCTTCATCATAAGTTCCTTGGGTTCCCACGTTGCCTCTTCCATCTTATGGTTTCTCCATAGAACTTTTACCAAACAAGTCATCCGGTTTCTCAGCTCTTTTCTCTTGTATCAAGAACCATGATCGACTCTTATCAATAAGACAGATCAAGTTATAGCTCTAATTCCTCATAGGTGAGTACATGTGTTGGGTCAGGCATGTATTTTCTCAACAATGATACATGGAACACATTGTGAACTTTGGAGAGACTTAGCGGCATTGGAAACCGGTAAGCTACAGCCCCAATTCGTTCTAGAATTTTGAAAGGTCCGATGTACCTGAGACTTAATTTTCCCTTATTACTGAAATGTATAACACCCTTCCATGGAGATACCTTCAAGAAAACATGGTCTCTTACCTGAAATTCCAAATCCTTCCTTTGGTTATCAGCATATCTCTTCTGACTACTTTGAGATGCTTTGATGTGGGTTTGGATTACCTTCATCTTTTCCATCATTTCCTCTACAAGTTCAGGGTCTACGAGTTTTCTTTCACCAACATCATCCCAACAGGTTGGTGTGCGACATCCCTTTCCATATAATGCTTCATATGGTGCCATCTGAATACTTGAATGGAAGCTATTGTTATAGGAAAACTCTACCAGAGGTAAATATTGATCTCACATACCTTGAAAGTCAAGTGAGAATGATCTCAACATGCATGTCTTCTAACATTTGAATAGTCTGTTCTGATTGTCCATCGGTTTGGGGGTGGTAGGCAGTGCTCAAATGAAGTTCAGTATCCAGGGCTTTCAGAATAATTTTCCAGAATCTTAATGTAAAATGTGGATCATGATCAGAAACAATCGATAGGGGTACTCCATGAAGTCTCACAACTTCATTAATATATAGTCTTTCTAGACATTCAAGTGGTAAATCTTCTCTTGTAGTAAGAAAATGTGCTGAATTGGTAAGATGATCAACAATGACCGATACTGCATCGTTCCTTCTAGGATTCTTTGGTAGTCTCATGACAAAGTCCATCGTAATATTATCCCATTTCCACTCAGGTATGGGAAGAGGTTGCATAACTCCTCTAGGTTGTTGCCTTTCATCTTTCACTTGTTGACAAACCATAAATCTTGACACAAAATTAGTAATCTCCCTCTTCATGTTGTCCCACCAAAAATTTTCCTTCAAATCCCTATACAACTTGGTGCTACCAGGGTGTATAGAGAAATTGGAACTATAAGCATCATCCAACAATTCCCTTTTTAGATCAGGTATTACGGGAACACGAATTCTCTTCCTAAATATCAAAATTCCATCTTCATACACAAAGTCACTCAATCTCCCATCATTCATAGCTTTAATCTTCTTCTGAAACTCCTCATCATCAGCTTGATAACTTTTTATCATTTCTAATAAAGATAGTTTGGCAACCATTTGAAAAATTATTGATGATCTTCCTTCCATGGTTATTCCCATATCGATATTTACTAGATCCATGAGAATAGGATCCCTTTCAACTCTCATCTTGTTCAAAACTCCATGATCCTTTATGCTTAAAGCATCTTCCACCTTATTTGACTTCCCCGGGTGGTAGTGTATCATGCAATCATAATCCTTGAGTAGTTCAAGCCATTGTCTTTTCCTCATGTTGAGTTCTTTCTGTGAGAAAATATACTTCAAACTCTTGTGATCAGTATATATATATATATCACATTTTCACCATAGAGATAATGTCTCCATATCTTCAAATCAAAGATTATAGCCTCTAACTCAAGATAATGAGTTAGATAGTTTTTCTCATGAATTTTTAGTTATCGTGATGCATAGGCAATAAACCTATCATTCTACATTAGGACACAACCAAGTCCTTTCTTTGATGCATCACTATAAATAACAAACCCATCATTCCCCGTTGTAAGAGTCAATATAGGAGAATTACCTAATTTTCTCTTCAGTTCTTTAAAACATTCTTCACACTCTTTTGTCCAAACAAATTTAACCCCTTTACATGTGATCCTGGTTAATGGGTTATCCAATTGGGAAAAATTCTAGACAAAACGCCGATAATAACCTGCTAAACCAATAAAACTGCATATCTCAGTTATACTCATCGGCATTGGCCATTATTGGATTGCTCTTGTCTTAAAAGGATAAACAGTGATTCTATCCTTAGAGACAATATGGTCAAGAAAAGAAATCTCCTGAATCCAGAATTCACACTTGCTAAACTTCCCATATAATTCATGTCTTCTAAGAGTATTTATAATAATGCACAAGTGATTTTCATGATCTTCATAGCTTTTTGAGTATACCAAGATATCATCAATAAATTCCACTACAAAGTTATCTAGATATTCCATGAAAACTCTATTCATTAGATCCATGAAGAAAGAGGGTGAAATAGTCAATCCAAAAGGAATTATTGTAAACTTTTAATTCCCGTACATGGTTCGAAATTCTATTTTCAGAATGTCTTCCTTCTTCACACACAACTGATGATATCCAAATCGAAGTTCAATCTTTGAAAAGTATTGAGATCCAGGAAGTTGGTCGAATAAATCATCAATGTGAGGTAGGGGATACTTATTCTTTATTATTATAGCATTGATCTTTCTATAGTCAATGCACAAACTCATAGATCCATCTTTCTTCTTAACAAAAAAATAGGGGATCCCCATGAAGAAACACTAGGGAGAATAAATCCCTTATTACTCAATTCCTCTAGTTGTTTCTTTAGTTCCACTAATTCCACAATGGTCATTCTATAAGGGGTCTTAGATATGGGCCTTGAGCCAGGAATTAAATCAATGGAAAACTCAATTTCTCGTTCTGGAGGATGTCCAGGTAAATCCTCTGGAAATACATCAACATACTCTTGCACAATAGGTATATCCTCTATTTGAACATTATTTTCCTCACCCATAGTTATTTCGTTCTCTTCCTCCCCAATAATTGAATTTAGTTGAGCTACTGGGGGTGGATCTAGATAAGAATTAGGTGGTGATGATTCTTCTCTAAAGATAAGGTGTTCTTTATCATCGTCATCAAAAATAGTAACCTCCTTATTCTTATAATAAATTTTTTCATCATGGTCTGAAATCCAATCCATACCAAGGATTATATCAAATTAAATCATAGGTATGATGATGATATCAGTAGATAAAGAACATTTATATACCCTAATGGGAACTGATTCACAAAACTTTGTAGCAATGATACTTCCCTTAGGAGTTTTGACTGACAACTCCCTTGTTAAATCAAATTGGAAATATCTAATTTTCTTAGAAAATTGGAAAGATATGAAACAATGGGGTGATCCAGAATCAAATAAATCATTGGCTAAACATGAGGAAACCATTAAATTACCTACCACACCATCTTTTGGGGCTTCAACCTCAGCAGTAGTGATCACATAAGATTGTCCTTGGTCCCTTGGAATTTTCTGAGGCAAGTTTCCCTGATTCTTAGGAAATTCATTTGCATAATTTCCCATCTCCCTACAATTGTATCATTGAACATTAGTAGCATCTTTCTTTCCCATACAATCACCTACAAGATGGAATTTATGTCCACATTTGTAGCATGCTCCTTTTCCTTTTAGACAGGCACCAGGGTGATTCTTTCCATAATTATCACAGGGTGGAAATTCAATTCTTCCCTTATTCCCTGTTTCATTATTTTCTTTCCCAGAGTGTTCAGAAAATCTCTTCTTCTCTTGCTTTGCTTTAAAGTTATAAGACTTAGAGAATTCATTTTCTATCTTGATAGCACATGAGAAAATATCTTCGTATGATGAGAAGGATTGCGATACTAATACTCAACGGAGAAATGGTTTTAACCCATAAAAAATGGTCAATATTACTTCTTGGGTTACATATATAATATGCATCATGCCTCGCTAACCTTGTAAAGTTAACTTCATACATTGCGACATTCTTATCATCCTTTTGCCTCAGACTCAGAAATTGTATTTCCATATTCGCTTGATGGTCATGAGGAAAGTATTTTTCAAATGAAATTTATTTAAAATCTCTATTCCATATTTGATACTTCATCATTTTCCTTTCGTATTTGAATCAATGACCACCATTGATCAGCATCTCCAGTGAGGCGGTAAACTACCATGACAACTTTTTCCCTTTCACTACTCCCCAAGGTGTGGAATATTTTCTCTAAGGAATTTATCCATTGCTCAGATACTAATGGATTTGTACCCCCATTGAATATTGGTGGTTCTTGCATCATGAAGCGGTCTAACATTGATCCTCCACGTTGTGGATCAGGGTGCTCCATACAGGTAAGGTTATTATTCATAACATGTGTGAGTTGTCCCAGTATGGTGATAAGATGATCAACACCAGTTGTATCACCAGCTCCACTATAATTATATTGAGTAGGATGTAAATCCCTACATGGAGTGCGTGCATCTATACAGTTTCCATTCCTTCCACTAAGATCCATTTCTAAACAATGGCATAAACTATATTAGTTTATGAATCGCAATACATAAATCCAAACTTGTAAAACACTTAAAATAAGTCGGAACAGTTTATAGATATAATCCATAATCATAAAAATGTTTTCTTTGAGGAAGTATATACTCATAAACCCTTCATAATGGTTTCTAAAGAAAATGAGAATTATCCTAAGCATATCCCCCAGGAGTGTCGTAACCAAGAGTGCAGCAAGGCCTTTTGTCGTGCACCAGTTCTCGTTCGAGTCTAGCTCAAAGCGGTGTTTTCGGGTTTTACCCCTAGGTACATCTGTGCCAGATCCACCTCTACCTGCTCATATCCAGATAGGGATGTATTTCTTGGAAAACTCACAAAATCTCTACAATACCAAAATTCTAGGAAGTTCTTCTATACTAATCCACAAAGTCTATCTTAGGGCTATGTGCTCTAATCAGAGTTTATCTAAATCTATTTTCCAAGGTTTGTACTAAAATTCCTCTGATACCAACTGTAATTCCCTAATCCTAATTACCCAGATTCGGTGCATTATTACATAACATTGGCATGATCATAATGAAATCATGTCTCGGAAGACCGATCAGTTTAGTATTATTGGAAACAAGATTCATACATAAGTTCAACTTTACAACATGAAAAGAAATACGACACAAATTTATTGCATTAGAAACATCAAAGTCTCCTAGATTATGCCTGAAATTCACTCCTAACTAACTTCTTAATATCCTGGGAAAATGAAACATAAGAAAGGGGTGAGCTCAAACGCTCAGTAAGGGTAAGCAATACAACGGAAGATAACATAAATATTATGCATGGTGAATAATTGAAACCACGTGCATTTACCAATAATAAACATGAATACTTTTATAGAAGGAATATGAGCTAAGTAAATAATTCCATAATAAAACATAATCACAGGTATTCTACTAGTCAAATGACAACATGAACCATCAATATTATTTTCATAATGAGGGAATTTATAATGCCGGACATTCTGAAACATTTTGTCAAGGCCTCGTCCAAGATGTCTAAAAATGATTAAGGCCTCAGCCAAAACAATATATCAAATTGGGAAAGGCCTTGGCCAATTCCATGTCTATTTGTCTCATGAGACCTACCGATGCATCGAGGATCTATAGCGGGCTCCACCTGTCACTTACTAAGTCCAATACATTCCTCCTATGAAAAGGTTGAAATATAACATAAAAATTCGTATTAAAACTAGCATATGAAATGTCAATAATTTAACCATAAACCATGAATGGTATAAAAATAGCACATCCATAGTCAAACATATCACAAAACCTTAAATACATTATGTAACTTTTGTATCATAATAAATCAACTTCAAATAAACTTAAAATCCATCAAAGGATGTTGACATAGATGAAATAAAAACCTTTTTATTAGAGAAATATTTATTTCTATTTTGAAATCATTTAAGAGTCACATAATTATAAATAAAACATTTATTTTGAAAATATTCTTATAAGCTTGTAAGGGAAGCTTCAACGATGTTATAACGGCAGAAAATAGCTGCACCCACTGTATAAGTTAAAAAAACATTCTTACCTTAATTTTGTTGAAAAGGTCATAAAGTACCTTGTTTGGAAAATGACAGAATGATTCCTTTCAAAACATATAAGGTCAAATAAGGGTATAAATTACATTACCATGTTTTCTAGTAAAAATGTTTTGAAATACATTTTTAAGAAACATGGATGTGGATGATAAAAAGGTCCTAGTAGATACTTACGTAAAAACAACCTCAGATAATAAAGAGATTGTAGAATTAACCCTTACCTTGTAATTTTACTTCATCGAGGGTAGGTTAAACTCTTGTATAATGGTGAAATAATTTTTATTAAATTATACAAGAATCATATACATTAATATGATATCATATATGATCTTTAACATTGCTTTGCTAATAATATCTTAGTATTATCGTCATTTCGGGTGTTAACAGATTCGTTTTCCTTTATATTATTTGTTATGTGAGTAATATTTGTTATGGATGGGATGTATCTTATTCATATACAGAATTATATTAAGTATTTAAACATTATTTTTAATCATCAAATTAAAATTAGTCTTGAATGGATACGATGGGGAATGAATCTCATCGTGTTCGTGGAGACAGTAATCCGTACATACGCACGAGCGACAATTTCATTCATTGGATATTAAAATAATATATAATTAGATGTTATATCATATATACAGAATAATTATCATTTTATATTTATTATTTACATCAATTACACATCATTATTATACCCATCCAAACAATAATGTATTGAATAACATTTACACCACGACGTGGAGACGGTAAGTCGTACGTACGCACGTATGGTGACATGTCATTCAAAGGATGGATAGAATAATGAATATGATTGTACCATATTTATAATAACATCACAGTATATATAATATACTATAATTATTATTTTATAATGTAAACAACAAAGAAAGAGGAAGTGGAAGAAGAAAGAAACTTTAAAGAGGTGATGAAATATTTACCTCTTCTTCAGGTTCTTCCTTTTGATTTGATCAACATGGATACTTAGGTTGGCTTTATGAATAAAGTAAGGCCTATAAGATTAATTGAGGACAGTTTAGAGGGTATTTTGGCAGGGTTTGGCCAAGCCAAATGGCTTTAAAGTTGTGAATTAGAGAGAAGGGGGTGACCTTTTATAAGAGGGGTGAGGGACACCTTAGGAAAAGCTAGAAATATTATTTTATAATAAAATCATTTTCGGTTTCAAATGGATAAAAAATGGATTATTTAAATTATAAGGTGGTTATGGGTTCAAAACCACTCAACCAATAGTTTTTAGATAGGGTTGGGTCACTATATTAACCTTGTCTGTTAGATTTAACTCTTAGTTAAATAGTTTGACATTTACCATGTCTCTTTGTATTTTTATATTATATGGTTAATAAACTTACTATATACTTCCAAGAGAACACCAAGTAGTTCATTAATGATACACCTATCATTATATCAGTATTTTGGCTGAACCTTAGATTTTTAGGAATAGAATATCAATTAATAATATAATATTTCTTTTAAAAAACTCTTTTATGTCAATTTTGACACTATTTGGTATTTTGTTTTTACTAAATTTATAACTGAATTATTACTTAGAAAAAAAATCATCTAATAAATCCTAACATGTCACATTAACCTATAAAATTCGTGGATGACATCAAAACTTTCAAATTATATTTATTTTATCATCTATAATACCATTTATTTGATTCTTTCATTAATAAGGAAAATACTGCATCATTATTGTGTCTAAATAAATATATTTTTTTTCTGTCTAAAAATTATAAATAAAATATATTAAGGTAGGAAATCTTTTTATCTTTATAATTAATATTTATAGTTGAATATATCAATTATATTACCTCATATAAAAATTGTTTTACTAAAAGATATTTTCTTTTGTTATTCTTGTCTCTACTTTAAATTATTTAATATATAATGTCATTATCACTTCCACGTGGCTCCATGGGGTCCCAAAATCTACCCAAGGATTCATATGGTAGGAAATGTATCATAAACTAGGGTTAGGACATGTGTTAGGGTAATTTAATAATATTATAATATTAATTTGTAACCTTATTTACTAGATTTACCCCTTTAACCACGGTAAATAAAATATTTACTAAAGTAAATATTCCTAATGTCTACAAATAAAAGTTAAATATTTACAAAATTTAGACCTCCTGATTACAAATATGGAATCCATTTTTCTAAATTAAAAACACAAAAGTGTCAAAAATTAATTTAAAATTAATTCTCATTGTCAAAATAAAAAACGTGTTTTTAAGAAATAATAACTATCAAAATATTGATACTTGCTTATGTCCAGTTTAAATGTGAAATTACGTCCAATTACCAACATTGGATTAAATGGTAAAAATATAATCTAATTATACTTAAAACCCACCCAATAGTATAATTTGGCACTATAAATTATTTTTATTAAAAATGTTGTTTTTAATTAAAATTTAGTATTTTTCACTATTCATCAAAAACTGAATGTTTTCAGAAAAATACCAAAAATTCACCCTAAGCTAATTTTGATATTCCAAACCCAAAAATGAAGTCCATTTTTAAAGATAAAATTGATAAAATTTCAAAAAGTGGGTATTACTATTCATAACGGCTAGTTTGATTGGTCGCGATGTGTTAGAATCTCGAAGTTGCGTACAACACAAGCTAATGCATTATTCAAAGGGAAATGTACCGCAGAAGCTTGGGATGTTACAATGTTGATTTTATATCATTACAATATCTAGACTAGTTAGTATCAGTGAAACCAAGTAAGTTCAACTCATTACTATGTCTATAAATTAAGATATAATTTTATGTTCTTTTATCATACCTAAGGACTATTTTTGCTGCTAGTATGTGTGATTTCTATGGGTTACTCCAATATCTTACACACAAAGTTACAACATATAAAATGTCTAGTCCTGATGTAATAAGATAAATTAAACTTCCAATTAACTTCTAAAAATCCTTTTTATTCATACTTTTCCCAGTTTTGTCTTTTCTCATTTTAACACCAACTGTAATGGGTTTCAAACTTCCTTTGATTCATCCATATCAAATTTATTTAGTAATTACTTGTTATACTTTTCTTGTGAAAGGAATATGTATCTTACATTCTTTTGAACGTTTAGTCCCAACAAGAATTCCAACTCTCTGATCATTGACATCTCAAAGTTCCACTTCATCAGATCTACAAATTCTTCACAAGATTTATTTTAGTTTTTTTATTTTAAACATAAATCACACTTTTTGAAGGATCTATTAATGATACTATTCTTCCTAGTAATGGTTCTTGGAATTTGGTATGCACTATTATAGTGTGCCAATTTTATGAATTTATAAACCTACTAACTACTACGAAAGAGGGGAGCATGGTTGAACCATAGGGAGAATGCACATAGACACAAGTAATGTATTATTTAAAGAATATTCAGGTGAATGATATTTTAATGTGATTAAAATAAAATAATTCTAAATAATAAACAACTATTTAAATTAAATAAAACTAATCCAACGGAAAGAAGTAGCTGGAGTTGGAAGTGTTGGGGTTATGACATCCATTTAGGTGCATGCAATGCTAATTATTTAATTCCTACATCCGAATATTTATTCATTTAATTAGTTCCAATTTCAAACTTACTTAAAATACTATCAAATCTCATTGTATGATGTTAGAGAGTACTCTAATTTTTCTCAAAAATTATTCAACATTTTATTCTCTAATTTGATTCACAATTTTTGCTACATTTTAGAATTGAATCCCTTCGTGAAATATGAAAAATTATTTCTCACAAAGTTGATATGTCATGACCCATCCCCTGGGGCCAATGTCGTGAATACCCCAAGCCCACCTTCCATAGGCTAGGGGCTAGCAACTAGCACAGGAAAGGTGTGTCCCTATAATGGGAAGAAATTTCCTTTAAACCTGTACAACCACACAGACTAGAACGCAATAAGATGCAACCATGTAGTAAATTGTTGTAGTAAAAGTGTTCTGAAAGCAAAGGGGCCAGAATACAAGACCAATTGTAAAGTACAATACAACTGAAAAGTGAAAATAGCTCCTGGATCATCCACCGAGGATCTGACCTAAAGGGTAGGTGAAACTCAGGATCAATGTTCCTTGCATCACGTCACGCCAAATAGTCCACCTCCATGCACCATCTGGTCCTAGATCCCTCAGCCTCGATTAACGTTGTACGTCATCTACAAAAGACACAAAAAGGTGCAGGAATATCTCGTGCAGGGGTGAGTATAACGATACTCAGTAGGGACCCCGAGACCCCCATAGGTCTCCTAGAGTTCCATAAAGGAAAACCCACAAAGCAAGACATCAACTCTACTTAGGTATATGCCCATACATATAACTAAGTTATCAAGATATACTCTTCTCATATATGAGGGAAGAATTCCACAAAGGTAACACCATAAAGGTAGAAATACCACACAGGTAACACCACATAGATAGAAGTACCACACAGGTAACACCATGAAGACAACACCACAAAGGTAGAATTACCACACAGGTAACACCACGAAGACAACACCACAAAGGTAGAACTACCACATAGGTAACACCACAAAGACAACACCACGAAGATAGAAGTACCACACAGGTAACACCACGAAGATAGAAGTACCACAAAGGTAACACCATGAAGACATCACCATGAAGGTAGAAGTACCGCACAGGTAAAAGACTCAACTCAAAATTAGGTATAACTTAAGTACATAAGTACAGATTATTAGCCGTAAGGTATATCATCTTATTCTATTAAGAGGCACTGCTTCTGACCCACACAGGATCGATAGGTAATAACCCCTGCTAACCCATACAGGATTTGACCCACACAGGATTGGTATGCGCTGACCCACACGGGATCGCTGAATGCTGACTCACACAAGATCTGATAGATTTTGACCCACATAGGATCGATAGATGCTGACCCACTTAGGATCGATGTTCTTTCTTCACATTACAGCCATCAACAGGATTCCCCGCACTCGGTGCGCTCGAGTTCGGTAGAATCTTCCCCTCAAGATATCGGTCATACCTCGACCACCACTAAGATCTGCAAAGGAGTAACCCAAAGGGAAACCATGTCGTAAGGGTTCCAATTCGACAGACGGTGCGTCAATCGGACACTCGGTCTATGAGTTTTAAGCGTTTTAGTTTCGGGGCCCCGGTTGGATTTGGGTTCGATCCAACCCGTCTGTACTCCAACTTTCTCCAAAACTCAAGTGAAGTATACCAAAAGGACCATCGCGATCCAAGGATCCCAGTACCATAGACGGTTCATCAAACAGACGTCTGGTTCTCAAGATATGGCCCTTTAAGCGAAACTAGGCCTCGTTGGGTCTGGATCCGGTCTGACCCGATCCGAATCTGACCCGGCTGGACTGGGTCGTGGCGGGCTTGGCCTGCTGGGCCGAAGTCCAGCCTGGCCCGCAAGGGGGTGCGACCCATCCCGCAAGGGGGCAGCCCGGCCTGCAAGGGGGCGCGACCCGCCAGTCCGGACCGAAGTGGGGACCACCCTAGCCGGCGTGGGGGGTGAGACCCCTAATCTCCCAAATGTCCCAGAGGATGTTCAGCTTGTGAAGCAACAACGCTACATGGGCGCTGCCTGATCGTCGCGGAACCTGTCGGAGGCGCGGGTTCCTCCTCCATTGTGGCTTTGGTCATGGCCCCTTGTTCACCAGTGGTGCATTGGTCGCGCCGACCTCCTCCTCTGCGGCCGTTCGGTGTTTCGGCCGCCTCCTCCAACCACTGTGGCTGACGATCCGCAGTCGGTTCTTCTAGTAGCGCGGGTGCGCCACCTCCTTCCTCGAGGTTGGACGGTGTCAGCCGCTGCCTTCAACCGCCACGGCTTTGTCTGGGACCCCTTTCTTACTGGAGGCACGCGACGGCACGCCGCACCTCCTCCACGACTGGTCGCTCTGCTGACCATCTTGGCTTAGTGTTGTGGTCTCCTATTGCGGCGTGCGACGGCGCACCGCCTCCATCATAGCTGGTCAGTGCGGCCACACCGGTAGACTTCCACGGAGAACGCAAGGGCAACAAGGTAGATGAGGGTCTAAGTCGGGTTCATTAGGCCCACACTCTACACATTAGCTTGTAGTCATGAGGGAGGATTCAAGGATTCAATTATCACTTGAATTAAACAAAAATTAAAACCCTACCTTAGAACGATGGAGATCATCTGCGATTGAGGAAGTGGGTTGGTGTTCGTTATCCCCGCAACAATCCGCCAACATTGTCACTCAAGTTTCATCCTTCAGTTCGAGATTCGGTGTCACCTGTCACCACCCACTGGAACCGACTCTGTCCTCCAAGGGTTTGGTGTTGTGTCACTTTGTCAGCACTTCGTTTCTTGGTGAATCAGTTTCGATACCTCTCCCCAAGCTCTATATAAATAGGAGAGGGGGTGTCTAATGCTCATGGGATTTATGAGGGCTCATTAATTAGGAACCTTCCTCATTTCCAACAATGTTTTTACTTAGGATTGAAGGGTCAAGCCATTTAATGGCTTGACACATCGTTGGTCCCACGCTGCTACTTGTCCTTTGAAGGAAAAGAAAGAAATAAATCAAATAACAAAGTTATTTTATTTATTCTTTTAAAAAGTCCCCAAATCTAACTTTTTCTCCAAACCTACTACGGTTGAAGTGAAGCCTCACTTAAGCGAATCTCGACACTGCGAATTCAACGGTTCCCTCGTATTTTTAATCTGAGCACTTGTTTAAAAGTTATAAAATGTTGCTCATGCGTTTATTGAACATACCTTAAACAAAGTTCAAAAATTCATTTTGGTTACACTAGGCCTCAGAATCACACGTCGTCAATTTTCTCAGACTCGTAATAATTCCATATAATTAAAAAAATACATGGGAAATCTGGGCCTTTACATTCTCCCCACCTTAGGGATTTTCTTCCCCAAAAGCCACAACATAGACTAAGAAAACAAATGGGGGTACTGAGCATGAATCTGAGCCTCCCTCTCCCATGTGCTCTCCTTAATGTTCCCGTACTATCAGTGAACGCGCACTAGAGGTATCGACCACCCATGAAGGAATCACTCCTTTCGATCCTCAATCTCTACTGGAACCTCCGTAAATGTCACCGCATTGTCAAATTCCAGCTCGCTATGGTGGATGATTTGAGATGGTTCATGCATGTATCTCCTCAGTTGGGATATGTGGAAGTCTTAGTGCACCCTCTCCAACTATAGTGGAAGTTCCAAGTGGTATGCCACCTCACCTATACTCCTAAGTATCAGAAATGGTCTGATAAACCTCAGTGATAACTTGTCGCCTCGGCCAAATCTCCATAAACCATGTCGAGGTGATACCCATAGGAAGACATAGTCTCCCTCATCTAACTCCAAATTTATCCACAACCTGTCATCATAATACTTTTTTCTACTCTATACAGTATTCATTCGCTCTTGGATGATCTTCACCTTCTCAGTGGTAGCTCGTACCAACTCTGGACCCATAAGTACTAACTCCCCTAGGTCTATCCATCATAGAGGTGATCTGCAAGGTCAACCATATAGGGCCTCTAATTGTTCCATACTGATGGTGGAGTGATAGTTGTTGTTGTATGTGAACTCCACCAAAAGAAATTGAACCTCCCAACTACGGCTAAAATCTAGGATCCATGCACGAAGCATGTCCTCCAGCATCTGAATGGTCTACTTTGTCTAACCATTCATCTATGGATGAAAGGTGGTGCTCAAATGAAGATGAGTCCCGAACGCCTCCTATAATTCCTTCCACAACTGGGATGTAAAATGTGTGTCACGGTCAGAAATGATCACCGATGGCACCCCATGAAATTTCACAATCTCCTATATGTATAGGTGTCTCAATCCCTCTACCGATCCCTACTCTCAGATAGGTAGGAAGTGGGCTGACTTGGTGAGTCGGTCAACGATAACCCAGATGAAATCATGTCCCCAAGACGTGCATGGAATCCCTATCACAAATTTCATGTAGATTCCATCCCACTTCCACTCTGACACCTCTAGTGGTTGTGCTAAGCCTATTGGAACCTGATTCTCGGCCTTTACTTGCTGACAAATGAGGCATCGTGAAACAAAATATGCCACTGCTTTCTTCATCCCTAGCCACCAGTGCTGATGTCGGAGGTCCTGGTATATCTTCACCACACCAGGATGTACCGCCAAAGGGGATGTATGGAACTCCCTCAACACCTTCTCCCATAGTGCCACTAGTACCATGGTACATCCTCTGAAGAGGATGACGTGCTCCCCACCTTCAGAAAATCCATCAGGTGCCTGTCCTGAGGATATCTGAGCACGTCGAGCCTTGCAGTCAATGTCCCCAAGCTTTACTGTCCATATTCGCTGAAGAAGTGGGGGAGTGACAGTCATAGACTGGAGGTAAGCTGCTCCATCTCTATCTACAAAGGATATCTGCAATGTGGTTAGCTGCTCTACCACCTAACTCATCAATTGTAGACCAGACCTCCTATTGAGTGCATCTTCTACCACATTCCCCTTCCCAGGAGTATAGACTATCTCAAAGTCATAGTCCTGGAGGAACTCTAGTCATCACCGCTATCTCAAGTTTAGGTCCTTTTGAGAGAAGATATACTAGAGACTATTGTTATCAGATTAGACTGTAAAACGTTCACCCATCAAGTAATGTTTCCACATCTTCAAGGTGGAGACCATTGCTGCTAACTCCAGGTCATGGGTAGTGTAGTTATTCTCATGTCGTCTCAGTTTTCGCCAACCATAAGTGATCACTGCTTGCTCCTACATCAAGACACATCCAAGTTTGGTCCCTGATGCGTCACAGTAGACTACATACCCATTGCCCTCTTATGGTAGCCTCAAGATGGGGGCACTAGTCAGTATTTGCCTCAGCTATGAAAACTCTATTGGCATATATCCATCCATATGAAGGGTTTTCCATTATTTTTCAATGATGAAAAGTGTTCCGCAACTTTGGAAAAGTCAGGCATGAATATACAGTAGTATCCAGTCAACCCTAGGAAACTCCGCACCTCAGTCACACTCCTAGGTGGTTCCCAAGCAAGCACAGCCTCTATCTTCATTGGATCCACTGCAACTCTAGCCTCCGATATAATGTGTCCAAGAAAGTGGACCTCTCGTATCCAGAACTGGAACATCAATATCTTACCATAAAGATGGTTCCCTCAGAGTGTATCATGACCTATCTGCAGATTATAGGCATGCTCCCCTCCATCGCTGAGTATATCAAGATGTTGTTGATGAAGACCACCACAAAGCAATCAAGGTGTAGCTAGAAGATCTTTCTCAAGATTTCTATGAACTCTATTGGGGAATTGGTTATGCTAAAAGGAATAACCAAGAACTCATAGTGGCCATACTGACATCTGAAGGACGTCTTATGCACATCCTCATCTCGTAACCTGAGCTGATGATAGCCTGATCTAAGGTCTATCTTCGAAAACCAACGAGACCCCTTTAGCTTATCAAAAGGATCATAAATCCTTGTAAGTGGATACTTATTCTTCACAGTCACCTGGTTCAGGTGTCGATAGTCCACACAGAGTCTCAAACTCCCATATTCCTTCTTGGTGAACAAAATCGGGGGTGCCCATGGAGAAACACTAGGCCTTATGAACCCCTTCCTCTATAAGTCCTATAACAATACCTTTAACTCACGAAGCTCCACGAGAGCCATCTGATACGCTGGTGTAGATATTAGTGTCGTCCCAGGGTACAGTTTGATGTAAAATTATTCCTCTCTACGTGGAGGTAGTCCTATAACATCGTCAGGAAAGACATCGGCATACTGGTCCACCACTACAGGATAGTTTGGACTCTCAACATCTACTACTCTGAGGTTAAGGCTAGCCAACTTATGTGTGATCAGCTTAACCATCCTTCGGGTAAGCCCATCCTATGCTGTAAAGGTTCTCTTCTCTCCGGTGAAGGAAAACCTGGTCCCATCCTCACGGACACACCACAATTTGTGCCTAATACAGTTAATCTGGGCATGGACTATAGATAACCAGTCCATACCCAAGATGACGTCGTAAGGCCTCGACGCCACTACTTAAAGATCCCATCCAAAGCTCTCACCTCCTAGAGTAATCTCACACTATTGGAACTAGTGTGTAATTGTTGAATCCACTCCCATAGGAGTCTCTATCCATAAGTATCGAGCCAACTGCTCCACCAGAATCTCTGACCTCTGAACGAGGGTCATGGAAATAAAAGAGTGACTGGCACCTGTGTCTATAAGTACTTCCTCTAAGGTGTAGTAGACATAGATCGTACCTCTAATCATCTCCGGAGCGTCGTGGTTATAGGCCTCAGCTTCCTGGAGTTGATCACATCCCTATCCACCTGCTCCTTGTGGTCAGGGTGGACCGCCTAGAGGTGGTGGCAGTAGAACCTCGAATCGCCACCCATCGCCTGCTTCACAATGAGCTCCTCTGCCACATCTGTCTGTTGCCTGCAGACCTCCCCAGTGGAATCTCTACCTCTTCTTCAGTGGTCCCTCGACCATCTGTTGGTCATACATATGGCGGTTCATGAAGTCGCAAGCTATGTGACCCTGTCTGCCACACAAGTAGTATTGTCTACTCATCAGTTGTCCTCCTCTGTCCCGTGATCCCTTCACCACTGAACCTGTATCCTGAGGTCGTCCACCAAAAGGTCTAACCACTTGGGCCCCTGTGTCACCTGCCTACTGCCTTCTATAGATGACTCTACTACCTGATGTCCAGTGGTGGCTCTCGTTTTTTGTGTCTACAAAGCTAGGAAGTTCTCCACAAAAAGTGATTGCTCTAGTACCCAAGCCTACATTGAAATGCTGAGTGATATCATCGATGCTCTGATCTCCCATCAGAGACCCTACTCAAAGGTCTAGGCCCTGAAGAAAGGGTCTCGTACCATGTCGGTGGAGTAGCAGGAGAGATCAGTGAACCTCGTTGAGTATTGGGCCACAGTCATGTTGTCCTGCTATAAGTGTAGCAGCTCCTGTATACGCACTGAGCATAGAGTTGATGGGACGAACTCTACCCTGAAAAGGCTCTCTAATTCTGCCCAGATGAGGGTCACCTCATTGTGTATCTAGAGCATCAAGCTTCACCATCTCCCTGCAGCTGTCTGAAAAATACTTTCCACTAGGATCACCATAAGGTCAGCTGGTGTCCCAACCAGGAAAAAAACTCTAGCTACAGCCTCCAACCAGTCCTCAGCCACCTGCGGGTCCATCTTGACTCAGAACCTCATAGGCCTCTACCACTAAAACTCGGGCAACACACTCAGTCGTTATGCACTCTA
The DNA here is from genome assembly GCA_963277665.1 of Viscum album. Taxonomy (NCBI): domain Eukaryota; kingdom Viridiplantae; phylum Streptophyta; class Magnoliopsida; order Santalales; family Viscaceae; genus Viscum; species Viscum album. The sequence continues at coordinate 2,002,973 of OY728146.1, read as the reverse complement.
TGTTGGTGGGTCTGGTTGAAACAGCTTCCCTACAAGTAGTGGTGCTCCTGGTACACCACCCGAGGGTGTTAATGTCGTAAGAGGGCCCTGCACCAAGGCCTCATCGCTCGGTGGGCTGTCATCGTGTACTCTCTTGAGAATCCTGACTGGCTATCTATGTGGTGGCATCCTGAAATAAAACAATTGTTTCATGGTCAATAATTTAGAAAACACCACTCGTGCATTTACTAAACGTACCTTAAAACGAGTTCAGAAATTCATTTCGGGCACACCGGGCCTCGAAATCACGCGTCGTCAATTTTTGCAGACTCATAGTAATTCCATATAATTAAAAAAATTACATGGAAAATCCAGGTCTTTACATGATATATCTTTACATTTTGGGTTCACTCACACAGGATTACTTATTAGGTGTCACCTATATAATTGGTAAGATAAATCACAAAAAAAAATATATTAATTTTTTAATTAATATATTTATTTATCCAGAATTTTCTTCTGTGCGACTTATGATTCTCTCAATCATGTGATCAACTTCTAGATAAATAAATTATCCGATGTTTGTCCACCCATGATTAATTATTAGGTATCTCAAAAATGGGTTCTAAAGCATGTGTGCAGACCTCATATGATAAAAATTCTAGACACATATACAATTAAACAAATAAAAACCCAGTTAATATAAAATTACTGGAAATAAAATATGGAAACAAAATAAAGGCATGTAATTACCATCATGTATTTCACACTCCAACACACAAAAAAATTGTTTGTTATAGTACTAACATGAAACATATAATAATAAACATAAATCGTCATGCTCGTGTCAATACAAGTACCACTGAAAGATACTATTGATGATTTCCACATGAAAATAATCTCTCCATAGATAACTATAATGTAGAATCAAACCACCACGTGCATTGTCAATGTGAACAACATTAGATGCAAACCGAAAATTTTGTGATTACAACACAATTATTATTCATGTGTTATTATTCGGTGCACTATAGGTTGGTCTACGTTATCCATACAACTACATCATTAGTCGGTGTGGTGTGTAGTGAGTCAGCCTAGGATAAGGGGGTCTACTGTGGTTGTAGAGGTGCGGCACTACACTACCATAGATCGCACCTTACCCAGTACCAGATTTTATCAGCGCTAAACCAAGAAGCACTAATAAAAGGGTTGCATTTATCAACAGTAGCTAAAAGAGCTGATAAATGAGTACCCTTTATCAATACTTTTTTAGAATTGATAAATATAGATCTTTATTAGCGTTATTCTTATCACTGACAAAAAACTTTTAATAAAAAATATTATTAATATATATATATATATATGATATTCATATTCAAAAAATAATTTTTATTCATATACATTAATTAAAAAATGCATGTACATAATTAATATAAATATGATATATTAGTATATATTTTTTAATAACTCAAATATATATATATATATAATGTTTTTAAAATAAGTATTTATATAATTATAAATATATATATATATATATATATATAATTAAAAATTATAATAAATATATTTAAATAATAAATGTATTTATTGTATTTATAATTATGTATATTTATATATTAATAAATATATATAAAATTATATGATTATATATAATTATATAAATATGTATAATTATGTAAATATATTTATAAATATTTAAAAATATTTAAAAATATTTTTATTTATAATTACAGTTATAAATAAATATATTTATTTAAATAATTATAAAATTATAATAAATATATTTATTGTATTTATTGCATTTATTGTATTTATTATTATATATATTTAGTCGAAACGGTTCGAGCATGATTTAGCAAGACAACCCACAACCACCAAATTTATTAAAAAAAGTAAACCAATAGAAAACAAGGAAAAAGGACATTAAGCTAGGCATAAAATGTACACAACAGAAGGAACAAGAGGTTGCATTATGCCTCTCCCACTAGAACCCAAGTTCTTAGGATATCGACCCTTTGGATGTTGACCTATCCTCCATGATGTATTCTTTTTGGGAAACACAATATTATCATCTGATGAGTCTGAGGAATCCTCTGGAATGGTGCAACACTTCTATTTCCAAGAAAGGTCCTGATAATCTAGCTCTATATTTGATCGGAAAACATCCTCAAAATTTATTTATAATAGATTTTGTACCATGATGTATTCCATGTATCCAAAGATATTTTGTTCCATTCTAAAGAAGGTGGCTTTAAGTTGTAAATAAAGTCAATTGGTCATCTCTTCTATAATTCCCTGTGATAATCTTTCACCCTCATAGTCCTCTGAAGGAGTTTTAAAAAATTTAGCCCTTTCATATTCACACTCTATGATAGAGGCCTTTCCAAAAGTGTCGTAAGTGATTTTCATGAGATCAGAAGAATGTGGTGGATAGGACCATTCCATATTTTCCATCTTAGTTGAACTTGTCCATCTGTCACCCTTTCCTTAGGGGACACCGTATACTTTTAGTTGTTTTCCCCTCTTCCACTATTTGGGATACATCCAAGATTCATCTTAATATTCCCTGTTTGTATTTTCCTTAGGAAAGACCTATGGGTTGTCACCCAATATGTCAAGAGGGACATGTGAGGAATTCCCACAGTGTGATTCATCCTCCTTAACATCATCATGCACATTCTATCCAACAACATCCCCTAAATTAGGGACCTGACCAGGAACCATTGTAGCAACCTTCTTACTTCCAGTACCCAAAGTTGCCAAAAAAATTCCTCAGTAATATGCACCAATAGCACCTGTTTGGTTGAGGAAACATTGTCACGACCCGTCCTCGGGCCCGTGTCGTGACTACCCCAAGCCCGCCTTCCATAGGCCAGGGGCTGGCGACTAGCACCAAGGCGTAAATCCCAACAAAAAGGGAAGGCATTGCCTTTGAAAAGTAAACAAGCACCACAGAGCAAGCAAGCGGAAAAGTAAACACTAAGTAAAACTGTACAAGCTGTGCTGAAAGTAAAAAGGGGCCGGAAATACAAGCCCAACTGTAAAGTACAACTGAAAGGAAAAACACCAACTAAAAAGGGAAAACTGCAGCGTCGAGCCATCCTCCGGAAGTCCCACCTGAAGGGTGGGTACAGATAGCCTCCACTGCTCCTCGGGTCCACCTAACCGCTCCGAGTACGTCCCGCCCAGTGGTCCACCTCCAGGTATTGTCCTGCTCCGCACGCCTCCTCCACGATCAGCGTTGTCCGTCGTCTGCAACCAACACCACGAAGTGCGGGCATAGCCCGTGCAGGGGTGAGTATAAGCTACTCAGTAGGGACCCCGACACCCCCGAAGGTCTCCCGAAATCCACAAAGGATAATCCACAAAGGAAAGATACAATCACGAAGTAACATCTGACACGGCTTAGGTATATTCCCATACATATACCTAAGTCTTCAATTCTCGTTTGGCTCCAACGTCCGAGCCCAAGCACAACCCAGTCCACACAGGAAAGCAAAACGTATACCCACGCAGGATAGAGGAACACAATCCACAAAGGAGAGTAACACAAGATTCAGCTCACACAGGTATACTTCTTCGGATGACGATAAAGATGATCATTGAACCATCTAAGTCGTCGGACCCACGAAGGATCGATAGGTACTAACCCTGCAGTGACCCACACAGGATCGGGCCCACGCAGGACCTGTAGAAGTTGGCTCACACAGAACCGCTGAGAGATGACCCACATAGGATCGGGCCCACACAGGACCGGGCCCACGCAGGACCTGTAGGCGCTGGCTCACAGAGAACCGCTGAGCGCTGACCCACGCAGGATCGGACCCACACAGGATCGGGCCCACACAGGACTGGCAGCACTGATCCACGTAGGATCGCTGAGTGCAGTAGTCGTCGCAGTCCGCTGAGGATCTCTGCACAGTCGTCGCCGCAGTCCACTGAGGATCTCTGCACGGTCGTCGTCGGAGTCCACGGAGGATCTCTGCACAGTCGTCGCCGCAGTCCACTGAGGATCTATGCACGGTCGTCGCTGTCGAAGTAGCAGTCGCAGCCAGCACTAGGGTTCCCGCACACAGCAAGCTCGTTCGGGAAGGTCCGCTCCACAAGCCGAGAGGCTGATACATCAACTGACACGAAGTCCGAAGTTGATGTATCCAAAAGTTCTGTATCGTCAACAGGAACTCAACGTCGCAGACGGCGCGTCAATCGGACGCCCGGTCTGAGAGATATTGGCATTTTCGTCCCAGGAGCCCGGTTGGTTTTTAAGGAAAAAACAACCCGACCGCACTCCACCTGCGTCCAAACCTCGGGCGGAGTATTCCAAAAGATCTGTCTCACTTAGAGGAATTCAACAAAGCTGACGGCACGTCAATCGGACGTCCGTAGCTCAAGATATGAGCGTTTCCGCTCCGAGGGCCCGGTTGGTCTCGTGTACGAACCAACCCGGCCGAACTCAAAGTATTCCGAAACCTTGAGTGCGATATACCGAAACGACCGTCTCGATCCAAGGATCGTGTTTCCACTGACGGCGAGTCCTTTGGAGGCACGAAGCTCAAGATACGGGCGTTTGAACGAAAACGTCTGAAGATGGGGGGTACGGGCCCGGGCCGACCCGGCCCGACCCCCCCCCCCCCCCCTGGGTCGGCCTGAACCGGGTCGACCCGAACCTGGTAGACCCGACCCGGGTCCGACCCGGCTGGCCCGGCCCGGCCCGGCCAGGGCCTGTCCGGCTCGGCCGGTTCGGCCGGCTCGGCCGGCTCGGCTTGGCCGAGCCGCGCGGGTTGAAGCCGCGGGCGCTGACCCGCGGCTTGAGGAAGGACCGCGGCCCGCGTGCGGGCCGCGCTGGCGAGCCGCGGACGCGCTGATCCGCGTCCGCCCGGATGAACCGGACCCGCGCGTCGCGGGTCCGTTTGGCCGCCGCCGCCGCGGCTTCAGCCGCGGCGGATTTCGTCCGGCGGCGCGCCGGGGCGCCGCCGCCTCCGGCCGCCGGCAACTTCCGCGGGCCGCCGGCGTCGCTCCGGTGGCCCGTTTTCCTTCCCGTCGGCGCCGTTGCACCTCCCGGGATCCGTTCTTTACTGCGGGATCGTCAACCGTCCGCTGCGGCACGTTCCGTCGTCGACCGTCAAATCCGCACAAAACGAAGAACGGCGGAGGGTCGTCGGGCCGTGTTCGTTCGGCCCGCACCCTCCGCGTTAGAGATAAACAACCGGGAGAAAAACGATCAACACATGATCCAACAATTTTAATTAAAATAAAATTGTTCATTGAAAACCGGCTTTTTAATTTTCAAGAACGTTCATGAGAAAATTAAAAAGGGGTAATTTTCCAAAATGAATCCCTACCTTGATGATCGTCGTGCGCGGGCGTTCTTCGCGGAAGAGACCGTCGCGGAAGAGATCGATCGTCGCGTCGTCGCGGGGAGGCGTCGCGTCGTCACGGATTCCGGCGTTGAGTCGGCGAGCTCAACGAATCAAGAACAACAGATTTAAATTATTAATATTTAAATCTATGTTTCGTTTAAAACCAAAGAAAAGAACTTGAGAGGAAATCCGAAAGCACTCACCTCGAATGATCGATGATCGGAGATCGGAGATCGGAGATCGGAAGAGCGTCTCGGGCGAAGGCGTCGTCGATTTCCGGGTTCGGCGTTCTTCGCGTTCTTCGCATTCTTCGCGTTCTTCGCGTTCTTCGCGAGGGAGGAGAAGTTGCGAGGGTTCTCCCAAATCTTCTCAAGCGCAAATAACCAGAGGTTAAGCGTTGGTCTTATTTTATTATTACGCCAACGAATTTGAAAAACTGGTTAAGAAACGATCCATCAATTCGTTGAATTAATTCAACGAAAGAAACGACCCATTTAATTCACGAAGGAAACAGCCCATTTAATTCACGAAAGAAACAGCCCATTTAATTCACGAAATAAACCGCCCAATTAAATGGTCTGTTAAGAATTTAGAAAACGCGTCGGTTGACTTTCATTAAGACGGGTTTTCACGGGTGCGTTTCTTAGCGGAAAGAAACGGCGGGGCTCTGCGGGCCCCACCTCACAAATATCCTACCAAGGGGGTAGGATATTTCTGGATAGCATCCTATCCAGTTCAACTCAGTTCAAGCCTCCTTTAAGTGGCTTCAAGTGGCTTCCATGTGGCTTAAGTGAAATAAAATAAAGCTGTCGCAAAATTATTTTATTTCTTAACTTTAAGCCCGAAAATTAAAAACCACACCTGAGCAAACGCAACTCCGGAAGAGGCGTTTCTAAGCGAATACCGGCGCTGCGATTTCATCGGTGCCCTCAGAATTCGATTCCGGGCACCGGTTCAAAAGTTAGAAAAACCCGCTCGTCCGTTCACTGAACGTACCCGAGCCAAACTTCAGAAAATGATTCCGGGCACACCGGGCCTCGGAATCAGGCACCGTCAGAAACTGCATTCTTGTAAAATTCCAAAGAAAATTAAGAAAAAAATTTCCTTGAAATTTACGGGTCTTTACATTACTCCCACCTCAGGACTTTACGTCCCCGTAAAGATACATCAAAAACTAGGGAAACAAATGTGGGTACTGAGCACGCATCTGAGCCTCCCGCTCCCAAGTGCTCTCCTGGAGGTTCCCGTGCTACCATCTGATGCGCACAAGAGGAATCGATCGCCCACGTAGGACCCGCTCCTTTCGATCCTCTATCTCCACTAGGACCTCCGTAAAAGTCTCTCCATCATCCACGTCTAGCTCCCCATAGTCAATGATGTGCGTCGGGTCGTGCACGTATCTCCTCAGTTGGGATACGTGGAAGACATCGTGCACTCGATGCAACTGAGGTGGCAGAGCCAGGCGATAAGCCACCTCGCCAATCCTGCTGAGGACCTGGAAAGGCCCGATGAAGCGTGGAGACAACTTGCCGCCTCGGCCAAATCTCCTCAAACCACGTCGAGGTGAGACCCGCAAGAAGACGTGGTCACCATCCTCGAACTCTAGTGGCCTCCGCCTCCTGTCAGCATATGACTTCTTCCGGCTCTGTGCTGTCCTCATCCGCTCCTGGATGAGCTGGACCTTCTCTGTCGTGGCCCGGACCATCTCTGGTCCCACAAGTGCTGACTCTCCAGGGTCTGTCCAGTACAAAGGAGATCTGCAAGGCCTGCCGTACAACGCCTCGTAGGGTGCCATCCTGATGGTGGAGTGGTAGCTGTTGTTGTACGCGAACTCCACCAAGGGTAGGTGGTCCTCCCAGCTGCGACCAAAGTCGAGGACACATGCACGGAGCATGTCCTCGAGAGTCTGAATGGTCCTCTCCGTCTGACCATCCGTCTGAGGGTGAAAGGCGGTGCTCAGACGTAGTCGCGTCCCGAACGCCTCCTGCAACCCCTTCCAAAGCCGGGAAGTAAAACGAGCGTCCCGATCGGAGACGATGGTCGATGGCACACCGTGAAGTCGTACAATCTCCTGAACGTAGAGACGCCCCAAGCTCTCCACTGTGCCCTGCTCTCGGATGGGTAAGAAGTGTGCCGACTTGGTGAGTCGGTCAACAATCACCCATATGGAATCGTGACCTCTGGAAGTGCGTGGAAGTCCAGTCACAAAGTCCATAGATATCCCGTCCCACTTCCACTCCGGGACCTCCAAGGGCTGTACCAAGCCTGCTGGTACCTGATGCTCTGCCTTCACCTACTGGCAGGTGAGGCACCGTGAAACGAACTCTGCCACAGCCTTCTTCATGCCCGGCCACCAGTGCTGTCGCCCGAGATCCTGTTACATCTTCGCCACTCCAGGATGTACCGCCAACGGAGAAGTGTGAAACTCTCTCAGCACCTCCTCTCGTAAGGCGACTGGTACCAAGGTATGTCCTCTGAAAAGGACATCGTGCTCTGCTCCAAGGGAGAAACCATCAGGTGCCTGTCCCGAGGATATCTGTGCACGCCGCGTCTCACAGTCAACATCCCCATGCTGTGCCTCTCTGACCCGCTGAATAAGTGGAGGAGAGACTGTGAGAGACTGAAGGAAGGCTGCTCCGTCTCTATCCACGAAGGATATCTGCAAAGCGGCTAGCTGCTCTGTCGCCTCCTCAAGTAGCTGGATGCCCGTCCTCCTGCTGAGGGCATCAGCCACCACGTTCCCCTTCCTAGGAGTATAGACTATTTCAAATTCATAGTCCTGGAGGAACTCGAGCCATCGCCGCTGTCTCAGGTTCAGGTCCTTCTGAGAGAAGATGTACCTGAGACTCTGGTGGTCAGAAAAGACTGTGAAGCGCTCACCCATCAGATAGTGTCTCCATGTCTTCAGGGCAAAGACTACTGCTGCCAACTCCAAGTCATGGGTAGCGTAGTTCTGCTCATGAGGCCTCAACTGACGTGATCCGTAGGCAATCACGGCCCGCTCCTGCATCAGGACACACCCGAGTCCGGTCCCTGATGCATCGCAGTAGACTACGTAACCAACTCCCTCCTCAGGCAACCTCAATATAGGTGCGCTGGTCAACCTCTGCCTCAGCTCCTGGAAGCTCTGCTGACATCTGTCTGACCACACGAAGGGTTTCCCCTTCTTCGTCAATGCTGAGAGTGGGGCCGCAACTCTGGAGAAGTCCGGCACAAATCTCCTATAGTATCCGGCTAGGCCCAAGAAACTCCGCACCTCTGTCACGCTCTTGGGTGGCTCCCAAGCTAGCACTGCCTCGATCTTCGTGGGATCCACTGCAACTCCCGCCTCAGAAATGACGTGCCCCAAGAAGTGGACCTCACGTAACCAGAACTGACACTTCGAGAGCTTACCATAAAGCTGGTGCTCTCGGAGTGTGTCTAGTACAACACGCAGGTGGTAGGCGTGCTCCTCCTCCGTCGTCGAGTACACCAAAATGTCGTCGATGAAGACCATGACAAATTGATCGAGGTATGGCTGGAAGATCCTGTTCATGAGGCTCATGAACACTGCTGGAGCGTTGGTCACGCCGAAAGGCATAACCAAGAACTCGAAGTGGCCATACCGACACCTGAAGGCCGTCTTCTGCACATCCTCGTCTCGAACTCTAAGCTGATGATAGCCTGACCTGAGGTCTATCTTCGAGAACCACCGTGCTCCCTTGAGCTAGTCGAAGAGATCATCAATCCTGGGTAGCGGATACTTGTTCCTCACTGTCACCTGATTCAGGCGACGATAATCGACACACAGTCGCAAGCTCCCGTCCGCCTTCTTGGCGAACAAAATCGGGGAAGCCCAGGGCGAAACACTGGGTTGGATGAACCCCTTGCCCTGCAAGTCCTCCAACTGTACTCGCATCTCTCGAAGCTCAGCGGGGGCCATCTGATATGCTGGAGTGGATATCGGGGCTGTCCCGGGGTACAGGTTAATATAAAAGTCTACCTCTCTGCGAGGAGGTAGTCCTGGAACGTCGTCGGGAAAGACGTCCGCGTACTGATCCACCACTGCAGGGAAACTGGGACTCCGCACGTCAACTGCTCCCAGGATGAGGCTAGCCAACTGATGAGTGATGGGCTGACCTCTCCTCTGCGTGAGTCCATCCTGTGCTGCTAAGGCTCCCTTCTCGCCGGTGAAGGTGAACATGCTCCCGTCGGTGCGCACACATCGCACCTTGCGCCTAAAGCAGTCAATCTGAGCATGGACCGTAGATAACCAATCCATGCCCAAAATGACGTCATAAGGCCTCGACGCTGCTACAAGAAGATCCCAGTCGAAGCTCTCGCCTCCTAGAGTAAGCTCACACTACCGGCACCAGTGCGTAATCGTCGAGTCTGCTCCCGTAGGAGTCTCTAGCCGCAAGGATCGAGCCAACGGCTCTGTCGGAATCTCCGAGCTCCGAACAAGGGCAGTGGCTATGAAAGAGTGACTCGCTCCTGTGTCTATCAGAACTGCAGCAAGGGTGGAATAGACACAGATCGTACCTCGAATAATCTCTGGCGCGCCGTGGTCATAGGCCTCCGCTGCCTGGAGCTGAGCCTGTCTCTGCCCGCCAGCTCCCTGTGGTCGGGGCGGGCCTCCTGGTGGTGGTGGTGGCAGAGCCTCAAAGCGTCGCCCACCACCTGCTGCTCGGCCAGCTCCTCTGCCTCGTCCGCCTCCTCCCTGCGGACCGCCACGGTCGACCCTCTGCCTCTGCCTGGGTCGGGATGCTGAGGGAGATCAGCGATGCCCTGATCTCGTGTCTCAAACCCTGCTCGAAGGTCCGGGACCGGAAGAAGGGGTCTCGTACCATGTCTGTCGAGTACCGAGAAAGGTCGATGAACCTCGCCGCGTACTGAGCGACCGTCAAGCTGCCCTGCCGCAGCTGAAGAAGCTCCTGGATGTGCACCGCTCGGAGGGTGGCCGGGACGAACTCTGAGCGGAAGAGGCTCTCGAAGTCCGTCTAGATGAGGGAGGCCTCATCGTGTACCTGGAGCATCAGGCTCCACCAGCGTCCGGCTGCTGCGTGCAGTAAGCTCGCCGCGAGGATCACCATGAGGTCTGCTGGCGTCCTCACTAGCCTGAAAACTCGAACGACCGCCTCCAGCCAGTCCTCGGCTGCCTAGGGGTCTGACTCCCCACGGAACCTGGGTGGTCGCTGGCGCTGGAACTCGTGCAGAGCTCCGAGGCGTCGTGCGTCGTCAGCTGCCAGTGCTGGAAGCATCGGGGGCTCGGCGGGTAAAGGTACCGCCGGTGCCTCTGCTGTCAACGGGCCCTGTACCGAGGCCTCGTCGCTCGGCGGGCTGTCGTCGCGCCCTACTCTGGGAACCCTAGCTGGCTGCTGTCGTCGTGCCATCCTGAAAAGGAAACAAGTATGCCACGGTCAGAACAGTATACCTGGTGAGCTGACACAAGTAATCACAAAGAAAACTTGAAACACACATGCAAACAATGTTTTCGTACATTAAGTAAGGAATCAGAAGTCAGGGTCCTGGTGTATGGATACGTCGGCCGCCGCACCAACACTGGACTCCCTGGACTGATAACCACACTCAATACACTAAACACTTTTGCTTCACATAGAAGAAAGATCAGAGTCTGCGGTAAAACTGACCACCTCTGATACCAATTTGTCATGACCCGTCCTCGGGCCCGTGTCGTGACTACCCCAAGACCGCCTTCCATAGGCCAGGGGCTGGCGACTAGCACCAAGGCGTAAATCCCAACAAAAAGGGAAGGCATTGCCTTTGAAAAGTAAACAAGCACCACAGAGCAAGCAAGCGGAAAAGTAAACACTAAGTAAAACTGTACAAGCTGTGCTGAAAGTAAAAAGGGGCCGGAAATACAAGCCCAACTGTAAAGTACAACTGAAAGGAAAAACAACAATTAAAAAGGGAAAACTGCAGCGTCGAGCCGTCCTCCAGAAGTCCCACCTGAAGGGTGGGTACAGATAGCCTCCACTGCTCCTCGGGTCCACCTAACCGCTCCGAGTACGTCCCGCCCAGTGGTCCACCTCCAGGTACTGTCCTGCTCTGCACGCCTCCTCCACGATCAGCGCTGTCCGTCGTCTGCAACCAACACCACGAAGTGCGGGCATAGCCCGTGCAGGGGTGAGTATAAGCTACTCAGTAGGGACCCCGAGACCCCCGAAGGTCTCCCGAAATCCACAAAGGATAATCCACAAAGGAAAGATACAATCACGAAGTAACATCTGACACGGCTTAGGTATATGCCCATACATATACCTAAGTCTTCAATTCCCATTCGGCTCCAACGTCCGAGCCCAAGCACAACCCAGTCCACACAGGAAATCAAAACGTATACCCACGCAGGATAGAGCAACACAATCCACAAAGGAGAGTAACACAAGATTCAGCTCACACAGGTATACTTCTTCGGATGACGATAAAGATGATCATTGAACCATCTAAGTCGTCGGACCCACGAAGGATCGATAGGTACTAACCTTGTAGTGACCCACACAGGATCGGGCCCACGCAGGACCTGTAGAAGTTGGCTCACACAGAACCGCTGAGAGATGACCCACACAGGATCGGGCCCACACAGGACCGGGTCCACGCAGGACCTGTAGGCGCTGGCTCACACAGAACCGCTGAGCGCTGACCCACGCAGGATCGGACCCACACAGGATCGGGCCCACACAGGACTGGCAGCACTGATCCACGTAGGATCGCTGAGTGCAGTAGTCGTCGCAGTCCGCTGAGGATCTCTGCACAGTCGTCGCCGCAGTCCACTGAGGATCTCTGCACGGTCGTCTTCGGAGTCCACGGAGGATCTCTGCACAGTCGTCGCCACAGTCCACTGAGGATCTCTGCACGGTCGTCGCTGTCGAAGTAGCAGTCGCAGCCAGCACTAGGGTTCCCGCACACAGCAAGCTCATTCGGGAAGGTCCGCTCCACGAGCCGAGAGGCTGATACATCAACTGACACGAAGTCCGAAGTTGATGTATCCAAAAGTTCCGTATCGTCAACAGGAACTCAACGTCGCAGACGGCGCGTCAATCGGACGCCCGGTCTGAGAGATATTGGCATTTTCGTCCCAGGGGCCCGGTTGGTTTTTAAGACAAAACCAACCCGACCGCACTCCACCTGCGTCCAAACCTCGGGCGGAGTATGCCAAAAGATCCGTCTCACTTAGAGAAATTCAACAAAGCTGACGGCACGTCAATCAGACGTCCGTAGCTCAAGATATGAGCGTTTCTGCTCCGAGGGCCCGGTTGGTCTCGTGTACGAACCAACCCGGCCGAACTCAAAGTATTCCTAAACCTTGAGTGCGATATACCAAAACGACCGTCTCGATCCAAGGATCGTGTTGCCACTGACGGCGAGTCGTTTGGAGGCACGAAGCTCAAGATACGGGCGTTTGAACGAAAACGTCCGAAGATGGGGGGTACGGGCCCGGCCCGACCCCCCCCCCCCCCCTGGGTCGGCCCGAACCGGGTCCGACCCGGCTGGCCCAGCCCGGCCCGGCCAGGGCCGGTCCGGCTCGGCCGGCTCGGCTTGGCCGAGCCGCGCGGGTGGAAGCCGCGGGCGCTGACCCGCGGCTTGAGGAAGGACCGCGGCCCGCGTGCGGGCCGCGCTGGCGAGCCGCGGACGCACTGAGCCGCGTCCGCCCGGATGAACCGGACCCGCGCGCCGCGGGTCCGTTTGGCCGCCGCCGCCGCGGCTTCAGCCGCGGCGGATTTCGTCCAGCGTCGCTCCGGTGGCCCGTTTTCCTTCCCGTCGGCGCCGTTGCTCCTCCCGGGATCCGTTCTTTACTGCGGGATCGTCAACCGTCCGCTGCAGCACGTTCCGTCGTCGACCGTCAAATCCGCACAAAACGAAGAACGGCGGAGGGTCGTCGGGCCGTGTTCGTTCGGCCCGCACCCTCCGCGTTAGAGATAAACAACCGGGAGAAAAACGATCAACACATGATCCAACAATTTTAATTAAAATAAAATTGTTCATTGAAAACCGGCTTTTTAATTTTCAAGAACGTTCATGAGAAAATTAAAAAGGGGTAATTTTCCAAAATGAATCCCTACCTTGATGATCGTCGTGCGCGGGCGTTCTTCGCGGAAGAGACCATCGCGGAAGAGATCGATCGTCGCGTCGTCGCGGGGAGGCGTCGCGTCGTCGCGGATTCCGGCGTTGAGTCGGCGAGCTCAACGAATCAAGAACAACAGATTTAAATTATTAATATTTAAATCTGTGTTTCGTTTAAAACCAAAGAAAAGAACTTGAGAGGAAATCCGAAAGCACTCACCTCGAATGGTCGGTGATCGGAGATCGGAGATCGGAAGAGCGTCTCGGGCGAAGGCGTCGTCGATTTCCGGGTTCGGCGTTCTTCGCGTTCTTCGCGTTCTTCGCGTTCTTCGCGAGGGAGAAGAAGTTGCGAGGGTTCTCCCAAATCTTCTCAAGCGCAAATAACCAGAGGTTAAGCGTTGGTATTATTTTATTATTACACCAACGAATTTGAAAAACTGGTTAAGAAACGATCCATCAATTCGTTGAATTAATTCAACGAAAGAAACGACCCATTTAATTCACGAAGGAAACAGCCCATTTAATTAACGAAAGAAAAAGCCCATTTAATTCACGAAATAAACCGCCCAATTAAATGGTCTGTTAAGAATTTAGAAAACGCGTCGGTTGACTTTCATTAAGATGGGTTTTCACGGGTGCATTTCTTAGCGGAAAGAAACGGCGGGGCTCGTGTGGGCCCCACCTCACAAATATCCTACCAAAGGGGTAGGATATTTCTGGATAGCATCCTATCCAGTTCAACTCAGTTCAAGCCTCCTTTAAGTGGCTTCAAGTGGCTTCCAAGTGGCTTAAGTGAAATAAAATAAAGCTGTCGCAAAATTATTTTATTTCTTAACTTTAAGCCCGAAAATTAAAAACCACACCCGAGAAAACGCAACTCCGGAAGAGGCGTTTCTAAGCGAATACCGGCGCTGCGATTTCATCAGTGCCCTCAGAATTCGATTCCGGGCACCGGTTCAAAAGTTAGAAAAACCCGCTCGTCCGTTCACTGAACGTACCCGAGCCAAACTTCAGAAAATGATTCCGGGCACACCGGGACTCGGAATCAGGCGCCGTCAGAAACTGCGTTCTTTTAAAATTCCAAAGAAAATTAAGAAAAAAAATTCCTTGAAATTTACGGGTCTTTACAAACATCTTCATCTATTACATCAGTTCTAGGTAGAACATCAATGGAAACCCCCTACTGAATAGTTTCAATTCCTAGGGAGGTCCGCACCTACCTCTAATCAACCCCCTCTCCAAGCATCAAATTAGAGAAAATTTGCTTGGATGTGGACCCAATAAGTGATACCATCATGGCCTTGTATGAAGGTTGTTTCTTACCCTGCAATTAGAAAGACTTGAAGAACCTTTGTGCTAAATTGTTTTAACAATGTTTTTGAATTTTTTTACAACTAACCTTTTTGTATAAGAATGTTTTTGTTATTTAAGAATTGGACCCAATCCATAGTAATGAGATTTATAAGAAAGTTGAAATTTACTAAAAGTCTGAATCCAATGATAAAGGGGGAGAAAAGTTTTGTTTTAAAGAAAGACTGTTTTTTCAGACTCATAGTATCAGATCAATCTACATCAGATTCAGATCATTAGATTCAAAATAATTGGAGGTAGAAATTTTTATTTGTTGGATGTTTGTCTTTATCGTAATTAGAGAAAGAAATAAGTTGTTTAATGAATAAATCATTAAAAATGCTGAATATTTGTATGGGATAAAGTGAAGTCATGAGCTAGAAAGTTTTCATACTTTCTAAATAAAAACAAATCATACAATCCTTTGTTTATCAAGAAGTTCTCAGAAATCATGAGAACTCTCATGATAAATGCTTTTGAAGAAATGGTGGAGAGGATTGAAGAATTTTAGAGTTGTAGTATAGAAATTTAATCATAATGGGAATTCCATCATAATGAGAAATCCATCGTAATGAGGATTACATCAGACTGAGCTGAGAAATAAATAGAAATTGGAATGAGAAGAGAAAGAAATAGAAATTTGTAATGAGCTGAGAAGGAAACAAAATTCGGAATGAGCTGAGAAGGAAACAGAATTCGGAATGAGTTGAGAAGGAAACAGAATTCTTAAGGATATAAGAAGGAAACAGATTCGTAATGAGATAATTATGAAAAAGTCTCAAAAAGAAAATTTCCATAAGTTTTATGAAAAGTTGAAGAGTTCAAACTTGAAATTCAATTTTTCATAAATCTCATAGAAATCTAAAGAGGATTGAAGAAGTCAAAGTAGAAGTTTAACTATGAGAGTTTTTCGGAGTTTTTGAAAATTTGAGGAAGCGATGAAAGTTTTCAAGCTTCCCACTTTTGTTTTATGAGTCTCCTATAAATACTTTCTCATATCATTTTTTCATTAGTGACTATTTACGCAATCGTAAACGGCGTAGCACTGAAGAAATCAAGTGAAAGTCATTTTTGGCCAGAGATCTCATGAGGAGGATTAGATAGCTAAATGTTTTTCTACGAGTTTTAGAATTTGAGTGGATTTTGATTTTTGTAGATTGAGAATGGGTTCATCATATTGATTCAATCATATTGAGATAATTAGATCCAAATCCATCCTATTAAGGGAATCGAATCCAGACCCATCATATTGATAAAATCAAATCCAGACTCATTATATTGAGAGAATAAGATATAGACTCATCATATTGAGATAATTGGATCCAAATTCATCAAATTGATAGAATCAGAATTAGACTCATCATATTGATATAATAAGATCCAAACTCATCGTATTGAGAAAATTGGATATATCCAAATCAAAATGAGGATTCAGACTAAGCAATTATGGATAAATTTCAACAAAGTATTTATTCTTTGGTTTGGATCAATTTTTTTATAAGTAAACATTGTAAACTGATGGCTGTCAATATATTTTTTTCCTATCAGGAGATAGAAGGTTTCTAATGGTAGTGGGCATAAGTTTTATTCACTTCTTCATAATAGTGTATTTCTATAGACCAATGTGAGTGTCTATGGTAAGGATGTATGTTCACACAATGAGGTTGAACCTTGTAAATATTGTGTTCTTTACTTTATTTCCTACCTTTTCATGCATGTGTATTTACTAAAAGTTGATAAGGAAATAAATCTTAATAGGTTTCATGGGATAAGTTTCTAAAAGTTTTGAAACTTATAAAAAGTGAACAATTGATTCAACCCCCCCCCCCTTCTCAGTTGTTATTTAATCTTTTGGAACTTCAATTAGTATGAGAGCCATGTACCCTTGTTGAATCTTTATCATGGATAATATCAATTTTTTCAATAGTATAGAAATTCCTATATTTTATGGAAAACATTATTATGGATGGAAAAATATGATGATTCCTTATCTCCAATCTCTTGTCTTGGAAGTTGTTGATTCTTATAATATTGGTTTTTCACCTATTGAGAAAGATGCTTCTATGATGTTTGCTGATAAGATAGATATAGAAGTTTATGGAAAGGATAGAAATGAAATCCTTATATCCTTATTAGAGAATGTTTATCATAAGGTTGTGGGTCTCAAAACTTTAAAAAGTATGTTGGATAAGCTAGAATTTTTTTTTGAAAGGAATACTAAATTTAAGGAAGAAAAGCTACAAATCTAGCATAGTAAGCATAAAGATATCGGAATGAGAGATGAATAAAAAATTGGTGAATAATTCACCAGAGTAAATGAAATTGTTTGCAACATCATGGGATTTTGATATGTATTATAATATTCTATAATTGTGAAGAAAATTATGAGAAACTTTCTAAACAGTTTTGATTCTAAAATTTTTTCTTTAGAAGATAGGGATGATTTATCTTTTGATGAATTTCATAACTTTATTATTTCTTAAAAAAAGAGGAAATCTCAAATATTTAAGAAGAATATGAAACATGAAATGTATTTTGAATCTATGAGAAAGATGAAAATCTAAGATGTTAAATATTTCGATCCTTGTGTGTCAAAAGATAAGGAAGATGATGAGTCGAATGCTAAGATTATGTCTCATGTCTCTTAAAACTACCAAATATGAAGAGGAAAATATGGAGGTTAAATTCCTCTCAAATATTTTGAGTGTGGTGGAATCAGACAATTTTTTATGAATTTCCCTAATACGAATGTTGGAGAATATCGAGATGATTTAGATCAAAAACCTCAATGTAAAACGAGGAACAAAAATGATAAATAAAAAAAGTCATCCAAAAAATACAAGAAGAAGTTCACTAGAAAGAAAATAAGTATGTTGAGTGAGAAATACAAATCAGACTCAAATAAAAATAATTCTTATAAAGATGAAATTTTAGATAAATTCATCACCTAATTGCAAAAGATGATAAAACCAAATATTCCTTAGATGGTGAAGAATGTGGTGAAGAATCTTACAATGAGTATTAGCTCAGAATAGAACTTATTACATCTCTTGATAAAAAAATCTCTTAAGAAAGAAATCAGAGTTATGAAGAAAGATTGTGAAGAGGTTTTTAATGGAATAAAAGATGTTATCAAGTAAGATTAAGGATACATTTAGGAGATCTTAATTTAAAAAATTAGAAATTATAAACAGGGAAAGATAGTTGAAGATATTAATAAGAAGTCAGTGGCTAAGGAAGAATAAGTTAATAAGTTTCAATAAAAACTTATTGATCCCAAAATTACCTTGAGAAAGATGAATTAAAACTTCAACAAAGCTTCATAATTAAAAGGTCTGACTTCTAAAGTAGTGGAGAAGGCTCAATATGAGAATATGGTGAAATATTCACTCACTAGAAATAATGTTTTATCTGATTATTTTAACATTTTAGGTTTTATAAAAGTTTTTGGGAAATATTGGGTATAAAAAGGATGTGAGAAACCAATCTCATCAAAAAACAGTTGAAAATTCACCCATGAGGAAAGATAGTCCATGAACTGGGTATGTTAAAACTAAATGAAGTTATCAACCTTAACAAAGTTTCTATAGAGAAAAATCTTTCTTAAATAGAAAATTAATATTTTATGGATATTTATGGTGTTGTGGAATCCATGGGAAAATCTTATAATTGTTGGCACAACTTATCTCTACCCCAAATAAGGTTGATAAAAGTGGAAGAAATAGAAAAAGTAGAATAAGTAATCTAATGAATTCTCAAGATGTCAGAAACATTCCAAAAAAAATCAATTTAAAGGTATGAAAGAAGTTTTTGGAATATTTGAAAAGTCTTTTCATCATTACAGAAAATGTATGACACTTCTTCCTGAACAAGTGTCTTATAATAGAATAGAAAAGTAATTTGGAAAGAAGAAAGTTGAGTAAAGATCTTTTGTTTTTGAGATATATTTGAAATCAAGTAAAAGGAACAAATCATGAATATTTGATAGTGTTTGGTCTTTACATATTATATGTGATATAAAAATATTTAAATGTTTTGAAATTCATCATGGAGGAGTAGTTACTTTTGGTAATGACAGTTCCTTAAAAATCATAAGAATCGAAACGGTAGAGATTGAACCATAAAAATTGAAATCTAATGAATTTTTACTTGTTGATGGGATAAAACATAACTTAGTCAGTGTAAGTCAAATTTTTGATGATGTAAAAGAATTAATCTTTATAAATGATTATTGTATCCTAAAAAATGTGAAAGATGGAAAAGTTATTACAAAAGGAGAAATAATTATTGTCAATCTCCTCTAAATAGGAGAATTCAAAAACACATGTTACTTGAGGGTTGAAGATAAAAACAAATTGTGACACTGAAGACTTGGGAACCTTGTATAGAAAAGTATGAGAAAACTTTTTTAAGTTTAAATCATTCAAAACTTTCCATAATTGAAAATAATAGAAGAAGATGTGTGTGTAACTTTTCAAAAAGGGAATATAACTAAAAAATGTAATAAAAGAGTTGAGATTCAATCTACCAGACCACTTGAGCTTATTCATTCTTATTTATGTGGGTGGATGAGACACCAATAAATAAAAAGAGATTTATACTTTATCACTTTTATTATTTATTTCACTCGGATGACAAACATCATGTTTATGAAGCACAATTCAGAGGTTATTGAAATGTTCAAATTCTTCAAAAAATATGTTAAGAAAAAAATAGGGGTTTCCATAAAGCAGATGAGAACAAATAATGGTACCGAATTCACAAACAATACTTTTAAAAATTATCTGATAAAGGATGGTATCAAACATTAGTATAGTGATCCCTATACTCCATAACAAATGGAGTAGTAGAAATAAAGAATATAAGTTTGGTGGAAATGGGAAGAAGTATGTTAGTAGAATACAAACTTTCAAAATTCTAATGGAGAGAAGCTGTTAGTACTACTATAAAAGTTCAAAATATATGCTTGTTGATAACAGAAACTAACATGAATCCTTATGAAATGTGGTATAACAAAAAACCTTCATTGAAATACTTCTAATATTTTGGAATTCCATGTTTTCTCAAAATAAAAAATATGGATTTGGGAAAGTTTGATGAGAAAGATTAGGAAGGAACTTTCATGGGTTATTAAACAAATGTAAGAATTTACAAATTTTGGAACAAATGTTTAAAAAAGTTGGTGGACTCATATGATGTGAAGGTAATTGAAAATCAAAGTTTCCTAACAAAATTCATTGAAAATTTTGAGGAGGATAAAATAGAGATTTCCAACA
Source organism: Viscum album (assembly GCA_963277665.1). Classification (NCBI taxonomy): domain Eukaryota; kingdom Viridiplantae; phylum Streptophyta; class Magnoliopsida; order Santalales; family Viscaceae; genus Viscum; species Viscum album. The sequence goes on along the minus strand of OY728146.1, from coordinate 1,982,944 downwards.
GTAGTAAAATTAATTCAAAACATCCTTATCAAGATTCAAAAGAATCGTGTGATGAGGAAATTCCATCTAGGAAAGAAAAATTTATATTTCCTACCTTAAAAAATCATGTTTAATCTGAAAAATTATTGGGAATCAGAAGTCTCTGGTTTATACCAGAAGGAAGTTGAGATTAGAAAATCATACTTCACTTATCTCAAAAGTTGAACCAAAATCAGTTTCAAAAGTTATACAGCAAAAATAATGGGCAGATGCTATGAATGAAGAGTTGGATCATATTGAGAAAAATTAAATATGGGAACATGTTCCATGGCCATCAAATAAAAATTTTATTGGAATAAATTGGGTTTATAGAAAAAATTTAATGAGTATATGGAGAAGTTTCAATAAATAAATAAAGACTTGTTTTTAAAGGATATACACAAGTAGAAGGTGTGGATTTTGATGAAACATTTTCCCCATTGAATGGATAGAAACTATTTGGATGTTTCTTATAGTGGATTCTCATCATAATTACAAAGTTTATCAGATGGATATAAAGTTAGATTTCTTAAATGGTGAGATTGAGGAAGAAGTTTACATGAACAACCTTGTGGGTTTCTACTTGATGAGAATGAAAACAAAGTTTTTAAATTGAAGAAATCTTTGTATGGGATGAAACAAACTCCACATTCATGGTATTCTAATATTGAAATTTTTTTGAGGATGTTGAACTTTTCTAAAGGAAAATTTGGTAGCAACTTTTATATGAAATATTTTGACTCTAGAACTCAAATTGTAATTTTTTATGTGGATGAAATAAATTTGGTTTGGTATAAAGAAAAAGTTTGTAAATAATTTTTTAATGAAATGAAGAAATTTTTTGAAATTTCAATGTTGGGAGAATTAACTTTGATCCTTGGTTTACAAGTTAAAATAATTACATTTTCTCATCTCAAGAAAAGTATTCCAAGGAATTGTTGAAGAATTTTTTCATGGAAGAATCTAAAGAAGTTACTACTTCTATATATGTGAGCACAAATTTGAGTAAAGATGAGTTCGGAAAAATTTTGAATCAAAAAGATTATCGTAAGATGATAGGAATCCTACTTTACCTTATAGCCTCAAGACCCAATATTGTTTATATTATGACTTTGTGTGATAGGTATCCAAGTAATCCAATAGAACCACATATGTTGGAAATGAAAATATTTTTTAGATATGTCAAAGAAACAACTTCACATGGGTTATTATACAAATGAAATAGTGAGATGATGTTTCATGGTTATACTAATGTCGATTGGGATGGGGATTTTAATGGTAGAAAATTAACCTCAGGAGGAACATTTTTCATGGGTGAATGTTGTGTGAGTTGGTATAATATGAAAAAAAGTTTAGTAACTTTGAGCATAGTTGAATATGAATACATTTCAGCTACTCAAGCTTATACTCAAATTTTGTGGATGAAAGTTTAGCTGGAATATTTGAAAGAAAAGGTTTCTAAACCATTAAAGATACTTTTTGATAAGCAAAGTGCAATTGATCTTTCTAAAAATATTGTTCAATATTCAAGAGAAAAAATGAATTGATTTAAATTTTCACTTTATAAAATAGAAATTTTTTTGGGGTATTTTTTTCTAAAATACATTTTAATAAAGTATCAGATTGCCGATATCTTTACAAAAGTAATGTTGAAATACAGGTTTGTGGAATTGAGGCTAAAACTTCATGTTCATCCTCCTCCCATGACTTCCAAAAGCTCATAAGGAAGTCCTCCACCATGCATTTTATTATGTTGAAAAAGTGGGAGAGAAATTAATAACTTTGTACTTTTTAAGAAGTTTTTAATTAACTTTATTTTATGAATCTCAAGTTGTGGTTTTCATATAATAGGGGAGAGAAAGATAAAATTGAGAGATGAAATGATAAAAGTAAGGAGGAGTTTATCTTTACATGGCCACAAAATTTTATTTCCATTGAGGGATGTAATTCCTTAAAAAACATTACTTTATCTACTATTGTGGCTTCAGGATACTCACTTTTGAGAAAAGGCTATGTTTTGATAGAAGTCAAAAAAACATGAGTTTTTTACAAAAGTTGAGTTGTGAAAAAATTATGAGAGTTGGAAAATTTTGTTAATAAGGGTTTCCAGCAAATAAAAAGAGGTATATTGAAGAACCTTTGTGATAAATTATTTTAACAGAACTTTGTATTTGTTGGAAACTAACCTTTTTTTATAAGAATGTTTTTTTATTCAAGAATCAAACCCAGTCCATCGTAATGAGATTTGTAAGAAAGTTAAAATTTGTTGAAAGTTTGAATCCAAAGATAAAGGGGGAGAAAATTCTTTTTTTAATAAAATATTGTTTGTTCATACTCAGAGTATTGGATCCATATGCATCGGATTCAGATCATCATATTCAAAATAATCAGAGGCAAAAATTGTTATTTGCTAGAAGTTTGTCTTTGTTGTAATCAGAGAAAGAAAGAAGTTTTTGAATGAAGAAATCATAATTATGCTGAAGAGGTTTGTTGAAGAAATTGAATCTAGGAGTTATAAAGTTTTCATACTTTCTAAATAAAATCAAATCATATGATGCTTTTCTGATCAAAAATTTCCCACAAATCATGAAAAATTTCATGATAAAATATTTTGAAGAAATAGTGGAGATGTTTGAAGAATTTCAGAGTTATAGTGTGGAAATTCCATTGTAATGGGAATTCCATCGTAATAATAAATCCATCGTAATGAGGATTCCATCAGATTGAGATGAAAAAGAAACAAAAATCATAATGAGAAGAGAAGGAAATAGAAATTCTTAATGAGATGATAAGGAAATAGAATTTGAAATGAGCTAATAAGGAAATAGAATTCATAATGAGCTGAGAAGGAAATAGATTTGTAATCAGACTAAATTGAAATAGATTTTTAATGAGATGATTATGTAGAATAATCAAAAAGAAAAATTCCTTAATTTTTATGAAAAATTGAAGAGGTCAAACTTGAAATACAATTTTGCATAAATCTCGAAAAAATCTAAGGAGGATTGAAGAATTCAAAGTATAATTTTAAATGAGAGAGTTTTTCAGAGTTTTTGAAAATTTGAGAAAGAGGGGAAAGATTTCAAGTTTCCCACTTTTGTTTTCTGAGTCACCTATAAATACTTACTTACATCATTTTTTCCTTAGTGACTATTTACATAAGCAGAAAAGGGTGAGTGCTGAAGAAATCAAGTGAAAGTCATTTCCGAATAGAGATCTTATGAGGAGGATCTGACAGCTGAATGTTTGCCTAATAGTTTGAGCATCTGAGTAGAGTTTTAGTTATTCATATTGATAATAGTTTCATCATATTGAGTCCATCGTATTGATAGAATCGGATCATGATCCATCATATTGAGAGAATCAGATCCAGACTCATCGTATTAAGAGAATTAGATCCAGACTCATCGTATTGAGAGAATTAGATTCAGACTCATTGTACTGAGAGAATTGGATCCAACATCATAATATTAAGATAATCATATCTAGACTCATCTTATTGAGAGAATTGGATCCAAACTCATCTAATTGAGAAAATTAGATCAAGCCAAATCAGATTGAGGATTCGAACTGAGCAATTGTGGAGTAGTTTCAACAAAGTGTTTATTCTTTTGTGTGGATCAATTTTTTTATAAGAAAACATTTTAAATCGATGGTAGTCATTATATTATTTTCTATTGGGAGATATAAGGTGCCTAATGGGGGTTGGAATAAGTTTTATTCATTTCTTCATAATATTAGATTTCAATAGACCTGCAGGAGTGGCTATGTAAAGGATATAAGTTCTCACACTGAGGCTGAACCTTATAAATATTGTGTGCTTTACTTTATTTAATAATTTTTCATGTATGGGTATTTACTAAAATTTTATAAGGGAATAAATCTTAACATGTTTCAGGGGTTAAGTTTCAAAAAGTTTTGAAACTTATAAAAATTAAACAACTGGTTAACCCCCCCCCCTCAGTTATTATTCAATCCTTTTGAACTTCAAGAACCAACACACCCAACTTGATTATTCCCTTTATGATAAATTTTTTACATGAATTTATCATACTTCACCTTATCATGATCTTCAATTTCACATTTTGAGGACCTTATATTATCATTTACTATCCTAAAATCCTCATGATAAGTGTCAAATCCATCCAAAAGAACCCTTACTCCTTTCACCTAAGCAATAGTAGGACCATCCTACCTTAACATTGAGTCATTATGAGTGGACTTAGGTGATGTGTGTATAGGAATGTCCCATTTATCCTCATCTTGTACCTTATCATACCTATTTTCTATTACCAAGGATCCACCTATGTCAGTATTCATGTAAGAAACCTTCTCTTATCTTCTAACCAAGCTCGGACCCTCCTTCCTCTTTGCCAAGATCTCTTATACTATTATATTCTTTCAACAAAGGTAACATAGATTTTTAATGCTCCACAAAGTGGCCAAATTTATTAAAATTAGAGCATTTTTGACCCCTACGACATTTCCCCTTAGCATGACAAATAAAATAATAGATATAGTAAAAGTTAGGCACATTTTCATATTCAATTGACAATTAAAACTTGAATTCCTCGTCCACTAAAAAAAGTTTCAAATGATGTGGATTTTATGGAAGGAATATCCTTTTAATTGGTAAGGTATTATATCACGTTTTCTTCCCCTAATTGGGTCTCAATACTAGGTCTTGGGTTCGTGGTCTTATTCCTATTAAACCAGGATTTTTGAAGATACAGTACTGGGATCCTCTCTTTGATCCCAAGAAGGTCAATAATTCAATAGCCTAATCTTGGGTCTACATATGTGGTTTGAGATGGTTCTTTTGGAATCATGAAATCCTATGGTATGTTTCTTTAGATATCGGTGTCCTGATCAAGTTTGACAGGGTGATAGAGCGTGCCCACTATGGGCATTTCTAAAGGGTCCTCATCAAGGTTGGCTTGTCCTCTACCTTGATCCCATCTATAATTTTGGTTATGTCAGTGAATTGTATTGAACTCTTAGTTGAATATGAGAGAATAACATATTTTTTTGGAACCTATAAGTTTATTAGACACTTTTCTAATAAGTTTTAAAATAATTTATCTTGCTACCATTATAGAAAGTTGGCCACCTCAGTGGAAATTATAAGCATGGGTGAGATAAAAATGTTGTTATTGGCAATCGCATAGATAAGGATGGGTTGTGTTTGGCTGCAGGGGCCTCATTTGTGGTTATAACATGTTCTGTTAATGGTTCTTGGAATTATGGTGAAGAGAATGGGACTAATAATGTCAATATAGGGGTTGGTGGTGGTTTCTATTATGTTGCTTCTCTCAAACAGGTTGTGGTTCCTGGAGGGTCTAGCTTAGAAAAAGGCAGGGGGGCTTATGTTGAGAGGGATACTCTAGTTGAGGGGTTAAGCACTAGCATGGATCAGGTTTATATGGATGAGACTATTGTTGGACCAAATAGCACTGAAGGTAGAAAGGGGTCGGGTTATGCCTCATCCCTGGATATAAAGGTATCCGAGGTTGATGCAGCTAAAGATGAGGTGGGGGTGCAAGTTGATCATGATTTTATATTCAAGAGTACTAAAGTTGTAATGGAGAATGAGGGTTCCTCTAGATTGTATGACTATGAGGATATTGTCCAAGGGGAATTTAACCATGAACTAAGGCATTAATCACTTGTTACTTCCAAAATAAAGGGTAAATAAAAAATAGTAATTGAAGAGGTATTTCAATTGGTCATGCCTGGAAAACCCTTTACTTATTCACCTATACTTAAGAAGACTTTAAATGTGCAGCTTGATGTGTAAGAAAATGATTAAGTGATCTTAGATGACCCAAATATTTTCATCCAACAATGTCTGGAAAATATATTATGGGGGACACTGATCATTCATTGGACTCTCCCCCAAGAAGGGTAGGGGGGATGTAATAGAGAATGAAGTGGAATATAACTCTCGGCCTATTAAAAATATAGTTACTTTGATTGATATTCTAAATAGATCTCATAGAAGAGAAGTGTTTTGTGAGGAGTTCGACAATGTCCATGATAGCCCTATTTTAATATCAAAAAATGATTTCACTGGAGATCAATACATTGATTCTCATACTGAGGAGGAAAAATCATCGTGTATGGATGATTAGGCTGACACATGGCAAGATCCCAGGTAGTGGAAGAGAGGCAGGAACCTGAGAAATTGGGTTGGATCCTAAGGAAGGGGCAGTAGACACAAAAGAAGATTAATATTGAAGGTTCTCTTGTTTTAATGGCGCTATTTGTGTCAGTTCTTAACACTACATCCTCCTATATTCTTTTCTTTGTACTTTATTTTTAATAATATCTTTTGGGACCATGGGTTTACCCATGGTTCGGGTTGTTCTTGGTAATATGTGATATTTGAACTTACATATTTATATCAATGTCTATGTGCACAGCAGTGTATGCATTATGTTTTGTGTGTGTGTGTGTGTGTGTGTTTTCCATATGTGTATATATGGATGTTGTACATGTACAGATGTATGTATGTGTACGTATATATATTTACACGTGTATGTGGGATGTACATATATATATAACATGTGTACATGTGTATATGTATGGCATGTACTTAGTTGATTATAAAATTATAAATATATATAATGTTTTCAAAAAAAGTATTTATAAAATTATAAATATATTTATTTATTTATTTATTTAAATAATTATAAAATTAGAATATTTAGATTTAAATAAAAAAATATATTTATTATATTTATAATTATATATACTTCTATATTAATATATATATATATATATATATAATTATATACAAATAAATATAAATATATTTATTTATAATTAGAATTATAAATAAATTTATATATATTTAAATATTTATAAAATTATAGTAAATATGTTTTAGTAATAAATATATTTATAATTATATATACTTATATATTAATAAATATGTATATAATTATATAAATATATAAATATATATAATTATAAATATATAGGCTTGTGTGTAGGAGTGGGGTATCTGCTTCTGGACTTCATCTAGATAGTGAGGCTTTTCATGGTCAATCTTTTGTCGATGTGGTTGCTGGAAACCTCTGAAATTTTGGTTCTGGAAATTCTTCTCACAATATTTCTCCCAAGATGAATGTTTCTGGTTATGGTATAGCTGACATGGTGATCAAGACAGGTGTGGGTTATCAACCCTCATATGTTGTTGATAATGACACCCGAAATGTTTTTGTTGTGGAAAACCAGGACATGGTTGAAAATGTTAATGTTGATTCCTTGGATGGTGGCTTTATTGTGTAACAAGTGTGTAAGGAATAGGAGGTGGACTCTAAAAATAAGGAGCTACTTGACTCTATTGATTTGATTGAGAATAAGTTCCTGATCTCTGGTAAAAGCAATGGGGAAAATGTTTGTCCTTCCATTTAGGCTCTGACACTCAAAAAACATAATGGTTTGAAGGGATTTTATTCCAATGCTTTGAAGAATTTGGATGGAATGATTGAATCTACCTCATCTATTATTATCCCTAAGGGTCAGGGAATTGTAGGTGGTGTTGTGCTCACCCAGGGGATTGAAGATGATCAGGCTATTAGAAAACCTGTTGGTTCTATTGATATGAGCTTTTTGGTCAGTAACCTGCCCATTTTTAATACAGATTTATCTTTTATTGATAATCAATAGAGTTTCGAGTATGAAGCGGCACATGGAAGCTAGTGAGATGATTTCTTATGAAGATAAAGGAGTGGGAAAGGAATAGAAATATGGTCTCAATGAGGTAGTGTGTCATCTTACTGCTATTGGTACCCCAAATGGGAAAGGTAATTTTTTCTCCATGCTTGAATCTATTAATAACACAGATTTTGATCAGTTCTATCATGAGGGCTTGGAGAAATTGGGTGTACGCAATAAGTGGTCCTCTCAAGTGGATACTATAAAAGAACCTCCACATATACAAAAGGGGTTTAATGTTAATAATTCTATTGATAATGTTGATGGGAAGCAGGGGGGATTGCCTCCTATCACACTCAATCAATCTTGCCTGGTAGAGGAGTCCATTGGAGTTGATATTATTAATAAAGGTGAATCTTTTTGTTGTGCTAAAGAGGGTGATTTCATACTTCAAAAAAAGGATGACGGGGAAGATCATTCCATTCTTGATGAAAGACTCATACAGGAGGAAGCTTCCACAGATGCACCGGATGATGCTTTGGAGTATGAAGTGCTCACCTTGCCACAGATCATCCAGTGGAGGAGGGGGTGACACCTAGCTAATCAAGGTGGGTCTCGGAGATGGGTTAGCTGACATAAAAAGAGATGATTTGATAATGTGAAATCTTTTTTATTTTTTTTCTCTTTGGGTTTGACTGCCATGTATTGTCTCACTTTATCATATGTTGTACATTTACTTTTTATAATAAATTTTTGGGACTGTGGGCTTGGTTTCCAAATCCATAGTCGTACCCTCTTGGATATAAATACTTTTTAAATATGTTTATTTATAATTATAATTATAAATATATATATATATATTTATTTAAATAATTATAAACTTATAATAAATATAATTATTGTATTTATGATTATATATGTTTATATATTAATATATATATATATAAAAAATATATATATTTATATATAATTATATGTGATTATATAAATATATTTATAATTATATATAAATATTTTTAAAATATATTTATTTATAATTATAATTATAAATAATTAAATATATATATTTAAATAATTATAAAATTATAATAAATATATTTATTATATTTATAATTATATATATTAATATATATATATATAATTATATAAATATATTTATAATTATATACAAATATTTTTAAATATATTTATTTTTAATTATGATTATAAATAATTAAATATATATTTAAATTTTTATAGAATTATAATAATTATATTTAAATAATAATTTTATTTATTTATAATTATATTTATAAATATACACCATCAAACATTTTTTTATAAATACATATTTTTAATTCTTTAAATATTTATTTATAATTATAAAAATTTAATTTTTTAGTTATATTTATTATATTATTAAAATTGGGTCTTTATTAGCGCTTTTTTAGGGCAGTTAAAGATTGAGTTTTATCAACGCTAAAATTTTAGTACTAATAAAGATGTGTTTTGTCAGTGCTTTTTTAGCGCTAATAAAGATACATTTTATTAGTTCTTACTATTTTAGCATTGATAAAACATATCATTATCAATCTTTTTTTGAAAGTGCAGATAAAATCCTTGCTTGATGTTTTAAATAGAACCTTAACAGAGTCATCCTCTCTCATGCCTTCAAGCTTTCGAGGAACTGAACCCTCACCACTAATCTTCATCAAGCTTCTCAACGAATCGATCCTCTCAAGATCTAAGTTATGTGATTGTTTCTTCTCCTTTTTAATCGTGATCTTCATTCTAATGCTGTTGTTGGAAGGAAACTGGCCTACCGCACACAACGACCTCTACTGAGAACTGCTGTAGATGCCCGCCTGAACCACTGATGGCACGATGTACCTAGAAATTCCAAAATGTCAAATTATGATATTACCCCACTTGAATTAAACTCTCCCTCAACCTGCCTCTTCCTATTATGCATTTTACACATACTAGGGAAGGCCGATTTTTCTTCTCCCTACTGTTATTCTCCACATAAATGGTGATATTTTATGGTTTCATTGCAGTTCAGGTCTGGTTCATCAAGGATATGGTTTATTCCACTTTTATTTCTCCTTTCTCTTTCATTTCATGTTGTTCACTCATCTCCCCCTTACTGTGCGTCTTCCATCTAAACCCTGGGTAAGGTTTGGGTTCTAAATTTATTTGATATCATAGTTTTTTAGGTATGTGATGGGTTATTCAAGACTCATTTCTTTTGTAATTGAGGGTTTCTTCATCACCGTTCTTGATTGAGGTAGGTTTCCCATCACAATTATCATTAAATTCAAGGACCATAATAGCATGTGTTTTAAATTAATTTTTTGGATAACTAATAATAGTATTGAATATGTATATGGATTATTTGAAAGGAAAATAAAATTTTAGTTGATTTTAATTTCAAGGAAATGGATTTCTCAAATTAGAAACAAGGTAAAATCTGTTTTAAAATAAACTCTCACACCATGCATTTGAAAAATTGTTAAAATGGATATTATTTATGGGTTTTCATATTTAAAGATGTGTTTTGGTTTTTAGTTTGATTTTTAGTTTGATTTTTAAAGGTTCCTTTGAATTTAAGGGCATTCTTGTTCATTAAAAATAGAATTATAGGTCCTATCTTGGTCTAGTTTTTGGTTCTCCAACAGTTGGGGATCCCGCAAAGCTATTGTTTGGTCTCTTCTTATTTTCTCTTATTTGATGTCTCACAATTATTTCTTGAGTTTATCCATTTGTTAGAGATGGAGAGGTCATGATTGCATCTATTTAGTGGAGTTAAAACCATATGAGCCTTCTAGTATTTTTATTTTGGGGACATTCATATGTTCTGCCTAAAGATTATGTGTATATAAATAATTATAAATAATTTATAACTTTTTTTGATTATACATAATTTCTATTATCTTGAATTAATAATTTATATAAATAATTTTTAATTAATAATTATTTTTAATTAATATTTATTTTGAAAGAATGGAAATTGGGTATTGCATTAATAAATTATAATGATATTTTTTTTAAATATATACATCATTTTTACCATTTACCATATTTTATAGTATTTACTATTCATCGACATATTTAACTATTCTCACATGTAAGAGATTTTTTACCAATAAATGATGGGTAACAAAAATGATTCCATTGGAGGTCAAGACATTGAGACTCATGATGAGGAAGATGAATAATTACATATAGATGATCAAGTTGACACTTGGTAGGATCTTAAATAGTGGTAGAGAGGCAGGCATCCGAGGAATTGGGGTAGCTCTCGAGGAAGGGGTGGTAGACATAAAAGGAGGTGACAGTTTAAGGATCTTTTGTGTTTGGTGGTGGTGTTTGGGCCACTATTTTAACATTGTATCCCCTGCGTTTCTTTTCTTGTGTATTTCCTTTTTAATAATAAATTTTCTAGGGCCAAGGGTTTTAACCCATGGTTCACACTATTCCTAGTAATAGTTTTCTTACCAATAAATAATGTTTACTCTCTTAATCAATTTCGATATCTTGATTCAAAATATGTATGTAGTTTTTTAAACCAAAATCTAAATATATATAAATGAATTATTAATTTAAAACATATAATGTATTTTAAATTTATGTTTTTTGTAAGAAATAATTCTTTATTTTAAAATATTCTATTTTAAATTCTCAAACATCCTTTATTATTTCTGTATTAATAAATATTTTAATTTATTTATATAAAAATATAAAATATATTTTTTAAAATTAACCATTTATTTATAATAAATTTTATCTTCAATTAAAAATATTAATTAATTAAAAATAATGAATTTTTATAAAATACATTTTATAATTATTAAATGAAAATATTATTAAATAAATAGTTACATATAAATAACTCCCTAAATTTTAGTTACATAACATATGTACCAATAAGGCATTCCAAGGTGTGAACATGTACAATGTTGCCATTATTGAAAAGAAACTTGAAAATGCCAAAGGTGTGTTTATAACTCATCTGACTGAAAGTTGTTTTTATTAAAAAAGGATAGGAAAAGCCCATCAAGGAATAGAGAAAGATGACCTAGAGAGGTCTGAAATGGTGGAGTCCAAGGGAATCCCCTTGGACAAACTTCTGACATTCAATAGGAAGAAAACCAAAACTATTGAAAATAATGAGGGGGTCCTCAGCACTGCTAACCTGAGACAAGGCATCTGCTGCGAAGTTGGCCTCCCTCAACATATGATGAATGATTTACCTTGAACTGAATTCTAAATAACATTGTATAAAGAGATAAATCTGCTCCCATGGGGGGGATTCCCTTGCATAGTACACCCCAACACCTCTGAGTCTGACTTGATTTCATTAATTTTCACCCCAAACTCCTTGCACAACATGATACCCAAATATAAAGCACATACCTCCACACTCATGGAGTTCCCTAGACCAAAGAAGGCACTAAAGGAGAATAGCACAGAGTTGTTGTAATCATGGAGCAGACCACCCCCTCGCATTTGACCCACAATGAAGGAGCTATTAATGTTGAGCTTTGTGCCCCCTAGAGGAGGAAACCATCTCACCCACTAACTGGGAGAATTGGTAGTAGTAACAGGTTGATTAAGGAAACTGCACAACATCTACGACTTAAGCCCTCCCTTGATCAGTGCCCCCATGTCATTAATTAGGGCCTTCAATCTAACCTACATGAAGGATATCATCGGGTGCATACCTAGCCTCATGATATTCCATGCCTCCTAGATTGTCCAAAAAATGGAAATAAAAGTATGGGCGCGAATCCCCACCACCATATCTTTTCCCTCCAAACTCTAAAACCACTCAATGATGAAAGCCTACACGGAGATATTTCCACGTCCATCAAATTAATGAGGATTCATGGATGACCAGAGGTGGAACGGCCAGTCACTCTGTAGAAAAAGATGGTGAACTGATTCTCTCTATGGCTGAACACAGCAAAAGCATCGTGATGTCAGGGAGATTCCAGGTTTCTGAACATTATCATCCATATAAATGGCTTGGTTCCTCACCCTCCATGCAAGGAAGTTCATTTTCATGGGAATATCCTTACACCAACCACCTATAATCACAGCCTTTGAATTGTCATGAACTCGAACTAGTGAAGTAACATTTATTATCCTCTTCATTCAGCATGATGCTTTTAAAAATATCCATCTGCTAACTATTCATAATAACCTCCAACATGGGAGGAAAAAAACTCATTTCCTTAAAAGTTATAGTAGGAACAAAACATCCTGAGAAGAAGAGTTTAACACCTTCCCAGTTTTCCTTTCAAAAAACTGATATCACCTCTCTCCACAATCCAGTGAGCTGACACCTTATGAAAATTTAGGTGCCCAAACAAACACCTTGACAGGTTAGAGGGCCTCTGTCTCTACCTTCCCCCTTCCTCTCAGTTAGTTCCATATTTTCCCCTAAAAAACATGGCCCAAAGAGATTTACCTTTGAAAATATCCCAATTAAAGTGGGCCTTCATGGACTCATCCACGTCTCGAAAACTGATTCCCCCTTCCTCCACTGGTTTCTCCATGTGGTTCCAAGAGGCCCAATGGCATCGGCCCATACCATTGGCATCCCACAAGAACTTCATCATGATATTATCCATCTTCTCAATCATCCCTTTAGGGGGATTAATGGTTTCAAAATTATGCATCGAAATGGATGTTAAAACACTATTGATCAAAGTGACCTACCCTCCAAAAGATAAGAATTTGTTCTTCTAGTTGAAGACCCTTACCATAATCCTATTATTAATATCATCAAATAGATATTTCTTGATACAAAAATTAGATATAGGTGTCCAAAGATACCTCATCATGAGAATTTTCCTTTGAATACCCAGAATATCTTGAATCACCCTACTTCTTCTACCTGGACATTTATTGGAGATAAAGAGGCTTCTCTTCCTTGGGTTCAAATGCTACCCACTCAAGTCGCTATAGATATCCATAACATTCAATAAAAAATGGAGAGAACTCTGTATTCCATTCATAAAGGTAAGTAAATCATCATCAAACATAAGGTGGGAAGTGGAGACCTTCCTGATCTGCTTAAACTGGAGAAGCATTCCCTCCTCTATATGTCTATTGAAGTTTCTTGAGAGGACATCCTAAACCAAAATAAAAATATTGGGAGATAAAGGATCTAAATTCCTCACTCCCCGCATTCTTTTGAAGAATCTAAATCCATTTCCTATAAGAAATATAGAAATCCATGGAGAAAAATATCACCTGAATCAAAGATCACAAAACCACTCATTAAACCCAAACCTCCTCATTTCCCGGATAATGAAACTTCATTCGAGTTTGTCGTAAGATTTGTCCATATCTAACTGGATAACAACATTAGAACCAATAGACCTTCTGTTGAGATATTCCACCATCTCCTTGGAAATGTCGATTTCCCCTTGGATGTTCTCACCTTTCACAAAGCCATGTTTCTCTTGAGATATAATATGGGGAATGACTCCATTCATCTTTATCGTAATAAGTCTTACTAGAATTTTATAGGAAACATTACATAAAAAAATCGGCCTATATTGGTTCAGGCTAGATGGGTCCTTGACCTTAGGAATGAGAAAAACCCTAGAGGAGCAAGCACTTATGTTAAGGGAACCACCCAGAAAAAAGTCATGAATAGATTTTATCACATGAACCCCCAAAAAATACCATGTAGCCACATAAAACGCCCCCAAAAAACCATCTGGACCTGGTACGCTGTCCAAATCCAATCATTGGACAACCTCCCAAATTTCTTTCTTGATTGGAACTTCCATCAAAATGACATCATATGAGCCCTCAACCAGCCTAGGCACACTACTCAAGAAGTCCTCCTCCTCATCAAACAACCCTATCCCAAACCTTTCATTAGAAGTCTCACTCGCCCACACCTTTTCAAAATGCTTCAAAGCCAAGCTACTGGCCACATTAATATTTGTTATGTAAGACCCATCATCCAGCTTGATATTTAACTTCATGTCCATCCTTTCCTTTAAACATGAATGAAAGAAGGAATTGTTTCGGTCCCCCTCTTTCAACCATTTGGATCTGGATCTTTTTTTATAGCCTTATCTATCTCCACCAACTTCTTTTCCAAAAAAATTTGCTTGTCACACAGGATCAAGAAGCTCCTCTCATCCCATATATTTTGAAGTTCCTCATCCAATCCATCAATATATTCTTGAATCTATTATATATTCATGTCCATTGATGGATTTTTCAACAACCAACTTTGAATATCCTTCTTCATACACCTAATCCATTTCAAAAGTCCAACCCAAGCCTTATCCCCCTCCACTTTCTCCCAGGACTTTTTCATCATTTGCATGAATCCCTCCTGTTGATTCTAGTTGGAAGAGTACTAGAAGGGTTTATTATCAGCATCTCCTTTCCTTAGTTCAACTATAATTGGGGCATGGTTTGAAAAATAATGGGATGGGTGAAAGACGGAGGCCCGCAAGAAGGAGTAATGAACTTGGAAGTTGGACATACATCTATCGAGATGGCTCCATATACGGCTAGTGCCCCTGCAGTTATTACACCAAGTTTATTTGCACTTGATGAAACCCAAATCCAGTGTCCCCTTATATGCAGTAAAATTTTTAAAGTCCCTCATATTATTAGTGAAAATTCTAGAACCACCCCACTTCTCAGACAGATCAACTATCGTATTGAAATCCACACCTATGAACCAAGGAAAACTGATCAGATTGAATGCCTCCAAGAATTCCTAGAGGACCTATCGGTTGGGTGCCTTCCTAGTTGGCACACCACGTAATGCCTCCTCAATTGGTTCCCATGCGATTTCTCTTTTAATGGGGTGTTTTTAATGCGGTCCAAGACCGCGTGAATTAATTCACGCGGTGACACTCTTTTGACGCAGCGACATTATTTGACGCTGATTCTTTTTCCTATATAAGGAGGTAGAGGAAAGGCATTTCAACATCATCGGAAACAACAACACTAAGAGAAAATCACATTTGGTGATTGCCTCTCTTCGATGATCATCTTTCTTTCTCTCCACCTTTTGATCTACACTTTTAATCTTGAGTATTCATTTTGAGATACCTTCTATTTTTGGGGAGTCTCTACTGTGTACTTCTTGATTTTAGTGGATCCCTATTTCTGGACTAGGTCTCGTGGTTTTTCCCTTTCAGGTTTTCCACATAAAAATTTCTGGTGTCAACTTTATTTTCTGCACATTTAATTTCAGGTCGTTACGCATCCATTTTATTTGGGGGGAAATATTTTATTTCCGTTATGCGTTCGCTTTTCAATTGTTTGTGTGTTCGTCGCTTTCCCGTATTTCCCAACATCTGGTATCATAGGGTTTGGTTCTTTTTTCATATTTATTTTGGAGGCCAATTACAGTCGTATGACTTTGCTGAATGGTACCAACTACCATATGTGGCGACTTAAAATAAAGGATCAGCTTTTTATCAAGAGAATGCATCTTCCAGTGTTTAGTACCCAAAATCCAGAGAGGATTTCAGAAAAATAATGGTCATTCAAGCATGAGATGGTTTGTGGCTTCATTTGCCAATGGTTTGAAGACAACGTGATGAACCACATTGTTAACATCTCTCACGCTAGAACTTTGTGGGAGAAGCTTGAGACGACCTACGCTTCCAATACGGGAAACAATAAATTGTTTCTTCTCAAGAAAATGATGAACTTGAGGTACAGAGAAGGTAAGTATATTTATGATTATTTTAAGTGAATATCATGGATGTTTTGATTAGTTTTCTGGCATGGGTATCAATTTTGAAGATGAGTTTTTAGCTCTTTGGGGCTTAACACTTTACCCAATTCATGGGAGAATTTACGTGTTAATCTAACCAATTCTGCTCCTAATGGTGTTGTGACATTTATTTTTGTCAATTATGCTATTTTAAATGAAGAAGTTAGGAGACGTACTCAAGAGAAATCTTCTTCAGAGCTTTTAGTCACAAAGAACAGGAAGAGAATCCAGGACTGGGGGCAGAGCAGTCGAGGTAAGAGCAGAGGCAGAATCAAATCCAGACCGAAGAAGAGAGATTTTGAATGCCATCATTGTGGTAAGAAGGGGAATGTTGAGAAATTTTGTTATCAAATGAAAAGAGGAGAACATATTGAAGTAAAAACTACTGAAGAAAAATGGTGATGGATATGATCATGTCGCCGCTGCTATAGGGGGTGATCTTGTTATTGTTTACGACTCCATTAACATTGCTTCTGATGATTCTTGTTGGGTTGTTGACAGTGGTTTCTATTTTCACATGACATCAAAGAAGGAGTTCTTTACATCTTACAGCCCAGGTAATTTTGGGATTTTGAAGATGGGAAATTATAGTCATGCTGATGTTGTAGGCATCAGGACTGTTTGTTTAAAGACTAGTACAAGAAGTAATCTAGTTTTGAATAATGTTCATCATGTACCCGAGGTTCTCTTGAATCTCATTTCTACCAGAATTCTTGATGATAAAGGGTTTATCAGTACTTTTGGTGATTGAAAATGGAATCTTTCCAAAGGTTCTTTGATTGTGGCTCAAGGGAAGAAGAAATTAGGTTTGTACTGGACTAGAGATTCTATTTCTTGTGATACTGCTTGCGTTGCTGAGTGCATTGTTTCGTCCAAGCTGTGGCATAAGAGGCTCAGTCACATCAGTGAGAAAGGTCTTGGTTGTTTTTCCAAGATAAATATTCTTCTAGATTTGAAGAGTGTCAAATTGAACACATGTGATCATTGCGTGGCTGGAAAACAGGGCAGAGTGAGTTTCAACAGTCATCCTCCACATAGGAAGTCACAGGTACTTAAATTGGTACATTCTGATGTTTTGTGTTCCTTTGAAATATAAGACCTTTAGTGGCAGAATTTATTTTGTTACATTTATTGATGACTACTCACGAAAGCTCTGGGTTTATGTTTTGAATGCCAAAAGTTAGGTGCTCAGTGTTTTTAAGCAATTTCATGTTTCTGTTGAGAGTGAATCAGGAAAGAAATTGAAATGTATTCGGAATGAAAAAGAAGGAGAGTATTGTGGTCCTTTTGATCAATATTTCAGGCAGGAAGGTATTCGGAATTAGAAGACGCTGCCCAAGACACCTCAGCTGAATGGTGTAGCTGAGCGGATGAACAGGACTTTGTTGGAAAGAGTTTGTTGTCTGCTTTCGGAAGTAAAGGTGCCTGGAAATTTTTAGGGTGAGGCTTTACTTACTACTACTTGTATTATCAATTTTTCACCTGTAGCTGCTTTTCAGACAGACACTCCCAACAAATTTTGGCATGGCAAAGAGATCAGGTACGATAACTTGCATGTTTTTGGTTGCAAGGATTTTTTTCTTGTGCCTAGAGATGAGAGATCCAAGCTGGATGGTAAGACACGTCGGTTTATTTTTATTGGCTATGGACACGATGAGTTTGGGTACAGGTTCTATGATCCTTTTTTGAAGAAACTTGTCAGAATCTGCGATGCAGTGTTTAAGGAAGATCAGACTAATGCATACATTGATAAGGGAGAAAAGGCTACTTCTCCAACTTCTGATGGTTTTGTCATTCTTGAGCCAGATTCTGATTCACATTTACCTCATATTGTTGATTATGATGATCATGTTGATGTACAGAATGATGCTCAAGGTGAACAGGTTGGAGTTGATGTTTCTGATGCACCTTTTGTTTCTGATGATCTAGTTCCAGAGGTTATTAATGAACCCGCAGTTCCACTCCGGAGGTCATCTTGGCATCGCACCATTTCTAATTGATATTCACCTAATGAGTATGTTATCCTCACTTAAGGGGGATAACTGGAATCGTTTTATGATGAAATGGAGAGTGAACAGAAGGACAGATGGGTTGCGGCAATGGATGACGAGATGACATCATTGCACGACAACCATACTTTTGAGCTGTCAAAGTTATCGACAGGGAAGAGAGATTTGTAAAATCAGTGGATTTATCGAATTAAAAATGAATAATCTAGTTATGTTCCATGATAAAAGGCTAGGTTAGTTTTCATAGGCTTCTGTTAGAAGAAAGGTATTGATTTTGATGAGATTTTATCACCTGTTGTCAAAATGTCTTCCATTCGGATTGTTCTTGATTTGGATGCTAGTTTAGATCTGCAGATTAAGCAGATGGATGTGAAGACAGCTTTCCTCCATGGAGATTTAGAGGAGGATATTTATATGGATCAGCTAGAGGGTTTTGTTGAAACAGGTAAAGAAAATCAATTCTGCAGGTTGAAGAAGAGTTTGTATGATTTGAAGCAAGCTCTGAGGCAGTGGTATAAGAAGTTTGAATCTGTCATTTCTCATCAGGGTTTTAGGAAGGCATCTTCTGATCATTGTGTTTTTGTTCAAAGATTTACTAATTATGATTTTATTATATTGTTGCTTTATGTTTATGATATGATCATTGTTGTCCATGATACTTCTAGAATTGACAGATTAAAGAAGGATTTTTGTCAGTCTTTTGCGATGAAAGACTTGGGGCCAGCACGATAGATTCTTAGCATGAAGATCTCATGTGACAAGAAGGCCAAGAAGTTGTGGTTATCTCAGGAGATATACATTGAGAAGATTCTTTAGAGATTTTCAATGGATAGATCGAAAGTGGTTTGTACTCCTATTGCTTTACATTTTAAGCTCAGTACCAGTCAGTCACCTTCTACTGATGAAGAGAGAGAGGAGATGCAGCACATACCTTATTCATCTATCATTGGCTTTTTTATGTATGCAATGGTATGTACTAGACCTGATATAGTTCATGAAGTTGGTGTGGTCAGTCGGTTTCTATCAAATCTAGGTAGAGAGCATTGGAGAGAAGTGAAGTACATTTTTTGTTATCTACATGGTACTTTTGATCTGAGATTACATTTTGGAAAAGTAGAACCTATGCTTTATGGCTTTACAGATTCAGATATGGTAGGAGATATCAATTCAAGGAAGTCTACTTTAGGATATTTGATCACTTTTGCAGGGGGAGCTGTATCTTGGATGTTTAGATTGCAGAGATGTGTTTCTTTATTTACCACAGAGTCAGAGTTTATTATAGCTACTGAGGCGTGCAAAGAATTTTTGTGGATGAAAATGTTTATTCAAATCTCAATTTAAATCAGGATAGATATGTTTTATTTTGTGATAGTCAGAGTGCTATTTGTTTGGGAAAGAATTCCACTTTTCATGGTAGGTCGAAACATATCGATGATCGATGCTCGATATCATTGGATATATAACATCCTTGATTCAAGACAGTTAGAGCTTGAGAAGATCCACACTGATGAAAACAGGTCAGACATGTTGACCACGAGTTTACCCAGAGGAAAATTTGAGACTTGCTGACAGATTGCAGGGTTGGAAGTGATTCCCACTTGAGTCGGAGGGGGAGTTTGTTGGGTGACTTCCTAGTTGGCGAACTGCGTAACGCCTCCTCAATTGGTGGCCAGACGGTTTCTATTTTAAAGGGGTATTTTTAATGCAGCCCAAGACCGCATGAATTAATTCATGTGGTGACACTCTTTTGACGCAACAACATTATTTGACACTAATTTGTTTTCCTATATTAGGTGGAAGAGGCAAGGCATTTCAACATCACTAGCAGCAACAACACTGAGAGAAAATCCCATTTGGTGATTGCCTTTCTTTGACGATCATCTTTATTTCTATCCTCCTTTTGACCCACACTTTTTATTCTTGAGTATTACTTTTGAGATCCCATCCATTTCTTGGGAGTCTCTACCGTGTACCTCTTGATTTTAGTGGATCCCGCTTTCTGGACTAGGTCTCGTGGTTTTTCCCTTTCGGGTTTTCCACGTAAAAATTTAAGGTTCCAACTTTATTTTATACACATTTAATTTTGGGTCGATGCGCATCTGTTTTATGTGGGGGGGGGGGAGATTTTATTTCTGTTGCGCGTTTGTTTTTTAATTGTTTGTGTGTTCGTCGCTTTCCCATATAACACTCCCAACATTTTATGGTATGTTGCTCTTAAATAATTTCTATTCATTAGATAGCCCATATAGCATGAAGCACTAAGTCTTTTTTGAAACAAAACATTATAGGAGAAAGTTATATACAATCCATTAAACATTAATTTTCCACTTCTATGTTTTGAATTTCTAAAAACAGTTATCTGGAGTTGTGACCAGTAAGTCGTTTGGAGTCTGATAGAACCAACATGATTTTTTAAAGAATAGTAACATACTCTTATGAATAGTAATATAAATAGTAATATGACCCTTATAAATAGTAAATAATTATAATATTTTATTTTCTTAAGGTAATAAGATAATGAGAAGTTAATTAATTTTTCAATGTAATACAAAACTAATTATACCTTTAAATCGTTATTTTTCGAATTAACTTTTATTTTATTTAAAATTTAAATTAAAAATAATTTGAAATTTATTTTCAAAAAATGGAGTTCATTTTTGAATTCTACACGTTGAAAAATGGTTAGGGTGAATTTTTGGGATTTTTCAAAAATACTTGAATTTTTTCGTGAATAGTAAAAATATAGATTTGAGTTTTCAGTAGTTTAATGACATCATAATGATGTAATTATTAATATAAAGGGTTGGTAGACTTTTGTACAGTATATTATGACATGAGGTGTTCCAAGTAGCTTAAACCATGGGCGAATACCATGGTCAAGCACATGGTTTTGCGAAAACCACTAACGAGGTGTCCCTTTTAATTAATAAAAAACTTTCTCTTAATTACTATAAATACCCACTCACCCCCTTTGCTTTCATTCATTCAAAACTCAATATCCTTGAATATATAGTGTTATTACCTCCCTAGGAGTCCTCCCAAGGTGTCCTTAATCCCCCAAGATCCCATCCTTCAAGATCTAGGAGTTACTCTACAGGGTAAGGGAATCCTTCATTCTCTTCTTTTAGTCAACACTTTCTTTCTGTTATCTATTTGGTTTTCTATTCTCATATGTTGGGGTTTGATTTTTGGTGTTCTTATTATTTTCATTTTTTATTTCAATATTATGAGATACCCTTTTTCTCTCATCGTTTCATTTTATGAAATTTTAAGCGACGTCGTTAGGCTGCCGAATTTTCATAAGGGATCTCTCACCTTTTCTTTTATTTTCAAGTTCATCTCTTTTATTTTTTTCTCATCACCTCCTCTATAAAAATGACGATGATAAACTCAAGTATCATCTATATACTATAATTATATCATTTTAATGGAATAACTATCATCAATATCCATACTCCCTCCCTTTTATTTTTATAAACGAAATCAACATCCATGAAGTTCCAATTTATAACCTTTGTGGACGACGGAGTTTCATTCTTCACTTTCTCCTTCATTAATGTTAATAAAACCATTTTAATGGTTGAACCAGATAATAATATATTTATTTCATATCATTAATATTCAGGAATCCTTAGACACTCATAATATAAGATAATAATACAAAACAAGTTCATTATGAACAAAATGGCCAAGTTAATCCGAATATTTGTAATAAACTTTTAACTAATGAATCATCATTATGGTATATAACCCAAAATAATTTATATATCCTTAATTTCATTAATAAGATATATTAACAATTCTTTATGTTTAACCACATTTCAAATGAACTTACATTCATGAAAACAAGTAAACAATTCATGAAAAATAGGGAAGAAAATGCTTCCAAAACAAGAAAATTGAACTTCTTGAACCCATAAAAGGGCCATGAATGAACCTAATAAGGTTGTAATAAATAAATTAAATGTATAGGAGGTTATGGAGTTATTAATTAATGAAGCTAAATTTTATTATTTAGGTCATTAAAACAAATGAAGAACACACTCGAGCATAAGGTAAGGGGTTTCTCATCTCACTTTCATTTCTGTGAAATTTTCATTGTTCGCCACTTATTTCTTGTATGTGGTATATGTGTACTTACATTTGATATATAATAACATTATTCCTTTTATATTCATGTTATTAAATGATTCATTTGAGGGTTATTAAGTTCTGGTCATTTGATTCGAACGATTACATTGTGGTAAGAGACTTTGTCTCAACTGCAATTTTGTTATGACTAACTTTGTGTGTTGCACCTAATAATACTTATATGGTGTACCTACTTTTCATTTGAGATCACTTTTCATTTGAAATTATATTTATATTAAATATTCATAATCTCATATCATGGATATGTTTTTTTTCTAAATCGTATGCCATTTTACATACGGTGTTTATTTGGAAAGTTACTTTAATTATGGAAATATTGATGAATCTATATAATCTACTCTATACGGATATTGAAAAGGCATATTTATATTGTATTTAATCAATGTATAAAGAATTATTTTGACATGAAGTGGTGTGTGGGGCCATCTATATCCCCTCTATGCATCGGTAGGTCTCATGTGACAAATCAGTTTGGCGATAAACCCTTCGAGTTTGTTTCCAAAAATAAAACAGGTTTCTACCCACTGAACTAAACCATTTTTATAGTATTATGGTATCACATGCGAGATACATGACATCCAATTAATAATAATCCTCTTTATTCATTATCAGTTATTACTATCCATGAGGTTTTCACTATGACAAAATATATGGATGCAGGCCCTTTCTCAGTTTATTAATGGCGTGTGCTTTTCATTTATTCACCATGCCATATTTGTTTATGATTCAGTTATTATTGATTCATTATTCCTCTATTTTTAACCCTTACTGAGACTTTGATCTCACCCCCTTTCATTGTCTACCTTCAATAGGTGATGAAGAGGAGATCATTTATTGAGTTCCTGTGGACGCAGTTTTTAGTTTTTGTTATGTATTATATTTTGTAATATTCTCCAATGTAATTTGAGTTAAGTTTATGTATCTAGTTTCTTCAAGAATACTAAACTGATTTTTACTTTAGGATTTTCATTCCTTCTAACCAGGCCAATATAAAAATTAATGCACCAGCTCTGTTCTAGAGGGGTCAAGGTGTTACAGTTGGTATTAGAGGAAGTTTAGTAGAAAACTCGGAAACTAGAGTAGGAAAAAGGAAACTAGAGTAGGAAATGTATAGTAGGGAACAAATCCCTAAGGTAGTATTTGGGGATAAATGTAAAAGAACGTCTCGGTATTTTGGTAAGGAATAGATTATGTGGATCTTTCAAGCAATGCATCCCTGTATGGATACGAGTAGGTAGAGGCGGCTCAGGCACAGATGTATCTAGGGGTAAAACCTGAAAACACCGCTTTGAGCTAGACTCGAACGGGAACTGGTGCACAATAATGGGACTTGATGAAATATTGGTTACGACACTCTCGAGGGATATGCTTAGGATAATTCACATTTTCTTTACAAGCCATTATAAAGGAGTTTAATGTAAATTTTTCCTTAGAGGAACCATGTTTATTAGATTATCTATGCATAGAATTTAAATCTATGTTGAGTGATTTTCTATTTGAGATTAATAAACTAATCTAGTGTATCCCATTATTTAGAAACGGCGTCTAATGGAAGAAGGGGAATCAATACTCGTGGGTAACGTAGGTATATCTCCACTGAGCAAGTCAAAACAGTCAATGTTGGAGCAGATCAAATCATGAACATATTGGGACAACTTACTTAGGTTGTAACAGATAACCATTCCACACCTGTGTTGGATCGTTTCATGCGGCAGAAGACTGCATATTTCAGTGGTACTACTAATCCGGTGGTTTCTGAGCAATGGATAAAGTCCCTTGAAAAGATATTCATGGCATTAAGATGCAATGAAAATGAAAAGGTAGTACTGACAGTATATTGTCTCAAAGGCAACGCTGATCAATGGTGGTCCTTGATTCAGAATACCACAAAGGAATAAGAAATAGATTATATGGAATGGAGTACTTTTAAGGAAATATTCTTTGAAAAATATTTCCTTCATGAGCAATGAACTGAAATGAAGAGGAAATTCCTTATCTTAAAACAAAGGGAAGAAGACCGTGTTGCAGAGTATGTGGCTACTTTCACAAGGCTGGCCAGGTATGTCATAGATTATGTACATGACTTGGCAGACAATATTGATCATTTCTTTAAAGGTCTTAATCCAAGTCTTCTAAGGGAACTGGCTTCTCAATCATTTTCATCATATGATGAAATTGTATTAAGTGCCATCAAAACAAAGAATGAATTTTCTAGATCAAATATTTTCAGAGGAAACCAAGATAAGAATCGGTACACTGATAACAAAGGAAAAGGAGAAGCACCAAAGAAGATCAAGGGAACAAAGCTATTACCATTATGTGAGAACTGTTGAAAGAATCATCTCGAGAAATTCTTGAAAGGCGTGGGAGTCTTCTATAACTGCGGATAAAAGGGTCATCGATCTAATTAATGCAAGGGGAAGAAAAAATTCAATGATATTCACTGTTACAATTGAAGAGAGATGGGACACTATGAAAATGAGTGTCCTAAGCACCAAGGAAACATGCCTCAGAAAAATCCAAGAGAACAAGGGAGAGCCTATGCGATTACAACCGCGATGGTTGAAGTTTCTAATGGTGTGGTGGCAGGTACTTTAATTGTTTCCTCAAACTTAGCCAACACTTTATTTGATTCTAGATCATCACATTCATTTATATCTTCCCAGTTTTCCAAGAAAATTAGATATGTCCAATTTGATCTAATAAAGTAGTTTTCAGTCAAAACTCTAATGGGATGTATCATTGCAATAAAGGCATGTTGACTAGTCCCCCTCCAGACACCAAAACATGCTTTATTTGTTATCCTTATCATCATACCAATGACTGAATTTGATATAATTCTCAGTATAGATTGACTATAAAATTATGATGCGAAGATTTATTGCAAGAAAAAGGAAGTTACAATTTTTGAAAATGTTGTAGAATCTCTTATCTTTAGAGAGGATCCCTTGAAATCTGATTCTTATCTAGAACCACCCCTAGTAGCTCTACTGAGTTCAATACTTGGAGAGGAAGATAAACCAATATCTATGGGCGAGGAAATAAATCTTCAAATTGAAGATGTACACATAGTGCAAGAGTACATTGAAGTATTTCTAGAGGATTTACCTGGACATCCTCTAGAGTGGGAAGTTGAGTTCTCTATTGACTTAATTCTGGGTGCAAGACCTATATCAAAGACCCCCTATAGAATGGCCACTATGGAGTTAGTGGAGCTAAACAAACAACTAGATGAGTTGAATGACAAAGGATTTATTCGACCTAGTGTTTCTCCATGGGGAGCCCCGGTCTTATTTTTAAAAAAGAAAGATGGATCCATGAGGTTATGCATTGATTATAGAGAAATCAATGCTATTACTATAAAGAATAAGTATCCTCTTCCTCGGATTGATGATTTATTTGATCAACTTCATGGATCTCAATACTTTTCAAATATTGTCCTTTGATACGGATATCATCAATTTTGTGTGAGGAGGAAGATATTCCGAAGATAGCATTTCAAACCAGGTATGGGAATTACGAGTTTACTGTGATGCCTTTTGGACTGACGAATGCACCATCTATTTTCATGGATTTAATGAATAAAGTTTTCAAGGAATGTCTTGATAAATTTGTTGTGGTATTCATCGATGATATCCAAGTATACTCAAGAATCTATGAAGACCATGAGGATCACTTGATGATTCTTCTGAAAACTTATAGAAGAAATGAATTATATGGAAAGTTTAGCAAGTACGAATTCTGGATCCAATTAGTTTCTTTTCTAGGTCATATTGTCTCTAAGGATGGAATCATAGTTGATCCTGTGAAGAAAAAGGAAATCCAATATTGGCCCATGCCAACAAACATAACCGAGGTGTGTAGTTTTATTGGATTAGCAGGTTATTATCGGCGTTTCGTTCAGAATTTTGCCCGAATAGCTAGCCCGCTAACCAAGCTCACACGTAAAGGAGTAAAGTTTGTGTGGACAAAATAATGTACATAATGCTTTGAAGAATTGAAAAGAATATTGGTCAATGCTCCAATTTTGACTCTTCCATCTAGAAGTGATGGATTTGTAATATATAGTGATGCATCAAAGAATGGTCTGGTTTGCATCCTTATACAAAATGGTAAAGTTATTGCTTATGCATCAAGGCAGTTGAAGACTCATGAGAAAAATTATCCAACACATGATCTTGAGTTAGAAATTGTAATCTTTTATTTGAAGATATGGAGACATTATCTTTACAGTGAAAAATGTGAGATATACACAGATCACAAGAGTTTGAAATACATTTTCACATAAAAAGAACTCAACATGAGGCAAAGGAGATGGCTCGATTTACTCAAAGATTATGATTGTTCAATACACTACCACCCAGGAAAGGCAAATAAGGTGGCAGATGCATTAAGTAGGAAGAATCATGGACTTCTGACTCAAATTAGGATTAAGAGAGATCCTGTATTTGTTGATCTACTAAATATGGATATGGGAATTGTTAAGGAAGGGTAAACATCTTTTCTCTTTCAAATGATTGCTAAACTATCTTTATTAGAGAAGATAAAAAGATCTCAATCTGATGATGAGAATCTGCAAAAGAAAATTAATGCTGTCAAGGATGAGAGACTGGATGACTTCATGTATGAAGAAGGAGTTCTGAAATTTGGGAAGAGGTTATGTGTTCCATCTATACCTGAGCTAAAAAGGGAACTATTAGATTATGCTCATAGCTCAAATTTATCTATACACCCGGGTAGCACAAATATGTATAGAGATATGAAGGAATATTTCTGGTGGGATAATATGAAGCGGGAAATTGTTGACTACGTGTCAAGGTGTCTAGTTTGTCAACAAGTGAAGGTAGAGAGGCAACATCCTAGAGGATTTATGCAGCCTCTACCTATTCCTATGTGGAAGTGGGATAACATTATGATGTATTTTGTCACCAGACTACCGAGGACATCTAGAAGGAACAATGCAATATGGGTAATTGTTGATCGTCTCACAAAATCAACACATTTCCTTCCTATAAGAGAGGATTTACCACTTGAGCGCCTGGAAAGACTTTATATTAATGAATTTGTAAGACTTCATGGTTCACCTCTATCAATTGTGTCCGATCGAGATCCCCGGTTTACATCAAAATTATGGAAAAGTCTCTAGAAGGCTTTGAATACTGAGCTTAGTATGAGTACTGCTTATCACCCCCAAACTGACAGATAGTCTGAAAGGACTATTCAAACTCTAGAAGATATGCTAAGGTCATGCTCTCTTATCTTCCAAGGTATGTGGGATCAATACTTGTCTTTGGTGGAATTTTCATACAAGAATAGTTTCCATTCTAGTATTCAAATGGCTCCATATGAAATATTATGTGGAAAGAGATGTTGAACTCCAACTTGTTGGGATGAAGTTGGTGAGAGGAAACTTATAGGCCCAGAAATTATTGAAGAGACCATGACAAAGGTGAAGAAAATCCAAGACCATATTAAAGCAGCCCAAAGTAGGCAGAAGAGTTATGTTGACAACCATAGAAAGGATTTGAAATTCCATATGGGAGATCATGTCTTTCTGAAAGTATCTCCATGGAAGGGTGTCTTAAGGTTCGGTAAGAAAGGGAAACTGAGCCCTAGTTACATCGGACCATTGGAAATTCAGGAAAGAATCAGAGCTGTAGCTTACCGATTAGCAATGACGCCAAGTTTCTCCAATGTCCATGATGTATTCCATGTGTCGTTGTTGAAGAAATACATGTCAAACACAATTCATGTACTCACATATGAAGAAATAGAACTGGAACCTGATTTTTCATACTATGAAGAGCCTATTGGGATTCTTGACACAAGGGAGCAGGTATTGAGAAATCGAACAATTCATCTAGTAAAGGTTCTTTGGAAAAACCAAAATATGGAGGAAGCAACATGGGAACCAGAGGATTTTAGGAAGAAGAACCAGCCACATCTTTTTGGTGGGCTTTATACATAAAATTTTGAGGACGAAATTTCTGAAGGAGGGAATAATATAACACCCCAAACATTTTATGGTATATTGCTCTTAAATATTTTATATTCATTATATAGCCCATATTTTATGAATCACTAAGTCTTTTATGAAACAAAACATTA
Source organism: Viscum album (assembly GCA_963277665.1). Taxonomy (NCBI): domain Eukaryota; kingdom Viridiplantae; phylum Streptophyta; class Magnoliopsida; order Santalales; family Viscaceae; genus Viscum; species Viscum album. The sequence continues at coordinate 1,954,246 of OY728146.1, read as the reverse complement.
TAGGATAAAGTTATATGTTATCCATTAAACATAAATTTTCCACTTCTATGTTTTGAATTTTGAAAAACGGCCATCTAGAGTTGTGACCAGTAATTCGTTTGGAGTCTGATAGAACCAACTTTATTTTTTAATGAATAGTAACATACCCTTATGAATCGTAATATTAATAGAAATATGACCCTTATAAATAGTAAATAATGATAATATTTTATTTTCTTAAGGTAATAAGATAATGAGAAGTTAATTAATTTTTCAATATAATACAAAACTAATTATACCTTTAAATTGTTATTTTTCGAATTAACTTTGATTTTTTTTTAAATTAAATTAAAAATACTTAGAAATTTATTTTCAAAAAATGGATTTCATTTTTGAATTATACACGTCAAAAAATGGTTAGGGTTAATTTTTTGGGATTTTTCTAAAATACTTGAATTTTTCGTGAATAGTAAAAATACTGATTTGAGTTTTCGATAGTTTAATGACATCATAATGATGTAATTATTAATATAAAGGGATTATAGAATTGTGTACAATATCTTATGACATGAGGTGTCCCAAGTGTCTTAAACCATGGGCAAATATCATGGTCAATCCCATGGTTTTGCGAAAACCACTAATGAGGTGTCCCTTTTAATTAATAACAAACTCTCTCTTAAATACTATAAATACCCACTCACCCCCCCCCCTTAGTTTTATTTCATTACAAACTCAGTATCCTCAAAGATATGGTGTTATTACCTCCCTAGGAGTCCTCCCAAGGTTTCCTTAAGCCCCCAAGGTCTCATCCTTCAAGATCTAGGAGTTACTCTACAAGGTAAGGGAATCTGTCATTCTCTTCTTTTAGTCGACACTTCCTTTGTGTTATCTATTTGATTTTCTATTGTCATATGTTGGGGTTTTATTTTATGTGTTCTTATTAATTTCCTTTTTTATTTAAATATGATGAGATTCCCTTTTTCTCTCATCATTTCATTTTATGAAATTTTAAGCGACGTCATTAGGCTGCCGAATTTTCATAAGGGATCTCTCACCTTTTCTTTTATTTTCAAGTTCATCTCTTTTATTTTTCTCTCCTCACATCCTCTATCCAAATGAACATGATAAAATATAGTATCATATATATACTGGAATTATATCATGTGAATGAAAGAACTATCATCAATATCTTTACTCCCTCCCTTTTATTTTTATAAACGAAATTAACGTCCATGAGGTTCCAATTTATAACCTTTGTGGACGACGGAGTTTCATTCTTCACTTTCTCCTTCATTACTGGTAATGAAACCATTTTAATGGTTAAACCATATAATAATATATTTATTTCATCTCATTAATGTTCTGGAATCCTTAGACACTCATACTATAAGATAATAATACAAAACAAGTTCATTATGAACAAAACGGCCAAGTTAATCCGAATATTTGTAATAAACTTTTAACTAATGAATCATCATTATGGTATATAACCGAAAATAATTTATATCTGCTTAATGTAATTAATAAGATATATTAACAATTCTGTATGTTTAACCACGTTTCAAATGAACTTCCATTCGTGAAAACAAGTAAATGAATCATGAAAATTAAGGAAGAAAATGCTTCCAAAACAAGAAAATTGAACCTCTTAAACCCATAAAAAGGGCCATGAATGAACCTAATAAGGTTATAATAAATCAATTACATGTATAGGAGATTCTGGATTTATTAATTAATGAAGCTAAATTTTATTATTCGGGTCATTAAAACAAACGAAGAACACACTCGAGCATAAGGTAAGGGGTTTCTCATCACACTTTCATTTCTATGAGATTTTCATTGTTCGCCACTTATTTCTTGTATGTGGTATATGTTTACTACCATTTGATATATAATAACATGATTCTCTTTATATTAATGTTATTCAATTATTCATTTGAGGGTTATTAAGTTCTGGTCATATGATTCGACCGATTACATTGTGGTACGAGACTTTATCTCAACTGCTATTTTGTTGTGACTAACTTTGTGTGGTGCATCTAATAATCCTTATGTGGTGTACCTACTACCCATTTGAGATCACTTTTCATTTGAAATTATATTTATATTAAGTATCCATAATCTCATATCATTGATACGTTTGTTGTCTAAACCGTATACCATTTTACATATTGTGTTTATTTGAAAAGTTACTTTAATTATGGAAATATTGATGAATATGTATACTCTACTCTATATAGATATTGAAAATGCATCTTTCTCTTGTATTGAATCAATGTATAGAGAATTTTTTGGACATGCAGTGGATGGTGGGGCCCGCTATAGCCACTCGGTGCATCGGTGAGTCTCATGAGACAAATCAGCTTGGCGAAAAACCCTTCGAGTGTGTTTCCAAAAATCAAACGTGTTTCTACCCACAGAACTAAACCGTTTTTTACGGTATTATGGTATCATGTGCTAGATACGTGACGTCCAATTAATAAGAATTCTCTTTATTCATTATCAGTTGTTATTATCCATGAGGTTTTCACTATGACAAAATCTATGGATGCAGGCTCTTTCTCAGTTTATTAATGGCGAGTGTTTTTCATTTATTCACCATGTCTTATTTGTTTATAATTCAGTTATTATCGATTCATGCTTCCTCTATTTGTAACTCTTACTGAGCGTTTGAGCTCACCCCCTTTCATTGTCTACCTTCAACAGGTAATGAAGAGGAGATCATTTATTGAGTTCCTTTGGACGCAGTTTTTAGTTTTTGTTATGTATTGTATTTTGTAATCTTCTCGAATGTAATTTGAGTTGTGTTTATGTATCTAGTTTCTTAAAGACTACTAAACTGATCGTTCCTTCGGGATTTTCATTCCTTCTAACCATGAAAATATAAAAAGTAATGCACCGACTCCGGTCTAGAGAGGTCGGGGTGTTACATCCTGTTTTTCCCAACATTGTCTACCTTGCGAATCATTGTTGGAATACACAAAAGAGAAGAGAGTTTCCATTTCATTAAACGTGGCCTTCATAGAGAGAAATTGATATATTACGTTAAATAGATCCACCTGCAACTTCCCTTTCCAAAACACCTATATATGTTTGTTTGCACGAACAGAATGTAAAGAGCAACTAAACCCCATTTTTCTAGCAAAGAAATTAATCTCGGATGGATCCTGTTTAGGTTCCGAAATGACCACCAATGAGGTCTGAAGCTTTCGAGACTCTGATGTAATGAAAGTGGACTACAAGGGATTCCCTATACCACGCGCATTCCAAATAATTAGGGAGAACATTAAAACAAACAAAGAGTGGTCTTTCAGCCAGGAGTACTTGTTCACGAACATGGGAGACTCTTGCAAGATTCCTTCGACATAGAACGTGTGACTGGGCTGGAGAAAATCCCAGATGAAACTGCATTCTTAGGAAAGAGGGTCTTCTTCTTCAAAGGGCCATTTAATTCCTATAAAATAGAAAACCTATTGGACGAGACCACGATAAGAGATCTCACCTCTGATCCTTCTTGAAGGAGGGAGACCAGCAATAACCATTGTGGAGAAGACAATGAAGAACGAATCTCCTGTTGAGATTCATCACATTTATTGATGAGAGGAAAATCATTAATGGAGGGATTCATCACATTTATTGATGAGAGATGAAAATTATTAATGGGGAGATTTATATCACCATTAATTGAGGATTTTCTCCCAACATTAATGGATATTTAATTTTCAATATTAATGGATGGAATAATGGATGTTGACTGCATTAATTGATTATTATGGACATAGTGTCTATATAAGGAAGATGCAGAAACATATTTTGAGGAAAAAAGGTGTGCCAGCAAGATGTAACCGGCAAGGGAGACCCGGGGAGGGGTTGCCGCGTTTGCGGTGGCCCGTGTGGCACAACGACGATGGCGCGTCGGCGTTTGACAGGTGCGGTGCAGCGACAACACAATTGATGATCGGGGCCACGTATCGAAAGTCTTCCTGATAGCGGTGATCAGGTGGCGTGTCCCGATTGGAGATCGGCGGTACATCATGATGGCAAGATCATTCGGGTGTCGCAAGCTGGTGCGAGGTTGACGCATGTTCGGGTGAAGATCTCCGAGGTAGTGACGTTTCGTCGACAGAAGGGTGACGTTTTGTCACAGATTGATCTTCCGATACATGGCGTCAGCGGTATGTTTATCAGAGAGATGACAGAAGCGTATTGGGGTGTGGTTTTCACACAGGTTTTCTACACTCTCTTATTTGCAATTCAAGTTCGGGCATTACTTGAATTCTTGTATTCTCTGATTCATAGTGGATATTTTGGGAATTGCCCCATGGTTTTTTAATCCTCCACATGGGAGGGTTTTTCCACGTTAAAAAATTCTGCGTGTTGATTTATTCATTCTGCTTATATCGATTTCATATTTCGACGGGTATCTCACGACATTTTTTGGCAAGCAATTTTCGGCCCGGATTCGGGATTCTTCTCAACATCTCCCTCACCACCCCTTCTGAAACTACTTTCTTATGAGGCGCCACTTGAGAAGCCATAGTCACACTAGGAGAAGACAACAATACCTTATTCAGTGCCTCTGGGGGAGAGAAACATGGAGATATGGAATCCAGATAGAGCCGGATCAAGCTCATGCGGTGGAGATGGCGGAAGAAGGGAAAAGACACCTAGACTAGCCAGATCTGAAGACGACGCCTCAATGCACGAAGGGATCCGCAACCCCGCGAGGGGAGATAACTAAGCTTGATAAGCAGAGGGAACTGTACGAGATGGACCAACACCTGATAAAAGGATGGCCGCAAACACGGCCCCCGCAGGATCAGGCCTATAGGCAGGCACGTGACACTCATAATTCAAATTTGTAATGGCCAGAAAATCACCAACGCCGGGGTCCACCACCATCGCCAAGGAAGACGGTCCGACGTCGGGATCTTCCACTGAGAGTGACTCCAAACCACCCCACGCCACCATCGCAGCCTCAGAGCCCAACGCACTAACATCGAGATACTCCCCCAAGGAGGAAGGCACGACACTCGAAACCACAGGCACCACTAAGGTCGATGACTTGGCCCCAATAGACACCACTGATGGAGCTACCTTAACACCCACCATCCCACTAGGATCGCTCAGACGCTGCGACCTCTCCTTCAGCCTTCGACACCGCTCCAATGAATTCCCTTGTATGTCGAAAACCGAAAGAAAAAAAAAACTACAGCGGTGCCTTAAACAACAATCGTTGCCACCATTTGAACCCATCCGGAGACTGAATGAGGACATGAGCTGGAAACTTAGCTGCCAGATCCATCTCAACACAGATACCTGGGTTTTTCGCATCTAGAAGAGAGATCATATTACCATCAGAGCAGAGAAATCCATCCAAGAAGTCGCCCACCACCTTCAGAATGGATGGGTTTTGTAGTGGAAGAGGAAGGACAGGCAACTTGATCCAAATAGATGCCATGTTGTACTCTCTACTGAGATGAACTCCCAAGACCAGTGGGAAAGTGAGAAACGCCAGGAGCCACAACGACGATCTTCCTGAGCCCAAGCAGCAACAAAATCTTCCCAACAAAATAGATGAATGAAAAACACTAACCTAGAAAGCTCTGACACTACATCTGGCTGATGGAGATCCCAGGAACCCACAAACAATCTAAAAATAATGAGAGGAGTCTTATCATGATCGAAATGAGCCACAAGGGAGAGCCTCTGATAAGCAGCCGCATCCTGAAGTTCGTTCTCTGTGAGTTCAACCACCGGAAATCCGTCAACCTTCTCCAAGCATCTGGGCACCACCTGGATCACTGGAATAGGAGGGAAGAAGTGGACTGTAGATGCGGATGGACCACCAAGGACCGCTTCCTTGAAGGAATTCTCCAAAGAGGTCTCATGCATGCCATGTGAGGGGGAGCCCACCGGAGACAGCGTATCAGTTATTTCCAGAGGGAATATGAGAGGGAAGAGGTGTGTTCCTACCAGAAGGACTATAGAGAATCACTTTGGATTCAAAGGAAGAAAATTCAACCACAACTTTAAGCTAATAACCAACCTATAACTAATATAAAATTAGGGATTTGTTTGTTTTTTATTTGAAGTATGAAACTAGAAAAGGGATACAATGTTTTACCTTGGTATCATCCAAGAAAATCATCCTCTCCAACCAAACCTAATTAAGGAACGTTGAAGGATCAAAAAAGATTCAATGGCCTAATACCATATTGGAATGCATAGGGATACTATAAAGAATAAAAGGTTGAAGATGAATATTATAGGAGATCATATAGGCTTACCTTTCTAAGGAATATCCCTTATTAAAGATTATAGAGAAATGGTAATTTATCACTAATATGTGGTGATAAATAAGTGATACGCTTTTTCTTTTACAATTACTCTTTAGAAATTAACCTATGTTACTGATTAAAGTCTTGATCCACTCACTTTCTAATTTCCTTTTCCTTTTGGAACACTCTTTAAAATATGTTTCAAAAAGTTGAGTGGTATCTATATTTATAAATGCAATGGGACGAGTGGTATCTATATTTATAAATGCATACATGTGTAAGGACAAAGAGTGGTATCTATATTTATAAGATCATATTAACTTTTAGAGACCTCCTAGATACACAGAATCTCGCCTCCTACATAATATAGATTTATAATAACACCATGGAAATGGCATGTCACTAACTACATCCAACCCATAGGATATCCATCATAACCCCACTCCCACAACCTTGATCTCACAGGAAGCTAAGCGCTACTAAAATTCAGTCCTCAAAACAAAATCATGTTCCTTTTCATGGAGTAATTGAAGGCTTGATTTCAATATTGAAACTATAATGGTTGTCTTGGAATGAGTACATGTAAGACCATCCAGCTGATCCTTCTCATGGTCACACCAATCAAGGAGCCCCTTGTAGGGATCAGACTACTGCTACTACTTTTTTCATCTTTGGAAAACAAACTAAGAAATGTTACCTGGTTCTTCTCCAACTCCCTAGTATATGAACATTTAGATTTAAGGAGACAACTATGATCCTCATTATCTTCATATTCCAAATAGTTATTATTTCATTTTGTATCTTGAGACTCATCCCCCATCTATTCTGGACATTCTACTATGTTTCTTGAACTACTCTATGCAGTAGTCATTCCATACTTGGTATTCGTGATCATTGTGGATGAATTCAAAGGATAACACCTACCACCAGTGGATTAATTCTTTTCTTAAATTAAATTACCCATTTCCTTCAAAGCATGCAAAAAATATTTGAAACATTCAAATGTTGGGTTCCCCTTATTTGAAAGGCCAATTTTTTGTGTAATTATTTATTTTGTTAAATATTAATATTACCAAATCAAATATGATGGATATGAATCGAAAATGGATGGATGTTAATCATATGACAAAAGAGTATGAAGATGGGGTGAAAGAGTTCATCAAGTTTGAAAAAAATCATGTATATAACCCTTCTCAAATCCTTTATCTGGGCTTAAACTATTTTTATTCGAGACTAATTAGTCTAGAGGAGTTGAAAGAACACTTGATCTATCATGGAATAGATCAGAGTTATAAATATTGGACTAAACACGGAGAAAAATTGAATGTAACTAGTGACTGGGATAACACTGTGTTTTATGGATCATCTAATATGATTACAAGTGTGGATAATGAAGAAGACTCTATTAAGGATGTGATTAAAAGTGTGAATGACGATGAAGAACATATTGAGGAAATAAAAATGACTGTTAAAGATGAACTTCCTAATTTTCCAAAATTATTTGAGAAGTTAAAGAGTTATGCAAAGACGCCATTGTATGTTTTGGTACTAAATGTACATCATTGTCAGCCATATTGAAGCTTTATAATTTAAAATATGGAAATAGATGAAGTGACTCTATTTTTACTGAACTACTTTCTCTCTTGAATGATATTCTCCTAGAATATAATGAGATTCCTATCCGAACATATGATGCTAAATGAATTCTACATTCAATGGGTATGATCATTGAAAGAATACATGCATGTTTAAATGATTGTATATTGTTTTATAAGGACCCAAAATGACTTAAATAATTCCCAAAGTGTGGTTCTTCTCAATAAAAGAAAGGTGAATCGGGTCCTATGAATGTTTTATGGTACTTTCCAATCATTCCAAGGTTTACATGCCTATATAGAAGTGAGGAGACTATAAGGAAATTAACATGGAATGCAGATATAAGAAAAAAATATGGGAAACTTCCTCCCCCAAAAGACTCTCCTCAATGGAAGATAATTGATCATGAGTATCATAAATTTGGAAATGAGGTAAGAAACCTTTGTTTTGTGCTATCTACAAATGGAGTGAATCCTTTGGGTTTTCAAAGTATCACTCATAGTACATGGCCGATTATGTTGGTAAATTATAACTTTCCACTATGGTTATGCATGAAATGAAAATACATTATGCTATATTTTCTTATATTAGGACCAAAACAATCGAGTAATGATATTAATGTTTATTTGCCTCTATTTATTTAAGATTTTAAGTTTTTGTGGGATTCAGGTGTTATGTTTTATGATTCTTACAAAAATGAAGATTTCACTTTGATAGCCATGTTGTATAGAATGATAAATGAATTTCTTACTTATGGAAAATTTTCAGGATATATCATTAAAATAACTCAAGGGTGTCCCATTTATGAACAAGGTACATATTCAATTAAGTTGAAACATTCGTCGAAGTCTGTTTTTCTTGGACATCACATATTTCTACCCCATCAACATAAGTATCGATCATAGAAAATATCATTCGATGGGAGTTCAAAAGAATGTATGGAACCTTCTCCACTAACAATTGATCAACTGTTTAAGAAAGTAAAAGATATGGACACTAATTTTAGTAAACCATTTTCAAAAAAACTTACAAAAACTGGTTGTAAAGAGAGATTAGTTTTTTTAATTACCATACTATAATTATTTATATGCCCGAAATTTTCTTGATGTTATGCATGTTGAAAAAAAATGTATGTGATAGTGTCATTTACACATTACTAAATGCACTTAATAAAACAAAGGATGGAATTAAGGATAGGTTGGACATGATTGACATGGGGATATGGGAAGATTTGGTGCCAGTGTGGGTAAAAAATGGACTTTTCATTCTCTATCTGCTTACACTCTTTCCGAGTATGAGAGATATCAATTTTTCAACTTCTTGAACGATGTAAAGGTTCTAGAGTGGTATTCATCGAATATCAAGAATATCATGTCAATTAATAATTTAAAGTTAAAGGTTTTTAAGTCACATGACTATCATGTTTTGATTCAAGATCTAGTGCTTATATCTTTATGTTGTATTTTTTCCCAAGAATGTTTGTCATACATTAACCAAGATATGTTTCTTTTTGAAAGATGTATGTAGAAAAGTTAAAGACCCAGTGAAATTTCTGACTATGGAAAAGAAAATTTCCATCATATTATGTGAATTGGAAATGTTATTTCTACCTAAATTATTTGATATGGTGGTCTACTTGATGGTTCACTTGGTAAGAGAGATTAAACTATGTGGTCTTCTACATTATAGATGGATGTACCCCATTGAACAGTATATGAAGATTTTGAAAGGGTGTGTCAAAAATCGAATTTGTTCAGAAGGATGTATTAAATAGTGATATATTGTTAAGGAAGTTATTTAATTATGTACCGACTACATGTCCAGTGTGGAAAGCATTGGTATATCAAAATATCATCACACTGGGCAGTTTGTGGGTGAATGAATTTTTGGAATAGATATTGTCACAATCACTATTACAGATTGGGATTATGACCACATTTATGTTTTTCATAGTAGTTTAGAGGTTACCCCATATATTGAAACTCACAATGAAATTCTTAGGCATTTAAATCCATCAAGGGATGAAATATGGATATCAAATACACATAATAAATAGTTTATAATATTTTTTTGAGACTGTTTTTAAGGATTCAGCTGAAAATCATGATTCAATTTTAAAACAACTTTTATGGATAGATAGAGGACCAAGAGTACATGTATTATCATATAATGGTTATGTAATTAATGGTTATATGTTTTGTACAAATGAACATGATGAATGCAGTACTATAAAAAATAGTGGAGGTACACTTGTGGATGAAGCGATAAATATATCTAGTACCAAAGACATAAATCCAATTTATGCCAATATTTTATACTTTAGAATCATCAAACAAATATGGGAGTTGGATTATACAACATTCCAAGTGATAATTTTTCAATGAAAGTGGGTTGATAACAAGAGTGCTATTAAAATAGATGAATTGAGATTCCTGAAAGTGGATTTCAGTAAAGAATTGTACAAAGATGAACCATTTATAATGGAATCATAGAGAGCACATGTATTTTATGTTCCAGATCCCACAAACCAAAAGTGGTCAATTGTTCTGTTATTGACCAAAACCACTGAAGGGTCATATGAAAATTCAACTGAGGATCACCCTTTCATTAGGGTGTTGCAATCATTTCACAATAATCCCAATATAGATGGGGTATTGTTTGGATGAGGATATCATAATGAAGGGATTTGGACACTCTATATAGGGTTAAGATTCCATTAACCTTTAAAAAAAGAGATTTCAATAATCAGGTTACATTTTTTTGTAATATACATTGTGTTTCCTCATATTATTATTTGTTCACTGCTTCATTTATGTTATCTAAATAAAATGTTCAACCAATTCTATAGATAATGACTTTTTTACGTGTCGATGCTCACAATCCTTAGGAACAATAGGTTTCTCAACCTTTTAGGGATCCCAATATAGAGGAACAATAACCTTCTACACGTGGAAATGCTACCAATCTAGATTAAAAATATATTGATGCTGTTGAACCTTAGGAAATGGTAGATGGTGAAAAAACAGTGTCCTGGAAAAATAGAATCACCACAGCATGGAGGTGTTAGAAAAACATATTAAGTCGGGAAGAAAAGGCATCAAATTCGAGGTTATATGGAATGAACATGGCCAAGATATTAAACCTAACAATGTCATGTTCAGTAATTTCATTGGGATCACCACTCGATAGTGCATGCCGATTTATATAGATTCATTGCATAATGTTGTTTCCGCACTTAAGACACTAATTAATTTGGGAAGATATAAGGGTAACATTATGATATAGTTTATTTATTTTAATATAAAACTAAATAATGACATTGAATTTCTATTTATTATCCCTTGCAAAGTTCATTTATAGTAGATGACTCCCAAATGAAATTTGTATTAATGATCATTGGAAAGGCTTATAGTTTCCTTCACACAATTCTTATGAAGTTTCATCTTAAAGATGCTGAAGGGAAAATAAACATGCACCTGCCATAAATGTATACACACTTTATAATCAAAGAAGTGTGGGATGAATTTATTAGTCATTGTGAGGAGACATATTTTCAGGTACATTGTGACTATTAATTAATTGTTTTAAAATACATGTATTGATCACTTTGATTAAGAATTTTTAATTTATTCAACAACAACTCGGTACTAAAAAAAATCAACGGGCAGTAAAACCAATGCACATGTTCTATAAAATAGGGACGGGGTATGCTTCACTTGAAAAAAATTGGTATGTATTTTAAAAATACCGTAATACTTTTATGTTAGATGAAACAAAAACATAATTGTGTTCCTTTGTTTATATGCATATTGATGAATCCAAATCCAAAGACACTTCCATCCCACATCATGTTCTATGGAAAGAGGCACGTGTAAATAAATATGGAATACTAATAGATTAAATCACATAAAATGTGTGGGAGGAATGTTTAAGTATTACATAATAAAAATTTGTTTTTCTTTAATTCGGTATTATATAACAATGATTACTTATTTTTTATATTTTTTATCCAACTTAGATATAGGAATCATCATCAATTATACCAAATGAACAAATACTATCAATGGCCTTGAAGTGGCCAAAAAAATATGGCCACATCAGAGGTGTGGGTTTTGGGGTGACACCCCGAACATATTTTGGGAAAATAAATGAATAATGGGATAATGATAAAAAATGGAAGAGTTGCAAGCATGATTAGATACTATTGAAGAAAAATTTAATTTGTAGTTAGAGTTTCTAGAAAATTTTATGGGAGAGAATCAAGGAGAAGAAACAACACAAGAACAACCACTATGTGAAGACCCCCCCCCCCACCATCATTGAGGCGAGCCATTCCCCTCAAAGATCTATCTTAGATGAGGTAAAAAAATATTCTCATAATTGTTTCTATGATATATAAATCTGGTAAACACTTATACCTTTCCTATACTGATATTTTATAGGGTGAAAATGATTATGATTTATATCTATCAACACCCACCAATCATCTTATTGTGAGGTATACTATGTTCAATATCCAATAATATATTCTACACAAAAGACAACTTCCAATTGGTCATTTGAGAGTGGAGATTAATGTAGCATGCGAACGGAGTTCCAAGATACTTGTTCTACTTAATGATGCAAATATTCATATGGTTGATCAAGCTATTGGAACATTCATATCATGTCCATTAGATCTTGTAGAAAAAATTGATAAGGGTGTATTCATTTCCAATTTATTTTTCATGCAAAACCTTTAACAATTGATGAAAAAAGTTCTAAAATGATGAATGTTATTATAGACAAAAAAAAGTGAGGGGGTGAAATGAATAGTCAAATAAAAATAATATAAAGTATCAACCAACCAATTGAAAATATCTTCACAATGAACCTTTACCCCATCCGTTCAACTTCTTCATTTACTAATATTGAAGGTTCATGCGGATACAAGGTTACAAATTAGTAGTAAAGTCATAGTTGATTTTGAAGATTAAATTTAAAAATAGGCCATTAAAAACTACATTTATCTCGAGAATGTAAATGAAATCCTTAAGTATGAATGTCTAGGAGTCTCAATTGTAAATGTATACATGAGGTTTGTTTTCATGATTTGTTTTTTCAATAGTTGTTCTAGTTTGTTAATTATGACTAAATACAATTCATATTTTTTATAGGCGTATATATCAATAATATTTGAATAGAAAACCCTATGAACATAAATATGGTCTCATTAGTACTCACAACACTTCTACACAAATAACCTCATTGGATTAGAATCAAATTGAAGCAATAGTGGAAAAACTAGTTGTAGTGTTTCAAATAAAACTTACAGACAATAGAATTTTTTTTATTAGCAACAATGTAGGGTTAAAACTCTACAATTTAATCATATCAATTATATATTCATTACTTTCATTACTTATTCCTTTTTTTAGGTAGCATTGGTTACTCATTGCAGTCAATTTGGATGCTCTAAAGATTTATTTTCTGGATTCACTACATGGATATCCAACAAATAAACCACACATGATGACGTTTTTCAAATTCTAATACACTACATGAAATGTTTTAGAACAAAACTTCAAGTTATATATTTTATATTATTTTTTAATGAGAGTTCTGTTATGATAGGGTGGTGTATAAATATCTTCAAAATCATGGCATGAGGATAGTCCATAAGCACAATGATCCTATCAACTTCTACAAGTGGATAAGTATTATGGTTTATATAATAATATCTCACTACCAAAACATATATCAAAACAAATTACTTATTTCTTTCAATGTTTATATAGTGTCTAAAAAATCAATGGCAAAAATTGTGGTTATTATGTTTGTAAATTTATGAAAGATATCATATACCATCAACAAACTAGCATCCCCGAAGAGGTATTTTTGAAGATAATTAAAATTTAATTTAAAATATTTATTAATACTTTGTGTATTTATATTTTTTTAGTAATACCAGGAATTTAAAAAGTTCTTTTATTCAAAATACAAAATAGATTTGTTTTGAACCGACTAGGCATCATATCTGGTGTCAGAATGTACACATACATCATGAAGATGTGACTTCCTACTACTTATTCAGTTTATTTTATCACCATTTTACCTACTATTTTAGTTAATTTTCTTATCATTTTTATCTAATACTTGTTTTGTTAATTTTCATAGATATTGTGAAGAAATTACTTTTCCCACAAGGATGATTCACTCATGTACTATGATCATGCACTCAGCAAGGATGATACACTCATGATGATACAATTTTCTTTTTATTCTTCAATGAATTCAACATTTTGGGTTATCAAACAACAATATTATTAGATAAACTAGAATGTTTAATGAATTATAGGATAAAAAAGACACAGCGGAATCAACCATACCTCAATCTGATATGTTGTGTATCTAGTATGACTCAAATTTTGTGGTTTCAATCTAAAATTGACATTTTATTAATGTATTATTTCATATTTATGTTTAATTTATTTCCTTATAGTATTACTGATATAAGAATTGTTTTATTATACAGGTGGATTCTTTTTCTCAAGTTGGGTGGTTTGTTCAAAGATTCTCATGCTCATGATATATTATACTTCAAGGCTACAACTAAGATAATGGAAATGAGGAAATGGGTCAATCAGCTGCACCTCAATCTGATACACAGTGTGATCAGTATGACTTGAACTATATGTTTTTAGTTTATAATTTACATTTTAGCTAAAAGAACACATCACATACTCAAAACTGAGGTACACATTCAGATTGTTTTAATACTTTAGTTCAATGATCCATAAATCATTTGTGATTTGTAGGAATGAACCGCACCACAATCTAACACACGGTGTGACCAGTATGACTCTAAGTGTGTCTTTTTATTTAAAATTGACCTTTTTGTAAAAAAGATAAGTGGTATACTCAAAATATATAAAACACATTCAGATTTTTTTATACTTTAGGATAATGATCCATAAGTCATTGTTACTATGTTGCAATCAACCTCACCTCAATATGATACACGACATTCCTGGTATCACTCAAAGTGGTTGATATCGGTCTAAAATTAAATTTTTTGTTCAAAATGTGTTCCACTCACTAAAAGCTGAGAAAAAACACTTGTATTGTCTTGATAATTTAGTATAATTATTCATAAGTCATATTTTATGTATAAGAATTAGTCTCACATCAAATTGACACATGATGTGACTGGTATGGCTCAAAGTGCATGTTTCTAGTTTAAAATGACATTTTAGTAAAAAAAACTGATATACTCAAAAATAATAAAACACATTTTTATTGTTTTAATACTTTAGAAAAACGATCCATAAATAATTTTTAACATGTAGGAATTAGTTTCACCTTAATTCAATGCATGGTGTGAGCGGTATGACTCCAAGCGTTCCTTTTTATCTAAAATTAACATTTTAGTAAAAAAGACAAGTGACATACTCAAAACCAATAAAACACATTAATATTGTTTTGATACATTATGAAAAAAAAATAAGTCATTTTTTATGTGTAGAAATCATCCACACCTCAATCTGATACACGGTGTGCCCAGTATGACTCAAAGTGTCCATTATCAGTTTAAAATTGACATTTCAATTCAAAACATGTGTTTCTCATTTAAAACTAAGAAAACGCACTCCAATTGTCTTGAAATTTAGTAATATGATTCATAAGTCATTTTTGACAAGTTGGAATTAGTCTCACATTAAACTGACACATGATGATACCGTTATGACTCGAAGTGTCTATTATCAGTTTAAAATTGACATTTTAGTTCAAAACATGTGTCGCTCATTGAAAATACATAAAACATGACCTGATTGTGTTGATAATTTATTACAATGATTAATAAGTCATTTTTTATGTTTAGGAATCATTCTTGCATCAAACTAACTCATGATGTGACCAGTATGGCTCAAAGTGTGTGTTTTTAGTATAAAATGACATTTTAGTAAAAAACACAAGTGACATACTCAAAATCAATCAAAATCATTCATATTGTTTTGATAATTTAGTAAAATGATTCATAAGTAATTTTTGAAATGAATGAATCATTTTTACCTCAACCTGATGCACCATATGATAGGTATGACTCCAAGTGTGTCTTTTTATTTAAAATTGACATTTTAGTAAAAAACACAAGTGACATACTCAAAAATGAGAAAACACATTTGGATTATTTTGATAATTTAGTAAAATTATCCATAAGTAATTTTTGATGTGTATGAATAATCCTCACCTCAATCCAATACACGGTGTTCCCAGTATGACTAAAAGTTGTCATTATCAGTTTAAAATTGACATTTTAGTTCAATACATTTTTCACTCACTAAAAACTGAGAAAAGGATCTTGGATTTTCTTGATAATTAATGCAAAATATTCATAAGTTATTTTTGATGTGTAGGAATTAGTATCACATCAAACCGACACACGATATGACCAGTATGACTCAAAGTGTGTGTTTCTAGTTTAAAAAGGCATTTTAGTAAAAAACACAAGTGACATACTCAAAACTAGGAAAATGCATTAATATTATTTTTATAATTTAGGAAAATGATCCATAAGTAATTTTTAACATGTAATAATCATTCTTCCCTCAATCTCACACACAGTGTGACCGATATAACTCTAATTGTGTCTTTTTATTTAAAATAACATTAATTTTAGTAAAAAGGACAAGTGGCATACTCAAAACCAAGAAAACTCATTCGTACTATTTTTATACTTTAGAAAAATGATCCATAAATCATTTTTTATGTGTAAGAATCATTTGTGCCTCAATCTGACACATTGTGTGATCGGTATGACACAAAGTGTCTGTTATCAGTTGAAAATTGACATTTTAGTTCAAAATAAATGTCACTCACTAAAAACAAATAAAACATGCATTGATTATCTTTATGGTTTAGTAAAATGATTCATAAGTCATTTTTTATTTATATGAATTAGTCTCACATCAAACTGACACACGATGTGACCGGTGTGACTCAAAGTGCATGTTTTCAGTTTAAAATGACATTTTAGTAAACAACACAAGTGACATACTCAAAATCGAGAAAACACATTCATATTGATTTGATACTAAAGGAAAACGATCCATAATTCATTTTTGACATGTAAGAATCTGTCACAACTCAATCTGACACACAGTGTGACCGATATGACTCCAAGTGTATCTTTTTATTTAAAATTAACATTTTAGTAAAAATCATGAGTGAAATACTCAAAACCAAAAAAAATGTATTCAAATTGTTTTGATACTTTAAGAAAATGATTTATAAGTCATTTTTTATTTATAGAAGTCATCTTCACCTCAATATGATACACAGTGTTCTCGATATGACTCAAAGTGTCTGTTATCAGTTTAAAATTGACATTTTAGTTCAAAACATGTGTCACTCACTAAAAACCAAGAAAATCACTCTGATTGTCTTGATAATTTAGTAAAATTATTCATAAGTCATTTTTGACGTGTAGGAATAAGTCTCATGTCAATCCAACAGATGATGTGATTGGTATGACTCAAAGTGCGTGTTTTCAGTTTAAAATGACATTTTAGTAAAAAACACAAGTGACATACTCAAAAATAAAAAAAATAATTCAGATTATTTTGATACTTCATAAAAATGATCCATAAGTTAGTTTTGATGTGTAGTAATGAGCCACACCTCAATCAAATGCATGGTATGACCAATATGACTCCAATTCTATATTTTTGGTCGGAGTGGATACTCAAGAGGGGGCTGAATTGAGTTCCAATTAAAATTTCTGTTAAAAACTTTTAGTATTAAAATCCCTCAAATTAAAACAGCCTAGTCAATTAAGGCAGTGGAGATATAAGTGAATTATTGTTCAACAGGTTTCTCAAGGGTTTATTACTCCTCAGTTGAATTAGTATGAGAACTAATTCGACTTTTGAAACAAGTTTACTAAACGAATCACATATACACACTAACCAGAACTAACTATCAGAGTGAATGTAAAAACAGATTTCTGTCTTTGCTAATACAAGCACAGAAGATAGGTATAAAACAGAGTAAGTGAAAGATGAACACAAGAATTTAAACAAGAGGTTCAGTCTTAAGTCAAGACCTTGTCCTCTCCACTTGGTGATCACCTTCCACCAAGCAATTATATTAAAAAGTTATACACATCATGTATCGGGATTTATAATAGTTTTCACAAACTGTACAAGCTTTGCAACCTCTACCACAGTTCTATGTGGGAAAATAAACTACCAAGCCACACTAGGATTCTTCCACAGTTATGCATGGGAAACAAATGTAAAGAGAGTTTGGTATGGGGATTTTTAGTATCCCTCAGTTCAAGCTCAATAGTCAGTGTGTGTAACATAGACACACTACTCACAAATGTAAAATACTTAAACACAATAGAGCTAAAGATATTTGAAAGAAGTTTAGAAAGCTCTATATGTTGGCAGATTAGCTATGGACTTTTTGTAATGAAGGAAATGAAGTTTTGGTCCTTCTCTGCAAGTTTCCTCCAAAAAAGAGTGTCGCAACATCCAGGTTCTGACTTCCAGATGTAGAGATAATCAACTTGTTGGGTTAGAAGCTCTTTTGCTCATGGAATGTTCAGGTTCTTCAAATTCAGTATGTATCCTTCCTTCTTATTGCATGTAAGTCTTTTTATATCACTAGTTTAGTTCGTGTATGTATGGACAGACTTCTCTCTTCTCCACTTCTTCATTCATCTTTGAGGTTTCGTTTTATATATGTTCATCTCCGGTCAATAGGAATGATTACCTTTTTACAGGTACGAGGTACGGTTTCTGAAAAGCCAACAACATCATTAATTACTAGCACGTGCATTAAAAGCATCAAAAACAACCGTTATCATTAAATTAATAATATTGACAAGGTATAGAATTTGAGTAGCAGTGACTAGTTAACAATCATCTTCCATCGGTAGCTCTCTGTCTGTAGGCTTGTAACGGTGGACTTTGTGTCAGTGGATGTCTTGTATCGGTAGTTATTACTCTGTGTAACAGTAGCACCTCATCAGTGGACTTCATCGGTAGGCTCAACAGTAGACCTTTAACTGTAGGATTCAGTTAGTAGGCTTGATCAGCGGTATACTTCAGTAGTAAGCTTCTAACGGTGGCTTTGTAACATCAAACTATTGCAACAGTGACCTTTCCAATGGTAGACTATCTCAACAGGTAATTTCATCAACAGTGGAGTATGTCCATCAGTAGACTTTGAACAACAGCAGACTATCTCGACAGTAGGATTTGTCTAGAGGTAGCCTTCTACTAATGGTAGACATGTCCAACTGTAGACTTGAACAGTGAAGCTCTCTACAGAAGACTTGAGAAAGAGTCTGACAGTGAACTTCTAACAGAAACCTTGTTACAACAGTGACCTTGTGACGGTGACTCTTTGCCTATAAGCTTTGATAAGCAGATCAATGGTAGACTTGTGACAATGACCTTGTATCGGTAGCTTATAACAGTGACAGTAGATCTTCAATGGTGACCTTTTAGCAATAGTGATCCAGAATGACAGTGAGTTATAACGGTGACCTTGAACAGAAGGCTTGAATAGAAGTCTCTTACCAGTATCCTTTAATAGTGAACATATATTTAGATAAATTTAAGCTGATGCGACAAAGTCATGAGACTAAGAATATAAATTTTTCAGGATAAAAAATATAAATTCAGATTAAAAAGGATTATAAAATGGCTTAATATATATCATGATCAATATTTAAACATGATTTTGGATTATCAAAACAGGTGAGTCCAACAATCTCCCCCTTTTTGATAATCACAAATTATGACGGTATGTATTAAATATAGATATCACATATAATACAGTTACTAAAAAGAGATCCAAAATTTCTCAAGTATCAGAGATTAATAAGAGTGTAAAAACAGAAAATATTGTTACATGGTACCATAGAGATAGTCAGAAAAGATTCAACATAGGATCATATTAGTATAGTATCACATTTCTCCCCAATCACATGATTAGCCTAGAATTAGCATATTTCTCCCCCTTTGTGATTAGCAAGAAGAAACATAAATAGAGAGAACAGAGAAATCTTGTATTAATGAAAGGACATTACATGATCCAAAAAATATATACAACCCCTATCAATAAGATTAAAACAAACTCAATCCACATCAGCCTCAGGCAAGTGGTCTTTCCCTTTAGAAGAAGAAGATGGAGAATGAGCAGGTGGATCAGCAGGTTTGGGAATTCCTGCAGGAATGACTGGAGAGGTAGCAACAGAAGCTCCTGTGGGTCTGTAGTGGGTAGCTCACTGAGGTATCAGTGGAGCAAGGCTTCTAATTGCTTCAGCAGGAGACATCGTGGAAGAACTACTGGGTTGAGATGAAGGTAAGGCAGGAGGGATGATGATAGGGGTGTAGTCCACATGGAGAATGGGTAGAATAAGTTTTCTAAAGTTTGTAATAATGCTTCCTTCTCTTTCCATATCTGATATGAAATCATCCTTGTTCTCCATAAATTTTTCCAAGGCTGGAGTCAACTGGACCAACTAAGTAACTTGTTTCTTGAAGGCTCTGGTGACTGGTGGAATCTTGAGGTTTTCCAATAGAAGCTTGAAATGAGCATCCATCTGATGCTTGGAGTAAATCCTTTTATAATAAAAATTAATTCGTTCCTTTATACTCTTCTGGTCCTGGGAAGCCTCTCGCATGAAGTCACTTAATACCTTCTGAACTTCTTTGGTAGTGGAGAGAATCTGAGTCACAGATTGACGATCAGGTGCACTGACACTAGAAATCTTGGCTAACTCTTCAGTGACCACTGTCCTAAAATCTGATAGGTCCACTGGTGGTGCACTAGAGGTTGAAGCAGAGGCAGAGGCAGAAAAAGTCTTTATATATAAAGTAACAGTTTCCTTAAAATACTTGGTCAACCCACTGATAAGCTTCTTCACATTTCATCCTAGCCTTTCACATGAGCTTTCATGTATTCCTTAAAACTTTAAAACACTGTAACCATCTGTTGCACCACACTTTTGATTTAGTGAATTTCTTTGTCTGTTTGGCCCTTAGAAGCAATAAGAGCAATCAGGCTTACCACTGACTATCTGAGAAGTTCCACAGACTGAGAAACATCCTTGAGTTGATTCCGGCATTGAGATATCTCTTTGGATAAACTGGCTTGAATAGAAGATTGAACTTTATCCATCTCAGAGACAGTCACCTATTAAATCAATCCCATTGCCTTTTCCATTTTAGAAGCCCTATTATCAAACATCTGGTGAAGATCGGTTTTCAGCTTTTCCAGATCATACTTAGTGGAAAGGTTCTCAGGAAGAGGAACCACTGGAGGTACTGCGACAGGGTCCAAAACAGCAGGTACAGGATGTCTTTTGCTTGACATATCACAATCTGAATCATCATAATCCAGACCAAGTACTAGATATCCAAGATCTTATGACATTCTTCAATGTCATGAATAATAGATACAGAACCAAAATGCTCCCCCTCACTTAGAGAACTCTCCTGAGAATTCTCCTCTATCTGTTTTGCTCTAGGTAATTCCACAACCTCTTCTGCAACTCCAGCAGATTCAATAACTGCCTGCTCTGTTGGTTCACCAGTGGGGTGAGTCTCATCCTCCACTGAGTCATCAATGAATTCCATATAAATGGCAGTAGATGCCACTCCTTCTCCCTGATCATACATTGTCTTGTCTGTATTATCTATCAGAGGGCTCAAACTGAGCTCCTCTTCTTCACTGTCCTCATCATCAGCTTCAGAAACAACCTCCTTTCCTTCATCCTTATCACAAGCCTCCTCTGCCTCATGAGCAGAATGATTTGACTCAGTAGCCTCATTCTCTTCAGAGGTGTCTTTGACAATATTCTGAGATGCTTCTTCTTATTCAGTGGTCTCAAGATCACTGTCTTTTAGAAAAGTCTCTCTTCTTGGCAGTTCTTTTGGAGGGCTAGTTGCTCCGAAAGATATTTTCCTTACAGTACTATTAGGAAAATCATGATCACTCCCATCATCAATGGGGGTGTTCTCTCTTTTAGGGTCCACAACTCCTTCAACTTCCTCCTCATCATCTGAATAAGCCGGTTCTGGCTCATCAGGCTTCAGGCCCGGATCTCTCTTTTCTTTTGGCCTAGATGGGTGAGTAGTAGGGTCAAAATTTTCATAAACCTTTCCTTCATCATTCACCCATTACTACTTCTAGGGATTCCAACTCATTTTCATGAATTTTCAAATAACCTTGGAGATAGAAACATTGTTCTTAGCCACTATCATCTCTTCTTGATTTGCAGCTACACCCTTTACCATTATCATTACTGAAATTAGCTTGGCATGGAATAGGGCATTGGACTTTGTGCTTGACTTAGTCATATCATCAAATTATGCCATCAGTAACCTACATAGGTTAATCTTCTCTCCATGCTTCAGTAAGTACATCAGGAATATGTCCTGATACTTCAGCACTGCAAAATCCCCTCTCCTGGGACTAATCACATGCTGAATGAATTTAAACAAAATCATATCTTCTCCATTCATCTCAACTGCAATGATCTTCCTTGATTTTCCATTTCCTATCAGTCCTTCCATATATTTTTCATACTCAAAAACATCATTTTCTGGAGGAGCCACTTGAGAGTAGTAATCATATACTCCTTTATGAGGAACTCTCAAACAGGCATCCCACTCAGTAGACGAGAAGCTGACTTCATTGCCATTGACTCTGGATATTAACCTATGCACATCATCTTCCTCTTTGAACTTCATATATTCATAGAATTATTTCACAAGCTTCGGGTAGTATGGTCCATTGTTATTGGAAAATCATTTGGTCCATCCTTGGGCTTCTAGTGCTTCCAGCACTAATGACTTGCTCGACAGTAGCCATTCTTCACTTAACTCCTCATCAAAGATTTCTCTCCTGGTCAGATGCGGGTTGATAGGTCCCATCGGGGTATAACTGGTGCCACTAGATTCGGCTTGAGTTCTCTTTGGCCTTGGCGCATCTTCATTGACAGTCGGGGGTCGCTTGGTTCTAGACATGGATATTGAGAGAGGTTCAAGGGCTCAAATGAAGAGTTAGGGTTTAGAGATTTCGAGAGCCAGATTCGAGATTGAGAGAGGAAGGTGGGTTGAGATATGTTCGTAGCCTTTAGTTTTATCATTTAGGGATTAAAATAAAATAAACCAGAAATAATAAATAGGAATAAAATGGTTCGAATTCCCGCAAAAATAAAGTCAAACAGTAAGGTATCCAACAGTGAGATGTACCAGTGAGGTACACCAGTGAGGTACAATGGTGAGGTGTAACAGTTAGGTTTATCAGTTATATCCAACTATGAGGTCTAACAGTGAGGTCTAATTGTGAGGTCTAATAGTGAGGTCTAACTGTGAGGTGTCATGTACTGAAATTAACCATTCCTAACTCATGTTTGATGTAATTTAACCTCTCAGAACTCAAAGTCTTTGTGAATATATCATCCAATTGATGTTCAGTGTCGATGAATTCAAGAGTGATATCACCCTTTTGATAATGATCCCTCAAAAAGTGATGTCTCACATCAATATGATTTGTCCTATCATGAGATACTGGATTTTTGGAAATGTTAATAGCACTTGTATTGTCACACTTTATAGAGACATGTTTTAATTGATATCCATAGTCCAGTAAAGTGTGTTTCATCCACAGAATTTGAGCACAGAAACTACCAGCAGCTATGTATTCAGCTTCAGCAGTGGATAATGCAACAAAATTATGCTTCTTACTACACCAAGATACTAGTGACTTGCCTAAAATTTGACATGTCTCAGATGTGCTTTTTCTATCTAACTTGCAATCGGAAAAATCAGCATCAGAATAACTCAATAGATCAAATGATTGTCATTTTGGATAAAATAGTCCTAAGTTGGGAGTATGTTTGAGATATTTAAAAATCCTTTTAATAGCAGTTAAATGAGATTATTTTGGATTAGATTGAAAGCGAGCACACATACATACACTAGACATAATTTCAGGTCTTCTATCTGTAAGATAGAGTAGAATCCCTATCATACCTCTGTATTTGGTTTGATCCACTGGTTCTCTAGCTTCATCAGTATCCAACTTACAGGTGGTACTCATAGGTGTGTCACAGCCTTTACTACCATCCAAAGCAAAATGTTTTAGAATATCCATAATATATTTACTTTGATTCAAAACAATGCCATTTTTATTTTGAAATATCTGAAATCCAAGGAAAAATTTGAGTTCCCCCATTAAACTCATTTCAAACTCATTTTTCATCATTTTTAAAAAATCAAAACATAAAGAGTTTTTAGAAGATCCAAAAATAATATCATCCACATAAATTTTTACTATCAAAACATCTTTGAAAATCCTTTTAATAAAAAGAGTAGGATCAGATATCCCTTTGGTAAAATCTTTTGAAATAAGAAAAGAGTTGAGTATATCATACCATGCTCTTGGAGATTGTTTTAAACCATATAAAGATTTAGAAAGTTTAAAAACATGATTTGAAAGATGGGGATTTGTAAAACCAGGGGGTTGTTCAACAAACACATACTCAACTATATACCCATTTAGAAAAGCACTTTTGACATCCATTTGGTAAAGTTTAAAATTTAGATGAGCTACATAAGCAAGTAGTATCCTAATGGATTCTAGTATAGCTACAGGTGAAAAGGTCTCCTCATAGTCTATTCCTTCTTCTTGGCTATATCCTTGTGCAACTAACCTGGCCTTATTTCTAACCATATTCCCAGACTCATCAACTTTGTTCCTAAACACCCATTTAGTGCCTATTGTCAATGTGTCCTTAGGTCTTTCCACTAATTCCCAAACTTTGTTTCTATCGAACTGATTTAGTTCTTCTTACATAGCCATTACCCAAAATTCATCATTGATAGCATCATTGATATTTTTGGGTTCAAGCTGTGAAAGAAAAGCTTGATGTTCAACCTGGTTACTTAGAGAAGTTCTAGTTTGTGTTCCTCTATTTAAATCGCCTAAAACAGCATCTAGAGGATGATTCTTGAGAGTCTTAATACCTCTAGGAAGGGTTGAACTAGACTCTTCATTTTTGTCTGTTGGTTCAGAAACAGTAGGTGTAGATTCTAGAAAATTTCCAGAACTGGATACTTTTACAAGGGATTCACTATCTTTATCATTAAGGTTCAAAATTGAAAAATCTTCTTCAAAATGTTCAATAGAGGTTTTAGGTTCATGTGGATCAGTCTCATAAAATTTGACATGAACTGATTCTTCCAAACACTTTTTTTTCTTATTTAACACTCTATAGGCTTTACTTGAGATAGAATAACCCAGAAAAATTCCTTCATCACTTTTGGAAGCAAATTTGTCAAGATTATCTTTAGTATTAAGAATAAAGACTTCGCAACCAAAAACTCTAAAGTAATTAACCTTGGGCTTCCTATTATTCCAAAGCTCATAAGGGGTCCTTTTTAGAACAGGTCTAATTAAAAATCTATTGATAATATAACAGGCTGTATTTATAGCTTCATCCCAAAAATAAATAGGTAAGTCATACTCATTAAGCATTGTTCTATAAATTTCTTGAAGGGTCCTATTTCTTCTTTCTACAACTCCATTTTGTTGAGGTGTTCTAGGGGTAGAAAAGTTGTGACTATAGCCATTATGTGAGCAGTAGGATTCAAACTCACGATTTTCAAAATCATGGCCATGATCACTTCTCAGGGCCTTAATTCTAAGTCCGCTAAGATTTTCTATAGACTTGGAATATTTAATAAAGTAAGAACAAGCTTCCCTTTTGTGAGCTAAGAAGTATACCCAAGTGTACCTAGAGAAGTCATCTACAAGAACATAAACATAGTGCTTCCCATTTAGACTTGAAACTCTTGATGGTCCAAACAAATCCATGTGAACTAACTCAAGTGGTTGAGAAGTTGAAACTTCTTTCTTTGTTTTGAAAGAAACTTTGTGTTGTTTTCCTTTTTGACAGGGATTACACACTTTATCAAGTGGGAATTATAATTTAGTTAAGTCTCTAACTAAACATTTCTTAGATAGATTCCTAAGTGAGTGCACATTACAGTGTCCTAACCTTCTGTGCCACAACCAAGACTCTTTATGAAAAGCATTTAAGCAGGAAAAATTTTGTTTGGCTAATGAATTTAAATCAACGGCATATACATTCTCATTTCTACATTTAGTGAAAACTAAATCATTTTTTGAATTAAAAACCTGGAATGCATCATTTTAAAATTTAACATTATATCCATCATCACATAAATGAGATATGATAATTAAATTTTACTTTAATCTATCAACAAAAAGTACTTTAGAAATTAATATTGTATTAGGGTTACCAATCTGGCCTAAGCTGACGATTTTTCCTTTTAAATTGTCACCAAAGGTGAAATGCCCACTATCAACTTTAATTAGACTCTTGAAGCAAGAATAGTATCCTGTAATATGTCTTGAAAATCCACTGTCCAAGTACCATAGGGTCTTATAGGAACTCTTTAATCAATTACCATGTAAAACAGATTAATCATGGGGTAATTTTGGTACCTAGATCTTCTTGGGTCCAAAGAGGTTAGCTAGTAAAACTTTGGGAAACCATATTTTATTTATAGGTTTTCTAAAATCAACAAACATATTTTGAGACATAAATACTTTTTATGGTTCTTTAGAAAATTTTTTCTCAAAAGATGGTCCAGAATTAGCAGTGAACTGTCCAGATTTTGGAACAAATTTGGTTTTGCTAAATTGTCTCTGTCCAGGATGATATCCTAGACCAATTGTATATTTTGGAGCAATATGTTTTCCTAGAAACTGTATCAAGGTATCCCTACCAGCAGCGAACTTATCAATATCCTTTCTTAATTGTTCATTAGATAATTTTAACTCTGTATTTTCCTTTAGCATTTTAGAAAATTTCTCTTTTTCTATGTCCAGATTTGACTTGTAATTCGCATTTAAAGCATGATGTCTTTTTAATGACTTATATTTTTCCTTGAGTTCACTAAAAGTTTACTCAAGCATTTCTCAATATTCAAATAATTCTTCCTTGGTCATATCATCATCATTATGAGATTTGCTATTATAATACGTATTATGCCCAGGGGAATTAATTGCTACCTCAAATGTCCCTGTCATAAAACATAGATTGGAATGTTTGTTCTGTTCTGAGTCTGAAGCATCAGATTCACTCAAACTGTCTTCTGAATCACTCCAAGTTTCTTTCATAGCCTTCTTATAACTTTTGCCCTTATCCTCATATTTTCTCTTGAATTTCAACTTGGGTCAGTCTGCTTTCACATGACCTTTTCGTTTACATGCATAGCATACTATTTCACTTGTTTTCTCATTCCACTTCCTATATCTCTTCCATTGTCCTTTATGATCATACTTTCCTTTAAAGTTTGACTTCCTAAATAATTTCTTCTTTCGGTATAATATTTTGAATCTTCTGGAAAGTTGTGTCATTTCCTCATCACTATCAGAGTTTGACTCTTCACTTGTAGAAATGTCTACAGGTACTTGAACTTTTTATTTGTCTTTGATTTTTGAGGCATAAGTCTTGAATGCTAGTGACTTCCTTTTTTGTTCTTCTTCTATTTCTTGATTTACCTTGATCTCTTCTTCATACATCATCATTTTTCCAATTATCTCCTTTACAGGTAGCTTTCTGATGTCACATGATTCTTAGATTGATACATACGTGCCTCTCCATCTTTCAGGAAAACATCTAAGCAGCCTCATGATTTGGTCTTCGTTGTCCACTGGTTTCCCAAGAAGATTCATGGTGTTCACTATCTCATTTAACCTAAGATACATTTCATAGATAGATTCATCAGGCTTCATCTTAAAATTGTCATATTTAATAGTATATGTATTGAATCTCATTTATTTGACATTGGTTGTTCCTTCATTAGAAATAGCCAAAGTATCCCAAATTTCAAAAGCAGTCTTACAGGCATATATTCTATTGAATTCTTCATCACCCAAAGCACAGTATAAGGCATTCATTGCTTTACAATTGTTATTATAAACAGTTTTAGTTACTTGAGACCATGTGTCCCTAGAAGTAGCAGGTATTACATGTTGTTCTTCAATTGTGTCCCAGATTTTAGGTCCTAAGCTTTCAAGATACATTTTCATTTTCAATTTCCACTGACCATAATTATTACTATTAAAGAAAGGCGGTTTGTTAGTAGAATCACCCTCAAATCGGTTATCCATAGAAGATTAGGAGTTTAAAGAACTGAAAATTTAGATATAACAGAAATTTTGAGATCTTTAAGATACAATTAAATTCACAGTTGAAAAGAAATTGAAAATCTTGAAAAACTAGTTTGATTAAAAGTAAACCTCTGATACCAAATTTTGGTCAGAGTGGATACTCAAAAGGAGGTGAATTGAGTTCCAATTAAAATTTCTGTTAAAAAATTTTAGGATTAAAATCCCTCAAATTAAAACAGCCCAGTCAATTAAGGCAGTAGAAATATAAGTGACTTATTGTTCAACAGGTTTCTCAAAGGTTGATTACTCCTTAGTTGAATTAGTATGAGAACTAATTTGAATTTTGAAACAATTTTACTAAACGAATCACATATACACACTAACCAGAACTAACTATCAGAGTGAATGTAAAAACAGATTTCTGTCTTTTCTAATACAAGCACAGTGGATAAGTATAAAACAGAGTATGAAAGATGAACACAACAATTTAAACAAGAGGTTTAGTATTAATTCAAGACCTAGTCCTCTCCACTTGGTGATCACCTGCCACCAAGAAATTATATTAAAAAGTGATACACATCCTGTGTCGAGCTTTACAACAGTTTTCACAAACTGTCCAGGTTTTGAAACCTCTACCACAGTTTTACATGGGAAAATAAACTACCAAGTCACACTAGGATTCTTCCATAGTTATGCATCGGAAACAAATGTAAAGAGAGTTTGGTATGGGTATTTTCAGTATCCCTCAGTTCAAGCACAAGAGTCAGTGTGTGTAACACACACACACTGCTCACAAATGTAAAATACTTAAACACAATAGAGATAAAGATATTTGAAAGAAGTTTAGAAAGCTCTATATATTGGCAGATCAGCTCTGGACTCGTTGGAATTAAAGAAATGAATTTTTGGTCCTTCTCTGCAAGTTTCCTCCAAAACAAAGTGTCAGAACTTCCAGGTTCTGACTTCCAGATGTAGAGATAATCAGCTTGTTGGGTTAGAATCTCTTTTGCTCATGGAATGTTCAGGTTCTTCGAATTCAGTATGTAGCCTTCCTTCTTCTTGCATTTAAGTCTTTTTGTATCATCAGGTTGGTTCATGTATGTATGGACAGACTTCTCTCTTCTTCACTTCTTTGTTCATATTTAAGGTTTCCTTTTATATATGTTCATCTCCAGTCAATATGAATGATTACCTTTTTACAAGTACGAGGTACGGTTCCTGAAAAGCCAAAAACATCATTAATTACTAGAACGTGCATTAAAAGAATCAAAAATAACTGTTATCATTAAATTAATAATATTTTCAAGGTATAGAATTTGAGTAGCAGTGACTAGTTAACAGTCATCTTTCATCGGCAGCTCTCTATCTGTAGGCTTGTAACGGTGGACTTTGTGTTAGTGTATGTCTTGTATCGGTAGTTGTTACTTTGTGTAACAGTAGATCCTTATCAGTGGACTTCATCAGTAGGCTCAACAGTAGACCTTTAACTGTAGGCTTCAATCAGTAGGCTTGATCAGCGGTATACTTTAGTAGTAAGCTTCTAACGGTATCTCTGTAACATAAGACTATTGCAACAGTGACCTTTCCAATGGTAGACTATCTCAACAGGTAATTTCATCAATAGTGGATTATGTCCATCAGTAGACTTTGAACAACAGTAGACTATTTCGACAGTAGGAGTTGTCTAGCAGTAGCCTTCTACTAATGGTATACATGTCCAACTGTAGACTTGAACAGTGAAACTCTCTACAGAAGACTTGAGAAAGAGTCTGACAGTGAACATATAACAGAAACCTTGTCACAGTAGTGACCTTGTAATGATGACTCTTTGTCTATAAGCTTTGATAAGGAGATCAACAGTAGACTTGTGATAGTGACCTTGTACCGGTAGCTTATAACAGTGACAGTAGATCTTCAATGGTGACCTTTTAGCAATAGTGATCCAGAATGATAGTGAGTTATAACGGTGACCTTGAACATAAGGCTTGAACATAAGGCTCTTACCATTAGCATTTAATAGTGAACTTATATTTAGATAAATGTAAGACAATGCAACAAAGTCATGAGACTAAGAATATAAATTGTTCAGGATAAACAATATAAATGCAGATTAAAAAGGATTAGCAAATGGATTAATATATATCATGATCAATATTTAAACATGATTTGGGATTATCAAAATAGGTGAGTCCAACATATATTTTTATTTAAAATTGACATTATAGTAAAAAAGATAAGTGGCATGCTCAAAACCAAGAAAACTCGTTTATATTGTTTTGATACTTTAGTAAAACAATACATAAGTCATTTTTGACATGTAGGAATTAGTTGCACCTCAATCCAATACATGGTGTGCCTGATATGACTCAAAGTGATTGTTATCAGTCAAAAATTGACATTTTAGTTCAAAATATATTTCACTCACTAAAAACCAATCAAACATGCTTATATTTTCTTGATACTTTAGTTGTAAGAATTAATCTCACATCAAACAGATACATGATGTGACTGGTATGACTCAAAGTTCATGTATTCAGTCTAAAATGACATTTTAGTACAAAAGACAACTGACATACTCAAAATTGAGAAAACGTATTCAAGTTTTTTCGATACTTTAGGAAAATGATCCATAAGTCATTTGTGATGTGTATGAATCTTCCCCACCTCAATCTGATGCACGGTGTGAATAGTATGACTATAAGTGTGTACGTTTATTTAAAATTAACATTTTATTCATGTATTGCTTCATTTTATGTTTAATTTATTTCTCTATAGTATTACTAACATAAGAATTATTTTCTTATATTGGTGGATTATTTTTCTTAAGTTGGGGAAGTTTTATTGGAAACTGATACCATGATCGTGCTTTTTTAAGAGGGGGTCGAGTTCCAAAGACAATGAAACATTGATGTTTTTTAATTTTTGTGATTGCACTTGCTCATGCAATTGTACAGCACATTGTTTGAAATGTATATAATATTGTGTTTTTATGTATTTTTTATGTAATTTTTATTTCAATTAAATTATTATAAATTTTAAATATAAATGTTTTCATTGTAGTGTGTTGTAATTCAATAGTAAACTCTAATAGTAGGGCCTCTATCGACTCTATTTATAGTGCTAATAAAGGCCCCCCTTTATCAGGGATAATGAAAGCACTAATAAATCCCCCTCCCCTATTAATGGCACTTTGGACTACAATACTTTTTTAGAACTATTAAAGCACAATTTTTGTGTTGTTAAAAGGAAATTTTTGGTAGTGTTGTCTAGTGGGGATGATGATTCGCAATGGTATGAAAGAGCTACGTCAACCTAGAGAGTGGATGGCACGTGATTTGATGGTAGGCGTGGTTTCATAAGCCTAGAGGGAGTCTGAATGCCTATTATACAACAAAGGTGAGGGAGATCCCCCCCCCCACACACACACACCTATTTTTCCAACATGAAAATGGGAGTTCCATATTCAAAATAGAAACAAAACATAAAACTAAAAATTAAAGTCAACGTCATTAATAAAAATAATAAATTTTAGATTAAAAATAATTAGATGATAGTAATAAAACTATTATGTATTAGATAATAATAGTAATGATATATTATTATAATTAATTTTCAATATATATATATATACAAATAATTAGATATACTAATAATAATACCAAAAATATTATTATGATTATAATTATACATGTGATAACAATATACTACTACTACTACTAAATGTTAATAAAATTTAATGATAATAATAATAATAATAATAATATTTATAATACTAAAATTTATAGTATATAATATTAAATGATATATGATATTAATATATAAAACTATAATATACTAAAAAAATATTAATATATAATTTAAAAAAATTATAAAAAAACTAAAATACTACAAAACTACGGAAATTAATCAAAAATACTAAAAATTGTTAGACTAATTAATTAAAATTAAACTATAAAGATATAAAAATATCAGTGAAATATGTGTGCATTGATAACCTATACCCATTCTTGGATCATCTCTCAGGTGTACCTCGCCTACACCCAACCACCAACAAGCATCCAATTTTTGAACCAACCCACTAAGGGGTCATATATATTCCTTACATAAAGGGACTATATAGCCATCACTAGAGAACACCTTACCCTAAGATCCACGTGACCAATCATCGGAGAAAAATATTTTGGTTCAGTTGAGTAGAAAGTTGACACTTTAAATAACCAAACCCCTTGTCATTAGTGAAATCAATCGCATAAAATCACACATATGTCTTGTGAATCCTATGTACCAAAAATGATACATGTAAACATGCCTCTTTTCACTATGGGATAATAACCAAGACCAAAAAATCAATCTCAAATATACACATCATACTTTAATAAACATTTCAACTATAAACGTGAAAACCAAAAACAAAAATCCTATAACCCTAGTCACCTAAAATTCCCATAAAAAGGTGTAAATGACT
This sequence comes from Viscum album, assembly GCA_963277665.1. NCBI lineage: Eukaryota > Viridiplantae > Streptophyta > Magnoliopsida > Santalales > Viscaceae > Viscum > Viscum album. Next base: position 1,921,717 of record OY728146.1, on the reverse strand, counting down.
CACCAGTCTAGGGTCCATCACAAGATCTAACATGTCCTTATTCCCTATTAACTATACCCCAAATAGTAATACAAAAGAAAATAATCTTTGATTCCATTTTGTAACTCCCTGACCTAAGACCACTCATCACCATCCTGACCAAAGTGCCACATGGCCTCAAGTGTGTCTCCCCATATGCCAGAGGTTTCCGATTAGTGGTGAGGGCCTAAATCATACATTGGGGATACTATACCCTCTATATTATAATCATCAATAAAATATAAAATAACCAAACATTTTCCATAAAAAATAATCATAGTAAGCATAATTAATAACAAGCATGGTATAACAAATGAATAATGTGTAATTCATACAAGTATACATCACAATTGATCACTCATTGGTTTAATAAAATATACAAAAATAAACAAATAAATAAAATTAAAATAAGATCTACTACTATCACCGAGCCTCATCTCATCTCATTACCCCCAATCCATATTGAGTTACTCCAGTCTGATCCTCTTACAACCTATGCTCAAAACTATATAATAGACATAAGTTTTGTATGTACACCAGATTTCCCATGTAGAGTGTGATAAATTCATCTCAATGGGGTCTAACCAAGTGCCCCTAATATACAATCTCATATCCATGTGTATGCATGAGGAAAATTGACAACATAATTTAACAGTATGTTGAGTCATCGGGTGTTAACCAGGGAACTGTGACACCTAACCAAATATTATTCATACCATGCTATAAATAAATCATCTCATTCCATAAACCTCAACCCATACCCAAAGATGCATATTCTAGTGTCATACTGAGTCTCAAACTCTACCCTAATTCTCAGGGTAGGTCCCATACCAAGTAGTCAAACTTCCCCTCATAGGGGAGGTCACATAATAAGTACCAAAGATAATCACCCTCAGGGAATTTCACACACCAAGTATTCGATCCAACGCCCATCAGTAAAGGTTTTACATTAAGTACCCAAGTCACTCTCCTCATTTAAGGCTACACATAAAGTAACCAACCACTACCTGGTGATGTAGGGTAGGTTTCTCATCAAGTACCCAAGCCACTTCCCTCAGGGAAGGACATAACTCCCTTTATGGAAGGGTGAACATCAAGTACCCAACCATTACCCACTAATACAGGGTAGGGTGCTCATCATAGAACTAAAAAACCTTTTTTTGGATGGGTTATAAATTTTAGTGGGAATTTCCTTTTCATAGATGGGAATCAAAACAATGTTCCAAGGGTTTTAGTATAGAGGGTATTATTATATGATGTTCAAGGTTCTTTGAAGGTCTTGGGTGTTCTAAGGAATTTAATGATGAGTTTGGGTAGCCTAGGATGCTAAAAAAGTACAAATAAAATCTATTCATGGCATGAATAGGTAATTCATGCAATGAAAAGGGATTATGGGGTGAGCCTGTGAAATTCAAGACATGAAAGGAGGCTAGCCTATGGATATAGGGGCACAACCATAAGATTAATAGAGTGTCCCATATGGTCACACTTTGAAACATGCCCAGTGAGTTTTTTTTATTTTAATAAGGGGAAAGACTCCCCCTTCTTTATTTGGATGAATAGGATGTGTGGGAGGGAATCATCTGAAGCTCCCCTCCCTCCCTTCTCCTCTATTTTGGGTGGTTTCGGGTGCAATTAGACAACATTAGTGGGTAGGTTCTTCCTCCTTCCCTATTCTATTTTATCTTCCTTTGATCCATCCATATTTTTTCAAGTTTAGTTTAAGGATAAAATGGAAATTTCATCGTAGGATGGTGAAATCACCCATTATCTATGGGGCTTTCACTCAGACTAACTAGTGGAGAACTCAATATGGGGTCTGCACACCGTTTTGAATCATTTCGGAGAAGGTACGTCTCTATTTAGATTTTCAAGGGGTTTTACCCAAAATTAAATTATTGGGTTATTGAATCAACGTTATTAATTAGGGTTTTAATGTTTCTTAGGCCTGAGGGTGCATTGAGGGTGAAATACACCCTGTCTCTTGCAGTTTTGATGCGTTGAGGTAGACCTGGGGAGTTTTAGGAAATTATGCCTATTTAAATTAATTTTTTGAATTAATTATAAATTTTTATTATTAATTAATTTTTATTTCTTGGTATGAGATAGGGACCCAATTGTTTGTATGGTGGTTGGATAGACTTGGGAAAGCTCAGGTGAGATTCATCGAGCTACGCTTAAAAAGGAAATAATTTTTTTGAAGTGGGTGGTCTCTTGTTTTAGCTCTATGGCTTATGTTCCTTTTTATGTTGCATGTGGATGATTAGGATATAAATTGAGGGAAAATTCTGGGTTAATTTAATTAAATGAAATGGTTTAATTAAATTAAATTTTTTAAATTAAATTAAATGTTCTAGACTATAAAACACCTTAGACTAGTAGCCCAAAGTGCCTAGGCCACATTGGTCCTAGTGTGTTGGCTTGATGCATTTTTCATAAAAGGATAAAGACCAGACTATAGTTTTCCATGTGACCTTTGGAACCCTGAGGTGAGTGAACACAATTGAAGAGAATTGGTGGACCTAGTGTAGGATCCCAAGATCACCTCTTGAAGGAGGTCTGTTGTGACTTGAGAGGACCAATCCAAGAGGGTCAAACAGGATGGTTGGGATACTTGGTGTCTTCCAAACCTCTTGATAAGAGAGTACGGACCTAATGTGGCTTTTTATCCCATGAAAAGGCCTAGGTGGATATACTTTAGATAGATTGAGACTGATTTGGATGATCGGATTGATCCAATAAGACCTTGACAGTCAAGATGGTTTGTGCACCATCTTTTTTATGATTACCTATAAGGATAACCTTATGTAGTCGGCGATGCTATGATACCTTATTGATGATATCTAAGGGATACGACATACTTAGAGAGTTGGTTGTTTACCCAAGACCTAGCCGAGACTGGGAACCCATGTGAGGGTTCCTCTGTTATACTGTGACATTGGGGACCCTCAGGTGTACCCCATTGACTGACCGACCCTAAGCGGGTATGTATGGTCATGGGTAGAGATGGTTGTTGGTGTCCCCTAGAACCCAAAATGACATGTGAGCCTTATGGGGTAGAGACAATGAAGAAGGTAATGGCAGTTTGGCCATCCCTTGTGTGTATTTTATTTATGGAAGGTTATAGAATGCACCCTTGGGGACGATATGGAATAGGCAGGAGTTTCCATGGAGTTGGATCTCAGTTATGGGCTACCAAGGATTGGATTTAGTGTATGAATAGGAGATTCCATGTACTTAGAGATTTATTTTTAGAGATACCATGGAGTTGGAGCTCAGAATTGGAGCTTCCATGGATTTGGAGCTCAACTATGGTTGTAGTTACCATGGATTTGGAGTTGGATGCATGAACTATCGTAGATATATAGTTATGGATATCGTGGATTTTGAGTTATATGCATGTACTGTTGAGTGATGGGTCCCCAGATCCATGGAGATATGGTTATGAATATCATAGATTTGGATCTGGATGCAAAAACTGTTGAGGTATGGGTCCTCAGAGCCAAGGATATATGGTGATTTATGCCATGGATTTTGATATGGATGTGAAAAATATTGATGGATGGGTCAATGGATCTATGAGTATATGGTTATAGGTATCGTATATTTGGATCTGAATGCACATAATATCATGGGATGGGTCCCAAGATCCCTAAGTATATGCTTATGGATTCCATGATTTGGATTCAGATGCACGGTTGAGATACCATGGATTTGGAGTTCAGATGTTTGGATTGTCATGGGATGGGTCCCCAAAGTCAAGAGTATATAGTTAGGGATGACATGGATTTGGAGCCCATGTGTTACTTAGGAGGAATGGACATTGCGATGTGCTCATAGACACCATGACATTGATCGAATTAGGTATGGTCAATCAGGGTCATGATCCTAAGGATTGATGATAGTTTATTTTATTTATTGTTCAGTGGTTTATTTGTTTTCATCAGATAAAATCATATTCACATATCATTGTATATTTTGGTTAGTATGGGACCACATTTTTGGTGCCCTACTGAGTTTTTTACTCACACCTTACTCAGGCATCCATGGGACTTGGGTACCCGAGTAGCCTTCACATGGTCATTGTATGAGCAAGTTGGGTTGAGGCTCATGGATTAGATATTGGATGTCTAGCTGGATAGCTTGGACAATATTAGGAGCATGAGGTGTGATATGGCTTGTGGATGTCATGGATCCAATATCTTTATTTTCTTTTATTCTAATTTTTATTTGTATCCAACTTAGTGGGAAATTAGTGTATGTTTAGTATAGTTTTTGGGGTCTTTACTGCATTTGATTTATTATCTATCTTGTTTATATTTATTTCTTCTACTTTAGTTTATTTTTTATGAATGATACTTTGTTATTTATTTTATTATTTATCACTCTGATACATGGGGTATAGTCTCCCCATAGTACTATCTTAGACCTTCAATGCTAGTTTGAAGCCTTTGGTAATGAGGAGGCATGCTTGAGGTCACATGGTGAACTGATATGGATATTGTACATAAAGAGAGTCAGAAAAAGATATTACATTACCCAACCCAACCTATATTAGAGGTATGTGAACATTAATCCTCTAGATCTAACCTTATTTCTCAAGATTGGACCAACATCTAGTTCGTTCATCAAGCATACACACAATTGGATGCACACATACAACGACCAACAAGGCACACAACCTTACCCATAAGCCCATCAACTAGACTTCAAGATTCTATTCATAAGAAACCTAAACACATATCTCAAATGAAACATGATTATTGTCTATCCTCATAGGATAATCAACTCAAGACCATCCTAATCACACAATCATATCACATTAAATCTTCCGACCTTCTCATCTCTCCCATGAGGGTGTCCACTAAGATCTACAGACTCATATCTGACTTTTCTCACTAGAACCATGTCCTATCCAACACCCCATATTATTCTCTCAACCCATAGGCCCTATCCAACCCAATCCTTAATAGTCTAGTCTAAACCCTCTTTTGATTCTACATCATAACCCATCCTCATTGACCGAGGACCATCTTGAGCTAACTCAAATTGTGCCCCTTGGAAACCCTATGCCAAGTCATCAAGACAATTATCTCAACCCATGTCTAGGTCGTCTCTCACATATTCCCTTGGAGATCCCTTAAACCCATCAATTGGAGGAATCCCTCAAGATCATGCCACATATAGCCCCTAAGGGATTATCCTACTCATATTTCATACCAAGCCTCCACTCCACCCTCAAGAAGATGTACCAATTCATGCATGATATGTATGACCATTTCACCCATAACCACTATGCATAACCTTTCATGCTTGTCCAAATAGTTATAGGAAACCAACCCAAGCTACACACGAATCATATCAACCCTAAAAATTACCTTGGTCCTATAAATAACTTAACCAACACCTTCACCCCCTTGGAGACATAGTCATCAAGAAATCTCAAAATACCCCAAGTGAAAGAGTGAAATTATTCCTACACTTAGAGGCTTGAATCCATACTATGTCTTTCTATGGGGTTCTCTCGATCTCTGACCCTTTACTTAGACCCTTTCCAACATGCAGGCATACATAGTCATGCATAAATATGTATATAGACTTGCATTAAAGGATCCACCTACCTCCAAAATGGAGTTACCATCCTCACAATGCCCATTTTATCCTCAGTCAATAACATCCATGCCTTATACAAACTCCTAACAACACTTGATCTACTATCTCAAGCCATAACACCAAAATAATTAATTATAATTAATTATTTAATTAATTATTTAATTAAAACCAAAGATAAATAGTCACCTAAAAACTAATCAAACAACGCTAACTACACCCAGCCACACGCATAAGGTCCATTGAGCACTCCCAGCACTACTAAAATAAAAATCCTCATCACATAGCACCTAATCACTTGATAATTTCATCAAATTTAATAAAACCCCTAAATAAATAAGTTCAATGACATACCTTAACCAAAAAGGTGAGATACAAAGTGTGGTCATCCTCTTATTTTTTCCTCCAGCTAAGTCATGCAACCCCCCCCCCCCCACACACACACACATTATCTTGGATGTATTCCACTATGATTTAATGGAATTGATGTCAAAACCCAATCCTAAATCATCCCAAATCAAAGGATATGAAAGTGGAAGAATATACATGAGAAAAAAGGGATCAAATCACTTAAATCCATCAAAAAATACCTCCAAATCACCCCACACTAAGGGAGTATAAATGAGGGAGAGAGGGGGATATCCATTAAAAAATGATGCTCCCTGATTCCCCTCTTTCCCCCAAAATCAAAGGGGGTCGACCCCAAAATAATGGGTCTACAACTATTAAAAATAGGGAATAAATTAGGTCATGTAAAGACCATGAGGGTCACACCATGAAACCTTCATTATAGTTCTACATCATGACATGGCCCCTCTAATTTGTAGTACAACTACCCCCCAACTTGAGGGCTTTCACCCCTACTTGTCTTTGTTACAGTGAAACCCCTCTAGGTTGCAATGCGGCTACCCAACTAGGAAATATGGTATCATGATACCTCTAGTTTTCAGTTTGGCACACCTCTCACAAGTAAGGTATAATCCTCTATGGTGTAGCCTCCCCTCTTGCAGTTCGACCTTCATAATACAGTTTTCAATTCCTCCACTTCGGTAGGCCTTCACAGTGTGGACTAAGGGTTATGACGTAATTAAATTCTTCCATAAAACCCACAAATTCATATATAAGGGTTCACTATTATTCATGTAATACATGGATCTACACCCTCCACCATGGTGTGATTGTCTCCCTCTCAACATTCATCATGGTGTGACCCTCACATTCCATGACATGATGAGTGAGATATATCCAAATTCGGTTGCAGATCCACCCCAAACCAACTCCAACATCCACACAAGCACCCAAAACAAATATCATACCTATTAAAACTTACAAAAACATATCCTTGAGGTGTTCCTACCCTCATAATCTAGATACACATGCTTATTCTTGAAATTACCCGTACTTCAGGACCAAAAAATCAAATTTCCCTATAAAACAATGACCCATAAATTCATGGGTCATTATAGTTGTGTAAATAATTAAAACTACCATGGTTGAGGAAAATTATTTACTCAATTTGGTCATACAACCAATGATAAGAGGAAAATGAACCACTAGAAGTGGTCAAACAATGGTGAAAGTGAATTCTTTTAGTGTGGTGTGAAGGAGAATTGGTCTCATACTTATCGTACATCAAAGAATTTTTTGGATCTTTATAAATAATAAATCAAAGGTAAAGACAAGATAATTGAATATAATTTTACTAACTAGTCCTTTAATTATGATGATAATGTTATGAATTTTTACAACTCTAATTATTTTTTAAACCCTGAAGGTATTGAGCATATGGATAATGTGTAAATACTCGAGATGTAGATGTACTTTTTAATTTGTAACATTTTTCAATGAATATAGTATGTTTTATTTTTTTCCCTTTCATTGTATTTATTATATGTGTGTCTATTTTCATTTTAATAGAAATATATGCTATCAATTGCTCTATCAGGATTAATCCCCATGATAAAGATATTTGTTTCATTGATAGTTCCACAATGCATAAAATTATTAAATATGAGAAATATTTTATCAACCATGTGAACCATTTGGATATTTTATGATCTTTATTAATTAATTAACTACATAGTCCCATGTGTTCTATTTATCAACTCACAACTCGGTGTTTTTGAAGTTTCTTTCCCAAATAATAAGTCTAAGGGTATAATTACATGATTATTCAATCAATCATATTCATCTTGATAATGTTGGTGAATATTCATCACATGATTTTAATAATTATTGCATAACAATTGGAATTAATATCGAATATATTGTATCTCATGTTCACACTCAAAATGGTATAGTTGTGTCATTTATAAATTGATCACTGCTTATCGCTATACCCCTTATCATGAAAACCAAATTGCCTAGTTTAGTATAGGGACATACAATTTTTCATTCAATGATACTAATTCAAATAACTCCATTGGGTTATTATGATTTTTCCCATTTTCATTTAGATTTTGGTTATGAACCAAATGTTTCACATTTGAGAATATTTGGTTGTGTTATACATGTGGCAATAGCACCCCTACGAAAAAAAATAGGATCCTAAAGAATATTTTGGATTTATGTTGTATTTGAATCTCCCTCAATTATAAAGTATTTTGAGAAAATGATAATATATTTATTTATAAAAAACTTTTTTATTTCTATTTTGATGAAAAATGTTTATGACACTAAAGGGGGAAATTGATTGACATCAAAGGAAATGTCATGGAAAACAACTTTTTATTTCATATTGGTCCTTGTATGAATATGATTAAACAAAAAGATTAAAATATCATTAATTTGAATATTTTAGCTAATTAATTTCCCAATTTATTCAATGTTTCAAAATGGATTACAAAGTCTTACATACCTGCTACAAATTTTCCAATCAGAATATATGTCCCAAAAGGATAGTTTAATGGTGATATCAATAATGTTTCCAATCCATGTCTGGTGCATGGAAGACCACTTTATTCAAAATATAAAAAATGAAATGAATGGAATGGTAAACAACTCATGTTAGTTAAAGAAATAAATAAAACTAAGGATATTGGAATCTCTCATGATCATGACATTCCTCAATAAACCAATGTATTGGAAGTACATAATCATGATCAAGTGGAAATTTATATAAATTTTACTAACACCATAAGATGTCGGAACCGAGTGGTGGAAATTGTTGATGAAAAATTTTCATACAATACTAAACTTGATATCATTGATTAGGATTAAGAACCTAACATGGTTGATAAATGTCATAAGAGAATATTTTGGTATAAATGAAAAGTTTTAATCCAATCTAAATTAGACTCACTTGATAAACCAATTGATTATAAATGGGTATTTTTGAAAAATAGAAATAAAAATAATGAAGTTGTGTGATATAAAACATGACTAGGTACACAAGGTTCCTCACAAAGATTTGAGATTGGAAATAATGAAATATACTCTCATGTAATGGATATGATAACTATTCATTATCTCATGATGTTTGTTGAGGATGAACATATTGAATTATGCATGATATATGTTGTGACTGTATACCTATATGGTAATATTGATAATGATGTTTATATGAAAATCCATGAAGGGTTTAAAATACCAGCTACATGTTCTAGATTTCAAGATCTTTATTCTGTTAAGTTTAATAAATGATTATATGGATTAAAACATACAAGACGTATGTGTTATAACCATATGAGTGAGTATTTGATGAAACATGGCTATAAAAAGGATCCAATTTGTTCACATGTATTCATTAAGAGGAGTGGATCTGAATTTTTCATTATTGCGATATATGTTTATGATTTTAATAATTTTGAGAATCATGATGAAATTTATAATACATTAGGATTTTTAAAGAAAAAATTTATAATGAAATAATTTAAAATAAAAAATTGTTCCTTGAATTAAAAAATGAACATCTTGAAGATGAAATTTATGTTCATCGATCTGGGTGTACTAAAAAGTCCCTACAAATGTTTTATATGGATAAATCACATCCATTAAGTTTTGGGAATCTACCCCATCATATGATTATAGGGAGATATTCTCCATCCATTGTAATTACATCCCCAGAGCCTATAACTTTCAGAACATAGCACCAAACACTTCAATGATTGGATGATCGCTTGTGGACTTAGTGTTTAAAACTAGGAAGACCAGGCACCCCATCTACCACACTAAGTCTATATCCTCTAGTTCCAATTACATCTCCCATTTCACATTCATGGCCTTCCTTCTTGAAAATGGATAAGAAATAACAGAAACATGATAAAACACAAATGGAACAAGAAGGTTCATAAAATGTATCCTATATCCATGGGAGAATAGATAACATCTTTCATTTCATCTGAAACGACATTCATCCAAATTACAATGACAATCCCATCCCCTAACCAGATTCATATAACTTAGCATACGAATTCCTTCCCATGAAAATATCATGTTACTAGAGATCTAACCATGAAATTTGTGGGTTAAGGTACATAATCCCTCTGGTGGTGCCTCTTTCCACTATTTTATCATCCTGTTATATATGTTATATCTCTAGATGATGAACCTCATCCCATGGAATGTTATCTTAGAACTCTATCATCCAATGAAAGATACATCCAGGCATACTTTACTCAAGGTCCAACTTCACTTTATATAGAGAGTCCCAGTTGGTTATCTGGTCATAACTCAGTTGTCGATTATTCTGAAGAAAGTGCCACTTCACTTTGATATTTTTGGGTGACCTTACAGACATTTAAAGGAAAAACACTACCTCAACTGATGAAGATGGTGAATATTGAAAGTTTATACACTTTTATTAGTGCCTCTAGAACTCTATGCTACTTCCAAAATCTTCCCCTTCCATCTGCATCACTTATTCCTCTAAAATGTGATTGGTTCCTCTAATAACATGCATCGAGCATTCCTTCTCTGCATTCTAGAACTCCGAAGCCACAGTTTTTCTTTATATAGACTCCATCCATCTAGATGTATCCACAAAATCTAGTCAGTTGCATCTGTTTATTTGACATTGGTTGTATCTTACATTATATTTTCTTAGTTGTTTCAACTTATCTAACCTCTAGTGAACTTCTTTAGCTAACCTAAACCCAAAATCCATAGTGAATTTGAATTACCTCTATTTATCTTTCTTGAGTGTAGCTTTAGAAGACTAACTTACAAATCTTTGACACTTGACTATAAAATAGTTTTTACTCCAAACTTAACAATATTCCACTTGAGAATTCTTTTCACAAGTTAAGCCTAAAAATACCCCACTCAAATACTATTCTCAAGGATATCACCAAATACCCACTAGTCAACATCTATCCAACCATCCAATGTCTACATGGTTCTCTAACACACTAATTATGATCATCTATAATCCTAATAAATAAACACCTCCTAAATTATCTAGAACCATGATCTCATATGAATGCCTCCATGAGAGTTTCTTCTCAAATAAAATAGACATGAGTAGTCATCCTCTAAATTTATTAAAGTCCCATCAATAAGTTATATTGTGTACCATGTCTATGTCCATCCTCATTTTATTCCACTATGCTTTTGAAACTTCAATTCATAGAGCTTCCAGAAACTGAGAGTTATCTGGTATATAAAGCTCTAATAATACCTTCAGAACCAACCTTCATTTAAAATCTAACATCTAGAAAGTATGGTATCATAGAACTGACGAACTCCCACTAAAAAAATATGGCACCTTCCAGTTACCATTGCTCAGTGAAACCAAGGCATGCTTTGTACTTTTCTCCCACTGCATTCTAGCCTAGTAACAAACTATAAAGGCTCACCTCTATTATAGAGTTCCTATTGGAACTCTTCTAATATTCAAATAATCATTTCATAAACTCAGAAATTCTAAAATCTTTCTCACCTCCCTTTGCAAAGAAACATGCATGGACTTGGGGTTGTCCACTTTTTCATAAACGTAGTCATGGTCTATATTTTCAAAGACTTTGTGGATGAGAGAAAAAGAAACTACTCTGACTTCTAAACTTAGAGTAACTCTAGAATATCCTTCCCCAAACAAAGTCAATTTCCACTATATGACACCTTTTGGTGTTCCATGTCATTTTTGTCACACCTTTGGTCAGAACCACCACTAGTCCTTCCGAAACTCCCACTTTATTTGGACCTATTATCCCACAACAATATTCAGATAACTGCAAAATACCATGGTTCTCCCCGACGAAGGATCCAAAGGTTCCTTGGACTTGTTCTCATGAGGACCAACACCTACACTTTTATGTTGCCACATTGAAGAATGTAATTTAAAGTGCCCATAGCACCGATGAGAAAAAAACTAGAAATAGAAAAATTATTATCCAAGATACCTCCTCCTTCTAGAACAAAAAAACCTCCAACTACTTCCAAAAACCACACTCTGTGCAATTTTTATCCTCTCTGCAACTGAGTTCCAGCAAGACTCTAAGAAACCAAGGGTTTCCCCCCTTACCACTTAAATGATTGAGATAAAATATCATAGCACCCACTAATCTAGGTGTGAAATACTTATATAAATAACTCTATATGGAACCTTCTTTCACACTTTTCCATAATCATGATCCCCATGCATGAATAAAATTCCATTTGCAATTTTCATTATAGAAACTCTCTCCTTATGTTGAACATCATAAACACATTCCATTAAACGGGGGTCATTCTACACACCTTCCTTCCATTCCTATTCTAGGTGGAACCACCTCATAAAAGAGTTATATAGAACATGTCAACTTCTCCCTATGGATGTTGATAGATGAAACTTGGATTCACTTATCTTGATTCAAACTTGGGATGGAGAATACTTTATATCTTGGACAACCATCCCTTTCAGCTATAGGATTTTTTAATCCTCCATAATTTACCTTAAAAATCTGAACTTATAGTCCCAGTAGTCCTATCATAATCTTTATTTTCTCCATACAAAATTACAGACACATAAATAGGGGTACTGACTGAATTTCATTGACTTGTCACCTAAGTAGATCAAGTGTTACCTTCACTTTTACCATCAAATATTACTTCTTAAAAAATCATCATCTCCGATTACAACTTATGGAACATATCTATACTTACATTCATGAATCTCTATTATTCTAACCACTATGATAATAACTAACTCACCATCCAATGGAACTTCTAGAATATCTTGGAGTATAAAACCCATCACCTCCAATGTTTGAAGCATCGTCCATTGGAAAACCATCAACATGACCTTACCCTATGAAAACGTTATCCTTTAGATTCAAAACTCCCACTAAATATGAATAATATAGGGATTAATATCATATATAGAAGTATTCAATAGTATTTCTACTAAGCTTATATATTTTGGTCATACATATTTTGATCCAACCATTTTCTTAATTTCTCATTGATTTTAATTTTCACAAACACCCTTATTTGTTTTACTAGTGACTTTTCGTTAAGTATATTTTAGGATTATGTTTTTTTGAATATTTATTTTAATTTCCATAGAATTTTGGAAGTTCATTACTCTTAATTCAGCTGAATTTTTATTCTTCAAAGTATCCTATAAATTTTTAAGTAGTATGGAATCATTGTTCAAAATGTGTTGTCACAACCCAACATTAGTATCCAAACCCATATTTAATCTAAATGTTATGGTTGCGAACGCAGCTTTTGATAAATAACATTACTTTTGAAACCTTTCATTATAGATGAACATTATATTTGGGAACCTAACTTTTATAAAGAAACCTATGTTTGGGTATATAATGTTTGGTATGTTAACCTAACATTTGGAATCAAGCGTAATTTTGGATTTATCTCCATGAAGAGTAATCCCACATTGAATAATTTATCTATGGGATTTGAATTTTGGATATTTAAAATATTTATGTAATGGTCTCACTATAGTAAATATCTCATTAAAATTCATTTAAAGATCATTCCAAAGTCTCTTCAATGGTGTATTAAATCAAAAGAATTTATAAGGGAAGTTATGATTTTTTATGGCTATTTAAATTCAATTTTCAAATGAGTTGAAAATTTTAAAAGTTGTGAGTTATATGGAGATATTTTATGATATTCTTAACCATAATCAAATAATATTTCTTATTTATTCTCAATGGATTTATCTTGATGATATCATAGAGTCGATTTTTTTTAATAAATCTCTGATTCTCTAAAGTTTTGAAAGGTGAATATATTTATAATTTTGTTAGGACTTTATGATAATTTTATTATTATTTACGTGAATATTTTTCTTACTTGTAATCCATATACTATAGTTCATTGAAGTTATTTTATAGAACTACACTATCATATTATATAAGTTAAAATCTGTTGCTTTGTATTTTTCCTACTACTAAGAAGTCATTTGTGTTGTTATTGTTCCATCTAGACTTTTTCTATAGCAACCCGAAGTTTCCTTAGAAGAATTTTGATATGAATTTTTTTTTATATTCCTATGAAGATCTCTTCTTCCATCAGTTGTATCATCTATATATGAATTCTTTCAATGAGATTTTATTCAACCAAAATATTTTCCTATTGTTTCTGAGAACTCGGGTATGGAGTGTTTCAAGGACTATTGTTTTCCCTATTTGAATCCTTGTAAAATCTTTGAAACAAGTTTCAGTTTCTTTTACTCAACTGTCAAGATCCCATAGAAAATGATCTAATATTGGAAATTTCCAAACTCACCGAGAGAATGTTGGAAGAGTGGACTAAGGGATCTTTGTGCCCTAAACCACTATAAAACTTGTAATGTTTTTTTCTTTATTATTTCTTTCACAGTATATTTGAATAAAAGGAAACAATATCACTTTCAAAATTGAAAAGGGGGTCAATTTTAAATTGTTTAGGTGTTTTTAAAAAGAACACAATTCACCCCCTCCCCCTTGTGTTTTCATGTTTATTTCAACCTAACAATTGGTATTAAAGAATTTATTTTTTAAAGAATCATGCTAATATTCATAAATCTTGATTAAAAAGATCCATATAAAGAAATTTGAATATGGAAAATATTAAAGAAGGTGTGTCATTGATCAGGACTCCATATTTCAATGGAGAAAATTATGGATTCTGGAAATCCTGTATGCTTATCTACTTGAATAATCTTGGTTTCAAAGTTTAAGTGAAGGTTGTTAAACCTTATGATAACCCCAAAGAATATCCAAAAAAGTGGGATTTCACCAAAGAAGTTTAGTGTGATCTAAATTCAAGAGACATGAATGAATTAATTTGTTGATTTGGACCTAATGAACTCAATCATGTCTCTCAGTGTCCTACTACTTATAATATGTGGAATAAAATGGTACTTTCCAATGATGGAACTGATAATGTCATACTGTTGATGTATAACACTGTAAAATTAAAATTTGATACTTTAAGAATGTATAAAGGTGAAACTATTACTAAAAAGAATGGAATATTTACTTAAATAGTCAATAGTGTTTCTATTCTAGGAAATCCAATTCTATAACCATATTAGGCACTAAATGTTCTTAGAGTTTTACCCTCTAAGTGAAACGGAATATCTTCTTCAATCAGATAATCAAATACTATCAAAAATATGATGAAGAAGGAATTTATTGGTACTCTAATGATGTATGAAGTTAAAATAAATGTTAAGGTTTAATATAATATATTGATCAAGAAGGAGAATACATATCTTAAAGTAACTATTCCAAAATGTTAAAAGAAGTTAAATGAAGATGTTATACCCTCAAATGATTCAAGTATTTCAAACTCTAGAGAGGAACTTTATCACCTAGAAAGAAGGTTCAACAAGTTATATAAAAGGAAGAAAGGATTTACAAATTATTTCAATGATTCCAAGAAGAATGTTCATGGTCTAAAAGATATCTGATATTATGAATTCAAGCAGATGGTGCATATCAAACTTGATTTCTTGAAGCTAAAGGTGAAAAAAATGGAGAATAAGGAGAGAAGATCAAAATGAAAGCTAATTATGAAATCATAGGAAATAGATCCATGAAGGCTACATTAAGTGTTTCTAGAGACTCTATTATATCTTTAAGTTATGAATCAAAATAAGAGAAATCAAAATAAAAAGAAAATATGTGCTTTATGTCTAAGAAAGATGAGGTACAATCTTATAATTATTATTCTTCTTCATATTATTAAAGTTTCTCAAATAATAAATTGGTTGAATATTGTTCTATGATTGAAGAAAAATATGAATCCCTAATGAAAAATAATAAATCTATAAAGAATATTTGTAATAATTTCTTAAGTGAAAAAAAATCCATGTGAAAATAACACTTAGAATTAAAATAAAAATTATGTAGATTTTCTTCAAGCTACACTTAGAATGAAAATAAAATTAAAGAGTTTTAGGCTGAAGTATAATCTGTTAAAAGTCTCACTAGTTTTTATAATAAGTTATAATAATTTTTAAATAAGATTATTAGAAAGAATATTCATATAAAATAAGGATATGGTATTGGAAGTAATTGTGAAAAATTGAAGTTGTATAGAAATAATTTTGTACTTATTTCAAAGATTCACAACATGTTTAAAGTTTCCTATTTTTATTACACAATTAAAGTACATTGTGTAAATAATTGTTTCTTAAGGTACCTTGAAAGTAGTTGTGTAAATAAACCTTATGTTTCAAAATATTTATCTAAAGTATGTTCTTTTAAGATTAAATAGATATGGTTTCCCAGGTCTTTACTCACTAACATTTTAGTACTCAATAGAATTTAGGTACTAAAATAATTTTTTGTTTGATATTTTTGTTGGTAAAAAGACTCAAGGATAGAAATGCAGTAAGGTATGTGGATAATGGCTATTTGAGGCACATGATTTGAGACTTTTCCAATTTCCATGAACTATAAAAAGTAGATGGAGGCTTGGTTACCTTTAGTGATAACACTAAAGGAAATATCATTAGAGTTTGATTGGTTAGAGATCAAAAAAATCATAATCAAAAAAATTCTCTACATTCAAGGGTTGAAGAAAAGTTTGATAAGTATCTCACAAGTTTATGATGATGGATTTTCTATTGATTTTTCTAATAATTCTTGTTTTGTATTTCAAGATAGACTAATTAATTTTAGAGCACCTAAAACAAAAAAAAATTATACTTTGGAAGTTAAAACCATGTGTGAATAGAAATTAGACTGTTTAAGTGTTGGAATAAGTGAATCCTGGAAACGGTATAAGAGACTTGTTCATTGTAATATATTTTCCCTATATAACTTATCTAATAAGAATTTTGTTTCAGATCTACCGAGTCTTAAGTTTGATTAGAATAAACTTTGGTATTCATTACAAATAGTCAAGAATCATAAGTCATATTTCAAATTAATTAACATGGTTGATACATATAAAGATTTATATCTTATCCACGTGTATTTTTTTTGGACCCTCTAGAGTAGTAATCCTATATGGTAGATTCTTTTTATTTGTATTAGTTGATGGTTTTTTCAAATTTACTTAGGTTTACTTTTTAAAATTTAAAAGTTAATATTTTTTATTTTTCATTATTCTTTTTAAGTTTGTTCATAATGAAAAATATTTCAAAATAATTTCATTAAGAAGTGATCATGGAGGAGAATTTGAGAATAATGAATTTAGTTATTTTTTCTCAAACTTGGGTATTAAACATAATTTATATACTCCAAGAACACTTCAACAAAATGGGGTTATATAAAGAATAAATATAAATATTCATGAAATAGAAATATCTATGTTGAATGAATATAGTTTGCCTACCTATTTTTTGAGAGGAAGATTTTAATATAGCTTATCATATCATGAATAGAGTTTTAATTAGACTTTTTCTTAAAAAAGAAACTTATGAGTTATAGAATAATATAAAACCTAATGTTGGATACTTTAAATATTTTGGGTGCAAGGTTTATATCTTGAATACTAAGGAAACCCTTTGTAAGTTTGACCCAATGGTTGATGAAGGAATCTTTATTGGGTATTCTGCTACTTCTAGAGCTTATAAAGTGTTTAATAAAATGTTAAGGATTATTGAAGAATATTTTCAAGTGAATTTTGATGAAATTGATCCATTTAACCATAATATAATTCAAAAAAATGAAGTTATTGATTCTTTTAATAACTTGAGTATTGATCCTTATAATGATAAGTTTGAAAGTAAACTAGAATATGATCAGAATCAATCCAATTTTGAATAACATGAAACTATAGAACCTGAAAGTGTCTTAGATGGAAAACCTAGAACTTTAAAATACTACCCTTTATATACTATTATAGGATACCTAGGTGAAGGAGTTAGTACTAGGAGAAATATAGGAAACTTAGCTTAGTTATTTTCCTTCCTATCCTAGTTTAAACCTAAGACTATAAAATAAACCTTAAATGATGATATTTGGGTGTTATCTATTTATAAATAGCTATACTAGTTTAAGAGGAATGGAGTTTGGGAATTATTTGATAGGCCATCGAACCATCCATTGATTGGAACTAAATGGATCTTTATGTATAAACAAGATAAAAAGGTATAATTACTATGAGTATGGATAAACTAGTTGTTAAGGGTAATAACCAGGAGGAAGGAATAGAATATGATGAAACCTTTTCATCAGATTCTAGTCTTTAAACCATAAAGATACTTTTGGACTATGCATCACATATTAAATTTAAATTATTACATATATATGTTAAATATTATTTTTTAAATGGCTATTTAGTGAGGTAATTTTATGTTGAGCAACCTATGGTTTTTGAAAATCCTTATCTACCAAATTATATTTTTAACTTACTAAATATATTTATGTACTTCAATAAGCACCAAGAGGATTGGTATAATATATTGAGTTATTTTCTTCTAAAAAATGGTTTTTCAGTAGGGTTAGTTGATCCTACTCTTTTTAAGAAAAAATATTTTCAATATTTTATAAGTTTGAGTCTATATAGATGATGTGATTTTTGGTTCAAATAATCAAAATATTTGTAATTATTTTTCAAAACTTATGAAAAATGAATTTGAAATGAATGTATTGAGAGAATTGAATTTATTTCTTGGATTTAAAATAAATAAAAAGGGTTTTGGAAAAGTTTTAAATCAAAATAAATATATTATTAATTTATTAAAAAAAATAGGCTTGAAAATGGTAAGTCATATACAACTCTCATGTATACTAATGTAAAAATTGAGTTGGATGATGTTGGAAAATGAGTTAGCAATAAGTTATATAGAGTTATGATAGTTTGTTTATTATATCTTACTATTAGTTGACTAGAAATCATGTTTTCCATTTTCCATTGTGAAATATTTCAATCAAACCTAAAAGAGTACCATCTAACTGATGTTAAAAGAATTTTTAGATATTTAAAAGGAACTGTTTTTCTATCTCTACTTTATCCAAAAACTTTTGGTTTTGATTTAATTTCATATTCAGATGTTGATTTTAGATTGTGTAGATTAAATATAATAAACACCTCAGATACTTGTCACTTTTTAGGAAAATGTATGGTTTCATGGTCTAGTAAAAAAGAAACATTTGGTTCCATTGTCAACCACTGAAGAATAATACATATCTACTGGTAGTTTTTGTGCATAATTTTTGTGTATGAAATACACACTTCTAGACTTTAGACTTGATTTTGATCATATTTCTATTTTATGTGATAATACTAGTGTAATTAATATTTCAAGAAAACCTATGAGTCATTCTAGGACTAAGAATATTGATATATAACATCATTTTCTAATGGATCATTTCCCAGAAGGGGATATTGTTGGATGTGCACAAAAAATGTACATGCATGAGATGTATGTACACATGCACGAATGATGCATGTATTTATCATGCGTTCAATGCACAAGAATAATATATATATATATATATTATTCATTTCTCTAGGTTTTTTTCATCAGTTGATATTCTTTATGAGTGAATAAAGTCTTTGCATTAAATTCATTGAAAACATTTAATGAATTATCCCCAACGGTCAAAAATTCATATGATGTGAGGATCCTCAAGAATTGGCTATAAAATAGGATTAGGACCTCTTCTGTTTGGGATATGAAAGCAATATCTTCCTTCTAAAATCTCATTATCTATTTTGATAAGGTATTATAACCCCTTCGGATATAGGGTATCCTCACAAAGCATTTTTGTATCCAAGTTGTTAGTGTATCACCTTGGTGGCAAGGTGATTATGTTCACTACTCTTCATGATCTTCCTCAAACACACTCCTCCAAAGGAAGATATAAATATCTTCAACCTTCTAATACTAGGTACTCTGTTTATAGTATGATTTACATGTTATTTCTTGAAGATAGATTTTCCTGTGTTTTAGGTTTTCTTACACTTAAAATGATCTTTATATTATCATAAAAAATCCCATAAGTGGTATCACAACATTTTCTTCAAGTTTTTAACATGATTTAATCACTTGTTTTTAAAGAAAATAAATACATCATTTTTTAAAAATTGGAGAAGAGTACAGACCGTTTTGTGAGTTGTGTAAAGGTAAATTAGATTTACTCTTACATAGGTCGATTGCATAACGTTAAAACTTTGAATTAGCTTTATACAAATGTTTTTTTAAGGGTATATATACAATTACCCTTACACATAATGGTATTAAAATAGTTGTGTACTGGTCATTCTTTTTACCTTAACATTGCGTGTGAAATATAGTGAGTTCCCTTATACAAAGGATTTGCATAAGGATAATACCTTTACATGAAGGGGGATGTGTAAAAGTAATATGTGTATTACCTTTATGCATTGGTTTTAATACTGGGATATATAAATTTAACCTTTATATTACCTTTACATAGGCTTCGAAAAACTTAATTTACCCTTACACGGAATAGTGGGTATTGCATAAGGGTAAATAAATTTTTTTTTTAAATTGTATTTTAACATATTAAATGTTTTTAATGGTTTATAAATCATGTTAAAAGGTATTTTAGTAATATTTAATTTATATAAAATTTATTAATTAATTAATTAATTATAGATTTTTTATAATTAATTAAATAAATATTTTTGAAACATTATTCACAAATATTAAAGGTTGATATTTTAAAATACCTTTTAAAAAATTAAATGGAACACCTTATAATCTATAAATAAATGGTTTATTTATAAATCATAAGAGGTGATTTATAAAGTGTTTATAAATTGAAAAATATATGATATTTTGATTATATAAATTTTTATATAATAGATATTGAATTATAAAATGTTTATAATTCATGAAATTTCATATGAATTCCATTTAATATATAATATGAAATTTTTCATATTGAAATTAATATAAAAGATTATATTATTTCTAAATTATAAAATATTTATAATTAGAATTTATTTATGAATAGTTCATAAATGTCTCATGTTTTGGAAAATAAATAATTTATTTATTTATTTGTAAAATTTCTTTGATATTCATGTTTAGTAAATAATTTATGAAATATGAATATTGTGTATTCCCATTTATATGATAAATTGATTATAGGATAGTGCCCTACATATCATGCTAGGTTTGATATCATAAAATTTAATTTTCATCTACCTTGACCTTGGTTTGTATTTTTAGTTATGAGCTTGAGAATAGTTATTGGGCATATTTTTCATATATTATGTGTTACGTTTTTCATGAATTGAATTGTCTCATGAGTAAAATATCCCCAATTAGAGGCACTTGGGGTTGGACCGTCTACTTTCCTGGAGGCTTTTCTTGGTTGAGAAAGTGAAAAGGGTTGGCTATCTGTCGCTCCGGGCTTACTCATGTGGTGTTTTTCAATATCATATAACTCTATGACTTTAAATGAAGTGATCATGTACCTTATAAATATAATGCATTTGGATATGTATGAATATACTTGACTTCTTTTTTTGGGTGATTAAAATGGACTTATGGGTTGTCTAAAGAGTTATACATTAATGTGGTGTGAACGCATTAATTTAATGGATGGAATGAAGATTTCCAAAATAGAATTGATAGAATCATGAATACACAAAATGAAATAAAACATGAAAAGATAAAAATTATATAGGATATAATAGTTATTAATTTAATATGAATAAAATGTATATTAAATTGATAGGAATAAAAACCCCTAAATACTAAGTCTGATATTCCTTCTAAAGAAACACTTTCCAAGACCCCTCTCATCCAACCGAGTAGTTTCACACCAATGTGGGGTTCCCTTAGATTATCTTATGTAAGGCAAGAAATTAATGAGTGACTCGGGATTATTCAACAAGTAGTTTCATTCCAAAGTGAGGTTCCCCTAGATTGTCTTGTGTTAGATTGTTTTTTATGTTTTTTTGTTACACTTATCTGGGAAACCCCAAGGTTTGGGATACCATAGGAATATATTTGAGTGAATCCATATAATGGATTTGTATAAGTGGTTATCTACTCAACCATCCAAGAACCACAATTGTTGTTACTATGATTTCACCCTACCTAAATAACTAAATAAATTAGTTTCATGCTAAAGAGGGGTCATTGCTCGGTGAAATATGGATCATGAATCACTAAATTAATATGATATATGTGTTTATCATTTATAGTGGAAGCACCTTATTTTAAATCCTTTAATGAAAAGATATAATACCTGATACTCACCTACTGATAAGTCTTTGTTGTAGATTATGGCATACTTTACACTAATCATATTGATATCATTAATAGGTTTGACCTATAAATTTGTTAAAGGTTAGTATCTAGGATTGATAAGAGTTATCAAGGATAATCATTTAGAGTACCCAAATATGAATGTTATAAAAATCAATTTCTCAAATTTTGACTCGTGGGTATTAGATATCGGGTGTTCATCATGTTGGTCTGAGACTAACTGCACTAAGACTTGATAGGTGGTTGAATTGAGTCCTTTGAAAATTTATTCACTTAGAAAACCACCCTCTTTAAAGATATTATTACTTTTGGTATTTTCTTAACACAATAATATAGTATAAATAAAATCTCAAATAAAAATTAAAACATAGATATTTATAGTGGTTTGAGGAAAAAAAATCCCCTAGTCCACTCTACCAATGCTAAAATCCAAGTGCTTGGTTATTTTCACTAGACTAATCCTTTTTGGGGGATTGTAAGTCCTTTTACTAGGGACTACATCACTTATTTAAAGTATTCAACACTTGGTATAATAGTAGTAACTTTAAATCATGATCCAATAAGTCTTTATAAACAATATTCATCAAGGTTATTTTTCTCAAAACCTTCATAGAAAAAGATGGAATAAATAGATTGTTTGCATATGAGGCTCATAGTTGTAAGATACAACTAAAAAATGAGAATAAAACTCTAGGATAGATGATGATAATAAAATTAATCTTGAAGAGAGTCTTATAAAACAATTAAAATAATGGTGTTGATAGTTTAGTTGTATATCTTGAAGCTTATTCTTCTTTTTCAAGTAAAATGGCCAATGCATAAGAAGATTAAATAGTTAGTCGTTGGATAATAGTTTAGGTGATTTTTTTCTTCTCATTATTCACTTTTCCACTCTTAAAATCGATGATGAAATTCATAAAAAACTTCTCTTTTAAATGCACAACATCATATCCATAAATCTAGGATTGTAACTTAAATTCCACACGTCCTTTCCTTAAAAATTACCTTATAAATATTTCTGACCATTAAATTATCTTTGTACTTGTTTCTTTACTTGGTACTTACAACTTATTATAATCATTTTTACCATAAAGAGTTAATGCAACATTTAATGAATTTGTGAAAACATTAATTCCCACTAAAAGTGCACCAATGGTGATAAATATAAGGTTATAGAATGATGTTGTCAATTTTAGATCACTACATAGCTTAATTTTATAGATTTGAATTCACATAGCCAAATTGATCCATGTAACCATTATTCACATATCCAATTTATCTATGTATCCAAATTTGTGTAGGCCTTATTCACATAGACAATTTTCTTTATGTATCCTTCTTGCTCATGTATCTGAATTCAACATAGATGAATAAAATACATAGCTAATTGGAACTGCATATTTGATTTAACCATGTATCCAAATCACATAGCAGATTACTTCATATAACTGATTCATGTAGTTGTTTTATCTATGTAGTTGATTTTTCTTGTAGATGATTCATCGATGTTGAATATTTCTATGTATCTAATTTCATGACATATCTCTTTCATGTAGGTGTTTCCTTCACATAGTCAATTAACATATCCAATTGTTCAATGTAGTCATTTATCCACATAGCCAAATTCATCATGTAGATAATCTTCCATACTTAGGATAATTTCAAAAAACTTCCAAAATTTGAAAATTTAATAGCCGAATGACTTAGATAATGATAAAACCTACTGAACATACTTAAAAATAAAAACATCAATAACATATGGAGAGTATTTGAGATCATAAAAACCTAAAGTACATAGAAAATGTTGGAACAACATTAGTAGTCCACCAATCTCCCCATTTTTGAAGATCACAAAACCTATAAGACATTAAGCGCAAAAATTTTAAATGGTTTTTACAGAATTTTATAGAAAACTAAATAATATATATATTTATTTTAAAATGCCATTTTTATCATTCTATTCTCACCCTTAATTTGACACTTCTCCCCAGAAGGTTACTTATCACCTTTGTATTACTTGGGAAAACTTATCCCCCTTTTGTGTCATTAAAAATGAAGGGAATAGAGATGAAAAAAATTAATTTAGAACTTAGAGTAATGAACTTGTTAATTATAAATCTAAAAAATGTTTAAAATTAGAGAAATAATGGAATTCAGTAATAAAAATAAAGAGAGTAGCAACATTAAATGAAAATAATTTCTAATAAAATCAAAATAAATATATAAAGATTAATTTCATTAATTTTCAAAATTTATAAAAAAATACATCAACTCGACACCCACAAAAATATAAATAAAAAATACTAGTTAGAATACTTGGGCTTATAGATAGTGTCAAACTGAGAGGGTGGTTTGGGAATAGGTAACTTAGAAGTAGGAGAGGTCCGAGAGGTAGTAGGAGGGTCCATCACTGGTGAAAATACTAATTTCCCAAACTCTGTAGTATCATGGGTTTCTTATCCAATAACTAATTTATCCCTTGGATCTTGAGTAAGTGTGTCAAGAACTCCTTCACAATTTCTAGTAGCAATACTGGAATCATAAGTACTAGCAACATAAAAAACTATTTTCTTTAGAGGTCCATAAGGTGAATCTTATTGACTAGATCACTCAAAAGTTAAGGTAGCATCCACTTTGGATTAATATTTCTTATAAATGATGGTCGGATCATAATTTGTATCAACTCTCAGTCTGGTACCATGAAAGGTATCTAGAGGATCTATTCTAAGAGTTATTATTTCTCTTAGATAGAACAAGTCATCTACACACATTTATATACTCTTGATTATATTTGACTTATAGAACTCAATAATAATAGTATATGTCTGCCTATGAATTTGGGAAATTGAGGAGAGACCATTGTTCATAATTCCCTAGAAGGATTCAAGCTGACCAGAAGTGAAACTCTAAGGAGCACTAAATAAGGGAGCATGCTAAGAACTAGATAAAGCATCTGGAAGGTATAAATATAGCTTCTTTAGAATATGTTCCATGGATCCTTGTACACTTATTAGTCTTTCATTCATAGATTGTACCTTCCTTTCAATAT
This sequence comes from Viscum album, assembly GCA_963277665.1. Lineage (NCBI taxonomy): Eukaryota > Viridiplantae > Streptophyta > Magnoliopsida > Santalales > Viscaceae > Viscum > Viscum album. The sequence goes on along the minus strand of OY728146.1, from coordinate 1,896,464 downwards.
TTCCTTTATTTTTGACTTAAAACTTTGAATCCTAGTTATTACATCCTAAGATATATCATATTGGACCATAGGAATATTTTGAATCATGTCTCTTCAAGAAGAAACTAAAACTCCATGTTTATTGAACTTTGACTTGGTATCACATAAATTGTTTTGTCCACTCATTTGGAATTTCAATTAATCAAGATATTTTTAACTAACCTTATAAATAACTTGGTGCATAAAAGGGACTATCTAAAGATTCTTGATCAAGTATGTATATGTTTCTAAGATCCCAACTAATTTTTCAAAAATCAACTTTTCATACAGAACTATCCTTGAGTTTTTTTACCACATTCTTATAGGATGTCGATTCCATTTTTAACTCAAGGTAATCTCATCTAATATTATTTAACTTGGTCAATAGAGCACAGGTAAAGGTTTTCGTTTTAGAACAATCAGACCACTTACTTACAAAAGGTGCATCTTCATACACACAAGGAGGGGTTGATGGCATAGGTGGTGTATGAGAATGATCAACAGTCTCTATAATCACATCTCTAGATCTATCTCCACTATCAGGTGATCCAAGAATAATTAGATAAATCATATTATGGTCAGACTCAATTTTAGGTCTTCCTTCGGCATCTAACACTCTAGGAATAGTTTCAACTAGCCTTTCCTCAGGAACTACATCATTTGTCTCAAAAACCAGTTTAACATGCCAAACTACTTCAACAACTTCAATAATATCAGCTTCTCATCTTTGAACTATCACTACCACAGTAGGACTGACTTTAGAAAAATGAGGCTCTGGTCTAGTAGCCATTGTCTCTTGCACCTCCCTAATAGGCACCATCTCATTTGGTGCTTCATCCCTAGGTGGTGAGGTTTTGGATGAACCCTCCTAAGTCGCACCTTCCTAATCAACATGTCTCAAATAATTTGAATTTTTGTCCTAATAATATCTAATGGTCTTTAAAATAATTGCATAAAGGGTATTATTTCTATGGAATTTCACTATGTCTCTCTCAATGAGATTCACCTCCTTCTTTAGAACCATGAAGACAATCCTACCATAGTGGTAATAATTAAACTTTTATTTCCCTTTAAAACATTGATACATAAAACATATCATATACCTTGTAAAATTTAGGTTCATATTATTGATCAGGATATATAAAATATACATATCTTGAAATAATACATTTTCCATTTCACTAGCTCTTTGGGAAATCCCAGACTGAATAAACCTATAAATAACCTTCCACTCAGGCTCTAAATACTTTACTGACTTCCTTTTGAAGGAAGAAGTTGCAAATAGGGAATTGAAAACTTCATTTAGTCCCAATGAACACATAAAAACCAAAGTCTAGCTAAAATTGAACTCCCCCTCACAAGGATAATGAAAGGTTTCATCCAAATCCACTGGAAAAACTAACATGTATTTCCCATTTGCATTCGATGAAATAACATACTCTATTTTACCAAAATGGAACTTTTAATTCTTTGTAAACTCATTCACTTCTTCCTCAAACAAGAAACCATAATTTATCTCATCAAAAACAAACTATGAACCTTAAAACTAAAGTACCTTCTTTAGTAGAATTTATATAGTCATCAACCAATCCATATTAATGGATTTTCCAGTAACAACCCTACATGGGGAACCACCTGACTTTGATTTCTTGGAAGAACTAGTGATTACATCATCTCCACGCTTAGACTTTCCCAAGGTAGAATATAAATAAAAGGTCTTGAGGGTATTGAGAGAGATGAGGAGGAAAAGGAGAAATGGTTTGTTTTCTTAGGTAAAGCACACAGTTGAAGGAAGAGAGGGTCGAGGGACAAATGATATTTAGGTCATGGACCTGATTTTCAAAAGGATTACATACACAATTTAGAATTTGGGTCAATTATGACATAAAATAAATAAAATAAAAACTAAAAGAAGGCACTTTATTTTCTAAAAACACAACTGGATTAATTTAAAAAATGAATCAGAATATATTAACTTAATTTTCATAATGGAATGAAAATAAATCATTCATAAAATAATGCATAAATTAAAATTCAAAGAAATAAGATAAATAAAACTTATATAAATTCAAATAGTCTGATGTATCTTTTAATAAAATAAAAAATGATCATATGCAAGGGGATTAGTAAAAATATATACTAATTAGTTATTTGTATAGATAAACTCAAGAGTAATATCACATTTTTTAGTGTGATCTCTTGGGAAATGATGCCTTAAATCTATATGCTTAATTCTTGAATGATTTATCAAATTTGTTGAAATGTTGATAGCACTAGTTTAATCATATTTTATTGATACTTTATTATAATTAAATCCAAAATACATTAAGGTGTGTTTCATCCATAATACATGCGCATATAAACTACCACCAATAATATATTCTGATTTAATAGTAGATAATGCAACTGATTATTTTTTCTTACTAAACTGAGATACTAGGTATTTACTTAAAAAATGGTAGGTTCCTAAAGTACTCTTTCTATCTAGTCTACAACCACTAAAGTTGGCATCATAATATAAAGAGAAATTAAAATTATAAGTTTTTTTAGAAAAAGTAATAAAATATAAATTGTTTCTTTTAAATATCATAAAATTATTTTGGTGGATTTTAAATGATATTCCTTAGGATTTTCTTGAAATATAGCACATAATTATACTGAAAACATAATATCTGGTCTACTGGTAGTCAAATATAATAGAATCCCAATTATTCCTCTATCTAACTTATTTTAAATTGGTTTCCTTGATTTATCCAAGTTAATCATTTCATTAGAACTCATAAGAGTTATATATACTTTACCACCTTCATGTCCAAATCTTTTAAGTAATCCAAGTATGAATTTTATTTGATTTGGAACATTCCCAAATTATTTTTGATAAATATGAAAACCTATAAAATAGTTTAACTCACCCATCATTCTCCTTTTAAATTATTTTTACATGAGTTTTAAAAATTTATTAAACAGTTTTTTGTTTGTAGAACCAAAAATCACATCATCAACGTGTATATGAACTAAAAATATATCTAAAGATAAAGTTTTCTTAAATAGAGTAGGATCTTCCTTTCCTACTAAAAACCCATTTTATAAAAGAAAAGAACTTAAATGTTCATAAAAAGCTCTAGGTGCTTTTTTAAGACCATATAGAGATTTGGAAAGTTTGAAAAGTGGATTTGGAAAATGAGGAATTTAAAAACCATGAGGTTATTAAACATAAACTTCCTTCATAAAAAACCATTTTAAAAATAATATTTTTCATCCATCTGATATAATTTGAAATTCATATGTGATGTATAGTCTAAGAGAAACTAAATGGATTCTAGTCTAGTTATAGGTGAAATAGTCCTCTTCATAATCTATACCTTTTCTTGGTTATATCCTTTAGAAACTAGTGTAAACTTATTCCTAGTTATCACATCATAATCATCCTTCTTATTCCTAAAAACCTATTTTGTTCCTATAATAGGATAGTAATATGGTCTATTAACTAATTCTCATGCCATATTCCTCTTAAAATAGTTTAATTATTCTTATATTTCTAAAACCCATCTCTCATCATTTAAGGCTTACTCTATATTCTTAGGTTATAATTAATATAGAAAGTTAGAAAATTATACAATATTCCCTACACTCCTAATCTTAATACCTTAATTTAAGATTCCAATAACTGTTTTTAAGGGATGGTTCTTAAAGGTTCTATGTTGTCTTAGAAATTCACTTTCTAGTTCACTGTGATCCATACATTTAGGATTTGGTTTAGAAAAATCAAGTTCTAACTCAACATCCTTTTTATTGTTAAAGAGAGTTCCATGACTCATGTTTACAAAAGAATCACTTAGCTTATCATCTTGAGTCATTTTGTAATCAAAAGGATTTATTTCATCAAATTTCATATGAGTTGATTTTTCAATAATATTTGACCTTTTTTTTGAAAAATCTATATGACTTAGAAGTAGTAGAATATCCAAGTAATATTCCTTCATCATCCTTTGGATAAAATTTAAAAATATTATCATTGGTATTTAGAATATAAACCTTGAATTCAAACACTTTAAAGTATCCATCTTTTGGTTTTCTATTATTCCATATATTATATGGTGTTTTCTTCAAAATAGTTCTAATTAAAACGTTTTTTATGACATAACATGTTATATTTACAACCTCATCCCAAAAATGAGTAATCATGTTATATTCACATAACATTGTTCTAGAAATTTATTACAAATTCTTATTCCTCCTTTCAACAACACCATTTAGTTGAGGTGTCCTAGGGGAAAAAGTGTGTGTGATACCATGCTTTGAACAGTAGGAATTGAACTCAAGGTTTTCAAATTCTCCTATATGGTTACTTATTATAGAAATAATTTTTTCATCTTTCTCTTTTTGAACCAATTTAAAAAAACTTGTAAAAATAGAACATGCTTCACTCTTAACACTCAAAAATAAAACCCATGTAAATATAGAAAAATCATCAGCTAGAATATAAAAAAATCCTCTTAGGCATGTAGTTCTAAATGGAACAAATAAATATATATGAATAAGTTCTAGGGATATTTAAGTAGTAACCTATTTAATTGGTTTGAAAGATAACTTGTGTTGCTTTCTTATTTGATATGCATCAAAGAGTTTCTTTTTATTCAATTTGAGTTGAGGTTAATTTAAAAAGAAATTCCTTTTAGACAATTTTCTCAAAGAATATACATTAAAATTTCCTAGTCTTCTATGATAAATCCAATATTCATTTGTTTCAACATTTAAACATATTAATTTTTGTCTAATAAAAGAATTAAGATATAAATTATAGACATTCTTCATTCTATGTGTCTTAAATTTAATAATTTTATCTTTAAAAAACATGCATTATTAGAAAAATAAACAAAATAAACTTCATTATAAAGTTGTAAAACACTTATTAGATTGTTCTTTGATCCTTACACATAAAGAACTCTTTTGATGAGAACTGAGTTTGGATTACGAACTGATCCAAATCCTATAATCTTGCCTTTAGAATTGTCACCAAGAGTGACATAGCCTCCATAAATTTTTTATAAGGAGTGGAAATTAGAGAAATATCCACTCATATTCTTTGAGAATCCACTACCCATATACCATTTATCATGTATTCTCTTGGACATTTTCCCCTCATCTATGTTCACTATAAAACACATGTTGGTATTTTTCTTAGAATGTTCAAGTTCTGAATATAAAGATGTGACATCACTAGAATCCTATAAAGCACTCCATGTGGATTTCATAGCCTTATTGGATTTATTATTCCAGAAAAACATTTTGAAACACTTTTTATTAGACTTCCTATTGTCATGTAGCTATTGAAAATTCAGTTTGGGGTATCCAAGATTATTTCATTCATTTAATATTACCTTTTTTGAGTTTCTATCATGCTTATTTAACTTATTTAAGGGTTTCTTGAAACCTCTTCTATTATTATAGAACTTTTTTAACGTTCTAGATAAGTGAGAAATCTCACTATCTGAAGAAAAACTATTTGAGTTTTCTTTATCCGATGACTTATCCATTTGTATCTCTTTACTTTTCTTATCATCTTTTGAAGTTGAAACTTTTAGAGTAGAATTCTCCTTATTAACCTATCTATGCTCTCTAGATTTAGCTTCCATCTTAGAATCATACATAATAAGAGTTATAATGAAATATTTTATTTTAAAATTATTTAAATCTATGGATTTCCTAATGGAATCAAATATTACACTCCATCTAGTTGGCATAATTCTAAGGATTTTCAAATCATAATATGTTTCAGGAATGGGTACTAAAGAAGAAACAATATTTACCACCTCAGTAAGTCTTCCATTAAAATGAGATATGATCTCTCCTTCCATAGTTATTAAATTATCAAACTTAACCTTGGTAGTATTATATCTTATATCTTGCACATTTTTTGCACCTTCATAAGCAATTGAAATAGTAATCCACATTTTATTACCTGTTTCACATTGTGAAACTTGGTTAAATTCATTAAACCTAGTTCACATATTATAGAATTCATAGATTCAAATTTCATATCATAGTTAGCTTCAATATCATTATCACATGTTTTAGGTTGTGTCTTTGGAATTTTATAATCCTTTATTACTTTAAGATGAACCTTCAGATCAATATTCTTCAAATATATTATCATTCATGCCTTCTATAAACCATAATTCTCACCATCAAAGTAGGGAGATATTACAATTTACATAACTTCTTTATTATTAGTCATAATATCCATTTATAAGAAGATATTTATACTTAAAACTTTAAAAGTTGATAACTCAAAATTCATATCCTTTGATACCAATTTTTGGTCGGATACTGACTGCACTAAGACTCAGGAGTAGGGTGAATTGAGTCCTTTGAAATTTTCTTCACTTAAAAAAACTACCATATTTAAATATATGATTAATTTTGATCTTTTCTTAACACAATAATGAATTGGAAATAAAATCTCAAAGAAAATATATTATAAATATATATTTATAGTGTTTTTGGGATCATAAATCCCCTATTCCACTCCACCAATGCTCAACTCCAAGAGCTCGGTGATTTTCACTAGACCAACCATTTTTCTAGGGACTATCATTCCTTTCACAAGGAATTCATGATTGAGTACAAGTAATCCAAACCTGGTATAATAGTAATAGATTTTAATTGGGATCCAATAAGTATTTATAAACAACAGCCTTCAATGTTCTTTTGGCAATAACCATTATAGAAATAGAGAGAATAAATAGAGTCTTTATAGATGAGGCTCATAGTTGTGAGATACATCTGATAGATGAGAAGAAAACTCTAGGAAAGATGATAAGAATAAAATGAATCTCAAGGAGATTATTCTAAAACAATTTCAAATATTATCTTTGTAACGACCCAAACTTTTTATTAATATTTTTTTCCTAAATTTTGTGTGTTATTTTATTTTATACTCAACAAAACTATATTCTTTAATTAATGAAGTGAGTATAATTAAATGAGACCGTTGGGTTTCGACTGTTATATGACCATTGGTAAATATGACCATTGGAAGCTAAACTCTTAAAGTTACAATTTTTTTGTTTATAAATACAAGTGATCTTGTTAAATTAATACATAAAGAAGATTCGATGGCCTCATCCAGTAGACTCGGGCCATTCGAAGCCCATCTGACGGAACTTGACAAGGAGGTAGCACCACTGGGATTTACTCTGGACTAATCCCAAGACAAACTTCATCATGTGAAGCTTGAACAGAATCACCTATGGGAGAATTTCAAGCTAATAGAGGTCACCACTCAGGAAATGTTGGCCGAGTTGCCCCAAGATTTTATCACCTTAGAACACCTTACACTTAGGTCATATGCTGGTGTTATATGGGGCTATGTAATGAGACCTTATTTGATTTGTGTAATCCTTTGATATAAATAAGATTGTTTTTTCATATTATGGTGAAGTTTGTGAATTTCAAATGTCCAGATAAATATAGGATGTATATTATTGATGAATTTTGGGAAAAAGGGATATTTTAAAATATTTATGTAAACCTTAAATAATTAATAATGTGTAATGATTTTAAAAAAATGGTCCTCTACAGTTGTGTTCGGTAAGAAATTTAGAGTCTAATAAGATCAACATAATTTTTGGGGAATAGTAAAATATGAATAGTAATTTTATGCTTATGATTAGTAATTTGACCAAATTGATTAGTAACCTCACTTAAGAAAGTATTAGTATAATTTAGGCACCTTGATTAGGTAATGTGATTTAATAAAATAAGTAAATAACTGTTTCAGAAATTATTAGTTATGTATTAGTTTTCTTTCGGGTGAATAGTGTTTTTATTTAAAAATTAAATTAAAATTATTTATAAAATTATTTTCATAAAATTTAATTCTTTTTTGAATTTAGAGCATCGATATTAGGTTAAGGTGAATTTTTGGGATTTTTCTGAAACAATTGAATTTTCATTGAATAGTGTTTTTACTTAAAAATTAAATATCTCATAATTAGAAAATTATTTTCATAAAATGGAGTTCATTTTTTAATTCAGAGAATCGATATTAGTTTAAGGTGAATTTTTTGGATTTTTCTGAAATAGTTGAAATTTTCTGTGAATAGTGAAATTATAGTTTTGAGTTTCAAGTGTTTAATGACATCATTAGGGATGTAATAATCATGTAATATTTCTAGTCGACTTATGAATAGTAATATAATCTATGAGGTGTCCCAAGTGGTCAATACCATGGGAAAATACCATGGGCAAGCCCATGGTTTTTCCAATACCACTGATGAGGTGTCCCTTGGAAATTAATGATATGTTCACTCACTTATCCTATAAATAGCAAGCCATTCCTTCATCCATTTCATTCCAAAATCCTCCTCAATAAAGTTCTCGTATTTTTACCTCCCAATGTTCCCTCAATCCTCCCAAGGTCCCGACCTTCAAGCTTTCGAAGTTACTTTTCTAGGTAAGGGATCCTTTCACCCTCCTCTTTTAAGTCATGACTTCCTTTATGTTATGTCTTATAGTTCCATTTTATTATATGTGGGATTGTTCTTATATATATTTACTACTATCCATTTCATGTAAAAATTATGAGAGACATTTTCCGCTCTCATCAATTGATTTTCTGAATTTTTAAGTGATGTCGTTAGACTGCCGAATTTTCGTAAAAGAAATCACACTTTCTCTTTCTTTTCAAGTTTCCTTTTCATGTGGTGTGTCATTCAAATATCCACACCATGATCTTATTTATTTTTATTCTATCCCTATACTAAAAAATGATCCATTTATGTATGGGATATTCTTGTCCCAGCTCCTTTATTATTTTCTAAAACCAAGTTATATAGTCTTTATGCTGCAGAAATTTCGTCTCAAAATTTCTCTTTTTCTTTCAAGAAATTCTCTTGTTTTATATATGTGAATACCCAAACCTATTTCGTTTCTATGGGTGCTCACAAATATATAAAGATTATATATTTGATTCTGTAATTTACATACATATAACCCTCACTCCCTTTCCATGGGTTATAAATGACATAATGATTTTATTTTTAAGAACTTTTAAAAACGTCACGATCTTGAAATGAAACCCATTTCTTTTATTCTCCATGGGTTATTTATGAAATGTTTGATTATGATATATTTGGATCACATGAAATTAAAGACATATTAATGGTGCTCCCTGATAGCACTCCAATGCATTGGGTAAAGAATTAATCTCTAGAGATGAAAAGTTTCACGATACCGTGGTGAATAACCTTGGTAATTTTTATGACACCTTGGGGATGGACCTTGGTGATATGTTCATGAATGTCTAAATGAAATTTTGTATCCACATATTCACGTTATGTTTTAAGTACTTTTAATTATGATATGCCTATTCTTTCATTGCTCTTGTCTTTGTGTTTTTATCAAGTTCGTATTGATATCACAAGTAAACTGATTTCCTTGTTTAACCTTACTAGGCCTTCTGTTCACCCTTTCCTTTGAATGTATGTCTAGAGGTTATGAGATGCAGTAATTGTACTTAGGATGAACTTATGATGAATCCTTACAAGTAGATTAGAAGAATTTTTTATGTTGTTTTCAAGTGTTTTTGTTCCTGATTTCCAAGACACTAGACTTTAAAGATCCTCTATTTGTAAAATGTCATGAAAAGTTATGTATTAAAAAGGCAGGATTTCACAGTTGGTATCAAAGGATAGTTTAGTTTTTTTTAAAGGAAAATCCCTGGATTATTATTGAAAAAAGAGAATTCAAGATAAATACAAAGAAGGGAGTGAAAACAAAAAGTACTTAGTTCCCTTTATCATAGTGGCCAAGTTTTTTCCTCAGCTTGTCCCCTATGATACGCTCTTTATTCCTCATATCAATCCAAAGATTGGAACTGATACGTCCTTGACCTCTTCCTCTACCATAGGCTTCATGGATCTCCTTAGCTTGTTACAGAAGAGTTTCTACATCGTCATCCGAGCTATCCTCTTGAGCCTCTTCCTTCCTCTTCATTTGTTCTTGCTTTTCTCTTTTCTTTTGGCTTCAGGTTCTAGCATGCTGCCATTCATCATCATTGTCCTTCTTCTTCTGATCTTATTTTCCTGATGTTTCCTGCACACAAATAGATTCTTGCAGAATAGATTCCCCTATTTCTTTACTCACCTTTACATCAGTATTTTTCTTCAGTTTTTTGGGGTTCCAGCCATGACAGATGACTCCATTTGTGAATTCATAATGGTATTAGTAGCCATTGCAGCCTCCCCATGGTGTGAGTCAGGATCATCATAGAAAATATGTGTGGGGGATTTCAAAACAGGAGCAGCCATAAGATGATCATTGGTCTGGACAATATTCTTGTCTAGACCAGTCAAAACAGGAGACTGATCTGCCATTTCTTCATGGACAGGTTTAACAGCACAAAGAGCATTTGCAGATTCAGCAGAAATTTTGTAAACAACTTCAGTAAGAGAAGGACTTGGCAGTGAATAAACCTGGACAGATTCCTTGACTAGACCAGCCAAAGTATACTGATCCGGATTCTTAGAATCAGAGGCAACACTGATTGAACATTAGTGGAGAAATGCAGGCTCAGAAGCATGTGTATGCACTATATCAGAATTTTCATTTTGAAGTTTTTCCATAGTGGCCACATTATCAGTACAGAGAGATTGCAAGGCTGAGAGCCCGGGTTTTCCTTCTTCCACAATGTCAGCCCAAGACTTTTTGGAAGTTGGCATTGTGGAGCTATTTTGAACAATCAAATCAGAGGATTTCCTGGGTGAAGGAGCCCTTTTCTGTTCATGCAACATGTTTTTCAGATTGGGGCATGATTTAGCATCATGACCCTTCATAGAGAAATTTGAACAAATAAGACTCTTTCTATAGTTAGTGGAGTCATGCCCTAAAACTTTACAATCCAAACAATATCTTGGTAGGTTTTCATACTCAATTCTCAAACTTATTTCTTCCTCATCAGTAGATAAACAGATCTTATCAATTAAAGGAGATGAGAGATCCACCTCAACTAAACATCTAGCAAAATGCCCATATCTGGCCAATTTTGTTTCTTTATCCATTCTAATGGGAACTCCTATAGCCAGATAAATGTCATAAAGGATCCTAGGGTGCCATAGGATCCAGTTTAAACCAAAAAATTTGACCCAGACTTGTGCAACAGTATTTCCCATCTCCAAAGGGTTGAAGGATCTGTCCCACTCACGAATGTGCAAAGCCCCAGGCTTGAATGAGATGGAACCAAATCCCCAGGCTCTTAATTTTAAATCTTCTGAAGGAAAAATCAAATGGTAGAATCCATTACCGAGAGAGATACAGTTCCAGGTATCAAAACCCCAGATATCAACTATTCGTGATTTGAGATAGTCTAACTTCCAGGGTTGCGAGCCCTTCGGCAAGATCAGACTAGCGATGATAGAGTGAGCCCCCAACTTCAATCTCTCAGCTACCGCAGCAGCGTCGGCTTTGACATGTGCAACTGAACCCTTCTTCTTGATACCTGCATATGAATCCTTGAAATGGGAAAAGGAAAGATTATTCTGACCATCTTTAACTGGATGTTGCTTGCGAAGATCATGCTCTAGTTCCTTAATCGCTTCCACAAAAGAGAACCCCTTTGAATTACCCTCAAGTGTCTGCTTCTGTTGCGAAGGATTGGACTCATCGGGGGTTTTGAAAACCAGCTCGTGTCTCCCAGATCCGATCTCCCAAGAAGGATCGAAGCTTGCCATAGCCTATAGGATCAGACAGTAGATGAACAAGCGCAAGATTAAAGATCACAATCTTGAGATTTTAGGGTTTGAGAGGTTAGAAAAATGCCTATCGAGATCTCTCCCCATAAAAAAAGGATAGTTTAGTTATTTATGGAAATTATGCTATGAAAAATTTAGGAATAATCCTATAGAAAAGTTTAAATATAGGAAAAATTCCTGGTATTTTGGTGAGTGTTGAGTAAGTGGTTTATCAAGGAAATACATCCCTGTCTGGATACGAGTAGGTAGAGGTGGCTCTGGCATAGAGGTACCTAGAATTGAAAACTCCGACAAGGAGTTTCGTGCTTAACCCGGGGTATCCTGGTACACGACAACGTCCCTTGCTGCACTCTTTGTTATGAAACTCCTGGGGGATATGTTTGGTTAATCATAATATTTTTATGAATCATTATGAAGGAATTATAGAGAAATATAATTGTTTAAGAATGGAGTTTTAAGACATAAAATCCTTTATAGTTAAAAGATTCATAAATGAAATAAGCTTCTCACTGAGGTTTTATTCTTTTAGAAAATGGCGGGCAATAGGAGGAACCGTGCAAATGGTGACCGCAATGGACCATGTGCTGACGGCCCTCCAATGGAAGTCGAAATGGAAATATTCATGCGAATGATTGATGTTATTAATATTTTCATGAATTATTATATAGTCACTTTACTTATTTTATATGAAATGTGCATACTTTGTGTGAAATATTAATGTTTTAATACTAAGTATAAATTTTGATCATTTTTAGAAGTAGTCCAATTGAGTTAGTTTAATATTTTATTTATAACTCTCTCCCTAATGATCCAACTTGTGTGGTTCTTTTTTTGTAGAATTCCTAATTCAATATAAAACATTTCATTAGAAGGTATCATGGGTAAATTTTTCCATTTTAAGGATCACATTTACCACACAAGATGACCTATAGAATCTGTGAAGAAACTGGACCAATCATGAAGATTGAATTACTAGGCTCAATATAGAAGTTAAAATTCTTTCATTCTACTCAAAGGTTTTGGGGACAATATAAGGAGTCTTGGATAAAACTTTCAACTCCCAAATCCAAAAACAAGGGGCCCAACATATGATTTGAAGTCCATCCCACCATTCTCGCCGAGAAATAAAATCAGTACAGTATGCATGACATATATCATTATGTAAGAATCCAATAAATCTGAGTTTTTGAAGTGTGAAATAGGATATATATATATATATATATGGCTGACTTTGTTGAAGACATCATTCGGTTTTGAAGGAATATTCATATTCAAAAACCCTTTCACATTTTGGACATCAAAAATATTGGATTGAAATGGACAGATTAAATTTGTTTAATCAACCGGCCATAACTTTGGATAAATAGGTCCAAATGACTCCAAATTTTGAGAGAGGTCGGACAACTTTATTATCTAAAACTTTGAAGAATGAGATTTCTCGAGATTCGGCTGTCTAAATAGACAACTTGGCGATACAAGTGGAGAGACAGATTGGGAATGAAAACAGTCCACTCCTTGGTCTATAAATACTCTCCCCTTCTCTCCTTGAGAGGGGTTGGCATTTCAGAAGAGATGAGATCATATTGGCACGACCAAAGTCTTTCCAAAGGCTTGGGAGGATCTTCCATACTCAAGTTTTCACTTGAGAGACCTTTCCTACTCTCTTTGTTTTTATTTCCTTTTATGTTCTTCATTGTTGTAATTTTGTAAGTCCTTTCCTTTGTAATTCTGTTTTAATGCAAGTTTATTCTTCAATATATCTTATTCTCATCCACCTTCTGTAGTCTAATATTAATTTTCTTAAAATAGTTTAAATACATTTTAATCCCCTTCCCTTATTTTTCTTTCTAATTCAATCTAAAGTCCGTTTTTAATTCTCATCATCGTTTGTGTGTGTGTTCGGCGCACAAATCTTTTCTTATCCCTTTCTTTATCTTATCTTATTAATTTATCATCATAATCATTATAACCATATTAGTAATAATTTTAATGGCTGAGTAAATCTTTAATTGGGGTGAGTTATAATTTAGGTATGTTAAGTTATTGATAGCTTTTTCTCGATGAATGTTCTTTAAATTAACATAGTGTATGTTGGACTTAACATGTCATGGATTAATGACTTGTTTTGTTTAACATATGGATTCCATGGATTATTGGAACCATAAATACACTACCACAATCAAGTATTGATTGAGATTAGAATCCTAGTTAAGTTAAGGCTTGGATTAAACCCGTAACTCTTTGGAAATCCAATCAACGTCAACTTGTGACATGGGTGTTAATTCAATGCAATATAAAGCAAAGCTCAAGGATATCACAAGCTTAACTACCTAATGATGAACTCATCCCCATATTTATCAAATTATTAAATCAATATTAATCAATAAACCATTTCAATTAAGCTCTGCAAACAAACCCACCAATCAAAATACAATTAACTAAAAACAAACGACTATTACAAAGTATCATCGCTGAGGATTCTACCAGAGTGCTACTATACACATTAGCAGAGCACCGGAACCTTGACCGGTCGATAGGAGATAATCGGCCGCACATTTCAAATGGAGTCATTACTAGGGATGGTGCTTTAAGTAGTCATTAGTTTCTGGTTATTGTAAAAAAAACCAAAAAAACAAAGTTTAAAAAAATTGAAAAAAACACAAAGAAAAACCTGTCTTCTCATAAAAATCAAAAAATGAAAAAAAAAATACAAAGAAAAAGGCATCTTCCACTTTCTTCCAAAATCTCTCTGAATGCCCCATAGCCTCCCAAACAATCCCTCGGATTTGTTTGACCCTAAAATTGAGCAAACACTTCGCCAACTTAGGAGGAACATAAGAGATAATCAAATAATTCAAGAACCAGTCCTTGTCCAACCAATTGAATTAGATATGGCCAATCCTAGGGAACAAACACTAAAAGAACTTGCTACCCCTGATATGAATTACCAACCTCTTGGTATTCAATATCCAAACATAGAAGCTGACTTCGAACTCAAATCGGGTTTGATTCATCTTCTTCCTCATTTCCATGGGCTAACTAGTGAGGATCCACATCTCCACCTTAAAGAGTTCCAAGTGGTGTGCTCTACCATGAATCCTCAAGGGGTTTCTGAGGAACAAATCAAACTTCGAGCATTCCCTTTCTCCCTAGCTGACACTGCTAAGTCATGGCTCTACTACCTTCCTCCTGGTTCCATAACCACATGGAATGACATGAAGCGACTCTTCTTATAGAAATTATTTCCTGATTCTCGTACTGCTTCTATCCGAAAGGAAATAAGTGGTATACGTCAATTCCCAAGTGAATCACTCCATGAGTACTGGGAGAGGTTCAAAAAGCTTGTTGTAACCTGCCCAAATCACCAAATTCCAGACCAACTCTTGATCCAATACTTCTATGAGGGGTTATTGGCTATGGAGAGAACTCTCGTTGATGCTGCAAGTGGTGGTGCTCTTGTTGATAAAACTCCTGCAGCAGCAAGAGATCTCATAAGTAACATGGCTGAAAACACACAACAATTCCATAATCGATCACATTATCAAGTAAAACAATCCCAATATAATCAATCAATTGAGTCGAACAAGATGACCAAGTGGATGAGTGAACTTACAGGTCTTGTGCGACAACTAGCTGTGGCTACCAAATCCCCAACCTCATCTTCTCCACAATCAATGTTTCTTGGGCCTGTCAAAAACTGTGGAATCTGCAACTATCCATCTCATCCAACTGACACATGTCCACAAATTCAAGAGGATCAATCCGATTCATCTTGACCAGTGGAGATCAATGTAGCATATGCTCAGTGTAACATCAATCCTCAACTATCAGGTCATTTTGTTAGAAACTTCAACCAACCTCACTCTGAGCCCTTCTCTTCTTCCTATAACCAAGGCCATAGGTATAGTAATCCCATATCTCATCCTCCTAAATTCCCTCCTCAAAACCCAAACCAGTTTCAATATGGTCAAGGCATTGGTAACTTCCAACAACCTTATCCTTTTATTCCTCAACCTCAAAGGAACAATCCTCCTCCTGGATTCCATTATCCTAGTGAGCCTTTACAATTCCAAAACCAATACAATAGCTTTCCCAAGAACCAAAATCTAGTTAATCCCAATCCGGGACAAGCCTCTTCTTCCAAGAAACCATGGGAAAGTGCAGTGGAAGATCTTTACTCCTTTACCCGTTCAAGCCTCAAGAACATTGAAACCCAAATTTGTTAACTTGCATCCCACCTTAGTCAGCAGCAACCATCCAATTCTTCCCAACTCCCAGATCAACCATTACCCAACCCCAAGGGTAATGTATGTGCAATTGCACTTAGATCAGGAAAGAAACTTCCTATGCCTCAATATAAGTCCTCCAACCCTCCTTTGAATGTTGACCTAGAAAATGAAAAGAAAAAGAAACTTGAAAATGAGCCTGAATCCATTCCCTCACCTCCTTCCATTCCACATAGGAATCCAATTCCTTTTCTTCAAGCTATTTCCAAACCAAGGAATTCCTTTTAACCTGATCCTGAAATTCTCGACATGTTTAGACATGTTGAAGTCAACATTCCTCTCTCTTAGAATTCTGTCACGCAATGCCTAGTGGTGGCCACTTTGAACCACGAAGGACCTCTCGAAATGTCCTAGACTCTGGATTCTTCTAGACTTCACTCTTCAAGGACTCACATGAGTTCTGTCAATCATGTCCCACTTGACAAAAGTTTGGCACAATTTCAAAGAGAAATGAAATGCCCCAAAAACATTTAATTTTCTGTGAGATCTTCGATGTTTGGGGTATCGATTTCATGGGACCATTTCCCACTTCCAATGGATTCTCATACATCCTTCTTGAAGTTGATTATGTTTCTTTGTGGGTCGAGGCCAAACCCACTAGAAAGGATGATTCACATACTGTTAGTGAGTTCCTAAAGACACGCATCTTCCATAGATTTGACACACCTCCTGCCTTGATCAGTGACTTAGGAACCCATTTCTTTAATAGAACCATGGAATCTATTTTGAAAAAGAATAGGGTTATACATAAAACTTCAACTGCATATCACCCCCAGACAAATGGCATGGCTGAACTTTCGAATAGAGAAGTGAAAAGAGTGCTTGAGATAATTGTAAAACCCACCAGAAAAGATTGGACTGAAATACTTTGTGAATCACTTTGGGCTTATCGAACTGCATATAAAATACCCATTGGGATGTCTCATTTTAGGCTAGTTTTTGGTAAAGTATGTCATTTTCCAGTTGAAATCCAACATAAGTCATTTTGGGCAGTGAAAACTTGTAATTTTGATCTTGAAAAATCTGGTGAAGAAAGATTTTTGCAATTGGCTGAACTGGAGGAGCTTCGACTTGATTCTTATGATAATTCTAATCTCTACAAAGAAAAATCCAAGGCACTCCATGATAAACACATCTGGAGAAAGGTATTTCATGAAGGTGAAAAGGTATTACTTTTCAACTCTCGATTTCGTCTTCAACCTAGTAAGATTAATCCCCATTGGGAAGGTCCTTTTGTTATTACTAATGTTTTCCCATTTGGTGCAGTGCAAGTCCAAGACCCTTCTTCCAAAAGGACATTAACAGTTAATGGACATAGGTTAAAGCATCACCATGAGAGGACACACAATCCTGGATCATCATCAACATCCACTGGATCCCCAACTTCTCCAGTCGACTTACCACTATATGGAGATGGAGACCTGCCAAATCCAAACTAGGGGGCACCTCTTTCCCTTTAACTCTCTCCCTCTCTCTTCCTCTCTCTACCATTTTCTTCTTCTTCCTCTCTCTTTCATTTTTTTTTACCACTTTCGTTTTCAAACCCTTTATTTTTATCTTTCTATTTTTTGTGAGTTTGTCTTTAATAAAAACTAAAAAAAATCTAAAAAAACAAAAAAAAAAGAGAATCATAACAAAAAAAATACAAAAAAAATAAGAGTCATGCTTACTCACCATCGAGTTTTGAAATTTTTTCCAACCTTTTTGGGGAGTCAAAAAGAATGTTTACATCTCAAAAAAAAATTTATTTTCATAATGACTTTGGATAAAGAATTTTGTGTCAAAATTAACAAATTTTGACTGCTCAATTTTTGATTTGGAAAATTCTTTTCCCAAACCATGAGAAACAACATTTGCTTTCATGCCAAGGCCACCTATGGACATCTTTTCAAAATGTGTGTTTTCACCCCCATTTGTGAATCTTGAGTTTGTGGACCTTCGAGCTGAATTTCCTACTTTAGTGTGCATTAATATGATAGAGGCATTTTTCTGAACCACATGAGAATTATAATAGCCAAATAGCCTCCCATTAACCATACATTAATCCTCCTTTTTAAAGCCCCTTAGAACCTATGAAAACCTTTTCCTTGATAGCCACATTACAATCCTAATACCTTTTCCCACCCAATATCAACATGGATTTTCATTGAACAATTTTTTGAAATTTAAGTGTGGGGGGGATGGATTTCATTATGCTTACCCTTTATTGATTTCACCGTGTTATTATATGCTTGAGGGCAAGCATGCATTTCAGTGTGGGGGAGAGGTTGTCATTAAGTGTGTTTTTGGGAATTTAATGTACTTTCATTTATGTAATTTTGTAAATGTTATTTACAAGTGTTCAAAAAAATCAAAAAAAATCAAAAAAATCAAAAAAAATTCAAAACAATCAAAAAAAATTCAAAAAACTCAAAAAAAAATTGGTTGTTTCTTGGGTAGGTCAAAAATCACTCTTCATAAACCTTTGATATTGTTATAACTATTACAATTAGTATTGTGAGGAGATCAATCATGGGTTGGGATATGAGTGTGAGAACTTTTCCAAGTTCAACTTTCGAAAAAAGACAAAAAAGAACACGTGCATTATATTCTTATGTCATTGGGAGAAGTTTTGTGGTTTGTAAAAAATTTATCTTCTCATACCCTTAAAATTTTCATCCTCTATTGTGTCTTTATTCACACAATCATTCCCTTGTAAATATGTGTTTTCATTTCCTTCCATGTTTTATTTCAAAAGAAATGTGCATTGCTTTTTCTATGTTGGTGTTTTACCCCTCTTCTTCTCTCCCTTGGACCTTATATTCCTACCGTCCAATAGACATAGAAAAAACCCCTTAAAAATACCTCTTGATTCTTGTGCACTTTTTATAGGTATTGGAAGATGAGATCTCTTTCAAACTATAATATTTTCACTTTTGGTTGGTGAAAGAGTGAACCTCCACAAATGAATTTTATCATCTTGAGAGGTGTGAGTTTTGAGTGTCCACATTTTCCATTTCTAAATTTGAGCATGAAAAAATGAATTATTTTTGGAACATTGTTTCCGTAACAACTTGTGGTGGAATTCAAAATGGATGAGTGAAATAGTCTAAACCTCCCCTGATTGAAGAAAACAAAATTTTAATATTTGTTGGTGATTGAAAATGATTTTTTCATGTTTTTATATTTGTTGCACATGAGGACATCCTCAAAACTAAGTGTGGGGATTTGATGTTATTAATATTTTAATGACTTATTATATAATCCCTTTACTTATTTTATATGAAATGTGCATAATTTGTGTGAAATATTAATGTTTTAATACTAAGTATAAATTTTGAGCATTTTTAGAAGTAGTCCAATTGAGTCAGTTTACTATTTTATTTATACCTCTCACCCTAATGATCCAAATTGTGTAGTTCTTGTTTTTTAGGATTCCTAATTCAATATACAACAATTCATTAGAAGGGATCATGGGAAAATTCTTCCATTTGAAGGATCACATTTGCCACACAAGATAACCTATAGAATCTGTGAAGAAACTGAACCAGTCATGAATATTGAATTACTGGGCTCAATATAGAAGTTAAAATTCATTCATTCTCCTCAAAGGTTCTGGGGACAATGTAAGGAGTCTTGGATAAAAATTTCAAGGCCAAAATCCAAAAACAAGGGGCCCAACATATGCTTTGATGTTCATCCCACCATTCTGACCGAGAAATAAAATCAGTACAGTATGCATGACATATCTAGTGATTTAATCATCCACTCAAGCTGAGATTTTTCATTGTGAAATAGAAGATATAGGTGGACAACTTTGTTGAATACATAATTCGGTTTTGAAGGCATGTTCCTATTCAAAAACCCTTTCACATTTTGGACATCAAAAAGATTGGATTGAAATTGACAGATTGTATTTGTTTAATAAACCGGACATAAATTTCGCTACATAGGTCCAAATGACTCAAAATTTTGAGAGAGGTCAGAAAAATTTATTATATACAACTTTTAATAAGGAGATTTCTCGATATTCGGCTGTCTGAATAGACAACTTGGCGATTCAAGTGGAGGGAAATATTGGGAATGTAAACAGTCCACTCCATGGGCTATAAATACTCTCCCCTTCTCTCTTTGAGAGGGGTTGGCATTTCAGAAGAGAGGAGATCATATTAGAACGACCAAAGTTTTTTCAAAGTCTTGGGAGGATCTTTCATACTCAAGTTTTCACTTGAGAGACCTTTCCTCCTCTCTTTGTTTTCATTTACTTTTATGTTCTTCATTGTTGTAATTTTGTAAGTCATTTCCTTTGTAATTCTGTTTTAATGCAAGTTTCTTCTTCAATATATCTTATTCTCATCCACCTTCCATAGTCTAATATTAATGTTCTTAAAATAGTTTAAATATAGTTTAATCCCCTTCCCTTATTTTGATTTTTAATTCAATCTAAAGTCTATTTTTAATTCTCATCATCGTTTGTGTGTGTGTTCGGCGCACAAATCTATTTATATCCCTTTCTTTATATTATCTTATTAATTTATCATCATAATCTTTATAACCAGATTAGTAATCATTTTAATGGCTAAGTAAATCTTTAATTGGGGTGAGTTATAATTTAGGTATGTTAATTGATTGAGAGCTTTTGCTCGACGAATGTTCTTTAAATTAATATAGTGTATGTTGGACTTAACATGTCATGGATTAATAACTTGTTTTCTTTAACATATGGATTCCATGGATTATTGGAACCATAAATACACTACCACAATCAAGTACTGATTGAGATTATAATCCTAGTTAAGTTAAGGCTTGGATTAAATCCTTAACACTTAGGAAATCCAATCAACGTCAACTTGTGACATGGGTGTTAATTCAATGCAATATAAAGAAAAGCTCAAGGATATCACAAGCTTAACTACCGAATGATGAACTCATCCCCATATTTATCAAATATTAAATCAATCTTAATCATTAAACCATTTCAATTAAGCTCTACAAACAAACCCCCCAATCAAAATAAAATTAACTAAAAATAAACGACTATTACAAAGTATCATCACCGAGGATTCAACCTGAGTGCTACTATACACATTAGCAGAGCACCGAAACCTTGACCGGTCGATAGGAGACAATCGGCCGCACGTTTCAATAATGAACCAACTAACTCAAGTTATTGGAAATAACTTGAATCAAGCTGAGAGACCGATCTCACCATGAAGGTAACAACATTCTATTGAATCCTTTATGCATCAACGACCACCAACCTTCAGTGGATCGACTGACCCATTGATTTCTAAGTAGTGGATCAGCTCCATTGAGAAGATCTTTTCTGTGCTCTGTTGTTCAGAGCAAGAAAAGGTCACCCTGGCTTCCTATCACTTAAAAGGAGAAGCTGAACAGTTGTGGGAACTGATTAAAAACATGAGGCAAAGAGTGGATGTTGAAGCTATGGAGTGGGAAGAGTTCATAGGGATCTTTTTTAGTAAGAATTCTCCTCATTCCATGAGAACAAGAATGGAGAAGGAGTTTCTCGAGCTGAAGAAGAAGAAGAATGAATCTGTGGGAAGCTATGAGATGAGCTTCACAAGGATTTCACGTTACACATCAAGCTTTATCATGGATCCTAGTGGTAAGGTTGATATATTCTTTGGTGGACTAAGACCTCATCTATGGAAGAATCTATCCAACTGAGACTATGATAGCTACGAGGAGATCGTGCGGAGTGCGATGAAATTCAAGCTGGTGTTTGGTGAGACACAGTGTTCTCATAAATTAAACGACAAGAAGAGGTTGATGGATCCCAGCTTAGGGAGGACCTTTGATCAGGAAAGAGGAGGCAAACAATTGCAACATCCCACTTGTAATAAATTTGGGAAGTGTCATTTGGGAAACTGCCAGATCAGGAGCGGGAAATGCTACAAGTGTATAAGAGATGGCCATATTGCGAGGAATTGTCGTAGTGAGGTGAAACCTCAACTTCCTAACACAAACGACAAGGGGAATATGATGTAGGCCCTACTTGATGTCCAATGTTCTAAGTGTGGACAACTTGGGCACTTTTCCAATCACTGTCTAAATCTGAGGGTAGTAGAGGGGAACCACCATCAGCCTCAGAAAAGGCCAAGGGAGAAATGCTATGCTTTTTCTATCACGACAGCTGAAGTTGAAGCTCCAAATGATGTGGTAGTAGGTACTCTTGTTGTTCTCTCAAAGATAGAAAGTACTTTGTTTGATTCTGGTTCTACGCATTCCTTTATTTCCTCTGAGTTTGCAAAGAATTTAGAATCAACCCCTGATTTCCTAAAAGTAGAGTTATTAGTCAAGACTCCTGGTGGGATTATCTGAGCATCATCAGTGTTTAGAAACTCCAGTATTTACTTTAGTGAGAACCATCGTATCATAAATATAGTGGTCATTCCCATGCTGGAATTAGACATTATACTAGGGATGGATTGGCTCTCAAAGTATAATGCTAAGATCAAATGCAGAAGCAAGGAAATCTCAGTAGTCTTGAATGGAAAACCTACAGTTATCTTCTAAGGAGAGATATCTCAACCTGATCTTTGTCAAGATGAACCCCCTATATCCTTCTTTATAGAGTTGATAAGTGAATAAGAAGAAGGAGATGAGATTTTAAGGATAGAAACTATCCCCATCACCCAGGAATATGTTGACGTATTTCCCGAGGAGTTTTCTGGACCTCCCCTAGAAAAAAAGGTAGATTTATCCATTGAACTCATACATGGATATCATCTAATATCAAAGACCCCCTATAGGATGACAAATATAGATCTATAGTAATTAAAGAAACAACTCCAATATCTTTGGAGAAGGGGTTTATCCGACTGAGTGTGTCTCCTTAGGGAGCACCAGTTCTCTTTGTGAAGAAGAAGGATGGATCAATGAGGCCATGCATTGATTATAGAGAACTGAATGGGATCACAGTGAAGAAAAAATACCCTCTTCCAAGAATTGATGACTTATTTGACCAACTTCGTGGGGCTCAATTCTTCTCTAAGATTTATCTTTAATCGGGTTATCATCAATCGAGGGTGAAGAAAGAAAATATTCCAAAAACTACCATCTGATCAAGATATGGTCATTATGAGTTTGTTGTTATTCCCTTCGTACTGACTAATGTACCTGCTATTTTTATGGATTTGATGAATAGATTATTTAAGGACTTCCTTGATAACTTTGTGGTAGTTTTTATTGATGATATTTTGATATATTCCAAAAGTAGCGATGAGCATGAGGGTTATCTAAGGGATATTTTGCAAACTCTGCAGAAGGAGAGGATTTTTGGAAAGTTTAGTAAATGTGAATTTTGGTTACAAGAAGTCACTTTCTTGGGGCACATTGTTACCAATGAAGGAATCATAGTTGACCCTGAAAAGACAAAAGTTGTAGAGGAGTGGCCTCAACCTACAACAATAACTGAGATTCGAAGTTCCTTGGATTAGCAGGATATTATAGGAGGTTTGTGAATAAAAATTCATGACTTTCTAATCCATTAACCAAGTTAACTAGAAAGGGGGTCAAGTTCATCTATACAAAGGAGTGTGAGTAAATTTTCCAAGAGTTGAAGAAGATATTGGTTACTGCACCCGTGTTAACTCTACCCTCAAGTGGAGAAGGATTTTTTATTTATAGAAATACATCTCTCAAAGGGATTGGGTGTGTCATTATGCAAAATGAAAAAGTTATTTCTTATACATCTCGACAGTTGAAGACTCATGATAAAAATTATCCTACGCATGATCTGGAGCTAGCTGCGGTCGTTTTTTTCTCTGAAGATATGGAGGCACTATATTTATGGGGAGAAATGTGATATATACAGAGACCATCAAAGTTTGAATTATATTTTTACAAAAAAGGAATTGAACATGAGAAAAAGGAGATGGTTGGAACTTCTTAAAGACTATGATTGTTCAATTCATTATCATCCTGGAAGAGAAAACAAATTCATTGATGCATTAAGCAGGAAAGACCCAGTTGTTCTTTCCATGATGCATATTCAAATAGATCCATTGATCAATGACATAGTAATGTTGGACATGGGAATTATAAAGGAAGGCAAATCATCAAATCTAACCCAAATGATTTCTCAACCTTCATTACTAAAGAAGATCAAGAAAGCTTAGAAAGAAGATCCTTTGTGACAGAAGAAGTTTGAGGCTGTGAAGGATGGGAAGTTTCCTAAGTTCAATATTGATCAGGAAGGTGTACTGAAATTTCATACAAGACTATGTGTTCCATCTATTCTGGAAATGAAGAGGGAGATGATGAATGAAGCTCATAGCTCTACTTTCTCTATACATCCTGGAAGCACAAAAATGTATAGGTACCTTCGTGATCATTTTTTGTGGGATAATATGAAAAGGGAAATTGCTGACTACACTTCAAGGTGCCTGGTATGTCATCAAGTGAAGGCGGAGTGACAACTTCCTAAAGGGGTATTGCAACCACTACCCATACTATCATGGAAGTGGGACAATATCACTATGGACTTCATCACTGGTCTCCTGAGAACTTCCAAAGGAAGCAATGCGATATGGGTTATTGTGGACCATCTCACCAAGACTGCCCATTTTATCTCCATTCAGGAAGATTTCTCTCCTGATCAACTTTCCAGGATTTACATGAAGGAAGTGGTAAGGCTGCATGGAGTTCCACTTTCTATCGTATCTGATCATGATCCAAGGTTCACATCAAAATTTTGGATAAGTCTTCAACATGATCTGACCACTGAATTGAATTTCAGTACGGCCTATCACCCCCAAACTGATGGCCAATCTGAAAAGACTATTCAAACACTCGAGGACATGCTAAGAATATGCTCAATGGAATTTAAAGAAGGATGGGATCAACATCTCCCTTTAGTTGAGTTATCTTACAACAATAACTTCCACTCGATCATTCAAATGGCACCCTATGAAGCTTTATATGGGAAGCGTTGTAGAACTCCTAATTTTTGGGATGAAGCTAGTGAGAGAAAGATTATTGGGCCTGATCTTGTAAAAGAGATGACAGAAAACGTCCATGCCATCTAAAAACACATTAAGGCTGCTCAAAGTTGGAAAAAGAGCTATGCCGAAAACCGTCGAAGGGACTTGGAGTTTGATAATGGTGACAAGGTCTTTCTTCGAATTTCACCTTTTAAGAGAGTCATGAGGTTTGGGAAGAAAGGGAAGCTCAGCCTAGATACATTTTCCCCTATGAAATCCTTGATCGTGTAGGAGAAATGGCCTATCGGCTTTCACTTCCTCCAAATCTAGCACAAGTTCATGATGTCTTCCACGTATCCCTCTTGAGGAAGTACATACCTGACACTTCACATGTCTTAAATCCAGAGGTGGTACAACTGGAACATGACCTCTCTTATGAGGATCAGCTGGTAGAGATCTTGGATCATAGAGACAAGGTTCTACACAACAAGACTACCCACCTTGTCAAGGTATTGTGGAGGAAACACAAATGCGAAGAAGCCATGTGGGAACTAGAGGAGTCTATGAGGCAGAAGTACCCACACCTTTTCTCTTCAGAGGGTACAAGTTAAAATTTCGGGGATGAAATTTCTTAAGGGGGGAAGAATGTAATGACCCAAACTTTTTATTAATATTTGTTTCCTAAATATTGTGTGTTATTTTATTTTATACTCAACAAAACTATATTCTTTAATTAATGAAGTGAGTATGATTAAATGAGATCGTTGGGTTTCGACTGTTATATGACCATTGGTCAATATGACCGTTGGAAGCTAAACTCTTAACGTTACAATTTTTTGTTTATAAATATAAGTGATCTTGGTTAATTAATACAGAAAGAAGATTCGATGGCCTCATCTAGTAGACTCGGGCCATTCGAATCCCATCTGACAGAACTTGGGAAGGAGGTAGAACCACTGGGCTTTGCTCTGGACCAAGCCCAAGCCGAACTTCATCATGTGAAGCTTGGACAGAATCGCCTACGGGAGAAGTTCAAGCTAATAGAGGTCACCACTCGGGCAATGTTGGTCGAGCCGCCCCAAGATTCTATCACCTTAGCACACCTTACACTTAGGTCCTATGTTGTTGTTATAAGGGAATATGTAATGAGACCTTAGCTGCTTTGTGTAATCCTTTGATATAAATAAGATTGTTTTTTCATATTAGGGTAAAGTTTGTGAATTTCAAATGTCCAAATAAATATAGGATGTATATTATTGATGAATTTTGGGGAAAAGGGATATTTTAAAATATTTATGTAAACCTTAAATAATTAATAATGTGTAATGATTTTCAAAAAATGGTCCTCTACAGTTGTGTTCAGTAAGAAATTTAGAGTCTAATAAGATCAACTTAATTTTTTGGTGAATAGTAAAATATGAATAGTAATTTTACGCTTATGATTAGTAATATGACCAAATGGATTAGTAACCTCACTTAAGAAAATATAATTATAATTTAGGCACCTTGATTAGGTAATGTGATTCAATAAAATAAGTAAATAACTGTTTCAGAAAATATTAGTAATGTATTAGTTTTCTTTTGGGTGAATAGTGTTTTTATTTAAAAATTAAATTAAAAATATTTAGAAAATTATTTTCTTAAAATGGAATTCATTTTTGAATTCAGAGCATCGATATTAGGTTAAGGTGAATTTTTGGAATTTTTCTGAAAAGTTGAATTTTCAGTGAATAGTGTTTTTACTTAAAAATTAAATATCTAAAAATTAGAAAATTATTTTCATAAAATGGAGTTCATTTTTGAATTCAGAGCATCGATATTAGGTTGAGGTGAATTTTTGGGATTTTTCTGAAATAGCTGAATTTTCGGTGAATAGTGAAATTACAGTTTTGAGTTTCGGGTGTTTAATGACATCATTAAGGATGTAATAATTATGTAATATTTCTGGTCAACTTATGAAGATTAAGATAAGATATGAGTTGTCCCAAGTGTCTAATACCATGGTAAAATACCATGGGCAAGCCCATGGTTTTTCCAATACCACCGATGAGGTGTCCCTTGGAAATTAATGATTTGTTCCCTCACTTCTCCTATAAATACCAAGACATTCCTTCATACATTTCATTCCAAAATCCTCCTCAATTAAGTTCTGGTATCTTTACCTACCAAGGTTCCCTCAAGCCTCCCAAGGTCCCAACCTTCAAGCTTTCGAAGTTACTTTTCAAGGTAAGGGATCCTTTCACCCTCCTCTTTTAAGTCATGACTTCCTTTATGTTATGTCTTATAGTTCCATTTTATTATGTGGGGGATTGTTCTTATATATATTTAATACTTTAAATTTCATGTTCAAATGGTGAGAGACCCTTTCTTCTCTCATCAATTTATTTTCTGAATTTTTATGTGACGTCGTTAGGCTGCCGAATTTTCGTAAAAGAAATCGCGCTTTCTCTTTCTTTTCAAGTTTCCTTTCCATGTGATGTGTCATTAAAATATCCACACCATGATCTTATTTATTTTTATTCTATACCTCTAATGAAAAATTATCCATTAATGGATGGGAGACCCTTGTCCCCACTCTTTTATTATTTTCTAAAACCAAGTTATATAGCCGTTATGCTCCAGAAATTTCATCTCAAAATTTCTCTCCCTTTCTTTCAAGAAATTCTCTTGTTTTATTTATGTGAATACCCAGACCTATTTAGTTTCTATGGGTGTTCATAAATATATAAAGATGATATATTTTATTCTGTAATTTACATGCATATAACCCTCACTACCTTTCCATGGGTTATAAATGACATAATGATCTTATTTTTAGGAACTTTTAAAAATGTCACGATCTTGAAATGAAACCCATTTCTTTTATTATCCATGGGTTATTTATGAAATGTTCGATTATGATCTATGTGTCTCACATTAAAGTAAAGACATATTAAGGGTGTACCCTGATATCACTCCAATGAATTGGGTAAATAATTAATCTCTAAAGATGACAAGTTTCACGATACCTTGGTGAATAACCTTGGTAATTTTTATGACACCTTGGGGATGGACCTTGGTGATATGTTCATGAATGTCTAAATGAAATGTTTTAGCCACATATTCAAGTTATGTTTCAATTACTTTTCATTATTATATTCCTATTCTTTCATTTCTCTTGTCTTTTTGTTTTTATCAAGTTCGTATTGATATCACAAGTAAACTGATTTCCTTGTTTACCCTTATTGGGACTTCTGCTCACCCTTTCCTTTGAATGTATGTCTCCAAGTTATGAGATGTAGTAATTGTACTTAGGATGAACTTATGATGAATCCTTAAAAGTGTATTATAATAATGTTTTATGTTGTTTTCAAGTGTTTTTGTTCCTTATTTCAAAGACACTAGACTTTAAAGATCCTCTATTTGTAAAATGTAATGAAAATTTATGTATTAAAAAGGCGGGATGCCATAATCTTGATAGCACAGCTATAGATATTGAAGATTCTTCTTTTTTATTAAAACAGGTTATCACACAAGGAGATTCAAGAGTGAGTTCTTGGATAACAGTGTAGGTTCTTCTATTATTCTCAATATTCTCTTTTCCACTCTTTATACCACTAATGAAATGCATGAAAAACTTATATTTTAAATGAACAACATCTGATCTATAAAATCTGGGATTGGAAATTAAATTCCACACGTTCATTTATTGGAAAAAATATCAACAATATTACTTACCATTAAATTATCCATGTACTTGTTTCTACTCTTGGTACTTGAAACTTATTATATTAATTTTTACCAAAAATAGGTAATACAATATTTAATGAATGCATGACAACATTAATTCCCACTGAAACTACACCAATGGTAATAAATAGTAGGTTTTAAAATGACATAGATGATTACAGATCACCACATATCTGAATTCTACATATTTTAATACATATAGCCAAATTGATCCATGTAGCCATTATTTATGTAGCTGATTTATCTATGTTGGTTAATTTTTGTAGTCCTTCACGTAGATGAATTTTTTCATGTAGCCTTTTTGCTCACATAGCCGAATTCAATTTATATGAATAAATTACATATCAAATTGGAACCACATGGCTTATTTCACCATGTATTCAAATCACATAGATGATTACTCCATGTAACTTATTCACATAGTCATTTTATCTAAGTAGTCGATTACTCAAGTAGGTGATTCATCAACAAAGGAAATTTCTACATAGCTGATTTCATGACATAGTCATTTCACATAGGAGTTTACTTCACATAGAAAATTGACATATCCAATTACTTGATGTTGTCATTTATTAAAAAATCCAAATGCCTCACATAGATGATCTTAAATACGATAATTTTATCATTTTTTTAGAATTTACAGATTTAATTGACTAATGACTTAGATAATGATAAAACCTAATAAACATACATAAAAAACATTAGTAACATATGAAGGATATTTGAGATCATAAAAACCTAAAGTACATGAGATATATTGAAACAAAATTAGTATTCCAACACATCACACAATTGTGAGGAAAACATTGGACTCGGATATAGGAGGTAATTGATGAATGGTGAAGTAGATCTTCATGTCAGTAATGGAGAAAAAGTTGTTTCGTTACATTTTGGCACTTATGATCTGATTTTACCAAGTGGATTGATCTTATAATTAAAAAAAATGTTATTATGTTCCCTATATAAACAAGATTTTGATTTCTATATCTTGTTTGGACAATTTTGGGCCTAGTTTTTCATTTGTTTTCAATGATGTGTCTATATGTGTTTGGTGAGTTTAGATGAAGTGGTTATGCTTATAAAATCTTTATGGATTTACTTGATTGTATTGGATTTCATTCTCGAGAAATTTTCCATGTTAAATGTGACAATTTTTTGACTTATCTTAATATCAAAGACATGTTTCAAGAAGGATGCATTGTTTATTTCAATGTTGAATAAGAATAATATGAATATGGCCATTAAAATGTTTATTTTCATGAGGTAATTAAGGTGTCTATGCAAAAAAAATATATTTTTCATGAATAATTTGTGAGGAAGAATTATTGTCTTGGAATTTTGTATCTTGAGAATGCCTTTTAGTTCAAGTTTCACATTGTGGGACCCTAAGGTGAGCCATGCCCAAGGAAGCATCCCAGGCCATCCCATGGGTGGTAGACATAATGCCAACATATTGCAGGTGGGTCTATGTATAAGGCCCGGAGGATAGTGTGCATGGAGTCACACATAGGTTGGGTCAGAAGACTACTGCTCTGAAACCTATGGTGGTGTTTTTAGGGTGTTATGGGCTTTGGTATCCTATCACTAGCTCAATATCTATGCACCATACTCTTTCTAATTAACAGTGAAAAAGATGAAAGGTGAGATCGATGTGGGAAAAGAGCATTCGCGTTGTTGTTCCTCCATCATTTAAAATGATAGAGATATCACTATCCATAAATTTTGAGTGATTTATGTCACATAATATCTATTGGAGATCGTATTTAATCTCAAATACTTTAGGTTTTTCATGCATCTAAGTTTATTCATGTAGTAGCTACCACGATTGAGCAACCAACCATCTTTCATGATGATGCCACCAGAAGGAGTCAATTGAGATCAATCTAATATCATGAATGAAATCAGTGTCTTTCATGAGTGAGAATAACTCAAATAATGATCATTTATCTAAGGATGAAATAAAGTTTCAAATTCATTCATTGAAGCATCAAAAATGGGAAGCATGTGGTTATAGGCATGCACATGCTTTCAGGAAGAGGCCTTGTTGCGTAAGAGGAGGTGATTTGATTTTTAGTGTCATTGAGTTTTCATGAATATTTAAAGAACTCGGGATATTTAGGCATTAAAATATGGTGATTTACATAGAATAAATTTTTGAGTATTGCCATGACATGAAAATTGGAGTAGAGGCAGTGCGAGGCATGGTGATCCTTGCCTATAAAAGGAGGAGTCTGTAGCTGAGGAGATGTGCTACCAATTGTGATTGTTCTCTAATTTTTGAAGAAATAGATCCACCATGAAATAGATGTTTTTCATGGAGGAGGTTCTATGAACCCTTTTCTTTCACAAGGAAGAGAATAATTATGTGGGTATTCAAGTTTTGTATAGTGCACTAATTTTTCTTCATGAAGAAATTAGTTCTTCAAAGAAAATGACATAGTTTGATACCCTTAACGTGCATATTCTTCATTTGCGCAATTTAATTTGAGATACTGAGATAGTTTACACTTACACTAGTCCTCACAAAGAATATATTTCATTCATAAAAATATCTTACACCCATTCAAGTTAGCGTGCAAGAAGGAGATAGTGTGACACTCTTGTGCAAAGGACTTGAGGATTCACACTTCGTGTGCATATAAGTATTTGTACAAAGGTTCTTACATGAATAATAATTTTTCCATGTGAATAATAGTGAAAGATACAGTGTGTGTGTGTGTGTGTGTGTGTTCAACTTTTGTGTGAATACACATGAAGTGGACAGTGTGTTACACACACTCTTGTGTGAAGGATTTTCATGGTACATGGAGTACACATGCATGTGATAACATGCATGCATGGGATATAATTAGGTTGTGTAAATTAGAAATTATATACATATGAAATGAATAAGATATTATGTGATTAAGTCCAATAGTTAATTAGAAGATTCAATTGAGTGTACTTAAGTAGAACAAGGCTAACAAATCACTACATCATAAGTCGGTAGAAATTGAAGACTTTTTCACAAGTGGTAGTGGAGATCATTGAAGAACTGAAGGGATTCCAGTATAAAAAATGAGTTTTTTGAGAGATAGCTCAAATATAAGGGTTTATTATAAATAATAGTGGTGGGATTCCAGTCTAAAGATCCCATTAGGAGATAACCCACAGTAACCATTAGTGACCAGGAATTAGGGGATTTTGTCTATTAGGCATTTCAAAAGATTGTCTATTATTGTAATCATATTTCTTATTACTAGTGGATAATCTATGAATAATATTGTCCCAAACACAGTAAGGATGTATTCAACCACATCGAGGGTGAAACTTGTAAAAACCATCATGTGTTTTTTAGACTTTTAGTTGTTTTCATTTGGGAGAAGTGAGATTATAAAGAATGATGGTTCAATATCTTAACTGATCACTAAGGTTGATTTTAAAAGTATAAATTATAAAAGTTGCATCATTAATTCACCCCCTCCCCCTCTCAATGATAAATATGAACCTGGGCTCTAAAAATGCTATCAGAGTGTGAGGTTCCCTCTCTAAAGATCCAACCTTTACTGAAGAACCTATGATAAAGATTTTGAATTCAGTCAACAATAGAGGAGTTCCTTTATTTGATGGAAATAACTATTATGGATGGAAGAACTAAATGATTTCATATTTTCTTTCACAAGTCCTTAAAGTTATTGATGTTGTAACAGTTGGTTTTATCTTACCTAGAATAAATTATCCTATGACACATGCTGATAAGTGAAATATTGAAGTATATGGGAAATCCAAAAATTCTATTTTGTTATCCTTATCTAATAAAGTGTTCAATAAAGTGATGTGACTAAATATATCCAAGGAGAAGTGGGATAAACTCGAGAATATGTATGAAGGGAATGTGAATATCAAAGAATCCAAAATTCAAATATTGAGATCTAAGTTTGAATATATTTGAATGGATGATGATGATATTTTTGATGACTAATTTACTAGGGTGAATGAGATAGCAAGTTATATCAAGGGTTTTGGAGATACTCTATAAGATTAATTTATTATAAAGAAATTGATGTGTAACTTTCATGACAAATTTTATCTAAGGATTTATACCCTATAATAAGTTAGAGACTTATATCTTGAAGAATTTTATAATACACTTCTCAATTATGAGATTATAAAAGATCCTATGTTCAAAAAGAAATATAAGGAAGAAATGGATTTCAAAGCAATGAAAAGTATAAATCTTAAGGAAAATAATGATGATCCATTCATAGATTCTTAAGAGGATAATGTTAGTGATACATATTATAAAAGATTCATGGCCATTATTTCTAAAAAAGTTCTAAGATGAAAAGGAAATTTTGAAGGTCTTATTCCTTTAAATTGTTTTAATTATGGTCAAATTGTACATTTTTCAATTGATTTTATGAGGAAATAATGTAATGATTATAAGATTAATGATGAAAAATAACACTAAATTAAAATAAGATCTAAAAAACTAGAAAAGGTGATAGTGTAAAGAAGAAGAAGTTATCAAGTAAATACAAGAGAAATATGATGATTAAGAGATTTGATGAAGAATATTTAGCAGGGACTGAATTAGAAGATAAAGGTTTAATTAAAAATCATAAAACCTTCATATAACAAGTTAAAAGACAAGTTGATTCTTTAAGTAGTGATGAGAAAGAAAACGAGGGCAATCATGAGTACATGTTGAGATTTGTACTTATAGCATGTATAGATCAAAAAACTATGATCAATAAAATAATTAAACTTTTTGAGAAATACAAAATAAAGGAAAACAAGAATGATAATGTTCTTATGAAATAGATAAAAATTTATAAGGTGAAAATTGCAGAACATGAGAAGATATTGAAATATCTTAATAGAAAAATGGCTAAAAAAGAAGAAGAACTGAATGAGGAATAGTCTAGGTATCTTAAAGAAAAGGACACCTTGAAAATGATGATAGATTATTTTGATAAATAATTGTATTTTCAAGATGAATAATCCAAAGATACTATAAATACCAGTACAAAAAATAAGGTACAGGTTATTTATAATTTTACAAGTGATATTAAATTTGTTTCATCAAGTGGTGAAGTTTCTGACAAAACAAATGGTAGAATATAGACTAATGATGATAGTGAGAACTTAAGTGAGTTGGGAAAATAATTTTCCCCAAGACTAAAGCAAAATAATGGCAGGATTTTATCCTGAAAGTAAGTTGTTTATCATCAATAGATTAGTCAGAATTATGGAAGACAGAGTTCCATAGGTTACTGCTAGTGTTGTGGTAAATTTGGGAACAAATCCTACAAATGATGGTATGATATGTCACTTACTTATAATTTTAATATATCAAGGGGAACAATTATAAAAATAAAAGTATCAACTCTATGAGAAGATGGAAAAATATTAGAATACAGAAGTTTTTCACTAAGAAATCAAAAAGACTGTCTACTCATAATAATTTTGATTCTCTAAAGGAAATTTATAAAATAAATGACTGACAAGGTCATTGTGTTAAATATTGCATGACAACACTTCTAGGATATTTACTACAGGCTGATAAAGTAAATAAATATAAAATAAAAGAAAATAACTCTAACCATTTTATTCAAAAAAATTATTTTCAGAATGTAAATTTTGAGAAGATTGAGAATTTCCAAAAATACTTTCTAGTTTTTTAGCCACGTCAATTGAAATTTTCTAAATAATTAAAGGAATATTATAAAATTTCTAAATATAATGTAAAGTTAGTGGTATTAGAAAATTAGATATAAATTGATGAGAAATTGTCCACAGGTGTAATCTTAAAGATCTAGAAGACTGAGGCTGAAAATTTTATTCGAAACAAAGAAGAATAAGGGAAGAAAGATTAACTTCACATCAATGCAACTCAAAACAAAAATAAGATTCCAAATAAATCTTTCCATGCTGAGATTTGAAGAAAATAATGGCTCGGATTGAGAGGAATATCTTAGTTTAAATGTTATTTCTAAAAACCAAGAGATGCCTCCTTATTCCCTTATATATGAATGATTTTGTACTAAAATGAAAGGAATTGAAGGAGATGGATTCATCCCTTGTGGGGGATAATTGATTAGATGAATCTATTAAATCTTCACTACCCAGTGAATGTGGAACTTCTAAATAACTTTAAAAATTTAGAAGATGAGGTATGTCAATAACACTTTCATCCCTTGTTCTTAATTTTATTAATCATATCAATTAATGGGGAGTGTATGGTTGATGAAAAAATAATACAACGGAGGAGATATATAATTTTCACCTGAACTTTCTGATGTGTTTTTTGAAGTATGTGTAGGATCTAGAATTTTATTGATAAATCTGATTATTTATAACCCCTTGGATGAGAATTAATATATTTTGAGCATGATTTCAGTTGAATTGTTATTAATGGATATATTATACGTCCTTGGTTATATCTCACTTGTTTTCCACACTGTTTTATCCCACATAGACATAGAGTTTATTAACTAAAATATCTTGGTTAAGAAAACCTTGTAAGATCGTTCCTCTCTTTGAAGTGATCATAGAATTTTCATATAAGGGAAATGGTCATGTTTTGAGAAGAAAAATGATATGATAAGACCCCCCCCCCCCAATTATCCTTTTATTTGATTGTCAAAGGGGGATAAATTTTGAACACACAAATTGAATTTTAATTATGTGAAGATATATTGACAACAAAATACAAAGGGGGAGATTGTTGGGATGAGTGTTTCCTTGGTTTTCAATGATGTGTTAATATGTGTTTGGTGAGTTTGTATATAGTGGTTATGCTTGGAAAATTGTTATATAATTACTTAATGGAATTTGATTTCATGCTCAAGAAATTTTCCATATTAAATGTGGTGATTTTTTTACTGGTCTTAATGTCAAATTCATGTGTCAAGAAGGAAAAAATATTTATTACAATGTTAAAGAAGATAAATATGAACAAGGCTATAAAAATATTTATTCTCATGATGGAATTAAGGTGGCCATGAAAAAAAAAAGAAATTACATTTTGCATTAAGAATTTTTTAGTAAGTATTATGGGTTTGGAATTTTATATCTCGAGAATGCCTTGAAGTTCAGGTTTTACTTATGATAAGTTGCCTTATTAAAAATTAAGGGTCAACCCACTAGGAAGCTTGGTCCAAGATCAACCTTCACATTGTGGGACCCTAAGGTCAATCATGCCCAAGGGAGCATCCTTATTTATCCCATGGGTGGAAGATATGGTTCTGACATATTACGGGCTGGCTCGTATATAAGGCATGGAGGATAGAGCTCACAGAGGCATGCATAGGTTGGGATAGAAGCCTGTTGGGCCAAATCCCATGGTGATGTGTGAAGGGTGTTATGGGTGTTGATCCCCTGTCACCAACTTGAGAGCTATGTGGAACACTCTAGATAATAAATAGTGGAAAAGATGAATGGAAAGTTCGATGTGGGATAAGTGCACCCACGCTATTGTACCTCCACCATTTAAAATGATGTAAATATCACTTATTGTCTAATATAATAAATTTGTATCATCCGATCACTACCGAAGATCATCTTAAACCTTGGATACCTAAGGTTATTTATACACTGGAGTTTATGCATGTAGTATCTAGCACAATCGAGCACCTAGCCATCTTTCATGATGATGTCAACAGAATGAGGAATTTGAAATTGATCTAATATAAAGCATGAAATGGGTGTCTTGCATGCATGAGAATAACTCAAAGAATGATCATTTGTCCGATGATGAAATGAAGTTTCATAGGCATGAGTTGAGCTTCAAAAATTTGAATCATGTGGCTATAGTCATGCACATGCTTTCGAAAAGAAGGCTTTATCATATAATAGAAGGTGACTTGATTTTCAGCATTACCGAGTTTGCATGAAGATTCAAATAACCCAAGATCTTCATGAATTCAAACATGGTGATTGACACAATATAAATTGTGGAGGCTCTATGCAGCATGAAAATTGGATTAGAAGTTATGTGAGGCATGTTGATCCTTTCTTATAAAAGTAAGATTACATGGATGAGGAGATGTGTTATTCTCTTTCAAAAAGAAAATTCCCATGTGTGGCCTTTTCAAACCCTCCACACATGGTAACCCCCTCCTCTGCAAAGGGGTCACTGCCCTGAGGTAGAGCCCCAGTTGGGGAAGGAGCTATTGCTAGTCGAGATGTCAGAGCATCCTGGAGGGTGACAGCTCGATCGGTGATGTTTCATCAAAGCAATCCGTCAGCATAGTGGGTCACGCCTCATTTTTTCCACCCAGTCGAGACCGGGCGACCCGGCAAGATGGGTGGATCCCGTGGGAGAGGATCGTCCTAAAAGCGGACTCCCAGGATTCGAACCCTGAACCTCCCAAATAACGGCATTTTTGTACCACTCACCTTCACCACCACACCACCACTGAAGTGTCGTAAGGATATGTGTTGTTAATTGTGAGTATTCTCTCACTTTTGAAGAAACAGATCCACCAAAAAAACAAATTCACAAGGAGGACGTTTCGTGAATCCTTGTCTTGTGTGAGGAAGAGGATAATTCCATGGGCATTCGATTTGTGCATAACACACTCATTTTTTATTATGAATAACTTGGTTCTGTGAATCAACCAAGATAGTTTGATACCCTTAATGTGCATCCTCCTAGTTTTTACAAATGTATTTTAGAAACCAAGATAGTTTACACTTACTCTATATCTTCTGAATAAGATCTTACACATAGAAATACATCTTACACCCATTATAGTTAGCGCACAAGAAGGAGACAGAGTGACACTCTTGTGCGAAGGACTTAAGGATTCACACGTGGTTTGAATAGAAGTATTTTTGTGAAGGTTCTTGCATGAAGAATAATTTTTTCACATGAATAATAGTTCAAGATATAGTGTGTGTGCATACAAGGTTTGTGTAAAGAAACAATAACTGGACAGTGTGTTACACACACCCTTGCAAGAAGGATTTTCATGGTACATGGAATGCACATTCATGTGATAACATGAATTCATGAGATATAATTGAATTGTGTAAAGTGGAATGTATATGCATGTAAAATTCATAAGATATGATTTGAAAAAAGACAAAAGTTGATCAAAAGATTCGACTGATTGGACTTGAAGCAAAACAAGTCCAACAGATCACTATATCAGAAGTCAATAGAAGTTGAAGTCCTATTCACAAGAGGTAATAAAGATCATTGAAGAACTATTAGCATTCCAGTATAAACAACCAAATATTTTTTAGAGATATCTCAACTTATGGGATTCAGTATAAAGAACACTAATGGGATTCCAGTCTAAAGATCTTATCATGTGATGGCCCACAGTAATCATTAGTGACCAGGAAATACGGGAGTTTGTCTATCAGGAATTTCAAAATATTTTCTATTATTATAATCACATTACTTATTACTAGTGGAGAATATGTGTCTCAGATTATATCAAACACAAAAAGGACGTAGTCACCCACATATGGGGTGAACCTTGTAAAAATACTAATGTGTTTTTTTTGTGATTTCAGTTTATTGAATATGGGAGAAGTGAGATTCTAAAGAAATATGGATTGAGATCTTCACTAATCATAGGTTGATTTAAAAAGCATAAATTGTAAAAATTATAGTACTGATTCACCTCCTCCCCCTCTTAGTGATATATCTAAGATGGTATTTTCATTCATTATTATGAACAAGAGTTTTTCTATATATAAGAATGAAATTTTTATGGAATTGGAAATATAATGAATGGTTTGAATATTTCAGATATGGATAATCCTATTTATAACATTGAAAATAATAATGTTAGAGTTTATTTTAATCCCACTTACCATTAGCATTGTCACATTGGACATATAAATGAGAAACGCATTCAAAGACTCCATGGATATAGATTTTTGAACTCATTATATTATGAATCATTCGATACATGTTAATATTGTTTATTGGGAAAAATGAAAAATTTGCCTTTTGGTATAAAAGTTGAGATGGATAGTGGACTATTGGATCTCATACATAGTGATGTATGTGGAACAATGAGTACTCAAGAAATTGGTGGTTTTAGGTACTTCATTACTTTTATCAATGACTTTATACAATATTGGTATTTGTTTCTAAGGAAACACAAGTATTGAACTTTTTAAAAGTTCAAATATTTTTATAATGAAGTACATAATAAATTGGGAAAGTGTATTAAACTACTCTGATTGGATCGGGGTGGTGAATACTTGAGTCAGGAATTCATAGATAGTCTGAGAGATTGTGGAATTATTTCACAACTCACTCATCCCAGAACACCAAAATGGAATAGTATGTCTAAATGGAGGAATCATACCTTATTATACATGGTCCAATCAATGATGATTTTGTGCGACCTTCCTATCTCTTTTTGTGGTTATGCTATGGAGATTGTTGTATTCCTACTAAATCATGTTTCATCTAAAGCATTCATAAAGATTCCATATGATATATGTATAGGGAAACATCCTATTATGGATTTTATGAGGATTTTGGGTTGCAAATAACTCATATGATGATTTTATTATGATAATCTAGGCACTAGGTTAAGAAAATGATTATTTTTTTGCTATCCTAAAGAAACTAAATGATGTTATTTCTACCACCCTACCAAACAAAAAGTGTTTTTGGATCAAGGAGGTGTTTTATTAGAAATAAAATACATGGATAGAGTACTCAATGAGAGGAAAATTAAATTTGGAGAAGTTAAAAACCAACAAATAGGAATTTTCCCTAAGATAGACGTTGAGCCGGTTCTGCAAAGAGTTGTGGAATAAGAACTAACTCAAGTTACATAGGTTCCTCGAAGGTCTAGTAGGATTCATCAAGAACCAAATAGATATGGATTTATCATGGATAATGATGATGAAGTAACTTTTATATAATATGAACCTACTTCCCATTGATAGGATATTAAGATTACTGATTTCAAGGAATGATTAAAATCCATAGAATCTGAGATGGACTCCATATACACTAACCAAGTTTGTAACTTGGTAGATTCACCTAAATGGGTGATTCCCATAAGGTGAAATTGGATTTTCCATAATAAAACTAACATTTATGGTATACTTTATACCTATAAAGTGTGCTCAGTGGAAAATGGTTACAAAATATTTAATGATATTGACTATAAATATACCTTTTCACCTATTATGATGATGAAGTCTATTCATGTTTTACTAGCCATAGTAGATCATTATGATTATAAGATATATAAAATGGATGAAAAAACTATATTACTTAATAATAATTTAGATGAGGATATATATATATATAACAGACCAAGGGTTTTGAAGTTCCAAATGAGAATGTTAAGGTTTTCAAGTTACAATAGTTCATTTATGGACTAAAGAAAGATTCTAGAAGTTGGAATATTTGATTTTATGATCCAATAAAATATTTTGGTTTCATCATGAGTATAGATGATTCTTGTGTATACAAGTGCCTTAGTGGGAGTATACTAGTAAATCTAATATTGTATGTAGATGAAAAACTACTTATTGTAAATGATATCCTGACACTTCACTCTATGAATATGTGGCTAAGAAAATGTTTCTCAATGAAATACATGGGTGAATCCACTTACATACTCAATATAAGGATCTATAGAGATATATCTAAGAGGTTTCTTGGACTGAGTTAAAATACATATATTGGTAAAGTTTTAAATCGGTTTCTCATGGAGAACTCCAAGAAGGGTTCTTTACCATTGTTTCATGGCACAAATCTTAGGAAGATTCATGATCCTTCTAAAGAGTAAGATGGGATGGATAGGTCTTCCATATGATCAATCTTGTATTCCATGTTGTGTTCTAAACTTGATGAATTATATGCTTTGATAATAACAAGTAGATACCAATCCAATACTAGTGAGAGTCACTGGATTGATGTGAAGAACATTCTTAAGTACTTGATAAAAACTAAGGATATGTTATTGGTCTTTAGAGGAGAGGGTGAGATTTGTATAAAGGGTTACATAGATGATAATTTCCAATTCGACAAAGATGATATGAAATCTCAATCTGGGTTCATGTTTTTCCTAAACAGTAGAGCAATTAGTTAGAAGAGTTTCAAATAATACACCATAGAAGACTCGACAATAGAGGCAGAATACATTGATTCATCAAATGCTATGAGGGAAGCTGTTTGGATCAATAAGTTCAAATCTGAACTTGGAGTTGTTACTAGCATCAAGGGAATAATTGAGCTATAATTTGATATTAATAGTATTGTTTCTCGGGATAAGGAACCCTAGTCTCATCAAAAGACCAAAAACATCCTTCAAAAATACCATCTCATATAGGAGATCATTGATAAGGGCGATGTAAAGATTGGTTGGGTGTCAACATAAGAGAATGAAGTAGATCTATTATTGAAACCATTATCGCAGTAACAAAATGAGGGTCATGTAGAATCATTGGGTGTTAAACACATGATAGATTGGTTATCATGGTTGTAAATGTATCATGTTATTATAATAATGGAAATATTTATTTAACATTCATTTGTGGGTATTGTAATTTAATTTAGATGAATGGTAAAATGATAAATATCCACTCAAATTACTATTTTGAGTTGTCCCTAACCAATGATCATCATGGAGTATAATGGGTTGTGATGATATGTAAAGGTTATCTTGAATAGATTCTTGAAAATGGTTGTATATGAGATAAAAAGAATTAATTCATGAGGTAATAAGTAGAGACTTATTACTTGGACTAATCTGCTAAGTATATCTCATGGAATATCATACGATCATATATATACTTAGGGGTGTATACTTATTATCAATCCTTCTTACTGTAGGTTGGAGAGATACCTAGCATGAGAACCATCATAGTTTGATACCCTACTTATGAAAGTCAACATATGAACTTAGCTAATTATGGGGCATTTGGGTATGTTGTTGATCATGTCGTCAGTTGGAGCACAACCAAGATGGTATTTTTCCACTTGTATAACAAGTTAAATACATTTGTCCCTTGATTTAATTAGATAGAGGAAATTCATGTCCATTCTTAATTGTTTCACATGTGATGTATTAAATTGCTTTAATAAGTGACATGTGATGTGCTTATCATATTGATGAATTAAATATGTTGTATGCATCAACTTGGTTAGCCTTTTTCATAGAATCAAGAAAATTATGATATTACTATACTATTTTGACATATTCCATGTCTAGTGGTCACTCAATGTCATGGATAGAGAGATTATATTGTTGAAAGTGAGTTCCTTAGACCCAACTTGTTTTGTACTTTGATTATCGCTACATGTATTCAGTTTTTTATAATACATGTGTTTATCTTTCCATAATAGTGTAGATACATCTGCATCCACTTTATTTATGGAAATGTCCTTAGATTACCTGTCACATAAAAGGGATATAGTAGATCCCAGGCTATAATGAGAACCCTGATATGCCATGAAATTAATCTTAAAGTAACGTCATATGGTCCAGTTACATCATTCTGATAGGATATAGATGATTTGTGACCATCAGGTGTTAGGGGCTCATAAGAATTGAGACTTCTTCTTATGAAGTTCTCACTTGATGATCTCTAGTAGTTGAGATCATGAGGACAGACCTGCATAATAGGAACACCACATGTTTAATGTGTCATTGGTCATTCCTATCCATGGACATGTGTAATGGTCTTTAGACTTGAGATCATTATCAATGGATTTCATTTAATTACGTACATTTGATGCAAGGATAAAACCATAGTGACAAAGTTGTGGCGAGGTAGTTTGTATCGGGTACGTCATTAATGGCATGGAATTGATTGAATGGTCGAGAAAGGATTTGTCTCTTTCGAGTTCAGGAAGAGATATCTCGGGCCTAGTTGATTAGGATGGTTACACCTTCATTAAATCCATGGCCATGGTAGTGGAAGGTAATACTGTCCGGACAAATCAAAAAATAAAATAAAGCAAAACAAATAATGATGACACTAGTATGAATTCTGCTTTATTGAGATATCGATGACGAAGAGATTATATTACACAGACCGTGTACGTAGGAAGGCAGTCGTTGCTTTGACTTTACCTTATCTCTATAGGGGCCTCGATGGGTTGCTAGACCCCACTCTAGGTACACTACTAGAAAAACAGGTATTTGCGACGGGCTATTTGCGACGGGATCCCGTCGCAAATAGCCATTTGCGACGGGGTCCCGTCGCAAATATCTCGTTGCTAAAAACGCCGTCGCAACTACACTTATTTGCGACGGGCTCGTCGCTAAAGACTGTTTTTGCGATGGGCATTCTCCCCGTCGCAAATAGTATTCCGTATTTTTGTAAAAAACTTTTAAAACAGTTTTTGCGACGGGACCCATCGCAAATACCTTTTGCGACGGGACCCGTCGCAAATAGCTTTTGCGACGGTTCCGTCGCAAAAACTCTTTTTTAAAAAAATAAAAAAAATTAATAATACTAGTATTTGCGACGGGAGTCGGGACCCGTCGCAAATGCTATTTATAGTATTTGCGACGGGTCCCGTCGCAAATACTTTTTTAAAAAAAATAAAAAACTATTAATAATACAAGTATTTGCGACGGGCATGGTATCCCATCGCAAATACTATAAAAAAAATAAAAAAAATAAATTATTAATAAATTATTTTAATTAATATAATAATAGAATTATAATTTACAAATGAAAATAATAAATTATTTTAATTACTATAATAATAGTAGAATTATAATTCAAAAATAAAAATAATAGAATATTAATAAATAATTTAATTAATATAATAATATTACAATTATAATTCATAAATAAAAAAAATATTAATAAGTTATTTTAATTAATATAAAAATAATAGAATTATTTTACATTCAAATATTAAAATAATTCAAGTATTACAAAAAAATAATTAAATTATAATATTATAAAATTTTAATATATATATAAAATTTTAATATATATATATAATTTTAATATATATATATAATTTAATATTATAAAATATAAATAATATTATTATTCATATTAATATTGTTATTTAAAAATATAATATTATTAATATTTTATAATGAGACAGAAACTACGAATAGAAAAAAAAAATTTGATTTCACAAATTTTATAACAGAAATACAAACTCTAATCTGGAGGAGGGGGGGGAGGGGGGGAGGTGGGGGATCTGCAGATGGTGGTGGAGGAAACTCCATCCCTAAAGCATGAGTGAGTCGGCGCATGTACTCCATCTGCTCCTGATGCTGCTGCTGCCACCGACTCGTCTGCTCCTCGTACAGCTGTTGCTGGCGTCGACGCTCCTCCTCATGCTGCTGACGCATCTGCTCCTGCTCCTGTCGGAGACTCTCTATCTGTGCAGTCTGAGATCACAACTGATCCTCATACTGTGTAGAAGAAGATGCACGAGCTCCTCTCGAGCTGGACGCCGACATCGCAGCACTGCCATAATAATCTCCGGGAGTCAGTCGAGAGCCGATACCAACTACCCGGCCCTTCTCAAAGGCATACTGGGTGGCCTGCATCCATGCCGCCTCATCAAACTGACGGGCAGTGGTCTGATCTGATGACTCGGCCTGACTCTCAGGCTGGGCCTGTGCCGCTGCGGCCTCATATGACTCTTATAGTTGCAATTTAAAATTAAAATTGTGA
Source organism: Viscum album (assembly GCA_963277665.1). Lineage (NCBI taxonomy): Eukaryota > Viridiplantae > Streptophyta > Magnoliopsida > Santalales > Viscaceae > Viscum > Viscum album. The sequence goes on along the minus strand of OY728146.1, from coordinate 1,852,127 downwards.
ATATATTATATGCAGTTAATTTTTAAACTTGAAAACAAATAATACTGACCACGATGTGATGCTGACGATCACCTCTGAGCTCCCCAGTAGCAGGATCACTGTACATCCTCTGATATACGTCGTACTCTGTAATATCGGGGTGCTCGACAGCCTATAAGAATAAAAAATAAACTGTTAATATTTATAGTTATATAAAATATTTATAAATAATGTACGTACCAGATGCTGTCTATGAGTACTGAAAGAATGACTCCCAGCTCGATGAGTCACCTCCTGTCTCCCCCGATTCTGCCTCCCCACCGATGATCTCCTCTGAAAGGCACCACTCAACCAGTGCGCACATAATCCATCCCATACATGGGATGAAATATACTCTGGTCGGTGTGCTCTACATGACTCCTCAAAATCTGACACTCCTGCTTTCTTCATCGCAGCTTTTCTTAAATTGTGCAAAAACTGACGAAGACGATCATGCATGGCCACCTCTCATGCCTCGTGGATGGCGTCACGCATGGTATCCTCGATCGGATACCATAAACCCTACAAATAAATCAAAATATCAAGTTAGAAATGAAATAATTTTCAAAATAAAAATTATTTATTTACGTACGTACCAACCAATGGCTGAACATGGCCTGCTGCACATCAATGGGAATCTGCTCCCATGTGGTCCACGGCTGAGAGAAATAGTTGCGCAAAATAGCGCTGCCCTGTCCGACTGCTATATGCGGAAAACTGAAAAAATAATAAACATTTATTATGTGAATAGATTAATGAAATCTTAGTCAAATCCACAGGTTATCACACAGGTTATCACACCTCCGGGTGCGCGGATCAAACCCAAGACGTGGACGTCGCTCGGGGACGGGGTCAGGAATCATCAATCGTGCAAGACCGCGCCCCCTCCGCATACTCCCTGGAGCGCCTGCAGGCTGAGGGTCATCTGCCAGCAACTCATCCGCATCGAAAGGCAGGTCAGCCTCCGCCAACTCACGAAATGTGGCCTCGTCCATCTGAAACAGAAAATGTTAATGTTAGCAAATAATTGATAATTACTATTATATATACATATATACATATTATGATTGTATATAAATACCATGGAATTCTATAAGTGTTCATCTTCATCATCATCTTCATATATGTCAATGTCATCTTCATATTCCTCCTCAACATCATCGATATCCATTCGAGTTGCAGTTGCTTCATCTCTTACCATTTCAAATTCATGTGTGACATCATTAACATCATCGTCATCACCGACTCTTAAATGTGGGGTGTCGTCATCGATACTCATGTATCTTTGTAAAAAAGATTGATTTTGAGTACTCTCTTGAAAAACATCAATTCTTTGCACATCAGTGAAAGCACATTCACTTTGACTAAACTGATTGTCTCGAATTTTGATTTTTATTACACTCCACCAATCAGTCAAGTCTCTTGATGTTGCACAGTACTTTGCATAATAAACTTGATATGCCTGTTGAGCCAATAAGAATGGTTCATTTACTGCGAGAACACTTTTACATTTAATATCGATGATTCCATGAGTCGGATGAACACGCACGCCTCTCTCTGTATCCAACCACTGACATTTGAACATGGTTATGTAATGTTGTCCAAGATAACAGAGTTCAATGATTTCATCAAGTATGCCATAAAAGTCAACTTCATTTTCTCGATGATGAGATCCTCTCAAGCTAACTCCACTGTTCATTGTTTTTTTCGATTCCCCATATGCATGTGTATGGAATCGAAATCCATTCACCACATATGCATTATAAGTTTTAACAAGTTTGGAAGGTGGGTTACTCAATACACACAGCTGTTTGTCAATTTTATCAGCATGTCGAGACACCTGAAGATTTGTGAAATAATTATCAATATAGTAAATTATACATTGAATGAGTTGCTAAAAGATAAAGAATTTATGTTACCAGTTTTTGAAACCACTGAGAGAAATTTTTCAGTCGACGTTCTTCGAGAGCAGCTGCTGTAATTTGTGGAATTTGTTTCTTGATATGATTATCATACAACCTATAAAAACCAAAGTTATTTACTGTAACATAAATGATAGAATAAGTGATATAAACACTTACAGTACAACTGATGTCATCTCTTCACAATTGAGCAGAACATACGTATGAGCTCTATGATGTTCATCATCTGAAAGCCAGCGTTCAGAAACTCCACCAAAACCAAGCTCTGACTGGTTGAAAACAGATAATTGATTGTCGATTTCATCAATATTCCTCTCATTCCGTCCCATTCGGTTGTGTTTTGAAGGATACTCAGATTCAAAATAATGAGAGCAGAAAAAAGATATTTCCTCTTGCAAATAAGCTTCTGCAATAGATCCTTCAACAGATGCTTTGTTGCGTACTTTTCTTTTCAATTTTTGCATGCATCTTTCAAATGGGTACATCCATCGAAACTGTACCGGACCTCCACATTTGGCTTCATATGGCAAATGTAACATCAAATGTTCCATTGAGTCGAAGAAAGACGGCGGAAATATTTTTTCAAGTTTACATATAATTACAACAACATCTTTTTCAAGTTTGCCTAGAGCATCATAATCTGCCGTAGCCGCACAAATTTCCCGAAAAAAATGAGACATGTCTGTTATGGAATCCCAAATCACAGAATTCAACAGACCTCTTAATCCAATGGGTAGAAGTCTCTCCATTATAACATGACAATCATGACTTTTTAATCCAGTAATATGACCATTCTTTACACATCTACCCAAATTGGAAGCACAGCCATCTGGAAGTCTCAAATCTACAATCCACTGACAAAATAATAAACGGTTTTCTTTAGACAGTGTATAAGCTGCTTTTGGTTTCAGTAACCTTTCTGTTCTGACATTCTCAAATAGTTCCAATTCTGGACGCCTGCAAATTTGGGCAAGATCTAAACGTGCATTTACATTGTCTTTGCTCTTTCCTGGCATATCCAAAACTGTATGAAACAAATTATCAAAACAGTTCTTCTCAATATGCATGACATCTAACATGTGTCGGACCAACAAATCAGACCAATATGGAAAATCCCAAAATATGCTACGTTTAATCCAATTGTGTTCTTTCCCAAAACCAGAAATTTTCTGTTGGTTTATTGTGGGACCAAAAGTGATGGGAGGTAATGAAAATACAACCGATTTTAACTCCGAAACTGATAGCATTTTTGGAGGTCCATCCCTTTCAGCTGTTCCTTTTCTGAAATGAGATCTGTTTCTGCGAAAAGGATGATCAGCTGGAAGAAATATGCGATGACAGTCAAAATAACACGGTTTCTTTCCATGAATGAGCATAAATGCTTTGTTCTCTCCCATACAGTAAGGACATGATTTCTGACCATGTGTACTCCAGCCAGATAACATCCCATAAGCCGGGAAGTCACTTATTTTCCACATCAATGCTGCTCTCAGTATGAAATTCTGTTTCGTTGCAACATCATATGTACTGACACCAGTACTCCACAATAAATTTAATTCATCAATCAATGACTTCAAATAAACATCAATATTTTTCTTCGGATGTCCTGGAATTAGTAAAGTCAAAAAGATATATGGCTCCTTCATCAACATCCATGGAGGTAAATTATACGGAGTTAAAAAAACAGGCCAACATGAATATTGACTACCATAAGATCCAAACGGGCAGAAACCATCAGTGGAAAGGCCCAGTCGAACATTTCTAGCTTCTAAAGCAAATGATGGATGCACTCTATCAAAATGTTTCCATGAATCACCATCGGCTGGATGATTCAAGCTTTTATCGGTTGAACTATTCTCTTTATGCCATGACATCATTGTCGCTGTATTCTTAGACATGAATAAACGCTGAAGTCTGGATGTAAGCGGAAAATATCTCAACTGTTTTACAGGAATCAAACCAGACTTCCCGTGTTGTCCTTCTTTATATCTCAGTTGCCCACATGTGGGACAACTATCCAACGACTCATTTTCCCCTGAATATAAAATGCAGTCATTTGAACATGCATGAATCTTCTGACAAGTAAGTCCCAAATTTCGAACCAACCTCTTACTTTCATAGTAATTTGCAGGTAAAACATTTCCTTCGGGTAACAGTGTTTTCAGCAAAGAAAATATCTGGTCAAAACAGGTGTTTGACATTCCGTTATCTGATTTGATAGCCATAAATTTTGCAACTGCTTCTAATTTGATCATCTTGCAGCCAGGATATAATGCATCCTCAGCAGACTTCAACAACTCATAAAATTCAGACGGTCCCAACTCAGGATTTGAAGTTATATCAGCCGGAGTTTCTGTATGTTGAACAGATGAACCTACAACATCATGTACTAAATCTTGAAACTGGGATGGATCCGGAATCAAGTTGGTATCACCTGCTCTGGAACTACGTTCACCGTGTTGATACCAAAAAACATAATCTGCTTGAAAACCAAAACGCAAGAGATGTTCCCCCACTTTGTCAAACGTGTCAAACGTTCTCAATGCACATTTTCTGCAAGGGCATTTTATTTTTCCTTCTGAAACAAATTCTGAATTTGATTCCGCAAATGATAAAAAAGTCTCCACACCCTCAACATATACTGGATTTAAACCAGAACCGTTTGGATTTTTACGTTGATTTATCCATATGCGGTCACCTAATAATGATTGTTGACGACCTCGTTGTTCCATATTTCTCTATAAAATATAAAAGCATTACTGGTTTTGAAAAATTTGTTAGAAAAAACACTCAAGTAAAGATTTAATATATTGAGAATAAAGCAAAACATGTTACAAATATTGATAATTTTAATATTATATTGATTTTTTATTATTTTAATAATACTAATGTAATTTTTTCATAAACATTAATTATATAATAATAACATTATTATATTATTAGTATATTTTATTATTAATATTAAAATAACATAATTTTTTATATTATATACAATTCTCCTTTCATTTGTGTGTTTAAAATTCTGTCTCTACATATAATATTCACATTCACTTTCACCTCTCCATTGGCGAGTGGGTTGATAATTTTGAAAAAGAATGCGAATATTACATGTGGAGACAGAAAACACACAGATGAAAAGAGAATTGTATATAATATAGAAAATTATATTATTTTAATATTAATAATAAAATATACAAATAATGTAATAAGGTAATTATTCCAAATTATTGGTAAGTATTTCAAATTATTGGTAATTATTCCAAATTATTGGTAATTATTCCAAATTATTGGTAATTATTCCAAATTATTGGTAATTATTCCAAATTATTGGTAGTTATTCTTAATTTTTGGTAGTTATTCCTAATTATTGGTAAATATTGGTAATTATTGGTAAATATTGGTAATTATTAGAAAATATTGGTAATTATTGGTAATTATTGGAAAATATTGGAAAATATTGGTCATTATAGGTAATTATTGGTGATTATTGGTAATTATTGGTGATTATTGGTAATTATTGGTGATTATTGGTAATTATTGGTGATTATTGGTAATTATTGGTGATTATTGGTAATTAATACTAATTATTGGTAATTAATACTAATTATTGGTAATTAATACTAATTATTGGTAATTAATAATCATTATTACTAATTATTAGTAATTATTACTAATTATTCCTAATTAATACTAATTATTCCTAATTATTCCTAATTATTACTAATTATTGTTAATTATTACTAATTATTGTTAATTATTACTAATTATTACTAATTATTTCTAATTATTACTAATTATTTCTAATTATTACTAATTATTGCTAATTATTAGTAATTATTGCTAATTATTACTAATTATTGCTAATTATTATTAATTATTGATAATTATTAATAATTATTGATAATTATTAGTAATTATTGATAATTATTGGTAATTATTACTAATTATTGTTAATTATTGGCAATTATTGTTAATTATTACTAAATATTGGTAATTATTACTAAATATTGGTAATTAATACTAATTATTGGTAATTAATACTAATTATTGATAAATAATACTAATTATTGGTAATTAATACTAATTATTAGTAATTAATACTAATTATTGGTAATTAATACTCATTATTACTAATTATTGGTAATTATTAATAATTATTGATAATTATTAGTAATTATTGATAATTATTGGTAATTATTACTAATTATTGTTAATTATTGGCAATTATTGTTAATTATTACTAAATATTGGTAATTATTACTAAATATTGGTAATTAATACTAAATATTGGTAATTAATACTAATTATTGATAATTAATACTAATTATTGGTAATTAATACTAATTATTGGTAATTAATACTAATTATTGGTAATTAATACTAATTATTGGTAATTAATAATCATTATTACTAATTATTGGTAATTATTACTAATTATTCCTAATTAATACTAATTATTCCTAATTATTCCTAATTATTACTAATTATTGTTAATTATTACTAATTATTGCTAATTATTACTAATTATTGCTAATTATTACTAATTATTTCTAATTATTACTAATTATTTCTAATTATTACTAATTATTTCTAATTATTACTAATTATTGCTAATTATTAGTAATTATTGCTAATTATTAGTAATTATTGCTAATTGTTATTAATTATTGCTAATTATTATTAATTATTGCTAATTATTATTAATTATTGATAATTATTAGTAATTATTGATAATTATTAGTAATTATTGATAATTATTGGTAATTATTACTAATTATTGTTAATTATTACTAATTATTGTTAATTATTGGCAATTATTGTTAATTATTACTAAACATTGGTAATTATTACTAAACATTGGTAATTAATACTAATTATTGGTAATTAATACTAATTATTGGTAATTAATACTAATTATTGGTAATTAATACTAATTATTGGTAATTAATACTAATTATTGGTAATTAATACTAATTATTGGTAATTAATACTAATTATTGGTAATTAATAATCATTATTACTAATTATTGGTAATTATTACTAATTATTCCTAATTAATACTAATTATTCCTAATTAATCCTAATTATTCCTAATTAATTCTAATTATTCCTAATTATTCCTAATTATTACTAATTATTGTTAATTATTACTAATTATTACTAATTATTTCTAATTATTACTAATTATTTCTAATTATTACTAATTATTTCTAATTATTACTAATTATTGCTAATTATTAGTAATTATTAGTAATTATTACTAATTATTGCTAATTATTATTAATTATTGATAATTATTAGTAATTATTGATAATTATTGATAATTATTACTAATTATTGGTAATTATTGGCAATTATTGTTAATTATTACTAAATAGTGATAATTATTGGTAATTATTAATAATTAATACTAATTATTGGTAATTAATACTAATTATTGGTAATTAATACTAATTATTGGTAATTAATACTAATTATTGGTAATTAATACTAATTATTGGTAATTATTACTAATTATTCCTAATTAATACTAATTATTCCTAATTATTACTAATTATTACTAATTATTGTTAATTATTCCTAATTATTACTAATTATTGTTAATTAATACTAATTATTGGTAATTAATACTAATTATAGGTAATTATTACTAATTATTGTTAATTATTGTTAATTATTACGAATTATTGTTAATTATTCCTAATTATTACTAATTATTGGTAATTAATACTAATTATTGGTAATTAATACTAATTATAGGTAATTAATACTAATTATTGGTAATTATTACTAATTATTACTAATTATTCTTAATTATTGATAATTATTGATAATTGTTCCTAATTATTAGTAATTAAATGAATAATTATCAATAATTAGAAAGAATTACCAATAATTACAAATAATAACATTATTAATATATTTTATTATTAATATTAAAATAATATAATTTTCTAATTTATATACAATTCTTTTTTGATCTGTGCGTTTTCTATCTCCACATACAAATAATACATGTGAAGACAGCAAACACACAGATCAAAAAAGAATTGTATATATAAAAAAAATTATATTATTTTAATATTAATAATAAAATAAACTAATAATGTAATAATGTTCTTATTCCTAATTATTGGTATTTATTACTAATTATTAATATTTATTCTTAATTATTAAAAATTATTACTAATTATTCCTAATTACCATTAACTATAAACAATACTAATAATTTAAATTTATTAAGTAATAAAACAATGTAAACATAATTAAATTACAACTAATTAATAATAATTGAAACTAATAAAAAATTAAAAATAAATAAAAAATTAAAAATAAATAAAAAATTAAAATGAAGATAAATACCTTGAAAATTGATCTGTTCTGATCGTTCTTCAAAACTTTAATATCAGCTCCGGAGAAAAAAATTAAACTGGAGAAAAACTCAACTCTAGAAATATAATTTTGAAAGAAGGAGAAGATAAGGAATGAGAATGAAATGAAAAAAACGGATGGGGGTATTTATAGGTTAGATTATTTGCGACGGGCCCATTTGCGACGGGATTCACGTCGCAAATAGTATTATTTGCGACAGTACCCGTCGCAAATACCTTAGCCAACATTTATTACGGTCAACCGGTAAATAGTTATTTGCGACGGGACCCGTCGCAAATAACCCCTGCCGACATAGTATTAGCGACGGGGGAATATTCCCGTCGCAACTACCTTTTACCGCCGCCGGTTATTTGCGACAGGAATATTCCCCCGTCGCAAATAGTTTTCCCGCAATTTGGCGCGCATCGCGGGAAAACTATTTGCGACGGGGAAAGCAATCCCGTCTCAAAAGCCTCCTTATTTGCGACGGGAAAATACCCCCGTCGCAAATAAGTTTTTAACATGACTATTTGCGACGGGATTTATTCCCGTCGCAAATAACCCATCGCAATTGCTCATTTTTCCCGTAGTGGTCGGTGTATATTATTCACTGCTATTGAGGTAAGGTCCTAGAGGGTCACACACAATAGCGCCTTGAGAATCTGCCCTATTCTGGGAATAGGAATATAGAACTTGGTGGGGCCTGCCAAAGGGTCCGAGCACTATCCAAGTTCTATGGATCACCAGAGAATAAATAAATTCATTAATTATTCAAGTTTAGAATAATTCGTTGAATTTATTTATAACATGTATTTACAAGTTATATAGTAAATACAAGTATTAATATTATTCGAATGGATTTTAATATCCTATGTTCGTTTAATATTAGCAGGAAGTATGAGTCGAGTTAAAGACTCAAATTTATCACGTAATATATTTATATATTAAAAGTAAGTGATAAATTATAAATATTATTTATGGTATAATTTTATTTGTCATAAATAATTATTTATAATACTTATATAGCAGACGTCTATTACACGGGGGTCGGGAATCCATACCGCGTGTTTTAAACACTCCCTATATAAGTGAGAGAGAGGCTCTCCCATGTGAACTATTCATGTGTCAAGATTGAGAGCTTCTCTCTCCTCATGGAATCTAGAGATAGATTCTCTCAAGTGAAGTAAGATTTTCAAGTTCATCCATCTCGGATTGAAGCTTCTTCCCTTGTAGTGATCGTCGTTGCGCTGAAGTGAGCATCGAAGATCTGCGCTAGAACCCGGATCTTGACGAACGACGCACGAGAAGATTCGAGAGGTGTGTGTGGAAGATCTAGAGGGCTTCCACATCGGAGTCTTCAAGCAACAATCTTCGGCGTCCTACGGTGGACTTTCACACGTCAATTCTGAACTAGGTACATGTTCAGTTTATTTCTGTGCTCTATTTAAACCTTACGAGATCCTAGGACCAAACCAGGACAAGATCACCGGAGTTGAAAGGGTTATGTCACTCCGGTGATGTAGAAATTTTTAAATTCCCAGCCCACCGGCTTCCGCTATATCGTCCTGGTACCCTAATTATATAAGATACATATGATATATATGATACATCTTGTGGTGGACATTTTCATATAGATATATGAGTGTGTTTGATGGAGATCACACTAGACCCCTTAGTAACTTGAGTAGCACTAATGTTTTTATAGAGGCTTATCTTTGATTACATCTATGAAATTGGGATTTAATAGTTGTTATCAATGTTGTTAAGGCCTTTAGGGTCACACAGTTTGGATCTTGGATAAGCATAAACTTTTAGACAAAGTTTTTATTTAAAATTAATAGTGTTTGATGAAAAACTGTATCCAAAAGAGTTTGGATAGATTCATAAAGATTTGTAATGTTTTTCATAAAGTCCTTATGGTATTTAGTGTAAGTGGGAGATTGTTTGATGTTCACTAAAAATGTACATGCATGAGATTCTTGTACACATGCATGAATGATGCATGTATTTATCATGCATGTGATTCACAAGAATAATATATATACACTAATAGAATTATATATATTTGTGATGGCCTATTTGCGACGGGATCTCGTCGCAAATAGCCCGTTGCAAAAAAAGGCGTCACAAATACATTTATTTGCGATGGGCCTGTCGCAAAAAATGGTATTTGTGACGGGATTTTTTCCATCACAAATAAGCCTCCAATTATATACATTATATATCAATCAACCATTTGTGACGGGCCCGTCGCAAATAACTGTCCGGTTATATACATTATATATATAAAAACATTTTGCGATGGATCCTCCACCCAATCGCAAATACTATTTATAAAAAAATATATTTAGATTATTTGTGACGGGATCCCATCTCAAAAGGTCTCATCACAAATACCAATCATAATAAAAAAATTATGATTAATGAAAAAATCATATTATTATTATTAAAATAAAAAAAATAAAAAATATTATTATTAGTAAAATAAAAAACATTAAAAAATATAATAGTAAAAAAATATATTTAATAAAATTATTATTAATAAGAAATTAATATTAATATTATTAAAATAATAAAAAAAATAAAAAATTATTAAAATTCTCAATATTTACAAAAAAAATATAAAAAAATCATAAAATATTGTTATTATTAGTAAAATAATCAAATATTAAAAAATATAATACTAATAATAAATAATAAAGTATTAAAAATAAAAAAAAATTAAATTATGCAATATTTGCACCAATATAAAAGACAAAAACTGTAAATAGTTCATATTACTACAAATCTTGAATTCAAATGTTTTTAACATAAAAAAAATAACTGGGGGGGTCGTCTACTGGAGGAGGTGGAGGAGGTGGAAGAGATGGTGGAGGAAACTCCATCCCTAAACTATGAGTCAGACGGCGCATGTACTCCATCTGCTTGTGATGCTGCTACTGCCACTACTGCTCCCATCGATGCATCTCCTCCTCGTGTTGCTGCTGCTGCTGCTGCCGCTGACACATCTCTTCATGATGCTTCTGTAAACTCTTTATATGCTCAGCCTAAGTTCGCAACTGCTCCTGATACTGTGAGGCAGAAGATGATGCCTCTCTACGAACTCCTCTCGAGCTAGACACCGACATCGCAGTAGTACCATAATAAGTACCAGGAGTCAAATGAGATCCAATACCAACTACTCGGCCCTTCTCAAAGCCATACTGAGTTGCCTACATCCATGTCGCCTCATCGAAATGGTGGGCACTAGTCTACTCAGTCGTCTTGTCCTGACTCTCGGCCTGTATCTGAGAGGTCGCAGCCTCATATGACTCCTTTGATTCCAATTTGAAATTAAAATGGTAAAAATATTATATGCAGTTAATAAAAAACAGAAGAAAAAAAATAATACTAACCACAATCTGACTCTGGCGATCACCTCTAATCCCTCCAGTGGCTGGATCACTGTACATCCTCCAATAAACATCGAACTCCGTAATATCGGGATGCTCGACTGCCTACAGAAATATAAAATAAACTATTTATATTTAAAGTTATATAAAATATTTAAAAAATATACTTTTCATATGCTCTCTATGCGTACTGAATGTATGGCTACCAGCTCGATGTGTCGCCTCCTGTCTCCCCCGATTCTGTCGTCCCACTGAAAATATCCTCTGAAATCCACCACCCAACCAGTGTAAACATAATACATCCCAAATGTGAGATGAAATTTACTCTGGTCGGTGGGCTCTACACAACTCATCAAATTCTATCACTCATGCTTTCTTAATGGATGTTCTTCTCAAATTGTGCAAAAAATGATAGAAACGGTCACACATAGACACCTACCATGCCGCGTGGATAGCTCCATGCATGATATCATCGATGGGATACCATAAACCCTACAAATAATTTATAATATAAAGTTATTAATAAAAAAAATTTCAAAATAAATATTCTGTATTTACGTACCAGCCAATGACCGAACATGCCGCGCCGCACATCAATGGGAATCTGTTCCCATGTGATCCATGGCTGAGAAAAATAATTGTGCAAGATAGCGCTCCCCTATCCAATAGCTACATGCGCAAAACTGTGAAAAATGATTAAATGATCAAACAATTAGTATATATAAAAATAAATTAATGAAATCTAACTAAAATATACAGGTTACCATACCTCTGTGTGCGTGGATCAAAGCCAAGACATGGACCTCGCTCGAGGATAGGGTCAGGAATCATCATTCGCGCAAGACTATGCCCCCTCCGCGTGCCCCATGAACCACCAGTAGGCTGAGGGTTAGATGATCCAAAATCCCCCTCATCTAAAGGTAGATCAGCCTCCTGCAACTCGCGAAATATATCAGTATCCATCTGAAACAAAAAATTATTTTTGTTAGAAGATAGTTGAAAATAACTATTATATATAGATATATATTAGTTATGATTATATTCAGAATTTAAATGTGTCAATGTCCATCTTCATCCTCATCTTCGTAGTTGTCTATGTCAATGTCTTTATCTTCCTCCTCAGCATCATCAATATCCATATGAGTTTCAGTTTCTTCATCTCTTGTCATTTAAAATTCATTTGTAACATCATTAACATCTTCTTCATCATCAATCCTTAATTGTGGGGTTTTATCATCGATATTCACATCTCTTTGTGAAAAAGATAGATTTTGAGGAGTCTCTTGAAAAATTTCAATTCCTTCCACTTCAGCAGAACCACATTTAGTTTGAGTAAACTAATTTTCTCGAGATTTCATTTTTATTATGCTCCACCATTCACTCAAGTCTCTTTAAGTAGCACATTACTTTGCATAATAAATCTGATGTGCCTTTTGAGCTAGTAAAAATGGTTCATTTACTGCAAGAAAACTTTTATATTTCATTTCGACGATTCCATGAGTCGGATGAACATGCAAGCCTCTCTCAGTATCCAATCACCGACATTTAAACATTGTTATGTAATTCTGTCCTAGATAACACAGCTCAATAATTTTATCCAGAATGCCATAAAAGTCAACTTCATTTTCTCTGTGATGCGATCCTATCAAGAAAACTCCATTGTTCATTGTTTTTTTTATTCCCCATATGCATGTGTATGAAATAGAAAACCATTCACCGCATATGCATTATAAGATTTAACCATTTTGTATGGTGGGTTACTCAATATACACAGTCTCTTAACAATTTTATCAATATGTTGAAACACCAAAAAATTTGTAAAACAATTATCAATATGATAAATAATAAACAGAATTGATATTAAACCGTTAATAATTTATGTTACCAGTTTTTGAAACCATTGAGAAAAAAGAAATTTGTCAGCGTTCTTCAAGAGAAGTTGCTATAATTTGTGGAAGTTGTTTCTTGATATGATTATCATATAACCTACAAATAAAATAAGTTTAGATACTGTAACATAAATTATAGAATAAGTGATAGAATCACTCACAGCACAATTGATGTCATTTCTTCATAGTTGAGCGGAACATATGTATGAGCTCTGGGATGTTCATCATCTGAAAACCACCGTTCATGAACTCCACTGAAACCAATATTTGGATGATTAAAAACTGATAATTGATTTTCCATTTCTTCATTAACATTCCCCTCGTTTATTCCCATGCGATTGTGTTTTGAGGAATATTGAGAACCAAAATAATGAGAGTAGAAAAAGTAAATTTCCTCTTGCAAATAAGCTTCGGCAATTGAGCCTTCAACTGATGCTTTGTTGCGTACTTTTTTCTTCAATTTCTGCATGCATCTCTCAAATGGTTACATCCATCGAAACTGTACGGGACCTCCAAATTTAGCTTCATGTGGAAAATGTAATATAAGATATTCCATTGAGTCAAAGAAAGTTGGTGGAAAGATTTTTTCCAGTTTAGATATAATTAGAGCAACATCTTCTTCCAGTTTTCTTAGGGCATCGTAGTCTGTTTTCGCTGCACAAATGTCTTGAAAAAAATATGATATGTCTGTTATCGAATCCCAAATCATATAATTTAACAAACCTCTGAATCCAATCGGCATAAGTCTTTCCATTATAACATGATAATCATGACATTTTAATCTGGTAATATAACCATTCTTAACACATCTACCCAAATTGGAAGCACAACCATCTGGAAGTCTCAAATCTGCAATCCACTGACAAAATAATAAGCAACTCTATTTGGATAGTGTATAAGTTGCTTTTGGCTTTATTAACCTCTGTGATTTGACATTTTCAAATAGTTCAAGTTCTGGTCACTTGCAAATTTGGGAAAGATCTAATTGTGCCTTTATAGTATCTTTGGTCTTACCCGGTGTATCTAAAACTGTATAAAATAAATTATCAAAATAGTTTTTCTTAATATGCATGACATTCAACATGTGGCGGACCAACAAATCAGACCAATATGGAAGATCCTAAAAAATGCTTCGTTTTATCCAATTATGTTCTTTCCCAAAGCCATCAATTTTATGTTGGTTTACTGTTGGCCCAAATGTGATGGGAGGTAATGAAAATACAACTAATTTTAACTTTTTACCTGAGATCATCTTTGGAGGTTCATCCCTTTTAAATGTACCTTTTCTGAAATGAGATTTGATCCTTTAAAAAGGATGATCGGTTGAAAGAAATTTGCGATGAAAGTCATAATAGCAAGGTTTTTTTCCATTGACGAGCATAAAGGATTTGTTGTCTTTCATATAGTAAGGACATGATTTTAGACCATGTGTACTCCAACCAGATAACATGCCATATGCCATAAATTCACTAATCGTCCACATCAATGTAGATTTTAATATGAAAATTTGTTTCGTAGAAACATCATATATACTAACACCATCACTCCACAATGTATTTAACTCATCAATCAATGGCTTCAAATAAATATCAATATTCTTTTTCGGATGTCCTGGGATTAATAGAGTCAAAAAGATATAGGGCTCCTTCATCAACATACATGGAGGTAAATTGTACGGAGTTATAAATACAGGTCAATATGAATACTAACTACCATAAGAACCAAACGGATAGAAATTGTCAGTAGAAAGACCCAATCGCATGTTTCAGCCTTCTAAATAAAAATACGGATGAAAACGGTCAAAATGATTCCATGAATCACCATCAGATGGATGATTCAAGCTTTTATCAGTTGAAATCTTGGTTTTGTGTCATGACATCATTGACGCTATGTTCTGAGACATAAATCAATACCGCAACCTTAGTGTAAGGGGAAATATCTCAACTGTTTTACTGGAATCGATCCAGACTTCCCTGGTTGAGCTTCTTTATACCTCGATTTTCCACATGTGGGGAAACTATCCAATGACTCATTTTCACCAGAATATAAGATGCAATCATTTGGACATGTGTGAATCTTTCGATAACTAAGGCCTAGATTATGAACCATCCTCTTGCTCTCATAGTAATTTGCAGGTAACATATTTCCTTTAGGTAACAATGTTTTAACTAAGGAAAATATCTGATCAAAACAGTTGTTTGACATTGAATTATCTGATTTAATAGCCATAAATTTTGCAATCTCTTCTAGTTTTCTTATCTTGCAACTAGGATATAATGAATCCTCAACAGACCTCAACAACTTATAAAATTCGGATGGTGCCAAATCAGGAGTTAAATCACTATCATCTTGAGTTTCAGTTTGTTGAATAGATGGATCTGCAACATCATGTACTAAATTTTGAAATCATGATGGATCTGGAATCAAGTTATTAGTATATTCTATGGAACCATGTTCACCGTATTGATACTAAAAAACATAATCTATTTGAAAACCAAATCGCAAGAGATGTCCCCCAACCTTGTCAAATGTTTCAAACGTTCTCAGAGCACATTTTTTACAAGGACACTTAATTTTTCCTTCTAAAACATATTCTGGTTTTGATGATACAAATGATAAGAAAGATTCAACACCCTCAATATATATAGTATTTAAACAAGAACCATTTGGATTTCTGCGCTGATTTATCCAAGCGCGGTCATCTAATAATGACTGATGTCGATTTCCTTGTTCCATATTTTTCTAAAAAATATAAATCATCACTGTTTTTGAATAATTTGAAATTATAAAAACACTATCTGAAAAAAGAAGATAAATAACTAAAACTACTTCTTAATAATTACCATTAAATTTAGGCGACACAATTTCCAATGGATTGACGACTTCTCTTTTTTCTGACGGCTCATTTACTTGCATCTTTATCACACTTAAATCATAATGAAGAATCTGCTCGGAGGTACGCTTATTCATTCTCGTGCATACGAGAATGTATAAGCCTACCTCTAAGTAGTTTCTTCATTGTGATTTCAGTGGGAGAAAGATGCAAGTAAATGAGCCTTTGGACAAAAGAGCCCCATTTTCGTCGATGAATCATCTTCTTGCAACTGTCACTACTTAAACACATTATGAAAAATGTGGTCTTACGAATGCATATTCAAACTCGTGCATAGAAGATTGGATATGCATACGTAGAAGCATAATTTTCATAATGTTTTGAGTCGGTAAAAGTTAAAAGCAGAAAATTCATCGAGCAAAAGGAGTGTCATCAATCCACTGGAAATTATGCCAAGTTATTACAAGTTATTAGAATTTATTCCTATTTATTCCTATTTATTCCTATTTATTCATATTTATTCCTATTTATTCTTATTTATTCCTATTTATTCCTATTTATTCCTATTTATTCCTATTTATTCCTATTTATTCCTATTTATTACTATTTATTTCTAATTATTCTTATTTATTACTAACTATTTCTATTTATCTGTAATTATTCCTATTTATCCCTAATTATTACTATTTATTTCTAATTATTTCTATTTATTTCTAATTATCACTATTTACTACTAATTAATCCAAATTTCTACTAATTGATCTTAATTATTTCTATTTCTATTTATTCATATTTATTAGTATATATTAGTATTTATTCCTATTTATTACTAATTATTTCTATTTATTACTATATATTTCTATTTATTACTAATCATTCCTATTTATTACTATTTATTCCTATTTATTCCTAATTATTCCTATTTATTTATATTTATTTCTAATTATTCCTATTTATTTATATTTATTTCTAATTATTCCTATTTATTTCTAATTATTCTTAATTATTCCTAATTTTTACTAATTATTACTATTTATTACTATTTATTTCTAATTATTCCTATTTATTACTAATTATTCATATTTATTCCTATTTATTAGTATTTATTATATTTTATTCCTCTTTATGACTAATTATTTCTATTTATTACTATTTATTTCTAATTATAACTATTTATTTCTAATTATTCCTATTTATTGCTAATTATAAATATTTACTACTAATAAATCCTAATTACTACTTATTAATATTAATTATTGCTTTTTAATCCTAATTATTTCTATTTATTCGTATTTATAGCTATTTATTCCTAATTATTGCAATTTATTCGTATTTATTGCTATTTATTCCTATTTATTATTAATTATTATTATTTATTGCTAATTATTCATATTTATTCCTAATTATTCCTAATTATTCCTATTTATTACTAATTATTCCTATTTATTGCTAATTATTCCTATTTATTGCTAATAATTCCTATTTATTGCTAATTATTCCTATTTATTGCTAATTATTCACATTTATTTCTAATTATTCCTATTTATTGCTAATTATTCCTATTTATTTCTAATTATAAATATTTATTGCTAATTATAAATATGTATTCCTAATTATTCCTAATTATTGCTAATTATTCCTATTTATTACTAATTATTACTATTTATTACCATTTATTTCTAATTATTCTTATTTATTACTAATTATTCCTAATTATTCCTATTTATTAGTATTTATTATTATTTATTCCTATTTATTACTAATTATTTCTATTTATTACTATTTAATTCTAATTATTCCTATTTATTGCTAATTATAAATTTTTATTCCTAATTATTCCTAATTATTTCTAATTATTCCGAATTATTCATAATTATTCCTAATTATTCCAAATTATTCTCAATTATTACTAATTATTCCTAATTGTTATTAATAATTTCTATTTATTACTATTTATTCCTATTTATTGGTAATTATTCCTATTTATTGGTAATTATTCCTATTTATTACTTATTATTCCTATTTATTACTATTTATTGCTAATTATTTCTATTTATTGCTAATTATTCTTATTTATTGCTAATTATTCCTATTTATTGTTAATTATTCTTATTTATTGCTAATTATTCCTATTTGTTGCTAATTATTCTTATTTATTGCTAATTATTCATATTTATTACTAATTATTCTTATTTATTACTAATTATTCATATTTATTACTAATTACTCCTATTTATTACAAATTATTCCTATTTATTAGTATTTATTAATATTTATTCCTATTTATTATTATTTATTATTATTTATTCCTATTTATTAGTAATTATTCCTATTTATTATTAATTATTCCTATTTATTGTTAATTATTCTTATTTATTACTAATTATTTCTATTTATTACTAATTATTCCTATTTATTACTAATTATTCCTATTTATTACTAATTATTCCTATTTATTACTATTTATTCTTATTTATTACTATTTATTCCTATTTATTACTATTTATTCCTATTTATTTCTATTTATCCCTATTTATCCCTATTTATTCCTATTTATTCCTATTTATTCCTATTTATTCCTATTTATTCCTATTTATTCCTATTTATTCCTATTTATTCATATTTATTACTATTTATTTCTAATTATTCCTATTTATTACTAATTATTCCTATTTATCAGCAATTATTCATATTTATCACTAATTATTACTATTTATTTCTAATTATTACTATTTATTTCTAATTATCACTATTTACTACAAATTAATCCTAATTACTACTAAATGGTCTTATTTATTGCTATTTAACCCTAATTATTGCTATTTATTCCTATTTATTGCTATTTATTCCTATTTATTATTAATTATTTTTATTTATTACTATTTATTCCTATTTATTACTATTTGTATTTATTACTATTTATTTCTATTTATTACTAATTATTCTTATTTATTACTAATTATTCCTATTTATTCTTAATTATTCCTATTTATTTCTAATTATACCTAATTATTTCTAATTATTCCTAATTATTCCTAATTATTACTAATTATTACTAATCATTCCTAATTATTACTATTTATTTCTAATTATTCCTATTTATTACCAATTATTCCTAATTATTCCTATTTATTAGTATTTATTATTATTTATTCCTCTTTATTACAAATTATTTCTATTTATTACTATTTATTTCTAATTATTACTATTTATTTCTAATTATTCCTATTTATTGCTAATTATAAATATTTACTACTAATTGATCCTAATTACTACAAATTAATCTTAATTATTGCTATTTAATACTAATTATTGATATTTATTCATATTTATTGCTATGTATTCCTATTTATTATTAATTATTTGTATTTATTACTATTTATTCCTATTAATTCCTATTTATTGGTATTTATTAGTATTTATTCATATTTATTACTAATTATTTCTATTTATTACTATTTATTTCTATTTATTTCTAATTATTCCTATTTATTACTATTTATTCCTATTTATTCCTAATTATTCTTATTTATTTCTAATTATTCCTATTTATTCCTAATTATTCCTAATTATTCCAAATTATTATAAATTATTACTAATCATTCCTAATTATTACTATTTATTACTATTTATTGCTAATTATTCCTATTTATTACTAATTATTCCTAATTATTCATATTTATTATTATTTATTATTATTTAATCCTCTTTATTACTAATTATT
The DNA here is from genome assembly GCA_963277665.1 of Viscum album. Classification (NCBI taxonomy): domain Eukaryota; kingdom Viridiplantae; phylum Streptophyta; class Magnoliopsida; order Santalales; family Viscaceae; genus Viscum; species Viscum album. The sequence goes on along the minus strand of OY728146.1, from coordinate 1,831,977 downwards.
TCTATTTATTACTATTTATTTCTAATTATTACTATTTATTTCTAATTATTCCTATTTATTGTTAATTATAAATATTTACTACTAATTAATCCTAATAACTACTAATTAATCTTAATTATTGCTATTTAATCCTAATTATTTCTATTTATTCGTATTTAATGCTATTTATTTCTAATTATTGTTATTTATTCGTATTTATTGCCATTTGATCCTATTTATTATTTATTATTCCTATTTATTGCTAATTGTTTCTATTTATTCCTAATTATTCCTAATTATTCCTATTTATTAATAATTATTCCTATTTATTGCTAATTATTCCTATTTATTGCTAATAATTCCTATTTTTTGCTAATTATTCCTATTTATTGCTAATTATTCCTATTTGTTGCTAATTATTCCTATTTATTGCTAATTATTCTTATTTATTCCTAATTATAAATATTTATTGCTAATTATAAATATGTATTCCTAATTATTCCTAATTATTCCTAATTATTACTAATTATTCCTATTTATTACTATTTATTACTATTTATTACTATTTATTTCTAATTATTCTTGTTTATTACTAATTATTCCTAATCATTCCTATTTATTAGTATTTATTATTATTTATTCCTATTTATTACTAATTATTTCTATTTATTACTATTTATTTCTAATTATTACTATTTATTTTGAATTATTCCTATTTATTGCTAATTAAAAATATTTATTCCTAATTATTTCTAATTATTCCTAATTATTCCTAATTATTCCTAATTATTCCTAATTATTCTCAATTATTCTTAATTATTCCCAATTATTCCTAATTATTCGTAATTGTTACTAATTATTCCTAATTATTATTAATTATTTCTATTTATTCGTAATTATTCTTATTTATTACTAATTATACCTATTTATTACTATTTATTGTTAATTATTCTTATTTGTTGCTAATTATTCCTATTTATTGCTAATTATTCCAATTTATTGCTAATTTTTCCTATTTAGTGCTAATTATTCCTATTTATTATGAATTATTCCTATTTATTGCTAATTATTCCTATTTATTGCTAATTATTCATATTTATTAGTAATTATTCCTATTTATTACTAATTATTTCTATTTACTACTAATTATTCCTATTTATTACTAATTATTCCTATTTATTAATATTTATTATTATTTATTCATATTTATTATTATTTATTATTATTTATTCCTATTTATTAGTAATTATTCCTATTTATTATTAATTATTCCTGTTTATTATTAATTATTCCTATTTATTACTAATTATTTCTATTTATTACTAATTATTCCTATTTATTTTTATTTATTCTTATTTATTATTATTTATTACTGTTTATTACTATTTATTCCTATTTATTACTATTTATTCCTATTTATTGCTATTTATTCCTATTTATTACTATTTATTCCTATTTATTACTATTTATTACTGATTATTTCTATTTATTACTAATTATTCCTATTTATTCATAATTATTGTTATTTATTACTATTTATTCTTATTTATTACTATTTATTCCTATTTATTCCTATTTATTACTATTTATTCCTGATTATTACTATTTATTTCTAATTATTACAAACTATTCCTATTTATTGCTAATTATACCTATTTATTTATAATTATTCATATTTATTGCTAATTATAAATATTTGTTTCTAATTATTTCTAATTATTCCTAATTATTCCTATTTATTGCTAATTATAAATATTTGTTCCTAATTATTTTTAATTATTCCTAATAATTACTAATTATTCCTATATATTACTAATTATTCATATTTATTATTAATTATTCCTATTTATTAAAAATTAGTTCTAATACTTTCAATTTATTATTACAAATTACTACTATTAACAAAACAATTTAAATCTAATTAAATTAAAACTAAGCAAAAATAATTAAAATTAACATAAAAATGAAATAAATATTAAATTAAATTAAATATAAATACATTTAAACTTGATCTTCTATTGATGTAGACGGCTTCAAAACTTTTTCGTCAAAAAAAACTAACTCAAACAAATTCTCACTCTGGAAATAGGGTTGAGAGAGAGAGAAAGTGAGAATTGAGAGGAGGATTTGAAAAAACGGATGGGGATGTATATAATTTAGATTAGTTGCGACGGAACTTTTTGCGACGGTATTCCCGTCGCAAATGTCTTTGCCCACATTAATTGCTGTCGGCGGTTAAAAGGGTATTTGTGACGGGGCTTGTCGCAAAAGGTACCGGTCGACACACGTTTTGCGACGGGGCATCATCCCGTCGCAAAAACCAATTTACCGTCGTCAGGTATTTGTGACGGGACTCGTCGCAAATAACCTTCGAGCGACGAACCATTTGCGACGGGGGGATTTCCCGTCACAAATAACATTCTCATCCCAAAAAGAAATCATTTACTGTCGCTGGGTATTTGCAACGGGTCCCATCGCAAATACCTCCGAGCGATGAACTATTTGCGACGGGAATATTCTTCCCGTCGCAAATAAGCTTCATGCGGTTTCGCGCGCAATCCGTGCCAAACCGCGCATTACTTTTTGCGACGGGCCACCAAAACCCGTCGCAAATAACAAGGTATTTGTGATGGGATGACTCCCCCGTCGCAAATAATCTCTAGACTTGACTATTTGCGACGAGATAATATCCCGTCGCAAAAGGTTGTTTTTCCCGTAGTGATATATATATATATATATATATATATATATATATATATATATATATATATATAATGTTATTTATTTCTCCTAGATGGTTTTTCATTAGTTAAAATTATTTATGAGGGAATAAAGGTTTTGAATTAAATTCATTAAAAACATTCAATGAATTATCCTCAATGGTATGAAACTCATATGATGCAAGGATCCTTGGGATTCATCTATAATATAGAATGATGTCCTCTCATGTTTAGGATATGAAAGATCTATATTCCTCTAGAAACCCCATTTATCTCTTTTGAGAAGGCGCTAAAACCTCTTCAGATATCGAGTATCCTCATGAAGCATCCATATATCCAAGTTTCTATTGTATCACCTTAGAGTAAGGGATATTAAATTCACTACTTTCTGTGATCTTCCTCAAACACTCTTCGCAAAAGGAAGATGGAATCTTCTGTAACCTTTGAATACCAGGTACTCTATATGACAACTCGTATCTTTTATAAGCCTTAATTCATGATTTATTATATAAATACGCAGATAATACAACCCAAAAAGATCAAAATGACTGGTGTATTTGGGTAATTTGATACATAAAATCATAACTTGAAATAGGTATACAACAATATTATTTAAAAATTCCATAACATTCCCTTAGATTCCTTTGATCTTCTAAAATTATACGAGATAACCTGGGGACGTGCATAAGAAAAGGGTGGGATATAAAGTCCAGTAAGGGAATAATCAAATCATAACATGATTAAAGTAATGAATGTTAGTCAAGAGGCATATCAAGGTGGTATAAAAGGGGTGAGAATAAAAAACATGAAAACTGAATCATGATATAAGATGATAATATCAAGGCAACATAAGAATGTGGAAACAAAATAAAACATGACATCATAAGTATAAGTCAAGGATAAAATCCAAGACATCATAACATAGTATGCTTAGGATATCCTCTCATACACTATACATGGCATATCATGAGATGAAAACATTATCCAGTGCATTGGAGGGATATATAGTTTTGGGCCCACTCGTCACATTCATATCATGTACATGCATAAGTGTGACACATAGATCATACAACATAAGAATGTATTTCATCACTTTTAATTCCATGATTAAGGAGAGTGGGTTATATACATGGAATTACCCAATCAATAAAGTATAAGTATATCTAGGTGAATACCCTTGAGTGGAAATAGTGATGGGTATTCACTACACAAATGTTTGGCGAGAAAAATCGCAGGATGATTTCGACAGTATAACGGGTGTGTATAAAGATTCATGGAAGGGTTTGAGGAGAGTGATAAGTGGTCTCTCATTACCTGTACATAATAAGGATAGTAAAATGGATGTATAAAAATACATTCCAACATGAAAAATTAGAAATAAAATGGCATAATACAAATAAAGTTCTTGAATAAAGAGGAGTAGGAGAGAATCCACTTACCTTGAGATGGAGCTTCTAAAAGCTTGATAGGAGCTTCTTAAGATATTGGGAACACCTTGGGAGGGGTTTACATAGGGAGATGGAGATTAACTTCATACTTAAGTGGTTTTGAATGAATATTACTGGTAGTTTGGGTGGGTATTTATAGAAAAAAGGAGGGGATTCTTTATTAATTTTTAAAATTATGTTTTGGACTCTATATAATAAAATAATCAAAAACACAAACCTTCTCATGGTTTTTTCCCATGGTTTTTACTAAAGAGGATTTGTTTTTAATATTTTATAAGTCCAAGAACCAAACATTTTAAAATAATATCATTGGTGATGTGGAAGTGAGTCATATTCATAAATAATTAATTTTAAAACCTTAAAATATAATATAGGTTTTAGAGGATTCATTAAGGGTTTATAAAATTAATAAAATAACATCAAAAACAAATTATTTTAAAGGGTAAATATATATATTTGGTCATGTATTCCTTTTATAAAATTTATTATATCATTTTTGGGTCATTATGATGTCATAATACAGACTGTATATTTATACCATATTTAACTTTTACCCAAGATTTTGACCATCTCAGAAAATTATGAAAAATTAACTATTGGATAATTTAGACATACTGATTTCAAAAATAATATTTATTTTATCACCATACACTACCACAAAACTGGGCAAGACCAGCGCCACCCCTTTATCAGTGCTTTTTTTAGTAGCGTTGATAAAGGTACCCCCTTTATCAGCGCTTTTTTGTTAGCACTGATAAAGGGTTCGACTTCAAAAAAATTAATTAAAAATAATATCTTAATATATAAATATATCAATATAGTTATATTGATATAAATATAATATATAATTTTTAACTATATTTTAGATAAGTATAAATATACATTTACACTTAATATAATTAATATATAAGATATTTAGTGAAAATGGATTATAAAAAAATTAAAAAAATATTTTTAATTAAAAATTTGATAATTATTATGGAGTAATAGTCATTTAATAACAATTTGAAGACTAAAAAATTAAAAAAAATTAAAAAAAGATCCAAAATATGTTGAAAACGCAACTCGAACTTCAAACGACCATAACTTTTGATCCGGGTGTCCGTTTGAGCTCTACCACATATCAAATCGAAGCCTGTGACGGTCTCTATGTCGTTGTGACCTGATGGGACCTTGGTCAAGGTTTTTTCGTGGCCAAAAAAGGCCCATAAGGCCTCCAAAATTGAGTTTTTAGTCGGGGTACCCCGATTTTTTAACATTTTGTGGATTTTTAGCCTCTTTTAAGGGGGTATTATTGGCTTTTTTTGGTGGGGAATGAATTTATTCCAAGGTATTACATTCATATTGATATTATGTCTTTGAAATTTTATATTTTTTATAATGAACTACTATTTATAATCAAATATATAACTATATGTGCATATTTTTTATATATTCACACCTAAAAAATTAATTTTTTAAATAAATAATTAAACATATTTACATATAAAATATATTATCTTTATCTAAATAATAACTAATATCCATTTTATTTGAAATACCAATATATTAATATTTATATAACTATATATTAATATAACTATATATATTAATATAACTATATATATTAATATAACTATATATATATATATTAATATAACTATATATATTAATATAAATATATATTACTATACGAATAAATATAACTAAATATATATATAAATAAATATATATATCATAAATAAGAGAACAAATCAATATAGGGGATTGGAAAAGGCTTTAGGCACGCAGGGGAGAGGTCTCAAGATCAAATCCGGGTGGAGGTAGGGGCGCGCGCGCAAGGGTGATTTAGAGGGGCTAGTGCTGATAAAGGGTGTAGGCGGTGCGTGCGGGCACTGAAGGTGTGGGAAAGTGCTGATAAAGGGGGGGATCAAGCACTGTAAAAATCCCCCCCGAGATTGGCAGTATTTTTTTAATTTTTTTTAATTTTTTTAGTTTTATCATCGCTAAAAAAAAGCGCTGATAAAAGGGGTCTTTATCAGTGATTTTTGGAGCGCTGATAAAGGGGACCCCCCCTTTATCTTCGCCGACATTAACATTGCTTTTCTAGCGCTGTTAAAGGCCAATTTTAACGCTGATAAAAGCCGTATTTATAGTAGTGATAATTCTTTAAATATTAGAATTTACACTTTTAAATAAAAAACATTATTTACTATAAAATACTTGTTTTTATGGCAATAAAAAATTTATGACCCTTATAAAGATTACATTGAAATTCGTTAAATTATATTATCATTCATATATAAATAAATATTATTTAATAATATTATTATATAAAAGTAATATTTATTTAAAAATTCTTGAAATTATAAAAAAAGAGTGTTAAAACCATATATTTTCCAAAAATATAATTTTGGTTTGTTCAAAATCTAACTTTTATGAACTCAAATATAATTGTATATATAAAGTAGTAATGGAAAGGGATAAACATCATAATTATTTTATTATAAATAAAACATGAAAATTCATACTACTGGGGTTTAGATTCATAACCTCTTATACACCAGTATAAGCCCTATGGGTGAGGTCTGTGATGGTGGAACTTTCTTGGTGTGGTTTGGAAAACATGGTTTGAGCCATGATCTCAATAATCTTGAAATTCTCCCATAAACAGTTTCAATTGAGCTTAAATTTTTGAATCTCAAATTGGACTTGGTTAAGTGAAAATCCCAGTGATAGCATCTCCCTCATAAGCTCTGATAAATGAATTTTATAGGGTATGATCCTACTGGTCGAGGTCATCACTTATTTCACCTCTGTCAATTGGACTTTATCATAACTGTTGATATATACTAATATTAATGGTCACTTTATAATATCTATATTATTAATGGTTGATATGATTAATATTATTTTAAATACAATAGGATATATCGGTCCAAAATAACTGAATTAGTGCATGTGTTTACTATAACAACCTCGACCCCAGTATCCCAGGGTCGGTGGTTATTTTATTACAATGGAATATATAAAAGAGATCACATCACCAAGGATTAATCAGTTTAGTATTATTGAAGAACTATATACATAAATGGTTCCATTATTACATTTTTAATTAAACAAATAACATAACAATAGAAAATAAACCACTTCTTTGACACATCTTCAAAGATTTCAGCTTCATAACCTGGGGAAGGAAAATAAATAAAAGGGTGAGATCAAATGCTCAGTAAGTGTTACATGAATTAATAATAATTAAACCAAATTCAATAAGTTATAATCATTATATCATGTTAAATAACTGAAAAACACATGTCCTCAATAAACTGAGAATCACAATGCATCCATAGATTTTATCATAGTGAAAATCTCATGGAAAGTAGTAACTGAATACTGAATGAAGAAAATGATTAATTATTGTATGTAATGTATCTGAAACATGAACCAATACAATAAATACCTTTAACAATATGTTTTAAGTATGTGGTTATAAACCCATCTGATTCTACTTGGAAACAAAAATGAAGGGTTTATTGCCAACTATTTTGTCTCATGAGACTTGTCGATGCATCGAGGGGCTATATAATATCAGGATCCACCCATCACTGCAAGTCCAAATAATTATTCATACATGAATTTAATTCATGAATGATATGACTTATAAAAATATCTATACTTATTAGAAAATATGGATTTATCAATATTTCCCCAGTTAAAACAACAATTCAATGTAAATATTGTATGAAAAAAATGGTATATAGATAAGATAATAATCATATCCATGATACAAGAAATATGATATTTAATGAAATATTACATTAATGATGGTAATAAATGAAAGGGTAAATATTAATACATTACACATAAGTAAAAAGTGGTGAATAAGTCATATCTCATAGAAATAAAAGTGAGATGAGAAACCCCTTACTTGATGTCCGAAAGTGTTATGCACTTGTACTTAGTGTCCTAGATAATAAAATTAAATTTATTAATTACATAATTAATAACCTTTTATATATTTATTTTATTTATTATAATTTTATTAAGTTCATGTATGTCATTTTTTATGAGTTATAAGATTCAATTTCATCATTTTGGGAGCGTTCATTTTATAGTTTTATGGTCGGTTATCTTGAGTTTAATTATGGGAGTTCTTTTCAAATGGGAATAACTTCTCCAAATTTTAAATTATTTAGTATTAATGAAATTATATAAGATTAAATGTCCTCATACATTATTTGGTTATATTGTATGAGAATGATTCATTAGATAAAACATTAATGAAAAATGATTAGTTTATTTTGACGTTTTTTACGACCATTACGAACTAGTATCATTTTGTTTAATATTATGTTTATATACTAGTTATATAACATTAAATAAGTTGTAATACATATATTATAACCTTTTTTAACTATAAAAATGTTTTTATGGCTAGCCTTGAAGTCGGTAATGGAAAATGAAAATTCATCATCCATGATGGCAGTAGATCGACACATCACGGATGATGTTTTCATTTTTAGAATAAAAGGGAGAGGGGAAGGGGTTTGATGATGGATATTACATTAAAATATTAAAATTAAAATATATATAAGATACTGGAGTTATCATACATTTTTTTATATATGATTTAAGGATAGGATAAGATAAAAAATTAAAATAAATTAAAAGAGAATGAAAGAGGATTTTATCTCTTGTATAGCGTCTCCTTGAGAACCTCCTTAAGGCACTTGGGAATGGTCTTTTGGTGAGACCAGAAAGACCAGGACATGGGGAAGAGGTTTGGGAGAGGTATTGATCATAATATTATCAAGATATAAGTCTTATAAGGTGCGAGGTGAATAGGTTGTGAGGGGTGGTATTTATAGTGGAGGAGATGGGTGTTTTTTGATTATTTTATTCATTTATTTATTATATTGGATCAAGACTATCAATAGTGATGATTATTATGACCAAGTATAGTAATTAGTGAATGTTATTTTAAAATAATGGTTCTTAAATCATACCTACATCATCTATGACTCAATAATTCATGTTTTTATCTAATACCATAAATTATCGTATTTCACAATTCACCAAAAATTCAACTATTTTAGAAAAATCCAAAAAAATCACCCTAACTATTTTTTTATGTGTAGATTTCAAAAATGGAAACCATTTTTTGAAAATAATTTTCTAAATATGAGAAATTTAATTTTTAATTAAAGTCATCATGTATTCGAAAAATACCGATTTTAAAATTATAACCAATTTTATGACACTGAAAAATTAATTAATATATCATAAAATTATCTTATAATCATAAGAGAAAAATATTAATTTATGAATCTATTTTATGAAACTAAATTTTCTTTTAAATTATTATATTAATTATAAAATTATAAATAAACTTTTAAATTTCACAAAAATACTAACACTTAATTTATCATTTTTAAAACATTTATTTACTTATACCATGATATAAATATATCATATTTTCATTTATGTGATACCTAAGTTTCATTTATACCTTTATAGGTGAGATTATTATTCTAATGGCCACATTACTATTCCTAATGGTCATATTAATATTTAATATTGTATCACAGTTCATTCGTGCAACATAAACTATCGAATAAATTGAATTTATTTAAGAAGATACATATCATAAAATCTTGGGGTGTTATATTCTTCCCTCCTTCATTAATTTCTTCCTTGAAATTTTTTGTGAATATTTCTTTATAAACATGTGAGTATGCTTCTTCTCCATAACATCCTTAGGATCCCATGTTTCTTCTACCATTTTATGGTTTCTCCAAAGAACTTTTACCAGTCGAGTCATCCGATTTATCAATACTTTCTCTCGTGTGTCAAGAATCTCAATATTCTCTTCATAGTAAGAAAAATTAACTTCCAATTCTATTTCTTCATAGGTGAGTACATGTGTTGGTTCTGGAATGCACTTATTTAACAATGATATGTGGAACACATGTTGAACTTTGGAGAGACTTGGTGGCATTGCTAATCAGTAAGCTACAACTCCAATTCTTTCGAGAATTTCAAAATGTCCAATGTACCTGGGGCTTAGTTTCCCTTTCTTACTACACCTTATGACACCCTTTTATAGATATAATTTCATAAAGATATGATCTCCCACTTTAAATTCTAAATCCTTTCTCTTGTTTTCATCATAACTCTCTTTCCTACTTTAAACTGCTTTAATATGAGCCTGAATTGTCTTTACCTTTATTATTGTCTCTTAAATAAGTTTTGGTCTTATAAGTTTCCACTCATAAACTTCATCCCAACAAGTTGGAGTATGAAATATATTTCCATATAATGCTTCATATGGAGTCATTTGAATACTAGAATAAAAACTATTATTGTAGGAAAACTCTACCAAAGGTAAATACTTATCCCACATATTTTGAAAGTCAAGTGAGCATGAACTCAACATGTCTTATAATGTTTTAATAGTACTTTCAAATTTTCTGTCAGTTTGAGGGTGGTAATCAGTACTCAAATTCATCTCAGTATCTAAATCCTTATAAAGAATCTTCCAGAATTTTGATGTAAAGTGGGGATCTCAATCAACCATAATCGATAGAGGTGCACCATGAAGTCTTAAAACTTCATTAATATGGAGTCTTACTAGGTGCTTAAGAGGTAAATTTTTTCTTATAGAAAGAAAATGTGCTGATTTTGTAAAGTGATAAACAATAACCCATATCATATATTTATTTTTTGGGGTCTTTGGTAATATAGTGATGAAGTCCATAGTAATGGCATCCCACTTCCACATAGTAATAGTTAGAGTTTCTACAAATCCTCTAGGATGATTTCTCTCAGCCTTAACTTGTTAAAAAACTAGACATCTTGACATATAGTCAGCAATTCCATGCTTCATATTATCCCACCAAAAATATTCCTTATATCTCTATACATCTTGGTACTACCAGGGTGTATAGAGAAATTTTAGCTATGAGCATCGTCTAATAGTTCCCTTTTTAGCTTAGGTATTGATGAAACACATAAACTCTTTCCAAATTTCAGAATTTCATCCTCATACACGAAGTCTTCCAATATTTTATCCTTAACAAATTTAATTTTCTTTTGAAAATTATCATCATTAGATTGAGATCATTTTATCTTCTCTAGTAAATATGGTTTAGAAATCATTTGAAAAATGAGTGATGTTTCCCCTTCCTTAGAAATTCCCATATCCATCTTTACTAAATCCATGATCATGGGGTCTTTCTCAATCCTCATTTGGGTCAAAAGTCCATGATCTTTCCTACTAATGCATATTATATCTTATTTTCTTTTTCCGGGTGGTAGTGTATTAAGAAATAATAATCTTTGAGTAACTAGAGTCATCGTATTTTCCTCATGTAGAGTTCTTTCTATGTAAATATGTATTTCAAACTCTTGTTATCTTTATATATCTCACATATTTCACCATAGAGATATTGTCTCCATATCTTTAGAGAAAATATTATGGATACTAAACCAATATCATGAGTTAGATAATTTTTTTCATGAATCTTAAAATGCCTCGATGTATATGAAATAAATTTATCATTTTTCATAAGGATACGACCCAATCCTTTTTTCAATGCATCATTGTATATCAAAAACCCATCATTTTCTAATGGTTGAGTCAAAATCGAATCATTGGCCAATCTTCTCTTAAATTCTTAAAAACACTATACACATTCTTTTGTCCATAAAAACTTAACCCCTTTGCATGAGAGCTTATTTAATAGTTTAGCCAATAGGGTAAAATTTTAATGAAATGCTGATAGTAACCTGCTAAACAAATTAAACTATGTACCCTGGTTATGTTCATTGGTATAGTACATTCTTGAATTTCATTTGTATTTAAAGGATCAACTGAGATTCCATCCTTAAAGATAATATTTCCAAGAAAAGAAATTTTCTAAATCCATAATTCACACTCGCTAAATTTACCATATAACTCTTTTCTTTTGAGAGTCTCAAGAATAATTCACAAGTGATTCTCATGGTCTTCATAGATTTTAGAATACATTGGAATATCATCAATGAATACTACAATAAAATCATCAAGATATTCATTGAATAATATATTCATTAGATCTATGAAAAATAGAGGGTTCATTAATGAATCCAAATAGAATTATTGTAAACTCTTAATGTTCATAACTCTTTTGAAAAGTTATCTTCAAAATATCTTCCTTCTTTACTCACAATTGATGATACCCAGTATGAAGTTTAGTCTTAAAAAATATTGAGCTCCATGAAGTTGATCAAATAAATCATCAATGCGAGGTAGATGATACTTGTTATTTATTTTAATGGTGTTGATTTCTCTATATTCAATGCATAGCCTCAAGGATCCATATTTCTTCTTAACAAAGAGAATAGGGTTTCCCCATAGAGAAACACTAGGGTGAATAAATCCCTTATTACTAAAATCCTCTAGTTTTTCTCTAGATCAACTAATTACATGGTGTTCATTCTATAAGGAGTATTTAATATTGATCTTTCATCGGGTATTAAATCAATGATAAAATCAACTTCATGCTCTGGGGGTGTCTAGGTAATTTCTTAGGAAATACATCAATGTATTCTCATACAATTGGCATGTCCACAATTTAAAGATTACTTTCCTAATCCCTATATTATTTTTTCTCTTACTCCCTAATAATTTTGTTCAATAGAGCTATTGGTGGTGGATCTAGATAAGAATAATATAATGTATTTTCTTCTCTAAATATAAGGGGTTCTACATCTTCCTCACAAATCAAAATTTCCTTCTTCTTGTAATAAATTCTCACATCATATTTTGAAAGTCATCCTATACTAAGGATTATATCAAAGTAAATCATAGGTATTATGATAAGTTTAGAAACTAAATCATGTTTATATATCATAAAGGGGACTTAACGATACATTTTTTGTAATCATACTTCCCTTAGAAGTTTTGACTGAAAACTCCCTTATTAAATCAAAAGAGAAATGTCTTATTTTCTTAGAAAATTAGGTAGATATAAAAGAGTGTGATGATCCAAAATCAAATAAATCATTGGATAGATTTTAATATAGTATTAATTTACCTTCCACCACATCATTAGGTACTTCTACTTCAACTGTGGTGATCACATAATCTTGTCCATCTCCCTTTGGCATCTTTTTTGATAGATTTCCCTAACACTTAGGAAATTTATTTAAATAATTCCCCATTTCATTATAGTTGAAGCACTGAACATCATTGATTTGTTTCTTCCCCTTGTATTCATTAGCTTGATAACCCTTTTCTCTGAACTTATAACAAACTCACATGCCTTTCAATCATTTCCTAGGATGATTCTTTCCAAAAAAAATCATAATGGGAATTACTTCATTCCCCTCCTTTTCTTTGATGCTTAACCTTTTTTATGGTTATCAAAAGAACTCTTATTATCTTGATTTCCCTTGAACATATAGGATCTATAAAATTCCTTCTTCATGTTGATGGCACTTAATATTATTTCATTATATGATGAAAATGTTTGAAAAGCGGGTGCCCTTAATATACTTGGATTAAGACCTTAAAATAAATGATCAATCTTGTTTTCCGAATCACATATGTAATCTATATCATACCTGGATATTCTTGTGAGGGTATCCTCATACTTTTCAACATTATCTTCTTCCTTTTTCTTTAAGCTAAGGAATTTTCTCTTCATTTCAGTTCGTTTCTCATATGGGAAATATTTTTCAAAGATTTTTTCTTCAAAATTTCTCCATTCTATGTCTAATATTTTATCTTCCTCCTTAGTATTCTGGATCAATAACCACCATTTATTAGTATCTCCATTAATACAATATACTACTCTTACTACCTTTTCATTTTCATTGCATCCCAATTCTAGAAATATCTTTTCAAGGGACTTGATCCACTTATCAACTACCACTGGATTAGCAGTACTACTAAAAGATGGGGGATTATACCACATAAAATGATCCAACATAGGTGTATTATGGTTATTCATAATAACCTGAGTACATTTTCCTAATATGTTCATGATCTTCTCAACTCAAACACTAATTGTGTTGACTTTCTTAGTGAGGCAATCCCTATATTATCTGTGGGTATTTATTCCCTTTGTTACATTAGGCACCATCACTAAATAATGGAATACACTAAGTTATCTCATAATAATAATGATTATTGATCCAAAAAACACTATAATTAATTATTATAATTCTCATGTTTAATTAACATATAGTTCCCAAGGTTTTTACTAAACCTTCTCTCATAACAACTATAACAACCCTAGCCCTAGTAGCTTGGATTCAGTAGTTATTTTATTATAATATCATATATACAATAGATAAAATAAACAAGGATCAATTAGTTTAGTAGTATTGAAGAACTGGATATATACATGGTTCCCTTATTACATTGGTAATTAAATATAGAAAATAATAAAGGAAAATAAACTGCTTCCTTAACACTTATTCAAAGATTTCATCTTTATAACCTGGGGAAAGAAAATAAATAAAAAGGTGAGCTCAAATGATAAGTAAGGGTTACATGAATCAATAATAAGTGAATAAAATTAAATAATTCATAATCATTATATTAAGTTAAATAACTAAAAAACATTCCATAAATAAACTAAGAATGAAAATGCTTCCATAGATTTTTTCATAGTGAAAATCTCATGGAAAGTAATAACGGAATACTGAATAAAGAAAATTATTAATTATTATACATAATTTATCTTGAACACGAATCACTACCATAGATACCTTTAAAAATATGGTTTAAGTTTGTGGGTAGAAACCTGTCTGATTCTACTTGGAAACAAACATGAAGGGTTTGTCGCCAACTATTTTGTCTTATGAGACCTGTCGATGCATCGAGGGGCTATATAATGTCGAGCCCCACTCATCACTACAATTACAAAGACTTATTCATAAATATATTTAATTCATGAATAATATGAATAATAAAAATATCCTTATTGAGTATAAAATACATATTTACCAATATTTACCCAGTTTAAACAACATTCAAAGTAAACACTGTATGAAAAAAATGGTATACGACTAAGAAAATAATCATATACATGGTACAAGAAATATATATTTAATGAAATATTCAATTAATGATGTTTATAAATAAAAGGGGCAATATACATACACCACACACAAGGAAAAATTGGTGAATAAGGCATATCTCACATAAGTAAAAGTGAGATGAGAAATCCCTTGCCTTATGTTTGAAAGCATTCTCTATTTGTACTTAGTGTCCTAGATAATAAAATTAGATGCACTAATTAATTAATTTAGAACATTTTATACATGTATTTTATTTACTATAATTTCATTAAGTTCATGTATGGTATTTTTATGAGTTATAAGATTCAATTTTTTCATTCATAAGCATTCGTTTCATGATTTTATGGTCGGTTCCCTTGAGTTTAATAATGGGAGTTATTGTCAAATGGGAATAAAAACTCCAAAATTGAAATTATTTAGTATTAATGAAATTAAATAAGATTAAATGGCCTCATAAATCATTTGATTATATGGTATGAGGATGATTCATTAGATTTAATATTAATAAAAAATGATTAGTTTGTTTTGGCTATTTTTTTACGACCATTACGAACTAGTATCATTTTATTCAATATTATGTTTATAGAATGGTTCCAAAACATTAAAAATGTTTTAATACAAATATTATAATATTTTTTAACCATAAAAATGTTTTTATGGCCAGCCATGAAGACATTAATGGAAAATGACAATGCATCATCCATGATGGCAGTAGATCAACACATCACAGATGATGTTTTCATTTTTAGATTAAAAGGGAGAGGGGAAGGGGTTTGATATCCTTAAGGCACTTGGGATTGGTATTTTGGTGAGACCAGTAATACCAGGATGCAGGGAAGAGGTTTGGTATAGGAATTGGAATATCCAAGGCTTATAATTTTTTAGGTGAAGTGGTTTTAAGAGGTGGTATTTATAGTAGAGGATAGGACTGTTTTTTTATTATTTTATTCATTTGTTTATTATTTTGGATCAAGACTATCAATAATGATGATTCTTGTGAGAAATTACTATAATCAGTTCATGTTACTTAAAAATAATGGCTCTTAAATCATCCATATATTATCCATGACTCAATAATTCATGTATTTAGCTAATATCGTAAATTACCATATTTTACTATTCACTAAAAAATTAACTATTTTAGAAAAAATCTAAAAAATCACCCTAAATTTTTTTACATTTAGATTTAAAAAAAGAAATCCATTTTTTGAAAATAATTTTCTAAATATGATAAATTTAATTTTTAATTAAAATCATCATTTATTCAAAAAATACTGATTTTTAAATTATAACTGATTTTATGACACTTTGAAAAAATAATTAAGGTCTCCTAAAATTATATTATAATCATAAAAAACAAGATATTAATTTATGAATCTATTTTATGAAAACAAATTTTATTTTAAATGATTGTATTAATTATATAATTGTAAATAAACATTTACGTTTCACAAAAATACCAACACTTATTTTATCATTTTTAAAACATTTATTTACTTATTACATGATATAAATATATCATATTTTCATTTATGAGATACCTAAGTTTTATTTATACTTTCATAGGTTATTTTATCATTCTAATGGTCACATTACTATTCCTAATAGTCATGTTAATATTTAATATTATATCATGGTTCATTTGTGCAAACTAAACTATCGAATAAATTAAATTTATTTAGGAAGATACATACCATAAAATATTGGGTTGTTATATTTACAATAAGTATATTACTTAATAATTAATTTGTTCATTCAAAATGGAATTTCATTTATAAAATTTTGGATCGTTACGCTCTATTTTCAATATTACTTACGCATTATTTCTTAAAGATAGAACTGCCTATGTTTTGGGTTTTCTTCCACTACAAATGATCGTGAGATAATAACATGAATCACATTAGATAAATCTCTATAATTTTTTAATATTTAGTATCAACTTGTTGATATTTTCACTAAAACCCTTCTCACTTATAGTTTTGATTTTATTAAGTAGAGTTAGGTTTATTTAATTTTAAGTAAAGCTTTTAATTTTCTTGTTAGTCTCTGTTTAGTTTATTAATTTGTGTTATTATTAAGTATTTGTTTTAAAAGTTTTATTTATTTAAGCTCTCTATTCTATTTTTTAATTTTTTAGATTAAAATTTCATTTAAGTATTTTATTTTATGAATTTATTTTTTTCATTTTAAAAAAACTGAATGATTATACTATAAAATTAGATCAAGAAACTGAACTATCACCTCAAACCTTAGATTTGACCCTTCAATCTCTCCTAACTTTGAACCTACTTACTTTCAATGTCATAAGATCTCAATATCTCTAACCCTAGTTTTATGAACTTCAAGCCTTTTGTATATTATTATGGGAAAGACTAAGTGAAAAAATGAAGTTGGACCTAGGTGTACGAATAGGAGAAGGCGCTCTAGTTCATAGTAGAAAGTGATTCAAGGAAAATTTATGGATTTTAAATGGTTATTTCAGACAAATATGATGTTGAAGAAGGCACTAAGTTTTCGATGGTTTGAGTTCATGTTTGATGGAGGTAATTCCAATTATTTTTGTGAAAGAGAGGTAAAATAATTTTATCAAAATACTCAGTATAGTTTTGATGAAAGTGAAGATGTTGTTTCCATGAAGGTGAATGACAAAGAGATTTCAATTTCAACATTATATATGGCTCAGATCTTTAAGTTTCCTTATGAAGGAGTTTTTCATTTTAGTTTATGATCTCTTGGAGATAGTGTTCACAAATTTTAGGACACCACGCCCTTCATTTTTAGAACAAATCAAATTAAAAATAAGTTAGTAAAGGATATAAAAGCTTACTAGAAGGTATTTGTCAAATTTATTAAGACTAGATTTATTCCAAGAATTTTTAATTGGAGAAAATTCTCTTTCCAGACATGTATATCGTGTTTCTGATGTTGAGTTACATTAAACTAAATGTCCATCAGTGCATGTTGAGGTATATGAACCATTGTTGTTAAAAAGATGCAAGGATGGTTGTTATCCCTATGAAATATTAGTTTCTCTTTTTCTCTATAAGAGAGTAATGATTAGTGACAAGTTTACCAACTTAAGATGTCATCACAATAACATGTTTTCTATTAGAACTCTGAGAAAATTTGGTTTATTTTGGTGTGTTAATAGAAGCAAGTTTATGCAAGTTGATGTATATTGAAGCTAAAGAGGAATAATATTATAGTACTCATACTAATGGGGGAACATAATTTTAAAATAAATGAGTTATTCTATTCCTTTTATAAAGGAAATTAGTGAATCCTAAGGAGAAGGAGGAGTTGGTTTACCTCAATTGGTTGGAGGCTTGGAAGATTCATTAGTTGGTGTTGCTAAAATCCCTATCAATACCAGAAAAAAGAAAATATTAGAAGAAAAAATTCACTCCAAGGTTGGAGGAATACTTAAACTTCCAAGAGATTATAAAGAACCATATATTGAGGAAAATCCTGAGGCTATTTTGGTTCCACGACCTCAAAGAAGAGAGGGTCCTTCACTAGTATAGAAATTTTTTTATTCTGGTTCTAGGTACGTTGTGCAACATGATGTTGAAGTTAAATAAATAAATGATAAACTTGTTCAAGTTGTGGAATAACTAGTAGTTGAAGCTTATTTTCAAGTTTCTTGAAGAATAAAATAAATTCATGTTGAGGAATATCATTCTGTAGAGCATGTGAGTGCTCTAGTTGCTGCTTCAAATGATTTGAATGGGGATCAATCAGTTTCTTTTGTAGAAAAGTATTTGGATAGGATCATTAAAGAGGATCTAAAAGCTACAGAGGTTCTTGGATAACTATCCTCTCATTCTGGTGATGGTTTTGAAGTTCAATCACTTAAATTAGTTGATGTGGGAAAATATTCTATGAAATAAGAGGAATTACCTTTGGAATATAAGGATGATTCTAGTTTTTATGCTCAAGTTCAAAGTTTTTTTGAAATTCTTCTCTCCATGTTTGATCTATTGAAGGATAAACTTGTAAATACCCGACCCCAATTGTCTGGAGTCAGTGCCTTATTAAATTACATTATAATGATTACAAGAAATCCATATCCTTAAGGAAAGAATATTTTAGTAGATTTGGAAATCCATATACATACATAAGTTCAACATTACAACTTGAAATGAAAAAACAACAAATAAGTTCCATTGGGAACATCCACAACTATAATTTTATACCTATATGTAATTCATAATAAACTTCTTCATGTCATGAGAAAATGAAACATAAGAAATGGGTGAGCTCAAATGCTCAATAAGGGTAAGAAATAAAGCAGAAGATATCATAAACATAAACATTATGCATAGTGAATAATTAAAAATACATGCCTTTAAAAATAAACTTAAACACGTTATGGAAAGAATAAGAGCTGAATAAATAATGCCATAATAAAGAATAATAATGGGTATTATACTAGTTGAATAACCTCATGAAATTTCAATTACTAGTTTCATAATTAGGGAAATGAATATGTGGGACATTCTGAAACATACCATCAAGGCCTCAACCAAGACATCTAAAAATGATTAAGGCCTCTGCCAAAACCATATCTAAAAATGGGCAAGGCCTCGGCCAAGTCCATATCTATTTGTCACATGAGACATAACAATGCATATAAAGGCTATAGTGGGTCCCACACATCACATAATAAGTCCAATTCATTCCTCATATGAACAGGGATAAACATAAATAATATATACATTCATATTGAAACTAACATATGAAACGTAAATAACATTCCCTGAACATTAAGCATAAACACTAAACATTCAAAGTAAAATGGTGAATGGTTTTAAGATAGCACATAAATAGTAAAACTAATCATAAACCATTAAATTAAATATTTTAGACGATTTCATTAATACATAATATTCAATATAAGTGTTGAAATGGATGAAGAAACTCTTATGAAATCATTGAGTAATTCTTGAGATAAATACTCTTTTACTTTGAAAAGAATAGTTATTTTGGAAAAAACTTTGCATAAAACCATAAATGAAGTAATATGGTATTTTTATAATAAAAAAATTGATTTTATAAAAAACTGGTTACTAAAAAATACTATAGAGTGCCCTTGAAAATATGTTAAGAATTTGAGAAATTCCATTGAATCGAGATTGTCTTTCAGGAAGTATTTTTTAAAGATCATTTTAAAACATATAACTCCCCATAAATGAAGGTATGATTCTAATTGGAACAAATACATATAACATTCAAACATAAATTATGATGATTACATATGAATGAATAATAATTTAATTGAGTTAAGTAGATAATAAAAGTAACTCGAATGAAAATGGAGGTTCGGCTGGAAAACCCTTACCTTAATTCTGAAGGTGTTCCTCACTTGATCTTAATGACCTGAATAATAAAATTTAGGTTCATAAATTAATAATTACATAACCTATTATACATTTAGATTATTTATTATAACCTTATTATATTCATTCATGGACTTTTGATGGGTTAATAGATTCAATTTCATTGTTTGGGAGTGTTTTCTTCCTTGGTTTCCATGATCAAATTAATTATATTCATGTACGGATAAACATGTAGAATGAGAATGGTTGTCCAAAATATAAGTTTTATGTTATTATTGAACAAATATAAGATTATATGGTCATAAAATTCATTTGGTTATTGGGAGTGAATATGAATCATTATAAAACTTTAATGACAATTATTTGGGTTAATTGGCGGTTTTTTATCACAATGCACGCATTTTGATTTATAAATTTATATCATGTGTAAAAAAGGATTATAGAACCTAAAATAAGTTATAATACATATATTATAGTCTTTTTAAACCATCAAAATGATTTTATTACCAGAATAAAATACAATAATAGAAATTGAAAACTCGTCGTCCTTGAATGTGATAAATTAACACATCTCAGATAGTGTTTTCATTTCTAGTATAAAAGAAGGAGAAATGAGAGATGATTAAGAATTATTCCATTATCATAAAAACATTACAGTAAATTTAAGGTAATAGAGTCATAACAACATTTGAATTAAAGGAGGTTAGTAAATAAAAATAAAATAAATGAACATAAAATAAAATAAATGAAATGAGGAATTTACCTCTTGAAGTAATATTCCTTGATAGCCTCTTTAGGGGAGAGGTTTTGGTATTTTTATGAGACCAAAGGCTGATGGACGTGGGGGAAGATCTTGGTAGGATATTTGGGAATAATTTAGATAAGTCACAAGGCTTGAGAGGAGTTAAGAGAAGAGAAAGTGATGGGGAGTTTATAGTGGTGGAGAGGAGGGTTTTCCCATTATTTTACTCATTATGTTATTATTTTACCAAAGACAACCAATAGTATTGATTATAATGACCAAGAATAGTAATATTTGAATGTTATTTCGAACTAATGTTCATTTAAATCATCCATGACTCAATCATGATGCTTAAATTCACTTATTTAGCATATTTTGTAAATTATCGAATTTTACTATTCACCAAAAATTCAAATATTTCAGAAAAATCCCAAAAATTCACCCTAACCATTTTTCGACGTGCAGAATTTAAAAATGAAATAAATTTTTTTAAAATAATTTTATAAATATTATTAATTTAATTTTTAAATAAAATCATAATTTATCCGAAAAAAACAGCATTAAAACTATAACTTGTTTTATAACACCTTGAAAAATTAATCAAGGCCCCATAAAATTATCTTATAACCATAAGACAATAAAATAAAAATTTATGATTACATTTTATGAAAATACTTTTCCATTTTAAATTATTAAATTAATCATAAAATTGTAATTAAAATTTTTATGACATACAAAAATATCAATACTTATACTATGATCGTTTCTTCACTTATAAGATGTCTAAATTGTATTTATACATTCATGGGTGAAGTTTCATTTTTTTGTCTGATTTACTATTTATTACTATTCATTACTATTCATAAGGGTATGTTACTATTCATCAAAAACTAAGTTTGTCTTATCAAACTCTAAATATCCTACTGAACACAATCATGTATTTCAGTTTTTCAAAATTCAAAACACACAGGTGGAAGAATTATGTTTACTAGCTAGATTATAACAAAGTGGTGTTTATAAGTGTTTCATGCATTCAATATTAAATTTATTTGCAAAATCTTGGGGTGTTACAAAACTTGTGAATCGGTAATCAGATTTTAAGAGTTCTTGTAAGGCTATTAAATATTTAAGGAGTTCATATGTTTCCGTAATATAGTTTGAGACTCTCCAAAATCAGTATCAAAATTTGAAAGAAATTTTGATTTATAAGAAATATTTTGATGCCTTTAAGTGGGATCTCACTAACTAGTTTAGCGGGTTTTAAGGAGAAATGATTTCAAAATCAGATTTTAGTGATTTGAAAAAGTTATTTTCTAATTAGTTTGAGTTTGTAAGATCCAGATAAAGTTAAGAGAAATTTTATAATTAGAGTGTAGTAGTTTCTACAGATTTTTTTGATAAGGATAAGGATTATATCTACTAAACTTATAACCATGGATGAAATAATCTAGATTTTACACTATGATAGTGCGCCTCTATACACATTGATATAAAATTAGAAAGATTTAGTTGAAAGATTGACTTGTACATAGTTAGGATCTAGATATTTTTTCAACCAGTTAGGAGGATTGATGGATAGATATGTTCAGCATTTTGAGACTATTCATAATTTTATAAAGATGAATATAGTTGAATTATCGAAAATGTTTCAAGAATCAAGGTTTCTGATGAAATAATGGGATGTCCTAATGAACCAAAATTTCAAGGATTTGATGGAGGAGCTAAATTTTTTGAATTAGACTATTATAGAATCCTTAACCATTGAATCCACTTCCTCTAATAAACCTAAAGTCAGTATTTACTCTCACCCTACACCATAGTCTATTAATACTTGATCCCATACTTACTATAATTTGGGATAATTAATGAAAATAAGTTCTTTTATTATTTTATGTTGTCTTTGTGTTTAGTTGTTTTATGTTTCTGAGACTATCCATCTTCAAAATACACTTAACTTTGGTTTATATAACATTCAATTATAGTTATGTGCTACATTAAATGTGTTTTAATCTATCTCTATAATTTATTTTTGATTTCACAAAAAGGGGGATAAATATGAATAAACACAACATTCTGATATTTGTTTAATAATATCTATTTTTTATTAATAAATAAAACCTATAAGTATAAATCTTTTTGTGTTTATAATTATATGGATTTTGTAATCATCAAAAAATAAGAGATTGTTGGGCATAAAGATGTTGATCCAGAAATTTCCTTAATTTCTCATTTATTTTGATGTACATAAACACTCTCACTTGTTTTACTAATGAAGTTTATTTAAGTGGATTTTAGGATTATATTTATAAGAATGTTTATTTTAATTTCCCTAAAATTTTGGAAGTTTTTTACTCATAATTCAACTAAAGTTTTATTCTTAAAAGTATTTTGGAAGTTTTGAAGTAGTTTGGAATCACTATTCAAAACATGTTATTGAAAAAAAATGTTGGTGTCCAACCCCATATTTAAGCTAAACATTAAGTTTTGGAACCTAAATTTTGATAAAGAATGTTAGCTTTGAAGCCTCACATTGGTGTTGAACATTAGGTTTGGGAACATAACTTTGGTAAAGAACCCTACATTTGAGTATCTAAAATTTCATATGTTAACCTAATGTTTGGAATCAAACATACATTTTGCACCATATTTTTAGATTTATCCTCACACAGAGAAACCCCACATTGAATCAATCATCTGAGGGATTTGAATTTTGGATATTTCTGAGATTTCTACAACAGTTACGCTAGAGTAAATATCTCATTAAAATTAATTCAAAGACCATTTCAAAGGCTCTTAAATAATTGATTAAATCATTCATATTTCTAAGGGAGTTTATAATTGTTTTTGTCTATTTAAATTCAAATTTAAAACACATTGAATATTTTAAAATTCATGATTTATCTAGTGATATTTTTCGATCTTCTTGACTAGAATAAAATCATATTTCTTAATTATTCTCAACTGGTTTATCTAGTAGATATTATAGAGTCTAATATTTTTTAATAAATATATGCTTATCTAAAGTCCAAAAACTAAATCTATTTATAATTTCATCAGAAATTTTTGAGATTTTTACTGTTGTTTTTGTTGTTTCTCCTACCTATTATTCATCTAATATAGTTCATTGAAGTTTTTTTTATAAGACTACATTTTTAGATCATATATTTTTTAATCTACTATTGTGTATATGTCCTTCTGTTAAGAAGTTATTTATGTTGTTGCTGTGTATTCTGGAGATTTTCTAAAATAACCCAAAGTTTATTCATAAGGATTGTGTTGTGAATTATTTCTTATATTACTCTAAAGATATAAGTTATTTCTTATTGTTTTTGCATTTGAAAACTTTCAACAATATTTTATTCAACCAAAATCTTTACTTATTATTTCTTAACACTCGGGTGTGGAGTGTTTCAAGGATTTTTGTTTTTTCTATTTTAAGACTTGTAAAATCTTTGTAAAAAGTTTTAGTTTATTGAAATTAACTATCACTATCCCTTGGAAAAGGATATGCTGGTGGAAATCACCAAATGCATGGAGAGAGTGTTGGTGGAGTGGAATATGGGGCCTTTGTTCCTAGAACCACTATAAAAATTGATGTGTTATTTTCTTTATAGTTCTCCTACGCAATCTATTTGAAGAAAATGAAATAGTATCACTTTCCAAATTACAGAGGGGGATCAGTTTTAAATTATTAAAGTGTTTTTAAAAGAATAAAATACACCCCCCCCACCCACCCCCACCCTCTGTTGTATTCATGTTTATTATGACCCAACACTAGATACCACATAAATGAATATAACACTCCACTAAACTTGCAATGGTATTGTACATTCTTTCAACCAACCCAGACCCCCTGGAACTACCACCATCAACACTGGAAGCACGTTCTGGAAACTCAGTAATTGGATCACCAAGGGGAACCCAACAGTCTTCCAACCAAGATCTTTATTTCACCTCAATAATGAAACACAACTAAAGACTCAATTTAGTTGGGAGAACCTTCTATATCTTATACTACAAATAGGGCTTTTAAAAGAGCTAAAAACTACCTTTAACAGTGCTAGAAAAGAGCTATTAATCACGGCGAATATAAAGGGGGTCCCTTTAATAATGCTAAAAAAGTGCTGATAAAGGGTTCCCTTTATCGGCACTAAAAAAAGCACTAATAAAGGTCCCCCTTTATCAGTGCGTTTTTAGGGTGGATAAAGGGATCCTTTATTAGTTCTTTTTTGAGCACTGATAAAGGCCAAGTTTCCTGAGAAAACCCAACACCTGCACAGAACCTACACACCTGAGATAGCACCTTCACACAAAAAGTTTCACAAAACAACACCTACACAAAAACAAACCATAGAAGAACAAAAATGCGTGCACAAGAGTTTCACAAACAATGCTATATAGATTTACTTGAAATCGTGAATAAAAAAATCACACTGTTATATACATTTCAAACAATGTTTTATATGGTTAAAATTACAATTACCCAACAAATAGTTAAAAACATTAATGTTTCATCCTTTTTTCATTTTTGATCACCTCTCAAAAATTGTCGTCCATGGTATTAGTTGCCGAACAAAGCATCTGAACTCAGAAAAAAAATTACACCTATATAAGAAAACAAATATTATGTTAGTAATACAATAATGAAATAAATTAACCATTAATATGTAAGAATACATTAATAAAATGTCAATTTTTAATAAAAAATACACATTTGGGTAGGTAGGGGTCCATAAGACTAGATGATACTTGATACATGACCTTGATATGGGTAGGTAAGCAGCCATGATAAGCTACTAGAGTAATGAAAAGGAAAAAGGTCCACAAAGTACAACAATTAATGATTTTCAGAGGTTTCTTAGTATATGGACTTGACCACTTTCTCCTCTTAATCTTATTAGAGGAAGAAATTTCAAAAGATAATTTGAGGCGCCAAAGGTGGTGCTGATGGAGGCACAAATGGTGTTTCCTTTAGATCAGAAACAACCACATCCATGAGCTCCATTTGACTTGGACAGCCCTGATCATTAGCCTCTCAGTCACTTTTTGAACCAACTTTGGCCACTGTGTCCCTAGAAAATTAAACTAGAGAGGTGGGAGGTGACCAAATTTTACCAACCTCTTAAAATATCCAAGATAAAATGGATAAAGGCTTCTCCCTCGTGACGATGGTGACCACCGAGCCAGTCCCTCCCCCATCGGAGGGGGAGGGACCTCCGTCATCCTCTAAGAGAGTAATGGCTTATTTCTCCCCATTCTCCAAACCTGAGATCCTTTTACATTTCCCACAGAGCTTCTTATTCCCTAAGGTTCCTGAGCTCTATGCAGGGATCCCTAATCTACCTTTATAGATCGCAGAGTTCGACGATTCCTTGGCGCTCCTCAATCAAACCTCAGTAGTGCATTTCCCACAGAGAAGACCGTCGGTGGACTCATTTGATAGGTTCATTTTCGGTTCTTGGGATCTATAAGAGAGGGAAATTGTGGGTCTACTCGACAACATATGCATTTTGATCCATTTTTCATTTGAAGACGACCTAACCAAAGCTTGGTCTAGTGTGACTCGTAGGTGCAACGGGTACCGCTTCTTCCTTGACTTCCATATGAAGCGGGACTCCCATTCGGTGGTGATTTGGGTGAGTTTCCCTAATCTCCCCATTCCCTTTAAAAATCCTTAGATCATTAGGATGCTTGGGAACCTCATAGGGAGGTATTTATCCTCTGATCACTGAACCACTGTTGTGTTCCATCCTGTTAATCCCCGTGTGTGTGTGGAAGTGGATGCCTCGAGTAAGCCTCCTGATTTTTTTTGGATTGCCATAGGATAATAATATTAGTATAGACAGAAGGTCGTGTATGAGTCGTGGGCTGACTTTTGTTCCGGTTGCAAGCGTTTAGGATACTCATCTGTGACATGTAGATGTGGGTCTAGATGTAATAACCCGAGATTTTATAAGATATATTCTTTTTAATTTCTTTCATATATTCTGTTGTACGACACACCAAGATTATCTTGCGCTATACGCAACACCGTATTAGCTTGCAGTATACGCAACACTATTCTTAGACTGTGTTACACACAATCTCAAGTTCGTTTGATAATAGTCATTTTATGCAACATTGAGTATATATATATATATATATAAATTCAATGTATAAATGAAAAAATGGTTGGATTTTGTTATAATGAAACAACAAAAGAGTCTTACACTATACGCAACCCTAACTTGGATTTCATTACACGCAATCGCGACCTTCTTCGATAGCATGTGTTGTACGCAATACCGGGTTTTACTAAACAATGTTATGTTATTATTATATTATTATAAAATAGCCGTTATTAATAGTATTAACTATATTTTTAATTTTATAACATTATTATTCATCTTACACATTTTCTAGAACATGGTATAAGAACAAAATAATTTTTTTGGGTAAAATAAGTATTTTTCAAAAAATGCAGTTTTGCCGCCTTTTGATGGCGCACCAACTTTAAATCTAGTTTTTGACATGTTTATAAGTTCAATTTGAAAAAATAAAATTTTTATTTGGAATCATGAAATAAAAATTTACTTTGGATAAATTTTTCATATTATTCTGGTAACTTTCATATTTTGATGAATAGTAAAAACACGCTATATTTTAATTAAAAACAACTTTTTTCATCACAATAATTTATATGGTTAAATTATAATATTGAATGGTTTTAAAGTATAAATAGAATATATTTTTACCATTTAATATAATTTATGTCATTAGCATTGATTTTACATTAAATTCTTAGGTTAAATCAATTCAATCTTTTGCAATGTTTTAAAGAAAACCCCGTTTTCTTTCGACAACGAGATTAATTTTGATTTAATTTCTGAAACTTTTGTGTATTGAATTTGGAAAAATGGATTCCATATTTGGAATCAGTGGGTCGAAATTATGTTAATAAGCTACTTTTTATTTTTGGGAATTATGAATAGTAACTACGGTAAATTTTATTTACCATAGTTAAAGGTAAATTGGGTAATTAAGGGTAAATATAATATTATAAAATTACCCTAACACATGCCAAAATTCTATTGGATGGATAAAAGTAGACCCATATAACCTAATGGTCGGATTAGATTCATTTTTTGGACTTTTGACCATGAAAATAATTTAATTATTATTAAAACCAAAGAAAGTGACAACATGTCACTCTCTTAAATCTTATAAGTATAATAATTTTAATTTAGTGATAAACATCATAAAACTTCAAACATTAATAATCTCCAGAAATATAATAAAAGTATCTACATCATGATAATTTATTTAGAATTTTTAGGGATTAAATAATTGTCATTAATGGTGATACATTAATGATACAGAAATTATTTATTAAGTGGGAAATAAGTAATATAGTTTTTATTGAAATAATAGTACCCATTAAAAGGCCCAAAAACCTGACCAAAACTTATTTTTAGTGTATATATACACCTTAAGAATCCAATGACCTAATATATAACCGTTTGGAGCCTTATAAAAGTGATTATGACACTTATATTATTTTATTTTGAATGATGTCAAAGTTATCACCTTCATAATTTAATAAATATAAAAATTTAAATATTGTGATTTTAAGATGATAAATTAGAGTAAAAGTATTATTGTGAAAGGTAATAGATTTATATTCATCATAGGATTTTATTTTTAATTTTTATGAAACAAATCAGTATATTAAATAATTATAAAAAAATGTTGTAGTAATTATTTTATTAAGAGATAAACCAAATAAATGGTTTTAAAAATAATAAAATAAATATTATATGAACTATTAAAATTGATCCACTAATTTTATAGATACATATGACCTTTTATGAATCTATTAAAGCTTTTATTTTGAACATATCTTCTGTATATATTTTATTTAAATTCAAATAAATGAATAGTGTCAAAATTGACACTATTGTTATTTTATAAAAATAACATATTATAAAATTGTTTAAAAATCACAAAAATATTTAAAAATTATAAATTTAAAATTATATGGTCTATAATGTTATAAAGTAAAAAATTATGGAAAATTCACAACAAATAAGTAATTATTTGTTATAATTTAAAATTTATAATTTTATTACCACAAATAAACTTAAATAGATTAAATAAGGATAAATCAAAATGATAAGGTTTACAATAAGATCCAAACATGTCTAAATTTGATTGGTTGATGAGATCACAACCCTATCTCATATAATCTTCGAATATTAGTCATTTTTGGAGGTTTTTAAGTGGGGTGAGATTTATTATAAATTAATATTTTTAAGAATTCCAAAGGTGCCCCTCTCCTCCCTTATAAAAGGGAACCTCCTCCCTCTCTTCCACACACCACTTTGAGCCTTCAAGCTCGTCCAAACCCTGCCCAATTCTCTTCTCCACTTCCCTAGAAACATCCTAGAGGTCCTGGTCTTCTTCAAAGACCAATTTTAGTGCCCTAAGAGGAGGTCTCAAAGAGGCGCTTCAAAGAAGAGGTAATTTCTGTTACCGATTCTTTAACCTTTATTTATTCTTCCACTTCTTCTTATTAAGTTGTTTCATTATGAAGTAATAAAATAAGTATAAATAATATACTTATATGTTATTATAATTATGAAACAACCCTATTTCACCATCTATCCATCCTACGGAAAACGAAATCACCGCGCGTGCGTACGTACGGAATACCGTCTCCACGCCGTGGTGTAATCTATTTTCCACCACCACCTTACTTGGATGGGTATAATGGTGTAAATAATAACTATATATGATTATTGTAAAGTGATATTGATTCTATAATAGTATACACACACTCCAATAAAATTCCATGATCATGGGAACGATATCATCGCTCGTGCGTACGTACGGAATACCGTCTCCACGACGCGATGAGATTCATTCTCAATGATTAACCATTCATAAATGATTATAAAGTATATATAATAAGTAATCATGAAATATATGACATAATAATTATACTTGATTTATTTATATATATATATATGTATGTCATCCAATTAATTCCATTCAATTCAATGAGGAAACGAAAACAACGTTCATGCGTACGTACGGCCTACCGTCTCCAGGAACGGTGTATTTATTTCCATTTATCGATCTATTATATAAATGTATATTCTGAATATATATTATACATAAATCATGTTTTACATTCTGTATGTAAGTAATCATGATCTAAGTAATCATATGAATAATTACAAGTCAAAACACGGACGACAAATGAAACGATTTTACCCAAAACGCTCTTTAACATGGAATTTACAAAAGAATGGGTAATATAAAGTCATAAGTGAACCATATATGATATCATAACAATTAATATGATTATTTAATAAGTCAATAAAATTATTTAAATCATTATACATGAGGTTCAGATACGTACGAAGCATATCAGACATAAGGTAAGGGATAATTTTGAAAATCTCATTTTTATCTGAGATTGTTTATTCGTAAGTATTTACTGGGGTTATTGCTATCATCCATTACATGTTTTATAAAAGTGTATTCATGTATGTTTAAAGTCCTTTTTACCCATTTTGACTTTTACCCCTTGGTATGGAAGGAATCTTTCTTTTATTTACCCTACAAGGTACTTTTTTGACTTTTCCGACAAAAGTACGAGAAGAATGTTTTTTTAACGTATACGGCATGAAAGGATTTTTTACGATTTTATAAATCCTTATTTTCATGAAGCTTACTCCAAAATATTTCATGAATATTTTCAACAAAATCCTTTTCTTTTAAAATTGCATGACATTTTGTGAAAAGAAACTGATTTTGAAGAAGAAAGGATATTTTCCTCAAGAATTCATTTCAAGTGTTTTATCAAAACTATTTTCCATCTAAAATGACATTATTTCATATGTGTATGTCTCAAGTATCTTGTATCTATGATTTACAAGGTTTCACTTTTCTTATTATGAAATGATATCCATTTCTTTTATATGGATTATGTGATGATGGGATGATGTTTATGAAACCCATTTTATTCGTTGGGTTATTATGAGGAATGTATGTTTATTTTCTGGCACAAGTAAGAATGATTTCATTATGAGATGGGTGGGACCTATATCTCCCTCCAATGCATTGGGTAAAGATTTATATCTCATGAGATATACATGGTTGGAACGGAAAGTTAAACCGGTTCAGTAATACAGGACTAGAATGAGGAGTGAACTCGATTCCGAAAGGGACTTTGTCCACTAAGATGGTCTTGGCAGAAATGCCTTGGATACTATGGAAATAATATCATGTGCTTAATGGTTGCCACAATTACATGTTTTATTCCCATGCTATTTTATCATTCTTAATGTTTCTTTATGACCTATGCCTTACGTAGTTCCATGTTTTATGTCATTTCTCAAGCTTTTGATGTTTAAACATTATGTTCATGTTTTTAAGTTCAAATGTATATGGTATGTTTTATTTTATCCATGCTTACCCTTACTGAGAATTTGAGCTCACCCTTTTTATGCTTTATTTTCCCCAGGATATAAAGAAAGGTTTTAGGTAAGAAAAAAAAAAGGAAGATCTTTATGGGAGATGTTGAAGATCTTTCACCACGATTAGAAGATTACGTTCCAAGTTTCCAAAGACACTAAACTATTACAGTCTTTGTGTGTCTGTTTTTTTTATGTATTAAGTATTCCGATAAAGTAATATATTGTCCATGTACGTCAAGATTTGGGTCTCTACACTAGACACCAGATTTCTACTAAGAATAATATGGTCCCAAGTGAGGTTGTTGTTCGTGACAGCCCCTCGGGGGGTCTATTGAAGTGGCCAAAATGAAAAGGGTAAATTGGATACTCCTGATCAATCTCACTTCCAGGGTTTTAGGAGTATAAGTTTGTAGGAGGTAGGCATGGGGTTTCCAAGCAAGGAGTGGGGACCCTATCAGCACTAAGGTGTTTCAGTGTGTTGTAGTGGATTCAATGGATGGATATGCCTATGGTTCTGACCTTAATGCAGGTGTGGAGAGATCGGACTCTCAATCTCCCTCTCAAGGTGGGGATGTCCAGCCAGATAGAAATCTTAATTCAATTGTGGAACGCATTTTCTCTCCTGTTTTTGAGCCTCCATGTGAAGAAGTCACAGTTCCAAAGCCAGCTTTGGTTTCTCAGAGAAGGAGGTCCACATGGACGCTACAATGATGTTGCACAGTGAGGAGGTTGAACCTCCAGGGAACATATTTCAGTAGGTATCCTTGTTTAATGTTGTGGTGCCTCCACATAACAAAGGGAGGCTTGAGGAGAGGAGTGTGGTCGAACCTCCTAGAATGCAGGATGTGCAGCAGTTATCTACAGCAGTGTCTCAACCTGAAAAAGGGAGTCAGGATGAGGGGAGTGTCTTGGGCCCCTTAGACCCAAACATTTTTTGTTCAAAACCCCCATCATATCTAAAGGTTGAATGTATGGGGAAGAACATGCAGATCCCCAATGACCTGGTCAACTGTTTTGGGCCGAGGCCCCCCACGGAAGGCATGGGGGTTGAGTTGAGGAACTGTTTTGATAGTCTGGTTGTTCAAGATCAAGCTGTGTCTTATGAGGAGGATGATTCAGGTGATGAAAGTTATATCCAACTCTCAGTGGATAGTTGGGACCTTTTCTAAGGGAAAGTTCCTAACAGCCCTAGAATGAAGAAGGGACTTAAAGGGAAGTGTGACCTCGGGAAATGCATTGTGGTCCAGGGGAAAACCTTAAGGGACGTAAAGACTATTCTTACTTTCCCAAACCAATGGAAACCAGGTTATCCAAGAAAGGTGGGAGTAATTAAAGAAAAGACTTCTAAGACAGGGAAAATGGTGATCCAATCAGAGATCCAAAAGTGGGGGAAGAAGAGGTAGGGGAGTGCTTGAAGCACATATTCCACTCCAAGGAAGAAATTATTGAAAAATTCCTTCAACCCAACACCTCAGATGAGGATATTGTAAGAATTTATCATTCTCTAAGCTAGGGGTGTGTAATGGTCTTGTACTTTGACAAAATGAATCACCACACTAAGTTCTTGGATAAATGTTTTAACTTCAATGGGTTGTTATTCATAGAAGATTCCTTTGGGAGCGATCATACTCCCAAATCCCTATAGCTCTATTTCCACTTGACACAACACTCTCCAGACCTCTATGGTCAATTTATTCCTCCTCTAGTTGTCCCAATATTGGAATGCGATGGGAAACACCACCATAATTAGAGCAGATCCCCCACCGACTGGAACTTCTTTCACGAGAACCCCATACATTGTTACCAAATCTGTTGGAACCCTCCTTGTTGATGGTGTTGGATCTAAGTACCTCATTTTCTTCTAAGACATCTAGAGATATGTGGGTCTTCTAGAAGATGTTTTTTTTCTGTAATCTTACTTTTTTATGATGCCAGAGCCCCTGTATAGGGGAGAAGTGGGGAATTTCATCTAAATGCACTGAACTATCTCCCAAAGTGGTATGATGCATATCATTCGTTGGTTAATAAAAGTGGATAAAACACCCTCACATATGGATAAAATATAGGCTTAGGATACAGGATCACCCTTTACATAATTGGTAATTTCACAGGTTGGTGCTCTGTATGGTATAAAAAAACTGATCATACTGGTTCACTTTTTTCTTGATCTCCTAGTTATTTAGTGTGATTAGCCAGACCCCACTGATACTTTATAGAAATTTTCTGAACTGGTAACTTGTAATTTTTTGAGTATTAAGTAACTCATATCCACTAATGTGGGCCCCCATCCAACCCCACCGCAGATGGAAGGGGCTGAATTTACTCATCATATTTGTCTCCTAAAATCATCGCACCATAGATCATCTTAATGTCCCATATACTAATGTCGAACTCACCATACATAAAATGAACTGTGTTCACATATTGACTCTATAAACATAAAAAGTCTACCATCATAATTTTGTTGCAGTAAGTAAAGTTTTGGTAAGCCTAAATAGATTCATAAAATCCTATCTTTTTCAGCTCAACCAAAAACTCTATGGTAGTACATTGAACCAAGAAGGGACAACCCCGGTTCATCCCAAAGCTTCCACCTGATCGAATAACCCAGCCAAATAACCACCCTAACTTTTAATTTGATATATAATTCTACATTTTTTATCTGTAAATATGGTTTTTAAGCTTCAAATAATGTTAGAACCCTTTAAAATCAATCCACATAGGCTTCAAAATTAAGTGCATGCCTTGTTCAAAGTCATGTGATCACATGACCATAATAAGATCACGTGATCAAATGAACTTGGGATATTTATATGATTACATGACCCTTGAAGCTTAATGTGATCATGTAAATAATACAATAATAAGTTAATAATGGTTCAAGTGAATTACTTTGATTATGTGATTTGTTTATTTGATTTGATCATGTGATGAGATCACACGATCAGTTCACATGAAGCATTCATACAAAGTAGCTTATGTGGAATGATCACATGAAGAGGCTTATGTGAAGTAGAGAAAAAACCTAAGAGTTCTCGTAGAGCTATGAAATATTGATTCATTAGTAAAATAGATTTCTCATTAATCTTATATCTATAAGAAATTTCACAGAATGCCAAGATTATCTTAGAATAATAAAAGAAAAATAGAAGGCCCAAGGAATCAGTCATGTATTCACTTACTTATAACAAATTCCTTTTTTCTTCTTTTGGAATTTGTATGTGAGGTGTGTGTGCATTTGGGCATTGATGTGATGCAGGTTCTATATGAGGTTCGTAGGCACCTAGATTTTGATGGGCATGCATATGTATATATGATGTGGGTTTATTTGAGAAATTTTTGAGATACAAGATCTATGGAAAATGATTTTACTGTGAAAACATCAATATTACCTCTATGATTGAGCAGACATAGCATCGTTTCTCTTCCTGCAAAGGCATGTCACATGGACAGAAATCTTCTAAAATAAACTAACCCTGCAAGGAATAATTAAAATCAAATCAACATTTAATTATATAATTTTTCATTAAAATATACATATTATATCATAACACTACCTTTACATCTTTATAAATAGTTTCTTTGGTCCAAATATAAGTTAATAAAAAAACTAATGATTTCTTTGTTCACTTTACTATTGTTGGTTAACTACCACTTATCATAGCATCTGATTTGAACTTCTGATCTCGCGTCCCCATGATGATATCATTCGACACCATCTCTATCATATCATCATTCTGCACTCACTTTTCCTTCTCTTCCTGCACCCATTTACAAATGGGTGCAGGAAGAGAAGGAAAATTGACTGCAGAATGATGATATCATAGAGATGGTGTCGGATGAGAGCATCATGGGGATGCCAGATAAAAAGTTCACATCAAATGTTATGTTAAGCGGTAGTTAACCAATATTAGTGAAGAATCACTACTAGAAATTAAAGTTATAGCCATGGACCTATAGCCACAGTTTTATTGGTCCGTGGATATATCTTCCTAATTTCCATGGTTTAATTTAATAATCGTGGTTATACCGCGTGTTTTCCTATTTGGTATCGGGGTCCCCCAATTCGCTACTCTCGCGCTCCTCCCGACTTATTCTCCTCCCGGCTTCTTCTCCTCCCGATGAGTTCTCCTCCCCGACCTCACCTGACCATGTCTCCCTCCTCCCTGACCTCACCTGACCGCGGCACCCTACTCCCTTGATGACTTCTCCTCCCCGACATTTTCTCCTCACTGCGGTGCCCTCCTCCCCGATGACTTCTCC
Source organism: Viscum album (assembly GCA_963277665.1). Lineage (NCBI taxonomy): Eukaryota > Viridiplantae > Streptophyta > Magnoliopsida > Santalales > Viscaceae > Viscum > Viscum album. The sequence goes on along the minus strand of OY728146.1, from coordinate 1,795,974 downwards.
TTACCGAACTCTCCTCCCCATCCTCTCCTCACTGTGGCGCCCTCCTCTCCGACGAACTCTCTCACCGCGGCGCCCTCCTCCTGACGACCTCTCTCATAGCGGCACCCTCCTCCCCGGAGACCTCTCTCACTACGATGCCCTCCTCTCTGATGACCTTTCAATACGGCGCCCTCCTCCTGGATTCCAATCCACACAGGTATTTTATACCATATTATTTCATCAATGTTCTGATTTTAAGGTTATACTGTTATTTGAATTTCATGTGATGGTTATTTAGATCTCCCTTCCTCTTATATTTATAGAAGACATGGGTAGATTATGAGTAGAAATTGAAGGCATATTGATGTGATGATGTTGAACATATAAGGGAACTATACATAGTGATTTTGACATAATAATTATTGATAATAAAATATATGTGTTTCTTTTGTTCATATAGATGGATTTCAGTTCATAAAAATCTTCCAACGTAACCATACATCGTAATATGATTACTGGGAATCAAATTTCAACCCTCATTGTGATGTGTTCTCTGCCAACAAGGAGTTTAAAGGGACTCTACCTCATGAACTTAAGAGATATCCCCTATTACACTAAATTTATTTGAATGGATTCGGTATACTGGATGATGTTTACACTCCTTCACATGTTTATAATCTTTCATCTTACTGACTATCATATCCCCTTGATTTTATTCAAACAATGATTTCTAAAGACACTCAATTTTTTGTACCACTCCTCCATGGGTTATCCTACATGTTGGTTAACTCCCCTAGAGATCTATAAGGTTTAAATATTTTCCACCAACTATTTGATCAAATTTATTTGAGCACACTCATCTCCTCCTTGAATTGTCTTAAAAGTGGTTGGATCTCTAAGTGGGACTTATGAACTAGAGGTAACTTCTCCGATGAATTTGCATGACCTTTTTAGGTTAGGAAGAGATGATCATAATTCTCTGACCAGTTACTTATTATCCATTGGTTTCCTAGAACTAATTCCTTCCCTTTATCACATGGAAAATTAGGGATTGATGTTTGGGATTTTTATTGATTGGGTAGAATACCTCCTCTTTGGGAGATGTATGAAGAAAATCTTCCAGTTAAAGATGTTTGGGATGACACCTCATGAGATTTGATATTATAAATGGATGTTCTCAACATTGTAAAGGATAAGTTAAGGAAGGATTTGAACCTACGGTCACTTGTTTCTTTTAAGGATTAGATTAATATATTTCTCTACCACAACAGGTCTTGACCAACTACTATACACCCTCATCGATGCTCTTCCTAATAGGTTCATGATAGAACAAGATTTTATTGGGCCATCCTTGAAGCTAGGGATTATACCACATGGGGCTAATGAATGAGACTAGTGGTATCCCCAAGCCTTCTGTTGGAGGGGTTTATAACCATGTTTTTGAATAGATGGATTTTCCTACATGGGGACAAATTATTGGGAATTCAAGTAATCATATTGGTAATGGTAGTCCGATTGGGATAGGGGTGCCTTCTTAATCTAGTAATGATTACTCTTGGATGCCTTTATCAACTCCACATTCATATTAGGTAAGGCAACATCCCTTACTTGATTGGAGGACCCTTCCAGTTCTTATTTGGATAGATAGGAGAGCATTTCTGGTGTTACAAATATCATAACACTAAATGAATCCTTGATTATTTGATCTATTATCAGATGTTGAATGTTTCAAGGGTTGGGGTGAAGCCACTAGGTCCTTATGAGGTTATTGGCATTTTGATACAACATTATTATTTCAACTTCATTCCCTATACTGCACCGTCTGGAATAATTTTTGATAATGGAAGGGGATATCTGGATGAGAATTCATACAATATTTATCTATAGGATGGGGTTCTTATGGATCCTTAGAAGAGATAACTATATACAATGTATATTCCCCCTATCAGTTTTCTCTCCAGTTTGTTTTCATTCAAAGAGTTTCTCCTCTCCCTTAAGATGCCATGAGAGTCGAACAACATTCTGGAATTATCCACCAAATTCGTCTTATATTGGAATGTGAAGACAAAAATGTTGAGATTATTCTTCCTCTGGTCTATTCACCTATCTTCATGTCTTATGACTATGCCCAGGTTTGGGTGGAAGATTATATGGGTGGTTTATTGAATCGGCTGATCCATTAGGTAGACAAGACTTGTGATTCATTGAACCCCTTATCTGTAGTAGCAATGGAGTTTACTCAGGACTTAGGTGAGCCACCAAGAAAGTGTTATCATCATATTGATGAACATCCCATTAGTGGGAAACATTTTTTGAGAGGGATGGTCCCTTAATATCAGTGGTGGAAGATGTGTCAATTGTGAGGAGAGAACATAAAACTTATTCTCTTGCTTCTTCATATTCTCAGATAATCATTCCTACTTTTGGCATACCCACCCAAGTGGTTATAGAAACCCATGTATCATGAAGACATATTTGGCATAAAATGCATGCCCTGATTACTGAGACTCCCTTAGAGGAGTCATTTGGCCAATAGGAACACCTACACCAGTTTTTTCACGATACGGGGGCAGGTGGATTTGATTAACAACCATTGTATGATATCAAGAGAAATTTTTTCTTAACCCTGCAAAAAATTGGTTAGCAATGATGGGGACTTTCATAGTTTTGATGACGGGACTCCCCTGGCCGAATTAATAATGGAATCTTTAAAGTTTCTTGAATAGATAAATTAGATATTCTATCAGATGCATGCCCATATAGATGATTTGACCACTCAGATAACAAAATAGAAGGACATCGTATCCTTCTTAAATTATAATATTTTGACATTATTATCATTATTAGAGACTAATATAAATAAATATTAAGAGATTTCATCTTTTATCAAGACTCTTCATTTATATGATTGTTTTGATTCCATCCCTATTTGGAGTAAATCATACTATATTTGTTATAAGAGGACAAGAAGATCTCAAATTTTTAATAGTAGAGATGATAATTCATTCCCATATTTATATCATTGATTTTATTATCAATAAAGGTTATATGGAAACATTGAATTTTGAAATGAAATGGGTATTGACAACAAATCCGAAGTGGGAGACTGAAGAACCCAATTGATTTATTGAATTTTAATTTTATATTAATAATTTTATTCAATGAAAATTTAGGGATTTTTAATTATGATTATTTTTGAACTATTTATTATATCAAAGTCATTATCTAATTACACTAGGAGAAGTGCACATTGTTTAAAACATTTTAAAATTGAATATTAATATTATAGATGATCATATTTATGTTGTTTTGTATTTGATGGTGAGAAATGGATTGAGATTGTATTAAATATTTAGAATATGATTTAAAACAAAATAGTGATCCTTAATTAGAAAATGGGTTCAACCATAGGCCAACCAAGGACGACCACTTCTTAGGAAAGAAAGAATGTTTAATCACCTAGCCCATTGTAGCCAGTGAGAGTGTATAACACTCATATGGAGTGCCTAAGGATTGTGGGATTCATAGTTCCAGCATGGATGTGCTTTGGTTTGATCATGTATGAGTAGTGGGTATGTGGTATAACATAGGGAGGAATGACCATATAAATCCCATAGTGTGTGAAAGTGTATCAATGTGTCAACCCCAATGCTAGCTCGAATGTAGGGAGACAAACCTATGTATTAATAAGGAGTAGCAGTCCAAGCGTATTATTGATTTTGGAAAATTTCTATGTGGAACACTTTTCATCCACTTAAAATGTTTCATATATAACTCCATCTATTTGATATGTTTTATTTGAGCTATTTGGTCAAGCTAAGAAGTTGTGTTCTTCCTTAAGATTCATCGGTGAAGCTTCAATACACAGTTCTTCATGACATAATTATTAGTGATCAAATTCATCTCTTCAAATCCTAAGAGGGGATGAATATGTTGTAAGATTCCACAAATTAATAAACTGAAGTTAGTGGTGTATTTTATTATTAGAAACAGTGAATAGAAAACGGTGGAAGTGAGATTTGTTTTACAAAGATAGTGTATTTCATAATTGCAAAGATTTAAGTGGAGTGGTTCATATATATTATAGGAGGTGCACATATGTGGTGGGGATAATTCGGTGGAGTATTCTCCATTAATACCCCAACATGCTTGTTTCTTGGGTAAAAACAGTAAGAATATCCAAGAGATAATTTGAAAGAGCTGAGAGTGAAATAGGGAAAACAAGAAAGGTCAATATTTGTGTATGGTTTCTATGAATTCAAACAGATTATTTCTATACATTCATGTTTTCATTATCATGGTTTTATTACACAATCCAGTGTATGATCCACACTATATTTCAGGAGGGACATGAAGTAGTTTCCACATATACATCTATTACATGAGGTATATAAGTGAGAGATTAGTTGTGTGAGAGGGGGAAGGAAGAGACATCATGTATTCTATTATTCCATACCTGAATGTTAAAATAAATTGATTAGATTAAATATAATAGTATAAATTATTGAGTTTTTAGGATGGAGAAAAATAGTGACGTTATTGTTAAGTAGTGAGTTGGGTGAAGAGTACAAGAAATGAAATACATAAAATAATATGCATGAATGAGTTTTTTTCATGTAAATGAAAGTAATTCATTCATTATAAGTGATTATATTGTTAATTTTTGTATCTAAATGTATTAAATTGAAGGTAGGTTCATTGTTTCTTACATTAATGTGGTTTGAGAAAATACCATGTGATATATTTTTCATAAATATTATGTAGTGTTTTAAGACTAATCTGGGTGTAGTATCAGAAGATTTCACACATGGGAATTTAGTGATTAAGTGAGGCTAAAACATCAGGAGAATAAATAATATTTTCCTGATCATGGTTTCCCTTACCCAATTGATCATACACAAGTGATTAAAATTATTAAGAAAAATCTACATAAAAGGTTTTTTTCTGTTGAATGTATTTGAAGTTGTACATTAGAAAATCAAATATAGAAATCCCATTGAGGAAGATCATGAAATCATCATATAATTGATCAAGATAAGAAGAATGACCTTTTGAATAGGGGGGACCAGTTATTGAAGAGGCTCAACACTAGGGGTTATAACCATTCAAATGTTTTGGGTCTAACTAAAGGAGGCAAAAGAGTTGAATCATTGGGGGTATAATTAGGATCAAATGGAGTATTAACTAATGGGGGTATAACCTGTTGATTCATAAAACTTTATAATTAATAATAATATTATAATGGATAATCTATTATAGGGGTATGTATAACTAGTTTTAACAATGGGTAAGTGTTAGTATTGAACAATATAAAAATATTTTTTGTTATATTTCATTTAATTTTTTCATTTCATATTGGATCCACTCATCTTAATAGGTGATAGAGGTCTAAAATCAGAAGGAGGCAGGGTGGAAAGGGGCAGGGGGCATGGGGGTCTGAAGAGTAGGGGGCAGGGAGTAGGGGGTAGGGGGTAGGGTGGAGGGGGGCAGGGGGCAGGGGGCAGGGTGGAGGGGGGCAGGGGGATGTCTGCAGGGCAGGGGGGAGGGGGAGGGGGAGGTCTGTAGGGTAGGGGGAGGTCTGTAGGGTAGGGGGAGGGGTGGGTGGAGGGGGTAGGATGGAGTGGGGAGGAAGATGATGCCCCACAGATGTCGCTGGACTGGGCCAACACGTCGTGGTCATGCCACGGTCACGCCACGGTCAGGTCGTGGTAATGTCGTGATTTGGCCCTGCTTCAGGATGACACCCCGCAGTAGTTCGCAGTGATAGTATTCTAAGAGTCTTGTGATCAATGTTGATACTGACTAATCACAATTGCTTCTGGAGGGGTGATGACTAGAATGTTTCCCCACCTCCTCCCGCTCCATTCGCTCATGGTCGGAAGATGCTGCCATGCAGATGTTGCTGGACTGGGACAACATGCCACGGTCACACCGTAGTCACACTGCGGTCACGCCGCGGTCACGCCGTGATTTGGCCCTGCTCCAGGACGACACCCCGTGGCAGTTCACATTGATAGAATTCCATGAGTCTTGTGATCAATATTGAGACTGACTAATCACAATTTCTGTTGGTGGGGAGACAGCTGGAATATTGCCTCACCTTCTCCCGATCCCTTCACTCCTGGTCGGAAGATGCTGCCCCGCAAATGTCACTGGACCAGGCCAACACACCGTGGTCATTCCTCAGTCACGTCGTGGTCACGCCGCGGTCACGCCGCGGTCATGCCGCAGTCACGCCGTAGTCATGTCGTGGTCAAGCTGCGGTCACGCCGTGGTAATGTCGTGATTTGGCCCTGCTCCAGAACGACAACCCATAGTGGTTCTCAGTGATAGTATTCCATGAGCCTTGTGATCAATGTTGAGACTGAATAATCACAATTTCTATCGGTGGGGTGACGACCGGAATATTGCCCTGCCTCCTCCTGCTCCCTTCACTCTTGGCCGGAAGATGATGCCCCACGGATGTCGCTGGGCTAGGCCAACACGCCGCGGTCATGCTGCGGTCACGCCATGATTTGGCCCTACTCCAGGACGACACCCTGCGGTAGTTTTCAGTGATAGTATTCCATGAGTCTTGTGATCAATTTTGAGACTGACTAATCGCAATTTCTGTCGGCAGGGCGATGACAGAAATGTTACCCCGCCTCCTCCCACTCCCTTCGCTTCTGGCCAGAAGATGCTGCCCCATGGATGTCGCTGGACCGGGCCAACACGTCACGGTCACACCGCGGTAATGTCGTGATTTGGCCCTACTCTAGGACGAAACCCTGCGGTGTTCGTCGTGATAGTGTTCCATGAGTCTTGTGATCGATGTTGAGACTGACTAATCACAATTTCTGCCAGCAGGGGTGGTGCAAAGGGTCCAGCAGGGGGGCTGCTATCTAGGGGGTCCATCAGGGGGGCTACTGTCCAAGGGGGTCCAGCAGTGGGGGGGCTTCTGTCCAGGGGGGTCCAGCAGGGGGGTGGGGGGGCTGCTGTCTAAGGGGGTCCAGCAGGGGGCAAGGGGTGTAAGAGATGTGTGGGGGGTGGCTGTTGTCCAGGGGGGCTGGTTTTTTATGGAATGGGAAGAGGACTTTGTTTATGTACATGGGTATTGGAAAATCAAAGAACATTGTTGGCATTGTCATAAATAATGCATGCACTGTCCTCCAGCGCTCTCTTTTTCTAGTTGCAATCGCGTCGCAGTTGTGCTGGTGTTGTCCAACAGCAAACAAAGGTCTCACGGTTTTCTCTCTCCTTGATCGGGTACTCACAAATAGCTTCCAAAGTAGTCCACTGACTGCATATTCCTAAGATGTCTATATGGATTGACAAAAGAAGATATAATATCCTTCCTACCTAGATCATAACTGAAGATCCATCCTTTACTTATATGTGGCAAGCATAAGATTCCCTCACTTCCAAAAATGAGAAAGATATTTATGGGATTGTCTAAATATACAATGTAATTGAAATTATAGTCAACTTTGATCATTAGGTTGTCAACTTGATAAGGAATAAAGTGACATTATTAACTGATGTCCACATGGAGATGGAATCAAGAACAAGATTCATGGGAATGTGTTAATTATATAAGAGAAATATGGACTGGGAAATGAAAACCATAAAGATATGTTTTAAACTCCCATCCTCCCATTTCAATGAAAGGTTCCATCATCATCACTCTTGTGGTGAAATGTTGATTGCCTTAAAAAATTAGGCATGTGAGACAAGGATCATTACCATCCTAGTGTAGTCTAACACAATGGTCTCGAAGTAAACCTACAGAAAAAAAATTGATGAAACTGAGATAAATTCATTCTCCTTCAACATATAGAGGATGAGTATCATTGGGAATCAAGTTCAGGGATTGGTAAACCCGTTAAGAATTTTGTATCCTTAAAAAATGATATATTGAGTAACATAGGGGGGAGGGGGTTGCAATGTGTTATGTTTTAGTTTTTGTCTTTGATTTAAAATTGCATGGCCAATTGTATTAGCATTCCAGGGGGGTGTCTGTCCAGGGGTGGGGGGTTACAATGTGTTCTGTTTTAGTTTTTGTCTTTGATTTCAAATTTCATGGCATACTGTATTAGCATTCCAGGGGGGTGTCTGTCTAGGGGTGGGGGTCTCCAGGGATTTGCAGAGGGAGGGGTGTCTAGGGGGGCTTTGTAATGTGTTCTTTTTTAGTTTTTGTCTTTGATTTCAAATTTCATGGCCAACTGTATTAGAATTTCAGGGGGGGTGTCTGTCCAGGGGTGGGGGTGTCTAGGAGGGAGGGGGAGGGGAGTGTCTAGGGGGTCTGAGTGGGGTGTCTATCCAGGGGAGGGGGTGTCCAAGAGGGAGGGGGAGTCACCAGGGGTTGTTTGTCCAGGGGAGGGGGTGGAAAGGGGGAGAGAGGGGTGTCCAGGAGGGGGGGGGAGTGTCTTGGAGGGTGGGGGGGCTTTGCAATGTATTTTGTTTTAGTTTTTTTCTTTGATTTCAAATTGCATGGCCAACTATATTAGCATTCCAAGGGGTGTATTTCCAGGGGAGGGGGGTGTCCAGGAGGGAGGTGGGAGGGGAGTGTCCGAGGGGGTCCAGGGGGGTGTCTCTCTAGGGGAGTGGGGGAGTCTCTAGGGGGGTGTCTGTCCAGGGGAGGGGTGTCTGTCAAGGGAGGGGGAGTGTTCTGTCCAGGGGTGTTTGTCTAGGGGAGGGGGGTGTCTATCCAGGGGAGGGGTGTCTGTCCGGGGGGGGTGTCTAGGGGTATCTGTCCAGGGAGGGGGTGTTATGTCCAGGGGAGGGGGGTGCCTATCCGGGGGGGTGTCCAGGGGTGTCTGTCTGGGGGGGGTCTATCCAGGGGAGGGGGGTGTCCAGGGTTCTGTCCAGGGGGTGTCTGTCCAGGGTGGGGGGTGTCTGTCCGGGGGGGGTCTTTCCAGGGGAGGGGGTGTCCAGGGTTGTCTATCCAGGGTTGTCTGTCCAGGTGGGGTTTCTGTCAGGGGGGTCTGTCTAGGGGAGGGGGGTGTCCATGGTTGTTTGTTTGTCCAGGGGGGTGTATGTCTTGGGTGGGGGGTGTTTGTGCAGGGAAGGGGTGGGGGTGTGTCCGGGGGGGGGGGGTGAAAAACAGGTGGGATTGGCAGGGGGTGGGGAACCATGGAAAAACAGGTAGGGGGACTAGTAGGGGGCAGATCCGGATGGAAAATAGGGGGGAGACATGCAGGGTGGGGGTGGGAAGGGGACTAGCAGGTGGGTGGAAGGTAGGAAGACTAGAAGGGGTAGGGGGTGGAAGGCATGCCTGCATGCCTGCTATGTTTTTTTATTGAAATTTAATCGATAGCCACGGTTTTTAACTGTGGATATAAGTCATGTTTGTGTTTTACCTTCTGTCACGGTTTCAAACCATGGATATAAGGCTTTATCCATAGTTTTAAACTGTGGCTATAGGGCTTTAGCCACAGTTTGAACCGTGGCTATAAGGCTTTAGCCACATTTTAAAACTGTGGCTATAGGACTTGGCCTATAGCCACACCAATACCAGCCATGGTTCATTGAACCGTGGCTATAACCTATAGCCATGGTTTTTGGGCTTATATACACGATTTCAAACAGTGGCTATAGCCTAGATTTACAATAATGAATCCTTAGTTTTGTTATTAAATTGGTGAGTGGTGAAAAACCAATATTCTTCCAACACACTGCATCAATAGAAACAGCTACATAAATGACCAAAATACAGAATATAAATGATCCATGCCATAATAGTTTAGGTCTAGTGCTTTTGGAAACATGGAAACATAAAGAACTAGTTCATAAGAGTCTCTCATTAAGGTATGCTTTACTAAAAATACAATTCATTTCTAAAACCATTCTTCATAGCCTAAGGATATAAAACATAATAAAGGGTGATCATATATGATTAATAATTATAAAAAAGGGAGATATCAATGATCATATAAGGATAACATAAGTAGTAGGAATTCAACTACATCCTATTTGTGTACAATATTCCATCAGGTATGTTTCCCATTCATTTCTAAACACATCTATATCATCTTGTGAATATGAGTTTTTTGAGACAGTCATGGTAGTACTGAAAAAATATAAATACATAAAGGATTAATAAATATTTTAAATGAACTCATAATTATTTTCGAAAATACATCTCCAGGGATTCTAGTTTGTTAATGAAATATGATCTCTTTTATAAATTTATAAACATAATAACCACAGTTCGTTCCATTTGTTTGTTTTGAAAACTATAGAAACATAGAGAAAAATAAGTAATTTGTTTTGATATGTGTTTGTATAGTGCAATCTTATTATATATAACAAGATACTTTTCCAGTTGTAGGTCTTGTATGCATTCTTTTCCTTAGGCCCTAGATTCATTCCATCAAGTAGACGATATTGATACACCTCCCTATCATAACAAAATAATCATTAAAAGGTTATATAAATTATATAACTAGATGTTTAGTTCTAAAATGATGGATCTAGTGTATTACAAATTGACAAACGCCATCATGTGTGGTCGGTTTGTTGCATATCCATGCATTGAATCTAGAAAATAAATCTTTAGAGTATCCAAATTGACTGCAATCAGCATCCAATGCTACCTAAAAACACAAAAGGGAATAAGTAATGAAAGAAATGAAAATATAGTTAATATGATTAAATTGTAGTGTTTTTTCCCTACATCATTGGTATTAAAAAGAGTCTATCATCCATAATTTTTTTTTCAAACGATTTGAGTAGGGATGACATTATTTCATCCTCTTTATTAGAATTTATTTCTTCTTTTAAAGAGGTGATGTGAGGACTAACGAGTCCAAATTTTTGTTCATGGGGAAATACCTTCAATTATTTTTCATATATACGCCTATGAAAAATATGAAATGTATTTAGTCATAATTATCATAGTATATCAGCTTTTGTAAAATCAAATCATGAAAACATACCTCATGTATACATTTACAATTGATGTGTCTAGACATTCATACTTGAGTATTTCATTTACATTTTCAGCACTAATGAAATCCGACTTTTCCTCTATGTACAAATTTTTTTCAAAATCAACTGTGTGAGCATTGTCGTCTATCAACTTTGTATCCACATGAGCCTGCAATTATATTAACTATGGATATAGAATTGGTGGAGTGAAGGTGCTCTCAGTAGATTGTTTCAATTGGTTGGTTAATCCTTGAGATAGTTTTGAGCTGATATTTCCTTTCACCCCCTTCTCTTTTTCGTTCTATAATAACATTCATCGTTTCAGACCTTTTTCATTAAATTTTAAAGGTTCATCTTGAAAAATAAATTGGAAATGGATACCTCCTTGTCGACATGTTTTTTTATAAAAATTGACGGCCATGAGATGAATGTTCCAAAATCTTGTTAGACTGTATGAATGTAATCATCATCATTTGGAATACGTAGCTCAGCACTTGGCACATTAGCTACATTAATAGACACTCTCACATGATCTGTTGGAAGTTATCTATTGTGTAGCATGGTGTTCTGCATATTGAACACCGTATCCCTCGCTACAAGGTGATAGGTGGGAGTTTATAGATATAAATCACATTAATTTTCACCCTGTAGAATATTAGTACAAGAAAGGTATCAGTGTCTATGTGATTCACATTTCATAGAAAAAATTATTATAACATTGATTACCTCAGCTAAGTTAGGTTTTTTAGGGGAATGGCTCGCCTCAAAGCTGGGGGGTGTGGTGGGATCTTCATGCACGGTTTTTTGTTGAGTTGTTTCTTCTCTTTGCCTCCCCCCATCAAACTTGATGTCATATCTCTTTGGTATTTTAATTCTTCTTGAAACATAGCTATTGTTTCACTCATCTTTTTCATTTCCTTGGTTTTATCCTCCACTTGTTTTTCTTTCTGAAAATATGTTCGAGGTGTCACCCCAAAACCCACACCTCTGATGCGGCCATATTGTTCTGGCTTCTTCAAGGCTTTTGAAAGTATGTTTGCATCTGGTGCAGGTGTTGTTGATTCCTGTGAATGTGTCAGATAGAAAATGTAGAAAAATAAGTAGTCATTATTATGTAATAGTGATTTAAAACAAATCAAATTTATATTATGTCATACTTAAACATGTTTCCCACACTTTTTATGTGTTTTCATCTATTAGTATCCCCTATTTATTTACACGAGCCTCCTTCCATAGCACATGGTGTGGGATGGAAGTGTCTTTCAATTTTGATTCATCAATCTATATATAAATAGAGGAAAATGGTTATGGTGTTGTTTTATGTCACATAAAAGTATTACAGTAGATTTAAAATACGTACCAATTTTTATCAATTGAAGCATACCCCATCCTTGCTTTACGGTAGGGGTACATTAGTTTTGTTTCCCATTATTTATTTTCAGTACCCATTTGTTGTTTCATAAATAAAAAACTATCAATCAAAGTGATGAATACAATAAATGTCAAACAACGTATTACCAAACATAATGTACCTAAAAATTCTTCTCCCCACAACGGTTGCTAGACACATACCATGCTCCTTGGGATATCAAGTGTTCATAAAGAGGAGGTGGGTGCGGCTTGATTTTCCCTTTAGTGTCTTTAAGATGATATTTCGTTAAAATCGTGTGGAAGCCTCTATGAATCCTTCTTGCAACTCTTAATACATATTCCTTGTTCGAGGTATCTACTATAAATGCGCTCTATAGTGGATGATGAAGAGTAAGTCAATGTTTTAGTATTTTATTTTATTTTAATAAATTAAAGAAATGATATCATAATGTTACTGTAATCTCTTTCCACATTAGTGTCTTAAACCTGGTGACAACATAGTGCCATGATTGTACATCAATAGGCACGTGTTTCCGAGTGATGATTCCAATGTAGCTACTAAAGATGGATTTTTTGGGATTAACATGTTGGTCTTGCATATTCCATCCCACCTCGTATTTTATGCCTTTTGCTTTTACCTTAAGGATTTTGGCTAACACTGTCAAACTATGGCATTCTTGTTGTTTTTTGTGTCATCGGGGTTTCATTTCCTATCATTTCCTCAGAAGCATCATCATTATGTTCCTCTTGAGATCTAGAATCAACACTAGGACCCGCAGCAACAGGTTGAGAAACCTGTTGTACCTCAGCACTGGGACTAGCAGCAACAGGTTGAGAAACCTGTTGTTGCTCTGTACTGGGATCAGCAGTAGCAGGTTGAGAGACCTGTTGTCCCTCAGGATTGGGCGCATCAACAGGTGCAGAAGTCATTATCTGCAGAAGTGGTTTAACATTTAATTTAGATTACATAAAAGCAATAGCGAATAGATAATAATATAATGTAACACAATATATATTACAATAAACAAATAACCTGATTATTAAACTCTTTTTTTAAAGGCTGAAGAGATTTGACCCCTCTATCGACTATGTAAATCCCTTCATTATGGTCTCCTCTGACATGAAAAATGTCGTCTACATTGGGAACCACTAGTAGAATTCTAGGTATTTGCGACGGGTTATTTGCGATGGGATCCTGTCACAAATAAGCTTTAGCAACGGGGTCCCGTCACAAATAGCATGTTGCAGAAAACAACGTCGTAAAAAATATTATTTGTGACGGGCCCGTCGTAAATAATATTTTTTGTGACGGAAAACTTCATCGTCGCAAATAAGTCTCCGATTATATACTTTATATATATAAACATTTTTGTGACGGGCCCATCACAAATACTTATTGCGGCGGGCCCATCGCAAATACTTATTGCGATGGGCCCGTAATCCCGTCGCAAATACTTTTTTGAAAATATTTATTTAGACTATTTGTGATGGGCCCGTCGCAAATACTTTTTGCAATGGACACGTAATCCCATCGCAAATACTTTTTTGAAAATATTTATTTAGACTATTTGCGACAAGAACCCGTCGCAATAGATCCCGTCGCAAATAATAAATAAATTTTCTAAAAAATAAATTTAATAAAATTATGATTATTAAAAAATTAATTTTAATATTATTAAAATAATAAAAAAATAAAAATTATTAAAATTATCAATATTCACAAAAAAATCCTAAAATATTAAAAATTAAATTATGTAATATACACACTGATATAAATAACAGAAACTGTAAATAGTTCATATTACAACAAATGTTATATTCAAATGTTTTTAACATAAAAAATCATTGGGGGTCATCTTCTGGAGGAGGTGGAGGAGTTGAATGAGATGGTGGAGGAAACTCCATCCCTAAACTACGAGTCAGATGACACATGTACTCTATCTGCTTGTGATGTTATTGCTGCCATCGATGCATCTTCTCCTCGTGCTACTACTTCTGTTGTTGTTACTGCTGACACATCTCTTCTTGTTGCTTCTGAAAACTCTCTATAAGATCATTCTAAGCTCGAAACTGCTCTTGATACTGTGAGTCAAAAGATTATTCCTCTTCATGAGCTTCTCTTGAGCTGGACGTTGACATCGCAGCAGTACCATAATAAGTACCAGGAGTCACATGAGAGCCGATACCAACTACTCGGCCCTTCTCAAAGCTATACTGAGTCACATGCATCCATGTCGCCTCGTCGAAATGGTGGGCACTGGTCTGATCAGTCGCCTCATCCTGACCCTCAGCCTGTGTCTGAGAGGTCGCAACCTCATATGACTCCTTCAATTCCAATTTGAAATTAAAATTGTGAAAATATTATATGCAGTTAATTGTCAAACTGAAACAAATAAGACTAACCAAAATCTGACGCTGGCGATCACCTCTAATCTCTCTAGTGGCTGGATCACTGTACATCCTCTGATAAACATCGTACTCTATAATATAGGGATACTCGACTACCTATATGAATATAAAATAAACTGTTTATATTTGAAGTTATATAAAATATTTAGAAAAAATACTTACCAGATGCTCTCTATGCGTACTGAATGTACGGCTACCAGCTCAATGTGTCACCTCCTCTCTCCCCCGGTTATGCTGACCCAATGAAAACCTCCTCTGAAATCCACCACCCAACCAGTGTGCACATAATCCATCCCAAACCTGAGATGAAATGTACTATGGTCGGTGGTCTCTACACGACTCATCAAATACTCTCGCTCATACATTCTTAATGGTCGTCTTTCTCAAATTGTTCAAAAACTGATGCAAACGCTCATGCATATCCACCTCCCATGCTGCATGGATAGCATCATGCATGATATCATCAATGGGATACCATAAACCCTATAAATAATTTATAACATCAGGTTATTAATAAAATAAATTTCAAAATAAATATTATTTATTTACGTATCAGCCAATGATTGTACATGCTGAGCTGCACATCAACGGGCATATGTTCCCATGTGATCCAAGGCTGAGAAAAATAATTGTGCAAGATAGCGCTCCCCTGTCCAACAGCTACATGCATAAAAATATGAAAAAAGAATAAATAATCAAACAATTGGTATATATATAAATAAATTAATGAAAGCTAACTAAAATATACATGTTACCATACCTCTTTTTGCGTGGATCAAATCCAAGAAATGGTCATCGCTTGGGGATAGGGTCAGGAATCATTAGTCATGCAAGACAACACCCCCTCCGCGTACTTCCTGAACCACCAGTAGGCTGAGGGCCAGATGATCCCACATCCCCCTCATCCAAAGGTAGCTCAGCCTCCTCTAACTCACAAAATATATCAGAGTCCATCTGAAACACAAAATGATTGTTGTTAGAAGATAGTTGAAAATAACTATTATATATAGATGTATATTAGTTACGATCATAACTATCATTTAACTATGTCAATGTTTACCTTCATCATCATCTTCATATCCGACGATGTCAATGTCTTCATATTCCTCCTCGGCATCATCAATATCCATATGAGTTTCACTTTCACCATCCCTTGTCATTTCAAATTCATTTGTAACATCATTAACATCTTCATCACCATCGACCCATAATAGTGGGGTGTCATCATTGATATTCACGTTTCTTTGTGAAAAAGATGGATTTTGAGTAGTCTCTTGAAAAATTTCAATTCCTTCCACTTTAGGGGAATCACATTCAATTTGAGTAAATTGATTTTCTCGAGATTTCATTTTTATTATGCTCCACCAATCATTCAGGTCTCTTGAAGTAGCATAGTACTTTGCGTAATAAATTTTATGTGCCTATTGAGCTAGTAAAAATGGTTCATTTACAACAAGAAGACTTTTATATTTAATATCGAAGATTCCATGATTAATATGAACACGCAAGCCTCTCTCAGTATCCAACCACTGACATTTAAACATCGTTATGTAATTCTGTCCAAGATAACATAGCTCAATAATTTCATCCATAATGTCGTAAAATTCAACTTTAGTTTCTCTATGATGTGATCCTCTCAAATAAACTCCACTGTTCATTTTTTTTTTGATTCCCCATATGCACGTGTATAAAATCAAAAAACATTCACCACATATGCATTATAAGATTTAACTATTTTAGATGGTGGGCTACTCAATATACACAGTCGCTTATCAATTTTATCAGCATGGTGAGACACCTGAAAATTTTTAAAACAATTATCAATATAATAAATAGTAAACTGAATTGATATTAAACCCTCAATAATTTATGTTACCAGTTTTTGAAACCATTGAGAATTTTTTTTATCTGCGTTATTCAAGAGCAGCTACTGTAATTTGTGGAAGTTGTTTCTTGATATGATTGTCATATAACCTAAAAAAAATAAGTTTACATATTGTAACAGAAATTATAGAATAAGTTATAGAAGCACTCACAATACAAATGTTGTCATTTCTTCACAGTTGAGCAGAACATACGTATGAGCTCTTTGATGTTCATCGTCTGAAATCCATCATTCTTGAACTCCACCAAAGCCAAGATTTGGCTGATTAAAAACTGATAATTGATTTTCCATTTCATCATTAACATTTCCCTCATTATGTCCCATGCAGTTTTGTTTTGAGGGATATTCAGATTCAAAATAGTGAGAGCAGAAAAAAGCAATTTCCTCTTGCAAATAAGCTTCAGTAATTGAGCCTTCAACTGATGCTTTGTTGCGTACTTTTTTCTTAAATTTCTGTATGCATCTCTCGAATGGGTACATCCATCGAAACTATACCGGACCTCCACATTTATCTTCATGTGGAAAATGTAACATCAGATGTTCCATTGAGTCAAAGAAAGCAGGCGGAAAGATTTTTTCCAGTTTACATATAATTACAGCAACATCTTCTTCTAGTTTTCTTAGCGTACCGTAGTCTTTTGTTGCTGCAAAAATGTCTCGAAAAAAATATGATATGTCTATTATCGAATCCCAAATCATAGAATTCAACAAACCTATGAATCTAATTGGCATAAGTATTTCCATTATAACATGACAATCATGACTTTTTAATCCGGTAATATGAACATTCTTAACACATCTTCCCAAATTAGAAGCATAGCCATCTAGAAGTCTCAAATCTGCAATCCACTGACAAAATAATAAGTGACTCTCTTTGGACAGTGTATAAGCTGATTTTGGCTTCATTAACCTCTTTGATATGACATTTTCAAATAGTTCAAGTTCTGGTCACCTATAAATTTGGGCAAGATCTAATCGTGCTTTTACAGTATCTTTGGTCTTACCTGGTGTATCCAAAACTATATGAAATAAATTATCAAAACAGTTCTTCTCAATATGCATGACATCTAACATGTGGCAGACCAACAAATCAGACCAATATGGGAGATCCCAAAAAATGCTTCATTTTATCCAATTATGTTCTTTCCCAAAGCTATGAATTTTCTGTTGGTTTACTGTTGGCCCAAATATGATGGGAGGTAACGAAAATACAACTGATTTTAACTCTGTATCTGAGATAATTTTTAGAGGTTCATCCCCTTCAATTGTGCCTTTTCTGAAATGAGATTTTTTCCTTCTAAAAGGATGATCAGTTGGAAGAAATCTACGATGACAGTCAAAATAGAAAGATTTTTTCCATTGACGAGCATAAAAGCTTTGTTGTCTTTCATACAGTAAGGACATGATTTTGTACCATGTGTACTCCAGCCAGATAACATGACATATGTCGGAAAGTCACTAATCGTCCACATCAATGCATATTTTAATGTGAAATTTTATTTCGCAGCAACATCATATGTACTAATACCATTACTCCACAATGCATTTAACTCATCAATCAATGGTTTCAAATAAACATCAATATTCTTTTTTGGATGTCCTTGGATTAATAAGGTCAAAAATATATAGGGATCTTTCATCAACATCCATGGAGGTAGATTATACGAAGTTATAAAGATAGGCCAACAGGAATATTAACTACCATAAGAACCAAACTGACAGAAACCGTCAGTAGAAATACCCAATTGCATGTTTCGGGCTTCTAAAGAAAAATACGGATGCAGACGATCAAAATGTTTCCATGAATCACCATCAGATGGATGATTCAAGCTTTTACCGGTTGAAATATTGGTTTTGTTCCATGACATCATTGACGTTGTGTTATGAGACATAAATAAGCGTTTCATCCTGGGTGTAAGGGGGAAATATCTCAACTATTTTACAGGAATCGATCCAGACTTCCCTGGTTGAGCTTCTTTATACCTCGATTGTCCACATGTGGGACAACTATCCAATGACTCATTTTCACCAGAATATAAGATACAATCATTTGCAAATGCATGAATCTTCTGATAACTAAGACCGATATTACGAACCAACCTCTTTCTCTCATAGTAATTTGCAGGAAACACATTTACTTCAGGTAACAGTGTTTTAACCAAATAAAATATCTGATCAAAACAGTTGTATGACATTGCATTATCTGATTTAATAGCCATAAATTTTGCAACCGCTTATAATTTTCTTATCTTTCAACTAGGATATAATTCATCCTCAACAGACCTCAACAACTCATAAAATTCAGATGGTGCCAACTCAGGAGTTAAATCAATATCATCGTGAGTTTCAGTTTGTTAAACAGATGGACCTGCAACATCATGTACTAAATTTTGGAACCGTGATGGATCTGGAATCAAGTTATTAGTATCTTTTCTAGAACTGCGTTCACCATGTTGATACCAAAAAACATAATATGGTTGAAAACCAAACCACAAGAGATGTCCCCCAACCTTTTCAAATGTGTCAAACATTCTCAGAGCACGTTTTTTACAAGACAACTTAATTGTGCCTTCTGAAACATATTCTGGTTTTGATGATGCAAATACTAAGAAAGCTTCAACACCCTCAACATATACATGATTTAAACCAAAACCATTTGGATTTCAGCGCTGATTTATCCAAGCGTGATCATCTAATAATGACTGATGTCGACTTCCTTGTTCCATATTTTTCTACAAAATATAAAATCATCACTGTTTTTGAATAATTTGAAATTATAAAAACACTATCTGAAAAAAGAAGATAAATAATTAATACAACTTATTAATAATTACCATTAATTAAGGGAGACACAATTTCCAATGGATTAATGGCTACTCTTTTGTCTGACGGCTCATTTACTTGCATCTTTCTCACACTGAAATCGCAATGAAGAATCTGGTCGGCGGTACGCATATTCATTCTCATATGCATGAGAATGAATATGCGTATCACTGACCAGATTCTTCATTGTGATTTCAGTGTGAGAAAGATGCAAGTAAATGAGCCCTTAGACAAAAGAGCCCCCTTTTCGTCAATGAACCATCTTCTTTCAACTGTCACAGCCTGAAAACATTATAAAAATATGATCCTATGAATTCATATCCAATCTCGTGCATACGAGATTGAATATGCCTATGTAGCAGCGCATTCTTCGTAATGTTTTGAGTCAGTGAGAGTTGAAAGGAGAAAAGTCATCGAGCAAAAGGAGTGTCGTCAATCCACTAGAAATTGTGCCAAGTTCTTAAAATTTATTAAAATTTATTAAAATTTCTTTCTAATTGTTCCTAACTATTCCTAACTAATTATTACTATTTATTACTAATTATTACTATTTATTACTAATTATTCCTATTTACTACTAATTATTCCTATTTATTACTAATTATTTCTATTTATTACTAATTATTCATATTTATTACTAACTATTCCTATTTATTACTAACTATTACTATTTATTACTAATTATTACTATATATTACTAATTATTACTATTTATTACTAATTATTACTATTTATTACTAATTATTCCTATTTATTACTAATTATTCCTATTTATTACTAACTATTCATATTTGTTACTCACTATTAATATTTATTACTAACTATTACTATTTATTACTAACTACTACTATTTATTCCTAACTATTACTATTTATTCCTAATTATTACTAATTATTCCTATTTATTACTATTTATTCCTATTTATTCCTATTTATTCCTATTTATTCCTATTTATTCCTATTTATTCCTATTTATTCCTATTTATTCCTATTTATTCCTATTTATTCCTATTTATTCCTATTTATTACTAATTATTACTAATTATTACAAATTATTACTAATTATTACTAATTATTACTAATTATTACTAATTATTACTAATTAATACAAATTATTACTAATTATTACTAAATATTATTAATTATTACTAATTATTACAAATTATAACTAATTATTACTAATTATTCCTAATTATTACTAATTATTCCTAATTATTCCTAATTATTACTAATTATTACTAATTATACCTAATTATTACTAATTATTCTTATTTAGTACTATTTACTGCTATTTATTACTATTTATTGCTATTTATTACTAATTATTGATATTTATTCCTAATTATTTCTAATTATTGCTAATTATTGCTAATTATTACTAATTATTTCTAATTATTACTAATTATTGCTAATTATTAGAAATTATTGCTAATTATTAGTATTTATTACTAATTATTAGTATTTATTACTAATTATTACAATTTATTACTAATTATTACAATTTATTAGTAATTATTACAATTTATTACTAATTATTGTTAATTATTACTAATTATTACAATTTATTACTAATTATTACAATTTATTACTAATTATTACAATTTATTACTAATTATTACAATTTATTACTAATTATTACAATTTATTACTAATTATTACAATTTATTACTAATCATTACAATTTATTACTAATTATTACAATTTATTACTAATTATTACAATTTATTACTAATTATTACAATTTATTACTAATTAATACAATTTATTACTAATTATTACAATTTATTACTAATTATTACTAACTATTACTAATTATTTCTAATTATTACAAATTATTACTAATTATTACTAATTATCTGTATTTATTACTAATTATTACAAATTATTATTAATTATTAGTATTTATTAATAAATATTACTAATTATTATTAATTATTACAATTTATTAGTAATTATTACAGTTTATTACTAATTATTACAGTTTATTACTAATTATTACAATTTATTACAAATTATTACAATTTATTACTAATTATTACAATTTATTATTAATTATTAGTAATTATTACAATTTATTAGTAATTATTACAATTTATTACTAAATATTACAATTTATTACAATTTATTAGTAATTATTACAATTTATTACTAATTATTACAATTTATTACTAATTATTACAATTTATTATAATTTATTACAATTTATTACTAATTAATACAAATTATTACTATTTACTACTCATTATTACTATTTACTACTCATTGTTACAATTTATTACTAATTATTACAATTTATTAGTAATTATTACAATTTATTACTAATTATTACAATTTATTACTAATTATTACAATTTATTACTAATTATTGCAATTTTTTACTAATTATTACAATTTATTACTAATTATTACAATTTATTACTATTTATGACAATTTATTACTATTTATTACTCATTATTACTATTTATTACTCATTATTACTATTTATTACTTGTTATTACTATTTATTACTATTTATTAATAATTATTAATATTTATTACTAATTATTAGTATTTATTATTATTTATTAGCAATTATTATTAATTACTACAAATTAATTATATACATTACTAATTATCGTTAATAATTATTAATTACTACTAATTATTAAAAATTAGTACTAAAATTTTCAATTTATTAGTACAAATAAATACTCACGACAAAACAATTTAAATTTAATTTAATTACAACTAATCAACAATAATAAAATTTAACATAAAAATGAAATAAATAATAAATTAAATAAAACATAAATACCTTTAAGCTTGATTTTCTATTGATGTAGACGGTTTCACAACTTCTTCGTGAACAAAAAAATTAACTTGGAAAAATTTTCCCTTTAAAATCAGAGTTCAAAGAGAAACAGGATCTAAGAATTGAGAGGAATGAGAGGAAAAACGGATGGGGGTATATATAGGTTAGATTATTTGCGACGAGCATCCCGTCGCAAAAAGTATCTTTTGCGATGGGACCCGTCACAAATACCTACGCCCGCATTAATTACTGTCGGGGGTTAAAAAGTTATTTGTGATGGGTCCCGTCGCAAATAGTCCATGTCGGCACACCTTTTGCGATGGGACGACATCCCGTCACAAAAAGATATTAACCGTCGTTGGATATTTACGACGGGGCCCGTTGCAAATACTTCACTATTTGCGACGGTGGGATCCCACCGTCACAAATAACCTTCGCGCGGTTTGGCACGCTACCCGCACCAAACTTTTTGCGATGGGAGATGAAATCTCGTCGCAAATAATTGGTTATTTGCGACGGGTCGTTACCCCGTCGTAAATAACCTCTTGGACAGACTTTTTGCGACGAGATTTATTCCCGTCGCAAAAAGTCATTTTTCCCGTAGTGACCACTATGAAATGATTGTGAAGTCCCAATGAAAGGGTCATCCTTTGTTGAACTTTCATCTAACCCTTCAGTTGTTTTGGTGGATAATAGAACAATTTACAAGTTTCGGTTTGCGGGATTTGGAACATAAAATACTTGTACTGCCTATGATGCCATTATAAATGGTTCTTCTTTCTCCCCTTCCTTACTGAAATCAACTTTCACGAATCCTAATTCATCTATTTTAACAGCACACCTGTTATCAACCCACTTGCATTGAAAAATCGGCACTTGGAATTTTGTATAATCCAACTCCCATTTTTGTTTGATGATGCCAAAGTATGACATATTCACATAAATTGGATTTCTGTCCTTAGCACCAGAAACATGCATCGCTTCATCCACAATTGTTACCCCACTATTCTACATGGTATTGTCTTCATCATGTTCATTAGTATAGAATGTATAACCATTAACTACATAAGTATTGTAAGATAATACATACACACTTTCTCCTCCGGCTAGCCATTGAATTCATTCTAAAATTGAGTCCAGATTCTCATCTAACTTCTTAAAAATATGGTCCCAAAACCATCCTGTAAACTGTCGATTATGTGTATCTGATATCCATTTTTCAGCCCTATATAGATTCAAATGCCTAAGAATTTCTTTGTGGGTTTGAACATATGGGTCAACGTCGAAACTGTTACGAAAAACGTAAAGATGGGCTTGCTCCCGGTCTTTAATATTGATTGTGACAACCTCTCTTCTAGAAATTCCTTTTCCCTCAATCCTCCCAGTGTGACGAGATTTAGGTTGGCCAATGATTTCCACACCAGATAGGTATTTGGTACAGAATTCAACGGATTCCTCAACAATATATTGTTCTGCAATACAACCCTCTGGCCGACTTTGATTTTTGACACACCCTTTCAAAATCTTCATATACCGTTCAATGGGGTACATCCATCTATAATGTACAAGACCACATAGTTGCATCTCTCTCACCAAATGAACCATCAAATGAACCATCATATCAAAGAATGTCGGTGGGAAGAATATTTCTAATTCACATAATATGACGACAATTTCTCTTTCCATGGTTAGCAATTTCGTCAGGTCTATAACTTTGTTGCATGTAGCTTTGAAGAAGAAACAGAGCTTCGTTAACATATAGCGGATATTCTTGGGAAAAATGCAATGTAAAGCTATAGGAATTAGATCTTTCATCAAAACATAACAGTCCTGTGATATCAAACCCTTTAACTTTAATTCTCTCATTGACACGATGTTCTTTATATTTGATGAATACCCCTCTGGAACCTTTACATCATTTAAGAAGTTGCAAAACTAATATCTCTCCTACCTGGAAAGAGTATAAGCAGTAGGTGGAAGAAATGTTCATTTTTCACCCTTCACTAGTGCCAACTCTTCTCATATTCCCATATCAACCATGACCAATATAGCCTTAATTCTATCCTTTGTTTTGCTAAGTGCATTTAGCAACGTGTCGATGACACTATCACATACATTTTTTTCAACATGCATAACATCAAGAAAATGTCTGACATACAGACAATTCCAGTATGGTAATTCAAAAAACACTGATCTCTTTTTCCAACCGGTTTTTGTAAGGTTTTTCGAATTTTTTTTACCAAAAGTAGTGTCCACATCTTTTACTTTCATAAATAATTGATCACCTGTTAGTTGAAATGGTGTTGTGTGTTCTTCTGAACTTCCATCAAACGATGTCATCCAAGATCAGTACTTATGTCGTCAGGGTAGAAATCGGTGATGTCCTAGAAACATGGTTTTCGATGAATGTTTCAACCTAATTGATTGTGTACCTTGTTCTCAAATAGGACACCCTTGAGTTCCTTTAATGCTATATCCTGAAAATTTTCCATAAGAAGGAAAGTAATTTATCATCTCGTACAACATGGATCTCAAAGTGAAATCTTTATTTTTTAAGCATCATACAACGTAACACCAGAATCCCACAATAATTTCAAATCCCCAATCAATGGAGCCAAATAAACATCAATATCATTACCCGGTTGTTTTGGTCCTGATATAAGCATAGATAACATGATGTATTTTTGTTTCATGCATAACCACGGTGGTAAGTTATAATTTACCAACAAAACCGGCCATGTACTGTGACTGCTACTTTTAAAACCAAAAGGATTCACTCCATCTATAGATAATGCATGACAAAGGTTTCTCATCTCATTTCCAAATTTAGAATACTCACGATCAATTCTCTTCCACTGAGGAGATTCTATCAAGTGACGTAGTTTCCCATTTTTAATTCTTGTATCTATATTCCATGTCAATTGTCTTGAAGTCTCCTCACTTCCATATAGGCGCCTAAACATTGGAATGATTGGAAAGTACCATACAACTTTTGTAGGACTATATTCATCTTTCTTGTATCAAGAAGCACCACATTTTGGGTATTCTTTAAGTGATTAGTGGTCCATGCGAAAAAATATACAGTCATTCGGGCAGGCGTGTATTCTTTCAAATATCATACCCATCGAGCATAGTATTCATTTTGCATCGTATGTTCAGCTCAGGAGCTCATTATATTCTAGGATCATGTCATTCAGGAGAGAAAGTAGTTTCGTAAAATTGGCGTCACTCCACCCATTGCCTACTTTCAAATTATACAGCTTCAGTACGGCTGAAAATGCTGTATATTTAGTACAACCAGCATACAATGACGTCTTTGCACAACTCTTTAACTTCTCAAACAATTTTCGGCAATCACGAAGTTCATCTTCAATTGTCCTTGTCATTTCCTCAATACAATCTTCATCGTCAATCAAATCTGTAATCAAATCCTCCATATGATCGTCTTCATTGTTCACGCTTGTAATCATATCAGATGATCCATAAAATGTAGTGATATCTCAGCCACTACCTACATTTGTTTTTTCCCCGTGTTTATTCCAACATGTATAACTTCGATCTATTTTTTGATAGATCGTATGTTCTTCCAACTCCTCTGGACTAATTTTTCTTGAATAACAATAGCATAAACACGGACAAAGGATTTGAGAAGGGTCATATGCATGATCTTTTTCAAACTTGATAAACTCTTTCACACTATCTTCATACTCTTTTGTCAATCGATTGGCATTCATCCATTATTTATTCATATTCATCCTATTTGATACATTAATATTAATATTTAATAAAATAATTACACAAAATATGTTCAACTAGGGTCATCATCCAACTATAATCAATGGAACTATCTATGGTAAACAATACCCTTACCTCTCCATGCATTACTCAGGACCAAAGTATATCACACCCATCTTCCCAACGACCATGTCAATGGAACTAGCTATGATAATCCCTTGCACTATAATGTTTTAGTATCCCACATGTGATCTATATGCATTGTTATAAACCGGTTTTTTAGTGTTTCTCTAGAAACATAATGTATCTAGTCAAGAACTATGGTACTAAACTAATAGATGGTATGATTTTCAATAGAGTGCTTGTGGGTGGAAGGATTCATTACATGCGTTGTTATGGTTATTTGACTAGGGTGTCCATAAAGTGTCTCATAGAGTCCTCTATTGAAGTGGTTTTCTAAGATTCAGTGGAATTTCACTAGTAACAAAGTGGTGGTGCCATTGAAATGGGTAAAGTTTGGATTGATATTCAATGGTGGAAGAACTACAACATGGGAAAAAAATGTAATACCAATCATTCCAACAACCGCAACACCATACAAACACACGATCGTGCTCACAATCGCAACACCATACAAACCAAACAATCACAATTTCAAATTTTACAAAGCATCCCTTATTCAATTCTGTTTGTTAATTCAGGGATTATCACAGAAGTTTTATCATCCTGGGGAATTCATTCATTAGTTAGTATACGTAAATTACCAATTTTATATTCAAATGTTCAATAGGAACCAACCAACATGCAATTCATTTAGTGTGCTTTTGGGCAAAAATCCCTCAAGGTAATATTGCAGTATTTTTGGGTTGATTGTGTTTGTTGACAAAGCAGGTTTCCATGGAGAATTGTCGAGTTCCCAAGAAGTTGTTGACAATCCATGTTGACAAAGAACGATGAAAAAGGAAAGGACGATCTGTAGGCGGTACAAAAGAGAAGTACAAGGTGGCGCCGTTTCCCAGTGTTTGCCAAATTTTTGGGGTCCAAAATTTGGAGTTTGGTGAGCATCGCGAAAATAGGATTTCCATGAAGATCATATTTTAATATGTAAAAGGAATGAATTTTGCGAAGAGAGGATGCATGGATTGGATTTCGCGAAGATCAGAAAAATGGAGGCGGTGATGCTTTGCGATTACGTCAAAGCTTCGAGAACGGCAGAGTTGAAGCGCATCGCAGCGGTGAAGGGATTTGCGAGGGAGCTTCGCGGTGAAGGTGCGAAATAATGTTGACGGTGATGCTTCGCGATTACGACGAGTTCCTTGATCTGAGAATTGCTGTGGTGCTTCGCGATTTAGACAGAATTCCGGTGAAAACTTCATAGCTTCGCGATTTGAGATGACGTGGCATTGACTTCACGCGGAAAGTTCAAGGGTCAGTAGAATCTCCTATAAATAGAGGCCGACCCCCTCTAGAGAAGTAGAGAGAATTTTCAGAGAAAATCATTTGCTCTCGGTTCGCGAAGGTAGTTCGCGTTGCCTGTGTGCTTCGCGAAAGAAGAGCTTCGCGGCGGCTATTGTAGCTCCGCGAAAGTTGTGTGCTCCACGTTGGCTCAGGGAGCTTCGCGAGGGAAGTTGCTCTGCAACGAATTGAGCTTCACAGTAGTACTTCACAGTTGTGCTTCGCGGTTGTGCTTCGCGAAAAGGCAGGAGATTCGCGAAGGATTGTTTGAGCTTCATGAAATTTGGAGCCTCGTGAAGTAGGGTGCTTTGCGAAGGTGTTTCCAAAGTGAATTCCCATGTGGTTAAGAGGCAAAAGGGTATTCATCAGTGGATGAAAGTTGGACTATAACAGAGAATCTATCAATAGTTGAGGATGCATTTATTCATGCAAGTGAAGAGACATACAGGTCTATAAACTGTGAGTGGATCCCTTCCAAGTGCAGTGAGCATAAGAAGTGGAAAAAGGTGATCCTCTCCACTAGTAGTGATCTAGAGAGAGAGAAACAGAGAGTGACCCTTGGGAAAGCAGTGAGATGACCCTAAACCTTCCAAAGGCAGTGAGCCTCAGACAGAGTGACTATACCCGAACATTGTAATCCACAACTAGTGAAGTATAGTGGAATTTGGTACGACCGGCAACCTGTCGGCGCATGCTCCTTGGACGTAGCCCTTAGCAGTGAACCAAGTAAAATTGTTGTGTCATGTGCTTGCTTTACTTTCTTTTTATATTGTGCAACAGGAAAGAGAGAGAAGAGTGTTTTTCTTAACAGCGAAACAAGATCATAACGGGCATTAATTTTAAATTAGTCATACCCTGATTCACCCCCCCCCCCTCTCAGGGTATTCAGCCTTGTGGACCTAACAATTGGTATCAGAGCGAAAGGCTGACAGTAGTAATTCTCTCAATGGAGTTCACTAATCATAAAGGGATTCCGATCTTCGATGGAAACAATTTTCAGTTATGGAAG
The DNA here is from genome assembly GCA_963277665.1 of Viscum album. Lineage (NCBI taxonomy): Eukaryota > Viridiplantae > Streptophyta > Magnoliopsida > Santalales > Viscaceae > Viscum > Viscum album. Next base: position 1,767,609 of record OY728146.1, on the reverse strand, counting down.
AATCGGATGCAACACTTCTTCCGATCTTTAGGAATGGATGTATTCATAGCAGCAATGCATGGAATAACAGCTGATATTAATAGTGGCGCATTATCAGAAGCTGAACGTAGAGAGTTGGATGCAGATGCCAAAGCAATTAATGCCTTAGGGGGAGATCTATCCAATCCTATCTATACAAAGGTGATGTCATTAAAAACGTCATGTGCCATGTGGGAAAATCTATTGAATATATATGAAGGAGATACAAAGGTCAGAGAGGAAAAGTTGCAAGTGCTGTGGAATAAGTATGAAGATCTGAAGATGATCCCGAATGAGTATGTTGATGCATTCTTTGACAGGGTAAATATTGTTGTGTAAGATATGTGAGGACTTGGTGAAGTCATTGAAGACATAAAGATCGTAAAGCGCATCTTGAGGAATCTTCCACCTCGGTTCAATCCGAATGTTTCAGTACTAGAAGATAAAGATCCCAAAGAGCTGACATTGGACAATTTTCACAGTACCTTGGTTGCATATGAAATGAGGAATGATGATAACGAGGCTGTGGAAAAGGGGAAATCCAAAGAGATGGCATTTAAGGCCATGAAGAAGCTCACCATTGAAGATTCTTATGGAGAAGAAGAGACAGATGAGGTGATGTCATTCCTTTCTTCAAATCTGCAAAGATTAAAAGGAAAGTTTAAAGGGAAACTTCCACTAGCATGCTTTCGATGTGGAAAGTTTGGTCATATTGCGGAAAGGTGCCCCAAAAAGTTTCAAGACAATGATAATGATGATGACGAAGTCGAAATTCCCAGGAAGAAGTCTTCAGTTTTTGTGAAAGGGAAGAAACAATTTGAGAGAAATTTCTTCAAGAAGAAGAATCTTCTTTCACAAGAAATAGACAGTTCAGACGAGTCTGAGGATGAAGAGGTTGAGGAGTTTGAAAATTGTAAAGATCATGGACAAAATTCAATGGTGGATGTTGTCGGTAGTGCTCAAGAAAAGGAAGAAACCGACGCTAATGAAGAAGAAGAATAAGAAATTGAAGGCAAAGTTGACATGGAAGCTGAATTAGAAGCATCTCTTGAAGAGATAGATATTTGGAGAGCAAAAACAAAGAAATACAACAAGGTGGTACATGATTCCAAACTATACATGCAACAGCAGGAAGACGAGAAGTCAGAGCTCGTAAAAGAAATAGAAATCCTTAAGTCTTCAAGGCCAGAGAGAACATAAAATGTTGACGAACATAAGCTCAAGATTGAAGAACAAAAAAGGGAGATCGATGGATTGAATAGAAAATTGAAAGATGACGTCAAGCGTATCGAAGAGCTTGAAGAGGAAGTTGTCGTTCTGCAGAGAAAAGTCAAAGAACAGGAAAAAAATTTGATTCCTAACACATTATTGGGAAAGCAGGTTATTTTAAATACTGAAAAGACGAAAGAGGAGCCTAGTAGTTCAGCAGGGAAGAAGCAGTATTTGATCTTAGATGTTAAATCTATTTCAGGGATTAATCAGAAACAAAAATCTGTGACAATTGAAGTCAGACCGCAAGCACCAGTCCCAAGACAGAAGGATGATTTGGGCACAAAGCAGAATCAGATTATTCAGAGATCCCGAGGGTAAAATCATAGTGTTGAAGTACCACGAAGGAATGCACCATATATCAGGTGTTATTATTGCGGGAATATGGGACAGTCACAGTATGTGTGTTCCATAGCCAAGAGATATCGAAGGGAACAAGAACAGAGGTGGCAGCCAAACAGAGAACGATTGTCCATAACATATTTTGAAGGACATTGTTTTTGGTGTGGAGGATTTGGACACATGGCTAGGTACTGCACTTCGATCATTCAGAGAAATATGCCAAAGAAGAATCAAAACGTTTGCAAGTAGCAGATCAATAAATCCATAGGTGAGTTAAAAATGCAGAATAGATTTGCGGCTTTGCAAGATGAAGTTGGTCCATCATACTCTGAGAAAGAACAGAAGTCTCAATCTATGCCGATTGTGAAGGCAAAAGTATGGACTAAGAAGAAGAAAGAAGAAAAGGCAGTAGTTGCGGAAATTTCCCTTAAAGAATCAGATCGATCTGGTGTGTGGATCCTTGAAAGTGGTTGCACATCCCACATGACGGGTAATAAGGATCTTGTTACAGGCATAAAATATGACAAAGAAGGAGTTGTCAAATTTGGAAATGATGAAGGCCTAAAGATTGTTGGCTTAGGGAAATCCAAGTTTGGGGTCAAAGAAATGAGACGTGATGATGTCTTGGTAGTAGAGGGTCTTAGTCATAACTTACTCAGTGTTAGTCAACTATGTGACTCTGGGCACTCTATCCGATTTACCAAGAAGATGTGTATTGTGAAAGGAAAAGATGGAGCAATTATTCTGCAGGGAAAAAGGACAAAGGGAAATCTCTACCTTGTAGGTGGGGAAGAAGATACATGCCTTTTATCCAGAGAAAAAGAAAACCAGTTATGGCATAAGTGACTTGGTCATCTATGCCAACCATCTATGGAGGATCTGGTAAAGTGTGATGTTGCTAGAGACCTTCCCAAACTATCACGTGATCACACTCATACGTGTGATGCTTTCCAACAAGGAAAGATTATTAGAAAGACATACAGGCCAAAGGAACAGAAATCAACTAGAGTGCTCGAATTGGTTCATGCTGATGTATGTGGACCTATCTCACCACGAGATATAAATGGGAAAAGGTACTATGTTCTTTTCATTGATGATTATAGCAGAATGGCCTGGGTATTTGTCATTACCCATAAGACAGAGGTGTTCAGTTTCATAAAGCAGTACAGGAGGGAATCAGAAAGGATGCTTGGGCAGAAAATTTTGATGTTCCGTACAGATAACGGTATAGAATTCACAAACAGTCAAGTGGAAGAATATCTCGAGAAACACGGGATAAGGCATCAAGTTTCATCAGTGAGAACTCCCCAACAAAATGGAGTTATTGAAAGGAGAAATCGGATCATCAACAACATGGCCAGAACTATGCTTATTGAAAAGGACCTACTAGATAAATTTTGGAAGGAATCAGTTTTGACATCGGTATATATTTCGAACAGGTCTCTATTGTGTCCAAAGAAAGGGAAGACTTTGTATGAACTGTGGTACGGAAAGAAACCAACGTTGAAATACTTTTGAATCTTTGTAAGTAAGTGTTTCATTCTCAACAAAGAAAATCACAGGAAGTTTGAGTCCCGAGGAGATAAGGGGATATTCCTTGGCTACTCTGGGAAAATCAAAGCATATAAATGTTTCAACAAAAGGTTGGGAAAAATCATTGAGAGCAATGATGTCACTATAGTTGAAAATGAACAGAATACTCAACGATCTAGTGAACAGTTCCTGGATGAAAGTGATGATGAAGTAAGCAACCCAGGGGGAGCAGAAGTGGCAGAAGCTGACTCAGAAGAAGATACTAATGATGAACAAGAAAGTGTCAAGTCTGTGTCTGTGAGGAAGCCAAAGAGTCGAGCTGAAATTGATAGGCAGAATATCATTGGTGATCAGATAGCTCCAGTTCAGACTCAAAGAATGAAATCATTACAGCAAAAATCATTTTTGTCTCAAGTGGAGCCAAAAAATTTTTCCGATGCAGCTGAAGATGAAAATTGGGTTCAGGCTATGAACGAAGAGTTTGATCATATTGAGAAGAACCAGACATGGGATATTGTTTCGAGGACAGCAGACAAGAATGTCATCGAGACTAAATGGGTTTATCACAACAAGATGAATGAAGATGGCACAGTGATTCGGAACAAAGCACGACTAGTGTGCAAGGGATACTCCCAGATATAGGGAATAGATGTTGATGAGACATTTGCACCAGTTGCAAGGCTGGATACAATCAGATTATTTTTGGCCATAGCAGTGCAAAGAAAGTTTAAAGTGTTCTAGATGGATGTAAAATCCGCATTCTTGAATGGAGTTATGGAAGAGGATGTGTATATTGAGAAGAAAGATGGTTTTCTCATTCATGAGGATGAGAACAAAGTTTGTAGGTTGAAGAAGGCATTGTATGGGATAAAACAAGAACCAAGGGAATGATACTCAAGGCTTGATCAGTATTTGAAGAAGATTGGTTTCCAACGTGGAGGAGTGGATTACAATCTTTATTTCAGAAATGACATTAATCAAAGAATGATGTTGTTGGTGTATGTCGATGACATAATTTTTGGCGGATTAGATGAAGCTCAGTGCAGACAGTTTTCCGAATTCATGAAAAATGAGTTTTAAATGTCAATGATTGGAGAACTAACATTTTTCCTTGGTCTACAGGTGACACAAGGAAGGAATAGAACATTCATTTCTCAATCAAAATATGCCAAGGAGGTGTTAAGAAGGTTTGGCATGGAAAATTCCAAGGAGATGAAAACTCTGGTTGCTACCCGGATGAAATTATCAAAAGATGAGGATGACAAGGCAGTTAATATCACAGAATACAGGCAAATTATTAGAAGTTTGTTGTACTTGACCGCGACAAGGCCTGATATTGTTTTCGTCACATGCCAAGAAGCGAGATATCAGAGCAATCCCAAGGAAATACACATGTTTGCAGTGAAAATAATACTTCGATATATCCAGGGAATAGTGGATTTCGGCTTGACATATACTGATAAATCTCAGACAGCGTTATTGGGATATACTAATGCAGACTGGGCCGGTTCAGCGGATGATAAGAAATCAACGTCAGGTGGTGCTTTCTATCTTGGTGGATTGTGTATTTCTTGGCTAAGCAATAAGCAAGATTGCATTTCGTTGAGCACCGTGGAATCTGATTATATTGTGGCCACTCAAGCATGCACACAGTTATTGTGGATGAAGCAGCAACTTGAAGATATGGGAGTTGAAGTGAAGTCTCCGATTGGAATCCAGTGCGATAACTCAAGTGCTATAAATCTCAGCAAAAATCCCATCCATCACTCAAGGACAAAGCACATTGAGATCAAATATCATTTTATCAAGGAGAAAGTGGAGCAAGGGCTTGTGAAGTTGGAGTATGTGCCTACAGAGTTACAGGTTGCAGATATTCTAACAAAGGCCTTACCCAAGGAAGCATTCAAAAGGCATCGACTGGCTCTGGGAGTTCAGTCGATTCCCCGCACTTAAAAGCATGTGGATGTGAACCCCCCCCCCCCCCCTCTCCTCGAGGTATGATGTGTTTTTCCCTAATGTGCTGATATGTGTTCTCTACTATGTTACTGACTACAAAGGAGTGACCTTTGGGTTCGTTGACAAAGGGGGAGAACATAGTGATGGTTCAAGGGGGAGACAGTGTGGCTATTTGAGAAATCATGACAGATACGGGGAGAAGCTGACCAGTGGAGCAGCCAGATAGGGGGAGAAATGAGAAAGGGGGAGATTTTTAAATCTGACGATGCTAGAAGTGATTGATCAAAGCATAGATATCATGACAGTTGAGGATCATGATAAAAGCAGAACAGTGGTGTTGGAATGGTGAGAGAAGGTTTCCAGATATCACCAATTGGGATCAGTGTGGTTCAACAATTGGTATCAATTTAATAATTGGTATCAGGTTGGAATCAACAATTTGTGTTTGACATGAAGTGATTCATTGATGAACTTTTCATACTACTCTTGTTTCTCACGCCGAGAATTGATCATGTGGGCTTAGAGTACGTGTTAAGTGAATCCTTGAATGCTATCAGAATCGCAAGAGGAGAATGGTGGTAGCGGCTGGAAGAAGACTCAGTGAGGTATCAACATGTAGAAAATCATTCTAAGAAGAGTTATGAAGAGTTTTCAACAAACCCAAAGGGGGAGATACGATGCATGGATTGGATTTCGTGAAGATCAGAAAAATGGAGGCGGTGATGCTTCGCGATTACGTCAAAGCTTCGCGAACGGCGGAGTTGAAGCGCATCGCGGTGGTGAAGGGATTTGCGAGGGAGCTTCGCGGAGAAGGTGCGAAATAATGTTGACGGTGATGCTTCGCGATTACGATGAGCTCCGCGATCCGAAAATTGTCATGGTGCTTCGCGATTTAGAAAGAATTCTGGCGAAAACTTCAGAGCTTCGTTATTTGAGATGACGTGGCATTGACTTCGCGCGGAAAGTACGAGGGTCGGTAGAATCGCCTATAAATAGAGGCCGACCCCCTCGAGAGAAGTAGAGAGAATTTTCAGAGAAAATAATTTGCTCTCGGTTCGTGAAGGTAGTTCGTGTTTCCTGTGTGCTTCGTGAAATAAGAGCTCCGCGACAGCTATTGTAGCTCCGCGAAAGTTGCGCACTCCGCGTTGGCTCAGTGAGCTTCGCGAGGGAAGTTTCTCTACAACGAATTGAGATTCGCAGTAGTACTTCGTGGTTGTGCTTCGCGAAAAGGTAGGATCTTCGTGAAGGATTGTTTGAGCTTCGTGAAATTGGGAGCCTCGCGAAGTAGGGTGCTTTGTGAAGGTGTTTCCAAAGTGAATTGCCATGTGGTTAAGAGGCAAAAGGGTATTCATCAGTGGATGAAAGTTGGAATATAATAGAGCATCTATCAACAGTTGATGATGCATTTATTCATGCAAGTGAAGAGACCTACAGGTTTATAAACTGTGAGTGGATCCCTTCCAAGTGCAGTGAGCATAGGAAGTGGAAAAAGGTGATCATCTCCATCGGCAGTGAGCCAGAGAGAGAGAAACAAGGAGTAACCCTTGGGAAAGTAGTGAGCTGACCCTAAACCTTGCAAAGGCAGTGAGCCTGGGACAGAGTGACGGTACCTGAACATTGTAATCCACAGCTAGTGAAGTATAGTGGAATTTGGTACAACCAGCAACCTGTCGGCGTATGCTCCTTGGAAGTAGCCCTTAGCGGTGAACCAAGTAAAATTTTTGTGTCCTGTGCTTTCTTTACTTTCTTTTTATATTGTGAAACAGGAAAGAGAGAGAAGAGTGTTTTTCTTAACAGCGAAACAAGATCAGAACGGGCATTAATTTTAAATTAGTCATACCCTGATTCACCCCCCCCCCCCTCTCAGGGTATTCAGCCTTGTGGACCTAACATGTGCAAAAAAGGACCACCAACGGTCACGATTTTCAACGGGGCATTTATACCGTACATTTCATAACATAACCATTAATATAAAATAGTAATAACATGAGAACAAGAGAAAACCAATGAGTAAAAGAAGAAAAATCACTGTGAAGGTGTCATTCGGTGCGCAACAGAGGTGCGTTCGTGGTAGAGGAGAGGCGCGCGGCAGAGGAGATTTCCAACTAAAAAGAAAACATAAAATGATAACTCACATGTTAAACAATTTTATTGGTCAATAGTGGGATTTTATTTTCCATCTATGATATCTTCTCCCTGTTTTTTTATTTTTTATGTATCTAATATTTTCCTAGATGTTCAACTTATGAATGGGACATGTCTTCTTTTCTGGAGAAAGATCATTTTTAATTTACTCTAATTTAGGGGTAAAATATTCCACATTAATTGTATTTTTTTCCAGGGCATCATTTTTATCCCATAGGGATTATGAATTCCTCTTAGGTTACTGGAAAGTCAGGACAGTTATTGGTTATGATACCAGTATAGGTCGTATCATTTCATTTCCAATTGTAATTGACCCATGTCCATTTAAATATAGGATTTGGGGGGGGTCAGACACTAATATATAGAAGTAATAAGAGAGGTAAAAATTATCCTAGGCTCTCCAATACAAGTTATGAAAGATGAAACATACACTGGGTGAGGGAGAACCACCCAAGAGGAGAGGAGGGGGGGTTGGTGTAGTGCAGAGGGATTATAAACTTATGTTTTTTCTACATTAATATGGTTATGCTTTTCTCTCATAGATCATGACTGGTTATTGATGATTTATCACTATTGTGAATATTTTTTACATGGATACACGTAGCCTAATTTACCTAAGGGTGAATATCCTCCACCAACTCAATATTCTTTTTACCTCCCAAAAAAATTTATCACCTTGTTAAAAATCATAATGCATTAGATTGACCTATTTCAATTGTTTAACATTAATTGGGTGGGAAGATCTATGATGGAAACTTTGAAAGGTTTTCATTGGAAGAGATAATGAACATGATATTCACAATGGAAAAAACAATTATAGTGGTATAGGTTGAGGCCCAAGAACTTTTATCTTTAGGAAAATTAAAAAAAAGGAGTTGAGACCAACTCCATACTCGCCAACACATGAACTACTTTGATAATTGAGGTAATCCATCCATATACTTTCCCTTCGATAATTTTTTATGGCTTCACTCTTGTGATGAATCATTTTACACTAGAATAATATCTATTACCTTATACTTTTATAGAACAAAAAATACATTGGTAAAGTAAATGAGGTTAGTCGATGTTTGATCTCTAGTTGTGTCGCCTAATAAAAATACCACACCCTAGAATCCTTTTAAAGAATAATGTTATAAGTATGGAAAAGAACATTCTTAAAATAAATTCCAAACTATCATATATTGGATCTCCCCTATTAGATATAAAATAACACATGTCATTGTTTCTTCTCCAATTCCCAATAAATTAAATTATCCAATGATTGACTACAAAACATCTCCCATGATATCTTTGGATCCTCATAATCACCAAGAAACAAGATCCATCCCTAATTAATAGCTACCAAAAACAAGATAATAAACAATGGAATCCAAAGTTACTTTATATAAAGAATCAAAATAAAACAAATCTAAAAATCCTCTAACCATATATTTATCTTCTAATTAGGGATATTTCCCTCATAATTAAATAAGAACTAATGTTGAAACTCACAAAATGAATTCCTCTTAGAGTTATCCTACTTAGGGATCACTCTTATACAGTCAATTGAAGCATCCTGAATCACCCCACCCAACTCAACCACAAGTATAATCCTCTTACCATAAAACTATATATCACAATTCATGAAACAATACATAAAACATTGGTAATGGTTTGAAACAACCAACCTCAAAGTGGAGGAGGATGATTCGGCGGTCGGAGGAGGAGGAGGAGATAGCGGCGGTGGAGGATGAGGAGAAGCAGGGTCATGGTGGAGGAGGGATCACAGCAGAGGAGGAGGAGAAGGAAGCAACATCAAAGGAGGAGGACAGTCACAACAGAGGAGTACAAGGCGGCAGCGGCAGTGGCGGCAGAGGAGGAGGAGTCGTGGCGCAAGGTTTAGCTTCCACGAAGGCTTGAACCCATGTGACGAAGGAGGGCATATTAGGGTTATTTTATAAAAAATGATAGAACCTTTATCAGCACTAGTTAAAAGTGCTGATAAAGGTATGTTTTATTAGCGCTAAAATAAATGCGCTGATAAAATATACCTTTATCCGTGCTTTTTGGGTGCTAATAAAACAAATATTTATCAGCGCTAAAATTATAGCGCTGATAAATACTTATTTTAGAAATCATTTTTAATTTTATATATATATATGTTAAAAGGTATTATATATTTATAAATAAAATAAATATATTAAATATATTAAATATAAAAAATATAATAAATACAATGAATTAATCTAATAAATCTAATAAATCTCTAATAAACATTATTTTTTAATATAAATATAATAATTTTATATAAATTAATAATAAAAACTTGTATCAGTGCTAATAATAACACTGATAAATGTACACTTTATCAGTGCTAAAAAAAGCATTGATAAAGGGTACACCTATATCAATGCTTGTTTTAATACTGATAAAGTCTACATTTATCAGTGCTTTTAGCTATCACTGATAAAGGCCCACCCCTTTATCAGTGCTTTCTGCTTAGCACTGATAAAGTGCAGTGCTTTCCTTGCCCTGTTTTGTGGTAGTGATCCCATAAGCACCTTTAATACTACCTCTATCCTCCATGTGACACCTTCCGAGTCCTTGGTAAACTATTCACCAGACGTTGTGTAAACAGACTCTAATATCACTTATTAGGAATCTACCCCATAATCTGATTACGAGGTGATATTATTTGACCATCAGAAGTAAACCATAGTGACCCGTTCCTTTTACACATATTACTACAAGATTTTTAACATAAATATCAAATAATTTCAATCCAAAGATCATGATTCCTAGTGTCTCTGGAAGACTAGGTTCATAAAAAATCAAGAAGAAACTAAAATAAATCATCTTTATTTTATTCTCTATAATGATCTCTTATGTCTAATTAATCTCTTAAAACTACATAGGATAACCTGGGGAATACATAAAATAAAGGGGTGAGCTATAAATCCCAATAAATAAATAAGCATGATATCGAAGTATAGCATATGATTCAAAAGGCATACCATGATATCATTAAAGAGAAGGAATATGAATAATCACATGGTAGAATAACATAAAGAGTATAAGATCATGGAAATATGGGAATGTGGCATAAACATATAACATGACATAAACATGATTCAAGGATAACTACCAAGACAATATCACATGGTGGAATGATTCCCATAATGGATTAGGTTTACTCCCTAATCCTATACATAACGTCTCATGATAAAAAAACATTACCCAATGCATTGGAGTAATATTTTTGTGCACTCATCATAACATGTACGTGCTTATGTGTGCCAAAAAAGTAAATCAATCTTAAGGCATAAACATAAAAATTATTCATGGAAAGAAATGAGTTTCATTTGAGAAATAAACATATGGAATATATTACACCATCAAAGGAAGGGATAATAAAATGGGTATATATGTGAGAGAAATATATTTATTGAATTAGAATCATTTTGTAACATTAAAAAGATATAAAAAGTGAGATATATAGAGAAAGGTCATAACCCCAAGAAAAAGGTTGGTTTGGAGATATCCAATTCCTTATGTATAAATTCATTTTTCACTTTCACTTAATGTAATGGATAATAAAATTAGATTAATTAATTAAAAAATCAGAACCTTTTCCATCTATTATTGATTTATTATAATTATTATGTTCATTTATAATCAATTTAATTAGATATGAAGTTTAGTTTTTTTTTGTTACGGGAGCGTTCGTTTCATGGTTCCAAGGTCGGGTCACTTGTGGATAATTATTGATGTTCTTGTCAAATGGGACTAAAACCCCATAAGTGAGATTAAATGGTATTAATGTACTTCCAAAAAATATAATTGTCCCAAATACCCATATGTGTTCTAATATAGTGACTATTCTCTTAATAAAAAATGTTAACATTAAATGGTTAGTTCATTTAGGTGGTTTTACCGACCATCACAAACTAATTTCATTATATTTAATATTATGTATATTTATTCATTTTAGAATATGAAATAAGTTAGAATATAATTATTATAATCTTATTTAACCATAATAATATTTTTATGACCATCATTGAAGGCAGTGGATAAAATAGGTATGTTGTTCATGGAGGTGGTGAACCAACCATTTTGTAAACAACACTTTCATTTTAGAAACGAAAGAAATGAGGATATAATATAGATATTTTTATTAACACAATAAAATTACTGTATATTTATAATAATGGATTAATTATTCCATGTTTGATTATGGGGACAAGGAGAAGGTATAAGAAGAAGAGAATTTTAAAAGAGATGGTTTTAGAATTTTACTTCTTGAATGTTGTCACCTTGAGAAACTCTATAAGGCACTTTGGGATTGGATTTTTTTTAATAAAAGGGATACTAGGGTCATAGGGATAGTTATGAGGAGATATTTTATAATAAATTTGGCAATATTTAAGGCTTATAAGGTGTGAGGAGAAGGGTGGTGAGGGGTGGTATTTATAAGGGGGAAAAGGGTGTTTTTGAATATTATATTCATTATTTTATTATTTTGGATCAAAACTATCAAATTAAATGGTGAATGTGAGTTTTTAATAATGGGTTCCTACATCATCCATGACTCAAAAATGTATGTATTTAACTTATAATGTTAAATGTTGTATTTTACCGTATTTCACTATTCACAAAAATTCAATTATTTTAGAAAAATACCAAAAAATCACCCTAATAATTTTTTAATGTATAGATTTCAAAAATGAAATACATTTTATGAAAATAATTTTTTAAATATGATAAATTTAATTTTCAAATAAAATACACATTTATTTGAAAATTATCAATTTTAATATTATGACCAATTTTCCAATCCCTTGAAAAATTATTTAAGGTCTCATAAAAATATATTATCATTATAGTACAACATAATATTAATTTTTAAATCAATTTTATGAAAATAAAATTTCTTTTAAATCATTATATTTTTATAGAATTCAAATAAAGCATACTTGTTTTACAAAAATACGAACACTTATTTTATAATTTTTAAAACATTTATTTAATTATATCATGATATAAATGTGTCATATTTTCATTTTATAATATTATTAAATATTATTTTACACTTACATAGGTGATGATACTATTATAATAGCTAGGTTACTATTCCCAATGATCATATTACTATTTCAATGCTCGAGTTTTTATTCCAATGGTCATATTACTATTCCAACAATTATATTTTTAATGATTATATGGGTTATCTACTTCCTATAAATACCTCATATTTCATTCATTCTTTATTCACTTATATTTTGTATATATTTTAATTTCCAAAATACATATTGGATTACTAATATTTTTCTTAATTTCTACAATGTTGTTCGTGGGTGTGGTTATTCTGGTGGAACGAGCAGATCTAAATTTTCATATTTTAGTTATCTTGTTTTCTATTTTTTGTCAAATTGTAATAATTTCAATTCTTTTGATCATTTTTATTCTATAAATGTAATTTTCAAATTATTATAATAAAATTTAGTTAGTTTTATCATGTGCTCAATGTTCATTATACTACTTTACTAAATATGACACAATTATAAGAAGGGAAATTCCATTGATAAATTTCTAGGTCGTTGCATTCTTCCACCCTTAAGAAATTTTTCCCTCAAAATTTCATTTTACATACTAAGGTGAAAACATGTGAGGGTACTTATACTTCATGGATTCTTTCAGTTCCCATGTCACCTTCATGCACTTATGGTTTCTTCATAGTACTTTGACTAGGTGTGTTGTCTTGTGGCATAGAAATTTATCTATGTGGTCTAATATCTTCACCAGTTGCTCCTCATAAGAGAGATTATTTTCTAGTTATACTATATCTAAATTTGGTGCATTTAGTGAATATAGTATGTACCTCTTCAATAGGGATATGTAGAATAAATCATGTATTTGAGAAAGGGTTGATGGGAGTGTTATTTGATAGGACACAACTTCGATGTGATCGAGAAACTCAAAGGGGACTATAACTGACCAACTCAGGTCAACCAAACCATACACCTGAGCTAACCATCACATGGTGAGGTGAATCAAGATAACAGAACAAGTCTTGGTTATAACCAAAAACAAGACATACAACCAGATTAATATGAAGAATAAAAAGATACAACCAGATCCATACAATCTAAGACAAACCGGCTAAATCAGAAAGTATGAGTAAATCAAGACCAACAGGTATCCATGTGACCATTAGTCACATCCAAACCACCCCACTATGAAGGAAAAGACCAAAGGAGAAGCTGACATGATATAATATATCCTTCCCTTTACCTATATCCTATAATACAACATCTACAACCACCCAAGGGAAAATTAGGGTGTGAGAAAAAATCCTAGTAGGATACCACTATAGAGTCTATACAAGGTTTAATATAAAGAATTCATCAATTCTATCTTTTAAAGAAAAATAGTTTCATGAATCATTTTCCGTAAATCAAAAATCAATTTGTAAATAATTTTCCCTTTGGTTTTCATAAAATCCTTTCATATTATCAAACTAGAAATATGAAAAGTATAAGTGATAAAATAGGAAAGAATATATATGCATCATAAGGTAATAAAGTAAACACATATCCATGAAATACCATCATGTGATTTCATCTGATACAACCTCATACAAAAACCCATGGGTAATAATCCCTGATAAAAACAATCGTGTGATGAATAACCATAAATAACAAAGCACCTCTATTAGGCCCTAGTCTATGGGATAATGCGTACTAGACACTAAAGAGCCTAAACATGCATAACCTTGGAGCCAACCAATATTGAGTTCTTCCATAGTCCATTGATATCCCAAAGGTTACCTCCTAGTGGTGCCACACACTAAGGCTACCCGTGTCTATTTCCCAACACACCCAAGGTTCCCAATGTTCTAATTGTCAAAATACATTTCAAAACCATGCTCATGATTTTATAAAATATTTTCAAATCCAATCCAATCTTCTTAAATTTTTTAAAACCCATTTCCAAATCAAGAAAATCCTTTTTCAAAGCAAACCCCCTTTAAGAAAATTTACCTTTCCAAGAAATCCTTTGAAACCACATATCACTTCAAATCAAAGAAAAAACCAAATTAAATTTACAATAATGATAATAAATTAATTAAATTAACCCATTTTATAGAAAAACCTACCTAAAAATAGTATAAACCAAGTTTCCTTCAACAATGGTGATTGGAAACCATGACATCGACCTTTGAAAGATAGGGCATGACAAGAAACTGCAAAGGATTGATAGAAAAAACTATCCAATCATGAATCTAAAACCTAACCATATCGAACATAATAGATGTGTCCAAAGGAAATAAGAACCAAAAAGAATTCTTACTCGAATAGGTGAACCACAACAACCCTGATGATCGATCACTAAACAAAGTGATTCGAAAGGGCGGGAATCACCCAAAATATCCTAGGGTGAGCTCTGGGTCAAGAGGGGGAAGGCTATAGGTAGAATGAAAAATAAATCATCTTACCGGTTCCTAAACTCTAAAATGTGTTCCAATTACATAGAATGTAATCCCATTACACATTGTGTGTTCCACAAATACTAAAATCACTGAAAAATGCATCGCCTTTTTTTTATAAAAATCTGAATTTTTTTCATTATATTATGTGAACCCAGTACACAGCATGTAAACCATTCACGCCCTAAACCTATTTGATTACATATTCATAGAGATCATTACATGTCATATAATCTATTTACACAACTTTTAATCACCTAGTAGATAGCAGACATCCCAGTTTCCAGCAAAAAAACACCCAAGCACCCAGGACGTCCTCCGAACTTGGGGAGAACCCCTCAAATCCATTAACATGTTTATACCCAGAATAAATTAATTCAAATAAACATACATACCTAAAATTTAGGTCATTTCCCCATTAAAGGATCTATATCCCCAAGAAACTTACAAACGAACCCAAAAAAGGATGATAAATGAAGCTAAAACAAGGGAGTACCTGAAAAGTATAACAGGGTGCTAAAATATCTCCACCATTAATGATTTATGCCCCCCAAAATACCTCATATTACTAGAATCAAAAAAAAGTGAAGGAAACTAGTTACTCATCAACAATTCCCACTCCCATGTCTCATGGTTATCCCATATGCACTACTATAGTACCTAGACTAGAGGAATATTTTACCACGTAGTACCTTTTCTCAGCGATCCATAATCTAAACTGGATGCTCAACCAAAGTGGTTCTAGTCTTAATATCAACATCCTCCCATCCAATCACATAGTAAGGATCCGATATATACCTCCTCATCTAGGAAACATGAAACACGTCATGGATATAATTTAAACCAAACAGAAAGTCTAACCAATGGGCCACATTTCCCAATTTTCCAATGATCTCAAAGGGGCTCACTAACCTTGGTACCAACTTACCTTTAATATCCAAATGATGATATACCAAGTGAGGTGAAACTCTAAGAAAAACCTCATCAAAAAACTTAATCTCCAGTAGTTTATGATGATGGTCCTCATAATATTTTTGACGACTCTGTGTCATGATCAATCTCCTCCGAATCAACTACTCCATCTCCATAATCTCTTAAATGAGACTCGTCCCAACTAAGGACCACTCCCCCAACTCTACCCAGCACAAGGGAGATCTATATGGACACTCATACAAAGACTCAAAGGGTTATATCCTAAAAAATACCTGATAACTATTATTATAAGAAAACTCGATGAGGGGAAAATTCTTTTCCCAGGATCCTCCAAAATCAAGAACACAATCCTAGAGCATATCCTCCAAAACTTAGATAGTCCTCTCTATTTTTTCATCCATCTATGGATGATAATCCATGCTCAATATAATATGGGAAACCATCACCTCCTACAAACCTTTCCAGAACTTAGATGTGAACCTCAGGTCCCTATCAGATACAACCACATAGGGAACCCCATGAAGTCTCACAATATCTGGGACATATAAGTCCCCAAGATCTTCCACATTCTTCATCTCCTTAATAGGGAGGAAATGTTTTGATTTCATGATTTGATCAATGATCACCCATATTTCATCATTACCACTAGGATTCTATGGAAAACCAACGATGAAATCTATGTAAATATCATCCCGCTTACATATAGAAATGGGTAAGGTCTACAAAAAACTTGTCGGTCTCTAGTGTTCCACCATAATTATATGACAAGTAAGACACTATGATACAAAATCTGCAATTGGCCACCTCATCCCCAGCCACCAATAATAACATATCAAGTCATGGTATATCTTGGTAGCCTAAAGGTGCACAGAATAACAAGACTGGTTTCTATTATCCAATAACTCCTACCTCAGGGAAAACAGAACAACCAACCTAATACATAAGACAAAGTGCCACCAGGAGACCGAGACCACTCACCTGAGGTCTCCCCACCATAAATGATTTTACCCAAGCATTGGAACTCAATGCCTATCACCTAATAAAGCTAAAATTTCTCATAAAAAGATGAGCCATATTTCATTTAAGCTAAGAACACATGTCCAACAACCTCTTCTACTCCCAATCTCATATCAGCAAACAAAATCATCAGAGACCATTGCTCAACCGATTCCTTTATGGCTTGTGTTAGTAATTTTCTGCTCAATGCACCAGCAACCACATTTCCTTTACAAGGTATGTATACAATATCAAAATCAAAATTCGGAAGATATTATACCCATAATTTCTATTGAAAGTTATCATTCCTCTGATTAAAAATATATTTTAGGCTCTTATGATTAGAATACACTATAAACCGCTCCCCAAAGTGATAGTGATGCCACATTTTGAAGGCATGTATAACCACTACCAATTAAAGATCATGGGTAGGGTAGTTATTCTCATGAGGGGATAATTGGTGTGAGCCATAAGCCACCACATATTTCTCCTACATCAAGAAACATCCCAAACCTATACCAGAAGAATTGCAGAAAACATCATAACCTAATCTTGGTTCCAAAATAATCAAAACTGGTGATAAATTCAACCTCACCTTCAAATCCTCAAAATATGTCTGATATTTTCCAGTCCATTAAAACTTTACACCATTATGGGTTAAAGCTATCACCAAAGATACAAGATTAGAGAAATCCTGAACAAACTGTCTATAGTAACCAGCTGAACCCAAGAAGTTATAAATCTCAAACACATTTTTGGGATGCTCCCAGGACATAAAATCTATATCTTTTCAGGATCCATTGAGATAACCCTCTTATATATCACATGACCTAAAATTTTCACTTCCCAGATCCAAAAATCGCATTTGGAAAGCTTAGCATAGAGACAATGTTCCTTCAAGGTTTAAAGAATGATATCCAAATGGTCCCTATACTCCTCCTCTGTCTTAGAGTATAATAAAATATCATCCATAGACACAACAATAAAATATTCCAAGAACCAATGAAATATCTAGTTTATCAGGTCCATAAAAATTGTAGGAGCATTAGTCATTCTGAATGGAATAACCAAAAACTCAAAATTCCCATACTGGATCATAAACATTTTCTTAGGTATATCCTCTCCTCAAACCCTCAACCGGTGGTACCATGACCACAGGTCAATATTTGAAAACCAACATTCCCCTCTAAGTTGGTCAAAAAGATCATCAATCCTAGGAAAATGATATTTTTCTTAATGGTCACTTGATTTAACTTTTTATAGTCAATGAAAAGTCTGAGACTCCCATCTTCCTTATTAGTAAATAGGAAAGGTGAAGCCCACAGTGACATGCTAGGATGACTAAATCCTTTATCCTCTATATCCTCATGATGTACCTGAAGTTCCACCAACTTAGAAGGTTCCATTCAATAAGATGGCATAGAAATGGAAACCATAATAGGGATCATATCAATAGTAAACTTGACCTCTCTTTGTGGTGGTAAACCAGAAAAATTATCCAGAAATACATAAGGGTACAAAATCACCACTATAGGAATTTGACCATGAAAACAAGGGTTAACTACATCAAGAAACATCTCTAACAACTAGCATTAGATTACCCTTATCATAAGGAACCACAGGCCCTACCCTTCCCGATATAGAGTCCTGCTCACCCTAAAAAAATGAGTGGCCCCATCGGTAGATAATAATTATACCTAATGGCGATAACAGTATATCTGGGCCTCAACACTGACCATCAAATCCATACCTATAATCAAGTCAAAGATTTCATGATCAAGCACCAAGAATTCTCATTCTACTTCAAATTCAGTTATCATCGCCCGACATGTGGGACACTTGAAACCTTTTTCAAACCTCTTTCCCAAAGGCGTGGAAAGATCCAACAAGTACGGCATAAGTTTCAAACATAATCCCAATACATAAACTAAATTTGATGATATAAAAGAATTATTAGCACCTGTATAAAATAATTCTAGCACCATAGAAGATGAAATAAACACCAAACCTCCAACATTAGCTAGCCCTGCTTTAGATTCCTCTTGTTCATACCCAGCTACATAAAGACGTTCAGTCTTAAACACATGAACATCCCTCTTGGTCTGAGGATTTGACCTGCCACCCTTGGAAGCATTGGTACAAAACTATGAACCCTTGGTGAGAGTGGATCCTGCCTTACTTTACTAGGATATATTTTCATATAAATGCTTCAGATGGATCGATAATCCACAAAGATGATAAGTCTTGGGATACTCCATACAATTAGGAATGGTATGAGTGGACTACCAACACTGATATAAAACAATCTATTTTTGTCCTGAAAAAGCCCTTGAAACTGGTTCTGAAGAGAACTTACCACCCTTACATTTCCTTTTCTAGATAGAAGATACACTCTGGATAATAACTACACCAACCGAACCTCCACCCAAACCTATCTTCCCAGCTATGTCTACCTCATCCAACACTTCTTTTTCAAATACCTCTACAAGGGTAGGAAGGCACGTGAGAATCAATATCAACCTAATATCATAACTCATTCCTAACTCAAACCTCCAAGACTTTAGGTACTCATTAGTGACAAGCTTCGATGTTAAATGCACCAGATCAGCAAAACAAGTAGAATACTCCAGAATGGTATGCTCCCCCTACTCCAAGTTTAGAAACTCTTGGGTCTTTTCCACACGTAATGTCTTAGAATAAAACTACTGATTAAATATTTTCTTAAAAGAAGCCCGGGTAATATCCTTGTGAAACTTAACTTACACAATAGAGTCCCACCATCTCTTTCCCGGTCCCTCGAGCATGTACATGGAAAAATCCACCATCTAGTCTTCAAAAGTCTTCAAAAATTTGAATATTCTCTCAATACACTCAATCCAATCCTCATATTCTTGGGGTCCTTTGTCACTAGGGAAGATGGGTGGATGCTACTTAGTAAAATCAGTGCCATGATCCACCACATGTCCTAGGTTCCCAACACCCACTTGACCCAGACTCTGAATGGTGTAGATCATTTCTTCAACCAATGAAGGGTCTATTGGAGGATTCGCCTGTAGATACTTTCTCATATCTTCCTCTCTCTGATTTGGAATATATCTTCTTGAATTCATTTTTTAATAAACACAGTATAATAACCAATTAGATTATAAGCACACTCCCAAATCTTAAGACCACTTCCAGAATTCAAACCAATGATTTAAATCAACAACAATTTAAATAAATTGGGAATAATATCAATGAATGACAACACTTAAAAAGGAATAGGTAAATTTAAATTAACTTCCCATACAGTTCATTCAAATGACCCCAAACCCTAAGTCTCAAACTTGGTAAAAGTCCCTAAACACCCATGGTAACTTGGGTTTAGTTATGGAAGTGAGCTAGTCAGACCCTTTTTTCTGCACTTACTATCTAAATTTTGATGGTCCTAACTACTTTCTACTCAATACATAGAACAAGACTCAGGTAGTGTTAACACACTTCAAGATGAGTCCTCCTCTCATACCAAATTGTAACAAACCAACTCAGGTCAACCAAACCATACACATGAACTGGTCATTACATGGTGAGGTGAAATAAGATAACATAACAAGTCTTGGTTATAACCAAAAATAATATATACAAAAAGATTAATATGTGGAATAAAAAGATACAACCAGATATATATAATCTAAAAAAACTAGAAAAAACAGAAAGTATGAATAAATCAAGAACAAAAAGTCTCTATTTGACCATCAGTCGCCTCCAAACCACCCTACTATGAAGACAATGACCAAAGGATAAATCAACATGCTATAAGATTCTCTTCCCTTTACCTATATCCTGCAATACAACATCTACAACCTCCCAAGGACAAAAGTAGGGTGTGATCACAAAGCTTAGTAGGATACCACCATAGAGTCTATACAAGGTATAATATCAAGAATGTAACAATTCTAGATTTTAAATAAAAATGGTTTCACAATGCATTGTCCATAAATCCATTTGTAAATAATTTTCCCATTGGTTTTCATAAAATCATTTCATATTATTAAACCAAAAATTTGACAAGTAAAAGTGATAAAATAGAAAAGTGTATCCATGCATCATAAGGTAATAATGTAAATACATGTCCACAAAATACCATAATTTGATGCCATGTGATGCAACATCATATAAAAACCTATGAGAAACAATCCATGATAAAAACGATCATGCGATAAATAACCATAAATAACAAAGCACCTTGTATTGGTCCCTAGACTATGTGAAAATGTGTACTAGAAACTAAAGAGCCTAAATAGGCAAACTGTCTATGACGTCCTGACCTAGGTGTCACTCAAAGATTCCCCAAGATGGTGGGCCACATGGGCTTGGGTGCACCTCTCTGTACACTAGAGGTTGATGACTATCAGCGAGGGCCTAGGGTGTGTCTATAGGGAGACTATTCCCTCATGTTAGAGTAGAGAACAATGGATATAATATAATATAATAGATGAATAACAATAGATGAAGCATAATAATAAATAAAAAAGACTGAAAGCATAAGTAAGTATAATCAACCATCAATAATAATCAACTCAAAAGTTGAACAGTGTATTATAAAAAATGGTGATGATGGTATGTCTCTAAAAAATAGGAAAACATGTATACATGGAAGCATGTAATATGTGGTATACAAAAGAAACAAAAAGACTAAAACTATCCAAGCATCTCGATCACTGACCCAGTAATTTTCTACCAAGATCCATCCTAAAGTAAGCAAGCAAGTTAGGTGTCCAAAGAGAGATGCTTCCCCTTATCAACACCTACATACATATAATATTCCCAAGTACCAATGGAAGATCAGATAGGGTTTGAAATAAATCTCATTATTCCACCACCAACAGCTTCTATACAATCTAATCTGTGAATATAAACTAAAATAGTGTGTAGTTTTATATAAATTTAAAGCAATTCCAAAAGTAATAAGTCGTACCTTCTTCATCCCCAGCTGGTAATGTCTCTAAACATGAGATTATTTAATTAATTCATTAAAGTTCAGTTCATATAGATAAGTCACATGAGGTGTAACAACACTAAAATTATATCACGATAATAATAAAAGAGGATCTAAGGTATAACCAAGGAATCCTTGGCCTCAGGGGTCAGCCAACTCCTAGAAATTAATCATGTTGTCTGAAAAATTGGGGTCTGAGTGTAATCCAAGAGGAATTTCCCAAGTCATTCCACTATAAAAGATTCTAACTGAGTCTAAGGATCTCGTACAAGGTAAGCATGGGCCAAGCATGACTGGTCTCAATGGGGTGAATCCAGGGTTCCATGTATCTGAAGATATCAAGATGGATACAATAAGTGTATCCAAGGCATCCTAGTATCTAGAAGATAGTGAAGGTTTCCTACGGCATCATGTTAGGAATTTGTTAGTAGACAAGTACCATGTTCCAAGGTGGTTATCTCCCTTAGAAACTAACTCCTTGAATCATAATGGAGTCATTTGATTGATCAAGGCATTCCCTCGGGAATCCAAGGCCGACTCAAATCTGACCACTCCTATAAAGATAAAAAGTTCCATATACAATAGGCACCTTACACTTATTCCATTATTTAATTTAGGCCATGTAATTCTCACAGCATTTAATAATTCAGAAAGTTCATTCTATTTCCTTCCATACTAGGTGACAAGGCTAAATAGGACATGAAACCATTTATTACTTTCATTCCATATTCAAGTATTAGGTTCATTCCTTTACCTTTCATAATCATGAAAAGGAGGGATAAGGACATGTAACCAATTACCATTTAATTAAAATTAACTTGGATGAGTGATATATATAAATATACTTTCCATTTAAAAATTTAAAGATTCATTGATTAATTTGAACACTTACCTTATAAGTTTTAAGTGATATTATACATGTGTTAGCCATTAAAAATCATTTATTTTATTAAAACCCTTACCTTTATCAATTCCAAGTCTAGCTAACCCGAACACTGGTGCAGGTAAACCCATCAAGGGTTACAAATGAATAAAATAGGTCACACCCAACTTGGGGTGCATAGAATTAAGGTTCCAACCTATAATGGCATGAATAACACGTATAGAAGGGGCTCTAGAATATAATAACAACAGTTATAAGCATGAAATATTAATTTAATAAGTAATGCCCGGTGAAACTAGAATGCACACAATGGAAATAGTTTATGAAATAGAGATACTTTGAGGGATGAGTCATAGACCACCTACCTCGATCTATAGCACCCTCCTCATCTAGTTTTGGCCCTTATTTTGGCCTGGATCGGAAGAAAATGGAATAACGGATCAACACCCTAAAAATAGGGCATATGAACCTGCATAAAAATAGTGTCATCAAGGGGAAGACAAATGACGAATTGAGTTTAAGTATTAGATAACGTACTGGCATGCATCCAACAAGATGGATGAAGATTGAATCGGATTCCAAATGGAAGTTTAATCCAAGAACCTAGGTTGGAGGAGGAAAATATCTCAAAGGAGAAAATGAGGGAACCTCTGCCATTGGAAATATGAAAATAAGAGTTTGGGGTAAGTTAATAGATTTATAAGGGTAAAATAGTAATTTCTCTCAAAATTTATGGGTCGGACAGTTTGGCCACACGATTGGTCAAACCATGCACCAATCGTGCACACCTCACTGGCTTAATAGGGGACCCACACAGTTTGAGAAACTATGCACCAATCACGCTAGTTGGATCTGTTAAAAATTATAGATGATCTACATGGGAATGTAACCCTAGGTGCAAAATTAAGGAAATCAGTGTGCCCTACTTTTCCAAATGAAATGCCTCACACGGTTAGAAAAGATCGTGTGGGATGGGCTGAAAAGTTTCTACTAACCATGTGGCCTAGTGGTTTCTTCCACTGGTCAGGCTTCCGAGCTCCAAACAAGCCCCAGACACCCCTCAAAACTTCCATAACCTCATTATGCGTCCATAAAAGTTCCAAGTTAAAGAATTATACCTAAAAAATTAAAGAATCCATACCTCATAAAAAATAATGTTCATACATTCTTCGCACCTTAAAGGAACCCATCCCTAAGCTCCCTTCCAAGGGAAGTGAAAAGTTTTCTGAGAACAACTACGACCATTGAGCATGTACATCAGCCTCACGCTCCCAAGTTTCATCCTAAACACAGTTCTGCTACCATAGAAATCATACTAAAGGGACAAACTGGAATCAGAGATCCTTCATACTCCAATCAACAATGCATATAGGATAATCCTAAAACGAAGCATCGACATCTAACTCAACCTCATTGGGATCAAAAGTATGAGATGGGTTGGCATGAGAACAAAAAAATTGTGAAACATGGAGTAAATTTTTCATGGAATGGTACCTATGAGGTATTTAAACTAATAGGCTATCGGTCTGACTCTTTCCATAATCTCAAAAGGCCCAAAAAGTGAGGTGAAACTTCCATTGCCTTTGTATCCATATATTCCCAAGCTTTGGAAATACTCACAGGAAAATACGATCCCTGGCCTTGAACTCTAGAGGTCATAAATGGTGATCAGTATAAGATTTCTATCTAGACTAAGCAGTGGACATACGCAATCTGGTAAGATTAACCATCTATGAATTCTCCTACATGAGACGAGGACCTAGTAGCACTACCTCTACTGCCTCTAACCAGCACGGGGGTGAACATAATGGCCTAACATACAAGACCACATATAGATCCATCTGAATCATTGCCTAAAATCTATTATTATAGTAAAACTCAATGAGAGGGATATAATTCTACCAAGAACTGCTGAAATAAAGGTTGCATGCTCAGATCATGTCCTATGACACCTGTATAATCTGTTTCAATTGGACATCGATTTGAGGGCGGAAGGCTATGCTCTGAAGCACCTGTGTACCCATAGCCTTTTATAACCCATTCCAGAACCTCAATGTGAAATGATAATCCTTATATGAAATGATAGTATGAGGTACCTCATGTATTCGTATGATCTCACTAACATATAGTCTTTCCATCTCATCAATTGAGAAAGTCTCCCAAATAGGAAGAAAGTGGGACACTTTTTCAGTCGATCTATGAATACCCAAACCATGTTTCTACCTAGAGGATACCAAGGTAAGACAATGAAAAAATACATTTCAAAATATTTCCATTTCTATTCTGGTACTGGAAATGATTGTAATAAGCTATAAGGTCTCTAGTGCTCCGCCTTCACTTTCTCAAAGGTGGAACACCTAGTGATAAAACCTATTATTTGACGTTTCATCCTAGGCCACCAATACTGGCATCACATATCTTGATACATCTTGGGGATTCCTAGATGAACTAACCACTGAGAAGCATGTGACTCTCGCTTCAGTTCCTCTCTCATATCTATAAGAACCTAGACATTCCCATATATATATAGGATTTAATCTTCATCAATAGACCAATCTAAAGGTGGGTCCTCACCATAAATGCTCTCCTGGAGAACCAACCCCTCAGGATCTGAAAACTACCTACTCTTTACCCTATTAAGGAGTGAAGAGGTAACTATCAAGGTTGTAAGGCAAGACTACTCATGGCTGTAATGACCCCGACCCCAATAACCCAGAGCCGATGTCTCACTTTATTAAATTGCATAGATACAAGATTTGAATCCCAAATGACTGGTCAGTTTAGCAATTTTGGAATCTATATTACATACATTAACCTTACATTACATTTTAAAAAATAAATTAAAACATAGAAAACTCTTTATGAATGCCATTATTTTCCTAGATTAACCCTGAATATTAGTCATAATACACATCTTGGCATCCTAGGAAAAATAAAACATAAGAAAGGGGTGAGATCATATGCTTAGTAATAGTAAGCATATAGTGGAATCTATTATGAATAATAATCATAAACATTAAGGTAAGTTGTATAACTAAAACACAATCCATTGAAACATAATCTTGAGCATAATATGGAAAGAATAAATAAAAATAATATAATTCCATATAAATAATTACATAGATATTCTAATAATCAAATAATCACATGGAATATCAATAACTAATCTCATAATTAGGTAATGCATAATGTTGGACATCATAAACATACTGTCAAGGCTTTTTCCAAGACACCATATATACACTGGTAAGGCCTTGGCCAATACCCAAACTAGTTTGTCTCATGTGATTTACCGATGCATCAAGGGGCTATAGTGGTCTCTGCCCATCACTTACTAAGTCCAATATATTCCTCATATGAAAAGGGTGAAACATAAACAACATAAACATTCGTATTGAAAAACTAGCATACAAAATATGAATACTTTAACCATAAATCATGAATAGTATAAAAATAGCACATCCATGTTCAAACTAATAATAAACCCTTAAATAAAATTTATTAGATGGTATCATAAGATATTAATATCAATTAAGAATATAATCCAACAAAGTATGTTGAAATAGATGAAAATAGTCTAATAAAATCATTAAAAATTTCTTGAGAGAAATACCCCTTTTTACTTTGAAATCATTTATGTAAAAAGATGTGCAGTTATAAAAGAAAATGTTTCCTTTTAAAAGAACCTTGTAAAATTGTAAAGTATTATCCAAAAAATCAATGTGTCATGATGGCAGTAAAAGATGCTCCTTCCGTATAAGTTAAAAAAATATTCCTTCAATATTTTTGTCAAAAAGGTCATAAAGTACCTCATTTAGAAAATGACAATAAGATTCCTTTTAAACCATTTTTATAAAAATTAAAACATGGGTAAAAAGACTTTAAACATTAATAGGATAATAGTAAAAATATTTTTGAAAATAATTTTAGAAAACATGAACATATAAGAAAATATTACCCAATCGAGACTTAAACATAAATAATTCTGAATAATAATGAGACGGCGGAATAACCCTTAACTTGTACTTTTATTTAGTTTAATGTGATTTAACCTCATGTATAATGTTTTAAAACATGTTATTAATTTATAACATAACCATATCTATATTTATGATATCATGTATGATCTTCTTATATCATTTTATTAATAATATTCCGTTATTACACTTGTTTCGGGTGTTAACTGCTTCATTCTTGTATACATGTTTTGTCATGTAAGACTTCTTTATTATGAATAAGATATATATATATTTCATCTAAAAAATTATATTAAGTTAATATATATTATATTTACTCATTATATACATTTTTATAATCATTCTTGAATGATTAACGTTAAAAATGAGTCTCGTCACGTCGTGGAGACGGTAGACCGTACATATGCACGAGTGATGGTATCATTCCATTAATGGTCAAAGGGTAAGGAATTAGATGGTATATTAAATATAAATAGTAAATATCATGTCGTATTTATTATTTATATCCATTATATTCATCATTATACCCATCTAAATAAGTTGGTGGTGAAAAACAAATTACACCACGGCGTGGAGACGGTAAGTCGTACGTCACGCGTGGTGCTTTTGTTTTTCATATAATGGATAAAAGGTGGAATATGGTTGCTCATAATCATAATAATATCTAATAATGTAGATGATATTGTATTTATTACTTTATCATGGAAACAATACATGAAGAGGAAGTAGAAGAAGAAAAGAACTTGAATGAGTTGGTAAAACAATTACCTCTTTTTCGATAGAATTCCTTTAGATCTCTTCTCAAGGGATCTAAAGTTGGTATTTTTGGAAGATAAAGACCTCAAAAACTTGGTTAAGGATGTTAGTAGTATAAATGGTTAGGGATTAGTCAATATAGAAGGCTCAAACTAGTATGAAGAAGTAAGGGAGGAGGTTCCCTTTATAATTGAGGTGGGGGCACTTTTGGAAACTCTCAAAATAATAAATTAATATAAATTAATTTTTAATTAAAAATGGATCCAAAAGTGAGTTATTTAGAATATAATATGAGTATGGGTGGAAATACTCTCAACTAATAATTTTTAGACAATTTTAGTCCACATTATTACCCATATCTTTTTTCTTTAACCCTTATTTAATCTCTTTAACTCTTACCGTGACAACATGTGTTTTTACTACTTAAGGGTTAATATAGTTACTATAAAATGTAAAACTAACCTCAAATGAGTCATGGATGAAGTATTTAACTTTATCCAAATAATTTTAATGAATTATATATTTTTATGAATTTTATATCATTTAATAAAATATTATTTATTTTAATATAAAATTAATGTCAACTTTGATACTATTCATTACTTCACTTTTTAAAAATATAATTACAACATGATATATTCGAACCAAAACCTTTAATACATCTCTATTATGTCTAGGTCATCTATAAAATTTGTGAATGACATTAATTATATAAAATTATATTTATTTTAATATTTTTAATATCAATTATTTGATATTTTCATTAATTAAATAATTATTACATCATCATTGTATAAGTAATTATGGTAATTATTTATTTCTTAAAAACTAAAAAAAATTATTAGAAATATGAGTTTTACATCTTTAACTTATCTTTAAATAAAATATAATAAATATCATACTCTCATCCAAGTGGATTCTAAAAGTTATAATCTCGTCCCAAGGATGATTTTTGTAGACAATCATCCAATGAAATTTGGAAAAGTGTTGGCATAATTTTATAATATTTATAATATTATTTTTACCCTCAATTACTCTATTTACCTTTAACTATGTTATTAAAAAAATACTAAAGTTACTATTCACAATGCCCAAAAATAAAAGAAATATATTTACATAATTTAGACCCACTGATTCCAAATATGGAATCCATTTTTCAAAATTCAAAACACAGAATTTGCAGTAATTAATTTAAAATTAATCCTGGTGATGAAACAAGAAAATATATTTTTAAAGTGAAATGTTCAAAAGATTGAAATGTTTTTATATCTAAATTCAATGTGAAATTGATTCCAATGACCTAAATTGGATTAACTAATAAAAATTTAATCTAATTATACTTTAAAACCAATTAAAAATATAATTTAACACTATAAATTATTTATATGAAAAGTTGTTTTCAATTAAAATGCATTATTTTATCATTATACATAAAAACATAAAAGTTATTAGAAAAATACTAAAAATTCAAAAGAAAGTAAATTTTGATATTACTCTTTCAAAGAAGAAGTTTATTTTTTCAAATATAATTTATAAAAGTGTCAAAAACTAGATTTAAAATAAGTGTGCCATCAAAACGCGGTAAAACTACCTTTATAAAAATATAGTCTTTTAATGTATAAAATTGGATTCATTATTATATTATGCCTATAAAATATTTTGGATGAATATTAAATATGTAAATTTCATAATGTGGTTAATAATATTCAATCCCTCTATTTTAACAGCTAGTTTATAACAGTCACTTATTAATAGATTGCAGTGCGTTCAAACTTGGTGTTACGTGCAACACAAGCTATTAAATTTTTTAAAAGGAAAACATATCATAAAATCTTGAGGTGTTACATTCTTCCCTCCTTCAAAAAAAATATTCCTTGAAATTTCTAGAATATCAGCTCATAAAAAGATTTAGGTAGTTATTCATCATTATTTCCTCAGGTTCCCACATCGCCTCTTTTATTTTATGATTTTTCCACAGTACCTTTACCAGTCAAGTCGTTTGATTCCCCAAAACTTGTTCTCTAGTATCCATAATCTGGATAGGCTCTTCATAGTAAGATAAATCATGTTCCAATTTTATTTATTTATAATTGATAACATGTGTTGGGTTTGGAATATGCTTCCTTAGCAAAGAGATGTGGAACACATCATGTACTCTAGAAAGACTAGGTGGAATTTTCAAACGATAAGCCACAGTTCCAATTCATTCTAGAATTTAAAAATGTTCGATATATGTGGGGCTTACATTCCATTTCTTACTGAATCTTATAACACCCTTCCATGGAGATATTATTAAGAAAACATGATCTTCCACTTAAAATTCCAAATCCTTTCTTTGGTTACCAGCATAGCTCTTTTTTTTACTTCGAGCAACTTTGATATGGGTTTGTGAAAGTGTACAAACAGTTTAATTGTATCACTGAGAGGGGGAGGGGTGAATCAGTGATACTTTTTCTTTTATGTTTCCTTGAAACAACCTTTACCTCTTGTTAAAGATTAAAATCCATAATGAAAAAAATTAAAAAACACATCCACAGGAATACAAGAATTTACAAGGTTCACCATTCAATAAGAATATCTACATCCTTGGTAGGGATTGTAAATTATCCAATACCACACAATCCACTAAAAAAAACTTGGAAAACAATGAGTAGGATATTCCCTTTCACTCGTGTAGCACTATGTAAACAATCCAATAGTGTGTGTGCTCCCTCTTAGCACAAATAGGGTAATACAGTGGTTATGTAACAAAACATGTTACATGTGATTCCTTTTCAATTTCCATAAATGTATTTCTTTCCAAAACAATTCTTCAATTTCTTACCCAAAAGTTAGTAAGAACTCCAAGGTCTTTGATATAGAATTCAAGTCTGATTTCCCAGTCGGATTCTCCCAATCCGGTTTTGCTGGTCTGAATCTTTAAATATGATTGCCCAAAAATATGGATATAAATATAATAGAATACAATTGATACAATCCAAAACTCCTTATTCCTTAGTCCAGAAATCCTAATACAGAAATCTCGATCTGATCATCCATCCCAATATGGTGATCAGCTGAATACGACGACAACAAGAATATGATAAATAGTTGAATATGATGATCACTAAATACGATGATCAGCTGAATAATGTTACAATCTTGTCTCTTCTCCTTTAAATTATCTTCATCAAAACTTCTTCAACAAAGGCTTAATACGGAAACTTCTTTCTCTCCCCAGAAAGTCGGAGCCTCTCTCTTTTGTGAACAGTACATCCATCGTCAGTCCTCTCTAAAGTACAATGTACTTCCCCCCTTTTATAGGTGACCCATAAGTGGTTTTTGCAGGAATCCCAAAAACTTTCCTGCTCACCCAAATTTTCCAAATTTTCATGTTTCATAGAATTTAGGGTGAATCTTGACCTCATAAACTTTTTTCAAATCTTCTTGATCCTTCTCGAATCTTCTATCAACTTCATCTCTTCCTTTAACTTTATTTTTCAAATGCTAGTCTGGATCTGATTTATTATTCTGATTATCTCAATACAATGCTCCAAACCAATTAAATGTAAAAATGAAGAAATATACTTCTTCACATACCTCAGTCAGATTTGTTTCTTCATTATGGTTGCTAAATATGATGCTCTATTCCAATAGAAAAGAAACATTCTTTGAATTTCAAGCTGCCCCTTGACAACACATCCATCTATTTTCTTTAACTCTTCTCTTGATCCAATTGATCAATAAACAAAGTAATTAAACCCATTTTAAATGGTTGAATACATTTTTGATCACGTTCTTTTCTTTTCTTTGTAATCATCAGTCTCAAGCAATTATTCCTCTGATTACGATGGAATCCTGAGTTTGATCAGCGGTTTCCAAATATGTTACCATTGGAAACTTATTTCTATTTTCCCATCAACTTCATTCTCCGAATATTTGTTTCTTTTAGATTTTTTTATGACTAAAAACCATCACCTTCGGTTTTCACATTTTCCACAAACATCCTTGGCCTTTATGAATCCTATGATCCCATCAGAAATCTTCAGCTACATCAACTTTCTTCTTTAAAACTCAGAAGACATGACTTCCTCATGCCAGTGAATATGTTGATGATCGGATGATACAGTTTGTGTCTTACATTTAGAAACATATTTCTTTCCAACCAACCCTGAATACGATTTGGATGAATATGATCTCCAACACCCTTATTCTTTCTCATTTAGATCTTGTCAATATAAATACGATTGACAACATCACTTTTCTTTCTTTCCAACAGATTATCAATTGTCAGGGCTTATTTTCCTCCTTCCATTCATTAATATTGCATCATAAGTTTTAACATTAAATTATAATTTATGATAACTCCAAGATCAGAAAAGAATGGTCATGTTTAATTTATTATAGTCGTTTAGACTCTAATTCTCCCATTACAATCACTTATTCCATACTAGATTCAGAGTGAATCCGATGAACCTTTTCTTCCATCCAACTTAACCTGAATACAATGGACCTTTTCAAGAATTGTGAGTCTGATTATTTTGAATGTGATGGTCAGTCTAAATTTCACCAAAAACAAAGTGGTGTGATTTTTCCTTTCTTCTTAAACTTCTTTGACAACAAAAGACAATACTTTGAATACAATCACCTTCCTCATCATATTGGTCCTAAAAATATACCCCTTGGGATTTTTTTATCATCCAATATTCATAAATTACTGAACTCTGTATCCTCAAGAAATGGATTACTTATCAACCATTCTAAGACAACATGAGCTAACTCATTGTAGGAAATAATAATCACTGATAGCAAAACCATGTTGTCTATAAGTAGTGATCCATATTCCTTTTCAACAATTTTCTTCCTCATCTCTTCAACTTTCCTAGAATTCAGTACAATTTTTTTCCTACAACCACTCCAATAAATAGTTAGAATAGTTCACATACACATATAATGCTAAATTAATAGTTTACCCACAACTCCCCCTTTTGCATGACTTTAATAGGATAGATTTATGAAACAAATATCCCCTTGAAAACACTATCCAAAGGTAAGATGAGAGGGGGTACAGGAATCACATACCTCGACCTTGAAGAGAAAGAGGTTGGACACCCATTTTCAACCTCAATTTTGAAAAGGATTCTTTCAGAAAAGGTTTTTTGAAAATGTCTGTAACTTGTTCTGATGTTGGAATATACTCCAGCTTCAATTAATTCTTCTCGACATGCTCTTTGATGAAATGATATTTGACATCAATATGTTTTTAATGATAACATTGAACTGAATTTCTGGTGATATTGATTTTACTTTGATTATCACAACCCAAGATCAAGGGTAACTTCACTTTAAAAAAATAAGTCTTCTAATTGAGTTTTCATCCACATAAATTGAGTAGTGGCATGAGTGGAAACAACATACTCAGCTTCAGTCATACTGAGAGTTACTAAATTGTGTTTATTTTAATACCAATTAACATAATTCTTTCCTAGAAATAATTATCCACTAGATGTGGATCTTCTATCATCAACATTTCATGTCCAATCAGCATCTGAATACCCAAAAAAATAAACACTATCCAAGATTTCATATCTGATTCTGAAATTTTTTGTGCATTTGATGTATTTGATAATTATTTTTCCATCAAGTAAATGTGATTCATTTGGAGAACTCTGAAATCGTGCACATAAGGTAACAACATAAACAATGTCAGGTCTTGAGGTGGTAAAATATAACAAACTTCCAATCATCTTTTGAAATTCTTTCTGATCAACTTATTTTCCCTCTCCATATTTAGACAACTTTGTTCCCATTAAAATCGGTGTGGAAATATGTTTTGAGTTTTCCATGTCGGACCTCTTAATAATTTCTTTAGAATACTTTTATTGAGAAAGAAAAAGGTATTTCTACTTTTGAAAAAATTTCAACCCAAGAAAGTATTTCATTTCCCCTAGAGTGGACATCTCAAACAACATCTTCATTTATTTAGAAAATATTTCAGAAGAACTTTCATCATTCTTAGAAAATATAATGTCATCAACATAAATAATTATGATCAGGGAATGATCTTGACTTTATCTGATGTAAAGATTTTTATCCACTATTACTGTCTTAAAACCCACCTTCCTTAAGCATGTATCCAATTTGGAATACCATGCCCTCATAGATTTTTTTAGTCCATACAAATATTTTTTCAATATATACACATTACTTTCATCTTTCCCAAAAACAAATCCACACAATTGTTCAATGTAAACTTCCTCATCAAGATCACCATTTAAGAATACAGATTTGAAATCCATTTGAAAGATCTTGTAACCTTGTTGTGAATCAATAGAAAGAAAGATTATGATTATTTATAATATTTCCATCAGATCAAAGGTTTCGTCAAAATCAATTCCTTCAATTTTTTAATACCCTTTACACACCAATCTTTCTTTGTTTCTTATCACTTCACCTTATTCATTCAGTTTGTTCTGGAAAACCCACTTTGTACCAATAATATTTTTGTTTTCTGTCTTGGGTATGAGTTCCCATGTATCATTATTTTCAATTTGATACAACTATTCATTCATATCCTAAACCCATTCTGGATAATCAAAATCTTCTATTACATCATTCAGCTCAACTTTTGAATACAAAGAAGTATGTGTGATGTCATTTTTTGTTCTTCTTGTTTGAACCTTCTAATCTTGATCACCAGTAATGTTCTGAGATTCCACTTACTTTCTCAGCCTAGGATGAGATTTTTGGGTATCTTTCTCGTCATTAGAAATAGCTGAGTCTGATTCTTCACCTTGAGTAGGATTACAATTGTCTGTATACTTATTAGAATTGTTTTCAAAACTTTCCTTATCATGCTCAACTTCCTTATTTTCCTAAACATATTTGTCTTATTCCAATATTTCAATTAATTTTACATCAATAGAATAAAAAATTCTTCCTATTTATTTTTTGAAACATCAATATCCTCTTCCTTCTGAAGCATATCCAATAAAATTTTCATCTTCAACTTTCTTATCAAAGTTTCCAAAGTTTCCACCTTTCTTCTTTATAATACATGGACTCTCGAAAAATCTTAAGTGTTTCAAACTTGGAGTTTTTTCATAAAACAATTTTTTGGATTCATATCTGAACTAGGCCTATAGAAACATTAGTTTTGAATCTAAATATAAATACTCATGGATTGCCTCCAAAAGTAATGAGAAAGGCCATGTTCAAGTAACATAGTTCTTCCCATTTCCACCAAACTTCTATTATTTCTTTTAGCAACCCCATTTTATTAAGGAGTATAGGGGAACTATACCCATTCTGAATTCCATCCTCCTCCAATGGCCTGAAGGCCTTCATTTTTTATTGATTTTTGATAATCCACCTTTCAAGGGGGGAGGTGGAACCCTACAAGGCCCGTAGCTGAAAGTATTACATGGCCCATAGGCCTTAGAGGAATTCATTGCTTGTAGGCTTCAAACATTACATGAAACCCATACTAACTACTTGGAACTGCTCCTCCATATCATCTTCATCGTGAAATTAGCTCTCCACCTTCGCATGGCTGATCGGCTAGGCATTCTTGCGCATGCACAGGCTTGTCCCGATGGCAGGAGCCATACCCTCTCATTCTTGAAATCCATTTAGTTTTTCTCTGGTGAAAGTTCTATACTCCTGATACTTATAAATATTGTTCCTTGTAGGTTTTATGGTTTTCATTTACACTAAAGGTGGCCCGAAGGCCTTGAGGTGGCCCGAATACTCACATTCCTTCTCAGCCTTCCTTATGAAACTTTTAAACATTTTCAAAGAATCTGACTTATGTTTCATATACATAACACAAGTAATGCGAGTAAAATCATCAATGAAAGTGATGAAGTACTTATCTCCATTTTTTATTGTTTTCTCATTGGCTTGCAGATATCATAATGAATTGGCTTCAGGGGTTTGTTTTGAACAAATATCAACTTTCTTACACACTAAGTTTGTAATATTTTCTTTCTAAAAAATAGTTCAACACCAATATCTTATTCTTGGAAAATAAGGAATGTCTCAGACACTATCTCGCTATGATAACTTACTCATGTTTCTTTGAAACACGTGTCCTAACCTTTTATACCACAATTTATTCTCTTCCAATATGCTCATGTAGAAAGAGTTTTAAATTTCACCAACCTGAAACAAGTTTCCTTTTGTACATTGGCCACTTGTAACAATTTTTCCATATTCTTCACTTTTCACAATAAACCCATTTTTTTAAGATAACTTTGTTACCCTCATCGCAAAATTATAATACACTCAGAAAATTGTGTTTCACCCCATCAACATACAGAGTTTTCATGGATTTCATCTTTTCTTTCCCAATGATGGTCGTTCCAACACCTTTGATTTTCAAGGATTCATCTTTTCCAAATGTAATTGTTCCTTACTTAAAGTCTTTCACATTATATAATAATTTCAAATCTCCTGTCATATGAGAAGAATAGCCACTTTTAATAATCCAAGTTTGTTCTCCTCTTGAAGCTTTCAAATTGGTTTCAACAATAAGATCTTTTTCTTCTTACTTTTCTTTCTTCATTTTTATAATTTGATAATTGTTAAGAAACTTTTGTTGTACTAGTAACAAAACAATGCATCATTTTGGAAGGTTTCTAAGTTTTTCACATCTTTCACAAATAGTTTCCAGGGGTTGGAACCTATTTTCAATCTTTTCTCCAGCCTTTTCAGGTTTTATTAAATCAACCTTTTCAGAATCCTTTCTTTGAGGATAATGACTCCCCCTCAACCTTTGTCTTCCATAACCCATGGGATAATAAAAATATTTTTGGTTGAACCAATACATATTTTCCAGGTTTCTGAATCCCCCCACAATACCATAAATAGCCATAAAAAAATATTTTCCTCTAAAATTTCCATACTGACCGGAATTGTGAATATGTTTCTCAGCAACCTTCTTGTCTTTCTTTTCTGAGACACTAACCATTCTCTTATCAATCAAAGTCTTCTTTATTTTTTCACCTTTATCGAATCAAGAAGTATTGAAAACTTTTCCAGATTCATAATGTTTAGGAACATTTTTTGACTCTGGGTATTTTGTAACTTTTGAATTCACAACATTATTGGTTTTGGCCACATACATAACTTTCCCAACTTTCTTTTTCTCAAAAAAAAAATCATTCTACTTATCAATATTTGAAGGTAATTTTTTTTAACCTTTTTAGGTTTATCATTATGATTACTTTCACCAACTTCAGAGATATAGTTTTTAAAACTTGTACCTTTCTCTTTAACTTTAGAGAGTTTTTGTTGTACAAGTCTTAACTCTTCTTATTTTGCTTTCAACTTCACCTTCAGATGATCATTAAAATTCTTTTCTTTCTGAAGATATTTCTTCATATAATAAATTTCTTTTACTATCCTCTCCCTCTCATTATTAAAATATTTTGTATTGCTTGTTGATGAACATTCATCTTCCAACTTTTTGTTTTTCTTTTCAAGTATTCTGATCTTTCTCAAACATTCTTTCAATTATTCTTTCAAATGTATTTCAAGTTGAGTTTATTCTTCTTTGGAACTATTTCTTCCAAATTCTTCATCATTAAATATTGCAATAAAATTATTATCAACACTATACTCAACAAATTTTTCAAATTCAACATCATTACTTCCTCCTTATTCTTCATCTTTAAATAAGAAACTTCTTCTTTTGGATTTGAAGAATTTTATATCTTTCCCTATGGAATAAAATTTTCCTTTATCTCCCTATTTCTTCCATTATCTTCTTGGATTTATTTCTTCTTCATCACTTTCTTCTTCTTTCTTTCTTTAAGGAAAATTAGCCACAAAGTGACCAAAGACTCCACATTCAAAAAAATTCAAGGGAAGTTTCCTTTTATATTTCTCTGTACCTATTTTCACATTTTTAGAAAACAAGGATAAAATATCATCAAGATTTTTACATACATCATTTTCAGAATCGGATTCACCAGCTTCATCTTCAATAAGAATCTTTTTTTACTTTTATTTCTTTGCATCCTTGAAAGACATTTCTCTATCATCTTTTGTTTTTATTTTCATAGCTTTCTCCCATCTCATTTCATAAGTGATGAAAGTTCTATGAAAATCATCTAGATATAATGTTTCGATATCTTTGTCTTCCAATGAAGAAACTTTTACATCAAACTTATTGGGAAGGACTCTCAAGATCTTTTCAATAACTTTATAATTATATAAATTTTCACCAAGACATCTGATAGTGCTAAAAATGTCATTCACCCTCGTAAAGAAGTCCCCAATAGATTCATGCTCACTCATCTTCAAATCATCATACTTCAATCTCCAGATTTATAACTTTTCCTTATTTACTTTTGTATTACCTTGGTATATGTTTTTAAATTTATCCCATATACATTTGTTTGTGGCAACACCTTTCACCCTTAATAATTCACTTTCAAAAAGTGATGATAGTAAATCATTCTTGGCCCATCCATCATTCTCATGATTCTTCTTATCAACATATGTTAGAGGAAATTTATCATCAATAGGAGGAAACTCATCTATTGTACCTTCAATAACATCATGTACAATAAACATAAGATAAGGAAACATTCTATCTTTACATATATGATAATTCTTTCCATAAAAACCGGAACACCTTTATCATTTACACAATTCAAATTCTCTATAAACTTTTCTTCAAAAACATCAGAAATGAATAAGCGAAGTGAACCTTTGGCTCTAATACCAGTTGAAAGTGCCCAGTTAGTGTAATTATATCACTTAGAGGGGGAGGGGGTGAATCAATGATACTTTTTCTTTTATGTTTCCTTGAAACAACATTTGCCTCCTATTAAATATTATAATCCCTGCTGAAAACAATTCAAACACACATCCACAGGAACACAATAATTTACAAGGTTCATTATTCAATAAGAATAGTTACATACTTAGTATGGTTTGGAAATGTTCCAATACCAAACAGTCCACTAGAAAACAATCATTGTAAAACAATGAGTAGGATATTCCCTTTCACTAGTGTAGCCCTATATAAATAATCCAATAGTGTGTGTGCTCCCTCTTAGCACAAATAGGGAAATAAAATGGTTGTGTAACAAAACATGTTACATGTGATTCTTTTTAAATTTCCACAAATGTATTTATTTTAAAAAATAGTTCTTCAGTTTATTACCCAAAAGCTGGTAAGAAGTCCAAGGACTTTGATATAGAATTCAAGTCCGATTTCCCAGTACGATTCTCCCAATCTGATTCTCCCAGTCCAAATCTTTAAATCTGATTACCCAAAATGATGGATATAACTCTGACAGAATACAATTGAGACAATCCAGAAATCCTTCTTCCTTAGTCTAGAAATCCCAATATAGAAATCCCGATCTGATTATCCAACCTGATGTGATGATCAGTCAAATATGATGACAAACAAAATATAAAAGACAATTGAATAGGATGATCACTGAATACAATGATCAGCTAAATAATGTTGCAATATTGTCTCTTCTACTTTCAATTATCTCTGTCGAAACTTCTTCAACAAAGTCTTAATATGGAAACTTATTTCTATCCCTAGAAAGTTGGAGCTTCTCTCTCTTCTTTGAAGATTATATCCATCGTCAGTCCTCTCTAAAGTATGATGTACTTCCCCCCTTTTACAGGTGACCCATAAGTAGTTTTGGTGAGAATCCTAAAAACTTTCCCGCTCATCCAAATTTTCATGTTTTTTAGAATTTAGGGAGAATCTTGACCTCATCAACTCTTTTCAAATCTTCTCTATCCTTCTTGAATTTTCTATCACATGTATATCTTCATTTGAATTTCTTTTTCAAATGTCGGTCTGGATCTGATTTCTTATTATGATTATCTCAATACGATTATCTAAACCAGTTAAATGTAAAAATGAAGAAATAGACTTCTTCGCATACCTCAGTATAATTTGTTTATTCATTCTGATTGCTGAATATGATGCTATATTCCAATAGAAAAGAAACATTCTTTGAATTTCAAGCTCCCCCTCAAAAACACATCCATCTCTTTTCTTAAAATCTTCTATTGATATAATTTATTGATAGAAAAATTAATTCATTCCCTTTTAAATGGTTGAAAATATTTTTGATCACATTATTTTCTTTACTTTGCAATCATCAGTCTCAAGCAAATATTTCTATGATTATGATGGCATCCTAATTCTGATTTGAATTTTCCTAAATATGTTACCATTGGAAACTTATTTCTCTTTTACCATCAACTTAATTCTCTGATGATTTGTTTCTTTTGGCTTTTGGTCTAACTGAAAACCATCACCTTTAGTTTTTCATATTTTCCAAAAACATCCCCGGCCTTTATGAATCTGATGATCCCATCATAAATATTCGGCTACATCAACTTTATTCTTTAAAACTTGGGATACATGACTTCCTCATGCATTTGAATACGTTGATGATCAGACTATAGTGTGTGTCTTACATTTAGAAAAAACCTTCTTTCCAATCTAGTCTACATATGATTCAGATGAATACGATCTCCAGCACCCTTTTTCTTTCCCATTCAGATCTGATCAATCTGAATACAATTGGCAGCATCTATTTTCTTTCATTCCAACATATTCTCAATTTTTAGGGATTATTATCCTCCTTCCTTTCATTAATATTTCATCATAATTTTTAACATTAGATTATGATTTATGAGAACTCCAATATTATCAAAGTATCATCACATTTAATTTATCGTAGTCATGCAAACTCAGATTCTCCCATTATGATCACTTCTTCCGTATCGGATTCAGAGTGAATCTAATGAAGCTTTTCTTCCAGCCAACTTCACCTAAATACGATGGATTTTTTCAATCATTTTGAGTCCAATTCTTTTTAATACGATGGTCAGTTCGAATTTCACCAAAAACAAAGTGATGTGATTTTTCCTTTCTTCTTAAACTTATTTGATAATAAAATACAACACTTTGGATACAAGAACATTCCTCATCAGCTTGGTCCTAACAGTTTGGATAGTCTTTACCTTTTTCGTTGTTTCCTCCACAAGTTCTGGGCCTACAAGCTTCCTTTTACCAACTTCATCCCAACAAGTTAGTGTACGACATCTCTTTCCATATAACGCTTCATACTGTGCTATTTGAATACTTGAATGGAAGCTACTGTTATAGTAAAAATCAACCAAAGGTAAATACTGATCCCATATACCTTGAAAGTCAAGTGAATATGATCTCAACATATATTATAAAGTTTGGATAGTACTTTATGATTGCCCGTCGGTTTGAGGGTGATAAGCGGTGCTCAAATAAAGTTTGGTATCTAGATCATTCGCAAGACTTTTCTTGAATCTTGATGTAAAATAGGGATCTCAATTAGACACAATCTATAGAGGTGCACCATGAAGTCTTACAACTTCATTAATATAAATTCTTTCTAGCTGATCAAGAGGTAAATCTTATCATATAGCAAGAAAATGAACTTATTTGGAAAGGCTATCAATAATAACCCATACTACATCATTCCTTCTAGGAGTCCTTGGTAGTCCTGTGAAAAAGTCCGTCATAATTTCATCCCATTTCCAAACAGGTGTAGGAAGAGGTTACATGACCCCTCTAGGATGTTGTCTTTTAGACTTGTTGACAAACCAGACATCTTGACACATAGTTAGAAATTTTCCACTTCATATTATCCCACCAAAAATATTCCATAAAATCTATGTACATATTAGTGTTGCCAAGGTGTATAAATAAATTCGAGCTATGAGAATCATCCAATAATTCCCTTTTTAGTTTGGTTATGGAGGGAACAAAATGCCTTTTCCAATTTTCAAAATAAAATCTTCATATACAAAGTCTTCCAATTTTTCAACTTTCATATCTTTAATTTTTCTTTGGAAATTATCATCATCAGACTGAGAACTTTTTATATTTTCCAGTAAAGATGGTTTGAAAACTATTTGATATAGGAGTGATGTTTCCCCTACCTTAATAATTCCCATATCCATTTTTACTAGATCTATGAACAAAGAATCCATTTAAATCCTCATTTTGATCAGAACTCCATAATCCTTCCTACTCAATGCATCTCTTACCTTATTCGTCTTCCCTAGGTGGTAGTGTATTGAGCAATCATAATACTTGTGTAGCTTGAGCCATCTCCTTGGCCTCATATTGATTTCTTTATATGAGAAAATATATTTCAAACTCTTGTGGTCTGTATATATCTCACATCTTTCACCATAGAGATAGTGTCTCCATATCTTTAGAGAAAATATTACAGCTACTAACTCAAAATTGTGAGTTGTAGAGTTCTATTTATGAGTTTTTAACTACTTTGATGCATATGAAATAACTCTATCATTTTTCATAAGGAAACAACCAAGTCCTTTCCTTGATGCAACCATTTCGTGATGGTAATGTCAAGATCATATCATTGACCAATATTATATTAAATTATTCAAAAAATTCTTCACATTCTTTTGTCCATAAAAACTTAACCCCATTACATGTGAACTTGGTTAATGAGTTAGCCAATCGAGCAAAATTATGAATGAAACACTGATAGTAACCTGCTAAACCAATGAAACTATGTACCTCGGTTATGTTCATTGGTGTAGGTCATTCTTGGATTGTCTTTGTCTTTACAGGATCAATATAGATTCCATCCTTAGATATAATATGGCCCAGAAAATAAATTTCCTGAATCTAAAATTCACACTTGCTAAATTTACCATATAACTTTTTATTTTTAAGAGTCTCAAGAATGATCTTCAAGTGATTCTAATGGTATTCATAGCTTTTAGAATACACCAAAATATCATCAATGAATACCACAACAAAATCATCAAGATATTCCTTGAATACTATTTTCATTAGATCCATAAAAATTGAGGTTGTGTTAGTCAATCCAAATAGAATTATCGTAAACTCATAATGTTCATACCTCATCTAAAAAGTTTTCTTCATAATGTCTTCCTTCTTTAATCATAGTTGATGATATCCATAATAAAGGTCAATCTTTAAAAAAATGAGCTCTATGAAGTTGATCAATTAAATCATCAATGTGAGGTAGAGGATACTTGTTCTTTATTTTAATAGCATTGATTTCCCTATAATCAATACACAGCCTCATGGGTCAATCTTTCTTCTTAATAAAGAGAATAGGGGCTCCCCATAGATAAAAACTAGGGTGAATAAATCCCTTTTTACCAAACTCTTAAATTTGTTTCTTTGGATCCATTAATTTCATTGTGTCTATTCTATAGGAATTGTTTGATACTGGTCTTTCAAAAGGGATTAAATCAATAGAAAACTTAACTTCACGCTCTAGGGGTGTTGAGGTAATTCCTTAGGAAATACATCAATGTATTCCTTTACAATAGGTACATCCTCAATTTGAAGATTACCTTATTCATACCTATATGTTGTTTTCTATTCCTCCCTGAGAATTTCATTCAGTAGAGCTACAGGGGGTGGATTAAGATAAGAATCAGATGATGAAGTTTCTGATTTAAAGATAAGGGATTCTTCTTCTTCCTCACAAATCATAATTCTCTTCTTCTTAAAATAAATTTTCACATAATATTTTGAAAGTTGGTCCATACCGAGGATTATATGAAATTCAACCATAGTTATGATGATAAGGTCAGCAAGTAAAGCATATTTATGTGTCATAAGGGGACTTCCTGACACATATTTATTGCAATGAGACTCCCCTTATAAGTTTTGACTGAAAATTCCTTTATTAAATCAAAAGGGAAATATTTAATTTTCTTGGAAAACTGAGAAGGTGTAAAAGAATGAGATGATCTAGAATCAAATAAAGTATTAACTAAGTTTGAGGAGATGGTTAAAGTGCCAGCCACCATATCATTAAGGAATTCAACCTCCTCAGTTGTGTATAAGCTTGGACATTCTCCCTTGTCCTTTTTTAGGTAAAGTTTCCTTGGCACTTAGGACAATCATTTTCATAGTGTCATGTATCCTTATATTTAAAACACTAC
Source organism: Viscum album (assembly GCA_963277665.1). NCBI lineage: Eukaryota > Viridiplantae > Streptophyta > Magnoliopsida > Santalales > Viscaceae > Viscum > Viscum album. The sequence continues at coordinate 1,724,383 of OY728146.1, read as the reverse complement.
ACATTACCAAATTCTTTATTTCCCTTGCATTCACGGGCTTTGTGTCCTTTTTATTCACACTTATAACAAACTCTCATCCCTAATAGGCATGTTCCATGATATTTATTTCCACATTTATTATAGGATGAAAAGTCAACTCTTCCCTTCTTCCCCTTTTCCTTATTTCCTTTTCCAGAGTGTCCAGCATCCCTATTCTTCTCTTGCTTTCACTTAAAGTCATGAGACTTTAGAGAATTATTTTTCTATCTTGATAGCACATGAGACTATATCTTCATATGATGAGAAATTTTGGGAGACCATTGCCCTTAGGATGAATGGTTTTAACCCATCAAAGAATCAATCAATATTTATCTTTGGATTACATATGTAATTAATAGCATGCCTTGATATCCTTGTAAAGTTATCTCCATATTTAGAAACATTATCATCCTCCTTTTTCCTTAGATTCAAGAATTTTCCCTCCATACCTGCTCATTGTTCATGGGAGAAATATTTTTCCAATAAAAGTTCCTTAAAATCCTTCCATTCCATATTTGTTATTTCTTCCTCCCCCTTCGTGTTTTGTATCAGTGACCACCATTTATCTACATCTCTCAAGAGATAATAAAATACCATGATAACCTTATCCCTTTCGTTTCTTCCCAAAGAAATAAATATCTTCTCTAAATAACTTATCCATTTTCATCTATAAATGGATTTTTAGTCCCATTAAATGATGGAGGTTGTTGTCTCATGAAGTAGTCTAACATTATTTCTCCATAGTGTGGATCAGGATGCTCTATATAGGTAAGGTTATTATTCATAACCTGAGTCACCTTTCCCAATATGGTTATAAGTTTTTCAGCACCAATTTCAGCTCCATATCCAACATCATTATCTTTCATTAAAGGGAAATACCTGCATGGATTACATGAATTGATACGGTTTTCATTCCTTCCACTAGGCACCATTTCTAAACAATGGCATACATTAGATTAGTTTATGAATCATAATGCATAATTTCGAACTAGTTAGACACTTAACATAAATTGATAATTCATGTATAACTAATCTCATAATCATAAACATGGTTTCTTTGGGGACATATTTACGTTTAAATCCTTCATAATGGTTTGTAAAGAAAATGTGAATTATCCTAAGTATATCCCCTGGGAGTGTCCAAACAAGTGAATAGTAAGGCCCATTATCATGTACCAGGTTATGTCGAGTCAGGCCTCACTCACCTTGTTGGGGTTGTTACCCCTAAGTAGAGTTATGCCAAAATCATGTCCACTTATAGTATCTAGATAGGGATGTATTTCTAGGAAAACCCACATAATCTCTACCTTACCAAAATTATAGAATTTTCTTCTATACTTATCCTAAAATTCTATCTTAGGGTTATATTCCCTAATCTATGTTTTTTAAATCTAGTTTTCAAGGTTTCTACTAAACTTCCTCTGATACCAACTGTAACGACCTCGACCCCAATAGGCTGGAGTCGGTGCCTCACTTTATTAAATTGGCATAAATACAAGATTTGAATCCCAAATAACTGAACAATTTAGTAGTTTTGGAAGCCAGATTGCATAAATGAACATTAAATTACATTTTAAAACATAAATTACAACATACAAAATCTTTTGAAAATGCTATTATTTTCCTAGCTTAACCCTGCATATCAGTCATAATACACATCTTGGCATCCTAGGAAAAATAAAACATAAGAAAGGGGTGATATAAAATACTCAGTAAGGGTAATCATACAGTGGAAGCAATTATGAATAATAATCATAAACATTAAGGCAAGGTGTATAACTAAAACACAAGTCATTCAAACATAATCTTGAGCATAATATGGCAATAATAAATGAAAATAATATAATTCCATATAAATAATCACATGGATATTCTATTAATCAAATAATCACATGGATTATCAATAACTAATCTCATAATTAGGGAATGTATAATGTCGAACATCATAAATGTACCATCGAGGCTTCGTCCAAGACACCATACATAAGCGGGTAAGGTCTTGGCCAATACCCATACTAGTTTGTCTCGTGAGACCTACTGATGCATCGAGGGGATATAGCGGGCCTTACTCATCACTTACTAATTCCAATGCATTCCTAATATGAAAAGGGTGAAACATAAACAACATAAACATTTTTATTGAAAAACTAGCATACGAAATGTGAATAATTTAACCATAAACTATAAAATGTATCAAAATAACACATCCAAAGTCAAACTGATCATAAACCCTTAAATAAAATTTGGTTGATGTTACCATATGATATAAAACTCAATTAAGCATAAAATCCAAAAAAGTATACTGAAAAAGATGAAAATATTCTAATAAAATCATTAAAGTTTTCTTGAGAGAAATACCCATTTTTACTTTGAAATCATTTATGTAAAAAGATGTGCAGTTATAAAAGAAAATTTTCCTTTGAAAATAACCGTGTAAACTTGTAAAGTAATATTCAAAATATTAAGGATTTATGATGGTGGTAAAAGAAGCTCCTGTCATATAAGTTAAAAAACATTCCTTCCGTATTTTTCTCGAAAAGGTTATAGAGTACCTCGTTTGAAAATTTTTTTAAAAAAATATTTATTTCAAACCATTTTTATAAAAATTAAAACATGGGTAAAAAGTATTTAAACATTCACAGGATAATAGTAAAAATATTTTAGAAAATATTTTTAGAAAAAATGTACATAGAGGAAAAAATTATTCAGTTAAGACTTAAACATAAACAATCCTAAATAATAATGAGATTGTGAAATAACCCTTACCTTGTACTTTAGTTGAACGTGATTTAACCTCCTATATAATGGTTTAAAACATGTTATTAATTTATACCATAACCATATTCATGTTAATGATATCATATATGATCTTATTATATCATTTTGTTAATAATATTTCACTATTACCCTTGTTTCAGGTGTTAACTACTTCATTTTCCTATTCATGTTTTGTCATCGGAGTCCTATTTATTATGCATAGGATATATATATATATATATATATATATATATATATTCATATAAATAATTATATTAAATTAATATTTATTATATTTACTCATTATATAAATTTTTATAATCATTCTTGAATGGTTAACGTGAAAAATGAATCTCATTGCGTCGTGGAGATGGTAGGTCGTGCATACGCAAGGGTGACGATATCATTCCATTAATGGTGAAAGGGTAAGGAATTGGATGATATATTTATTATAAATAATCAATATCATTTCATATTTATTATTTATATCCATTATATCCATAATTATACCCATCCAAATAAAGTAGTGGTGAAAAAGAAATTACACCATGATGTGGAGATGGTAAGTCATACGTACGCGCGATTTGTGCTTTTTTTCATAGGATGGATAAAAGATAGAATATGGTTGACCCTTTTTTAATCTCTTTAACTCTTACTATGATAACATGTGTTTTTACTACTTGATGGTTAATATAGTTACTATAAAATGTCAAAATAACATAAAATGATTCATGGATTACATATCTAACTTTATCCCAATTATTTGTCCAAACTTCATATTTTTATTAATTTTATATCATTTAATAAAATACTATTTATTTAAATATAAAATTAATGTCAATTTTCATGCTATTCATTACTTGAATTTTAAAAAATATCATAAAAACAAGATATCTTCAAACCAAAAACTTTAATACGTCCCTAATATGTCTAGGTCATCTATAAAATTTGTGGATGACATTAATTATATCAAATTATATTTATTTTAATATTTTTAATATCATTTATTTGATATTTCTATTAATTAAATAATTATTACATCATCATTGTATAAGCCTTTAGGGTTATTATTTAGTTATTAAAAATTAAAAATAAATTATCATCATAAAGATAAACATTTTAGATTTTAATTTACTATTTATAGTTGAATTTTTATTTTTTATAAACCTATATTAAAAATTATATAGTTATTATAAATATGAGTATGACATCTTTAAATTCCCTTTAAATAATATATAATAGATTTCATACTCTCATCCAAGTGGCTTCCAATGGTTATAATATCATCCCAATGATGATTTTGGTAGAAAAAAACTTATAAAATAAAATTTTAACAAGTGTTATGGTAATTTTCTAATATTTATAATATTATTTTTACCCATAATTACTCGATTTACCTTTAACTGTTTTAATAAAAAAAATTACTAAAGTTACTATTAATAATGGCCAAAAATAAAAGAAACCTATTTAAATAATTTGGACCCACTAATTCTAAATATGGAATCCATTTTTAAAAATTAAAAACACATAGTTTTCATTAATTAATTTAAAATTAATCCTGTTAACAGAATGAGAAAATGTGTTTTTAAAGTGAAACGTTCAAAATATTGAATTTTTTTTATATCCAAATTCAATGTAAAATTGATTTAAATGACCTAAATTATATTAAATGATAAAAATTTAATTTAATTATACTTTAAAACCAATTAAAAATATAATTTAACACTATAGATTATTTAGAAGAAAAAAAGTTGTTTTCAATTAAAATGCGGTATTTTATCACTATTCATCAAAACATAAAACATATTAGAAAAATAAAGAAAATTAAACCAAAGTAAATTTTGATATTCTACTTTTTATATAATTAGTTTATTTTTTTCAAATATAATTTATAAGTGTCAGAAAATAGATTTAAACCAAGTACGTCATAAAAAGGTGGTAAAACTGCCTTTAGAAAAATATAGTCTTTTAGTACATAAAATTTAATTCATTCTTATCTTATGACTAAATTTTTTTTATGAATATTAAATATAAAAATTTAAAATGCAGTTCATACTATTAATTCTCTCTATTTTAATGGCTAGGTCATAACAGTCACTTATTAATAGATCACGATGCATTCAAACTCGGTGTTACGTGCAACGCAAGCTATTAAATTTATTTAAAAAGAAAACATATCGTAAAATATCGGGGTGTTACAATTACTCTCATGAAACTCAAAATTAAACTCATAGAAGAGGGCCATAAATTTCCATTCATCATTGGCTTCCTGAATGGCATGTTCCTGAGTTTTCCAACTCAGCCCATCAGCTACCACATTTCTCTTTCTAGGCATATAGGCAATCTCAAAGTCAAAAGAATGAAGTTATTCGACCCATATTCACTATTTGAGATTAAATTCATGTTTTTTAAATATATATTTGAGGATCATGGGGTCCGTATACACCACAAAGTGCTCACCCAACAGATAGTGTCTCTAGCAACGTAAAGCATTGGAAAAAGCTGATAGCTCAAGGTCATGCATCGGGTAATTACACTTATGAGGTATCAACTAGTGAGACCCTTACAAAATGAATCTATCTTACTACATTATTAATACACCCAACCTGATTCCTGATGCATCATATAAAGCATTATAGCCTCTATCAGTCTCTAGAAGAATCAGAATTAGCATCAAAGTAAGCCTTCCTTTCAACTCCTGAAAGGATTTCTCACACATTTCAGACCAAAAAAACTTCACACCCTTCTTTTTCAGACTAGTAATATGTGAAAAGGTCATGATAATTCTTTTATTAAATGTCTATAATATCCATCCATCCTCAAGAAACTATTTATATCAAACACCTTCTTAGGCTACTCTCAGGAAACCAAAGCACTCACCTTCTCTAGGTCAACTAATACTCTTGATTCTGAGATAATATGACATGAGAAGTGAAATTTTTCAATCTAGAAGTGGCACATAGTGAGATTATCATAAATTTTATGCTCTCTCTATGTATTCAAAATGATCTCAAGATTCCTATAATGGTCTCTATGAGTACGTGAATACACCAAGATATCATCCATAATGACCACGACAAAGGAATCTAGATAGGGGTGGAAAACCCCATTCATCAAGGATATGAAAATGACAAGTGAATTAATAATACCGAATATAATAAAGAGATACTCATATAAACTATGCCTTATTTGTAAAGTCATACATGGTATATATGAAGGCCTGAATCACACCTAATGATAGCCCAATATCAGGTCGATCTTCGAGAATACCCTAGCTCCTCAAAGTTGGTCAAAGATATCATCTATCTAAGGTAATAGATATTATTTCTTAACCATGGGTTGGTTCAACCATTGGTAATATATGTATAAATGAAGGTTTCCATCTGCCTTCTTGGTGAAAATAATGGGTTAACCCCAAGAATAAGTCATGGGTCAGATAAATCCCTTCGATTCTAAATCCTCCAACTATCTCTTGAGCTCTTTTGGATCAGTAGATTCTATCCTGTATGGAGGAATAGATATTGTAGCTTCTCTAATAATAAGATCAATCATAAAATATACCTTTCTCTTAGGAGATAATCTAGAAAAATCATCAGGAAAGACATCCTTGAAACAATCTACCATGGTAGGAAAATTTTTCAGATGTATTCCTTACTCCTCCATAAAAAGAATACCAATCTGGGTGATCACTCCACCAAAAACAAGATGCTCTAGTCCATATCTACTAGCTTTTACATCCCACTCACCCTTGTGAAGATATTTGTTTCCCTCTAGTGATGTAAACAACACCCTATGACGATAGAAGTCCACATAGGCATGATATGGAACTAGTCAATCCATCTCGAGAATGACATTGAAACCTGTCATCTCGAGTATGAAGAGGTCCCATAAGAAGGGATAACTTTCTACCTCAAGGGGATGGTCCTTTCATTGTTTTATGCCCTCAAAACACACTCTCAATGGTGTGTCTAGGGTCATCACACCAAAAAAGTACTAAATTTTCAATTCGAGACTTTCCACGACTGAGAAATAGATAAAAGAATGAGAGGAACCAATATCAAATAAAGAAGATACAATAGTAGAGGCCACTAGAATAGTACCTTGTACTACAGATGGTCATGAAATCTAATCTTCAGGTATTAGCTGTAAAGAATGCATCTGAACTGATTTATGGACCTGTGTTATAGTTGGACTACCCTGAGCAAGTCCGCTCTACTAGAATTGATAATCAGAAGTATGGATTCCATGGCCACAAACTCCACCTCATCCTGCCCTACTGGTGTTCCTCTAACTCCCTACCTGATGTGGCGCAACTAAACCTGCCCCTGAAGGTGGATTTGATGCGGATCCTCTTCCACTAGAAGCATGTCGAAAGTTCTGGTAGAATGTCTGATGATAACCCATATAGCTGCAATAAAAACACTCAAGTGGGTCTCTACCACATTGAGGCTTCAGATTCCCCTTTCTCCCACACTGATGGCATACAACGGAGTTGGAAGTGTGGATACTATGGCTGCCACTGCTCTAATGAGAAACCTCAAGGCTACACTTCCTGTTACCGAAAGAACTACTACCCTGCCTCAGCACTGAACCTCTATTCCCGGTACTATCAGCTTCTCTTAGATTACTCTTAGGGATAATATCTTGATTAATGATCTCAAAAAAGGTAGGTAGGTGAAAACATTCACTTGAAAACAGATGGCATACTTAATCTCATCCTCAAAACATCTCACTCGTGATATCTCATCGCCATTTAGAAGTGGTGCAAAGCATTGTAACTCAATAAAATGTGTTGAATAGTTAATAGTAGACATAGCACCCCGCTCCAAGTGTATGAACTCTCTATCTCGATCATCTCTTAGCATCTAAGAAAATAAGTAATCATAGAATACAATCTAGAAGTCTGCCCAGACCATGCTCTGATGATGACCATCCTAAGTAATCACATCATACCAGTGCTTGGAAGAATCGTATAACATATATGTGGAAAGTTTTACCCTCCTCTCTGGAGGTGTCTCTAGATTCTGAACAATATAAATAATAGAATCTATCCAATACTCAGTGGCCTAAGGACCTCCATCCCCCAAAAATATGGTAGGATGCTACTGTTGGAACTCATGAGTTAGATCAGCCATAGTAGGTGTAGGTCATGAAGCACCCTGCATGGATTGCATCAGACATAGAAAACTCTCACAAAGTTGAGTGTTAGTGCCCAGATCAGGTAAATAAAAAGGTGTCTCATGTGGCACTCTTGGCGGTAAGACTAGTGGCTTAGGGACCACTATCTCTGAAGCATGGTCGTTTCCACCCTCATGGAACACTACTCAAGGATTTTGTGGTGTAATAGATCTAAAAATTCCAATAACAACCTCAAATCAAGATTTGTAAATAGATAGAAGCACTAGCGGAAGAAGATCATAAGAACAAGGGCTCACTGCCCAAGGTATACTACCCTAACTACCTGCTTAGAAGTCCAGAGTATTGGTAAGTGTTCAAGTTTAATTTATAGAGGTTCCATTAGGTGAAGGGTCAACTACACTTTTGCTCATCATTTACTAGCAAACATATCATTTAATAAGTCAAGTTTTAAATTTAAAGTTTTCATTTACTTATATACATATATTAAGGTTTGATTAAATGGATTTTCATTCCCAGTTAATAAAGTCTCATACACTTTATAACTGAAACTGACACCCATCTAATTTTAATTAGTTATATTACATTTGGTCTTAGAATATAACGAGTGATATATAATGGATTTAATCAGAAAATTACTCATTCCACTTCATGAGGGCCCATACACCTCATAAATTGAAAGTGGTAGTCACTCAAACGTAGCCAAAGCCCATCTCATGTAACCAAAGGTGAATAGATTACATGGGTAAAAACTAGCTATTTAGGATACCACCATAAACCTATATAGGGAAACACTATTTAGATTGATGTTGACACTTTAAATAACCAATTCCCTTACCCTGAATAAGATTCTAGTATCACTGTAATATATAACAACCATGGCTCACTCAACAATCATAGACAACACAAGTAATGAAAGCAGTTAAACGCACCTATATGCCATGTCATATACATGGAATGTGAATTCTAGTTGCCTATAATGATGCATGTAACAATTCTCCTTATCGTACTAGGCCAATTTAAATATCAATAAGGCATAAAAAATACCACATTTCATATGCATCACCCAATAGTGGAAGTGTATAAACTATAATAAGAAAAATACAGAAAAAGAATTTCTCATTCCCAGGAAAATTGGTATTTACCCTGAACGTGGGTTAGATACTCCCCCATACATGGCTCAAGACCAAGTTCCAACATATTCCTAATCTCATGTTTATATTCCCAAACAATAAGACAAAAGAAAAGAAAGTGCTTTGATACCACTTTGTGACATCCTGACCCGGGTGCCACTCAGAGGTTCCCTGAGCTGGTGGGCCACATGGCCTCAAATACACCTCCCCATACACCAAAGGTTGCCGACTAGCAGTGAAGGACTATGGTGTGTCCATGGGGAGACTATGATCTCATGTTATACTGGAGCACAAAAAATATAATATAATATAGTAGATGAATAATAATAGCAGAATCATAATAATGAATAAACACAACTGGCAGCAGAAGTAAGTATAATCAACCATCAATAATAATCAACTCAAAAGGTGAATGGTGTCATATACAAAATGATTATGATGTTATGTATCTTCAAAATAGGAAAATAGGTATACATGGAAGTAGACAATACATGCTATATAAAAGAAACAAAAAGACCAAAACTATCCAAGCATCCTGAGCACTATCCTAGTTATCTACTACCAAGCTATATCCTAAATCAAGCAAGCAAAAAAGTTGTCCAAAGTGGGATGTTTCCCCTTATCAACTCTTGTATACATGTAATCTGCTTGGGTACCAATAGCAGCCCAGATAGTATGTGAGATAAATCTCAGTAGACCACCACCAATGACATTTATATAATCCGGTCTATGAATATAAACTGAAATGGTGTGTAGGTATATATAAATGTAAAGCAATTCCAAAAGTAATAACTCATACCTACTTAAGCCTCAGCTAGTAATGTATTTGAACATGAGATCATTTAATTAATTCATTAAAGGTCACTTCATATATATAAGTCGTGTGAGGTGTAACATTATTGAAATTTATATCATGATAATAATAAAAGAGGTTCCAAGGTATAAACAAGGCATCCTTGACCTCAGGGATCAGTTAACTCATAGTAATAACTCATGTTGTTTGGAAAAAGGGGGTCTTAGTGTAATACAGGGAGCAACACCTAAGGTATTCCACTTTAAAATATTCTAACCGAGTCCAAGGATCTCATCCAAGGTAAGAATAGGCTAAAATGAATAGGCCTAATGGGGTGAATCCATAGCTCCATGTGTCTTAAGACATCAAGTTGGATCTAAGGAGTGTGTCCAAGGCATCCTAATATCTAGAAGATAGTGAAGGGATCCTATGGTTTCATGTTGGGAATCCGCTAGTAGAAAAGGACCATGTTCCAAGGTGGGTATCTCCCTTGGAAATCAGCTCCTTGAATCATAATGGCATCCTCTAAGTGCTCAAGTCATTCCCTCATGAATCTAAGGTTGGCTCAAGTCTAACCACTCCCATAAAGATAAAAAGGCCCATATGTAATAGGCACCTTATACTTATTCCATTATTTAATTTAGTCCATACAATACTCATCCCATTTAATAATTCATAAGGCTCATTCCATTACCTTTCATACTAGGTGATAAGGATAAATAAGACATGCAATCATTTTTTACTTTTATCCCATATTTAAGTATTAGGTTCATTCCTTTACCTTTAATAATCATGAAAAGGTGGGATAAGTACATGAAACCAATTACCATTCAATTACAATTAACTAGGACAAGTTATATATATAAATATACTTTCAATTTAACAATTTAAATATTTCTTGATTAATTTGAACACTTACCTTAGGAGAGTCAAGTGATACTATACATGTGCTAGCCATTAATAAATCATTTATTTGATTAAAACACTTACCTTTATTAAGGAAAAGTCTAGCGCACCCAAATGGTGGCATAGGTAAACCCATCATGGGTTAAAAAGGCATAAAATAGGTCAAATACAACTTAGGGTGGATGGAATTAAGGTTCCAACCCATAACGGCATGGATAACACATATAGAAGGGGATCTAGAATATAATCACAGTAGTTAAAAGCATGGAATATGAATTTAATAAGTAACGCCCAGTGAAACCGATATGTGAGTAATAAAAATAGTTTATGAAATGGTGAGTCTTCAATGGATGAGTCATATACCACATACCTAGAGCCTATATCACTCTCCTCATCCAGTATCGGCCCTTAGTTTGGCTTGGATCAGAATAAAATGGAAGAACGGATGAATGCCCTAAAAATAGGGCATATGAGACTGTATCAAAATATCATCATCAAGAGGAATAAAAATGATTAACTAAGCCTAGTTATTATATAATATATCATTTCACATCCAAAGAGATGAATAGAGATTGAATCAGAGTCTGAACGGAAATTTAATCCAAGAACCAAGGTTGGAGGAGGAAAAACTCTCAAAGTTGAAGAACATGGAGCCTCTATCGTTGTAAATAATAAAATAAGAGTGTGGGGTAAGTTAATATATTTTTAATGGAAAAATAGTAATTTCACCCAAAATTTTAGGGTTGCATGGTTTGGCCGCACGGTTAGACAAACCGTACACCAATGGTGTGCACCTCACTGCCTCAAGAGGGGACCTGCACGTTAAGCTACACGGTTTGAGAAATTATATGCCAACCATGTTAGTTGGATCTAATAAAAACTACAGATGATCTACATAGGCATGTGGCCCTAGGAACATGGTTAGGAAAATTCATACACCCTACTTTTCCCTCTAAAATTCTATGCACTGTTAGAAGAGACCGTGTGGGTTGGGGTGCACAGTTTCTACTAACCGTGCGGCCTAGTAGTTTCTTCCACCGACCGAGGTTATGAGCTCCGAACAAGCCATGGACACCTCTGAAACTTCAATGACCTCATTAGGAATCCATAAAATGTCCAAGTTAAATAATTAAACCAAAAAAAATTAAAGGATTTGTACCTCATAGAAAAAACAGGTTTTTACAATGTTGGATTCAACCAATATCGAGCCCTTCCACAATCCATCGATATCCCAAAGGTTACCTCCTAGTGGTTCCATACACACTAATGATACCCATGTCTATTTATTGAGGCATCCAAGGTTCCTAGTGTTCCAATTTTCAAAATAAATTTCAAATCCATGCTCACAATTTTATAAAACATTTTCAAAGCCAAGCCAATCCTCTTCGGTGTTTGAAAACTCATTTCCAAATCAAGAAAATATGTTTTCTAAGAAAACCCCCTTTAAGAACATTTTTCTTTCAAGAAAATATTTCAAAACCACATATCACTTCAAATCAAAGAACAAAATAGAGGAAATTTACAAGAATGATAAGCAATTCATAACATTAACCCATTGTATAGAATCACCTACCTCAAAACGGTATAAACCTAGTTGCCTTTGACAAAAGTGATTGGAAACCATGAGATCAACCTTTAAAAGACAAGGAATGATAAGAAACTGAATAGGATTGATAGAAAACACTATATGATCATGGATCTAAAACCTAACTATATCCAATACATTAGCTGCAACTAGAGGAAAGAAGAACCAGAAGGAACGCTTACTCGAAGAGGTGCACCACAATAACCTTGATGATCGATCGTCGAATAAAGCGATCCAGAATGGTGGAAATAACCGAAAATAGAATAAGTTGAGCTATGGTTCAAGAGAGTAAAGGTTGTAGATGAAATTAAAAATAAATTATTTGAACGACGCCTAAAACCTACATGTCGTGACACTTATATGGCGTGTAATCCCATTACACATTGTGTATTACATGAAGATTGAAATCACTAAAAACGCCTTGCCTTTTTTATAAAAACCCAATTTCTTCCATTACACAATGTTAATATAGTACACAAAAAGTAAATATTTCATTCCCTGAGCCTGTTTCATGGAATATACCTATCGACTATTACACAATGTGTGATGCATTTACATGGCGTGTAATCACCTAGTAGACAGTAGACAACCCATTTTCCAGCAGAAAAATATCCAAGCACCCGGGATGTCCTCCAAACTTGGGGTGAACCCCTCAAATCCATTAACACATTTATAACCAGACTTAATTAATTCAAATAATCATGCATACCTGAACTTTAGGTCATTTTCCCCAACAAAGGATCTTTATCCCTAAGAAGCCCGCAAACGCACCCAAATAAGGATGATAAACAAATCGTAAAAAATGGAGTACCTGAAAAGCATAACAGTGTGTTACAATCTATCCACCATAAAGGCTTTCATACCATAGAAATCCCTCATATTCCTAGACTCAAAAATAGTGAAGGCCACTACTACCTCATCAATAATTCCCTCTCCATCCATAACTCACATTTTTTGTACTTTGCATATAACTTCTCCATTTGAAAAGTTTTTAGCATAGTATTCAAATACTCCCCATGATATTCTTTAATTTTGGAGTATATCAGAATATAATCTATAAAAACTACCACAAACTTGTCGAGGTAATATCTAAAGACTTTTTTCATTAAGTACATAAATATTTCTGGAGCATTAGTGAGTCTGAAGGGCATCGCTATGAACTCATAGTTCCCATACCTTGTTCAAAAGGCATTTTTGGGAATATATTCCTTATTCACCTTTAATTGGTGAAATCCTGACCGAAGTTCCACCTTAGAGTAATACTAGGTCTCACGTAGTTAATCGAAAAATTCATCTATCTATGTCTAGGGATACTTATTCTTTATCATGATTTCTTTGAGTTCATGATAATCAATGTAGAGGTTAATTGACCCATCCTTCTTCTTGATGAATAGGATTATCACATCCCCACGATAAAGCACTTACGCATATAAAATGCTTGTCTAAATTCTCTTTTAACAGCTTATTCATTTATTCCAACTCATTTGTGGTTATTTTTTAGGGATTTTTGGATATATGTAGAGATCTAGGTATAAATTCAATTGATAACTCAACCTCTTAGTCAGGAGGAAGACTAGACAACTCTTTAGGGAATACATTAGTATAATCCCCCACAATGGCCATACCTTCAAGAATGATTATTTAAATTGTATCAATCATTTGGGATAGATATGATTGCTCACAATCCAATAATATCCATGCTTGAGAAGAAGATTCCAAAGGAGATTCATCCTCTGTTTTACACTTGTACAGAATTGTAGGATGACTCTAAATGTGAAGAGTGGTCTTCCTCTCCCAACAGTTGGTTTCAACTTTATACAAGGATAAAAAATTCATGCCCAATATAAAATCAAACTTCACTAAAGGATGTAGGAAAATATTTTTTGGAAGGTTCAGTCCACAAACATTGACCCAGGAGGAGTTATATATTTCGGATGAAATAATTTCTCTATTTTTTATTCTCACATATAGCTCAACCCCATGTTTTGTAGTGGTGTTTGAATAGTTCTACTAAACTTTCAATATATGAAAGAATGTGAAGAACTAAAATCAAAATGTAAGTTTGTTATTATTGAATGAATAACCAGCGTACTTGTTATCACATCATTGTAAATATCCACCTTAGCAGTAGTGATAGAATATGATATTACTTTCTCTCTAGGAATTTGAGGTTGTTATCGTTAATTGTCCTCGAAAAACCCTAGATTGGAGAATTGGTTTTCATAATGCTTGTGTTTCGTGTAGTTGAAATACTGTATAGAAGGCTGAGTATTGATCTACACTTTCTTTTCTTCTTTCGCATTAGCAGGTTTCTTTATTTTTTTGTCACTGATTAGCCTGATGACCCTCTTTTCTACATTTAAAACATATCTCAGTTTCTTTTAGATAGTTTTCAAGATGATTCTTTCCACACTTTTTACATGAGGTATGTTGAGTTTTTTTCCTCCATGGGATCTATCTATCGATCCTCCTGAATTAAACTCTATTTTCCACATTTTATCTTCAGCCCTATGTGACCATTGATATTCTCCAATATCCATTTCAGCCTTAATGGAACAACATACATTCTCTTTATAACTATCAAAGTCTCTAATAACCAAATCTTTTTATAGACTCAACTTTAATCCACAAAATAAGCGATTCACCTTACTTTCAGTGTTCATGAAAAAGTCAAAGGCATGTCATGCAGTCCTTTTGAAGTTTACCTCATACGCCCCGATAGACTCATATTCTATTTGATTAAATTTGAGTAACTCCCTCTTCATTTTAATATGGATAGTTTGAGAAAAATATTTATTGAAACATATTTCCTTGGATCCTTATCATTCCATGGCATAAATATCCTCTTTTAACTTTGTGTTCTTGATCAGTGTCCACCGTTGATCGACTTATCCTTCAAGATGATAGATATCCAACACGAATTTCTCTTGTTTTTAGCATTATAGAATAGAGAATATATTCTCAATGGATTTAATCCATTGTTCCTTGGTTAGGGGATCATATGATATACTAAATATTTGGGGCCTTTTGATCACGTTTTCGATCGTGTCAAATTAGTTGTTTAATTTTGACTAGAATTTCTGCAGTATAGCAGCAACCCTAGGTCATCTCTCGACGGAGCCTTAGATCATTAATTTAAAAAGAGAGTTTTGATTAGGAAAGTATAAGGTGAATGAGGTTTTTTAAATCTTGTGGGTTTGATGATTAAATATGAAAATAGAAAATGAAAGCGATAAAACAATGTAGAGATTAACAGAATTAATTAAGCGTGATCAACCCGGGGTACTCTCATGATGTTTATCCTTCGTCGCTTCATAATATAGGGTTATGATCTTTTAATACATAGTTTTTAACACCTATAACCATAATGTTACTGAGTTTATACTAGGATACCTCCTATGGTTCAGTCAATAACACACAATGATTCACCGGACACCACCGATGATTGGGTGATTTGTGTTTGACTTCATAACTGAAACTCACCAAGGCAACACACGAAGAACTCGATGAACTATCCAGGTTTGTATGTTATTTATTTGTGATACTATTAAATAAATGTAAATGTCCTTGACAGTGCTTATTTGAGTTCAATTGACCAATATGAACCACACAAACACTGCAATTGAAAGGGGGAAAAGGAAGTGGTGAACGGTGTGTGAAACATCACATGAATGGGTACCCCCAAACATGGTCATATGAGTTGAGCAGGACATAACAGTACATAACTCAATAAAATTAAAATATATGATGAATAAAAACAACATACAACCTAGAATTAAAAATATCATTCAATATAATACAAAAATGAAGCTCAGGATTACATCGCGTTCCTCCCCGGGTGATCACAAGGGGTTTAGAAACCCATGGGAGAGGAGGAAGAGAAAGATGTTGAGGTAGAACTTCCCATAGCCTCCAGAACTTCTAGGGATGTTTATAAAACTACTTGGGGACTCCAAAATGGTAGCACCTTGCCTCCTGGCCGAACTTCCAAATGGGAATCCCAAGGTTCCATTTTATAGGAAAATTGGAAGGTGGTTTTAGGCACACTGATTTCTTCAATCCACTTCTACCACGCATTTAGACCAATAGAAACCTGAATATCCCTTTTGAAAAAACTGGAAAGTTGTAGCCCCACTTCCTTAATATCTCCACCGAAAGTTTGGAATCAATTGGACAAGTGGATCTGGATATATGGACAGGTTACAGAACACCGCATTTGACTTTGAGTAGATTTGATTCCTTGGACAGATCAGTTCAGTTGGGCCCCTTTACGGCCAAATTGGGCTTGGATTCCTTCATAAGAGTTGTAGAAAATTATATTTTGTACCAAAAAACAAAATATGATCCCATTTGGATGCACTTAATTTTCTATACAAGCACAACAGTGGACAGGTATTCATGGATCCATGCAATTTTGGCCCATTTTTCTTCCACTTCATCAAGGGCCCTCCAAATCATATCCTCCTACATTGAAATAATAAATACACGTAACATTTTCTATTATAATATTGATTAAAATTAATTAATTTATTCAAACATAAAGTTAAATTTATTATTATATTTGGAATGTTCATTACAAAACTAGTTTAAAACAGCGGTGTAAGGGTGGAATAAAACAGTGAATCGTGGTACGATCACACCCTCACACCTAAACATTTGCACTCCTGGGAAAAGTCACACATCCAAATAAAATTATGCATATATATATTCCCAAAATCATGAATATTTAACATTTGAGAAAATTTTAACTAAAGTAAATTGATCAATGCACGAACCACACCAAGGAGTTATTCCTAGTGAAAATAGAAAAAGATGTCTCATAAATCATGTCATAGTGAAATTCAAAAAGATTCATGATACCAAATTGAGAAAGGAATTCAGAATTCAACCATGACACTAACTATCCATGTGTTTTTATGAAAACCATTCCATGCTATTCTTTCCACTTGCTATCCAATAAATATAGGTTATTTTAACATTTTTCATCTTAAATGATTTTGTCCACAGAACCTACCCTACATCCTTTGCAATCATATTTCAAGAACGACTCACCTAAGCATTCCCAAAAGTCAAACCATAAGATCCCGACCTAGATATCCCCATATGTTTCACATTTCATCACTCCCCTCATTTATTTATTTTTTTTAGAAGTTTTATTTGGAAAAAATCTCACACTCATCTCTCAACCCTTGTTTGATCTCCTCACGACACTAATTGAAATAGTTATAACAAGATCAAAGGTTGAGGAGGAGTGGTTTTTGACCTACCTAAGACACAATCGATTTTTTTTAGGGCTTACAACATTTGAACATTAGGTATACATGCATAGGTCAATATGGTACAGTAATGAAACAGATCGGATAAGGAACGAACGTATGGAAATATCATTTAAAGATGAAAATATTAACCTAACAAATATTTACCTTATATTAATTAAGAAATATTCACACTTTGTGGTTTGGTGAAAAAATTTATGGAGATATTAGTGACACGGTTTTCCCAAAAACTACTCACATGAGGGGCATCAATCATCTTAAAGGTTTCACATAGATACGGTCATTTATATCATTGACAGATTACAAATTCACTAAAAAAATAAAATCACTCCCTGATGTTAAATTCATACAAATATTCTTTTTAGCCTTTGTTGTGGTATTTTTAATTTCCCTAATTTATGGTCACCAAATCATGGAACTTCGAAATTGTTAATGGGGAAAAATGAAAATACCATAAAGAAGGCCAAAAAGAGAAGAAAGAAGAAAATGATGAAAATTCCTAACCCAGGAGTGTATCCACCCCCCACACCTAGAATGTGCAGTGTCCTCACTGAAATAATTGAGAATGTGAGAAGTAAGGATAAAACCTAGTATGTTTTATTGGTATGATGCGTCGAGAAGGTGGATTTCCTCCACCGGATTCTTCAGAAAATCCTCATAGAAGTGTTTCAGTCGCTGTCCATTGACGGTAATACGTCGTCCACTCTGCTCATGCAAAATATGTATTGCACCAAAAGGGTAAACATTAGTAACAGTATAAGGACTGATCCATTGGGAACGAAGCTTACATGGGTGGAGCTTAATCCTGGAATTGTACATAAGGACCTTCTCACCAATATGGAACTTCTGCTGGTGAATCATGTTATCATGAATATACTTTGTCTTCTATTTATAGATCTGGGAGTTTTCATATGCATCACGTCAAATTTCTTCCAACTCTTGAATCTGCAGCTTTCTTTGCTCACCTGCATCTGAAAGGTTCATATTACATTGTTTAACAGCCCAATATGCATGGTGTTCTACCTCCACTGGGAGGTCACAATCCTTTCCAAACACAATTCTATATGGTGAAATTATGATTGGGGTTTTAAAAGCTGTATGGTACGCCCAAAGTGCATCATCCAAGCGCAAACTCCAATCTTTCCTATTGGGTTGTACCGTTTTTTCTAAGATTCGTTTAACTTCCCAATTTGATATTTCTTCTTGTCCATTAGTTTGGGGGTGATATGCAGTGGAGACTTTATGATCAACCCCATATTTACAAAGAAAATTTTTCATGTTGCGATTGCAAAAAAGTGAACCCTTATCACTAATGATGAATCTTGGTAAACCAAACCTACTGAAAATTTGGGACCTCCTAAATCAACAACCACTCAAGAGTCATCGGTTTTGGTGGCCTTTGCTTCCACCCATTTAGATACATATTCAATATCCAATAATATGTACACAAAGACAAATTAATTTGGAAAGGGCCCCATGAAGTCAATGCCCCATGCATCGAAGATCTCACAAAATAACATGGGTTGTTGGGGCATTTCATTCCTCTTCGAGATGTTCCCTGTGAATTGAAAACAACTACATGACTTGAAAAATCTATGGGAATCCCTATATAAAGTTGGCCAATAAATTCCTGAGTCAAGGACCTTTCGAGTTGTATGTTGAGAGAAAAGGTGGCCCCCATAGGCCAAAGTGTGGAAGAAGGTCATAACAGAGGTGAACTCATGGTCAGGGACACACCGATGAACTACTTGGTCACTACAAATTCTCCACAAGTATGGGTCATCCCAAATGTACCAATGAGAATCGTGGTTAAGTCTCTGGGATTGTGAAATGCTGAAATCAGTGGGGACCCTATATGTTGCTAGAAAATTTACAATGTCTGCATACCAGGGGGTAAGGTCCACAACATCACAAAGGTTCTCATGAGGGAAGAATTCTCCAATGGGTAGGGGTGAGTAAAAATGATGGTCCAATGGTGGGGAAATCCTACTAATGTGGTCATCTACCACATTCTCCACTCCTCTCTTATCTCTAATCTCAAGGTCAAACTCCTAGAGGAGGAGCATCCACCAAATGAGGAGGGGCTTGGATTCAGGTTTCTTTAGGAGGAAACGAAGGGCAGCATGATCAGATAAGACGATGATTTTTTACCCGAGAAGATATGAACAGAATTTTTCCAAGGAAAACACAATATAAAGGAGTTCTTTTTCAGTGGTTGTGTAGTTTACCTGGTCAGGGTCAAGGGTACGTGAGGCATACTCAATGACATGAGGAGCCTTCTCAACCCTTTGTGATAAAACTTCCCCAACTGCAAAGTTAGAGGCATCACACATAAGCTCGAAGGGGAGATCCCACCTTAGTGGTTGGATGATGGGAGGTGATGTGAGACTCTTTTTTAGTGAATTGAATGTATCCTCACAATTTTTATCAAACACAAACTCAGAATCTTTTTGCAATAACCGGGACAATGGAAGTGCAATCTTACTAAAGTCTTTAATGAATCAGTGGTAAAAACCAGCATGATCCAAGAAATATCACAACTCACAAACACATTTTGGATATGGAAGGGTTGAAATTAATTCAATTTTAGATTTATCAACTTGAATTACCTTATTTGAAATGACATTCCCAAGAACTATCCCCCGCTCAACCATAAAATGGCATTTCTCATAATTTAAAATAAGATCTTTTTCAATACAGCGGTAGAGGACCAAACCTAGGTGTTCCAAACAATCATCAAAAGAAGATCCATATACTGTGAAATCATCCATAAAGACTTGAAAACAACTCTCAAGGTACTCAGAAAAAATACTCAACATACATCGCGGAAAAGTACCAGGAGCATTACATAGACCGAATGGCATCCTTCTATATGAAAATGTGTTGAATGGATAGGTAAATGTTGTCTTTTTTTGGTCCTCAGGGGATATATGGACTTGGAAATAACCCGAATATCCATCAAGGAAATAATAATGGGACTTACCATCCAATCGTTCTAACATTTGGTCAATGAAAGGTAATGGAAAGTGGTCCTTCCGCGTGGCTTGATTCAGTCGACGGTAGTCAATACAGACTCGCCAACTGTTTTGCACACGTGTTGGAACCAATTAATTCATTTCATTTGACACAACTGCTATTCCTATTTTTTAGGCACAATTTTCACTGGGCTAACCCATTTACTATCAGATATAGGATAAATTATCCCCACAGTAAGTAATTTACTGACTTCCAATTTTACCACTTCAAGGAGAGTGGGATTCAACCGACGTTGAGATTGTATTAAGGGTTTATCCTCATCATCCAAAAGTATATGGTGCATAAAAATAGATGGGATAATCCCGAGAATATTATCCAATGTCCATCCTATTTCCTTTTTACACTCTCTTAAAAGTTTGAGCAGTTTTGATTCCTGTTGTGGAGAGAGGTTATTGGCAATAATGACTGACAATTGGTCAATACCCTCAAGATATGCATATTTTAAATTAGAAGGAAGTTGTTTAAGTTCCAACACTGGTGGTTTATGGATTGAGGGAGTGGATTTAGGGTGAGTGAGGTCTATTAAACTGTCTATCTTCTCATGTTTATTCTCTAAAGATATAGAATCTATAGAAATGAGATTTGCAGAATCATCAACAGTCATGGGTACCTCAGAATGAACACACTCATCAATTAAAACACAAAATTTACACTTTTCAGAACCCACACAACACTCAAATTATGAATCAAAACTCAAATCATCCAAGGGTGAAGAAAACAAAAATAAATCAGAGTTTGGGTTGAGGAGATAATTGTGTGTGTGTGCATCGCTTGAGATCACTTCCATCGAATATATAGGAAGAGTGGAGTGCTCTTCAATGAGGTGTTTCATATCCTTAAGGATGTTAAAACTTACCTTTTCTCCTCCGAATTCCATGGACAGTGTACCATTGTGAACGTTGATGATCATCTTTTCTATTTTTAGGAATGGCCTCCCAAGTATGATAGGAGCATGTCATTGGGTTTGGGTATCTTCCATATCAAGAATGTAGAAATCAGAAGGGAAGATGGGATTCTTCACTCGTACAAGGATGTCCTCAATCACTCCTGTTGGATGCGTTGTACTCTGGTTGTCAAGTTGCACGACAATTCCGGTTGGTTGAATCTCTCCAACCTGTAGAGAAGTATACACGGAGTGAGGCATTACATTAATGGAAGCACCTAAATCTGGCATAGAATTAGAAAAGAAAGTCCCCCCTATGGTACATGGTATTTTGAATGTGCCTGGATCCTTGAATTTGGTTGGCATTTCTGGTTGAATCAAGGCCGAGACATTCCTCCCCAAGTTGACTCTCTCATTCCCCTTCATCCTTTATCTATGGGTGCAAAGTTCTTTAAGAAATTTGGCATAATGGGGAATTTTCTTGACTGCATCCAACAATGGAATATTAACTTGAACTTTTTTAAATGTATCCATTATTTCATTGTCAATATCATTATAAAAGTTTTTCATATATTTAGAGAGTCTTTGAGGGAAAGGAATAGGAATTGATTGTTCATGGGAATCCTTAATGATAATTTTATTGTCATTTTTATTTTGTTTTTCTTTATTGGAATCTTTTATGGGTGGAGAAAGAGTGTTTTCAAGAGGGGGACATACCTGTTTAGTAGAATCAGTATAAGGATAAGCCTCTTTACCACTATGAAGTGTAATTGCACATACATTACCTTTGTCCTTAGGATTGGCAATGGGTTGAGATGGTAGTTGTCCATAACCTTGCATCTTAAGTTAACCGATGGTGTTTTCCAATTGTCCCACTTGAGTTCATAAATCTTGAAATGCTGATTGTGTGGTCTATTGAAACTGGAGGTTCTAGGTTTCCATTTTCTTCACCATATCCTTGAGTATTGGTTTAGATGGGAGGATGAGGATGATTGTTTTGAGAAGTTGAAGGATAAGAAGGTTGCATACCATGGCCTTGTTGATACCAATTCTGTTTGGGGTAGCTTGAGTTTCCTCATTGTCGGTACTGGGGTTGTGCTTGCCATCCTGGATTTAGATTTGGCATGAATTGTTCTTGCTTGAAGGGAGGTTCTTGTTGGAATGGATGCCCTGGGAACACAACTGCACAAGACTCAGATAAATCTTGAAGTTGTGGGCACTGGTCAGAAAAATGAGTGTTATCAGAACAAATACCACAATGTAATGGAATAGAAGTAAAGTGTGAGTTACCTTGTGCTTGAGCTAATTGCCGTAGAAGGGTA
This sequence comes from Viscum album, assembly GCA_963277665.1. Classification (NCBI taxonomy): domain Eukaryota; kingdom Viridiplantae; phylum Streptophyta; class Magnoliopsida; order Santalales; family Viscaceae; genus Viscum; species Viscum album. The sequence continues at coordinate 1,701,538 of OY728146.1, read as the reverse complement.
TGAATCTCATTAAGTTTAGTATCTACCTTTTTTTTCTAGGGCTGAATGACTTACCTCATGAACTCCTCGGGTTGGTGCAATTGCTCGTGTACCAAATTGTTGTGCATTTTGAGCCATGTTGGCTATTAAGTCACGAGCGGCAGAAGGAGTTTTATCAACTAGGGAACCACCAGATGCAACATCAATCATTCCACAATCCATGGGAATAAGTCCCTCATAGAAGTATTGGATTAATAGTTGTTCACTAATCTGGTGGTGGGGGCAGCTTGAGAAAAGTCTTTTGAATCTCTCCCAATATTCATGAAGGGTCTCTCCTTGTGATTGCCTAATTCCACAGATTTCTTTCCTAATTGATGCAGTTTGGGAGGCAGGGAAGAACTTCTCCAAAAATAGTCTTTTTAAGTAATTCTAGCCCCCAATTGTGGTATGCAAATAGTATATCCAATCTTTGGCTACACCATAAAGGGAGAAAGGAAGGTCCCTAAACTTAATTAGGTCCTCAGACACATTTTGGGGTTTCATGGTGGATCAGACTATATGAAACTCTTTGAGATGTTTGTGAGGGTCCTCATTAGGAAGACCATGGAATTTGGGAAGTAGGTGGATGAGGCCTGATCTCAACTCAAATTTGGATGCTTCCTCAGGATATTGGATGTACACATGTTGGTACTCCACATCAGGGGTGGTCAGTTCTTTTAAAGTTCAATTATTTGCAGCCATGTTTTCTTAGGTTTTATTGGGTTCAATTTTGGATTGGTTTAGAACCACTTGAGGCTCCAAAAGGGGTTCCTCAATGTTGCTTGATTGACCTTCTCTAGATGCCTTTATTTGTGTGTGAAGTGACTTTTCAATTTCAGGGTCAAATTCAAGTAGTGTTTCTTTACCAGATCGGGTCATGAAAATAATTTGTGAAGTTTATTTTTTTTAATATGGATAAAATCACTTAAGAAGGGTGAAAAGAGAATATAATGTTATAATATAGAATTATAGAGAGGGGGTGGAAAAGAAGAAGAGATAGAGAGAGATAAAGAACACACCAAAAACAACCAAAAATAAAGACAAAACCCAAAACAAAAACAATAAAATGGGGGTAGGGTATTTAAAGGAGTAATAATTAAGAAGTAAAATAAATAAATAAAAGTAAATAAAGAAAAATAATAATCTTGTATCCCCGTCAATGGAGCCAAAATTTGATCGCATTGTCGAGCGCGTCAAATTAGTTGTTTAATTTTGACTAGAATTTCTACAGTATAGCAGCAACCCTAGGTCGTCTCTCGAAAGAACCTTAGATCGTTAATTTAAAAAGAGGGTTTTGATTATGAAATTATAAGGTGAATGATGTTTTTTAAAACTTTTGGGTTTGATTATTGAAGATGAAAATAGAAAATTAAAGCGATAAAACAGTGTAGAGATTAACAGAATTAATTAAGCGTGATCAACCTGAGGTACTCTCATGATGTTTATCCTTCATCACTTCATGATATAGGGTTATGATCTTTTAATACCTAGTTTTTAACACCTAGAACCATAATGTTGCTAAGTTTATACTAGGATAACTCCTAGAGTTCAGTCAAGAACACGCAATGATTCAACGGACACCGCCGATGATTGGGTGATTTGTGTTTGACTTCATAACCGAAACTCACCAAGGAAACACACGAAGAACTCGATGCGCTGTCCAGGTTTGTATGTTATTTATTTTTGATACCATGAAATAAATTTACATGTCCTTGATAGTGATTATGTGAGTTCAATTGACCAATATGAACCACACAAACACCGCAATTGAAAGGGGGAAAAGGAAGTGGTGAATGGTGTGTGAAACATCACATGAATGGGTACCCCCAAACATAATCATATGAGTTGAGCATGACATACCAGTACATAACTCAATAAAATTAAAATATATGATCTAGAAAAACAACATACAACCTGGAATTAAAAATATCATTCAATATAATATAAAAATGAAGCTCGTGATTACATCGCGTTCCTCCTCGGGTGATCACAAGGGGTTTAGAAACCCATGGGAGAGGAGGAAGAGAAAGATGTTGGGGTAGAACTTCCCATATCCTCCAGAACTTCTAGGGATGTTACAAAGACTCCTTGGGGACTCCAAAATGGCAGCACCTTGCCTCATGGCCGAACTTTCAAATGGGGAGCCCAAGGTGCCATTTTATAGGAAAATTGAAAGGTGGTTTTAGGAACACATATTTCTTCAATCCAATTGTACCACGCGTTTCGACCAATAGACACCTGAATATCCCTTTTGAAAAAACTGGAAAGTTGTATCTCCACTTAATGAATATCTCCACTAAAAGTTTTGCATCAATTGGACAAGTGGATCCAGAGATATGGACATATTACAGAACACCACATTTGACTTTGAGCAGATTTGATTCCTTGGAAAGATAAGTTCGGTTGGGCCCCTTGACGGCCTAATTGGGCTTGAATTACTTCATAAGAGTTGTAGAAAATTATATTTTGTACAAGAACACAAAATATGAGCCTATTTGGATGCACATAATTTTCTATAAAAGTACAACAGTGGACAGGTATTCATGGATCCATGCAATTTTGGCGCATTTTTCTTTCACTCCATCAAGGACCCTCCAAATAATCTCCTCGTACATTGAAATAATAAAGACAAGTAACATTTCCCATTCTAATATTGATTAAAATTAATTAATTGATTCAAAAATAAAGTGAAATTTATTATTATATTTGTAATATTCATTACAAAACTAGTTTAAAACAGCGGTGTAAGGGTGGAATAAAATAGTGAATCGTGGTACGATCACCTTTGTCACATAAAGGACTCAAATAGAGGGTGTTTCACATGATTCGTGTTATTATTCAAAGAATGAGTGATCTAATACAGTACTGACAGGAAGTTCCCAGCTCCCACTCCCATAAGGTTAGACATATCATTAGGGAAATCATCACATTGCCTATCACATTGGTTGATGGCACGATTGCTCCTCTTTTCTATCATTAACTAAAATAAAGGGAAACATGATGAGAATACTCAAAATAAAAATCATATAAAAGTTAAAATATGAAATTATAAGGAATAATTCACAAATGAAAAGTATATCCTAACTTATTAGTCTCTAGGTTTCAATCTAGGTTATCCATGATAATTTCCCTATTAAGTTTTCTAACCTAAGAAACTCTTCAATTCATTCATAATGGTTTGTAAAGAGTTTGTTAATTTCCAAATCATATCCCTCGGGAATGTCAAGACATGTGTGTAGAAAGGACTCTTTATTATTCACTAAGTGATGATCAATTCAAATCCTAATTCACCCTTTTCAGGTTTATTATCCTTATGCACAATTGTGCTAGTGCCATATTCATTTATAGTATCCAGACAGGGATGTAATTACTTTAAAATCACTCACTTTGTAATTTACCAAAATTCCAGAATATTCTCTTATACTTAGACATGTCTCTAGGGTTCTCACTAAAGTGTTCTAGTCCTAATCCCCAAAAATAATTAAAAAATTATTTGATACCAACTACAATGACCCATGCCTTTTACACATATTATTACATGATTTCTAATATAAATATCCAATAATTAAAACCCATATATCATAAGGCCTGGTGTATTTGGAAGACTAGGTTTATAAAACATTACTAATGGAAATAATATCTATACCAACGGTTTTGGGAAAACCGTTGGTATAGTTCACTTATATGGACCTATACCAACGGTTTGGCCAAAACCATTGGTATAGGTCACTAATTTGGACATATACCAACGGTTTGCCCAAAACTGTTGGTATAGGTCAATTATATGGACCTATACCAATGGTTTGTCCAAAATCATTGGTATAGGTCCCAAAATCAAAGAATTTGTACCAACGGTTCTCAAAACCATTGGTATAGACTTATACCAATGGTTTTGAGAACCGTTGGTTTAGATACGTGTATTTTTTATGGAATCTTCTTATAGAGAACATTAAATAAATAAAAATTTAAAATATTTATGACAATACATATATATATATATATTTATGAAATTATGTTCACAAAATTCAAGTTAGGTTATTGGTTAGGTCGTTCAATCATAAACCGGAGGTACTGGGATCAAAACCAACAGAATGCTTATTTTTTGAAATACATATACCAACGGTTTTATGGAACCTTTGGTATATATTTTTCATATTACTTATACCAACAGTTTTGAAAACCGTTGGTATAGACCTATCCCCACGGCTTTCTAGCTAGCGGTTATCCAAACTGTTGGTATAGGATATACCAACGGTTTGGAGGCTTATACTAACGGTTTCAAACCGTTGGTATAGGGTATTTTTATAGTAGTGCATCAAGATGAAACTAAAATAAATAATCTTTATATTATTCTCCATAATGATCTTCTATGTCTCATTGAGCTCCTAAAAATTCATAGGATAACATAGGGAATACATAAAAGAAAGGGGTGAGCTATAAAGTCCAGTAAGGGGATAAACATGATATCAAAGCATGGCATATGAGTTAAAAGACATGACACGATATCATAAAAGAGAAGTATCATGAATAATCACATGAAATCATTACATAAATAATATAAGATCATGGAAATATGGGAATATATAAGTAACATATAACTTGAAATAAACATGATTCAAGTATAACTGTCAAGACAGAATCACATGGTGAAAAGAGTCCCATAATGGATTGGGTTTACTCCCTAATCACATACATAATGTCTCATGAGACAAAAAAATACCCAATGAATTGGAGTGATATCCGGTTGCACCCATCATAACATGTACATGCTTATGTGTGCCACAAAAAGAAATCAATCTTAAGGCATAAACATAAAAATTACCCATGGAAAGAAATGGGTTGAATTTGAGAAATAAAATTATGATATGTATTACCCCATCAAAGGAAGGTAGAATATGCTAGGTATATATGCGAGAGACAAGTATATATTTAATTAATCATTCTATAACATTAAAAAGATAGAAAATGTGAGATAAATAGATAATGATCATAACCCCAAGAAAAAGGGTGGTTCAGAGAGATCTCTTACCTTATGTATGAATCTATTCTACACTTGCACTTAACATCTTGGATAATCAAATTAGTTTACTTAATTACTTAATTTATAATTTTTTCCATCTATACTTGATTTACTAAAATTTTATTATATTCATTTATAATCATTTTAATGAGATATAAAGTTTAATTTTATTGTTCTATGCGTGTTCGTTTCATGGTTCCAAGGTCGGATCACTTGTGGATAATTATTGATGTTCTTATCAAATGATACTAAAACACTAGAAGTATGATGAAATAGTATACATGTACTTTTAGAAATTAGAATCTTCGTAAATACCCATATGTGTTCCGACATAGGGGCAATTATTTTAGTAAAAAAGTTAAAGTTAAATGGTTAGTTCATTTAGCCAGTTTTACCAACCATCAAAAACTAGTTTTGTTCTATTTACAATACTGCAAATTAGGGTTTTAACAGCGCTAGTAAAAGAGTTTTATCAGCACTTCAAAAGTATTGATAATGTGAGAGATGTTAAAAGATGACCTTTAATAGTGCTAAAAATATTGATAAAGGGTTCTTTTATCAGTGATTTATTTTAGCATTGTTAATGGGTGCCTTTAACAGTGCTTTTTTAACACTGTTAAAGGTTGGAATTTAACAGCGCTAAAAAAGATTGTTAAAAAATTGAAAGAAACATTAATTTACCATGCACCCCCAACACCCCCCTTTATCAGCACTTATAGCCCCATTTTTTCAGTGCTTTCCACTACCCATATGTCATCACTCGCCCCACCCCCTTCCTCAGTGCTAGAAGGCTACCCCAAATACCTGTGTGTGCCTGGATTTGATCCCAGGACGTCCCATGTGCGATTGGATGCTCTTTACCACTATGTCATGCATGTTTTGTTGTATATTTAATGACTTTTATATTTATTTGTATTTTTTGAAATGTGTGATATATATATATATATACAATTATATTTATTTAAATATATTATATATTAATATTTATTTATATATATTAGAATATAAATATATATGTGTGTGTGTATGATTATTAATACACACACACATCTGATCTTTCTTGAATTGAAGAAGCAAGTCCTATTAATTCAGGTATTACCTCTGTTGATTACTTAAAGGAATTGGGTCATTCAACTGAAATTCAGGTCACTTCTTCAAACTCATTTTGAGTCCTTGAAGTGTGCACTGAAGTTAATTTGAAACATCAAGAATATATAGTTTAATGTGAAGCCAAGGAGGTAGGGGATGTGAAGACTCATACAGTAGGAGATAAAAAATCCACTTAGGAAAAGGTGGTGTCTCGATCTAAAGCTAACTCTGGATCAGATAGTACTGATGTTGAAACCCTAATTGAACAAGCGAGATCCTAGAGAAAAGGTCGGCACCCAAGAAGTCGAGGACGTGGGCGGGGACATGGAATAATTGACCAAAATCCTATTCAAGAAGAGGAGTGTAAGATTGGTATCAGGATATGGTAGAAGGTAGGTATGTGATGTGGGCTTTATTTTCATTTTTTTCACTTATTTATTCCTTGGATTTATTTTTATCTAATAAAGAGACTTTGCCACTACTTTTTTTAAAAAAAAATACACACACATATGTATATATAAAAATTATATATACATCTTATTACATTTTTATAAGGTAAATAAAATGGATAATTTTTTACTTTAAATAAAATGAATAATTAATATTTATTTTAAATATTTAAAAATACATTTTTACGTAAATATTTTGATATATGTATTTATACAAGTGATTTATTATAAGTAAATATAAGAAAATATGCATATATTTAATTATAAATAAAACTGAATTATGAAAAATGATAAAATTTCAAAACCATAATATCAATGTGAATGTAATCCCTCAGAATAAATTCAGTCTCCACTGAAAATGGGCAAAAATAATCCCTTAAACGGGGTTTAAATTTCATCAAATGTTAAAAAAAGTGGGGTAACCCAACTAAAAACTCAGTTTTAGAGGTCTTATGCACCTTTTTTGGCCTCAAAAAATGTTACTGATCTTTCCTTGGCCACTAGGGTGTAGACCTCGTTGCAAGCTTCAATTTGATATGTGGTAGAGCCCAAACTGACATTCGAATCAAAATTTATGGTTGTTTGAAGTTCGAGTTACGTTTTCAACTTATTTTAGATCTTTTATTAATTTTTTCATTTTTTTATCTTTAAATTTTTATTAAATGACTATTACTCAATAATAATTAGCAAATTATTAATTAAAAATATTTTTTAAAATTATTTCATAGGCCATTTTCACTAAATATCTTACATATTACGTGTAAATGCATATTTAACCTTATCTAAAACATATTTAAAAAATATATATTATATTTATATCAATATAAATATATTTATATTTTAATATATTATTTTTAATGTTTTTTTCTGAAATATACCATTTATCATCACTTTTTTACTAGCGTTGATAATGAGGCTCTCTTTATCATCGCTTTTTTAATATCACTGATAAAGGGGGGTCTTTATCAGCACTTTTTTACCAGCGTTGATAAAAGGCCCCCTTTAACAGCACTTTTCTTAGTATTGTTAAAGACCCCCTTTAACAACGCTTTTTCTATCACCGACAAAGGGTGTCTTTAACAACGTTGTTAAAGCCCTAGCGCTGGATAAACCTAGTTTTATAGTAGTGTTAATATTATGGATATATATTCATTATAGGATGAAAAATAAGTTATAATATACTTATTATTATCTTATTTAACCATAATAATAGTTTTATGACCATCCTTGAAGTCGGTGGAGAAAAACGAAGTATGTTGTTCATTGAGGTAGTGAACCAACTATTTTGTAAACGATGCTTTCCTTTCGAAAATGAAATAAAGGAGGGTAGAAGATGGATATTCCATTAACACAAAATCATTCGAGTATATTTATAATATTGGATTAATTATTTCATTTTGGATTATGGAGGTAATGAGAAGGTATAAGTAGAGAATTTTAAAAGAGACAATTTTAGAATTTTACCTCTTAAATGTCATCTCCTTGAGAAACTCCTTACGACACTTTGGGATTGCGTTTTTTTGGAAGAAAAATACTTTTAGGTACATGGGATGATTGTTGAGGATAAAGTTTGGCAGAACTTTGTCAAGCTTAAAGGCTTATAAGGTGTGAGGATGATGGGTGGTGAGGGATGGTATTTATAAGGGGAGAAGAGGGGAATTTTTAAATATTGTATTCATCAGTTTATTATTTTGGCTCAATATTGTCAATGGTATTGATTATTGAGACTATATACAGAAATAGTGTATGTGAGTCTAAACTAATGAGTTCTTACATCATTCATGACTCAAAAAATCATGTATTCAACTTATAATGTTAAATATCGTATTTTACCGTATTTTACTATTCAAAAAAATTAATTATTTTAGAAAAATACTAAAAATTCATCCTAACCATTTTTCAACATGTAGATTTAAAAAATGAAATTTATTTTCTAAAAAAAATTCTAAATATGAGAAATTTAATTTTTAAATGAAATCCTCATTTATTTTAAAATTATTAGTTTTAATATTATGACCAATTTTTTGACTCTTTGAAAAATTACTTTAAGGTCTCATAAAATAATATTATTATTATAATACAACATAATATTAATTTTTAAACCAATTTTATGAAAATAAAATTTATTTTAAATCATTATATTTGTTATAAAATTCAAATAAACATGTTTGTTTTACAAAATTGTGAACACTTATTTTATAATTTTCAAAACGTCTATTTACTTGTATCATGATATAAATATGTCATATTTCCATTTTATAAGATTCATAAATATTATTTTACCCTTACATAGATGAGGATACTATTTTAACAGTCAGGTCACAATTCCCAACAGTCTGATTACTATTACAATAGTCAGGTTGCTATTTCAACGGTCAAATTACTATTCCAATGATCAAATTTTTGATGGCCATATGGATTATATAATTCCTATAAATACCTCATGTTTCATTCATTCTTCATTCACTTATATTTTGTGTATATTTTTCATTTTCAAAATACATATTAGATTATTAACATTCTACTCATTTCAATAGTGTTTTTCGTGAGTGTGATTATTTTGGTGGATCAAGAAGATCCAAATTTTCATATTTTAGTTATCTTGTTTTATATTTTCTCAAATTGTAATAATTTCAATTCTTATGACCATTTTTATTCTATAAATGTAATGTTCAAATTATTATAATAAAACGTAGTTGGTTTTATCGTGTGGTGTGTGTGCATTGTAATGCATTACTAAATATGACACAATTGTAATAAGAGAAATTTCATTGATAAATTTTTGGGTCGTTACACATACCACTAAACGCTACAGCTTGTAGAACATAATGTCAGATACTTTAATGATCAAACAATCCTTTGCGGCCTTAGCATCTGAAATTGAGAAAACTAGGCACCCCAACCATTGCACTGAGTCACCCTCCCCTGGTTCTATTTCCCCTCTCTCAGTTCACATTCAAGACCTTACTTTTGGATAATGAACAAGAAAGAACAAGTACATAATAAAACACAAATAGAACATACAAGAATAACATACGTGTTATAATGTGTCTCAGACAATATGTCTGGTATCAATGAGAGAACATGAAACATATTTCATTTCATCATAAACAACATTAATTTGAGTTGCAAGGATAATCCCATGCCCTACCCAGATTCATGGAACAGAGCATACTAATGCCTTCCTATGACAAGCTCTTACCGCTAATGCTCTCACTATGAAATCCGCGAGCGAGGGGATGTAATCCCTCTGGTAGCATCTCCCTTTATTGTTGTTGCTTCTAACCATTTACATCCTATCTTTGGATAACGACCCATGGCCTTCATCCCATAAGGTGTTATCTCAGTACTCTGTCCTCTAATGAAATATGTTGCCAAACATACTTCACATGTAGTCCAACACCACTTTATATAGAGGGATCAACTGGTCATTAGATCTCCGCTCACCTACCGATCCTTTTGGAGAAAGTGTCACTTCACTCCAATCTTCACAGATGACCTTCCACACTATCAAAGGAAAACACCGCCTCTGGAACTCCATATCGCTTTTGAAGGCTGCCTCTTCTGTCTGCATCACTTCTTCCTCCGGAATATGATTGGTTCCTCCAAGTGCATGAATCGAGAGTTCCTTCTCTATATTATAAAACTTGGACACCATTGTGATGATTTTTCTAAACTACATATGTCTAGGTGCATTCACTGAATCCACTTAGTTGAATCTACCGGGTTGATGCAAACTGCATCTTCTACTGGATTCACTCAATTTTTTTTATTGAGTTAACCTCCGATGAACTTCTTCTGCTGACTTGAACCAGAACTCCATGGTGAATGTGAATTGTCTTCATCCGGTTTTCCCAAGTTTAATTTCTCGAGACTTAATTTCTAGACGTTTCACACTTAACTATGAAAAAATTCTCACACCAAACCTAACATTAAGTACATCAATGATTGTGCAGTCTCTTGATCAAGACAAAGATCATTTTAGATCACGATAAGATAATGAAGAACTTGTTGGCCCTGAAGTTTCATATCATTGTGTTATAGAATCACTAATATACCTTGTAAATAATAGAAGGGAAATATATCATTTTTTGTGAATTTATTGACCGGGTACAATTCTTCTCCCACTCTCACTGGTAGAAAAAATGTCTCTAGTGACCACAAAAAGTCGTCGTTAAAGGCCTATAGCGACCACCCAGCATCCTCCATTTGGTGGATTCTATAGACTAGGTCAAGGCCACCTATAGCAGTGACCATTTGGTGGTCATTATAGAACAACATATAATTTTCTACAGCGACCGCTATTTAGTGATCGCTATAAACCAACACAGGATCGCTTATAGTGACTGCCAAATGGCGGTCGCTATAGGCTCACTTGACCTTGCCTATAGTGACCGCTATAAATTTTTTAATTTTTTTTAAAAAAAATCGCAACAAAATTAGAAAAAACACCACATTTCAAAAAATACAAAAAATATTTTCAAAATATGTAAAACTGTAGATCCATAAATCTTTTTGTCTCATCATCTTTCAAACTCTACACTCCTCATCGAATAAAAATGCATGACAAATTTTGATAAATGAATTAGTAAAGTAAAAAATATGACAACCAATAATTGAAATTCGATAAAATATTTCCATTAAAACTTAGTACAATAGACCGGAGTTATTTGATTTTGAAAATATATTAATAATTTCTAATCATTTTTTTAAAATTTAAAACCACTTATTTCATCACTCGAAACATACCACACATCCTAATGATGTTTCGTCTACTTTTATACCTCACTAATAATAAAAATATGGTTTTCCAGTGATTTCAAGTCATTATGAGGTCGTTTTCTATATATCTAACCATTAAACGCACGTTTTATTGTTTTATGACACTAAAATTGCCTTTTTCATCATCTCTGGAAAACAGAACCTCCGATTGACATACTGTCTACTACCATTTCATAATCCACTCACTGGTTATTATCATCTAATTTTGAGTCCATTCAGTTGGTTTTGACCCCCCCCCCCCCCCGTGTGTGTTTTTAAAAGGTGTCAAACCTTTAAAAGTTGTATTTTTAGTCGTTCTGGACAGACCGCATGACCGATTGACATGTAGCTTCCTCGTACACATAAAATAATAATAATTAGACAGTTTTCCTATGAATTTATGTAATTATAGGGTAATTTTCTATAGATATGAATGTTAAACATGCGTTTTGGTGTTTTATGACACAAAAAGTGTATTTTCAGTCCTCCTAGGTAAACGACAACTCAGATTGATGTTTTGTTTGCTCGACCATTTCAAAATTAAATCTATATTTTTTATCGTATGATTTCATGGCATCCGAATGTCGTTCAGTTGGTTTTGACCCCCGAATGCACTGTTTTAAAGGGCATCAAACCTTTAAAAACCACATATTTGATTGTTTCGGACAGACTGCTCGTCTGATTGACATGTTCTCTGATCTCACATATCAAGAATAATAATAAGCTGGTTTTCCTTTAAATTTAATTCATTACAATATAATTTTCTATATATTTGGTTTTTAAACACACATTTTGGTGTTTTATGACACTAAAATTATGTTTTCCATAATTTCATACAAATGGAACCTCCGATTGATGTACTATCTTCTCATTCATTTCACAATTCACTCTACAATTTTTGTCCTATGATTTCACACCATTCAGATGATGTTCAGTAGTTTTGACCCCCCGTGTGTTTTTAAAGGGCACCAAACCTTTAAAAACCACATATTTGGTCTTTTCGGACAAACTGTACGTCTGATTGACGTGTCATATCCTCATACATGTCACAAATAATAAAAAGATAGTTTTCTTCTGATTTCATGTCATTCTAGAGTAATTTACTATGGATATAAATGTTAAACACGTGTTTTTGGTGTTTTATGACACTAAAAATGCTTTTTCAATCCTCCCGGGAAAATGTCAGCTCAGATTGATATTTTTTATACTCAAAAATTTCATAATTCACTCTACAATTATTTTTGTCTAATTTCAAGGCATTCAAATGTCATTCGATTGGTTTTGACCCCCAGACACGCCTTTTTAAAGGGCGCCAAACCTTTAAAAATCGCATATTCAGTCATTTTGGACAAACCGCTCATCCGATTGATGTGTCATCTACTCGTACATGTAATGAATAATAATAATATGGTTTTCTTGTGATTTCAAGTCATTATGAGGTTGTTTGCTATATATTTGACTGTTAAATGCACTTTTGGTGTTTTATGACACTAAAATTATGTTTTTCGTCATCTCGGGAAAACAAAACCTCTTATTGATGTACTGTATGCTAAAAAAATTCACAATTCACCCTACAAATTTTTTCCTCATATTTCACAACTCCTTCAGTTGGTTTTGACCCCAACGTGTTTTTAAAGGACATCAAACCTTTAAAAATTGCATATTCAGTCATTCTAGACATACTACACATCTAATCGATGTTTCGTCTCCTCAAAAACAACACAAATAATAATTAGACGATTTTCCTATGATTTTACATAATTTCAAAGTTTCTTTCTATAGATCTAACTGTTAAATGCATGTTTTGGTATTTTATGACACTAAAAGTGTGTTTTAGCTCCTCCTTGGAAAATGTCATCTCAAATTGATGTTCTATCTACTCCACCATTTCAAAATTAACTCTATGGTTGTTTTCATCTGATTTCACAATATTTTGATGTCTTTCGGTTGGTTTTGACCCCCAGACGCACCTTTTTAAAGGGCATTAAACCTTTAAAAACGACATATTTGGTCGTTTCAGGCAGACCGGTCACCTGATTGATGTGTCGTCTGCTCTTACACATCATGAAAAATAATAATATATTTTTTCTCTAGTTTCAAGTCATTCTGAGGTCATTTTCTATATATCTAACTATTAAATACATGTTTTGATATTTTATGACACTAAAATTTTATTTTCCATCAATCCGGGAAAATGGCACCTCTGATTGATATATCATATGCTTGACCATTTCACAATTCACTCTATGGTTTTTTGTCTGATTTCACAGCATTCAGAGGTTGTTCGGTTGGTTTTGACCCCCCAAGTGTTTTTAAAGGGCGTCAAACCTTTAAAAACTGCATATTCAGTCATTCCTGACAGAACGCACATCCGATTGACATGTCGTCTCCTCTTACACGTCAAAAATAATAATTAGACAGTTTTCCTGTAATTTCACATCATTCTAGGGTCATTTTCTATAGATCTGACCATTAAAGGTGTATTTTAGTGTTTTATGACACTAAAAGTGTGTTTTCAGTCCTTCCAGGCAAACTCCAGCTTAGATTGATGTTCCATCTGCACAACCATTTCACAATTCACTCTTTGGTTGTTGTTATCTGATTTCATAACATTTGGATGTCTTTTGGTTTCTTTTAACCCCCAAACGCATCTTTTAAAAGGGTGTCAAACCTTTAAAACCCGCAAATTCGATCGTTCTAGAAAGATCGCTATTCTGATTGACATGTCGTCTATTTTTACACATCAATAATAATAATTATATGGTTTCACTATGATTTCAAGTCATTTTGTGGTCGCTTTCTTTATATATGACTGTTAAACGCACGTTTCGGTGTTCTATGACACTAAAATTGTGTTTTCCGTCATCTCACACAAACAAAACCTCTAATTGATGTACCATCTACTTTTTCATTTCACAATTCACTATACAGTTACTTTTATCTGATTGCATGACATTCGGAATTTGTTCAGTTGGTTTTTACCCCCTGTGTGTTTTTAAAGGGCGTCAAACCCTTAAAACCGCATATTTGTTCATTCTGAGAAAATCACATGTCTGATTGACGTATCGTCTCCTCATACACATCAAAAATAATAATAATACAATTTTCCTATGATTTCAAGTTATTTTGAGGTTGTTTTCTATGAATATGACCGTTAAACGTGCATTTTAGTGTCTTATGACACTGAAAATGTGTTTTCGGTCCTCCCAGCCAAACGCCAGATTGGATTGACATTTCATCTACTAAACCATTTTATAATTCACTCTATATTTTTTTTGTCTGATTTCACATCATTCATATTCCATTCAGTTGGTTTTGACCTCCGAACACACTTTTTAAAAGAGAGTCAAACCTTTAAAAACCGCATATTCAGTCGTTCCGGGTAGACCGCATGTCCAATTGATGTGTCGTCTCCTTATACACGTTGACAATAATAATAAGAAAATTTTCTTATGATATTAAGTCATTTTGAGGTCATTAGTTATGGATCTAACCATTAAATGCGCGTTTTGGTGTTTTATGACATGAAAAGTGTGGTTTTGATCCCCGAGTGAAAACGCTAGCTCAAATTAACGTTTTGTCTGCTTGACTATTTCATAATTCACTATACGGTTGTTTTTTTCTGATTTCACAACATTCATATTTCATTTGGTTGGTTTTGACCCTCAGTCACATCTTTTTAAAAGGCATCAAACCTTTAAAAACCACATATGTAGTATTCTAAACGCAAAGATAAATTAATGACGAGCTTGACTAAAAGAAAATAAGTAGTGTTTGATGAAAACCCACAAGAAATAACATCATTCTTAATGATTGAGATACACGACACTCAAAAAGGAGACTCGAATATGGAGTACATGGTAATATGAGACTTTATAAAAAATAGAAATTGAAAACTTATTTTTAATTTTAAAAGTTGAAGAAGGATCAATGGATCAAGAGGAACAATAGTCATATCCATCATCAAAAAAGTTGAACCCGTTATCGTAGATTAAGAAAATAAGAGGTGAGAAATCCAATATTATACAAATAGCCTTGTTATTCATGGTTTCTCAAAATCATAATTTCTAATAAGAGGAATTTAAAAGAGTTTTCTACTAAACCACTCTTGGAAGTATAGAATGTCATCAATTGGGGAAAAATTCCATGAAAACTCAAGGGTTGAGGGAGTGTAAAATTTATTTATGAATTTTCTAAAATAGAAAATTTAGAGGTTTTATATACTTAGGACGAATTATAAACTTGAATCAATTGGTAGTTTATAAGGTTATAGATGTAAGCCAGCTAAAACTTACAAGTGTTCCAATAGAATTTATAGATAGATCCATCACCTATACATCTAGAGTTACTAATGACAAACTGGTGAGAGCTTTGAGGTAAATTCATCCTTCCAATTTTTTATTTTTGGATATATAGACAGATAAATAAGTGTTGGTAGTTTTAAGAAGTCAATTTTTACCTACTAGGGAAGCATTGGTTGAGATACCCTATTGTAACTGTACCTATCCTTTTGTTAATGAAAAACATATTATCAATGTATTTTATGAATTAGAACATCCACTAGGGTTGGATGACTATTTTTTAGTTTATATAGTAGATCAGGAAGATGAAATTATAGGTAGTCTAAATAGACTGTCAAACTAGTTGACAGATATGAGCCAGATGAACACCAACTCAAGGAATTTGATAATCATGAGTCAATTATAAGGGAGAAATTAGAGGCCCAAAATAAGGGTGTTTTAGGAAGAATTGGATGAAGATATATTGTTTATTCAACCATTTATGAAAAATCAACCCAATCTGTAATTGAAGGCATTTCCATCCATGTTGGAAGGTGATTATTTGGTAAAAAGATGAATTTACCTGTAATTATGTAATTTTATTTGGAAAAGGACCATGCAGAGAAATTTTTTGAGGGCTAAGGAAGATTAAGACTTCCATTTAATTTTTTATTCTATATATTAAATGCATTATTACGTCTATTTTTATGTATAAGATACTCATAGAGGATAAGGATAAGATCACTATGGGATGTAAAAAGGGGCTTATCCATTTGAGCCAAATATATTTGGAGAACTTGGTATAGAATGAAATTATTGAGATATACCTATTCTTAGTCATTATCACACACATATATTCCATACTAGTCAAAAAAGAAAGATTAATTGAAAAACATACAAGATAATAGATAATAATTCAAAATGATTTATCATGATAGTGCATGTGGATGTGTGTATGGAAATAACACCCAAATCCATGGATGGGAAAATCTGTTTTTTCTTATTTATTGATAACTATAGTAGGATTGAGGTGTCGGTGTTTGTTTCTCCTAAATTTGATTTGTTCAGGTGTATTACTCATTAACAAATATTAGTGTAAAAATGCATGGGCTAAAAATTAAAAGATTCTATGCCCACAATTACATGGAGTTTACTAATACTATAGTAGAATATAACTTTGGGAATAATGGGATACAAAATCTTGTTTTACCCGTATGAACTCTATAAAAAATATATTTTTTGAAAGAAATAATTGTATCGTCAATATTTTGGCACTAACAATGCTCTTGAAATGAATCAACCAGAGACATATTGGTAGGATTTAGTTCTTAAATGGGTTTATATCTCTAATAGATCCTCATAATGAATAAATAAATGGAATACCCCCTATGAGGTGTTTTGTGGATATAATCCAACCCTCAAGTAATTTTAAGTTTTCAGAGGTAAATGTATTATTATCTACAAGGAGAATCATTAAAAGTTTAAAGATTCTAGTAAGGAGGGTATTTTACATGGTTATTCATCCATTTTAAATAAATATAAATTCTATAACAAAAGAATTGAAAAATCATCAAAAGACGATATGAAAATGTTATTCTAACGAGTTGAATATCCAAAAAATGACTTGATTCTACTGAAAAATGGTGATGTAACTAAGGAAAGAATATATGTGGGTCTTGTATCATATTCTTCAAATGATGAAACATTTATTAAAATGTCAAAAAAATTATGCATAGATATAGTATTCAGGTCATTAAATTATTGTGACCTTTCAAAATAGGATCATGATTTGATTCAGGGGTGTTCAATACTTATGACCATAAGTCTTCATTTTGACTAATTCATGTAACCAGGATATATTGAATTATTAGTGAATTATCAAAATGAATGAATATTAGTTTCTATGAGAAACACAATTTTAAAATAAATACCCACAATCCTTATGATATACCAGCTTGTATATATTGTACGAATCAGTTCAGAATAGTGTATTCACCAATCAAAAAATAAGCAATTTCACTAATGAGGTTACATGGACTAACTTCTCCCTTGTGTAAAAATAAATGATTTACTATTCATAAGGAATTATTGTTCATATATCTAAAAGAAATAATCAAGGGGAAAAGGATAAGTTATAATATCTTACTGAACTTGAGTTTTCAGCGATGGAGGCCTTTTAGGATAAGAGTGAAGTAAGACCTCCAACAACTCAAAATATTCCAAGAGTAGAGGATGAACATTGAGAATGATATTTGATGAAATATAATAGATTTACTAAATTAAAATTTTGATAAGGTATCTAAATTTAAATGTATATGAAATATCATATCAAAATAGTAGACACTTCAGGGGAATTCATTGTTGTGATGAGGTGGTCAGGCTTACACATTAGGTCACCTATCATCATGACATGAAAAACTATTAAGGATTAATATTGATTAATGTAATATTGTATATTTTTCATTGTCAAAAATGAAAAAAAATGAAAAGAAAAAGGTTCCTAAAGTCCTTGGATCAGGGCTTAAGTGATGCTGCTTTGAACAACTTCATGTCTTCAAAGTCAAAATCAAGTATGAAAAACCCTTATGTAAGTGCAGGTAATGAAATTAAAAATGGTTAAAATGAAGTATCAAATTGATTAATGTCAAAAAAATATAGACAAGAAAATGTACCTAAAATTCAAGGATTAGGGATTAGGTGATGCCCCTTTGAACAACTCGATGCCTTCTAAGTCAAAACCAGGTACGAAAAACCCTAATGCGACTGTGGGAAATGAAATGAAAAATGGTTAAAATGAAGTATAAAATCCTTAAATTGGTATAATATGGAAATTACTAGAACTATTTTAGTGTATGGAGATCAAAAATTGGTCTTGATGGGTATTTATGGGCGGCATCAGCATGGGGATGCGCAGTGCAGACAAGAACGTAGGCTCGACGGGGCTTCAGCAGGTGGGACAACGATGCAGCTACTGCTATTGGGGACACAGACAGGGCTCACTCATGATCTACAATAGACATCATAATTAGGATTCATGGGGATAGCATGGGTAGTTGATGGGATTCCAGCCCGAAGGTCGGACGGTGGAAGGATGATAGATGGCGGAGGGGCGACGGAAGGACGGCAGAAGGATGGTGGACGGCGCAACGTGGGGTGGGTGGGGGTGATCAAGGTCGACTTGGGAGGAGTTGGCGTGAACGAGAGGGAAGGGGACCAAATTTAGGGTGTGGTGGGGGAAAATTAAAGCGACCACCAACTAGCAGTCTCCCATCCCATGAAAACTAATTTTTCTACTAGTCTCGTCGATGTTTTGGTGGTATCAAGCTTATATTAAGATACCTTTAGATATCTATAGATTGAGGGTTGTTTTATTCTAAAAGTTCATAATCAAAACTAGTTGGTTATGTCGATGTTGGGTATTTATTTGATCTATATAAAGTTATATCTAAAACTAAATATTTGTCCACATATGACGGAACTTCCATTTCATGATATTCTGTAAAACAAACCATTTATATGACCTTTTCCAATTATATTGAATTGATTGTGATTCTTGAACCAAGTCAAAAATGTGTTTAGTTGAGATCATTTATTTACTATATAAAAAATAATTGTGTATTATATGTGAGTAATGATAATTATATCATATTATATGAGGATAATGTTATGTGTACAACCCAATTGAGTGGGGGTATATTAAATGCAATAAAACAAAAAAAATCTCTCCAAAAATAATTTTGACTTGTGAACTTCAAAAGAATGATGAAATCAGCATCCAAAAAAATAGAGTTTTGTGATAATTTTAAGGATTTATTCACAAATGCATTACTAATCATGACTTTTAAGAAATTGATTTATAAAAATTAGATGCGAAGACTAAATAATATGTTGTGATTTTATAAGAGGAATTTGGGAATGATGCATTTTTTTTCTTCATCAGGTTTTTTCTTATTAGGTTTTCCTGATAATTTTTTAATGAAACAACACAACATTATATTCAATTACTATGATTTCATTTTTTTTTACCATATAACTTTTTTAATAAAAGATTATATAAAATTTCATGAAATCATTATATCCAATTAGAAGTTTTGTGAAATATTTACTATGTTAATGCTATATTATATTTACTATGATGATGATAAATTTTTATTTCCTAATTTCCCAACAAACCTCCTTGGTGGGAAATACTTATTTATTCCAAACCTTTGATTTTCCGACCATGATCATGTATCACATATATATATATATCACTACGTTAATGATGATTGAAATTTTTTGGGTCACTATGTTTTATTTTTACTTATTTCACATTACTGTATTTCATTATAGATATTCTATTTTACAGTTTGTCAAGTTTTGATTCATCTATGACCAATCATACATTCTGTTTCGAATTTTTTTGCAATTTTAATCCACACTCTAGTGTTTATCAACTAAAGAGAACATGTTGTTTTAATTAAAATGTGGCTGCTTCTTCATGGATCAACATCATCTCTAGTTAACCTTTTAATTAGATATTCCAGTACACCCCTGTGATGAGGACATGTGTCCTATGATATTTTCAGTTTTTGGGTCATTTTTTTAGGCCATTCCACATATTTCAATTTATATATGGGTTTTCCCTTTTGTGAGGCAAGCCCCTGAGATGGATCGAGCTTTGGATGTGATAACTCTGGCAACTACAGTGACAACCAAAAAATATGGAACTAGGACAACAATGACGAGTCTATCTAACCTCAGTGACAACTTCCATGAGTCCAAAAACTTCAACGGTGATGATAAATCCACTAAATGTAGTGTCGCGTTTTCCCCAAGTCTCCTCCAATGCAAAGACGTGGTTCTTCTTCTCCAAGAACTATCCTGACTCTGATAGTGTTTAGTCTCAGTTCTCGTCACTCTTTTTTGTACAAAACAGGCACCAATGGCAGAAGAATGTGGCGTAACTTATCTATTTATACTGAAATATGTATTGGAAAATCTTTATTAAATTTCATCAAAACTAAATGTTATGTTTTTACCATTCCTTTTTAATACATTTATCTGATAAATAGTTTTCTATAAATGTTGTATGTCTATACTTTTCCAATTCTAAAATATGCAATTTCTCTATTTTGAATCCACTAAAACCAGTGCGAAGAGAGGAACAAGAAACTATTTTTCAACTTTACTCATGAAATTTTCATTGGGAGTTCCATTGTAGGTTCCATTGTAATTTTTGGAATCCTTAAACAAACATGTTTTATATTGTACTGTAATTTTTGTAGGTTTGTGGGGGAATTGTTCTATTTTTTCCCACTGGAACGTCCATTGGAGGTTCCACTAGAGGTTCCACTGGAATTTCTGGTGGAACTTCCACTGGAAGCTCCACCGGATATTCCACTGAATCCACTGGAACCTATTCTACCTAATTAAAATTAAAAGCTACCTAAGGAAAAATTCATGTTTTTCTTTCCCACTGGAAGTTTCAGTAGAACTTCTAATCATATTCTACCTTTCAAACCTGTACTGTAATTTTTGGAATCCCCAAAAAATATATTTGTTGTGAAATTTTTATAGGATTTAAAAGTTAATTTCATGTCATTATTTCACACTAAAACTTCCACTCGAGGTTCCATTGGAACTTCCATTGGAGGTTCCACTAGAACTTTCACTAGAGGTTCCACTGAAACTTTCACTAGAATTTATTCTACCCAATTACAGTGAAAACCTATCTTAAGTAAAAATTTGTGTTGTTATTTCCCACTGGAACTTCCATTGGAGAATCCAATGGAAGTTTTATTGGAGCTTCCACTGGACCTTCTAGTCATATTCTACCTTTCAAACCTATAGTGTAATTTTTGGAATCCCCCGAAAAATATTTTTAGTGAAATTTTTATAGGATTCAAAGGTGAATTTAGTGCTCTTCTTTCGCATTGAAACTTCCACTGAAGGCTCCACTAGAACTACCACTGGAGGTTCCACTGGAACTTATAATCCTTTTCAAAAGGGCATGCTGTTATTTCCCACAGGACTTCCAGTGGATCTTCCATTGGAAATTTTAGTCTTATTCTACCTTTCAAACCTATACTATAATTTTTGGATGCAAAAAAAAACAGGTTTCCTATATTGTAGTAAAATTTTGACCGGATTTAGCACAAAATTGTTCTATTCTTTCCTATTGATAGTTTTGTGATTCGCAAGGAAAGGTCTTACTTTTAATTTTTATGTGTTCATTTTAGGTCTAATCTGATATCTTTACAAAGATTTATACAATAAATTAAACCACAATTAAAATAAGGTCATGCAATTTCTTTACGAATTAGTTCTTTTTCGAATATGTTTTAGGCGTTTCTATCCAATACTATTTCAGCATCAGATTGTAAGAAATTCAATAGTTCTGTTTTTATGTACTATATAACTTTGTTCCCTCAACAAATGCTTTTTGATTTCATGAAGTAGAAATACATTTATTTGAAGTTTATGTCCAAAGGATATTTGGAATAACATAAGGTGAAACAGAAATGGAGGAATCATTGTATATATAGAGATTTCAAAAAGGTGTAAAATTATTAAATCAAATGGTAATCAAAACATCTCTTTTAGAGGCTATAATAGGAAATGAAGAAGTGGGTCTTGTTGACACAACAACACTTATATGTTTATATGCATGTGATACGGTATTTTTTCCCACTACAGGTTCTTAATTGAGTTGGGGTTTCATCAATTTTGTGGATATTTTGAGAGACATGAGAACACTAAAGTGGTCTCGTGCAATCCACCAATAGTCGATGAGATTTATTAAAGAATTTCACAAGCAGCACATAAGGATTATAGGGAATACTATTAAATTATTAGTATGAATTAATCTTTATTTTCACTTCTATATATAATTTATTTTTCATAGCATTTTTATTATTGTAGTATTGGTATTATGAAGAAAGTGGAATAGTTAAAGGAAATAAACAAGTTGGCAATCCACCTTTCACAAAATAGAGCTTTTCATATTTTGATGTTGTTGTTAAAAAACTAAAGTTTCAACAACTTGTAGCTGGTGGGGTAAGCCTACCAATTACAGTCTAAAATTAATGATTTTCGCAACCAACGGGTATGTAAAAAGAAAAATATTACAAATAAAAAAACATGAAGAAATTGTTGAGTAGACAACAACCAATAAGGAATGTGGTGTTATCTAGTAAAAAAAGGTGGATGAAAATGATGGAAAAATAAAAGGTCTTAAAAATGAAAATTCAGCATTGAAAAGAAAACTGTAGAAAATGGAAGCAATAGTTAGGAAACAAGCTGAAAAAAATTCAAAAACTGAAGTTGTTGGTAAATTACAACTCCAAAAAAGAGGTAAGAATAAGATAATCTATCATTTTTATAGAGGAAATTACCCCTTATATAAAGGAGGAATATCGGAGAGTGGGTACCAATGAAGCTGAAATACAGGAGATATAACACGTGCAGGAACTTGTTGTGAAAACCAAGCCTCTCCCTGACAGTAGCAAAGTAAAACATCCAGAAATGATTGCTTCTGTAATGAAGGAAAATCGTACAGCAGGTACCAATGAAGTTGGGATCCAGGAAGAGGTAGATCACATTCAAGAACCTGGTAAAAAAACAACACCTCTACCTGAAATAATCCAAATAGAAAAACTAGAAACAAAAACTCATCAAACCTAATCAATGATTAAAAATGAGAAATCAAGATTAAGAAAACAAAATAAATTGGATTCAACATATCTGTATGAAACCCAAACTACAATAAAAAGAGTAGTAGTAGCTCAAACAAAAGCATTAAAGATTCAGATGAATTGGAAAAAACCATCGACATAGAAAGTGTTTCAAATAAACCACAACATAAAAGGGATCTTACCAGGATGGTAGTTATACCAAAATGGGTCAGGTAGAGTTAGTTCCTAAAAAAGACTATGATCACCTTGAGAAAATTTTGTAGTTGGACCCAGCCTAGTATGTTGTTAGGACCAAAGAGAATGACCGCCCCAAATTTAAAGTTTTCTATTAAATTCCCTTTACTTGTATATGTTTTCTTATAAATTATTTTTATTATTATGCAGTGAATATATTTGGGAATCTTAGAACACTTTATATTATATAGCAATGGATGATATTTTCTCTATTTTCAACAAAACCATGAAAAGTAGTAGGGTGAGTATTTAAGTTAACCGAGCTTGCTGTAAACTAATATTCAATTAGTGCGACATCCTCCAATCATTTTTAATGATATCAGATTATAGATTTTTATTATCAGATTATTAAAAATAAGTGTGAAATTGGGAATATGGTTGGAATATTCCCAGATAAATTGACGATTATTACAAGTGCCGCCATGGTGAGTGCATTATTCTCTGTATTCTTTAAGTTTTAAATATATTAATTAATAGTTTGTCTAACTTTATTCATATTTATAGGGCATGATATCTAGGAAAAACCAAAATTTGATAGAGATGTTGGTAGAGAAACCAGTTAAGGATGCAATGTAATTAAATATAAAACTTTTCATCCCCATCAACATAGAAAATATGCATTATAAATTGCTGGTTTTTTATATTTATAGAAAATATTTCAGCCACTATAACTCCATGTAGCCTTAGATAGGTGGTGTTGAACATGATTGTTATCAGAATGATGCTTTAGAAATGGAAAATGTTATCATCTTCAACATGAAATCCATTTCAATATAAACCAACTAAGAGAATTAAATTTTTACAACTTTCAAAAATAATTTATTGAAAAAATCATCAATAAATGGAGCCCTGATTACTTGGACAAGACTGCTCATACGCTCTCGTTCCTAGTGGAAGATACTCCTCAACAAGGGGATGTAACCTTCGATTGTGGAGTAACCATTTACTATCTAATAGAGAAGTTTTAAACTGATCAAGCATATATGAATAAGATAGAATAAGAAGAAATTTCTGACCTATGACTTTATATGGCCCATTGCTTCCTTAACGACCCTGTAAACAACTAGATAGAAAAATCATTTAGAAGCAGGAGTTTCCTCTTGGAAACAATAATGTCAACATTGAGATAAACATTTAAACATCCCGCTTTTATGGCTATGACATCAAACTGGAATTGAAAAGGTTCTCAGGTTCTTAAAGATTTATAAAACCTAGTTTTATAGTTGTTACTAGAAATTGGAATTCAATGTTTTTAGGTTGTGAAACATTTATACAACCTTGTTTTGTAGTTATGAAAGGAAACTGAAATTGAATGTTTGGTTTCTTCTTTATTTAATTTTTTTAGAGTGTTGGACTATAAATTGTGATAATTTTAATTCAAAGGAATAATTTTGGTATCCTTTATTAAATGTGTTTATAAAATTAATTATTGATTCATATTTTTTATTGGGTCGTGATGGAAATGACTTTGGAATTATGTCATGTGATGATAGAAGTTTGTTATTGTCTATTTCTAGGAATCTAGTTTTCTCTAATTATTCACATGCTTTTAGGGTTATATCATTAACATTATAATGCCTTCTTAGTGTGGTAGATGTTTTTTGGTCTGGTTGTTTTGGTTAAATGGATGTTTAGTAATGTTTGTTTTTGTTTATATGGTAAATTTTGATTGTTGTATGTGGAATGTAATTGTTTCATTGGGGGGTTTTGTTTAAATGGTGAGTTTTAAATCTTCCATAGATGTCTAATCATAGAGTTTCTATTTAGGTTGTAAATAGATACTAATGGTGGTTTGTTTTTATTGGTATCAATTTTTCAATATTAGTTATTGTGTGGTCATAATTGTTTAAGTTGTTGGTTGATGGATATTTCATCACTATTATATTATTGGATACTATATTTCTATTTTACCGCTTCAATATCATTGTATTGATGACTTACCAAATGAAATATTTATATTTAAATACTAATATTGATGTTATATTTTTTTTATAGGTATTATTTTGATTTTATATAATGTTGAAGGGAATATTATGAGTTTATGCCTCCAAGGGGAATATTTTTTCCATATTGAGTTTATTAATTTTTCTTTTCTGCATTTATTTACTTAATGATAGAATCTATACTATTGCCGAGTTGTAGGTTTATTGAGTGGATTTGAGTTTTGGTTACATTATTAGAGTGTTCTCAGGGGGAAGTGTTTGCAAAGTTATATTTGTTTGGTGAGTTGTTTTTAAGGTGGGTGAATTATTTGGTTTTGGTTATTGCAATGGGTTGTTTGGAACTAGTTTGCAGGATGCCAATAATGTATCAAATTTGCAGTTTCACTTATTTTATATCAAAATTTTTAATGTATTATATTTTAACATTAAGAGGAACATGGATTCAAAATTCACCATGGATTTTCCATGTTATGATATTTAATATTATTTGTAGGAATTGTTATTTTCATATTTGCAGTATAACGAATGTGATCTTCATTGGTGTCACTTTCACATTTGTATACAACACGTTTACAGTTTTCTAAAATGGTATCCCAATCCATTACAACTTAAACTAGACTATGAATTCTTGCAGCCTATAAATGCTTCAATGCAGTCATTAAAATTTAAAACCACATGTACATGGTCATAATTCAACAAAAAACAACTATCGTCCAATGTTGTCTATAGTGCTTGACCTCTTCCAATGCTATGTCAGTCTACCTCCAAAGTTGAAGTTTCAAATTGTTTGAAACGTCTTCATGAAATAGAGAAACAAAACAATTACAACACTTATAGAAAATAATGCTCCAAAAAATTACATTTAAAACTATTTTTGTAGATTCAACACCAAAATCTGATCTTTCTCGATATGTAATTACCTACGTGTAAAGAAAAATGATATCAGATACCACATTACAATTAAAATACTACTCTTATAAATAAAATGCATCGTAAAATGAAATCATACCATCATCATAGCAATAGAATTTTTTACATTTTTATTAAATTGTGTTTGCTTTCAAAAACCATTGTCTAAAAAGATTTTGATTCTATTTCCCCCTTTCCTATTTTGTTTCCTTTTAAAATAATCCTTTCTTGAAATTGTGTCTGAATTGCCACAACCAGTAATTCTATTTGATGATGTATTTATGGTAGTCAGCTCTTTTGAAAAATTACTTAAATTAGATAAGGCAATGTCATAACCTTCATATGTCTCACAAGACACCATAATCAACTCCATTTTCATTCGTGCTAAATCTTTGTAACATTTTTCTATAATTAATTTTCTATCAATGTTTACTTCAACAGAAGATCCTTTAAACATCACAATATTTCTAGCCATTCAGGTCCACCTCCCTAAAATATACTTTACAAGTAATTATCTCACATCAAGACGATCATAAATTTTTAAAACATGACAATAAAGATACCCAATTGACTCAAACTTTCGACAAGAACATTCAACAGCTTCATTGGAAGCTTCATATGATACACGAAATTGATCTTCGCAGCCAACCATTCCAATAATATAAATGAATTGAACTTCAATTTCAATACATGATATCAGAATACAAGCACCAATCGTTTGACATTAATGTTGAAATAAGTCAAATAACTTGGGTGTATATCTAGTAGAAACCTGACACATCAATGCATGGTAAAGGTAAAGATTACGAGGCAACTTCTCCCGCATCTCAAATTCAGCCTTTATTTTGCGATATCAATTTTTTCCAACAATTGCTCAATAGACACCCGAATATCCCTTTTGAAAAAACTAGAAAGTTTTAGCTCCACTTCCTGACTATCTCTGCCGAAGTTTGGCATCAATTGGACAAGTTGATTCGGAGATATAGACAGGTTACAGAACACCGCATTTGACTTTGAACAGATTTGATTCCTTGGACATCTCAATTCGATTGGACCCCTTTACGACCGAATTGGGCTTGGATTACTTCATAAGAGTTGTATCCCATTATATTTTTTACCATAACACAAAATATGAGCCCATTTGGGTGCATGTAATTTTCTATACAAGCACAACAGTGGACAGTTCTTCATAGATCCATGCAATTTTGGCCCATTTTTCTTCCACTTCATCAAGGGCCCTAAAAATCATATCCTCCTAAATTGAAATAATAAATACAATTAACATTTCCCATTATAATATTGATTAACATTAATTAATTGATTCAAACATAAAGTTCAATTTATTATTATATTTGGAATATTCTTTACAAAACTAGTTTAAAGCAGCGGTGTAAGGGTGGAATAAAACTGTGAATCATGGTAAGATCACACCCCCACAACTAAACATTTGCACTCCTGGGAAAAGTCACACATCCAAATAAAATGATGCATATATATATATTCCCAAAATCATTAAGATTTAACATTTGAGAAAATTTTAATTAAAGTAATGTGATCAATGCATGAACCACGCCAAAGAGTTATTCCTAGTGAAAATAGAAAAAGATGTCTCATAAATCATGTCATAGTGAAATTCAAAAAGATTCATGATACCAAATTGAGAAAGGAATTCAGAAGTCAACCATGACACTAACTCTCCATGTGTGTGTGTGAAAACCATTCCATGCTATTATTTCCACTTGTTATCCAATAAATATAGGTTATTTTAACATTTTTCAGCTTAAATGATTTTGTCCACCGAACCTACCCTACATCCTTTTCAATCATATTTCAAGACCCACTCACTTAAGCATTCCCAGAAGTCAAACCATAAGCTCCCGACCTAGATATCCCCATATGTTGCACATTTCATCATTATCCTCATTTATTTATTTATTTATAAGTTTCATTTGGAACAAATCTTACACTCATATCTCAACCCTTGTTCGATCTCCTCACGACACTAATTGCAATAGTTATAATAAGATCAAAGGTTGAGGAGGAGTGGTTTTTGACATGCCCAAGACACAACCATTTTTTTTTTGAGGGCGTACAACAGTTGGACATTAGGTACACACGCATAGGTCAATCTGGTACAGTAATGAAACAGATCTGATAAGGAATGAACGTATGGAAATATAATTTAAATCTGAAAATATTAACCTAAAATATATTTACCTTATATTAATTAAGAAATATTCACACATTGTGGTTTGG
Organism: Viscum album; assembly: GCA_963277665.1. Lineage (NCBI taxonomy): Eukaryota > Viridiplantae > Streptophyta > Magnoliopsida > Santalales > Viscaceae > Viscum > Viscum album. Next base: position 1,672,903 of record OY728146.1, on the reverse strand, counting down.
TGAAAAAAATTGTGGAGATATTAGTGACACATTTTTTCCAAAAACAACTCACACAAGGGGCATCAATCATCTCAAAGGTTTCACATAGATACAACCATTTATATCATTGACAGAAAACCAATTCACTAAAAAAATCACTCCCTGATGTTAAATTCATACAAATATTCTTTTTAGCCTTCTTTATGGTATTTTTACTTTTCCCCCTTTATGGTCACAAAATCATGGAACTTCAAAATTGTTGATGGGGAAAAATGAAAATACCATAAAGAAGGACAAAAAGAGAAGAAAGGAGAAAATGATGAAAATTCCTAACTAACCCGGGAGTGTATCCACCCCCCACACCTAGAATGTGCAGTTTCCTCACTGAAATAATTGAGAATGTGAGAAGTAAGGATAAAACCTGGTATGTTTTATTGGTATGATGCATCAAGAAGGTGGATTTCCTCCACTGGATTCTTCGGAAAATCCTCATAGAAGTGTTTAAGTTGCTGCCCATTGACGGTAAGACTTCGTCCACTCTGCTCATGCAAAATATGTATTACACCAAAAGGGTAAACATTAGTAACAGTATAAGGACCGAGCCATTGGGAACTAAGCTTACTTGGGTGGAGCTTAAGCCTGGAATTGTGCATGAGGACCTTCTCACCAATATGGAACTTCCGCTAGTGAATCATGCTATCATGAATAGCCTTTGTCTTCTCTTTATAGATCCGAGAGTTCTCATATGCATCACATTGAAATTCTTCCAACTCTTGAATCTACAGCTTTCTTTTCTCACCTGCATCTGAAAGGTTCATATTACATTGTTTAACAGCCCAATATGCATGGTGTTCTACCTCCACTGGGAGGTGACAAGCCTTTCCAAACACAATTCTGTATGGTGACATTCTGATTGGGGTTTCAAAAGTTGTACGGTATTCTAAAAGTGCATCATCCAAGTGCAAACTTCAATCTTTCCTATTGGGTTGTACCGTTTTTTCTAAGATTCGTTTAACTTCCCGATTTGATATTTATGCTTGTCCATTAGTTTGGGGGTGATATGCAGTGGAGACTTTATGATCAACCTCGTATTTACGAAGCAAATTTTTCATGTTTCGATTACAAAAATGTGAACCCTGATCACTAATGATGAATCTTGGTAAACCAAACCTACTAAAAATTTGGGACCTCGCAAAATCAACAACCACTCGATAGTCATCGATCCTGGTGGCCTTTGCATCCACCCATTTAGATACATAGTCAATATCCAATAAAATGTACACAAATCCAAATAAATTTGGAAAAGGCCCCATGAATTCAATGCCCCATGCATCGAAGACCTCACAAAATAACATGGGTTGTTGGGGCATTTCATTCCTCTTGGAGATATTCCCTGTGAATTGAAAACAACTACATGACTTGAAAAATCTATGGGAATCCCTATATAAAGTTGGCTAATAAAGTCCTAAGTTAGGGACCTTTCGAGGTGTATGTTGAGAGAAAAAGTGGCCCCCATAGGCCAAAGTGTGGAAGAAGGTCAAAACAAAGGTAAACTCATGGTCAGGGACACACCGACGAACTACTTGGTCACTACAAATTCTCTACAAGTATGGGTCATCCCAAATGTACCAACGAGAATCGTGCTTAAGTATCTGGGATTGTGAAATGATGAAATTAGTGGGGACCCTAGATGTTGCTAAAAAATTCACAATGTCTGCATACCATGGGGTAAGGTCCACAACATCATAGAGGTTCTCATGAGGGAAGAATTCTCTAATGGGTAGGGGTGAGTCAAAATGATGGTCCAATGGTGGGGAAATCCTACTAATGCGGTCAGCTACCACGTTCTCCGCTCCTCTCTTATCTCTAATCTCAAGGTCAAACTCCTGGAGGAGGAGCATCCACCAAATGAGGCGGGGCTTGGCTTTAGGTTTCTTTAGGAGGAAACGAAGGGCAACATGATTAGAGAAGACGATGATTTTTGACCCGAGAATATATGAATAGAATTTTTCCAAGGAAAACACAATATAAAGGAGTTCTTTTTTAGTGGTTGTGTAGTTTACCTGGGCAGGTTCAAGGGTACGCGAGGCATACACAATGACATGAGAAGCCTTCTCAACCCTTTGTGATAAAACTGCCCCAACTGCAAAGTTAGAGGCATCACACATAAGCTCTAAGGGGAGATCCCACCTTGGTGGTTGGATGATGGGAGGTGATGTGCGACTCTTTTTAGTGAATTGAATGCATCCTCAGAATTTTTATCAAATGCAAAATCAGAATCTTTTTGCAATAACCGAGACAATGGAAGTGCAATCTTACTAAATTCTTCAATGAATCAGCGGTAAAAACCAGCATGACCTAAGAAATATTACACCTCACAAACACATTTTGGATATGTAAGGGTTGAAATTAATTAAATTTTAGATTTATCAACTTTAATTCCCTTATTTGAATTGACATGCCCAAGAACTATCCCCTGATCAACCATAAAATGGCATTTCTCATAATTTAAAACAAGATCTTTTTCAATGCAGTGGTGGGGGACAGAACCTAGGTGTTCCAAAAAATCATCAAAAGAAGATACATATACCATGAAATCATCCATAAAGACTTCCAAACAACTCTCAAGGTACTCAGAAAAAATACTCAACATACATCGTGGAAAAGTACGAGGAGAATTACATAGACCGAATGGCATCCTTCTGTATGAAAATGTGTCGAATGGACAGGTAAATGTTGTCTTTTCTTGGTCCTCAGGGGCTATATAGATTTGGAAATAACTTGAATATCCATCAAGGAAACAATAATGGGACTTACCAGCCAATCGTTCTAACATTTGGTCAATAAAAGGTAATGGAAAGTGATCCTTCTGTGTGGCTTGATTCAGTCGACGGTAGTCAATACAGACTCGCCGACTGTTTTGCACACATGTTGGAACCAATTCATTCCTTTAATTTGACACAACTGTTATTACTATTTTTTAGGCACAATTTTCACTGGGCTAGCCCATTTACTATCAGATATAGGATAAATTATCCCCACAGCAAGTAATTTACCAACTTCCAATTTTACCACTTCAAGGAGAGTGGGATTCAACCGGCATTGAGATTGTCTTACGGGTTTAGCCTCATCATCCAAAAGTATATGGTGCATACAAATAGATGGGATAATCTCGGGAATATAAGCCAATGTCCATCCTGTTTTCTTTTTACACTCTCTCAAAAGTTTGAGCAGTTTTGATTCCTGTTGTGGAGAGAGGTTATTGGAAATAATGACAAGCAATTGGTCAATACCCTAAAGATATGCATATTTTAAATTAGAAGGAAGTTGTTTAAGTTCCAACACCGGTGGTTTATGAATTGAGGGAGGGGATTTAGGGGGAGTGAGGTCCATTAAACTATCTATCTTCTCATGTTTATTCTCTAAAGATAGAGAATCTATATAAATGAGATTTACAGAATCATCAACAGTCATGGGTACCTCAGAATGAACACACTCATAAATTAAAGCACAAAATTTACACTTTTCAAAACCCACACAACACTCAAAACATGAATCAAAACTCAAATCATCAAAGGATGAAGAAAACAAAAATGAATCAGAGTTTGGGTTGAGGAGAGAATTGTGTGTGTGTGCATCGCTTAAGAGCACTTCCATCGAATATATAGGAAGAGTGGAGTGCTCTTCAACGGGGTGTTTCATAGCCTTGAAGATGTTAAAACTTACCTTTTCTCCTCCGAACTCCATGGATAGCGTACCATTGTGAATATTGATGATCGTCTTTGATGTTTTTAGGAATGGCCTCCCAAGTATGATAGGAGCATGTCCTTGGGTTCGGGTATCTTCCATCTCAAGAATGTAGAAATCAGCAGGGAAGATGAGATTCTTCACTCGTACAAGGACATCCTCAATCACTCCTATTGGATGCGTTGTACTCCAGTTGGAAAGTTTCACGACAATTCTGGTTGGTTGAAGCTCTCCAACCTATAGAGAAGTATACACAGAGTGAGGCATTACATTAATGTAAGCACCTGAATCTAGCATAGCATCAGAAAAGAAAGTCTCCCCTATGGTACACGGTATTGTGAATGTTCCCAGATCCTTGAATTTGGTTGGAATTACTGGTTGAATCAAGGCCGAGACATTCCTCCCCAAGTTTACTCTCTCATTCCTCTTCAGCCTTCATTTATGGGTGCAAAGTTCTTTAAGAAATTTGGCATAACGGGGAATTTGCTTGACTGCATCCAACAATGGAATATTAACTTGAACTTTTTAAAATGTATCCATTATTTCATTGTCAGTCTCATTATCAAAGTTTTTATTATATTTAGAGAGTCTTTGAGGTAAAGGAAGAGGAATTGATTGTTCATGGGAATCCTTAATGATAATTTTATTGTCATTTTTTTTTTCTTTATTGGAATCTTTTATGGGTGGAGAAAGAGTGTTTTCAAGAGGGGGACATGCATGTTGAGTAGAATTAGTAGAAGGATAAGCCTCTTTACCACTACGAAGTGTAATTTCACATACATTACCTTTGTCCTTCGGATTGGAAATGGGTTGAGATGGTAGTTGTCCAGAACCTTGCATCTTAAGTTCACCGATGGTGTTCGCCAATTATCCCACTTGAGTTAATAAATCTTGAATTACTGATTGTGTGGTCTGTTGGAACTGGAGGTTCTAGGTTTCCATTTGATTCAACAAATCCTTGAGGATTGGTTCAGATTTGGGAGGAGGAGGAGGATTGTTTTGAGAAGTTTAAGGATAATAAGATTGCATACCTTGGCCTTGTTGATACCAATTCTGCTTGGGGTAGCTTGAGTTTCCTCATTGTCGGTACTGAGGTTGTGCTTGCTACCCTGGATTTGGATTTGGCCTGAATTGTTCTTGCTTGAAGGGAGGTGCTTGTTGGAATAGACGCCCTGGGAACACAACTACACAAGACTCATATGAATCTTGAAGTTGTGGGCACTAGTCAGAAAAATGAGTGTTATCAGAACAAATACCACAATGTAATGGAATAGAAGTAGAGTGAGAGTTACCTTGTGCTTGAGAAAATTGCCTTAGAAGGGTATGAATCTCATCAAGTTTAGTATCTACCTTTTTTTTCAAGGGATGAATGACTTACCTCATGAACTCCTTGGGTTGGTGCAATTGCTCGTGTACCAAATTGTTGTGCATTTTGAGCCATGTTGTCTATTAATTCACGAGCGGAAGAAGGAGTTTTATCAACTAGGGCACCACCAGATGAAGCATCAATCATTCCACGATCCATGGGAATAAGTACCTCATAGAAGTATTGGATTAATATTTGTTCACTAATCTGGTGGTGGGGGCATCTTGAGTAAATTCTTTTGAATCTCTCCCAATATTCATGAAGGGTCTCTCCTTGTGATTGCCTAATTCCACAGATTTCATTCCTAATTGATGCAGTTCGGGAGGTAGGGAAGAACTTCTCCAGAAAGAGTCTTTTTAGGTCATTTCATCCCCCAATTGTGGTAGGCAAATAGTATATCCAATCTTTGGCTACACCATCAAGGGAGAAAGGAAGGGCCCAAAACTTAATTAGGTCCTCAGACTCATTTTGGGGTTTCATGGTGGAGCAGACTATATGAAACTCTTTGAGATGTTTGTGAGGGTCATCATCAGGAAGACCATGGAATTTGGGAAGTAGGTGGATGAGGCCTGATCTTAGCTCAAATTTGGCTGCTTCCTCGGGATATTGGATGTACACATATTGGTACTCCACATCAGGGGTGGTCAGTTCTTTTAAAGTTTGATTATTTGTAGCCATGTTTTCTTGGGTTTGATTAGGTTCAATTTTGGATTGTTTTAGAACCAATTAGGGATCCAAAGGGGGTTCCTCAATGTTACTTGATTGACCTTCTCTATATGCCTTGATTTGTGTGTGAAGTGACTTTTCAATTTCAGGGTCAAATTCAAGTAGTGTTTCTTTACCAGATCGGGTCATGCAAATAATTTGTGAAGTTTGTTTTTTTTTAATATTGATAAAATCACTTGAGAAGGGTGAAAAGAGAATATAATGTTATAATACAGAATTATAGAGTGGTATATGGAGAAGAATAAGAGATAGAGAGAGAGAAAGAACACACAAAAAACAACCAAAAATAAAGACAAAACCCAAAACAAAAATAATAAAATGGGGGTAGGGTATTTAAAGGAGTACTAATTAAGAAGTAAAATAAATAAATAAAAGAAAATAAAGAAAAATAATAATCTTGTATCCCCGTAAATGGCGCCAAAATTTGATCACGTTGTCGAGCACGTCAAATTAGTTGTTTAATTTTGACTAGAATTTCTGCAATATAGCAGCAACCCTAGGTCGTCTCTCGATAGAGTCTTAGATCATTAATTTAAAAAGAGGGTTTTGATTATGAAAGTAAAAGGTGAATGAGGTTTTGTAAAACTTGGGGGTTTTATGATTAAAGATTAAAATAGAAAATAAAAGCGATAAAACAATGTAGAGATTAACAGAATTAATTAAGCGTGATCAACCCGGGGTACTCTCATGATGTTTATCCTTCATCGCTTCATGATATAGGGTTATGATATTTTAATCCCTGGTTTATAACACCTAGAACCAGAATGTTACTAAGTTTATATTAGGATAGCTTCTAGGGTTCAGTCAATAACACGCAATGATTCACCAGACACCGCCGATGATTGGGTGATTTGTGTTTGACTTCATAACCGAAACTCACCAAGGCAACACACGAAGAACTCAATGTGTTGTCCAGGTTTGTATGTTATTTATTTGTGATACCATGAAATAAATTTACATGTCCTTAACAGTGCTTATTTGAGTTCAATTGACCAATATGAACCACACAAACACAGCAATTGAAAGGGGGAAAAGGAAGTGGTGAATGGTGTGTGAAACATCACATGAATGGGTACCCCCAAACATGATCATATGATTTGAGCATGACATACCAGTACATAACTCAATAAAATTAAGATAGATGATGTAGAAAAAAACATACAACCTAGAATTAAAAAGATCATTCAATATAATACAAAAATGAAGTTCGGGATTACATGGCGTTCTGCCCTGGGTGATCACAAGGGGTTTAGAAACCCATGGGAGAGGAGCAAGAGAAAGATGTTGGGGTAGAACTTCTCATATACTCCATAACTTCTAGGGATGTTGAGAAGACTCCTTGGGGACTCCAAAATGGCAACACCTTTCCTCATGGTCTAACTTCCAAATGGGGATCCCAAGGTGTCATTTTATAGGAAAATTGAAAGGTGGTTTTAGGCACACATATTTATTCAATCCACTTGTACCACGAGTTTCGACAAATAGACACACGAATCTCCATTTTGAAAAAACTGGAAAGTTGTAGCTCCACTTCCTGACTATCTCTACCGAAAGTTTGGAATAAATTGGATGAGTGGATCCAGAGATATGGACAGATTACAGAACACCGCATTTGACTTTGAGCAGATTTGATTCCTTGGAAATATCAGTTCGTTTGGGCCCTTTGACGGCCGAATTGGGATTGACTTACTTCATAAGAGTTGTATAAAATTATATTTTGTACCAGAAAAAAAATATGAGCCTATTTGGATGCACATAAATTTCTATACAAGCACAACAGTGGACAGATCTTCATATATCCATGCAATTTTGGCCCATTTTTCTTCCACTTCATCAAGGGCCCTCCAAATCATCTCCTCGTACATTGAAATAATAAAGACAAGTAACATTTCCCATTATAATATTGATTAAAATTAATTAATTGATTCAAAAATAAAGTGAAATTTATTATTATATTTGTAATATTCATTACAAAACTAGTTTAAAACAGCGGTGTAAGGGTGGAATAAAACAGTGAATCGTGGTATGATCACTTTTGTCACATAAAGGACTCAACTAGAGGGTGTTTCACACGATTCATGTTATTATTCAAAGAATGAGTCATATAATAGAGTACAGACAGGAAGTTCCCAGATCCCACTCCCATAAGGTTAGACATATCATTAGGGAAATCATCACATTGCCTATCACATTAGTTGATGGCACGATTGCTCCTATTTCCTATCATTAACTAAAATAAAGGGAAACATGATGAGAATACTCAAACTAAAAATCATATAAAAGGTAAAATATGAAATTATAAGGAATAATTCACAAATGAAAAGTATATCCTAACTTATTAGTCTCTAGGTTTCAATCTAGGTTATCCATGGTAATTTCCCTATTAAGTTTTCTAACCTAACAATCTATTCAATTCCTTCATAATGGTTTGTAAAGAGTTTGTTAATTTCCAAACCATATCCCTCGGGAATGTCAAGACATGTGTGTATAAACGACTCTTTATTATTCACTAAGTGATGATCAATTCAAATCCTAATTCACCCTTTTAAGGTTTATTACCCTTATGCGGAATTATGCTAGAGCCATATTTATTTATAGTATCCATACAAGGATGTAATTACTTGAAAATCACTCACTTTGTAATTTACCAAAATTCCATAATATTCTCTTATACGTAGATATATCCCTAGGGTTCTCACTAAAGTATTCTAGTCCTAATCCCCAAAAATAACTAAACATTTCTCTGATACCAACTACAATGACTCATGCCTTTTACACATACTATTACATGATTTTTAATATAAATATCCAATAATTAAAACCCATAGATCATAAGGCCTAGTGTCTTTGGAATACTAGGTTAATAAAACATTACTACTGGAAATAATATCTATACCAACGGTTTTGGGAAAACCGTTGGTATAGTTCACTTATATGGACCTATACCAACGGTTTGGCCAAAACCATTGGTATAGGTCACTAATTTGGACATATACCAACGATTTGCACAAAACCGTTGGTATAGGTCACTTATATGGACCTATACCAATGGTTTGTCCAAAATCATTGGTATAGGTCCCAAAATCAAAGAATTTGTACCAACGGTTCTCAAAACCGTTGGTATAGACTTATACCAACAGTTTTGAGAACCGTTGGTAGAGATACGTGTATTTTTTATGGAATCTTCTTATAGAGAACATTAAATAAATCAAAATTTAAAATATTTATGATAATAAATATATATATTTATAAAATTATGTTCACAAAAGTCAAGTTAGATTAGTGGTTAGGTCATTCAATCATGAACCGGAGGTATTGGGATCAAAACCAACAGAATGCTTCTTTTTTTAAATACATATACCAATGGTTTTATGGAACCGTTGGTATAGATTTTTCATATTACTTATACCAACGGTTTTGAAAACCGTTGGTATAGACCTATCCCCACGTCTTACTAGCCAACGGTTATCCAAACCGTTGGTATAGGATATACCAACGGTTTGGAGGCCTATACTAATGGTTTCAAACCGTTGGTATATGGTATTTTTCTAGTAATGCATCAAGATGAAACTAAAATAAATAATCTTTATATTATTCTCCATAATGATCTCCTATATCTCATTGAGCTCCTAAAACTGCATAGGATAACATAGGGAATACATAAAAGAAAGTGGTGAGCTATAAAGTCCAGTAAGGGGATAAACATGATATCAAAGCATGGAATATGAGTTAAAAGACATGACACGATATCATAAAAGAAAAGTATCATGAATAATCACATGAAATCATTACATAAATAATATAATATCATGGAAATATGGGAATATATAAGTAACATATAACTTGAAATAAACATGATTCAAGTATAACAGTCAAGACAATATCACATGGTGGAAAGAGTCCCATAATGGATTGGTTTTACTCCCTAATCACATACATAATGTCTCATGAGACAAAAAAATACCCAATAAATTGGAGTGTTATCTGGTTTCACCCATCATAACATGTACATGCTTATGTGTGCCACAAAAGGAAATCAATCTTAAGGCATAAACATAAAAATTACACATGGAAAGAAATGGGTTGCATTTGAGAAATAAACTTATGATACGTATTACCCCATCAAAGGAAGGTAGAATATGTTAGGTATATATGTGAGAGACAAGTATATATTTAATTAATCATTATATAACATTAAAAAGAGATAAAATGTGAGATAAATAGAGAAATATCATAACCCCAAGAAAAAGGGTGGTTCAGAGAGATCCCTTACCTTAGGTCTGAATCTATTCTGCACTTGCACTTAACATCTTGGATAATAAAATTAGTTTAATTAATTACTTAATTCATAATTTTTTCCATCTATACTTGATTTACTATAATTTTATTATATTCATTTATAATCATTTTAATGAGATATAAAGTTTAATTTTATTGTTCTGGGGGTGTTCGTTTCATGGTTCCAAGGTCGGATCACTTGTGGATAATTATTGATGTTCTTATCAAATGAGACTAAAACATGAGAAGTATGATGAAATGGTATACATGTAATTTTAGAAATTATAATTTTCCCAAATACCCATATGTTTCCAACATAGGGGCAATTCTTTTAGTAAAAAAGTTAAAGTTAAATGGTTGGTTCATTTAGCCAGTTTTACCAACCATCACAAACTAGTTTTGTTCTATTTATACTACTGAAAATTGGGGTTTTAATAGCGCTAGTAAAAGGGTTTTATCAGCACTTCAAAATCATTGATAATGCGAGATATGTTAAAAGCTGACCTTTAATAGTGCTAAAAAAATATTGATAAAGGGTACTTTTATCAGTGATTTCTTTTAGCATTGTTAAAGGGTGCCTTTAATAGTGATTTTTTAACACTGTTAAAGGTTTTATTTTAACAGTGCTAAAAAAAACATTGTTAAAAAATTGAAAGAAACATTAATTTACCATGCACCCCCAACACCCCCCCTTTATCAGCGCCTATAGCCCCATTTTTTCAGTGCTTTCAACTACCCATATGTCATCACTTGCCCCACCCCCTTCCTCAGTGCTAGAAGGCTGCCCCAAATACTTGTGTGTGCCTGGATTTGATCTCAGGACCTCCCATGTGTGATTGGATGCTCTTTACCACTATGCCATGCATGTTTTGTTATATATTTAATGACTTTTCTATTTATTTTCATATATTTTGAAATGTGTGATATATATATACAATTATATTTATTTAAATATATTATATGTTAATATTCATTTATATATATTAGAATATAAATATATATGTGTGTGTGTATGATTATTAATACACACACACATATGATCTTTCTCGAATTGAAGAAGCAATTCCTATTAATTCAGGTATTACCTCTGTTGATTACTTAAAGGAATTGGGTCATTCAATTGAAATTCAGGTCACTTCTTCAAACTCATTTTGAGTCCTTGAAGTGTGCACTGAATTTAATTCGAAACATCAATAAGATATAGTTTAATGTGAAGCCAAGGAGGTAGGGGATGTGAAGACCCATATGGTAGGAGATACAAAATCCAATTAGGAAAAGGTGGTGTCTCAATCTAAAGCTGACTCTGGATCAGATAGTACTGATGTTGAAATCCTAATTGAACAAGCGAGATCCTGGAGAAAAGGTCGGCACCCAATAAGTCAACGACGTGGGCGGGGACATGGAAGAATTGACTGGAATTCTATTCAAGAAGAGGAGTGTAAGATTGGTATCAGGATATGGTAGAAGGTAGGTATGTGATGTGGGATTTATTTTCATTTTTTTCACTTATTTATTCCTTGGATTTATTTTTATCTAATAAAGAGACTTTGCCTCTACTTTTTTTAAAAAAAAATACACACACATATGTATATATAAAATTTTTATATACATATTATTACATTTTTATAAGGTAAATAAAATGGATAATTTTTTACTTTAAATAAAATAAATAATTAATATTTATTTTAAATATTTAAAAATACATTTTTACATAAATATGTTGATATATGTATTTATACAAGTGATTTATTATAAGTAAATATAAGAAAATATGCATATATTTAATTATAAATAAAACTGCATTATGAAAAATGATAAAATTTCAAAACCATAATATCTATGTGAATGTAATCCCTCAGAATAAATTCAGTCTCCACTAAAAATGGGAAAAAATACTCCCTTAAACAAGGTTGAAATTTCATCAAATGTTAAAAAAAGTGGGGTACCCCAACTAAAAACTCATTTTTAGAGGTCTTATGCATCTTTTTTGGCCTCAAAAAATTTTACTGATCTTTCCTTGGTCACTAGGGTGTAGACCTCATTACAAGCTTCAATTTGATATGTGGTAGAGCTCAAACTGACATCTGGATCAAAAGTTATGGTTGTTTGAAATTCGAGTTACGTTTTCAACTTATTTTAGATATTTTATTGATTTTTTGATTTTTTTTTATCTTCAAATTGTTTTTAAATGACTATTACTTGATAATAATTAGTAAATTATTAATTAAAAATATTTTTTTAATTATTTTATAGGCCATTTTCACTAAATATCTTACATATTAAGTGTAAAATTCATATTTAACCTTATCTAAAACATATTTAAAAAATATATATTATATTTATACCAATATAAATATATTTATATTTTAATATATTATTTTTAATGATTTTTTTTTGAAATATACCGTTTATCGGCACTTTTTTACTAGGGTTGATAAAGAGGCTCTCTTTATCAGCGCTTTTTTAATATCACTGATAAAGGGGGGTCTTTATCAGCACTTTTTTGCAAGCGTTGATAAAAGGCCCCCTTTAACAACACTTTTCTTAGTATTGTTAAAGACCCCCTTTAACAACGCTTTTTCTAGCACCGACAAAGGGTGTCTTTAACAATGTTGTTAAAGACCTAGCGCTGGATAAACCTAGTTTTATAGTAGTGTTAATATTATGGATATATATTCATTATAGGATGAAAAATAAATTATAATATACTTATTATTATCTTATTTAACCATAATAATATTTTTATGACCATCCTTGAAGTTGGTGGAGAAAAACGAATTATGTTGTTCATTGAGGTAGTGAACCAACTATTTTGTAAACGATGCTTTCCTTTCGAAAATGAAAGAAATGAGGGTAGAAGATGGATATTCCATTAACACAAAATCATTCGAGTATATTTATAATATTGGATTCATTATTTCATGTTGGATTATGGAGGTAATGAGAAGGTATAAGTAGAGAATTTTAAAAGAGACAATTTTAGAATTTTACCTCTTAAATGTCATCTCCTTGAGAAACTCCTTAGGACACTTTGGGATTGCGGTTTTTTGGAAGAACAATACTTTTAGGGACATGGGGTGAGTGTTGAGGAGAAAGTTTAGCAGAACTTTGTCAAGCTTAAAGGCTTATAAGGTGTGAGGGGGATGGTATTTATAAGGGGAGAAAAGGGGTATTTTTAAATATTATATTCATTAGTTTATTATTTTGGCTCAATATTGTCAATGGTATTGATTATTGAGACTATATACAGAAATAGTGTATGTGAGTCTGAAATAATGAGTTCTTACATCATTCATGACTCAAAAATTCATGTATTCAACTTATAATGTTAAATATCGTATTTTACCGTATTTTACTATTCAAAAAAATTAATTATTTTAGAAAAATACTAAAAATTCATCCTAACCATTTTTCAACATGTAGATTTAAAAAATGAAATTTATTTTCTAAAAAAAATTCTAAATATGAGAAATTTAATTTTTAAATGAAATCCTCGTTTATTTTAAAATTATTAGTTTTAATATTATGACCAATTTTTTGACTATTTGAAAAATTACTTAAGGTCTCATAAAATAATATTATTATTATAATACAACATAATATTAATTTTTAAACCAATTTTATGAAAATAAAATTTATTTTAAATCATTATATTTGTTATAAAATTCAAATAAAACATGTTTGTTTTACAAAATTGTGAACACTTATTTTATAATTTTGAAAACATCTATTTACTTGTATCATGATATAAATATGTCATATTTCAATTTTATAGTATTCATAAATATTATTTTACACTTACATAGATAGGGATACTATTTTAACAGTCAGGTCACTATTCCCAACAGTCTGATTACTATTACAATAGTCAGGTTTCTATTTCAACGGTCAAATTACTATTCCAATGATCAAATTTGTAATGGCCATATGGGTTATCTAATTCCTATAAATACCTCATGTTTCATTCATTCTTCATTCACTTATATTTTGTGTATATTTTTCATTTTCAAAATACATATTAGATTATTAACATTTTACTCATTTCTATAGTGTTTTTCGTGAGTGCGATTATTTTGGTGGATCGAGAAGATCCAAATTTTCATATTTTAGTTATCTTGTTTTATATTTTTTCAAATTGTAATACTCTCAATTATTATGACCATTTTTATTCTCTAAATTTAATGTTCAAATTATTATAATAAAACATAGTTGGTTTTATCATGTGGTGTGTGTGCATTGTAATGCATTACTAAATATGAAAAAATTGTAATAAGAGAAATTTCATTGATAAATTTTTGGGTCGTTACACATACCACCAGACGCTACAGCTTGTTAAACATAATGTCGGATACTTTAATGATCAAACAATCCTCTGCGGCCTTAGCATCTGAAATTGAGAAAACTAGGCACCCCAACCATTGCACTGAGTCACCCTCCCCTGGTTCTGGTTCCCCTCTCTCAGTTCACATTCAAGACCTTACTTTTGGATAATGAACAAGAAAGAACAAGCACATAATAAAACACAAATAGAACATGCAAGCATGACATACATGTTATAATGTGGCTCAGACAGTATGTCCTGCATCAATGAGAGAACATGCAACATATTTCATTTCATCATGAACAACATTAATTTGAGTTGTAAGGATAAGCCCATGCCCTAACTAGATTCATGGAACAGAGTATACCAATGCCTTCCTATGACAAGCTCTTACCGCTAGTTCTCTCACTATGAAATCCGCGAGCGAGGGGATGTAATCCCTCTGGTAGCATCTCCTTTTATTGTTGTTGCTTCTAACCATTTACATCCTATCTTTGGATAATGACCCATGGCCTCCAGCCCTAAGGCTTACATCCCATAAGGTGTTATCTCAGTACTCTGTCCTCTAATGAAATATGTAGCCAAACATACTTCACATGTAGTCCAACCCCACTTTATATAGAGGGCTCAACTGGTCATTCGATCTCCGCTCACCTACCGATCCTTTCGGAGAAAGTGTCACTTCAATCCAATATTCACGGATGACCTTCCACACTATCAAAGGAAAAAACCGCCTCCACTAGTGGAACCAGTGAATGGTGCAAGATTTCGTACTTCTATCACTGCCTCTGGAACTCCATATCGCTTTTGAAGGCTGCCTCTTCTGTCTGCATCACTTCTTCCTCCGGAATATGATTGGTTCCTCCAAGTGCATGCATCGAGAGTTCCTTCTCTATATTATAAAACTGGGACATCATTGTGATGCTTTTTCTAAACTACATATGTCTAGGTGCATTCACTGAATCCACTCAGTTGCATCTACCGGGTTGATGCCAACTGCATCTTCTGCTGGATTCACTCAATTGTTTTTATTAAGTTAACCTCCGATGAACTTCTTCTGCTGACTTGAACCAGAACTCCATGATGAATGTGAATTGTCTTCATCTGGTTTTCCCAAGTTTAATTTCTCGATACTTAATTTCTAGACTTTTCACACTTAAATATGAAAAAATTCTCACACCAAACCTAACATTAAGTACATCTATGATTGTGCAGTCTCTTGATCAAGACAAAGATCATTTTAGATCACGATAAGATAATGAAGAACTTGTTGGCCCTGAAGTTTCATATCATAGTGTTATAAAATCACTAATATACTTTGTAAATAATACAAGGGAAATATATCATTTTTTGTGAATTTATTGACCGGGTACAATTCTTCTCCCACTCTCACTGGTAGAAAAAAGGTCGGTAGTGACCGCCAAAAGCCGTCGTTAAAGGCCTATAGCGACCACCCAGCATCCTCTATTTGGTGGATTATATAGACTAGGTCAAGGCCACCTATAGCAGTGGCCATTTTGTGGTTGTTATAGAACAACACAAAATTTTCTACAGCGACTGCTATTTAGTGAACGCTATAAACCAACACAGGATCGCTTATAGTGACTGCCAAATGGCGGTCGCTATAGGCTCACTTGACCTTGCCTATAATGACCGCTAAATGGAGACCGCTATAATTTTTTTAATTTTTTTTTTAAAAAATCAAAACACAATTAGAAAAAACACCACATTTCAAAAAATACAATAAATATTTTCAAAATATGTAAAACCGTAGATCCATAAATTTTTTTGTCTCATCATCTTTCAAACTCCACACTCATCATCGAATAAAACTGCATGACAAATTTTGATAAATTAATTAGTAAAGTAAAAAATATGACAACCAATAATTAAAATTCGATAAAATATTTCAATTAAAACTTAGTACAATAGACCGGAGTTATTTGATTTTGAAAATATATTAATAATTTCTAATCATTTTTTTAAAATTTAAAACCACTTATTTCATCACTTGAAACATACCACACATCCTAATGACGTTTCGTCTACTTTTATACCTCAAGAATAATAAAAATATGGTTTTCCAGTGATTTCAAGTCATTCTAAGTTCGTTTTCTATATATCTAACCATTAAAGGCACGTTTTAGTGTTTTATGACACTAAAACTGCCTTTTTCATCATCTCTGGAAAAAGACACCTCTGATTAACATACTATCTACTACCATTTCATAATCCACTCACTGGTT
Organism: Viscum album; assembly: GCA_963277665.1. Classification (NCBI taxonomy): domain Eukaryota; kingdom Viridiplantae; phylum Streptophyta; class Magnoliopsida; order Santalales; family Viscaceae; genus Viscum; species Viscum album. The sequence continues at coordinate 1,656,240 of OY728146.1, read as the reverse complement.
ATTTTCATATAATTTTGAGTCCATTCAGTTGGTTTTGACCCCCCCCCCCCCCCCGTGTGTTTTTAAAGGATGGCAAACCTTTAAAAACCTTATTTTTAGTCGTTCTGGACAGACCGCATGACCGATTGACATGTTGTTTCCTTGTACACATCAAAAATAATAATTAGACAGTTTTCCTATGAATTCATGTCATTCTATGGTAATTTTCTATAGATATGAATGTTAAACACGTGTTTTGGTGTTTTATGACACAAAAAGTGTGTTTTCAGTCCTCCCAAGTAAACGAAAACTTAGATTGATGTTTTGTTTGCTCGACCGTTTCAAAATTCAATCTATATTTGTTATCGTCTGATTTCATGGAATCCGGATGTCGTTCAGTTGGTTTTGACCCCCAAATGCACTGTTTTAAAGGGCATCAAACCTTTAAAAACCACATATTTGATCGTTTCGGACAGACTGCTCGTCTGATTGACATGTTCTCTAATCTCACATATCAATAATAATAATAATATGGTTTTCCTTTAAATTTAAGTCATTACAATATAATTTTCTATATATTTGGTTTTTAAACACACATTTTGGTGTTTTATGACACTAAAATTGTGTTTTCCATAATTTCAGACAAATTGAACCTCCGATTGATGTACTATCTTCTCATTCATTTCACAATTCACTCTACAATTTTTGTCCTATGATTTCACAGCATTCAGGTGATGTTCAGTATTTTTGACCCTTCATGTGTTTTTAAAGGGCACCAAACCTTTAAAAACCACATATTTGGTCTTTTCGGACAAACCGTACGTCTGATTGACATGTCATATCCTCATACATGTCACAAATAATAAAAAGACAGTTTTCCTCTGATTCCATGTCATTATAGAGTCATTTACTATGGATCTAAATGTTAAACACGTGTTTTTGGTGTTTTATGACACTAAAAATGCTTTTTCAATCCTCCCGGGAAAACGCCAGCTCAGATTGATATTTTTTATACTAAAAAATTTCATAATTCACTCTACGATTATTGTTGTCTAATTTCAAGACATTCGAATGTTTTTCGATTGGTTTTGACCCCCAGACACGCCTTTTTAAAGGGCGCCAAACCTTTAAAAATCGCATATTCAGTCATTTCGGACAGACCGCTCATCTGATTGACGTGTCATCTACTCGTACATGTAATGAATAATAATAAGATGGTTTTCTTGTGATTTCAAGTCATTTTGAGGTTGTTTGATATATATTTGACTGTTAAATGCACTTTTGGTGTTTTATGACACTAAAATTATGTTTTTCGTCATCTCGGGAAAACAAAACCTCCAATTGATGTACTGTATGCTAAAAAATTTCACAATTCACTCTATAATTTTTTTCCTCATATTTCACGACTCGTTCAGTTAGTTTTGACCCCTACGTGTTTTTAAAGGACGTCAAACCTTTAAAAATTGTATATTCATTCATTCCAGACATACTGCACATCTAATTGATGTTTTGTCTCCTCGCAAACATCACAAATAATAATTAGTCTATTTTCCTCTGATTTTACATCATTTCAAAGTTTCTTTCTATAGATCTAACCGTTAAATGCGTGTTTTGGTTTTTTATGACACTAAAAGTGTGTTTTAGGTCCTCCTAGGAAAATTCCATCTCAAATTGATGGTATATCTACTCCACCATTTCAAAATTAACTCTATGGTTGTCTTCATCTGATTTCACAATATTCTGATGTCGTTCGGTTGGTTTTAACCCCCAGACGCACCTTTTTAAAGGGCATTAAACCTTTAAAATGACATATTTGGTCGTTTTGGGCAGACCGATCACCTGATTGATGTGTCGTCTACTCTTACACATCATGAAAAATAATAATATAGTTTTCCTATAATTTCAAGTCGTTTTGAGGTCATTTTCAATATATATGACTGTTAAATGCATGTTTTGATGTTTTATGACATTAAAAGTTTGTTTTCCATCAACATGGGAAAATGGAACCTCTGATTGACATATCGTATGCTCGACCATTACACAATTCACTCTATGGTTTTTTGTCTGATTTCATGGCATTCAGAGGTTGTTCGGTTGGTTTTGACCCCCCAAGTGTTTTTAAAGGGCGTCAAACCTTTAAAATTTGCATATCCAGTTGTTCCGGACAGAACGCACATCCAATTGACATGTCGTCTCCTCTTACACGTCAAAAATAATAATTGGACAGTTTTCCTGTAATTTCACATCATTCTAGGGTCATTTTCTATAGATCTGACCATTAAAGGTGTGTTTTACTGTTTTATGACACTAAAAGTGTGTTTTCAGTCCTTCCAGGCAAACTCCAGCTTAGATTGGCGTTCTATCTGCACAACCATTTCACAATTCACTCTTTGGTTTTTTTATCTGATTTCATAGCATTTGGATGTCTTTTGGTTGCTTTTAACCCCCAAACGCATCATTTAAAAGGGTGCCAAACCTTAAAAAACCACAAATTCGATTGTTCTAGGAAGATCGTTAGTCTGATTGACATGTTGTCTATTTTTACAGATCAAGATTAATAATTATATGGTTTCACTATTATTTCAAGTCATTATGTGGTCGTTTTCTTTATATATGATTGTTAAATGCACGTTTCGGTGTTTTATGACACTAAAATTGTGTTTTCCATCATCTCACGCAAACAAAACCTCTGATTGATGTACCATCTACTTGTCCATTTCAAAATTCACTATATAGTTACTTTCATCTGATTTCATGACATTCGGAATTTGTTCAGTTGGTTTTTACCCCCTGTGTGTTTTTAAACGGCATCAAACCCTTAAAACCACATATTTGGTCATTCTGAGAAAATCACATGTCTGATTGACGTATCGTCTCCTCATACACGTCAAAAATAATAATAATACGATTTTTCTATGATTTCAAGTTATTTTGAGGTTGTTTTCTATGAATATGACCGTTAAACGTGCATTTTAGTGTCTTATGACACTGAAAATGTGTTTTCGGTCCTCCCAGCCAAACGCCAGATCGGATTGAAATTTCATCTACTCAACCATTTTATAATTCACTCTATATTTTTTTGTCTGATTTCACGTCATTTGGATTCCATTCAGTTTTTTTTGACCTCTGGACACACTTTTTAAAAGAGTGTCAAACCTTTAAAAACCGCAGATTCGGTCGTTTCGGGTAGACCGCATGTCCAATTGATGTGTCATCTCCTTGTACACATTAAAAATAATAATAATAAAGTTTTCTTATGATATTAAGTCATTTAGAGGTCGTTTGTTATGGATCTAACCATTAAACGCGCGTTTTGGTGTTTTATGACATGAAAAGTGTGCTTTCAATCCTCGAGTGAAAACGCTAGCTCAAATTAACGTTTTGTCTACTTGACTATTTCATAATTCACTCTACGGTTGTTGTTTTTCTGATTTCACAACATTCAGATGTCATTTGGCTGGTTTTGACCCTCAGTCACATCTTTTTAAAAGGCATCAAACCTTTAAAAACCACATATGTAGTATTCTAACCGCAAAGATAAATTAATGATGAGATTGACTAAAAGAAAATAAGTAGTGTTTGATGAAAACCCACAATAAATAAAATCCTTCTTAATGATTGAGATACACGACACTCAAAAAGGAGACTCGAAGATGGAGTACATGGTAATATGAGACTTCATAAAAAAAATTGAAAACTTATTTTCAATTTTGAAAGTTGAAGAAGGATCAATGGATCAAGAGGAACAATAGTCATATCCATCATCAAAAAATTTGAACCCATTATCGTAGATTAAGAAGATAAGAGGTGATAAATCCAATATTATATAAAAAGCCTTCTTATTCATGGTTTCTCAAAATCATAATTTCTAATAAGAGGAAACTAAAAGAGTTTTCTATTGAACCACTCTTGGTAGAATAAAATGTCATCAATCAGGGAAAAATTCTATGAAAAATCAAGGGTTGAGGGAGTGTAAAATTTATTTATGAATTTTCTAAAATAAAAAATTTATAGGTTTTATATACTTAGGATGAATTATAAACTTGAATCAATTGGTAGTTTATAAGGTTCTAGTTGTAAGCCAGCTAAAACTTACAAGTGTTGCAATAGAATTTATAGACAGATCCATCACCTATACATCTAGAGTTACTAATGACAAACTGGTGAGAGCTTTGAGGTAAATTCATCCTTACAATTTTTTAGTTTTGGATATATAGACAGATAAATAAGTGTTGGTAGTTTTAAGAAGTCAATTTTTACCTACTAGGGAAGCATTGGTTGAGATACCTTATTGTAACTGTATCTATCCTTTTGTTAATGAAAAACATATTATAAATTTATTTCATGAATTAGAACATACAATAGTGTTGGATGACTATTTTTTAGTTTATATAGTAGATCAGGAAGATTAAATTATAGGTAGTCTAAATGGGTTGTCAAACTAGTTGACAGATATGAGCCAGATGAACACCAACTCAAGGAATTTGAGAATCATGAGTCAATTCTAAGGGAGAAATTAGAGGCCCAAATTAAGGGTGTTTTAGGAAGAATTGGATGAAGATATATTGGTTATTTAACCATCTATGAAAATCCACCCAATCTGTAATTGAAGGCATTTCCATCCATGTTGGAATGTGATTATTTGGTAAAAAGATGAATTTACCTGTAATTATGTAAATTTATTTGGAAAAGGACCATGTAGAGAAATTTTTTGAGGGATAAGGAATATTAAGACTTCTATTTAATTTTTTATTCTATATATTAAATGAATTATTACATCTCTTTTTATGTATAAGATACTCAGGGAGGATAAGGATAAGATCGCTATGGGATGTAAAAAGGGGCTTATCCATTTGAGCCAAATATATTTGGAGAACTTGGTATAGAATTAAATTCTTGAGATATACCTATTCTTATTCATTATCACACACATATATGCCATACTAGTTAAAAAATAAAGATTGATTGAAAAACATACAAGACAATAGAGAATAATTCAAAATGATTTATCATGATAGTGCATGTGGATGTGTGTTTGGAAATGACACCCAAATCCATAGATGGGAAAATCAATTTTTTCTTATTTATTGATAACTATAGTAGGATTTAAGTGTCGGTGGTTGTTTCTCCTAAATTTGATTTGTTCATGTGCATTACTCTTTAACAAATATTCGTGTAAAAATGCATGGGCTAAAAATTAAAAGATTCTATGCCCACAATGACATGGAGTTTACTAATACTATAGTAGAATATAACTTTGGGAAGAATGGGATACAAAATTTTGTTTTACCCGTATGAACTCTATAAAAAATAGAGTTGTTGAAAGAAAGAATTGTATCGTCAATATTTTGGCACTGACAATGCTCTTGAAATGAATCAACCAGATACATATTGGTAGGATTTAGTTCTTAAATGGGTTTATATCTCTAATATATCCTCATAATGTATAAATAAAGGGAATACCCCAATGAGTTGTTTTGTATATATAATCCAACCCTCAAGTAATTTTAAGTTTTCAAAGGTTAATGTATTATTATCTACAAGGAGAATCATCAAAAGTTTAAATATTCTAGTAAGGAGGGTATTTTACATGGTTATTCATCCATTTGAAATGAATATAAATTCTATAACAAAAGACTTGAAAAATCATCAAAAGACGATATGAAAATGTTATTGTAACGAGTTGAATATCCAAAAAATGACTAGATTCTACTGAAAAACAGTTATGTAACTGAAAAAAGAATCTATGTGGGTCTTGTATCATATGCTCCAAATGATGAAATATTTATTAAAATGTCAAAAAAAAAATATGCATAGATATAGTATTCAAGTAATTAAATTATTGCGACCTTTCAAAATAGGATCATGATTTGATTCAAGGGTGTTCAATACTTATGACCATAAGTCTTCATTTTGACTAATTCATGTAACCAGGAGATATTGAATTATTAGTGAATTATCAAAATGAATGAAGATTAGTTTCTATGAGAAACACAATTTTAAAATGAATACCCACAATCCTGATGATATACCAGCTTGTATATATTGTACGAATCAGTTTGGAATGGTGTATTCACCAATCAAAAAAATAAGCAATTTCACTAATGAGGTTGCGTGGACTAATTGCTCCCTTATAGAAAAATCAATGATTTAATATTCATAAGGAATTATTGTTAATATATCTAAAAGAAATAATCAAGGGGAAAAGGATAAGTTATAATATCTTACTAAACTTGAGTTTTCAGTGATGGAGGCCTTTTAGGATAAGAGTGAAGTGAGACCTCCAACAACTCAAAATCTGCCATGAGTAGAGGATGAACATTGAGAATGAGATTTGATGAAATATAATAGATTTACTAAATTAAAATTTTGATAAGGTATCTAAATTAAAATGTATATGAAATATCATATCAAAATAGTAGACACTTCAGGGGAATCCATTGTTGTGATGAGGTGGTCAGGCTTACGCACTAGGTCACCTATCATCATGGCATGAAAAAATAATAAGGATTAATATTGATTAATGTAATATTGTATATTTTTCATTGTAAAAAATGCTAAAAAATAGAAAAGAAAAGGTACCTAAAGTCCTTGGATTAGGGCTTAAGTGATGTTGCTTTGAACAACTTCATGTCTTCAAAGTCAAAATCAAGTATGAAAAACCCTTATGTAAGTGCAGGTAATGAAATGAAAAATGGTTAAAATGAAGTATAAAATTGATTAATGTAAAAAAAGATAGAAAATAAATGGTACCTAAAATTAAAGGATTAGGGATTAGGTGATTCCCCTTTGAACAACTCGATGCCTTCTGAGTCAAAACCAGGTACGAAAAACCCTAATGCGACTGCAGGAAATGAAATGAAAAATGGTGAAAATGAAGTATAAAATACTTAAATTGGTAGAATAGGGAAATTACTAGAACTATTTTAGTGTATAGAGATCAAAAATTGGTCTTGATGGGTATCTATGGGCGGCATTAGCATGGGGATGCGCAGTGTAGACAAGAACGCAGGCTCGACGGGTCTTCAGCAGGTGGGACAACGATGCAGCTACTGCTATTGGGGACAGAGACAGGGCTCACTGGTGATCTACAATAGAAATCAGAATGAGGATGCATGGTGCTAGTGTGGGAAGTCAATGGGATTTCAGCCCGAATGGTGGATGGTGGAAGGATGATAGATGGAGGAGGGGCGACGGAAGGACAGCAGCAGGATGGCGGACGGCGCAACTTGGGGTGGGTGGGGGTGATCAAGGTCGACTTGGGAGGAGTGGGGGTGAACAAGAGGGAAGGGGACCAAATTTAGGGTGTGGTGGGGGGAAAGTACGGTGACCACCAACTAGCAGTCTCCCATCCCATGAAAACTAATTTTTCTACTAGTGTCGTCGACGTTTTGGTGGTATCAAGATTATATTAAGATACCTTTAAATATCTATATATTTAGGGTTGTTTTATTCTAAAATTTCATAATCAAAACTAGTTGGTTATGTCGATGTTGGGTATTTATTTGATTTGTATAAAGTTATATCTGAAACTAAATATTTGTCCACATATTATGGAACTTCCATTTCATGATATTCTGTAAAAAAAACCATTTCTATGACCTTTTCCAATTATATTGAATTGATTGTGATTCTTGAACCAAGTCAAAAATGTGTTTAGTTGAGATCATTTATTTACTACATCAAAAATAATTGTGGATTATTTGTGAGTAATGATAATTATATCATATTATATGAGGATAATGTTATTTGTACAACCCAATTGAGTGGAGGGTATATTAAATGCAATAAAACAAAACAAATCTCTCCAAAAATAATTTTAACTCGTAAAATTCAAAATAATGATGAAATCATCATCCAAAAAAATAGAGTCTTGTGATAATGTTGCAGATTTATTCACAAATGCATTACTAATCATGACTTTTAAGAAATTGATTTATAAAAATGAGATGCGAAGACTAAATAATATGTTGTGATTTTATAAGAGGAAGTTGGGAATGATGCATTTTTTTCTTTATCGGGTTTTTTCTTATTAGTTTTTCCTGATAATTTTTTAACGAAACAACACAACATTATATTCAATTACTATGATTTCATTTGTTTTTACCATATAAATTTTTTAAGAAAAGATTATATAAAATTTCATGAAATCATTATATCCAATTAGAAGTGTTGTGAAATATTTACTATGTTAATGCTATATTATATTTACTATGATGATGATAAATTTTTATTTCCTAATTTCCCAAAAAACCTCCTTGGTGGAAAATACTTATTTATTCCAAACCTTTGATGTTCTGACCATGATCATGTATCACATATATATATGTCACTATGTTAATGATGATCGAAATTTTTTGGGTCACTATGTTTTATTTCTACTTATTTCACATTACTGTATTTCATTATAGAGATTTTATTTTACGATTTGTCAAGTTTTGATTCATCTATAACCAATCATACATTCTGTTTCGAATTTTTTTGCAATTTTAATCCACACTCTAGAGTTTATCAACTAAAGAGAACATGTTATTTTAATTAAAATGTGGCTGCTTCTTCATGGATCAACATCATCTCTAGTTAAACTTTTAATTGGATATTCCAGCACACTCCTGTGATGAGGACACGTGTCCTATTATATTTTCAGTTTTTGGATCATTTGTTTAGTCCATTCCCCATATTTCAATTTGCATATGGGTTTTCCCTTTTGTGAGGCAATCCCTTGAGATGGATCGAGATTTGGATGTGATAACTCCGACGACTACGGCGACAACCACAAATATGGAACTATGAAAACAATGACTAGTCTATCTAACCTCAGTGACAACTTTCGCGAGTCCAAAAACTTCAATGGTGATGATAAATCTACTAAAATTAGTGTCGCGTTTTCCCCAAGTCTCCTCCAATGCAAAGACGCGGTTCTTCTTCTCCAAGAACTATCCTGACTCCGATATTGTTTAGTCTCAGTTCTCGACACTCTTTTTTGTACAAAACAGGCACTAATGGCTGAAGAAGGTGGCGTAACTTATTTATTTATACTAAAATATGTATTGGAAAATCTTTATTAAATTTCATCAAAACTAAATGTTATGTTTTTACTATTCCTTTTTAATACATTTATCTTATGAGCAGTTTTCTATAAATGTTGTATGTCTATACTTTTCCAATTCTAAAATATGCAATTTCCCTATTTTGAATCCACTAAAACCAGTGCGAACAGAGGAAGAAGAAACTATTTTTCAACTTTACTCATGAAAGTTTCATTGGGATTTCCACTGTAGGTTCCATTATAATTTGTGGAATCCATAAACAAACATGTTTTATATTGTACTATAATTTTTGTAGGTTTGTGGGGGAATTGTTCTATTGTTTCCCACTGGAACGTCCATTGGAGGTTCCACTGGAGGTTCCACTAGAATTTCTGGTGGAACTTCCACTGGAACCTCCACCGGAGATGCCACTGAATCCACTGGAACCTATTATACCTAATTACAATGCAAAGCTACCTAAGGAAAAATTCAAGTTGTTCTTTCCCACTGGAAGTTTCAGTAGAACTTCTAGTCATATTCTACCTTTCAAACTTGTACTGTAATTTTTGGAATCCCCAAAAAATATATTTGTAGTGAAATTTTTACATGATTTAAAAGTTAATTTCATGTCATTCTTTCACACTAAAACTTCCACTGGAGGTTCCACTAGAACATCCACTAGAGGTTCCACTAGAACTTCCACTGGAGGTTCCACTGAAACTTTCACTAGAATTTATTCTACCTAATTACAGTGAAACCCTATCTTAATTAAAAAATTGGGTTGTTATTTCCCACTGGAACTTCTATTGGAGAATCCAATGGAAGTTTCAGTGGAGCTTCCACTGGACCTTCTAGTTATATTCTACCTTCCAAACCTATAGTGTAATTTGTGGAATCCCCCAAAAAATATTATTAGTGAAATTTTTATAGGATTCAAAAGTGAATTTTGTGCGCTTCTTTCGCATTGGAACTTCCACTAGAGGCTCTACTAGAACTACCACTGGAGGTTCCACTATAACTTCTAATCCTTTTCAACAGGGCGTGCTGTTATTTCCCACAGGACTTCCAGTGGAGCTTCCATTGGAAATTTTAGTCTTATTCTACCTTTCAAACCTATACTGTAATTTGTGGATACAAAAAAACAGGTTTCCTATATTGTAGTGAAATTTTGACAGGATTGAGCACAATATTGTTATATTCTTTCCTATTGATAGTTTTTTCATTCGTAAGGAAAGATCTTACTTTTAATTTTTAGGTGTTCATTTTAGGTCTAATCTGATATCTTTAAAAAGAGTTATACAATAAATTAAACCACAATTAAAATAAGGTCATGCAATTGCTTTACGAATTAGTTCTTTTTGGAATATGTTTTAGGCGTTTCTCTCCAATATTATTTCAGCATCAGATTGTAAGAAATTTGATAGTTCTATTTTTTATGTACAATATAACTTTGTTCCCTCAACAAATGCTTTTTGATTTGATGAAGTAGAAATACATTTCTTTGAAGTTGATGTCCAAAGGATATTTGGAATAACATAAGGTGAAACAGAAATGGAGGAATCATTGTATATATAGAGATTTCAAACAGGTGTTAAATTATTAACTCAAAAGGTAATCAAAACAGATCTTTTAGAGGCTATAATAGGAAATGAAAAAGTGGGTCATGTTGACACAACAACACTTCTATGTTTATACACATGTGCTACAGTGTTTTTCCCCACTACAGGTTCTTACTTGAGTTGGGGTTTCATCAATTTTGTGGATAGTTTAAGAGACATGAGAACACTAAAGTGGTCTCATGCAATCCACCAATAGTCGATGAGATTTATTAAAGAATTTCACAAGCAGCACATAAGGATTATAGGGAATATTATTTCATTATTAGTATGAATTGATATTTATTTTCACTTCTATATATAATTTATTTTTCATAGAATTTTTATTGTTGTAGTATTGGTATTGTGAAGAAAGTGGAATAGTGAAAGGAAATGAACAAGTTGGAAATCCACCTTTCACAAAATAGAGCTTTTCAGATTTTGATGTTTTTGTTAAAAAACTAAAGTTTCAAAAACTTGCAGTTGGTGGGGTAAGCCTACCAATTACAGTCTAAAATTAATGATTTTCACAACCAACAGGTATGTAAAAAGAAAAATATTACAAATAAAAAAACATGAAGAAATTGTTGAGGAGACAATAACCAATAAGGAATGTGGTGTTATCCAGTAAGAAAAGGTGGATGAAAATGATGGAAAAATAAAAGGTCTTAAAAATGAAAATTCAGCATTGAAAAGAAAACTACAGAAAATGGAAGCAATGGTTAGGAAACAAGATGAAAAAAAATAAAAAACTGAAGTTGTTGGTAACTTACAACTCCAAAAAAGAGGTAAGAATAAGATAATATATCATTTTTATAGAGTAAATGACCCCTTCTATAAAGGAGGAATATCGGACAGTGGGTACCAATGAAGCTGAAATGTAGGAGATATAACACGTGCAGGAACTTGCTAAGAAAACCAAACCTCTCCCTGACGGTAGCAAAGTAAAACATCCAGAAATGACCGCTTTTGTAATGAAGGAAAATCGTACAGTAGGTACCAATGAAGTTGGGATCCAGGAAGAGGTAGATCACATTCAAGAACCTGCTAAAAAAACAACACCTCTACCTGACAGCATCCAAATAGAAAAACAAGAAACAAAAACTCATCAAACCCAATCAATGATTAAAAATGAGAAATCAAGAGTAAGAAAACAAAAGAAATTGGATTCAACATATCTGTATGAAACCTGAAATACAATAAAAAGAGCAGTAGTAGATCAAACAAAAGCAGTAGAAGATTCAGATGAATTGGAAAAAACCATCGACATAGAAAGTGTTTCAAAGAAACCACAACATAAAAGGGATCTTACAGGGCTGGTAGTTATACCAAAATGGGTCGGGTAGAGTCAGTGCCTAAAAAAGACTATGATCACCTTGAGAAAATTTTGTAGTTGGACCCATCCTGGTATATTGTTAGGACCAAAGAGAATGACCGCCCCAAATTTAAATTTTTCTATTAAATTCCCTTTAACTGTACATGTTTTCTTATAAATTACTATTATTATTATGCAGTGAATATATTTGGGAATCTGAGAACACTTTATATTCTGTAGCAATGGATGATATTTTCTCTTTTTTCAACAAAACCCTGACAAGTAGTAGGGTGAGTATTTAAGTTAACCGAGATTGTTGTAAACTAATATTCAATTAGTGTGACATCCTCCAATCATTTTTAATGATATCAGATTATAGATGTTTATTGTCAGATTATTAAAAATAAGTGTGAAATTGGGAATACGGTTGGAATATTCCCAGATAAATTGACGATTATTAAAAGTGCTGCCATGGTGAGTGCATTATTCTCTATATTCTTTAAGTTTTAAATATATTAATTAATAGTTTGTCTAACTTTATTCATATTTATAGGGCATGATATCTGGGAAAAACCAAAATTTGATAGAGATGTTGGTAGAGAAACCAGTTAAGGATGTAGTGTAATTAAATGGAAAACTTTTCATCCCCATCAACATAGAAAATATGCATTAGACATTGCTGGTTTTTTATATTTAGAGAAAATATTTCAGCCACTATAACTCCATGTATCCTTAGATAGGTGGTGTTGAACATGATTGTTATCAGAAGGATTCTTTAGAAATGGAAAATGTTATCATATTCAATATGAAATCCATTTTAATATAAACCAACTAAGAGAATTAAATTTGTATAAATTTCAAAAATCATTTATTGAAAAAATCATCAATAAATGGAGCCTTGATTACTTGGACAAGACTGCTCATGCGCTCTTGTTCCTAGTGGAAGATACTCCTCAACAAGGGGATGTAACCTTGGATTGTGGAGTAACCATTTACTATCTAATAGAGAAGTTGTAAAGTGATTAAGAATATCTGAAGAAGCTAGAACAAGAAGAAATTGATGACCTATGACTTTATATGCCCCATTGCTTCCTTACCGACCCTATAAACAAGTGGACAGAAAAATCATTTAGAAGCATGAGTTTCCTCTTGGAAATAGTATTGTCGACATTGAGATAAACATTTAAACATACCGGTTTTATGGCTATGACATCAAACTAGAATTAAAAAGGTTCTCAGGTTCTTAAACATTTATACAAACTAGTTTTATGGTTGTTACTAGAAATTGGAATTGAATGTTTTTAGGTTGTGAAACATTTATACAACCTTGTTTTGTAGTTATGACAGGAAACTAAAATTGAATGTTTGGTCACTTCTTTATTTAATTTTTTAAGAGTGTTGGACTATAAATTGTGATAATTTTAATTCAAAGGAATAATTTTGGTATCCTCCATTAAATTTGTTTATAAAATTAATTAATTATTCATATTTTTTATTGGGTGGTGATGGAAATGACTTTGGAATTATGTCATGTGATGATAGAAGTTTGTTATTGTCTATTTCTAGGAATCTAGTTTTCTCTAATGATTCACATGATTTTAGGGTTATATCATTAATATTATAATGCCTTCTTAGTGTGGTAGATGTTTTTTGGTCTGGTTGTTTTGGTTAAATGGATGTTCAGTAATGTTTGTTTTTGTTTATATGGTAGATTTTGATTGTTGTATGTGGAATGTAATTGTTTCATTGGGGGGGGTTTAAATGGTGAGTTTTAAATCTTCCATAGATGTCTAATCATAGAGTTTCTATTTAGGTTGTAAATAGATATTAATGGTGGTTTGTTTTTATTGGTATCAATTTTTCAATATTAGTTATTGTGTGGTTATAATTGTTTAAGTTGTTGGTTGATGGATATTTCATCACTATTATATTATTGGATACTATATTTCTATTTTACCGCTTCAATATCATTGTATTGATGACTTACCAAATGAAATATTGATATTTAAATACTGATATTGATGTTATATTTTTTTATAGGTATTATTTTGATTTTATATAATGTTGAAGGGAATATTATGAGTTTATGCCTCCAAGGGGAATATTTTTTCCATGTTGAGTTTATTAATTTTTCTTTTCTTCATTTATTTACTTAATGATAGAATCTATACTATTTCTGAGTTGTAGGTTTATTGAGTGGATTTGAGTTTTGGTTACATTATTAGAGTGTTTTTAGGGGGAAGTGTTTGCAAAGTTATATTTGTTTGGTGAGTTGTGTTTAAGGTGGGTGAATTATTTGGTTTTGGTTATTGCAATGGGTTGTTTGGAATTAGTTTGCAGGATGCCAATAATGTATCAAATTTTCAGTTTCCCTTATTTTATATCAAATTTTTTATTGTCTTATATTTCAACATTAAGAGGAACATGGATTCAAAATTCACCATGGATTTTCCATGTTATGATATTTAATATTATTTGTAGGAATTGTTATTTTCATATTTGCAGTACAACGAATGTGATCTTCACTGGTGTCACTTTCACATTTTCATACAACACGTTTACAGTTTCTTAAAATGGTGTCCCAATCCATTACAACTTAAACTAGACTATGAATTCTTGCAGCCTATAAATGCTTCAATGCAGTCATTAAAATTTAAAACCACATGTACATGGTCACAATTCAACAAAAAAAACAACAACTATCGTCCAATGTTGTCTATAGTGCTCGACCTCTTCCAATGCTATGTCAGTCTACCTCCAAAGGTGAAGTTTCAAATTGGTTGAAAAGTCTTCATGCAATAGAGAAACAAAACAATTACAACACTTATAGAAAACAATGCTCCAAAAAATTACATTTAAAACTATTTTTGTAGATGCAACACCAAAATCTGATCTTGCTCGATATGTAATTACCTACGTGTAAAGAAAAATGATATCAGATACCACATTACCATTAGAATACTACTCTTATAAATGAAATGCATCGTAAAATGAAATCATACCATCATCATAGCAATAGAATTTTTTTACATTTTTATTAAATTGTGTTTGCTTTCAAAAACCATTTTCTAAAAAGATTTTGATTTTATTTCCCCCTTTCCTGTTTTGTTTCCTTTTAAAATAAGCCTTTCTTGAAATTGTGTCTGAATTTCCACAACCATTAATTCTATCTGATGATGTATTTATGGTAGTCAACTCTTTTTCAGAATTACTTAAATTAGATAAGGCAATGTCATAACCTGCATATGTCTCACAAGCCACGGTAATCAACTCCATTTTCATTCGTGCTAAATCTTTGTAACATTTTTCTATAACTAATTTTATATCACCGCTTACTTCAATAGAAGCTCCTTTAAACATCACAATATTTCTAGCCATTCAGGTCCACCTCCCTAAAATATATTTTACAAGTAATGATCTCACATCAAGATGATCATAAATTTTTAAAACATGACAACAAAGATACCCAACTGACTCAAACTTTTGACAAGAACATTCAACAACTTCATTGGAAGCTTCATATGATACACGAAATTGATCTTTGCATCCAACCATTCCAATAACATAAATGAATTGAACTTCAATTTCAATACTTGATATCAGAAAACAAGCACCAATCGTTTGACATTAATGTTGAAATAAATCGAATAACTTGGGTGTACATCAATTTTTTCCAACAATTTCTCAAACTGCTTAAAGAAATCAACAACACTTAACTTGCGATGTACGTAATATTTAAGAAATCTATTAAAAATTTCACTTAATTAAGTGTTGTGAATACTCAATGTTAAAGCATCTTTCAAAAAGATGTGTCCACTTTTCTCGCAACACGAATACATCATCCAACCACTGCGATTTCTCATCCCTATATTCTGCTCTAAGGGAAGCCTTCTCCTGATCGAATTGATGGGCATCATGGTATTGAAACATACACTTCTTAAATCTAGTTAAAAATAGATCCATCTTTCATCTAATTACCTAAATGATTAATGCCATTTTGCATCAAATGCCACAAACAAAGGCAATGTCGAGTTCCCACTGATTCTTCAAAAATGGATTTTCCCATTTACGCAACTTGACCAATAAATATAGTTTGAGGCCGCTTCATGTGATGCACCTATATTTTTTTTTTAAACAACCAAGAAAGCAAAGTCGCGGTTTCATCATATAATAAAGTTGCTCTAAAAACAACAATCTCTCGATGATGATTGAACCTCACAAAGACACCTAAGGGTTTGTACTCTTTATTAATGCTGAAAGTGGTGTAAAAAACAACATATCTAAACTACTCATAATTTGTTTTCATTTTTAGATCAGCCCATAAAATATTGCTAATTTTCTCATTCATGTCAAACGACATAGTATACACAAATGATGGATTGTCCTGACTCTATATTTCCAGGTACTCTAACATGCAACATGTATCATCATGAAACAATTCCATTTCCCGTTTAGATCTTAAAATTTTCAACTGATCGACATGCGTGTACCCAATAACATCTCGACCCCCTGTAATAGTTGTCGTTAAGGAGAAGGAATCATTTGGTTTAATACCTGCTGAAACATTCACATCTAACTCAGCTGCTTGCGTTTCTGTTATTTTTCTTTGGGACCTCATCATATGAATTGATTCAGGGCTGTGCAAGGGATGATTATGCCCTTCAACAAATACAATACATGCATATTGCCCAAAAGACAACAAACTAACCCTCATTCTAGCAAGACAACTTGTATGTGTCTCAACCTAAAGAAATTTTACCATGTTATTACGTTTGTCAGCCTTCATATGAACGTCTTTGCTACATGCATAAAGGCTTGATGTAACAATTGATTTATTATTTATCCTTTTATTAGAGTATTGTCGGCGGACACTGAACTCATTTACTCCCCCATACATGACATAAAAACATTACACACCATCAAGTGATTTGAACGTCATCCCTACAACTCATTTTGTAAGAACCTGGGTTTTTAGAACGGGTCAAAATCCCGACCCTGTTTGATTTTTTGACTTGTTTCTGAGGAAACTGGAGAAACTGAACAGTTTCTGGAAATTTCCAAACTACACGTCGTGTAATTAAAGTACGCGCCGTGTATGGATTAGGCGAGTGATCGGTCGTGTGCTCGTCGAGTACATGTCGTGTGATGATCGTGTAGAAATTTCTTACTACACGGCGTGTAGTTATAGACACGCCGTGTATCCATGACCGTGTGAAGGCCATACATAGCGTGTGGGCATGTTGGCCGGGTAGAATCGTTTAAACCAAGTACACGTCGTGTTCCCCTTGGACACGCCGTGTAGTCTGGCTGTGTATGAGGGATATACATGGCGTGTGGGTAAGTCGGCGAGGAAGAGAAGAAAATCTACGTACACGCCGTGTACTCATGTCGGCAGGTTCTGGAAAGTAAGTCGGTGGAATTCTAGCCACCATATGAACAGTTAAATGATATACACGGCCTGTAGTCATGAAGTACACGTCGCGTACTTTCTTTCTTTTTCGCTAAAACGGGCAGTAGCCTCCTTTTTGAGGCAGAACTCGTTTGTGTCGACGGGTTTCGCGAACCAAGTCGGTCGGGACTTCAAATCCCTCCCGGATCTTCGTCTGAACTCCGTTTCGATCACCGATTGATGCGTTGGAACCCCCTCGGTAAGGCATTGATTCCTCTTGAGTCGTTCTTCTTGATTTCTGTTCTAGAACGAGTTATAGGGGTTTGAGTGGTTTTAATTCTTTTATAGATCTACCACATTTTAGACATAACTGGAGGCTGTTGTCGGAGGAGTATCATCGTACAAGTCTCATGTAGGTGGTGCATACATCTTTTTGTGTTTTCGTGGTCATTTGGGTGGCGCGGCCTTCGGCGCGTTTTCGGGTATTTTGAGCGGGACCCATTTTATCTGCTATTACATATTGAATTGATTGTTTGACCTATGGGATGTCTTTGGGTATGCCTTGTTACCAGTTTTGCTTGAGTGGGGCCGGGCGAGGGGTCGTTGCACATCGGGGCATTTTGGTCGGGGATGCCAAAATGGTTATATTTAAATTATATTGTTTTAAACTGTTGAGTTTAGTTATTAAACCTTGATATGAATTGTTGGAGGCTTTCAAGACCTCAGTGGTGGTATGGGACAACACCTTGCTAGTGGAATTCAACTGTTTCGTTGTCTTGCCTGTTTTAAGTTTTCCATTGTGATTATATATGTGATGTGTGATATTGCATATGCTGGAACCATTTGGGTTGTGTTGGGCGTGGCCCGGATATTCTCGAGTGATGTTGATCACAGGTTGGGCTTGGCCTGAGTTACTTTGGGTGGTTCTGACCATGAGATTGGGCGTCATGAACGTCGGTTTGAGGCAGAATGACTGTCAGGTTGGGCATGACCCGGGTTACTGGGATGGCAAGACCATCAGACTCGAGCGACATGGTCGCAGGGACACGAGGTGTTAGAGGTGTTGTGGCTTGGGTACTATTTTGGTGATTACCGCTCACCCGGAAACTTGAGTAGTGTGCACACAGAGAGACTTCGTGATGAGGTAGTTTTGACCACTCGTGTGGGTAGAGGCCCCTGTTAGTTGTGGTTAGATACTTTTGTTTTGAGAGTGTTTGTTGTAGGAAACCACGTGGAAGGTGAAGAGCCTTCAGGGGATAGCATTGATGCTATCAGGTTGGGGGCAGAGACTCGCCATTATTTAAGGGCAGATATCGTTGTCCCTCCGGATACTTTATTTTTTAGGGCAGACATCGTTGTCCCTCCGGTTACTTTATTTGAGGGCAGACATCACTGTCCTTCCGGTTACTTATTTGAGGACATGCATCGTTGTTTCTCCAGGTTACTATTGTTGGACGTGCTTTCGGGATGTCGGTACTTGAGACACGCGATGTCAGGGGAAACATGGTGTCGGGTTACATGACAGAGATTCCGACGTTGGCCGAAGCAGCTGACACTCCATGGTGGCTGCTGAGCACCAGTGGAGTTTGGGTTTATTTGTGCATCGTTCTATTTATTGCTTTCCTTATAAATGCATGACTGCTTAAACACTCATATTAGGTAGACATCGTTGGGTGGTATCCTACTGATATTCGTCCCACACCCTGCACGGGCCCTTCGGGACGCGTGCAGACTTTATGGATTTACGTGCAGGAAAGAGGTCAGCTTCAGGAGTTGGGTTGCATTAACTGTTGTATGGAGATGGTATGACCTTGATGTCTTGCCTAGCTGGAGTTATTCTGTTTTGTTTACTTTCCTGTATCACCATGTTTACTTGTTTATAGCTACAGTTGGTTAGCCATTGACGCCCTTTGTATTTAGATATGTATGACTTGCTTTGGATGCATGTTCTGTTGTTCTGTAGTAGTTACAAGTGATCAGCATGTTGTTGTGTTTATTTTCGCTGCTGTTGTCTGTATTTATTGTTTCCGCTGTTTATCGATATTGATCGTGTTTCTCCTCTGCGGGTCTGATTCGGGTCTGCTGAGTCATTTATTCCGCTGCATCTTTATTATTATACTTGGACCAGTACCATTATTGTTATCCCCTGAGAGGGTATAGCCTCCCAACTATACTTATAAGACTCTCACTGCTAGTCGGCAACCTTTGGCGTTCGGGGAGGTGCGCCTAAGGTAGTAGCACCTGACCCGTTTAACACTGTTTGGATGGCTGTTCGGATCTGAGTCGTTACACGTTTAATAGAAGTTGTTACAACATCAACATCATTAGCATTAAAACAACATGCAACAAAAAACTCAAGTTCAAGCAAAGTACATTAATTTTATAATAAGATTTAATCCGTTTAAAAATGTATAAACTATGTGAATAAAAATGTAACTAAATATTATATAATTATATTTCTTAAATTATAAATAAAAAAAATTTATAAGATATATTAAATATATTTTCCAATGGAAGTTCCAGTGGGAGTTCCACCGGATGTTCCAATGGGAGTTCCACCGGAAGTCCCACTGAGGGTTCCACTATATTTCTAAAACTAAAGAACCTATTAATAAAAAACAAAATTTAATAAATATATTATTGGGAATACTTAATTTTTATAAAGGCAGTCTAATTTAACATTTAGAATTGTATAAACAATTTGAAATTGAATTTATTTTCCATTGTAGGTTCCAATGGAAACTCCGATGAGTGGAACCTCGAGTGGAGGTTCTACTGGACCTTCCACTGGAATAACCAGTGAAACCTCTACAAGGCAACAAAACTGTATATTTATTTCAGAAAAATATCAACTTCAAAATTCATACGATCTTGAACATAAACTAATTCCAGATTTACTATAAAAGTAATATTAAACAAACTTTAAATATAATCTGCAATACCTTAATCTGTAGCCATTATAAGCTGAATTAAAAATGCAAACTCTAAACTGTGCCGTGACTCCGACAATTCGCGCTGTCTGAAAATGTCAAACTGTGTTGTAAGGAAACCGATGGCTACGAAACCACTGAAAACGCCAAATCGTTGCGTAATCCGATGAAACCCATTGAAAATGATGCAATCTCACACACCTTTCCCGTAATGTCAAACGCACTGAACCCAGTGCGACTAAACCCATTGAAAATGTCAAACCATCGCGCAAACGAAAATGCAAAACCATTTCACGATGAAACCCACTGCAATGAAATTCACTGAAAATGTCAAACCGCTGCACAATCCCGACTAAACCTATCAAAATGTCACAATCTATCACACCCTGCCCTCAAATCATTCAGAGCTTGCCCAGCGAAGCTCAACGAAAACGCCGCTCGATGCTGCCACCTGTAACGTGTTAAGATCGCGGCACGTCACCCGATCATCCTGCAATAGAGGTAACATTAGACGATAAAAATCGATTACCGTCCTGCTTTGGAGGCTGAACGATAAAGATACAGGGATGATCGGTTTCAGATCCTTCTTCAGGTTTGCTGTTCTGTTGATCCTTAAATTCGTGAAAATGAACCGGGTGTCATGGCCAACGAAAAAGCGTCCCGATATCCCGCGAATTAAACACATTACGAACCTCTGGATAATGACGAGACCTGTTTTGATTTCCATGGATGTGTGGAGTTTTTTGTCCAAGATTATTCTTTCGCAGTCGATGGTGTTGTTTTTGAAGTTATTCATTTTTTTTGGAACCTTCCGTTATTATCCCTGCATTGCACAGTCGCGATAAGTGTTAACCTCACAAAATATATCGGAATGGTTTAAAATGTTTATCCTGTGTACCATCCACTATATTCTTAAATTTCTTTCTATTATTTCCGGGTAGAACTGATCGTGCCTGGAGATTTACACACACTCACGTGACATCGAAGCCAGCAAAGTACCCGCAGGTTTGAGTCCTGCTGATCCTTGTCTAATTTTAATATTTTTACCTGGGACACATTTGAAATGCTGGCTCTCACAGAATCCGAGCAATTGGTGTTCCGATTCCATCCGTTTCCACAAAATTCATTCGATACTTTACTGTGGATGCTTTGCCTCTGTGTGTGCTTTTGTGAAATTTTCATTCAATTATCTGTTCAGCAGTTGGAAAGCAACCCTTGCGTTACGCCAGTTCTCCCATTTACTTCCCAGGACCCTACTTTGAAAAATTTAACAATCTACCTGCCAGCTATATAATTTGCAATCTAATTCTGAACGAGCATTTGAAAGCATGTTTATTGCTAGCAGCATCTAAAACACGAGCAAGATAATGCATTTTATAATTTATTTTGACAGGTCAATGAATGTGCTTTTGTTTTTTTGGAAGCTGCAACAAATTGTTCTGTAGTAACCTGTCTGCAGTTATATTAAACTGAAAATGCGTTGTCTGACTAGGGCGTTCAAACTAAAACTGTCCTGTCTTCCCACCAGCTTGATTGAGCATGATAGGATTTTGTTGATAGAAATGGTTTTTATTACTCTAATATGAAGTGATGTTTTGGAAAATGCGACATCTTCTGTTACCATGACCAGAAATTTTGAATCTTTCCACCTAATTTTTTTATAGATCACATTCTAATATGAAATAATGTCTAAAGCCTTGTTCAGGTGGTTGACTGTATTGGTGATGATGGTTTGTGGCAGGGGTGCTGCTGTTTCCATGTCTTGAGCTATCATAGAAAAATGAGTGGTGCTGAAGATAGATCTAATGTTGTGAAACAAGGAAAAAAGCAAAAGGCAAAAAATGTCTGGCGACCAGTTAGCACTCGATCCAACTCACATGAAGGTTTGTTTTCAAGCATCAGATAAGGCAGGTGCAATTACTTGTTATGTATATTCCTGCCAGGTTTCATTTCTAGTTCCCTAATTTTTTTATCGAAGATTTGCTGCACTGTATATTTGCATGCATTGGTATTAACAAAGGCGTTCCTGCTAGTTTGGGGCAATCGGTTGGCTGACAGCCTTTATAATTCTTAATGCAATTGTTTTTAGATTTGTCTTTTAATAATCCCACATCAAATTGAAAGTATGAATTATGAGCAGGTCCTCCCATTGCTAATTTATTTTGTGCTTAATTACATTTAGTAATAGAATACCCTAAAGGATGTTTGTGTTTGGTGTTTATCTAGTGCTATATACATAAAGATGCTTATTTGCTCCGGCGTACTTTCATAAATTTCCTTAGCTATAATATTATCATGACATGACATTAATGAAGTGGCTGGCAACCTTTATAATTCTTAATGTAATTGTTTTTAGATTTGTCTTTTAATAATCTCACATCAAATTGAAAGTAAGAATTATGAGCAAGCCCCCCCCCCCCCCCCCCGCTAATTTATTTTGTGCTTAATTACATTTAGTAATAGAATACCCTTAGCGATGTTTGTGTTTGGTATTTATCTAGTGCTATATAAATAAGATGCTTATATGCTTTGGTGTACTTCCACAAATTTCCTTAGTTATAATATTATCATGGCATGACATTAATAACGTGGATGGATTTACACGCATCACATCCCTGTCATTTGATTATAGCAAATGATCTTGCAATCCATAGTATTGATAGGTATATGGGTGATAATAATGTGGGGTGGGGCTGGGTGTTATTCTCTTAGGAGGTTGTTGGGGCTGGTTGGGTAATAAATAGGGAGGCAAGGGGCAGTCAGAGAGGGGGGGTTTGGATTGCTGGCTGCTGCTAAACAGAATCGGAGGGTTAGGCCTCAGGCCTTGGGTGCAGCCACCTGGAGAATTCTTCTCCTTCTCTACTTCTTCCTGCTGTTGATAATTGAAGTCTACTGATTTTCTCTCTATCTCCAATTGATTCCTATCATTTGGTGCTTTCATCGAGAGCTTTCTAGAGAGAGAAAACGAGAAGAGAGAGGTTCTTGAATGTGAGTTTTCCAGAGCAATCGTAGCAACTTGAACTAATTTGCAACAGCAGCGCCGCAGGCGGAGGAACTCAAGACAATTGTGGAAACTTCGGTGACGGGGCCGAGGATAGCGATGTCGGAGGTGCGGCAAGAAACTTCGATAGAACTTATGCAGAAGATGCTAATGACCATGGCTGATCTCCAGGAGCAACATGAATTTCGGTTATTACTGGAGAAATTTTCTGCAGGACAAGCAGAAATAAGAAACCGGAGTGTAGGAGTGGCGACAGATCAGAATGACTCTGCTCCAATTGGGACAGAGGAGCTGTCCAAGACGAATGAAATATTTCCGGACCAAGTTCGATAAGATGAGAGAGGGCAGAAGCCGCAAGAGTCGCTACGGTCCGAGCATTGTGAGGTGCAAATTGTCCAGATGATACCAGCGAACGAAATAAGCTCACAAACTCTGAGGAACGCATTGCAGAAAAATGGAAAGGTGTCGAGGAAGGAGACAATGACTACAACAATTGCAGCGCCATTGGCTTTAACCTTACCCTCAGAGGCGCTCACATCCATTTTTCTGTCTTTAATAATAGAGGAAGATTGCAAGGGAGGTCGTGCGATTGAAAAGGCTATAGTAGGGAGCTATGGCGAGCTATGAGTGGAAATTGCTGGTATTGGGGTTCGTAAAGAACCACTACACTGTAAAGAGCAACAACGTGAACCTAATATTTTTGCTATGGAGGAACGGAAAGAGGCCATTATAGTCAAGGAGATTGTTCGGGGGAGGACTACCAGTATGATGGAAACACAAGAGGTTGAAGACATTTGCAATAAAGCCAAGCCGCATTCAGCTCTTGTATCTGACAATCAAGTTGCATGGTTGCCGAGGCCACCACCAAAGCCTCCACCATGGATATGTCCGGATGTTTGGCGCTTGGGCAATGGCAGGAAGGCGCCAGACGACAAGCCGAGCGAGCACAACACATGACAGGAGTGAGAGTTCCCTATAGTTTCACCTTCTTACCTTGTGGACAATGTGATTTTAAGAGGGCGGAATTGATAGGTATATGGGTGATAATAATGTGGGGTGGAGCTGAGTGTTATTATGTTAGGAGGTTGTTGGGGCTAGCTGTTATTATGTTAGGAGGTTGTTGGGGCTGACTGGGTAATAAATAGGGACGCAAGGGGCAGTCAGAGGGGGGGATTGGATTGCTGGCTGCTGCTAAGCAGAATCGGAGGGTTAGGCCTCAGGCCCTGTGTGCAACGCCTCCTGGGGAATTCTTTTCCTTCCTTTACTTCTTATTCCTTCTATTATTTCTTCTACTCTTTCTTTCTTCTGTAATTCCTGCCGTTGATAATTGAAGTCGCTACTGATTTTCTCTCTATCTCCAATTGATTCCTATCAAATATGATGATACTAACATAGATGTATAGATAATTTATCACCACTCAAGTTAATTAAAATAACCACCAATAAATTGCACATGGCAATTTAAAGTATTGGTGGTTAATTGCATATGATTTAAATTGCATATGATTTATATTGCTAGGATGCTTCTTATTGACCATTTGGTTCAATGTGGGGGGGGGGGGTGATTACAGAGGAGAGGGCGGGCAAATAAAATTGCATTACTATTACTACTATTATTTTTTTTGGTGACAATTGCTTTATTTTCTTTGATTTAAAAGGAAGGAGTGGATAGAAGCATGGGAAGGTGAAGCACAGTGCTAGTGATAAATCATATGATGAATATCTTAGAATTAACAAAAATAAGTAAAGTTTATTTTATTCTCCGCAATTTGTAAGTTTTTATTCATTTCCCCCCTCAAAGTCCTCTCAATATTGGAGGAGCATTGAAAAGGGGAGGGGGTGGATTTTTAATCCCTTATTCTGTCTCCCCTCCCCATTTTTTTCTTCCGGTCAAACATTATTTTAAGCTGTGACCGGTTACGTAGTGAAAATCTCAAATGTAGATTGTGATGAGTTAAATGGATTTGTGATCATGGGTAATAGGGTTATCATGTCTAGTTATTTGATAATAATTGAATTCATTAAAGTTCACAGTAGAAATAAACTTTCAAAAAAGTTGCCATTAAGTTAATAGATTATGTTTACGTAGCTGTGTTTTTTTATTTTTTGATTGATGAATTTTTTGTAATTTATGTACTAACCAAAATGATTTTAGTTGGCCTATAGACTTTGTTATTAGACCATCTATTCTATATGAAGTGAGTGTTGGACTGGACACCTTGAACAAAAAATAAGGGTGACAGAAATAAAAATGTTAAAATGGATGTGTGGAAATACTAAGATGGATAAAATTAAAAATGAATGTGCTCGAGAGAAAATTGGAGTGATTTCAATTGATGAGAAGATGACTAAGACTAAATTAAGATGGTTTGAACATGTTAGAAAAAGATCTAGGGATGCACCTTTTAATAGGACAAACTTAACGATAAATTCACCTATTAAAAGAAGTAGATATAGACCTAAAACGACCCTTAATCAAATCATTCAAGATGATCATGTTTTAAATGGTTTCAATGAAAATATGGTTTTCAATAGAGCTAATTGACATTGTTTGATCCATGTAGCCGATTCCATTTAATTGAGGTTTTTGTTGTTGTATAGACTTTGTTAAATTGTCATTTTTTATTG
The DNA here is from genome assembly GCA_963277665.1 of Viscum album. Taxonomy (NCBI): domain Eukaryota; kingdom Viridiplantae; phylum Streptophyta; class Magnoliopsida; order Santalales; family Viscaceae; genus Viscum; species Viscum album. Next base: position 1,630,374 of record OY728146.1, on the reverse strand, counting down.
AAACTCCCTGTTACGATAGAAGAACCTAACGAATGAGATGTGTAGAGGGTGAAAATAAGAGAGACCCGAACCCCCAAGGTGTCTCTCTAAAGGAGCCCTTGGGGTGTATTTATAATGAATATTAAAAACCACACCGGACCTCAAGTCCGATGTGGGATGCAGACTCCAACACTCCCCCTCAAGCTAGGTGAACCTAGCTTGGACACATAATGAAAAGAAAACAACAAAACAAAGACTAACACTCTCCCTCAAGCTGGACATACCCAGCTTGATGACAAAACATGACGAAATCAAAAGAACGCTCCAAAGGCTGCTGCTCCCCCTCACGATCAAAGCTCCCCCGCAAGATGATGGATGAAAGATGTTGCGGGCGCAGCAGATGACCACGCAGACCGGCCAGTTGACGGAACGCCAGGAATGCCGCACTAGTGGGGCCGGTCGATGAAACGCCGGGAAAACCGCACTTGCGGGGCCGACGACGGGAGGCGGGGATTCCGCAGAAGTGTTGCGGGATCTGGCGGCGCCAACGGGGCCCGAATCCTAGGTGGTCGAGTTGCTGCGCTAGTGAATTGACGTGCCGACGGACAGAGATGAGGCTGCCGGGAGGTGCCGGAAGATGCCGGCGAGGCGGGGATGCCGCAGGAGGAGGCCGGCGAGGGTGCAGGAGGCCGGGAGGCGGCGCTGGAAGCCGGAGGAGGCCACCTGCGTGGAGCGGCCGACACGGGTGGAGGCCGGTCGCTGGCCGGAACAGTCCGGATCTGCCCGGATCTGCCCGGAACAGTCCGGATCTGCCCGGAACAGTCCGGATATCGCCGGATCTGGCCGGATCTGGCCGAAAATCGCCGGATCTGGATTGGAGCCGCCGCCCCCCGGACGGGGAAACCCTAAACAAAGGGAGAAAAAAAAAATCAGGAGGGAGGGTCGGGGGTAAATCCCTCTGATACCATGTAGAGGGTGAAAATAAGAGAGACCCGAACCCCCAAGGTGTCTCTCTAAAGGAGCCCTTGGGGTGTATTTATAATGAATATTAAAAACCACACCGGACCTCAAGTCCGATGTGGGATGCAGACTCCAACAACATGCAATGAAACCTGTGTTACGAATGAATTGAAGTCATATTCCTTTGATCATTGGGCCAAAGTTAGGAGTGATAAATTTGGGTGTATTGGGCTGGGGCTGGGGCACAAGCTTTTATATACTTTTAATTCATTAAAAAATTGGATTAATCTAAACTATATCTGTTAGGAAAAGGGGCGGCAGGGGGTTGTTGAAGACTCACTGGGGGCTGTTCATAGCTGGGTTGTTAGAGGAGAGGGGAATATTCTTGGCTGGAGGTTGTTGGGCTGTTAGTCGAGAGATGAGAGTATTCTTGGCTGGAGGTTGTTGGCTGTTAGAGGAGAGAGGAATATTCTTGGCTGGAGGCTGTTGGGCTGTTAGAGGAGAGAGGGGAATAATTTTGGCTGGGAGGGGGACCACCTGAAGCAGTTAGTTTGTTAGAGGGGGCTGGGTGGGCCTTTAAATAAAGTGGGTTAGTGATAGGAAGGGGGATTCATTCTGGAGGATTACCAGCTGGGTGCCGCAGGGCTCAATCCTTGGGAGGATTCTGCCAGGCTCCTGGAAGTGGTCTTCCACGGGTTTTACACACCCTCTCCCTCTCCCTCCCCCTCTCTCTCTCTCCCTCCCTCCCTCTCTCTCTCCTCTCTTCTCTCTCTCTCTTCTTCCATTGCTGTATTTCTGCTAGTTTTCTGCTACTGTAATTCTGATGCTGCTTCGAAATACACAGTTTACTTCTATTTCCTCCCACTCTCATTTTTTAGATAACAATATCTAATGAATCCTGATTTAAATTAAACATTGCCTTGATATGATTGTGTGAAGGTTTGGATCAAAATTGCTTAATTGAAATATTTTTTTTATCTAGCTTAGATCAAGATAAAATAACATACATAAATGATTTTCTGCTGCAGATTTGTACGGATCACTGTTACAGGCTTCACTTCATTAAGATGCTTATTATGTTTATTTAATCTTTAAAAATTTAATATCTGGTGTTCTTTATTGATAGATTCTAAGGGAGAAAACCGGTGTTCTTCAATATATGTATCGAACAACTTTCAGATTCACATTTACAGTAAAAGATGGAATCGAAGTAAAAGAAATCTGCAGAAGGAAAGAGAAGAGAAGGAAAGAGAAGAGAGTACTCTCCCCGAAGAATTTTCTAGAAGCCAAGGTCGAAACCTCCCACAGCCAAGCCAAGCTGTCCTGCTATTCTTCTGGATGACGTAACCCTTCAAACAGAAATCCTCTTATTGCCACAAAAGAAAATGCAATTACCAGACTACCCCTGTGTCTCCTGGGCACACTTCTTTCTCCTAGAATAAGTCTTAAGTACCCCCCCCCCCCCGACATCCTATCAATTCCATCCCCCTGAAAATCCACCTTGACCTCGAGATGAAAATAAGGAAACTGGTCACAAAACAATTAAGCATTTTCCCATGTAGCATCTTCAATAGGATGACCACCCCATTTAGGATGACCACCGACATTCAGATCCATGCCTCTGTGAGTCCAAAACAGATTTAGGTAGAATCTGATCCGTGGTGCTGTCAAGAAACAGCTGCGGTAGGGGTTGGCCAGTAAGATCGACGATGTCACGACCCGTCCCAGAGGGGCCCGTGCCGTGATTACTCCAAGACCGCCTCCAATAGGGCAGGGGTTGGTGACTAGCACCGAGTAGACATATCCCACAAATGAGAGACATTAGCCTAAATTACCTGTACGTACACGCACATCTCCAAGCCACAATTGCTGAAATGTAAAAACACTAAGTAAACGATGCATGCAAACCACTATATCCCACAACCAGAGTACAACAATGAAAGTGCTGAAAAGTAAATAGGGCCAAAACAAGCCCACCGAAAAGAGTATGTAACCACAAGTCCAACCTGTAAGAAAAGAGATACTGAGACTACTGTCTGAACCGCAGGAACACACCTCGTTTGTTTGGCCTCGCTAAGCACCGTGTGGTCCTGATCCACCTAGGACTCCATCAAAGGGTTGATCGTCTGGACAAGACACAACACGTGTGGGCAAAACCCTTGCAAGAGTGAGTATAACAATACCCGGTATGACACCCCAAAACCACAAAGGTAATACCACAAAAGAAATACCACAAAGGAAAATACAGTCAGCTCCACGCATGTATATGTCTACAATACATGTAGCAAGAATATCCATATATACTCAAGAGAGACACCACACCATCAGGCGGTCCTTACCAACTGCCAACCACAGGATTCCGCTCGAAGCGCGCTCATTCCGGGAGAACTCACTCCTTGAGCCATGATATCATCAGAGACGCTCACGAAGAGGTCCAGCTCATTTGGGTCCTGCTCAAATAAGAATGTATTGGTCAAGGAAGATTATGATACACAGAGATAGGATCCTGCCCAGTCACACTGTGGAATATCACCAACTCAATCTGGATCAATTCACAACGTAGAGGATCCTGCCTAGTCACACTGGGGAATACCACTAACTGTACTGATGCGGCCCGCTAGATGGGGGGCCAACGCCTTGCTCTCGGAGTTTATGTCGATTCCACAAAACTCCACTAGGGGTGATAGAGGATCGCTCCAATCCCACAGAGAGATACCATAACTCTATCTGGGACTCAGACTACAATCCAGTAATATGAATGTAATGCCGTACTGAACCTTCGAGGAAGGGACCAAAGGAACGCTCTCAATCTATACTGGTTCAAGCTAGAAACTCACCACATTATCTCAAAAGGACTGTCTCAACGTTAGGGTCTCAATGCCGCAAACAACTCGTCAAACGGATGTACCGTTTGAAAATTAGAGCAGTTTGAAGTTTCAAAAGAAGGTTGTCATTGGGTCCGTGGACCGACCGTGGCGGTCGACCGCTCGGACCGGCCGCCCCGCGGTTGCCGCGATCGACCGCGCCCCCAGTTGCCGTGACCACGCGGTAGCTGGAGCAACCGTGGCTCACGGTCGGCCGTGGCCCAGTTGCCCTGGGTCCGACCTTCTCGGCCCGACCCGTCTGGGCCCGACCCACCTGGCCCGGCCCGCTCGCGCGTGGGCCGCCCCACGTGCCCCGCTTGGCCGCGTCTGTGGCCTCCGCTTCACGCGGCTGCTGTCGAGGTCCGCTTTCGCCGACCCCGCCAGCTCCCACGCGGCCGCGCTTCACGCCGCCGCCGCCTCCTTCGATCGCCCCCATCGCCTTGCCTTGCCGGACCGCCACATCCCCTCGTCGGGCCGCCGCGCTAGACCCGCGCCGGTGGTCCCTTTCGCCGACCACCGAGCCACCTCTGATACTCGAAATTCGAAATAGTCGCAGATTTGAGCTCCTTGGATCCCGATTTACACAGATTCGACCTCTGTTGTCGATTTGCCTCCAATCCGGGGGTTCGATCGCGTTCGGAGCAACCCGACAAGTCGAATCGTGGCCACTGGGGTCCAACGACGAAGAACGCGATGAACGAGGGAGAGAAAAGCACAAAGAACACCCTGAGGAACGAACCCCAACCTTTGTTTGTGGTGACCTCAATCCGTTTCCGTTAGAAGGATAAACAAAGAGGAATTAAAATAAATCTCCCGATAATCCCGCAGAAAATATCCTATCCCGCAACAATGATCGAACCGCGGATCAATCTGTTCGTGGATTGACCCGCGTTCGTCGTGGAAATCAAGAAAGGGGGAAAACACAAAAGAACGACCGCCCTAGATCGATTCGGATCAGTCGCTGAAGAAGGACGACCGTTGTGTCGTTGTCGTTGGCGAGATTCTTTCGAATCGGCTGCGCGTTGATCGTCAATCCACGATCCGTCGTCTTTTGTTTGAGAGAGTTCTTTCTCTACGTCTTAGAGGAATTCCAGGGTTATGGTGATAACCATGAATTCCCGACAAAGGCTAAATAAAAAGAAAGGTCGCTGCGTCAAAAATGTTTTTTTATAAAAATATTTTATTTACATTTTCGTTCCCCGTGACTTTTTACAGACGACCTGCGCTGATAAAAGTTATGTCGCGCCTAGGGTAAAGCCATTACTTTGAGCTCAACGATGCCCTCAGATTTCTGATCCGGGCACCTGTTTAAGAGTTATTCCACCTTTTTAGGAAAACTGCGCTCGAAGTGCTATTAAAAGTATAATATTTTTCAAACAATTGTTCCGGGCACATCGGGCCTCAGAATCACACGCCGCCTCAGCGCCTGGTCTTGAAATCAATCCATATAATTTCAAAAAATAGTACATGGGAAAATCCGAGACGTTACATTCTCCCCACATTGGAGCTTTACGTCCCGAAAAGCCAAAACAAGGGTTATTCAAACAAATGAGGGTATTGAGTACGAATCTGAGCCTTCTACTCCCATGTGCTCTCCTGGAGATTTCCGTGCTGCCACCGGACACACACTAAGGGAATCGACCGCCCACGAATGATCCTCTTCTGCCGATCCTCCATTTCCACCGGGTGCTCAGCAAAAGTCGCTCCATCCTTGATGTTTAGCTCGTCCTAGTCGATGACGTGCGACGAGTCATGCACGTACCTCCTCAGCTGCGACCCGTGGAAGACGTCGTGTACCCGATTAACTGCGGTGGTAGAGTCAAGCGGTACGCCAGCTCGACAACTCTACTCAGTATCTGGAAAGGGCCAGTGAATCTCAAAGATAACTTGCCGCCCCGATCAAATCTCCGTAATTCGCGTCGAGGTGAGACCCGAAGGAACACGTGGTCTCTTTCCTCGAACTCTAAAGGCCTCCGTCGCCTGTCAGCATAAGACTTCTGACGACTGTGCAGTCTTTATCCGCTTCTGGATGATCTACACCTTCTATGTAGTAGCTCACACCAACTCCGGACCCACGAGTGTTGACTCTCCTGAGCCAGTCTAGCAAATGGGTGATCTGCAGGGTCGTCCGTACAAGGCCTCGAATGGTGCCATACCAATGGTGGAGTGATAACTATCGTTGTATGCAAACTCCACTAGTGGTAGGTGATCCTCCCAACTACGGTCAAAATCTAACATGCACGTCCGTAACATGTCCTCCAGAACCTGAATGGTCCGCTCAGTCTGACCGTTTGTCTGTGGGTGAAACGCTGTGCTCAAGCGTAGCTGGGTACCAAACGCCTCCTGTAATCCTTTCCACAGCCGGGATGTAAAGCGAGCATCACGATTTGAAACAATCGTTGATGGAACTTCATGGAGTCGAACTATCTCATGCATGTAGAGGCGTCCCAAGCTCTCTACGGGACTCTGTTCTCGGATAGCTAGGAAGTGGACCGACTTGGTGAGTCGGTCAACGATCACCAAGATGACATCGTGTTCCCTGGACGTATGTGGTAAGCCCGTCACGAAGTCCATCGATATCCCACCCCATTTCAATTCCTGCACCTTAAGGGGTTGAGTTAAACCCACTGGAACTTGGTGCTCAGCCTTCACTTGCTAACAAGTGAGTCATCGAGAGACAAACTCTACAACTCCCTTTTTCATTCCCGGCCACCAAAACTGACGTCAGAGGTCCTGATACATCTTTGTCACACCTGGATGTACCACCAAAGGGGATGTATGGAACTCCCTCAAAACCTCCCCCCGCAACGCCAAAGGTACAATTGTGCGTCCTCTGAAAATAACGATGTGCTCCCCATTTTCCGAATATCCATCAGAAGCATGCTCTGTGGACAACTGAACACATAGGGTCTCGCAGTCGGTATCCCCAAGCTGTGCCTCCCCAACTCGCTGTAAGAGTGGAGGAGTGACAACCATCGACTGAAGGTAAGCTGCTCCATCTCCATCCACAAAGGATATCTGCAACGAGACCAACTGCTCCGACGCTTCGTTTAGCAACTGCAAACTAGATATCCTGCTGAGAGCATTTGCCACCACGTTCCCGTTCCTATTCCCAGGAGTGTAGACAATCTCAAAGTCATAGTCCTGGAGGAACTCTAGCCATCGCCTCTGTCTCAAGGTCAAATCCTTCTGAGAGAAGATATACTTGAGACTCTTGTGATCAGAGTAGACGATAAACTGCTCGCCCATCAGGTAGCGACGCCACATCTTCAATGCGAAGACTACCGCTGCTAGCTCAAGATCATGGGTCGCGTAGTTCTGCTTGTGCGGTCTCAACTAACGCGAACCATAGACAATTATCGTTTGCCCCTGCATCAGGACACAACCAAGCCCGGTCCCTGATGCATCGCAGAACACCACGTACTCGACGCTCTCCTCTGGCAATCTCAAGATGGGAGCACTCGTCAACCTTTGCCTCAGCTCTTGAAAGCATTGCTGACACTTCTGTCCACACGAAAGGCTGTCCCTTCCGTGTCAAAGCTGTCAAGGGTGCTGCTACTCTTGAGAAGTCAGGTACAAACCTCCGATAGTACCCTGCCAATCTAAGGAAACTCCGTACCCCAGTAACACTCTTGGGTGACTCCCAAGCAAGCACCGCCTCAACCTTTGCTGAATCCACTGCAACTCCAGCCTCCGAGATGACATGTCCCAGAAAATGGACTTCTCGAATCCAGAACTGACACTTCGAGAGCTTCCTGCAGAGTTGGTGCTCTCAAAGTGTGTTCAGGACCATCCTCAAGTGTATTGCGTGCTTCTCCTCGGATGTCGAGTACACTAGGTGTAGGTATCAGAGTCGTCCCGGGGTGTAGATCAATGCAGAAGTCTATCTCCTTGCGGGGAGGTAAACCTGGAACATTTTCAGGAAAGACATCCTCATACTCCGCCACCACTGCAGGAAACTGATGAGTCATATCATCCACTACATCGAGGGTGAGGCTTGCCAACTGATAAGTAATCGGCTGCACCCTCCTATGTGTGAGTCCATCCTTCGCTGCATGAGTTTCCTTTTCACCAACAAAGGAAAACCCGGTTCCATCACTGCGGACACACCGCACTCTGCTTCTAAAATAGTCCTTACCATGTATGACGTCGTAAGGCTTCAACGCCACTACCAAGAAATCCCAACCGAAACTCTCGCCTCCAAGAGTCAGGTCACACTGTCGGCACCAGTGTGTGATCATCGAATCTCTTCCCGTAGGAGTCTCTAAGCGTAAGGATCGGGTCAACGGTTCAACCGAAATCTCAAAATCCCAAACAAGGTTCGTAGCAAGAAAGGAATGACTAACACTTGTGTCTATCAAAACTGCACCTAACATGGAAAAGACACTGATCGTACCTCGTATCACCCATGGAGCCTCTGAGTCATAAGCCTCCATTGCCTGCAACTGGCCTCGTCCTTTTCCCCGAACTCCCTGAGCCTGGGGTGGACCACCTGGGGGTGGTGGTGGTAATAGGTCAAACCTACGACCACCTCTTGCTGCTCTGCCTGCTCCTCTGCCACGTCCGCCGCCCTGCGGACCACCTTGCTCCTGTCTCTACCTCTGCCTCGGCGGTCCCTTGACCGTCCCCCGATCAACTGTACGATGGGTCGGGCAATCTCGTGCAAGATATCCCTGATCGTCGCATGTGTAACACCGTCTGTCCCTGGGTTGATTTGAGCCACCCTGAGAGCTCTGCACCGCTGACCCCGAGTCCTGGGGTCGTCTCCTAAAGTGCCTGACCCGCTTGGGTCCCTGCGACTGTCGTCAACTACCTGCTGCCGAGGTCTCAGCTACCTGGTGCCCACTGCTTGCTCCCACTACCGGTGTCTGCTCCGCTAAAAAACTCTCCACTAGTAGGGATCGCTCAAGTACCCCAGCATAGGTAGGAATGCTAAGGGATACCATCGATGCCCTGATGTCTTGGCGTAAGCCCTGCTCGAAGGTCTGAGCCCTGAAGAACGGGTCTCGCACCATGTCCATGGAGTAGCGTGAAAAATCAGTAAACCTCGCTGAATACTCCGCCACGGTCATGCTGCTCTGCTGCAGATGCAAAAGCCCCTGAATGCGTACCGATCACAGCGTGGCCGGATAGAACTCCTCCCTAAAGAGACGCTCGAAGTCTGTCCAGGAGAGAGCTATCTCATCGTGTGTCTGAATCACTAAGCTCCACCATCGCCCCGCAGAGCCCCGAAGAAGACTCGCGGCGAGGACTGCCATCTAGTCGGCAAACGTCCTCACAAGGCAGAAAACACGGGTGACTGCCTCTAGTCAATCCTCAGCCAACTGGGGGTCTGGCTCACCTTGAAATATGGGAGGTTGTTGCCTTTGAAATTCGTGCAACGCACTCAGACTGCGTGCATCTTCAGCTGGTAGTGCTGATAGTAGCTGCTGCACGATGGGTGGTGGTATAGCTGGTAAACCACCCGAAGGAGTTATCTCTGGTACAAGTCCCTGTATCGATGCCTCGTCATTAGGCGAATCATCCTCGTGATCACGCAGTGGAATCCTGGTTGGTTGTCTACGTGGAGGCATCCTGAAATAAAACAAGATGTACCACGATCAATAGGGTATATCTGGAGAGCTGACTCAAGAAGGATATGAAAAACACAACCATTTCTATATGATGCATGTATCATTGTTTTTCCCCGCAACCAGTGTTTTCATGTACCGAGTCGAAAAGCAGGTAATCAGAGCCATGGTGTATGGATACGTCGGACGCCACACTAACACTTGAGTCCCTGGCCTGAAAGCCGAACTCGAAACACTTAACATTGTTGCCCCAAATCAACCTCACACTGCCGGTCCTAAAGTAGAACCTACCTGGCTCTGATACCACTCTGTCACGACCCCTCTTAGAGGGGCCAATGCCGTGACTACCCCAAGTCCGCCTCCAATAGGCCAGGGGTTGGTGACTAGCACCGAGTAGGCATATCCCATAAATGAGATACATTAGCCTAAAGTATCTGTACGCACGCACACATCTCTAAACCCCAATTGCTAAAATGTAAAAATATTAAGTAAACAACGCATGCAAACCACTATATGCCACAACCAGAGTACAACCAGAGTACAACAGTGAAAGTACTGGAAAGTAAACAGGGCCAAAACAAGCCCACCAAAAAGTGTCTGTAACCACAAGTCCAACCTGTAAGAAAAGAGGTATTGAGACTACTGTCTTAACCGCAGGGACACACCTCGTCTACCTGGCCTCGCTAAGCACCGCGTGGTCTTGGTTCACTTAGGACTTCATCAAAGTGTCGATCGTCTGCACAAGACACGACACGTGCGGGCAAAGCCTGTGCAAGGGTAAGTATAACAATACCCAATAGGACACCCTGAAACCACAAAGGAAATACCACAAACAAAATACCATAAAGGAAAATACCAAAAAGGAAAATACAATCAGCTTCACACAGGTATATGTCTACAACACATGTAGCAAGAATATCCAGATATACTGAAGAGAGACACCACGCCATCAGACGGTCATAACCAACTGCCAGCCACAGGATTCTGCCCGAAGCGCGCTCGTTCCTGAAGAACTCACTACCCGAGCCATGATATCATCAGAGACGCTCACGAAGAGGTCTAGCTCATTTGGGCTCTGCCCAAATGAGAACGTATTGGTCAAGGAAGATTATGATACACAGAGAGGGGTTCCTGCCCAATTACACTAGGGAATATCACTGTAGACATGCCGTGTAATCGAACAATCTCTTTCATGAAGAGTGATGCGGCCACATCTTTGGCAGAATAAGGATGCTGTAAGGGTAGGAAATGTGCATACTTCGATAAGCCATCCACAACAAAAATAACATCATAACCTTGGGACTTGAGTAACTCGGAAATGAAATCCATAGAGATTTCCTCCCAAATCAATTTTGGAATTGGGAGGGGTTGCAACAAACTAACCGGGCTTAATGTCTGATATTTGTGCCATTGACAAATTTCACAATTCCGAACAAAATTCATGTCCAAACGAGTCATACCTTTCCAAAACATCCCCGCTACCAACTGTTTGTAAGTCTTCAAAAACCCCTTATGTCTCTCTCGAGAAGTGGCATGGTAATAATGAAGGAGGTTCCGAATGATCTTGGAGTTCTTGGACAGAATCAACTGCCCATTAAAGAAAAGCATTCGATTATGAAGAGTATAGCAAACTGGAGTAGCTGAGTGAGTCTCTATAGTTATGATGGGCTGCAAATCTTTGTTACCCGGTAAGGTTCGGAGACTGCCAACCGATTCTCCACTTTGGAAAGAGCATCTGCTGCACTATTAGACCTTCCGGGCTTGTATATTACCTCAAAATCATAGCTCAAAAGCTTTGCCTGTAGGTCCATGGAGGTTATTCTCAGGCTTAACAAATCTTTAAGACTCTTGTGATCGTGTGAACAAGAAAATGCTGTCCCAACAAATATTGATGCCAGTGGTGAATCGTAAGAACTAAAGCCATCGGTTTTTCTCGTAGACCGATTTAGCCAGATTTGAGTCGGATAAAGCCTTGCTTAAGTAGGCAATCGACCGACCTCCTTGCATGAGAACCGCCCCTATCTCACCTCTCGAGGCGTCACATTTAACAAGAAATGACAAAAAAAAATAGGGAGAGCTAAGATTGGGGTTGTGACCATGCATTGCTTCAAAAACTCAAAAGCCTGTTGAGTACCGGTTCCCCACCTGTAGTTATCATTTTTGGTAAGGAGAGTGAGCGGCTTTGCCACCTCTCCATGGTCTTTGATAAATTTGTGATAGTACCTGTTAGGTATCTGTAGGAGAATAAAATAAGAGGAACCCGAACCCCTAAGGTGTTCTCTCTAAAGGAGCCCTTGGGGTTAATTTATAATGAATATTAAAGACCACACCGGACCTCAAGTCCGATGTGGGATGCAGACTCCAACACTCCCCCTCAAGCTAGGTGAACCTAGTTTGGATACATAAAGAAAAAACAAAGCAAACAACAAGCTGCAAACACTCCCCCTCAAGTTGGACATACCCAATTTGATGACAAAACAAGACGAAATAAAATAAAGGAAAAACTGCAAGACTGATGCTCCCCCTCACGATCGCAGCTCCATCACAGAATGATGGATGGATGATGTTGAGGGCGCAGCAGAAGAAACCACTCAGACCGACCGGTTGACGGAACGCCAGGAATGCCGCACTAGTGGGGCCGGTCGATGAAACGCCGGGAAATCCAAACTAGCACCGGGAAAACCGCACTTGCGGGGCCGGCGACGGGAGGTGGGGATTCCGCAGAATTGTTGCGGGGTCTGACGGCGCCAACGAGTCCAAATCCTAGGTGGTCGAGCTGCTGTGCCGGCGAATGGACGTGCCGACGGACAGAGATGCGGCTGCCGGGATTCGTCGGGAGACGCCGGCAAGGCGGGGATGCCGCAGGAGGTGCCGGAGAGACGAAACTTGAAGCAGGGCAACCGCTGGGAGAAACTGGAGCCGGCTGGCTGCCGGAAGAGGGGCGCAGGAGGAGGCCGGCGAGGGAGCAGGACAGCCGGGAGGCGGCGCTTGAAGCCGGAGGAGGCCGCCGACGTGGAGGGGCCGACAAGGGTGGAGGCCGGTTGCTGGAGGCCGGCTGTCGGAGGCGCCGACAGGAAAGGAGGACGGCTGTCGGAGGCGCCGGCAGGGATGGAGGCCGGCTGTCGGACAGAGAGGGGTCGACAGGGTTGACGGGGATAGAGGGCCGACCGGGAGAGAGGGCCGCCTGGAGAGAGGACCGCCGGGATTGGGGGAGCCGGCGTCCGTCGCGCAGAGGGAAGAGGCAAGCCGCGTGCTGACGTGCATGGAGGCCGGACGGGAGTCGCGCGGGTTGACGGGAAGCGCGGGGCGGAGCGAAGCCGTCGGGGAGGGGAGCCGCGCCGGGAGTCGCGCGGGAGGAAGGAGATCCGCGTTGGATCTGGAATCCGCCAGGAAGAGCCGCGGTCGCCGGGAGCCGCGTTTGAAAACGGCGACGGGAGTCGACGGGAGCCGGGCCCGCCGGGAAGAGTCGAGGAGGGCCGGTGACGGGAAGCCGCAGGAGAGACCCGCGGAGGGGACCCGCGGCCGAAGGAGACTGCCGGGATGTGGTCGACCGCGCGGGAGGAGGAAGCCACCGGGGGTTGCGACACCGCGAGGAGGGTCGGCGTGGAGGGCCGCCAGGAGTCGGGTGCGGCGGGACGGAGGGAGCCGCGCGGGAGGAGTTGCGACGTGCCGAATGGGAAGGGAGACCCGCCTGGGAGCCGCGCAGGGCAGAGGCGGAGGGGCGGCGGCGGTAACCCTACGGGAATTTGAGGCCGCCGCCCCCCACGGGGGAAAAGCAAAGAACCCTAGATAGAGGGGGAAAAAAAAATTGAAGGGCGGGGGGGTTAAGTTAGGATGTAACCTACCTCTGATACCATGTAGGAGAATAAAATAAGAGGAACCCGAACCCCTAAGGTGTTCTCTCTAAAGGAGCCCTTGGGGTTAATTTATAATGAATATTAAAGACCACACCGGACCTCAAGTCCGATGTGGGATGCAGACTCCAACAGTATCTAACCTAACAAAGATCGCACAACAACACTTAAGAAGAAGAAACAGAACAGCCTGTTATTTCACGTTGCACAACAGGATTCTGAATTTGTTATCCTTTTTGGTAAGGAGAGTGAGCGGCTTTGCCACCTCTCCATGGTCTTTGATAAATTTGTGATAGTACCTGTTAGGTATCTAACCTAACAAAGATCGCACAACAACACTTAAGAAGAAGAAACAGAACAGCCTGTTATTTCACGTTGCACAACAGGATTCTGAATTACAGCAGGTGAGAGAAGGTAGAAGGGGAATAAGTAGAAGAATGAGGTAGAAGAAACCCAAGGAATAAGACCACTGCTCCGAGAGCCAAGGTCAACTCCTCCCATGGACTGCCTCCCAGCTACTTTCAAGCAGAACTCCTAAAAATGATTCGCATCCCTCCCCATCGCCACCTCTCTCCTACTTATTATCCCAAACAAACACTAACCCCCTGCCAGCTGCTACCAGCCCCCAACCACTAACCAACACCAAAATACAATAATGCCCTTGCTACAACACACACCAACCATCTACTAGATCCTCACACGGATAGTCTCCTACATTCCTACCAACCCCCCTGTCTGAAAAACCACCTTGTCCCCAAGGTGGACCTCGCGACACAACCGTTGTAGTAGTGGAACGACAACCACTTTGTGGCGGCTTTGGTGTGGCCTAAGTATCAATGCAACGACTTTAGTGTTTCCAAGTGGCAGCAGAAACGAGAATGTTGAGGACAACTACGGAGAAAGAGGAAGCTTCACTTCGGTAAATGCTGCTCTGACTGATGGTTTAAGGAGTGTGCCAGAGAAGATTGAATTATCAATGTTTACCGGAAAGGATCCATTGAGCTGGATCACCAAAGCAGAAAGGTATTTCCATAATGCTAAGTCAAAAACCAGTGCAAAACCGTGTACTCCATGCTCAACCGCGAATAAGGCAACTTCATGACTTCTGATGTTCAGAAATATTGGAAATACCTTTATGCTTTGATGATCCATCCCAATGGATCCTTTCTGGTAAACATTGGTAATTCAATCTTCTCCGGCACACTCCTTAAACCATCATCCAGAGCAACATTTAGCGGAGTGAAGCTTCCTCCTCCTCCACAGCTGTCCTCAACATTCTCGTTCCTGCTGCCACTTAAAAACAATAGAGTTGTTGCACTCGGTTTTCCAGGTTCCGTTTCATGCCTTGCATGCAACTCGAGCTCCACAACCCTCCCCAACAACTGCTCTTCCAGCAATTCCTCACAATCCTGCATGGACGTCAGCATCGGCTCATGAACCTCCTCCTGCTTCCCATACTTCCGCATCAAACTTTCCAAAGCCATTTCAACATTAGGAAGCCTGTTATCCATACTCGTTTGCATGCACGCCAAGATAATCGCCCAAAATTCACTTAACCTCAACCAACCTCCTCAGTCTTCTCGCTCTCAGAATTCTCATCTCACTTTCGGAAGTCACAAACAACTGGAACACAACTCTACATTCAGCCAACAAAAACGAACACACACCAAACTACTAACCTCGTTCTGCTAATCTGCACCACTACTCACAATGTTCGTCCAACATTGAAAGTCCCGACAATTGTCACAATGATGTAACGACTTCCTCTTGAAGATTGGCCAGCTCTGGTCGATCCTGCAATGCGTGCAACAAGAGTTCTTCTGCGATCGTCCGCTGCGTCGTTTTTTTTTTTTTTTTTTGTATTTTTTGTTTCTGTGTTCCCCGAATTGGTGCCACTGGCTATGATCGTCCAGTTCCGTTTGTTCCTCCCAACAGTCGTCCGAAAATATCTCGCTAAGCAATATTTTGTTTTTTTTACGTTTCCTTCCAGCAGAGTCGAACCTGCTTCAATAAGTGCACCAATTTGTTAGGTATCTAACCTAACAAAGATCGCACAACAACACTTAAAAAGAAGAAACAGAACAAACAACTTGTTATTTCACGTTGCACAGCAGGATTCTGAATTACAGTAAGGTAGAAGGGGAAGGAGAAGAAGAAACCTAAGGAAGAAGACCACTTCTCTGAGAGCCAAGGCCAAATCCTCCCAATGACCGCCTCCTAGCTGCTTCCAAACAGAACTCCTAAAAATGATTCGTATCCCTCCCATCACCACCTCTCCCCTACTTATTACCCCAAACAAACACTAACAACCCTCTGCCCGCTGCCACCAACCCCCAACCACTAACGAACACCAAAATACAATAATGTCCTTGCTACAGTACACACCAATTACCTACTAGATCCTCACACGGATAGCCTCCTACATTCCTAACAGTACCCAGTGAGGCCTAAAAATCCCTTGACCTTCTTCACATTCTTGGGAATAGGCCACCCCTAAATTCTAGAGATTTTCTATGGATCCATGGATACCTCTTCAGTAGAAATCCGACGCCCCAAACAGTTCCCAGTGAGGCCTAAAAATCCCTTGACCTTCTTCACATTCTTGGGAATAGGCCACCCCTAAACACTAGAGATTTTCTGTGGATCCATGGATACCTCTTCAGAAAAAATCCGATGCCTCAAATATTCCACCGCAGTTCAACCAAAGAAGCATTTATGTCTTTTAATATGCACACTAATGGTTTGCAAAATAGTGAAAACCTGGTGTAATTGCTCCAAATGGTCCTTCCAACTCCTGCTGTAGACCAAAATATCATCAAAGAATACTAGGACACTCTTGTGGAGCAAAGATTTAAAAATGTTATTCATAATAGCTTGAAATGTGGATGAGGCATTCATAAGTCCAAACATTACTAAGTATTCATAATGTCCTTTGTATGCGGAACATTGTTTTTTCAATATCTTCCTCCCTCACTCGAACCTGGATTGAGATCCCATTTAGTAAAATATCAAGCCCCGAACAACTCATCCAACAATTCCTCTATTATAGGAACGAGAAACCGATCCAGAATGACCAGCTTATTCAAGGCATGATAATCTACACTCATCTGCCACCCACTGACTTTCTTTTTGACCAAAATTATCGGGTTTGAATAGAGAAGAGACTGTTGCTTTTGCGAATCACGCCTTGCTGTAATAAATCGTCTAACGCTCTACTTCATCTTTCAACCTATGGGTAACTCGATAAGGGTGCACATTGACCGGGTTGGTGACTTCAAATGGATCGCATGATCTGTTGCACGTCGTGGGGGAAGTCTCCTAGGATCCTTGTAAGTATGGTGAAACTTCTCTAATCGCCACTACAACTACCCACTAGACACAACGCAGTGTCCATCTCCAAACGAACCCCAAAGGTCTTATTTTGTGTAATAGGAAAATGGAGGAATTTCATTCAGTAAAGCTTTCGATACAAAATTGTGACTGGCTCCACCGTCAGTGATGACTAATATCAGCACACCTGCTACAATTCCCTCCATCAACATAGATTTGGCTCCTTGTTCACCCCGCCCCTCCAAAACGTTGCAAAACAAAGCCTGACATGCCATCTCCCACTATGCATCGTCGACTTCACAGTGTTTGCGGCCTCCCTCTGTTTCTGTATCCTTAGCCTCTTCCTAGGGTTCCACGCATTCCCAGACCACCAATCACATTCCCTTTTCTGGACACCCATGCGCCGATCCAAATTTGGAGCCACAAGAAAAACAAAGTCCTTTGGCCCTTCGTTTTTCATACTCAGTCCTGAAAAGATTCCAAACTCCTTTCCATTTTGGTACGACCTTTTTTTCAACACTTCGATCCGCTGGAACTGAATTTGGTCCAACAGAACCATCACCAATCAGACGACTGAACCAAGTACCCTTGACTTATGCATGTCCTGTGCACGGGTTGCCCCCTGTTGGAGTCTGTATCCCAAATCGGACATGAGGTCTGATGTGGAGTTTAATATTCATTATAAAATAACCCCAAGGGCTTCTTTAGAGAGAACACCTTGGGGGTTCGGTTTCTCCTATTTTCCCAATCTACATGGTATCAGAGGGAAATTAATCCCGAATCCTCCCTCCCATTTTTTATTTTATCCCGTCTATGGTTTTTCATTATTTTCTCTCCGTGGGGGGCGGCGACCCCTCATGTAGGGCTAGGTTTATTTTCTGCCGCCGCCCCTCTAGGCTCTTTTCCCAGGCAGCCTCCCGGTGATTCCCTGACAGATCCCTGCTCTCTCCGGCGTCGCTCTGCTCGGCTCTCGCTCCCGTCGCCCTGGCCCCCGCATCGAGCGTGAGTTTCCGGCGTCTCTCTCACGGCGGTTCCTCCGCCCTAACACAGATCCCGCGACGGCTCACCGGCGGACGACGACCTCTCGCCCCTACGTCGCGACGCGAGGCGGCCTAATGCGCGCGGCCCTCATGCACTGCTCCCGCGCGACGGCCCTCCCGCTCCAGCATCCCTTCCGAGCGCTGCTCCCTCTGTCCGGCGGTTCTCCCCCTGTCGGTACCTCCTTCCCGGCTGATACCTCCCGCCTAGGTCGTGCCTCCAGATCCCGACGGCAGTTCGATGCTGTCCGGCGGCTCCTTCCGCTCGCCTGCGCGACTCCCGACTCCCGCATCTCCTGCTGCGCTCCGCCCTGATGGCCCGACGTGCAGCGGCTCCCGTCTCTCCCGCGGCTCTTCCTCCATGCCGACATTGTTCCAGCCCCGCCTCCCTCCCTCCACGATCGGCTCCCCTTGCTGGATCTCTTTCCCTCCCGGCGGATTTCTCCCCCTGCCGGCACCTCCAGCAGCCGACCTCGACCCCTGCCGGCCCCTCCAGCAGCCGGCCTCCACCCCTGCCGGCCCCTCCAGCAGCCCGGTTTTCATCCCTTCCAGTTCGGCGAATCTCATCGTCCGGCACTTCCTCCGGTGAACCGCTGCTCCCTCCATGCGGGTCACCTCCTGCGGAATCCCCGCCTCGCCGGCATCTCCCGACGACCCTGGCAGCCGCATCTCTGTCCGCCGGCACGCCCATGCGCTGGCGCAGCAGCTCGACTACCTAGGATTTGGGTCCTATGGCGCCGCCAGCCGCAACAATTCTGCGGAATCCCCGCCTCCTGTCGCCGGCCTCGTAAGTGCGGCTTTCCCGGTGCTAGTATGGATTTCCCGGCGTTTCATCGAATGACCCCACTAGTGCGGATTTCTTGGCGTTCCATCAACCGGCCCGGTCTCTGTGGTTCTTCTGCTGCGCCCGCAACGACATCATCCATCCATCATCCTGTGGGGGAGCTTCGATCGTGAGGGGGAGCAACAACAACTTTATATTTTATTTCGTCTTGTTTTGTCATCAAGCTGGGTATGTCCAGCTTGAGGGGGAGTGTTTGCACCTTGTTGCTTGCTTTGTTTTTTCTTTATGTGTTCAAGCTAGGTACACCTAGCTTGAGGGGGGAGTGTTGAAGTCTGTATCCCACATCGAACATGAGGTCTGATGTGGAGTTTAATATTCATTATAAAATAACCCCAAGGGCTCCTTTAGAGAGAACACCTTGGGGGTTCGGTTTCTCCTATTTTCCCAATCTACACCCCCTTTACAATAAGCTCTCGCTCAACATTCCTAGACAAGGAAATGAGTCTGGCCTTACTGCTAATCATGTGTAGCCATAATACTTTCTATATCCGGCCGCAAGCCACCCAAGAAAAAACTAACATACCACGATCCTTGTAAACATGTTATGCGCAAGGCAACTCTTTCGAATCCGTCGATGTAATCTCCCACCGAACCGGTTTGTTTAATTCCTTTCAACCGTTTCTATGGATCGCTTTCTAATGAGGTTCCAAATCGACCAAGGAGTTCGGCCTTCAATTCGTCCCATCGGAGGTTTGGCCTCTGTGACAACAATGACAACATTCAATGTTGCACCGTTCACTCCATGCACAACTAAGCCATCAGCACACGCAAATTTTTCGAGTTTTGCGGATCAATAAGTATGTATTCGCTCGTGCGATCAACGCAATATGATCCTCACCAACTTCCTCCTGATTTGTACGACTTGTAGTCGTAACTTTCGGCTCAACCTCTGCCCGCGTCTTCGTTTCCGGCTCAGACTGCCGTATAAAAGAGCTCATGCACCTGCTGCGTAAGTGCAACTAAGTCGACTGAATCTCCTCCATGTGATTTTCTTGGACACGCTGCTGCTCCGCTGGGCGCAATACTTCAGTAATCTTTGACTCCATTCATTCCTGTGCCCGCAGCATCTGTCCATCACTGACTCGAGTGAAGCTGCTCGCGACTCCATCTTTGGCAGCATTCAACGACTTCGAGTTCCTATCCTCTGGCGCACGATCTCTCAATGAAAGCACCAAAATGATAGATTCTTAGAGAGAAAATTAGCGTTCTTTAATTTATGCATCAAACAGCTTTTCAGATTCACATTTATAGTAAAAGAAGGAATCGAAGTAAAAGAAATCTACAGAAGGAAAGAGAAGAGAGTACTCTCCGGAAGAATCCTCTAGAAGCCAAGGTCGAAACCTCCCACATCCAAGCCAAGCTGTCCCCCTATTCTTCTCGATGTCGCGACCCTTCAAACAGAAATCCTCTTATAGCCACTGATGGGTGCGGGTTGACGAACAAAGGAATTGCAAATGATTTCTATTATTTCCAGAAAAAACTGCGTACAAGAATTAACGTGACAGTAGAAGATGGAGAAGGTAGGATGAAGAAGGTATGGAGAAGAAGGAAGAAGTCCCCTGAGAATTGCTGTTCTCCTGGGGCCGAGGCTTAACCCTCTGAACTCAAGTTGAACTCCAGAATCATCCATACCCCCCCCACCACAACTGCCCTCCTATTTATTAATCCCCGACCTCCCAACAACCCCAACTAACCATCTTATGCATTTTACAATATTGCCCTTGCCAAATATTAAATGCTGCAACAACCCAACCGTCTAACAGCCCCCAACAACCCACTCTTGCGCCCAACAACGACGCCCATCACCCTACCGCATAGCCGCACCCTCACGCTGCTAGCAACTCCCAACGCCGACCTCTTTCCCAAGTTCCTATCAATTTCGCCTCTCTTAAAACCCACCTTGTCCTCAAGGTGAATATCTGGTGGCTTTGGCGGTAGCCTTGGCACCCAAATAGCTCGTTCAGTTGCTCTTGTCGTTTGAAGCAATATCCTCCACTTCTTGTGAGCGTCAAATGCAAGGGCTAGAAGCAGCTTGACTATAACGCAAGAGTCATCAACCTCTCGTGCTGCCATCAAATGAGGAATTTGGCGATGCTGGAATTGCTGATTGCCCTCTCCTTTAATGCTATGATTGACAATTTCTCCGAGGGAACCCATTTTGCACATATATCGACAACATGCCAAGCAGCAAAACCATTTTTTCAACTTAAATGTGCTTCTATAAATTTATTTTTTTGAAAGAATTCGTTCCACCAATCATTAATGTTCCATGGGTTGCTCATTGCCCCACTAAACTAGGTGTTGGAGTCTGCATCCCACATCAGACTTGAGGTCCGGTGTGGTTTTTAATATTCATTATAAATACACCCCAAGGGCTCCTTTAGGATATACACCTTGGGGGTTCGGGTTTCTCTCTTTTTATTCCTCTACATTTGGTATCAGAGGAGGAACACAGCCTTACGTGCGGTGCACTGCCTGGGTTGAGATCTAGGGCCCACAACGAGGGCGTTGTGCTCTAAAGGGGGGGTGATTGTAACATCCCTAAATGATAAAGGGTTAAATGACTAAATGATAAGACTCATGTCAACAAGGTGCACCTTCCTTTTCGGGAGCCTGTCTGATTAGAACTCCACAGTTAAGCGTGCTTGGTCTGGAGTAGTGATCAGGATGGGTGACCTTCTAGGAAGTTTCCCAGGGTGTGTGTGAGTGAGAACAAAGCACACTGGAAAGGAGAAGTGTTGGCTTGTGGGGACTGTCATTAGTCAGATGACCTGTTCAGGCATGTGGGTGGACCCTAGGGTGGGCCCCACATGTCTGCGGGGGCAACTGGTGGTACCTGGTGGGCCAGGACCCGACGACCATGTTAAGGCGGGGTGGATGTGCTGTCACTGGGACCCGCCTCCCGTCGCCGGCCCCGCAAATGCGGTTTTCCCGGTGCTAGTTTGGATTTCCCGGCGTTTCATCGACCGGCCCCACTAGTGCGGCAGTCCTGGCGTTCCGTCAACCGACCCGGTCTCTGTGTGGTTCATCTGCTGCGTCCGCGACATCATCCATCCATCATCCTGCGCAGGAGCTTCGATCGTGAGGGGGAGCAGCAGCCTTTGGAGCGTTCTTTTTATTTCGTCTGGTTTTGTAATCAAGCTGGGCATGTCCAGCTTGAGGGGGAGTGTTAGTATCTGTTTTGTTGCTTTCTTTTCATTATGTGTCCAAGCTAGGTACACCTAGCTTGAGGGGGGGAGTGTTGGAGTCTGCATCCCACATCGGACTTGAGGTCCGGTGTGGTTTTTAATATTCATTATAAATACACCCCAAGGGCTCCTTTAGGATATACACCTTGGGGGTTCGGGTTTCTCTCTTTTTATTCCTCTACACTAGGTATAATCAGTTGTCAAAGATCCAGAGACAGACTTTGCAATCAAATCAGCTCTAGCAACCACCAACCTTTTGCATTCAGGTGCTGGATTTTTATCCTTCGGTCCATGAAAAATCCCATGGAAAAGACCCAAGTAGCCTCCTTGGACAACCATTGCATCAGCCACCTTTACTGGTTTGATTGCCATCCCTTCAGAGCAAGATACCACGACTCCAGAAATGATGTTAAGCTTCTTTAATCTTGTGCTAGATATAGGAGGAATATTAAACTCTCCATCTTTGTGTTGTTCCCATGCACTGTTCTTGCCTTCATTAAAAATTTAAATCGCTCACTAGTGTAATTCTTTATTAGAACGAGCAACCAAATCTTTATTGGTCCTGAAAGATGTCGAACTCTGATGCCCCCTTTGCTATTTCCCACAGCCTAACATCACTGAAAAATACAGAAAGGAGGTAGAAGAGGAAGAAGAATAGAGAGAGTAGAACCCGAGTGTTATGTAAAAAATGAGAGGGAGAGAACGGGAAGTGAAACAGAATTATACTGCTAAGCCCACAGCAGAAATACCGCAAAAATACAGCAGAAATACAGCAGAAATGGGAGAGAAAGATATAGGAGAAGAGAGTGAGGAACCTGTGGAAGACCACTCCACTGATTCCTTCTGGAACGTCCCAACGTACCAGCCCACATAGCAGCCTGCTGTGGAAAACTCCCAAATATCAGTCCGTCCTCATCCCAACCCCCTGCTGCCATTTTAATAGCCCTCCAGCCCACTGCCACAGCTGGCAATGTTATTACAAAATACAATATTGCCCCCTAACAAACTAACAAACTCTAACAGCCTATTTCCAGCTGTCACCAGCCCTTTACCCACTAACAAACAACCCAACCAATAACAGCTGCCAACAGCTGGCAACTGCTGGCAGCACAATATCCCAATTACAACCCACACCTGGCAGTCCTCTATATTCCTAACAATTCCCTCCCACCTAAAAACCACCTTGTCCTCAAGGTGGAACAACTCAATCTTTGCTCGGCTGTGCATTGGGACAGCAGCACCCGGTGGCGGCTTCGGTGGAGGCCTCGACATCATTGCATCTTCATTGGAAATCAGCAACACACTCGGGCAAATTAAGAGGCCCAGTGCAAGTTGATTGGAAGCCCCTTGTTGGTAAGGTAAACTTCGGCCTTGCTGCCCAAGTGAATCTTGTTTCCAAATCGTTCCCATCCAAAAGTGTGTCTTCATAATATAAAAGAGCCCCTGTGACAAAAACCCCACTGTTTGAGAATGCTCAGCATTTAAAGCGTCATTGCTGCTGCAAGAAAATTTTTCCAAAGTGCCTTCTCTCACGGTCTTGGCGTGGTGAGAATATGGTGGCTGCTGTGTAACAATTACAACATTTCTTAAAGTGACTGTATTAATAAGTTCTGCCTTCAACTCCCCATACTTAGTCCCAACAGCTGCTCCAATCAACGGACTAGAAGTGTATAGTCCTTCCACAAACCACAATTCCCTGTGCAGATTTGACGCCACCTTTTTGGCCACTTTTAATTGGGCTAAATACCAGATTTCTGGAGTAAAAACGGACCTTCCAGTAAGCAGAATTTTGTCAACATTACTAATGTCCCAATAGAGAATTCCAGGGTACCCAGAAACGGTATTTCCAGCTCTTAAACCATCATTTGCAGAGAAAACAACAAGAGAAAATCCAAATTCCTTTATAACATCAGCAGCTGGAATACAGTGAAACTTTTTTAGGCATAGGTGGTCAGCAACAATACTTATGCTCTGTCCCTTGTTTGATTCTTGTTCATACGAACCTTTCAATAATAGTGTAGGCTGCAGCGATGGTCGCCACGTCTCAAAACTATTCCTGGGAGTTGTTGCTAAAACCATAGAGTCAAGATATCTGTTGCGTGTGTTATAAATAGATCCTGCAGACAAACCGTACTCCCTAGGCAACCTAGCTGCTTCAGCATCCCCCCAACAACCTTTTACCTCCGTCTCAACAACCAAAGACTGCTCAACTAGAATACAGATGGCCTGTGGGAAAAACACATGCATCACTTGATCGGGATTTTGCTCCTCCAGGAGCTTTTGGTCCAGCATGCAAACAAACTCCACAGTAGGAGTTGCACTTGCTGCTTGACTAGCATGATACTCGTTGTTTCCAGCAAAAACACTTTGCCCGCAGCTATCGTGAACATCAGAAATAGTAGGTCCTAACCCACTACCAGATTCAACAACATTAATTTGCCCCGTCCCTAGGTTCGGTATATTCTTGGTTTGTGAAAATTCCCTCGGCGTCAAGGCGAATAAGAGGGAAGTTGCTACCATGGACCGAGAATGCTTACAATGACTGCGCGTGTTGAAAACCGAACCTGCAGGTAGTCCGCACTGCCTAGGATTTCCAGGTGCAAAAGTGCCCTTGTTGTAGCCAATATCCTCCATGTCAGACACCAAAGGCTGCTCTTCCTGAATTTTCATGGCTCGAGGAAGAGAACCTCGTGTCGCATGAACAGGTTTCCGCTGCAACCCCCTTTCTCCAAGCTCCCTAAGGAATTAGAGAAACATCAGGCTCCATTGCACAGACAAAAGCCCTGCAAAACTTATCAGCCGGACTTCTACTACTTAAACCGCAGGCACCCCCTGCACTAGTCTTGCAGCCAATTTGAACAACGGATTGATTTTCTAGCTCATTAACGGCCCCTTTTCCGGTTTCTACAACAGTTGCCTCGGCAATACCAATAACTAGCATTTCTGGAACCATGGGCTCAACACCTAAAGCGGGATACTCATCTGCTTTTGCAAATTCTTCTTCACTTAAATCTTTTAGTCCCGATCTTGGAAAAGTGGAGCAAGTTTCTCTGTCGCAAGAAGAAGTTTGCATGACGTCTTCCTCCATTCCCTGCCACTCTTGTGCATCTGAGAGCTCAGTCGGCCCTACTTCTTCCCCTGCAAATAACTTTGCTTGCTGTTGCTCTCTACCGCTCCAATACTTTTCCAAGAGTGCCGACTTCAACTGCTCCCATGTCGAATCTGGATTTTTGCTCAGCCAAGAAAGGATTCATAACAAAACTGTGTACTCCAAACTTAACTGCGCATAGTGAAGCTTCATGTCCTCTGCTGTATGATTTTCCAGGAAATAAGCCTCTGCTTTTGTGATCAAACCAAGTGGTTCCTCACCTTAAAAAATTGGCAGCTCAACTCTTGTTACGATACTGCTCATTCCATCGACTGATGACAAATTGTCAAGCATAGGACTCTTCTCCTGTTTCGTTCCGAACTCCACTGCCCCGACGTTGCTTCGAAGAGAACATGCTGCAGCTGTTTGGTTTCGGGTTATGGATACAGAATTTTGTTTTACCTGCGACTGCAAATTCTGTATCTGCTTCAGTGCCCTTCCATCTGTCCACAATTGTGCTTGCTCCTGCTCCCACGGCCTACGCCTCAACTGTCCAGTAGCGTTCCGACACTCTGCATGAACAGAGGAAACCAACTTTGGTTCCTCCAGGTCGAATTTCAGCTCACTAAATAGCCTTTCGATCTTCACTTGTCTCTTAGTAAAATCTTCAAAAAATGATGTTTGTCTCTGCGCCTCCCCAGATGGTCCCTGCATTGTCCAGCTTGCTCACAAAAACTTCTTGTTCGTCCGTATGCGCCCCGACTTCTCAGTGCTCAGCCTACAACTTCTTTTTTTTTTTTTTGACAGTCAGCAGTTGCTCCAACCACTTCCTTTCCGTTCGCCTTTACAGCAGTCGCGCGTCTCAACTCCCAGTACAGCAAAATCGGCTTCCCATTAGTACGTCGCACTTCAATCGTCCTCTAGCGATCGCAACTCTCAATGATCAATCAACATCGAACGTGCCTTCAGCTCCAAACGCACTTCCAGATTTCGCGTCTCCAGCTCGGGTCGCCTCCAGCTATCAGAACGCTTACCACAGCAAACGATTTTCCAGTCGCGACGTTCACTACTGTCAGTTATCCTCACCCAATTCTGGCGATTGATCCCAACCAGCACGCGTCTGCTGCTACTACGCGTTTCCCGTGTTCGCGCCTCTTCTCCAGCTACCAACAATCTCGAAACCTCCAGTTGCTTCCGTTTGTTAGTACTGGTTTGCGCCAGAAAATTTCCGAACAGAACGAACACTCATACACAGCTCGAGCAGGATTTTTTTTTTTAACCAGCTCTTGCGACGCCTCTCTCTCTCTCGAGCGATTTTCCCCAGCGGAGTCGCCAAATTGTTATGTAAAAAATGAGAGGGAGAGAACGGGAAGTGAAACAGAATTATATTGCTAAGCCCACAACAGAAATACAACAGAAATACAGCAGAAATACAATAAAAATGGGAGAGAAAGATATAGGAGAAGAGAGTGAGGAACCTGTGGAAGACCACTCCACTGATTCCTTCTGGAACGTCCCAACGTACCAGCCCACACAGCAGCCTGCTGTGGAAAACTCCCCAATATCAGTCCGTCCTCATCCCAACCCCCTGCTGCCATTTTAATAGCCCTCCAGCCCACTGCCACAGCTGACAATGTTATTACAAAATACAATATTGCCCCCTAACAAACTAACAAACTCTAACAGCCTATTTCCAGCTGTCACCAGCCCTTTACCCACTAACAAACAACCCAGCCAATAACAGCTGCCAACAGCTGGCAACTGCTGGCAGCACAATATCCCAATTACAACCCACACCTGGTAGTCCTCTATACTCCTAACACCGAGGAAGACCACTTCCAAGAGCCTGGCAGAATCCTCCCAAGGATTGAGCCCCACAGCAGCCTGCTGGAAAACCTTCAGGATGATTGATGCCTTCCTTAACACAACCCCCCTTTATTTAAAGGCCCACCCAGCCCCCTCTAACAAACTAATTGCTTTTAAGTGGTCCCCCTCCAGCCAAGAATATTCTCCTCTCTCCTCTAACAGCCCAACAACCTCCAGCCAAGTATATTCTCCTCTCTCCTCTAACAAACCAACAGCCTCCAGCCAATAACAAACTCTAGCACCTGGACAACCCCCTTTATTCCTAACAATTCCCTCCCACCTAAAAACCACCTTGTCCTCAAGGTGGAATAAACTCAACCTTTGCTCGACTGTGCATTGGGACAGCAGCACCTGGTGGCGGCTTTGGTGGAGGCCTCAGTATCATTGCATCTTCATTGGAAATCAACAACACACTTGGGAAAATTAAGACAGCCAGTGCAAGTGGTCCGTATTCCTCTTTGTCCTTCCTTCGGTCCCCAATAACTAGCACAGGATACTCTAATTGTTGTGCAGCACAATAGGTCTTCATTTCACCATAAATCTCAGCCAACCCCTCAAGCACAATGTCCACTTCTTTAGGCTGTTTTGGTTGTCCAGCAGCTATAGCAGTTTGCCATACACAAAATTCAGTGCCAATTGCATGCGGCTGGCAGTCTAAAACAGTCACCACAGCTTGTGTATAAACTTTAATGGGCTCCGAAACCGATCTCGCGTAGGCATCACCAGCTAAATTATGTACCTTGGCTTTCAGAAGTGAGAAGTTAGCGGCAACAGTTGAAACATAATATAACTCTGTCCAGTGCAGTGGTTCTTGTACCATTTTACCCCTTTTTCTGTCACCAGCATCCCATGGAATGCCAACCGGCTTCAATTTTTCTTTAACATGATTCTCATAGGGAGAAGTTAACAGCCAATTGAGCAAATTAGAGCAATCAAGGTAGAGGGAGAACTGCTGGCCACATTTAATTGCGGCTGAATAAGAAGTAAGTAGGCCAAAAAAATGATCCCTTGCATCCCAACTGAAGCCCAATATCACCGTGATCCGCGCCTCTCCAATTAAAATAGGTGGATAATGTTTCCAATACAATACAACGTTGTAACCTTTAACACCACAAGCTCCTGATTCTGCTCCGTTTATGAATACTCCCACACAAATTCCGGAAGGAACCTTACGGCCAAACCCGAATCTTCTGCCTCTAATCCAACTAAAATCATCTGCAAATGAATCCTCTCCCAGAATGCACATATAAACAGGTCTGAAACTACATGCTCCAAGACTGTTTGAAGGAGCAGAATCTTCTGTGACAACCTTAATTTCAGTAAAGCTTTGTTGTCTCTTCACCTTTCTGTTGTCACCACTTTTAGAACTAGTATCTTGTCACCACTTTTAGAACTAGTATCGGGACTGCTCCTTTCCAGTTTATCCTCGTTTGAATTCAGATCAATAATTACCTCTTCTGGTTGTTCTGGAAGGGACACAAACTTCTCCTTTACGTCTTCCAAAGCCTGTGTGGGCTGCTGCTTGTCATACTGCCATTTAAAGAACTCTCACTGCTCCGTGTCGTTCCCATATTCCTTCATCAATGCTGGCTTCAACTGCTCCCAACTCACATCAGGGTTTTCAGACAGCCAAGACAAGAACCAGCGCAGAACCGTGTACTACATACTTAGTTGCGCCCAATGTATTTTCATATCCTCTGCTGTTTGAAAAAACTGGAAATATGCCTCTGCTTTCGTGATCCAGCCCAATGGATCTTCTCCAAAAAAATAAGGCAGCTCAACCTTCTTTGTCATTCTTGTCAGACTTTCTGTTCGATCAAAAGCCTTCAGCAGCTTGCTTTTACCTTGTCTGCAACCTTCCTCTGCGTTTTTGCACCTGCATAGATAATCAGTGTACCCCCCACTCCGTCTCCCGGTCACCGTAATATGTTCCTCCAGCAACTCTAGTCCCAAACGGTCCTCTGTTGTGTGCTTTTCGAAGCCATGAAACCTGAGCGGAGCGTTCTCCGCAGTTTGCTGCGTCTGAACGCTTGCAGATTGCAGGAATTCTGCTTGTTCTTGAACCAGCTTCTCTAAACCTTTCTGAATAATCTTTAACGTCCGCTGTACCTCTTTCGCAGCCGATTCGATATTAGCAAGGCTGCTCTCCATCCTGTGGTGGAGTTGATTCTGCTCTGACTGTCCTCCAACGCTCGTTTTTCCCCCCCTAGCAAACAGCGCCTCCAGGTAAAAGTCGCACGTTCTGGCCAAACAACGCTTTCAAGAAAGAGCCGCAGAAATCAGTTCCACAGCATGAGCTCCCTCTTCGAACGTCTCTCCCGCAAAGTTCCCCAGCGGAGTCGCCAAATTGTTATGTAAAATAATTGAGAGAGGGAGAAAAGAGGAGCAAACTGTGTATATAGAATATAGCAGCAGAATTACAGCAGAAAACATAACGGAAATATAGGAAAATACAGAAAGGAGGTAGAAGAGGAAGAAGAATAGAGTAGAACCCGAGGAAGACCACTTCCAAGAGCCTGGCAGAATCCTCCCAAGGATTGAGCCCCACAGCAGCCTGCTGGAAAACCTTCAGGATGATTGATGCCTTCCTTAACACAACCCCCCTTTATTTAAAGGTCCACCCAGCCCCCTCTAACAAACTAACTGCTTTTAAGTGGTCCCCCTCCAGCCAAGAATATTCTCCTCTCCTCTAAAAGCCCAACAACCTCCAGCCAAGTATATTCTCCTCTCTCCTCTAAAAGCCCAACAACCTCCAGCCAAGTATATTCTCCTCTCTCCTCTAACAAACCAACAGCCTCCAGCCAATAACAAACTCTAGCACCTGGACAGCCCCCTTTATTCCTAACAATATCATTCGCTGTCGTTGTAAATTCAAGAGTCGCGTGTCTTGCATAGTCAATATTTCGTGCTGCTGTAGTATGTTTGCTGCTTGTGTCTGCTCCAGTCTTGCTTGTTGCTCTGACTAAACGGATCCAGTCGCTCTCTCTCCTGCTGCTTCCCTCGCGATGCACGTTGCTCATTTGGCCGCTTCGGACTGGAATTAGTTAGTTCCTTGCCATTTTTTTCCTGACCAGTACAGTTTACTGCCTGCTCTTGCTGCGACTGTGTCGGTCCGTCCACACAAATGGCACTCATAATTCCCGGTGCAATTTGTTCGGCAGCAGAATAAGAAGAATGTTTCCTTGCATGCTTCAAGGAACTGGAAACTCTGGGAGCAAATTGACAAATAGAAGAAGAGATGAAATGTACTGCTCCCTTTCCGCTCACAGTAGACAGTTCCTGCTTCGTCTCCAGTTCTGCACGCTTCTCTCATAGCAGATCTTGGTCGGAAAAACGCCCCACCACATTCTGAAGCTCACGGTTCTGCTTCAACATCGCCGTACTCTCCTTTAACATTGCGACATTATCCTGCCTTATCTTTTCAAGTCCAGTACTCATTTGTTCCATCAAAACTAGCAGTGTCTCCATGTGTGAGCAGAGAGACCAACACTGCACCAAGTTTTTTCCCCCGGTGTGATGATCTGGAACTCTGCACGTTCCAGAATTTGTTGTGTCCGACACTACAAGAACTTGCCGATCAAGAATCTGCCACGCGTCGAGCTTTACTGCTGCCTTTGCTTGAGGAGAATCACAAAGGTACTGCGTCTGCCTTGAACTCCAGCGCATCGTTTTATTTTTCTCATTTTCCCACTTTTGTCCAGCTGTGAGACGGTTTCCACTACAACAGTTGAAGTGTCTGCGGCGTCCGTCTCAGCCTGTCGAGCTTCAGACTACCAAAAAGAATCCTACTTCACGGATCAAACTTCCTGTGTCTGCGTCACAATCAAATTCGATCAAGAGACATCCGTGACCTAAAAGTTTGCTGCGTCTGCTTCAGCAGCCTCTTCTTGAGTTCCTCGGTCTAGAAACCACTACTTGATTCTCTCCCGAGATCTCTCAATGAAAGCACCGATTGATAGGTGTGAGAGAGTGGAACAAAGGAATTGCAAATGATTTCTATTATTTCCAATAGAAACTGCATACAAGAATTAAAGAGACAGTAGAAGATGGAGGAGAAGGTAGGAAGGAGGTGTTAGGAATGTAGGGGCTGTCTGTGTGTGGATCTAGTAGGTAGTTGGTGTGTGATGTAGCAAGAGCATTATTGTATTTTGGTGTTTGTTAGCGGTTGGGTGCTGGTAGCAGCTGACAGAGGGTTGTTAGTGTTTGTTTGGGGTAATAAGTAGGAGAGAGGTGGTGATGGGGAGGGATACGAATCTTTTTTAGGAGTTTTTCTTGGAAGCAGCCGGGAGGCGAAGAATTTGACCTTGGCTCTTCTTCCTTGGGCTTCTTCTACCTCATTCTTTATATTCTCCCCCTTCCACCTTCCCTCACCTACTGTAATTCATAATCCTGACGTGTAATGTGAAATAACAGGTTGTTTGTTCTGTGAAGTAACAGGTTGTTTGTTTTGTTTCTTCTTCTTAAGTGTTGTCGTGCGATCTTTGTTAGGTTAGATACCTAAGAAAATGGTGCTTTCATTGAGAGGCCCGATCAAGAGTCAAACTCAAGGTGAAAGATCAATCGCAGCTGAGAGACACCTTCGTTTGAGTGCACGTGATCACAGTGAAAGCCTTCTTGTTGGTCTAACAAAGTGGAGAGAGTCTTGTTTGCTGTTGGAGCACACGTGATCGCTGCTGGAAAAAAACAGATTTAGCCGTGCGATCTGCTGCGTGACACGATCACAGTAGCTGGACGATCACTGTTGGACATACGTGGTGGTGCGTCACTGCTAAAAAAAAATACTTTCGCTTGGGAATGTGTTGCTAGGGAGCCCGCGAACGCTGGTGGTGGTCACAATCGCAACATTGAGTTGCGATCGTAGGGGGAAGGCGGGCGTTGAGAGCCGAGGTGAAGTTGTTGGGAGTCGACAGTTGCGTAATTGTTAGCGTGACGAGAACCCTGCAAGTAGGACGACTGGAGGAGACAAATTAAACTGGACAATCGTAGCCAGTGGCACCAGTTCGGGGAACGCATAAACAAAAAATACAAAAAAAACCCCCCCGACACAGCGGACAATCGCAGAAGAACTCTTGCCGCACACATTGCAGGATTGACCAGAGTTTTCTGATCTCCGAGAGGAAGTTTGATGCGGCTTTGGAAAGTTTGATGCAGAGGTACGGGAAATAGGTGAAGGTTCATGAGCCGATGCCAATGTCCATGCAGTATGGTGAGGAATTGTTGAAAGAGCAATCATTGGGGAGCGTTATGGAGCTTGAGCTGCACGGGAGGCATGAAACGAAACCTGGAAAACAGAGAGCAACAACTTTATTGTTTCCGAGTGGCAGCGGGTTCGAGAATGTTGAGGACAGCTGTGGTGAAGGAGGAAGCTTCACCCCGGTAAATGCTACTCTGGCTGATGGTTTAATATAACAACCCTTCTCTTTATTGCATATTAATAAATGATTTAATTGCATAAAATTACATTTAATACAACCCGAAAGATCGAGAAGGCTATTGCCTTTGGGAATTAGCTGCATTGCATTACTGTTACGGCTCAGTGTGTATGTGTGCTGTAGGGGAGAGAAGGTACTTCGAACAATGGAGAAGAGTTCGGAAAGGAATTACTATTGATTCAGACTATAGGCCAAGTATAGTGTTCTGTTACAGCTAACCGAAAGCAGGAGAGTCCTCCTCCAGTTCTTCCGCCAGTTGCTGTCCGTGGGAGCAGGGATTCAGACCACTTCGTCCTCTGCCCGATTCTGTTCCAACAGAAAGTGCTTCTAATTGCCTGCCTTCCTCTCTCTCTTCCCAGCGGTTCAAATACTCAAATGTGGGTATGTGCTCACGTGCCCTGCTAAAAGACTCGAACCACTGTCACGTGCCCTGCTAACAGACTCAAGCCTCTCTTCCTAAATTACCCCTCCTCCTCTGATAAGTGTGTACCAAAGGAGGCCGAGGGCGGAAAAGGGAGTCACCCTCAGGAGCCGGATCCGGGCAGCTAACATTTCCCCCCTCGGCAAATGGCACCTTATCCTCAAGGTGCAAATATGGAAACTGAGAAAGAATGTGTGCCGCATCTTCCCAGGTGGATTCTTCTGGAGGTTGGCCATGCCACTGTACTAACCAAAGGCCCTGAGGATGACCGTGTAGGGACTTGGCTGCAAAAATTGCTGCAGGAAAGGAGTGGACTGCCAGGGTGCTGTCCCACGCGTCGGGAAGTTCAGACTGTACTGGTGAGTGGCCCACTGCTCGTTTTAGCTGTGACACATGAAAAACTGGATGTTCCCGCGTCGTGGGAGGCAAGGTGAATCTGTAAGCCGTATTTCCCAGGCGTGCTTCAACCAGAAAAGGTCCATAATATCGGGCTGCTAATTTGGGAATGGATTTGGCAGTCTTGGAAGTTTGTATAGTGGGTCGGAGCTTGACAAACACAAGATCGCCCACATCAAAAGAGACATCCCTGCGGTGCTCATTAGCCGAATGGACCATTATCTGCTGGGCACGTGTGAGATGATGATGAAGTTGGTTCAGAAGGTGATCACGTTCAGCAAGATGTGTGGCCACTGTATCGACCAGAGTAGCGTCCCGAACAAAGCGTTGCACAGTGGGGGGTTTTCGGCCATAGACAGCTTCAAAAGGAGTCATCTGGGTAGAAGTATGGAAAGCTGTATTGTAACAATATTCGGCCCAAGGAATCCACCGAGACCAGGTAAGGGGCCTTTCGGAAGCAAAGCATCGTAAATTGGTTCCGAGGCATTTGTTTACAATTCCCGTTTGGCCATCCATTTGTGGTTGATAGGGTGAGCTCATTTTGAGGGTAGTACCCTCAAGGCGGAACAACTCCTTCCAGAAAATCAAAGAGTTCTTAAGAGCTGTGAAGGCCTGTTCTGCCGCCGATGACTAGTGAAAGTTGTTTTTCTTAGTCAATTCAGTAAGTGGTTTGACAATTTTTCCATATCCTTCCACAAATTTCCTACAGTAACCAGTTAAACCCAGAAATCCTCGAACTCCCTTAACGGAATGTGGTCGAGGCCAATTTAGGACACATTTGATTTTTGCAGGATCCATAGTGTAGAGGGTGAAAATAAGAGAGACCCGAACCCCCAAGGTGTTCCTCCTAAGGAGCCCTTGGGGTGTATTTATAATAAATAAGAAAGACCACACCGGACCTCAAGTCCGATGTGGGATGCAGACTCCAACACTCCCCCTCAAGCTAGGTGTACCTAGCTTGGACGCATAATGAAAAGAAAACAATAAAACAGACGCTAACACTCCCCCTCAAGCTGGACATACCCAGCTTGATGACAAAACATGACGAAATAAAAAGAAAGCTGCAAAAGTTGATGCTCCCCCTCACGATCGAAGCTCCCCCGCAAGATGATGGATGGAAGATGTTGCGGGCGCAGCAGATGAAACCACTCAGATCGGCTGGTTGACGGAACGCCAGGAATGCCGCACTAGTGGGGCCGATCGTTGAAACGCCGGGAAATTCAATCTAGCACCGGGAAAACCGCATTTGCGGGGCCGGCGACGGGAGGCGGGGATTCCGCAGAAGTGTTGCGGGACTGCCGGCGCCAACGGGGACCGAATCCTAGGTGGTCGAGCTACTGCGCTAGCGAAAGGACGTGCCGGCGGAGAGAGATGCGGCTGCCGGGAGGTGCCGGGAGATGCCGGCGAGGCGGGGATGCCGCAGGAGGAGGCCGGCGAGGGTGCAGGAGGCCGGGAGACGGCACTGGAAGTTGGAGGAGGCCACCTGCGTGGAGCGGCCAGCACGGGTGGAGGCCGGTTGCTGGCCGGAACAGGCCGGATCTGCCCGGATCTGCCCGGAACAGTCCGGATATCGCCGGAACTGGCCGGAAATCACCGGATCCGGCCGGATTCGGCCGGAGCTGTCCGGATCTGGCCGCCGGAGAGCAGCAGGCGAGGTCACCGGGAGGGGAGCGGGACGGGAGAGGCCGCCGGAGAGGGGTCGCCGGACTGGAGGAAGATCCGCCGGGAGCCGCGGGAGGAGGGCTGCCGGAGGAGGAGCCGGCGCGGGATGAAGCGGGAGGCGCCGGGAGGCGCTGGAGCAGCGGGAGGCACCGGAGGCGCTGGAGCAGCGGGAGGCGCCGGAGGCGCTTGAGCAGCGGGAGGCGCCGGAGGCCACGGGACGCAGGGGAGCCGGGAGCCACGTCGCGCCGGGGAGCGGTGCAGCGGAGGGAGACCGGGAAAGGAGGGGGGGCCGGGGAAGAGGGCCGCCGGGATGGGAGGGCCGCCGGGGAGAGGGCGCGGGCGCCGGGCGAAGGCCTGCTGGGATGAGGGCGCACCGCGGGAGGACGGCGGACGCCGGGAGGAGAGGTGCGCCGGGAGGAAGGGCCGCCGCACAGAGAGGGAGACGACGTCAGGACCGGGCCGTCGCGCGCAGGAAGGGCGGGGAGCCGCGCAGGGCAGAGGCGGGACACGAGGCGGAGGGCCGCCGGGGAGCCGCGGAGAACTGCCGGAAGGGAGGATCGGCAGGAGCGGCGTGGGGCAGAGGCTGAGGGGCGGCGGCAACCCTACGGGGCCTTGAGGCCGCCGCCCCCCGGACGGGAAACCCTAAAGGGGGGAAAAAAAACAGGGAGGGAGAGATTGGGGGTTCAAAAAACCTCCTCTGATACCATGTAGAGGGTGAAAATAAGAGAGACCCGAACCCCCAAGGTGTTCCTCCTAAGGAGCCCTTGGGGTGTATTTATAACAAATAATAAAGACCACACCGGACCTCAAGTCCGATGTGGGATGCAGACTCCAACACATAGAAACCCCATCCGAAGAAATAATATGGCCAAGGTACTCCACGGAAGGCTGAGCAAAGAAACATTTCTTCCGATTTAGACGGAGCTGATTTCTCTGTAACACCCTGAAGATAGTATCGAGATGATGCATATGGTCTGTCCAGGTTTTGCTATAGACAAGGATATCATCAAAGAATACCAAAACAAATTTTCGTAAATATACCTTGAACGTTCTGTTCATGGTAGACTGGAAAGTAGCTGGAGCGCTCATCAACCCGAACGGCATGACGAGGAATTCATAACGTCCTTCGTGAGTACGGAATGCCGTCTTGTGTATATCCGCTACTTGTACCCGGATCTGATGGAAACCGGACTTTAAATCCAGTTTGGGGAAAAATTTAGCTCCATGTAATTCATCCATTAGTTCTTCAATTATAGGTATGGGAAACCTGTCCGAAACAGTGAGTTTATTTAGTGCACGGTAATCAAGGCACATCCTCCAGCTTCCATCCATCTTTTTAACAAGAATAATGGGACTGACGAATGGGCTGTTACTGTGTCGAATTACTCCCTGATTCAACAGGCCATTCACTTGATTTTCGACTTCATCCTTTAGACAATGAGCCAACTTATAAGGCCTAATACTGACTGGTGTTGCTCCGGCTACAAGGGTGACAACATAGTCAGTTTCTCAGCTTGAAGGAAGACCCTGTGATTTCTGGAAAATATCCTGGAAGCTGTTCAAGAGATGGTCCAGCTGAGTCTGGTCTTCTTCCTTGCTGTATGCCAAGTTCTCTGGCAGCTGTGTCTGCGCCAGCCACGCCCAGCCCTCCAGTAGCAAGGTTCTGGATTGCATGCGGTGTTGAAGGTTTCAGGAATTCCCGTCGTCAACTACCTTTCCCTGCAACTTAATTTCTTCTCCGTGCCACAAGAACTCCATAGTCTTGTGACTCCAATTAGACACAGTACCCAAACTTCTTAACCATTGCATCCCCAATATTATATCAGGTCCGCCAGTATCAAAGATGAATGTGTCCACTGTAACCACAAAATCTTCTAGACTAATTTGGATTTGTTTGCAGAGGCCTTGCGAGAGAGCACGGGATCCATTGCCAGGAGTGATTCCAAACAGTTTTGTTGGGTTAACCTTTACGCCCGCGAGTTTAGCCATCCGACGAGAAATAAAGTTATGGCTAGCACCGCTATTGACCAGCACATGTACAGGCACACCTGATAAATGTCCAGCCAACATCATTGAATCTGCCCCAACTCTACTGATGCTGCGGAACTCAACAGGCTCCTCAGGTAGTTCTGCTGGTTGCCTGTCCATCTTTTCCTGCCCTGTTTCTAAACGTCCCAATTCTTCCTCTGACACAACTTCTTCTAATTGTTCCTCCGGTTCCTCATACTCCCATACTAACACCCGTAAGTGTTTATCGGGGCATTTGTGCATTGGACCAAAAGGTTGGCCACAACGGAAACACAAACCTTTCAGCTTCCGTTCCTCCCTTTCTTGTCGGCTCAGAGCCCGCACCCCATTCCATCAGTCTTCCCCAACTGCCCTTCTTAATTCGTCATCTCGATGATTGTGCTAAAAAACCGGGCGGTTGGCAGCAAAATGTGGTGTTACCACTCCTGTATTTCGTGGTGTAAGTGGTGCCACTGGTCGAGGACGAGAAACTCGAAGCACTCCTTCACTAGTCAACTCTCTTTCAACCTTGTCAAAATTATCATGCGGAATTTATTTGCTGGCTCATGGCCCAGATCCGGTTTTCTATTTCCGGACGTAGGCCTCCCATAAAAAGGCTCGGAAAATCGGGGAGCCTTAGAGCAATCTGTTCAAACTCCTCAATGTATTCGTCCAGCGAACTAGTTTGTCTCAAGTTTTTCAGAAATCTTAAGGGGTCCCCGTCAGTATTTTTACCATACTGGTCCAAAAATGCCGGCTTAAACGTGCTCCAGGAAGCGCCAAGCATAACACTATGCCAAGACAGAAACCAATACAGTGTCGTTCCTTCCATACTAATTTGTGTATAATGTAATTTCATGTCGTCCAGAATTTGGTTTATCAAGAAATAAGTCTCTACTTTAGTTATCCATCCTAAGGGGTCTTCTCCAGCAAATGTTGGGAGTTCCACCCTTCGCGAGACGCTAAGTAGCTCGCTTGTTTGATCTTTCTCTTTTGTAACTGACAGCCTCCCCTGGCGCACGCCACTCTGCTCACTGCCTTTATCTCTGTTAACAGAATCCTTCAAAACTGTTCCATGTTGTTTTACGTTTTCTAACCCACACTCCATTTGCAATTCGATCCCTTTCAGCCTTCCCATTGTCTGCTCTTCCAAATCACGAACCCGAAGCAAAAGCCGCTCCTCTGTCTGCTGTGCAACTTCCATAGTTACGTGTTGGCTCTCATTTTGCCCCCGCATCATCCTTTCCACGTTCTCTTGGATTGACACCATGGCTGATTTTATACTCTCCATGGCCGATTCAATCGAGGCCACACGGTTCTCCATTCTTGTTTGCATAAAAGATCCTCCAGGCGGTAGGGTTCAGATCGACTACCTTCCATCCTCTACGTTCCAATTCTGCAACAATTACGGTGATCGCATCTATCAGAAAAAGAAAATCACCAGCCGCTGGAAGAAATCCGCTCTCCTCTTGTTGTCTCCCAGCAGAGTCGCCAAACTGTTACGGCTCGGTGTGTATGTGTGCTGGAGGGGAGAGAAGGTACTTCGAACAATGGAGAAGAGTTCGGAAAGGAATTACTATTGATTCATACTACAGGCCAAGTATAGTGTTCTGTTACAGCTAACCGAAAGTAGGAGAGTCGTCCTCCAGTTCTTCCGCCAGTTGCTGTCCGTGGGAGCAGGGATTCAGACCACTTCCTCCTCTGCCCGATTCTGTTCCAATAGAAAGTGCTTCTAACTGCCTGCCTTCCTCTCTCTCTTCCCAGCGGTTCAAATACTCAAACGTGGGTATGTGCCCACGTGCCCTGCTAACAGACTCGAATCACTGTCACGTGCTCTGCTAACAAACTCAAACCTCTCTTCCCAAATTACCCCTCCTCTGATAAGTGTGTATCAAAGGAGGTCGTGGGCGAAAAAGTGAGTCACCCTCAGGAGCCGGATCCGAGCAGCTAACAATTACAACTTTAAACATGAATTACGAATCTTTGTTGAAAACTTCTTTAACATGTTTGAGTTTAAAACTGCATTGGATAACCTGGAGAAATATATAAGAAAAGGGTGAGCCATAAAGCCCAGTAAGGGAATAAATATGACATAACATGAAGATAATAATACATGTTAGACAAGGCATATCGATGAGGCATAAAGGAACATGAATAATAAGGCATGATATAGCATGATAATCATAACATGGGAAATGTGACAACAATTTAAAACACCGCATCATAAACACAGGTCAAGCCTAAACCCTCAAGACTTCATGGTGGACAAAGTCCCATAAAGGAATCAGGTACACCCTTGTCCCAACATGACGTATCATGATACTAAACATTACCCAATGCATTGGAGCGTTATATAAATATGGACGCACTCGTCACTTTCATTTCATTCTCATGCTTAAGTGTGCCACATAGATCATAAAATATGGATTCATTCATCATTATAATTTATTCCATAATCAAAGAGTGTGGAATACATACATGTAAGTCCCCCAATCAAAAGGTATATGTGCATAAAAGTGAACACCCTTGATAGGAAATGAGTATGGTATTCACTATACAATTGGTTTGGCATGAAAAATCGCGGTGAAAATTCGGCAGCATAACGACGTCACTTAAAAATTCATAAAATGGGTTGATGAGAGCGAAATGGGTCTCTCATCATTTGGACATGAAGTGGACAATAATAGGGACATGGAAGGACATGTCCACACATATAGAATTTGAAAAAGAAGGCATACGATAATAAACAAGCTTGAAAAAAGAGAAAGGAAATGGTGCTTACGAAATTTCGGCATGGTAACAGGTGTATATGAGAGGACTTAATGAGAGAGAAAAAAGTCTCTCATCATTTAGACATAATAAGGGTAGTATGGGGGAGGTGCGAAAACATACCCTATCATTAGTAATTAAAAATAAAAGGGCATAACAAGATAAAAAAACTTGGATAAATATGAGAAAGGAAAGAACCCTTACTTGAGTGTGTGTCTTCAAAAGCTTGAAAAATGGCTTCTTGAGAGTTTGGAGCGCCTTGGGAGGATTCTAGATAGGGCAGGACGGAGTAATGACATGCTCTAAGGATTTTGAGTGAAGAGAAGTGAGAGTTTGGGTGAGTTTATATAGGAAATGCGAGAGAATTTTTTTAATATT
Organism: Viscum album; assembly: GCA_963277665.1. Lineage (NCBI taxonomy): Eukaryota > Viridiplantae > Streptophyta > Magnoliopsida > Santalales > Viscaceae > Viscum > Viscum album. The sequence continues at coordinate 1,590,729 of OY728146.1, read as the reverse complement.
TCACAAATTTAGGTTTTGAACTCTATAATAAAATATTCAAAACCACAAAACTTCTCATGGTTTTTGCCCATGCTTTTTGCCAAAATGGAGAGGTTTTCATTATTTTATTAGGCAAAGGGCCGAACATATTAAAATATTACCCTTGCTTATGTGGAGGTAAGTCACTCTTTTAAAGAAATGAATTTAAAATCATAAAATATATTATATATTTTGGAGGATTTATAAAGGCATTATAAAATTAATCAAATAAACTTAAAACCTCATTATTTTAAGGGGAAAACATGTATTTGGCCGAGGATATCCATTATAGTATTTATTACATCATTTTTGGGTCATTATGATGACATAAAACACACCGTATATTTATACGATATTTAATTTTTACCCGAAAATTCGACTGTTAGAAAATTTTGAAAAATTCACCATTGGATAATTTCGACGTTCTGATTCTAAAAATAATATTTATTTTATCTAAATAATTTTCCAAATATGCGCATGTTCACTTTTAAAATAAGATTCGACATTTACTGAAAAATGTTGGGTTTTTGACAACAGTTTTTGAACTTTTATAAAAATTACATTTCACTTCATAAAAATTATATGACCATTTATAATCAATAAACCTTATTTAATAATAACATTTTATTAAAATACTATTTATTTCAAAAATCCATTAATTTATCAAAATAAATCCCTTAACTGAATTTGAATATTACCTGAAAATACAATTTGTGTTTAATTGAATCAAAATCAAAATCTTTTATAAAGTAACAATAAAAAAGGAAAATAAATTCATTATTCTATACAATATACATATTCATATTATTAAGGTTTTGATACATATCCCTTTATTACATCGGTGTACGCTTTAAAAGTAAGGCGCGCGACGGTGAAACTTTCATGGGGCCGTTCGGCGAACATGGTTTGAGTTGTGATCTCGATGAGTTTGAACTTCTTCCGTAAACAGTTTCGCTCATGCTTAAGTTGTTGGATCTCAGCTTGAGTTTGGTCAAGGGCAAAACCTAGAGATGCTATCTCCCTCAGAAGCTCTGATAAATGGGCTTCATAGGACACAATTCTACTGGTCACTTCCTTTGTCTGAGTCAATTGGATTTGTTAAAAGCTCTATATTTATACTAATCATGCGGTCACTGTTCAACGATTATTTTAACAATGGTAAATATTCTTAATGGTCTTTTAAATCCAATAAGACATAACCAAGGAAGTGCATGTGTTTTTTATAACCATATTACATAATAAGACATTTAATTAAATTGAAAAGGAAAACTTCATTTATAACAGTTCGGGTTGTTACATTTAAGGAGTGTGCCAACGAAGATTGAATTACCAATGTTTACCGGAAAGGATCCATTGAGCTGGATCACCAAAGCAGAAAAGTATTTCCGGTATTTTCGAACATCAGAAGATATGAAGTTGCCTTATTCACAGTTGAGCATGGAGTACATGGTTTTGCACTGGTTTTTTACTTGGCAGTATGAAAATCTTTGTGCGAATTGGGAGCATTTGAAGCTGGCTCTCATGAAAAAGTATTTCACTGAGGGGTATACACTGCAAATTTTAGGGACACATTGGTTTTGTTTCCGTTTCGAAGCAGCCTGAAGTGAAAATTCTTGATTTGAATTCTAGCGAGGATGAACAGGGAAGGTATGTCAGGGAGGAGATCAATTTGAATGAACGATGACTATGCATGGACAAATTTGAGTTTGGCTCGAAACTTGTTGAACTTATTGAACTTATTGAAAAGGAAATGGACCAGGACAGGACCAACAAAAGTGTGCTTGAGGAGCAGGAAAATTTCAGTTCTATTCGGCTTGGAGGGGTGATTCCAGATTCTGGTTCTTGCATGAATCAGCGGAAAGAGATTGTTAAGGTGGAGCAGTATGTTTTTGGACTACTGTTAAAACTTGAGGCTGAGGAGGTTGTGTGTTCTGACGAGCTGCCAGCTGCACATAATTGGCAAGAGTGCATCGTGGCAGAAGACGTTTTGGCCCCAGAATTTCCACTATCGGGGGTTTGAAGCATGACGAGAGCAGTGTGCGTTGCCCCATAAAGTAAGTAGAAGAGCTGCAGTACAAATATTGACACAGTCTCCAGAATCAAAAGGGTGCACAAAGAGGGATTTCCACAGTGATTGTAGTGGGGATTCAATCGATAGGATTGGTAGGGCTGATGGACATATGATGGGGCTTGGCAATGTGGCAGTGCAGCAGCGGCATGCTTGAGCAACATAAGGGTGTCGTCAACGGGCCTTGCGATCACTAGAGGAGCTGCTTAAGGATGCTGAGACTGAGGCGAAAAACTGCACCAAGGGTAGTAAAGCCACCGACATACCATGGATGTTCGGTTTTCCTACAGGATCAGAGAACACTACGCACACCAAATGTCTAGACTCTGTATACGAGCCTTGAGCAACGTAAGGGTGTCGTCAACGGTCCTTGCAATCACTAGAGGAGCTGCTTAAGCCGCTGTGCAACGTGAAATAACAGGTTGTTTGTTCTATTTCTTCTTCTTAAGTGTTGCCGTGCGATCTTTGTCATGTTAGATACCTAACAAAAGGTATGAAGAAGAAGGAAGAACTCCCCTGAGAATCGCGAAACAGCTCCAACAGCTCCAACTAACCATCTTATGCACTTAAAACATTGCCCTTGCCAAATATTAAATGTTGCAACAGCCCAACCATCCAACAGTCCCCAGCAGCCCACCCTTACGCCCAGTAACAGCGCCCAACACCCTACCGCACAGCAGCACCCTCACGCTGCTAGCAACTCCCATCACCAGGCCTCTTTCCCAAGTTCCTATCATCCATAAAAGAACATGCAATTACCAGACTACCCCTGCGTCTCCTGGCACACTTCTTTCTCCTAGAATAATTCTCAAGTACCCCTGGCAGCCTATCATTTATTTTTTAAAGTTCTATTATATCTATCATGTAGCCACAAATGGTTTCATGAAGTTTGGCTAGTTTTATTTTAGAAATTTTGAATGTTTTTGGATGCATGCTATTGTAAAAACCTTGCAAAATTGTTACCTAATTTCAAAGATAAGTTGTTTATGTTTGACCCTGTTGGAGTGGTTGGATTCATTCTACATCTCTTTTCAGTTGCTATAGTAGTATGATTTAGAGGTTGTTGGACCCCATTTCAGTTTAATGGGTATTTCTGAGTCCCACATCGGACTTACCCTTCTTGTATTTTGTTTTACTCCTCTATAAAAGAATGTCTCCACCTCTCATTGAGGTAAGGAGAATTCACCATTTACATGGTATCAGAGGGATCTTAATCCCGACCCTCCCTCCCGGCGGATTCCCGGTTCTGTCCGGCCCCGCCTCTCTCTCCTCAGACCCTTCCCCGGCTCCTCTCCCGGCGGCCCTCCTCTCCCTGCGGGCAAATAGGTGGTCGGCTGCAAATGGATATTTACGCCCCGTCTCAATCCCGACGGCTCTCTTTGTCGCCTCAAAGCCCGGCTTGTGGCGAAGGGCTTTGCTCAGACGTATGACATCGATTACTTTGAGACCTTCTCTCCGGTAGCCAAGATGGCCTCTGTCCGCCTGTTCATATCTCTGGCTGCTCATCATCACTGGCCGCTTCATCAAGTGGATGTCAATAATGCCTTTCTTCATGACTTTCTTGACGAAGAGGTCTACCTGCGCCAGTCCCCTGACTTTTCTGCATCTTGTGCCGACTCTCATGTTTGCCGCCTTCGTCGCTCCCTCTATGATCTCAAGCAATCTCCTCGGGCTTGGTTCGGCCGCTTCAGCACAGTCGTCACAGCCTTTGGCCTCTCTCGGAGTATGAAAGATCACACCGTCTTCTTCCGTACGACGACACATGGTTGTATCTTGCTCGTGGTCTATGTTGATGATATCATCATCACAGGGAGCGACTCCACAGGAATCGCCAACCTCAAGGCGCACCTCCACCACCACTTTCACACCAAGGATCTGGGTCCCCTTACCTACTTCCTTGGCATCGAGGTTTCCCGTTCTGAGGACGCTATATCTCTCTGCCAACGCAAATATGCTCTTGATATCTTGTAGGATGCAGGTTTGAGCACAACGACTGCAGTTGACACTCCTCTTGAGCCTGGGGAACGATCTTTCCATACCGACTCGGAACCATTTCCTCATCCCGAGAGCTATCGACGTCTGGTGGGTAAACTTAACTACCTCACCATGACGCGACCTGACATTGCTTGCGCCGTTGGAAAAGTCAGCCAGTTCATGGAGCATCCAACCCGATCTTAGTGGGATGCTGTCCTCCGCATTGCCAAATACATCAAGAAAGACCCTGCACGTGGCCTTCGGTACTCACATCATGCTCATCTTGATGTTCAGGCCTTCTGTGATGCGGACTATGCCGGTTGCCTCGCTACCCGCAAGTCTACTTCGGGATTCGCCGTGTTCTGCGCCGGTCAGTGTTGTTAAAGGCGCTCGCCTCACCCCGCCTTGGCGCGAGGCGAGGCGAGGCGCACCTTCTGCGCCTCAAAAGTGGTGAGGCGGTGCGGCCTCACCGAGGCGCGCCAAAGGCGCGCGCCTCTCGCGCCAAACAGAGGGGCGCTAAAAGCGCCAGGCGCAGTAAGGCGCACCGTGGCCGATGGGACTGGGGGCGACACAGCAGGGCGGCAGCGGAGATGGGGGGCGAGCGACGTGATAGTGGGTGGCGGCCGAGATCGTGGGTGTATAGGCGGCGGTGACGAGATCGGGAGTGGGTGGGTGAGGGCGCGATCGGCTGGCTGAGATCGAGGAAGGAGATCGGGGAGATCGGGGAAGGGACGCAGCTCAAAATCAGGGAAGGAAGGGAGCAGTGACCGGCGGAAATCTGGCGGAAATCGGGGAAGGGACGGTGGACGCATGAAGAAAATCGGGGAGGGACCCAGGCCAGTCGCCACTGGAAATCGGGGAAGGGACGAGTCGCGGGAATTGTTCCCTTCACTTCACCTATTAAATTTTAATTAACACATTTAATATATTAATAAATAAACATAACATAAAACAATATAAATATCTCACACCTCCCCGCACAGCACTGCACAACAATTTTTTTGCTGCTGCACCACTTCTCCTTGCCCCACAGAACAACACCTCCCCGCACAGCACTTCATATCAATATTTTGCTGCTGCACCACTCTCCTCGCTGCACCACTCTCCACCACGCTGCCCTCGGTGTACCACTCTCTACACTGCCATTGCTGCACTGCATCACACACCTCGCTGCACCGGCACCTCGCTGCACCGGCACCTCGCTGCACCGGCACCTCGCTGCACCGGCACCTCGCTGCACCGGCACCTCGCTGCACCGGCACCTCGCTGCACTGGATGCTCGCCACCACGTTGCACGTGCACCTCGCTGCACTGGACCTTGTTGCACCTCGCTGGACCTCGCTGCACCCGTTGAAATAGCAGCACGCTACATTCTTCTACAGCCAAAAGGTTATTTATATTCCTATCTCCCATTATTCAACCTCTGTTTCAATTTTTATCTATTTATGTCTTGTTTTCATTTGTTTTCATCTTTCGCTCCAACTTCGGGTCTTCTATTTCCATCAACATCAGCTGCAGCACCCACCTTGCAGTGAAATTATGAGTGATAATTGTGCCGAAACGCCAACTAGTGCAACTCCAAGTAATGTAAGGAAAGACCCGGCTTGGAAGTATGCTTATCAAGGAAATCCCGGCGACAGAGATTCAGTGACATGCAGTTTCTGTTTAGAAACAAAAAGAGGAGGTATTAGTCGAATGAAACAACACATGGTTGGAGGATATAGAAATACTACTTCTTGTAAGAAATGTCCGGATCACGTGAAGGAAGAGATTAGACAACATATGAAAAAAAGGGAAGAAGAAAAGAAACAACGAAACATACTTCCAGATACTGATGATTTCCATTATGAAAATGAAGATGATGATGACATTGAAAAGATCAATCCGAAAGCTGGAAGAACTACCGCGGGAAAGTCATCATTTAAGTCACCGCGTAATATCGGACCAATGGATACATATTTTACACGTGACCCGGAAGAAATTGTTCATGGTAGGAAAGGAAAACAAAAGACGATCATAGATGCATACAAAACCGAAGAGCACAAGAAAGAAATGCGAGAGAGAGCATGTACACAAATTGCAAGATGGATGTATGATGTGGGAATAGCTTTCAATGCTGTGAAATATGATAGCTTTCATCCCATGATTGAAGCAATTGGGCAATTTGGTCCAGGAATGAAGCCACCAAGCTATCACGAGGTGAGAGTTCGATTGTTAAATAAGGAAATGGCGCACACAAAGACAATGATGGAAGAACATGAACAAGATTGGGCAAAAAATGGTTGCACAATTATGTCTGATGGTTGGACAGATAAAAGGCAAAGAACATTGATCAATTTCTTAGTGAATTGTCGCAAAGGGACCATGTTCGTTGATTCAATCGATGCTTCATCATTTTGCAAAAATGGAGACAAAATATTTGAATTGCTAAGCAAATTTGTGGAACGTATTGGTTCAGAAAATGTTGTTCAAGTTGTCACTGATAGCGCTTCTTCAAATGTTTTAGCAGGTATTATTTATATCCACCTTATTAGTAGTATATAAGTTTATACATATACATTATGTTATGCATATTAAGAATTTTATTTATGTTTGTTTCGTTTTCTTTTTAAATCCTATTTTTAGGGAAAATGCTTGAGGTAAAGTATCCAAATCTTTACTGGACTCCTTGTGCAGCCCATTGTTTGGATTTGATATTGGAGGATATTGGGAAACTTGACATAAGCATTCGGACATTGAAACGAGCAACTTCTTTGAGCTCTTTCATATATACTCGTCCAGGGGTGTTGAATATGATGAGGGAATTCACAAGGAAAAAAGAGTTGCTTCGACCCGCAAAAACTAGATTTGCTACCGCTTTCCTCACAATGGCAAGTATTCATAAGCAGAAGGAGAATTTGAGGAAAATGTTCACATCGGACGGGTGGGCAAGAAGCAAGTGGGCTAAAGAGGTTCAAGGCAAACAAGTTTCTAAAATCATATTGATGCCATCATTTTGGACTTCTATTTTGTATTGTCTTAAAGTGACCAATCCACTTGTAAAAGTGCTTAGATTGGTTGATGGAGAGAAAAAGGCACCGATGGGATACATTTATGAAGCCATGGATAGGGCCAAAGAGGCAATCATGAGGGCTTTTTCGATGAAGGAAGAGAAGTACAAAGAAATTTTTACTATTATTGATCGTAGGTGGGAGATTCAACTTCATCAGCCTTTGCATGCTGCGGGGTATTTCTTGAATCCTGAATTTTGTTATTCAAATCCGAATATCCAATTGGATTTTGAAGTACAAGATGGATTAATTAAATCCATTCAAAGACTCGTTTCAAGCCTTGAGATTCAAGAAAAAATCATGGATGAAATCACTTTGTACAAGGAGGCAGAGGGTCTATTTGCAAATTCTTTGGCAATTAGACTTCGGAACAAGAAGGCTCCTGCTGAATGGTGGTCTATGTTTGGATCTTCAACCCCAAACTTGCAAAAATTTGCTTTGAAGGTTCTTAATCTCACTTGCAGCGCATCGGGATGTGAGAGAAATTGGAGCATATTTGAGCATGTAAGTTTTTTTTTTCTAAATGCATTTTCTTTATTATTATAAACTTTATAATATTAACAATTGAATTATAATTTATATTGCAGCTTCATAGCAAAAAGAGGAATAGGCTGTCTCAACAAAAACTAAATGATTTGGTCTACATCAAATATAATCGTGCATTGAAACGTCGATTTCAAATCCGTGACACCATTGATCCCATTACACTCAAAGAGATTGATGATAGCAATGAATGGCTTATTGGGAGGATCGAAGAGGATGATGATGCTGATAACGACTTTGTATTTAATGATGAGGGTGTTGAAGGTTTAACATGGGGTGCGTATGCTGCTGCCGCTGGGATTGAAGAGCCTGAATATACTTTCAGATCGAAATCAAACTTAGCAACTTCCACTTCTTCCAAATCCCATGGTGGTACAAAGCGTGCACGAGTTATTGATGAGATGAATGATATTGAAGAGGAAGATTCAGAGGCATATGAGTCAAATGAAGGGTGCAACAGTGACGATGAAGCTTTCATTAATGATGAAACTTCCATTGATGATGATTTTGATGTTTAAGAAGCTTTCATTAATGATGGAACTTCCATTGATGATGATTTTGATGTTTAGGTTCTCAAGGATTGATTATTTGATTATGATTTTGGTTAAAAATTATCAGTATCTATTTTAATTTGCATTTTTTTATTGAATTTAAGTTTTTTTAAATTTAAAATATTATTGAAAACTGAATATAATTAATTATGTGCGCATGCGCCTTAGTTGCGCCTCGCGCCGCGCCTCGCGCCGCATCCCCAAACGGCTTTTGCGCCTTATTGCGCCACGCGCCTTTGACAACACTGGCGCCGGTAACCTAATTTCCTGGCGCAGCAAGAACCAGACTGTCGTCTCCAGATCGAGTGCCGAGGCCGAATACCGCGCCATGGCCACGGTCACCACTGAGATCCTCTGACTCCGTCACCTCCTCCAAGAGCTCGGCTTCCCAGCACAGACTTCTGCTCATATCTGGTGTGACAATCAGGCAGCCACAAAAATTGCCTCGAATCCCGTCTTCCATGAACGGACGAAGCATATCGAGGTGGACTGCCACTTTCTTCGACACCATCTGGAGCAGAACCATATCAGCTTTGGCCATATTCTGACGGCGGATCAGCTTGCTGACCTCTTCACCAAAGGCCTCACAGGAGCTCGCCTTGACTCTCTCACTACCAAACTGGGTATTCACAGCCTCCATGGCCCAGCTTGAGGGGGAGTATGATATGGTCTTTGTGTTTGTCTTCCTTTTTCTTTGTGTGACTCAATCCAATCTGGGCATGTCCAGCTTGAGGGGGAGTGTTGGACCCCATTTCAGTTTAATAGGTATTTCTGAGTCCCACATCGGACTTACCCTTCTTGTATTTTGTTTTACTCCTCTATAAAAGAATGTCTCCACCTCTCATTGAGGTAAGGAGAATTCACCATTTACCGAGGTTATTGATTCCTGCCGGTATCCGCAAAATCCACAACATTTATTACTTTTTTTTTTTTGAACCATACTTTTGGCTTCCTTTGGTTGCCAATGTAATCACAAAATCCCAGTGAAGAAAAACTGGGAAAACAAATGACTGCCAGGATCTGTCTGAACGTTGAAGAAAATTTAGTGCGATAAGCTTATCCGCTGAATATTGAAGTTAGTCTAATTGTATCCTGCTTATTGCTGGTTTTTCTTAATATGTAATTTAAATATGCAGATTGTTTGATGGATGATGTGAAGGTTGAGGCTGAAACACCTAATGTGGCTGACAGTATTGAGAATTTCAAAATTGGAAGCCTAGTTCCAGAAGTGCCTTGTGGCATTGCTGAATCTGTTTCAGATATTCAGCATGTTAAGGATGATTGCAATCAAGCCGATCTGACCAATTCAATTGCAAGTTCTCACGCTTTGAAGAGTACTAATGGACATAAATCCATGGAAAGCGGGACAATTCCATCTGCAGATAAGCACTGCATTTCAGTTCTGGTAAGTTAAATTCTTATTAAATGCTCATGTTTTTGGTCTGCATTTATATGGTGGGTTATGGACAAAATTCTGTAGACCGTGTGACGTGTGTATTTCATGTATTTTAGCTTGCCTATTTCATGCAATTTGTTTTTTTTCAGATTTCTACGGGCCTGTTAAATTTAATTTGCATTTTTGTTTTTGTTTTCTATGGTGAATTTAAAATATTTCATTGTAAAATTTGTTTCTTTTGTATGTATGTGATCATTTGCGTTCTGTCACTCGCACATTTGTACAACCTCTCCCACTCCAAAAAGAAGTGTTGCACATCATTTTCTAGTGAAGGAAATAATGTTTTCACTTCTCAGCCTTTTTAGAAATGGTCATGCTTATAATTGAATAGTGTTTTGGTTTCCTGATCAACAAGAAACTCACTCTTTTTAATGTTTACCATCGTCTGAGATTGCTTTGTTTAAATATGTATTATCTAAGTATTTTGTTTGGCTGAGCCGTTGTTAGTTTTCCCACAAATCTTGTTGTAAAAATCACACCAAAATGAGAAAGTAATTTAGAAGTTAACCATGTTACTAATTCTCCACGTGTGCGTGTGATAACCATTTCATGCTATTCTTTCCATTTTCTATCCAGTAAATATGTGTTATTTTAAAATTTTTTTGCTTAATGATTATGTTCACCGAACCTGCCCTCCTTTGCAATCAAATTTCAAGACCCACTCGCTGAAGCATTCTCGGAAGTCAAACCTTAATCTCCCAACCTAGATATCCTCATATGTTACATTTCATCACTCCTCGCATTTATTATTATTGTGATTTTTTTTTCAAAATTTGAACTTGGAACAAATCTCACACTCATCACTCAACCCTTGTTTGATCTCCTCACGACACTAGATCAAAGGTCAATGAAGAGTGGTTTTTGACCTGCCCAAGTTACAACCCATGTTTTTGTTTTTTTGTTGATTTTTTCAGTTTTTTTTGAGCTCGTACAACAGTCGGATAACAGGTACACACGCATAGGTCAATCCGGTACAATAATGAAAAAGATCGGATAAAGAACGAATGTATGGAAAAATCAATTTGGTAAGCTGATAAATATTAACCTAACTTATATGTATCCTATATTGAGTAAGAAAAAATCACACTTCATGGTTGGGTGCAGAAATGTGTGGAGAAATTAAGTGGCACAATTTTCCCATAAACTACTCACACAAAGGGTACCATTCTTCTCAAAGGTTTCAAAGTTATACAACCGTTTATATCATTAACAAACAACCAATTTTCTAGAAAAAGTCACACCTTAATGTTAAATTCATGCTAAAACACATTCCATCAGTGAAAAGAAAAACAATTGTTAAAACAACTTGAAATAGGGAAATTCCTCACACATTTTCAATAATCTCCATGATTAAGTGGGCATCATTTTCCATGATTAAGTGGGCATCATTTTCCATGATTAAGTGGGCATCAAAAATTAATATTCTGACACAAAAGCGGGGGGAAAGGAGTAACGATACTATACAACAAGCGAAAAAGAGAAAAAGAAGAAAGATGATGAAAATTCCTAACCTAGGAATGTACCCCCCACACCTAGAGTATGTAGTGGCCTCACTGTAATAAAAGAAAATGTGGAAAGGAAGGATAAAACCTGGTGGGTGTCATTCATAGGTTGCTTTTTGAACTTGGGGTTCCTCCATTAGGGACTTCGGAAGGGCTTCATGAAAGTGCTTTAGCCGCTGCCCATTGATAGTGAATGTTTGTTTTGTTTCTTCATTTGTAACCTGAACAACACCAAATGGATAAACATTAGTAACAGTGTATGGGCCAAACTAGTGAGAACAAAGCTTACCTGGATGCAACTTCAACCTTGCATTGAAAAGGAGGACTTTCTGCCCAATGTGGAATTGATGATAAAGGATGAGGCAGTCGTGGGGAGCCTTGGTTCTCTCCTTATAAATTCAGGAGTTCTCATATGAATTTCTACGCATTTCCTCCAGCTCCTGAATATGTAATTTCCTTTGAGCACCTGCACCAGAAAGATTAGAATTGCATTGTTTATTGGCCCAGTAGGCCTGGTGCTCTATCTCAATAGAGAGGTGACAACTGTTTTCGAAAACAAGCCGATAAGGTGACATTCCAACGAGAGTCTGACAGTACAATAAGCTTATAATGCATCATCGAGTCTATGTCTCCAATCTTTTCTGTTGGGTTAAACCGTTTTTTCAAGAATTTGTTTTACCACTCTATTCGACACCTCGGCTTGACCATTGGTCTGTGGGTGATATGCAGTAGACACTCGATGCCCGACCCCATACCGATGCAAAAGTGATTGCATTGTTCTGTTGCAGAAATGAGAACTGTGGTTACTGATGATGAATCTAGGTAATCCAAACCTACAGAAAATTTGGGTTCTCAAAAATTCCACAACTGTCTTGGAATAATCTGTCATCATGGCTCGTGCTTTTACCCATTTTATCACGTAATCAACTGCCAGAAGAATGTACAAGTTGCCTAATGAATTGGGAAATTGCCTCATAAAGTCAAATGCTCCAAACATTGAAAATGTCATGGAATAGAATTGCATTGTTTATTGGCCCAATAGGCCCGGTGCTCTATCTCAATAGAGAGGTGACAACTCTTTTCGAAAACAAGCCGATAAGGTGATATTCCAACGAGAGTCTGACTGTACAATAAGCTCATAATGAATCATCGAGTCTATGTCTCCAATTTTTTCTGTTGGGTTGAACTGTTTTTTCAAGAATTTGTTTTACCACTCTATTCGACACCTCGGCTTAACCATTGGTCTGTGGGTGATATGCAGTAGACACTCGATGTCCGACCCCATACCGATGCAAAAGTGATTGCATAGTTCTGTTGCAGAAATGAGAACTATGGTTACTGATGATGAATCTAGGTAATCCAAACCTACAGAAAATTTGGGTTCTCAAAAATTCCACAACTGTCTTGGAATCGTTTGTTATCGTGGCTCGTGCTTTTACCCATTTTAACACGTAATCAACTGTCAGAAGAATGTACAAGTTGCCAAATGAATTGGGAAATTGCCTCATAAAGTTCAATGCTCCAAACATCGAAAATGTCATGGAATAGCAAAGGTTGTGACATTTCATTTCTTTTAGAGATGTTCCCCATTCTTTGACACCGAAGACACGATTTACAAAAATCATGGGCATCCCGAAATAATGTTGGCCCAAACAGACCTGAATCGAGGACCCTGCGATCAGTCCGTTAGGGAGCAAAGTGGCCCCCACAAGCAAGAGTGTGGCAGAACCTAAGGACATACTGAAACTTGCTATTGGAAACACAACGCTTGAGGACTTGATCACTACATATGCGCCAATGGTTGGGATCATCCCAAATATACCAATGAGACTCATGTTTCAGACGATCAATTTGGTTTTTGTTGAAATCAGCTGAAATGCAAGATGCTACCAAATAATTTACAATTTCGGCATACTAAAGAATAACATCTTGCACTCGATGCAACTCATATGAAAACATGTCATTTATGAGAATACAGAGGGATGAGTCAATGTCCGAGGATGAGAGGATCCTACTGATATGGTCATCAACTACATTCTCTGCTCCCTTTTTATCCCAATTTCTAGATTAAATTTTTGAAGTAGGAGCATCCAACGAATGGGATGTGGTTTGACTTCCGGTTTCTTAAGGAGATATCGGAGGGCTGCATGATCTAAGAATACAATGACTTTGGACCCTAAAAGGTATGAACTAAATTTATCCAAGACAAACACAATGACAAGGAACTCGATCAACCCGTTGTGATAAGACTGCCCCAACCACATAGTTAGATGCGTCACACATAAGCTCAAATGGTAAATCCCACCGTGGTGGTTGGATTACCGGGGGTGATGTGAGACTCCATTTCAATTTATTAAAAGCTTCCTCATATTCTTTATCAAAAACAAATTCTTTTTCTTTTTGGAGTAAGCGGGAGAGAGAGAGTGCAATCTTACTAAAGTCACGAATGAAAGGACGGTAAAATTCAGCATGACCTAAGAAAGTCCGCACATCCCGCACATTTTTGGGGAATGGTAGGGAAGAAATGACATCCACTTTTGATTTATCTATTTGGATACCATCCCCAGAAATGACATGCATAAGTACTATACCTTATCGCACCATGAAATGACATTTCTCGTAATTTAATACAAGAATCTTTTCAATACAGTGACGTATGACAGAAACAAGACTACTCAAACATTCATCAAGAGGAGCCATACAAAGTGAAATCATCCATGAATACTTCTATGCAATTCTCTAAGTAATCCGAAAAAATACTAACCATGCATCGCTGGAAAGCACCTGGAGCATTGCACAGACCAAATGACATCCTCCTATATGCAAATGTGTCAAAGGGGCAAGTGAAGGTTGTCTTTTCCCGATCCTCGGGGCAATATGAATATGAAAGTATCCAGAATACCCATCAAGAAAACAATAATGAGACTTCCCCGCTAGCCATCTGGTCAATGAACGGTAATGGGAAATGGTCCTTCCTAGTGTGCTGGTTTAGTCGACGATAATCTATACAGACACGCCAACTATTCTGCACACAGGTTGGAACCAATTCATTGTTTTCATTTTTTATTACTGTTAGATCAGTTTTCTTGGAAACTACCTGCACTGGACTGGCCTATTGGGTGTCAGAGATGGAGTAAATGATTCTAGCAATCAATAATTTTGTTACCTCCTTTTTAACAAACATTTAGGTGGTTAGGGTTCAGTCGACGTTGTGACTGCCTCACTGGTTTAGCCTCATCATTTAACAATATATGATGCGTACAAATTGATGGGCTAACAGGAATGTTAGCAAGTGTCCATCCCTTTATACTCCCTCAAAAGGTCAAACAGTCGCAATTCATGCTCTGGAGGGAGTGAATTAGCAATGAAGACTGACAACTTGTTTCCATTCTCAAGATATGAATATTTTAAATTTTGTGGCAGTTTAAGTTCCAATTTAGGTGGATTTTGGATTGATGAGAGTGAATGTGAAAGTGAGGGGTCAATGATCTCATCTAACTGCTCAATGGTGACATCCTCAGATGAGGAATGAGCTTTTACAAGCTTAGCAGTATTATCGATGGTCATGAGATCCTCAGTGCTCAAGAAATCATCAATCAACAAGCATGCATGGCATTTTTCTAGACCACTACATTATTCAATGCATGATTCATTACTTAGAATTTCTATAAAGGATGAAAACTCTGAAAGGGGATCAGGGGAAAGAAATGTAGTTTTTTGAGGAGAAAGGAGTATATCAATTGAATTAACAGAGAGAAGAATGTTCTTTTGAGGGGTGAGATCAAGAATGTTGAAGTGGACAATGTCACCACCAAACTCCATAGATAATATACCATTGTGGACACTAATTATGGTTTTGGCTGTTTTCAAGAAAGGTCTAAAAATTTTAAGCATATAAAAATCATCCGGTCATCTTCCATTTTAAGCATATAAAAATCAGCAGGAAAATTTTAATTTTTCACCCTCACAAGAACATCCTCTAACACACCAGCGGGGTGTGCAGTACTCCGGTTTGCCAGTTGAACAACAATTCCCGTGGGCTTCAATTTTTCAACCTGCAATGAGGAGCAAATGGAGCGAGACATCACATTTATAGAAGCACTCAAATCAAGCATTGCATTGGAAAAGAAATACTCTCCAATGGTGCATGGAATCGAGAATGTTCAAGGATTGTTGCATTTGGTCGGAAGTGATGGCTCAATCAATGCTTAGACGTTCCTCTCTAAGCTCGCCTTTTCATCACCTCGAAGTCACCTTCGGTGTGTACACATCTCCTTGAGAAACTTTGCGCATCGTGGAATTTGCTTCACGACATTGATCAAGGGAATGTTAACCTGCACTTTTTTGAAAGTTTCCAAGATTTCTTTATCAAGTTCAGTTTCTTTTTGCTTCCTTGGTTGGGTGGATTTTTGGGGAAATGGAAGAGGAATGGTTTGCCTTGGTGGTTCATCAAATGAAACTCTCTTTCCTTTGGTAGGGCTTCTCTCAGGATAAAGTTTTTCCTCATTTGGACAATTTTCAGTGGTTGGGATAGTGGCTTCCTTAGGAGGGAGGGGATGACTCTAAAGGAGAGGTCATTTGACTTTTAAGTCGTGTTCCACTCATAAGGGTGATGACACTAACATTTCCCTTATCCCTAGGGTTGACTAGTGGTTGAGAGGGTAGTTTACCCGACCCATGACTTTGGATTCCCCCCATCGAGTTGGCGAGTTGGCCTAATTGGGTTTTTAGGTCTTGTATGACTGCTTGAGTGGTTTGTTGGAATTGGAGATTATTTGCAGCTATTTGTTTCATCATGTCTTCTAGGCTAGACTCAGGTTTTGGAGGGGGTTGTTGGAAAGACCTTTGTGGTGGTTGAGGATTTCTGGGTGGTGGTGGTGGATGACTGCTCTGCCCCGGTTGGTTCCATGGTTGTTTAGGTTGGTTTGAATACCTCCTTGCCTATGGGCTTGGTTGTATTTCCACCCAGAGTTAGATGGATAATATGGTTCTTGCCTAATGAGTTGGTTATAAGGGCGGCTTGGAAAGATTGCCTCACAACTTTCAGAAGTTTCTCTCAATTGTGGGCATTGGTCAAAATAATGGGTGTTAGCAGAACAAATATCACAATGGATAGGAGGAGATTGGGATTTCCCTTGGGAAAGAGCAAGTTGTCGGAGAAGGGTACTTACCTCTTCAAACTTTGTGTCCACCTTCTTTTCAAACTCAGAACTTTGCACCTTATGGACATCTCGAATGGGTACACTGGACCTTGAACTGAATTGTTGAGTGTTCTGCGTCATGTTCTCAATGAGGGTCCTTGCAGCGATTGGGGTTTTATCAACTAGCGCATCACCTGCAGCAACATCAATCATATTTCGATCAATAAGAATTAAACCTTCATAAAAATACTGTATTAAAAGTTGATCACTTATTTGATGTTGTGAGCAACTCGAACAAAACATTTTAAATCTTTCTCCGTATTCATGAAATATTTCCCTTTGTGATTGTCTTATTTCACAAATTTCTTTTCTTATTATTGCAGTTCGAGAGGATGAGAAATATTTTTCAAAAAAAGACGTTTCATGTCCACTCAGCCTCTAATAAGGGAATTAACATAATACAACCAATCTTTTGCAGTGTCTTCTAATGAAAAGGGAATGCCCTAAGCTTTACTTGTTCTTCATCTACATTTGCAGAACACACATTATGAAATTCTTTTAAGTGCTTATGTGGATCTTCTCCTACGAGTCTATGGAATCTTGGTAATAAGTGAACTAAATCGGATTTAAGTTCAAAATTGGGCGGCTCGCCTTGTATTTGAATGTATGCAGGATGAATCTATACATCAGGAGAGGTTAGTTCTTTTAGTGTTATGTTATTTTCATCAATGTTATGCACGTTTATTTCGGTCTTTATGTTGGTTTTAAAAGAAGGATCAAAAAGAGTGTCGATGTTTTGCGCGTCCTCCTTCAAGGGATCGTTCAATGCTTCTTGGTGTCATGACGCAAGATCCTTTTCGGTTCGTGTTCAAATGGAAGTAGTTCCCCCGATGAAGATCGCGTCATGCACAAGGCCTACAAAAGAAAGATTTTAGAAATCAACTTAAAAAAAAAATAAGAAAAGAAGTGTGAAAAAATAATTACAAAATAAACAATATTTTTATAAAAAGCGCACACTAAAAACCAAAGTGCTCTCCGCCAACGGTGCCAAAATTTGACCGCGTTGTCATGACATGTCGAATTGATTATGTTTTTAAAGGGGATTTATAGCATAAGGTGGTCCCTATGTCGTCTCTCAAGGAGCGTTGATAGATTTAGAGTGTATTTTTAATAAAAAGGACTAAAATAGGGGTGGTTTTGAAAACAATTTTAAAAATAAAATGACTTAATTAAAGAGTTTAATAGTTGACAAAGGAAGGTGGTGTTTTTAGAATTATGAGAGAAGTAGTCATTTCAAGTTCACTACACATCTTGGATAGTTCATTATTCTGAAAGTTGAACATGGTTTAATGGAATTCTTTGGTTGAGGGTTGTCAAGATCTCGATTCCCCTCTTGCCTCTTAAAACGATGTACAAAGAACCAACCCTTGACACAATAATCGTTTTGTCAAGGTTTCGACCTCATGCATAGATCAAGGGATACCAAAGCATAATGAAATCTCATGCATGTGAATGTGAAAAAGGATGTTTGTGTTGTTCAATAGGATCAACCCATGATTCCCACTTGAAATCTCAACCCAATCGGTGTTGAGATAAAATGTTTCACTTGATTAAATCAAAATAAAGCATTCAAAAAAGAAGCATGTTAAGATAAAACTTAAATGAAATGTTTCACACACAAATTACACAAAACCAGTAGCATAACAAGTGTGTAGAATGATAAAATGAGGTATTACCTGAATCCCCAAGGTCCTCTCTAAAGGAGGCCTTGATGTTCTTTTATAATGAATAGTAAAGACCACATCGGACCACAAGTCCGATGTGGGACGCAGACTCCAACACTCCCCCTCAAGCTAGGTGTACCTAGCTTGGACACATAAAGAAAAGAGACCAAAGCAACAACAATACAAAACAAACAAGACATGCTGCAAACACCCCCTCAAGCTGGACGTACCCAGCTTGATTACAAAGCAAAAGAAAAGAAAACAATCGACGATCGTAGCTCCCCCTCAAGATCGCAACTCCCCCTCTGGATGATGGATGGATGAAGATGTCGCGGGCGCAACAGAGGAACCACATAGACCGGGCCGGTTGACGGAGCGCCAGGACATCCGCACTAGCGGGGCTAGTCGATGATATGTTGGGAAAGCCACACTAGTACCGAGAAAGCCGCACTTGCGGGGCCGACGATGGGAGGCGGGGATTCCGCAGAATCGTTGCGGGATCTGGCGGCGCCAAAGGGGCCCAAATCCAAGGCGGCGAGGTGCTGCGCCACGGTGGAGGAAGCGTGAGGCGGATAGGAGAGACAACACTCTAGATCTGGAAGGAGCACGCAAAAATGATTCTGTCGGGAAAGGGAGGCGGCTGTCGGGTGAGCAGCGCAGGAGGAGGGGGCCGCCGTGGGCATTGAGGGAGCCACAGTTGGAGCGCCGACGTGGAGGCGGAGACGCCGCAGGATGCACCGGTGACTAGATCTGGCCGGATCTGGCCAATCTGGGAGGGGGGAGGCTGCCAGACGGCTGTCCGGTTGAGGGAGCGTCGTGGCTGCTCGGGACGACAGAGAGAGCCTCGGACTGGGTGGCTGCTGCTGGAGGGCTGGCGCACTGAGGGGTGTCGCACTGGAAGAGGGAAATGCGACGGGAGGGAGAGGGCGGAGCAGGCCTGGGAGGAAGACCGCCGATCTGGGGGCCGGCGAGAACAGAGGGCACCGGTGGATCTGACGGGAATAGGGCCGACACACCTGAAGGAGGGGTTCGCCGGGAGGGATCCGTCTGGGAGAGACGCTCGCCGGTCGGGAAACGCGTCGCGCAATAACTGACGACGACGGGAAGAGGCCAGGAGAAGGGAGGGCAACGAGTCGGGAGCCGCGACGGGAGGCCGACAGGGGGGAGATCCGCCGGGAGGGGAAGCCATCACGGGAGCATCGACGTGAGAGGTCGCGCGCGGGAGGGAGCCGCGTGCTGGAGGGTTCTGCCAGAGTCGTCGCGCACAGACGAGAGGCTGGGCCAGAGTCGCAGCGGGAGGCGGGGTCTTCGACAGGCGGGTGTCGCGCAGGGAGGGAGCCGCCGAAGGAGGCGGGACGCTGTCGGGAAGGAAGCCCGGAGGAGTGACGATTGGGAAAGCCGCGTGCGGGAGAGGTCCTGTGGGCGGGAGGTCCGCTGGAGAGCCGGGAAGGGAGTGTGCCGCGGGGAGGATTCCGTCGGATGGGAGCCGTCGGGAGCTCGATCTTCCGGGAGGGAGGGATAGCCGGCAGGGGGGGCGGCGGGAGATACCTATGGCTCGCTGGCCATGGAGGCCGCCGCCCGTCAACGGGGAGAAACCCTAGAGGCCGACTGGGAAAAAAAAATAAAACAGGAGGAGGGCCTCGGGATTAGTTTCCTTCTGATACCATGTACAATGATAAAATGAGGTATTACCTGAATCCCCAAGGTCCTCTCTAAAGGAGGCCTTGAGGTTCTTTTATAATGAATAATAAAGACCACATCAGACCACAAGTCCGATGTGAAACACAGACTCCAACAAAGTGCCGAAACTTCCTTTCAAGTGTGTGCAGCTCCCTCGAAATGATCGTCCACCGTTTAACTCGCCATCGAGAGGAGGCTTGGGTGGAGCTTCGCCTCCATCCTTGACCCCCCTATGAGGATAGGGGCCTCCAGAACTTCTAGGATGAGGAGAGTACTCTTCTGGGACTCCAAAATAGCAGCACCTTGCCTCCTGGTCGAACTTGTAAATCGGGTTTATCGGCAAAGTAGAAGGTGGTTTTGGGAACCCAAATTTTGTAAAACTACTTCGCCCAAGGTTTTCGGCATCCAGACAGTCTTATCTTGCTTTTGACAAAACTACAAACTTGTTTCCCCACCTCTTGACTATCTCCATCGAAAACTTGACATCATTTGGAGGCCGACAGCTCGAGATATTGACGAAATACAACACACCACTTTTGATTTTGTGCAGATTCAGTTTCTTAGACAGATCAGTTTGTTTGGGCCCCTTGATGGACGAATTGGGCTTTAGATGTCTTCAGAAGAGTTGTAGCCCACAAAATTGCAGCCCAATTGGATGCACGGATTAACTGTAGTGTGCGGATGAGTCCACACATGTTTTTGGATTCTTGCGCAGTTTGACCTATTTTTCTTCAACTTCGTCATGAACCCTTCAAATCACCTCCACCTATAATGAAATCATCCAAACAAGTGAAATTACCCTTTTTAACAGTGATTAACACAAAATAATGGAATCAAATATGAAGTGCAATTTGTTATTAAATTTGGAATTTATGATTCAAAATCAGTTTAACACAGTGGTATAAGGGTGAAAATGAATAGTGAATCGCTACGTGAGGCGGGCATCCCTCCCCTCTACGCGATCGCTGAGCATCCCTCCCCTTGGAAAAACTGTTAGCAGAAGCTCCTCAGACCCATCTGATTGCTTATTCTTGCTCCAAATCAGAATCATTTTGGGTTTTCTGGTTTTCCTTGGCCTGAAAAACCTAGAATGATAAATTTTTCCATTGGGTTCTATTGGTCGGTTTATGATCACCTGCTCAACTGGATCTCCATTTTGAGCTTTTGTTTGCACTATAATTGCATTACTGCCACGCCTCAAATTTAGGAGAGCAATATTCTTAAGAGAAATTTTGGGTCACTACATTTGGTCTTTTCAATAAAAAAACCATGATCCCCTTTTTTCTTTAAACACTTGTTATGTGTATATTTGGTTTGTTATCATCCATATTTAATATCAGTCTTTTGGAAATCTGTTATTTTCCTATTCCTCTTTTTATTCTCGATTCCTTGTTTTCCGCAGGTTGGTTCTTCCCTCATTCGCTTCATCAAAGGAAAAGGGTAAGAGATTTTTAATATTGTTGCCTTTAAAACTAGTTTTTTTATTCATGACCTAAAATCCATTTTAATTTTCTGTAAAATCCTTATGCTAAAGGGGATTAACAAAAAGGAAAATTGAAGATGAGATAGGAGTTAACATTACATTTCCATCTTCACGGCATGAAGAGTTTATCAGTAAGCTTCTTGGTTCTTGTTTAGTGATTTTTTTGCAATATCATTCTCATGTCTCATTTTTTTTAATCCTCCATAGTTTCATTCGAACCTATCATTTTTGTTGGATACTTTGTTGTTGAGAAGTTTGGTTTTCGCTCAAATTGGCTTGTTGTGGTTCAAGAAAAGGTATTAAAACATGAAGTGGGAGGGGTGGACTCATGTAAGTGTTTCTGGTTTCAGATTTGAGTTTCATGGTTATTGTTTTGGATTACATGGAGCTTTCTTGTTATGTATTTTGACTTCAGAACTGATTTTATGACATCATTTTTGGTATCATATGTGTTTTGTGGTTATGGTTTTAGATTTTATGGAGTTTTGCTGTTACATATTCTGATTTCTTAACTGATTTCATGGCATCATCTTTGGTAGTGTGGTTTAACTTCACACATTTTGGATTCCAATTTCAATCTCCTCAAGATACTTTTTTCTCTCGTAGAAGGATCGTTTTATATACTACTTTGGGAGGAAATCAAGTTGGCCCCCGTCTCTCATTTTTCTATTTCTTTTGCTGTCCTGACAGTACTCATATATGGAATCTATCCAAAATTTTCTGTCAGGTCTGGATGTACCAGGTGGTGTGGTTGTATATTGGTCTTTTCACTCTTCATGTCCTTTTGCTCTTTAACCTACTGTTTTTTAGCTCTGAAATCCAAATTACATTGTTTGCTGGTTTTAAATGACCATTGTTGGCTTGATTGTTGCTTACTGTTGTCTGGGAGCATTTTTAAAGAACTTGTGAATGCTCATTTAGATTTTAGCAATCTTTTCACCAACTTCTAGTAGGTTTTGCAGGCTTCCAAATTAATATTGTTCTTCTATGAGGCATGTCTAAGTGTTTCTCGATGAATTTTTGAAAGTGTTTTTTAGACACTTATTTAAGTGCTTTTCTTCTGGATTTTAAGTTAGTGTTTTTTGATAATTGAACAAACACTACTTATTTTTTCAGATTGCTTGTCATTAGTGATAAACAGTTTTCAATAAGTGATATCGAACGGACCCTTAGGCCCTGTTTGTGATGCAGCACCTGCGTAGGCCCCAACGCCCCACGTGGGGGAGATTAATTCTTTTATTTCTTTTGGTTTAATTTATGTTTTTCCCCATCTTAGGATATTATTTTAAGGGCAGATTAATCTTTTAATTTGTTCAGGGTTTTAGCCTATAAATAGTCTGTCTGATGTCAATTGTAATTAGTTTTGCCATTCTAATAAAAATTTCAAAGAGTGTTCTCTCCGTTTGTGGGTGTTCTGCCTGTGATTATTCCTGAGTTCCCTGCGTAAGGACTCATTTAGCCCTGTTGCACTACATCAGTTGGTATTAGAGCGGGGCTGTTCCTCGTTTGCCGTCATCAGATTGCATTTTTGGTCTACATCGCCTGTCTATTCCCAGTTCCACCATGCAGTAGCCCTTGCGATTTCATTCTTTTTGGAATTTGGTGTCTCTACAACACTTGCATACGGCGTACCATCCACCTACGTTCGACGAGCCCTTGTCAGAGCCCTCCTCGCATACTCATTCTATTCGCGGGCTGTAGTGCATCGGCGATTGTCTATGCCTGAAAATTGCCATCCCAGTATGGCTTGTTGCGGAAGCGTCGGGAGTCGCAACGACAGAAACGAGATACAAAAAGAAAATGCAGAAGAAAAGAAAACATACAGGACACACAAATTTACGTGGTTCGGGAATAATCCCTACGTCCATGGAGAGGCAGAACTTCACTAATATTCGGGAGCACAGATTACAGAGTGTTTTCAGTAAGAAACCCTAGCCCGAAATGTGCTACGTATGGAGAAGACGATCCACTATTCCGAACAGGAAGTCCGTGTCGCTACAGTGAAAGACGACCACTTTTGTCAAAAGTGCTATAGTGGTTGCCGACTGGAAGTAAAAAACGCAGCAGTAAAGTTGACTCCGAAGTCCGCACTGTTACAGTGCCTGTCGGTGTCGGTCGGTCTACACTAATCCATCAATCTCCCACTTGGAGCCTGATCCACTACACTGCTATGCTTCGATGCAACCGACAAAGACAACTTACTTAATCTGAGTTTTTCCTCTTCTTCACTCACCAGTGCGCGTGCTTTCCATTCACAGCTTCAATTTCAACTTGATGATTCATGAAATACAAACTGTTTTCCTTTTGTGCTCCCATCGTGTCCTCCCTTATTCTACCTCTTATCCTCCGTGCATCAGTGGAGACCAACAGAGGCACAACAGTGCCTCAACTTCTGTATCACCATGGGCTTTGTCAACATGTCTGCCGGATTGTTGGTTCCACAAATCTTCTGCAACGTCAGCAACCCATCCTGTTTCAAGTCTATGATGAAATGGTACTTCAACTGAATGTGCTTCGTCCGAGCATGAAATACCGGGTTCTTTGCAAGATGTATAGCACTCTGACTGTCACAGTGCAATACATTCTCCTCTCAATTTCTTCCCAATTCATCCAAGAAGTTTTTCAGCCAAACCATCTCTTTTCCAGTTTCTGTTACAACAATGTATTCTGCCTCTGTGGTGGATAAAGCTACCACCTTCTGCAATTGTGATATCCAACTTACCACAGTTCCTCCACAGGTAAAGACATAACCCGTGGTACTCCTGCTGTCGACGTCGCCTTCAAGGTCAGCATCCACATACCCCTGTAATGAATTTCCTTTCCCAAAGCACAAAGATTCCTCCTTGCTGCCCTTCAAATACCTTAGTATCCACTTCACAGCTTCCCAATGTTGCATTTCAGGGTTAGCCATATACCTGCTCACAACTCCCACTGCATGAGTGATGTCAGATCGAGTATAGACCATGACATACATCAGCTTCCAACAGCTGATGCGTATGGAACTTTTGCCATGTACTCAACCACTTTTGTCGTCTTCGGTGATTGCTCCTTTGATAGTTTGAAATGGCTCGCCAGGGGAATAGAGACTGCCTTTGCTTCCATCATACTGAATTTTCTCAGAACCTTCCCAATGTAATCAGCCTGTGACAACATCAACGTTCCAGCTGTGCGGTCTCTCTTGATCTTTATCCCCAGAATCTTGTCAGCTTCTCCAAGATCTTTCATTTCAAACTCTTCAGCCAACTTCCCTTTCAGCTCATTAATCTTCTGCATATAAGATCCTGCAATGAGCATGTCATCCACATACAAAAGTAATATAATGTATTCATCACCAAAGAACTTGATGTAGCAAAATTGATCCATGCCACATCGTTTATATTCATTTTTAGACATAAATGAATCAAACTTCTTGTTCCACTGCCTGGGTGCCTGCAACAATCCATATAAGCTCTTCTGGAGTTTGCACACCGGGTCTTCCTTCCCAGACTCTACATATCCCTCTGGCTGCTGTATGTAGATGTCTTCCTCTAAATCTCCATAGAGGAAGGCAGTCTTGACAAGCTGCTCAAGATGCAAGTCTTCTGATGCCACAATACTGTGAACCACCCGAATGGTGGTAAGCTTCACTACTGGTGAAAATATTTCAATGAAATCCACTCCCTCTTTCTGTTGGAAGTCTTTCACCACCAGCCTTGCCTTGAACCTCCTCTTGCCATCATGTTCTTCTTTGACCCGGTAGACCCACTTGTTCTGCAATGCTTTCTTTCCTGTTGGCAGAGGTGTCAACTCCCAAGTGTTATTATCATGCAATGAGGAAATTTCCTCTTTCATAGCCAGCTCCCACTTGCTCGACTCCTTCAGCTGCATTGCCTCTTCAAAACATTCTGGTTCTCCACCGCCAGTCAATAACAGATAATGCAAGGATGGTGAATACCTCTGCACGGGGCTTCTCACCCTTGTTGATCTCCTCAACTCCACTGGAGTAGTAGGTTCCACCGGTTTGGTTGTCTCATGCTCAGATACACCTTCAAGCTCCACTTGTTCTTTGCATTTTGATTCAATGTTCTCATTTTCATCTTCAGCTGCAAGACGATCTTTGTACATGACACCTTCATTGAATATCACATTCTGGCTCCTGATGACCATCTTATTGAGATCATCCCAAAAGCGATAACCAAACTCCTCATCACCATAACCAATAAAGAAACATCTTTTGGACTTCCGCATCAAGCTTGTCCCTTGCAGCAACATCAACATGTACATATGCCAAACAACCAAAGACTCGTAAATGTGAGTCTCACCTTCTTACCAGACTAGAGCTACTTGGGTAGATGTTCTTCCATTGACACATATGGACTCTTGTTGATGAGATATGCTGCCATGTTCACTGCATCAGCCCAGAAGGTTTTGGGCAACCCTGAGTGTAACCTCATGATTCTGGCACGTTCATTCAATGTCCTATTCATCCTTTCAGCTACACCATTCTGCTGTGGTGTTCCTGGGATAGTCTTCTCCTACCAAATTCCATTATCGGAACAGAATTCTATGAACTCTTGACTGCCATACTCTCCACCGTTGTCAGACCTCAAACATTTCAGCTTAGCTCCCGACTCATTCTCCACCATGACCTTCCACTTCTGAAACATTTGAAACACATCAGATTTACTTTTCAGAAAGTAAACCCATACCTTCCTTGTCGAGTCATCGATGAATGTCACATAGTATTGTGACCCTCCAAGGGAATGCATTGGTGCAGTCCCCCAAACATCAGTGTGCACCAGGTCCAGCTTCTCAGCCTTTGGTGTTCTGCCTCCTTTTGCAAAAGACACATTCTTTTGCTTTCTGAAGATACAATCTTCACATAGACCAACTTCCACTGACTTCAGCTCCGGTAACAACCCTTTTGTTGCCAGCACCTTCATCCCTTTCTCACTCATGTGACCTAGTTTGTTGTGCCACAATTGTGAATCTCCTACAGCTTTGAGTGAAACAGCCATGTCCATGCAAGTTTCTGTCATGTTGTATAGGGTGCCATTCTTTGCTCCCCGAGCTATGACCATAGCTCTTTTGGTGATTTTCTATGCACCACCGGTGAACGTGGTACTCAACCCTGCATCTTCAAGCTGTCCAACAGAAATAAGGTTTCTTCTTAAACCAGGAATGTACCTCACGTTTTCCAAAACCAGTAAGCTCCCACTGTTGGTCTTGATTCGTGCATCTCCTTTCCCCACAATTTGCAAGGGCTCATCATTAGCAAGATGTATCTTGCCACAATTTCCAGAAACATAATTTTCCAGGAAGCCTTTCTCTGATGTAGAATGGAAAGACGCCCCTGAGTCTAAAATCCAAGACTCCATAGGACTTCCAGCCAGCAGCCAATGTAGCGCTTTTGACAAAGCTGGCCGCCGTTCACTGTAGTGACGCGAACTCACTTTTCGAACAGTGATCGTCTTCTCCATTGTTTTATAGCCCATTTTCAGGCTAGGGTCATTACTGAAAAACCTCTGTAATTTGTGCTCCCGATATAGTGAAATTCTGCCTCTCCCGTGGACGTAGGGATTTTTCCCGAACCACGTAAATCGCTGTGTTCTCATTGTTTTCTTTTCCTCTGCATTTCGTTTCGTTTCTCATTTCTGTCGTTATGACTCCCGACGATTCCGCAACACTCAGCAGTAGCACGTCATCAATTTCTTCAGCCGCCGTGTTTGCTCCACTGGTTTCAGGGCCCTTCCGATTTTCTCTGCACTCCTTGACATGTCTTTTCTTCCCGCAAGTCCAGCAGGTTGGACCAGACCCCTTTGCCTTGTCTCTGCTCTTTTCTATTGACTTCGATCGTCCTCTGCGATTGTTCCGCTACACATATCTTCCTCTTCCTTCAACGTTCAGAGCAGAATTAGAGAATCTGCCTGATTCTCTTCTTCGCATATCCTCACTGAGGATCAGGTCTCGTACATCTCTTAGAGCCAACTTCGTATTCCCCGAAGTACTGCTCACAACTGTTACAGTTGCTTCCTAACTATCAGGTAACGAAGATAGTAAAACCAACGCACATACCTCATCACCAAGATCAATGTCCACACTGATGTCCACTGACTTATGATGGTATTGAATTCGTTGATATGATCTGCGACAACTCTCCCTTCAACCATTTTCAGGTAGAACAGTCGTCGCATCAAGTGTACTTTGTTAGCTGCAGAAGGCTTCTTGTACATATTGGCGAGAGCTTTCATCAGTCCAATCGTCGTCTTCTCCTCTCTGATGTTGAACGCCACGTTTTTGGCCAACGTTAGGCGCACAACACTTAGAACCTGTCGATCTAGTAGCTCCCACTCCGACTGCTTCATGCGGCAAGTGCATCTTTTTTTTGATAAAGATAATCCTCGATCTGCATCCTCCAGAAACTGAAATCAGTTCCATCGAAGCGATCAATCTTCACTTTGCCTTCTTCCATAGCCATTGTTGGAGAATTCCGAACTCAACCTCTGATACCAGTTGTTGCGGAAGCGTCGGGAGTCGCAACGACAGAAACGAGATATGGAAAGAAAATGCAGAAGAAAGGAAAACACACGGGACACAAATTTACGTGGTTCGGGAATAATTTCTACGCCCACGGAGAGGCAGAACTTCACTAATATTCGGGAGCAAAGATTACAGAGTGTTTTCAGTAAGAAACCCTAGCCCGAAATGGGCTACATATGGAGAAGACGATCCATTGTTCCGAACAAGAAGTCAGCGTCGCTACAGTGAAAGACGGACCACCTATGTTAAAAGTGCTACAGTGACTGTCGGCTGGAAGTCAAAAGTGCTACAGTGCTTACCCGAGCATCGTCAGGTCGAATACGTGGCCTACATGCTCTGTGATGGAGCCTCTGCATGGTGAGAACAAATTCATAACAATAGATGGTGGCAAGGCAAAGGCCCCGTCCGATCCTGGAGGTGTATGAAAGAAGCCCAGAGTCTTGGATTCTTTTCAAATTGTTGGCACCTCCTTGTTTTAATGCTCACAAATCATGTTAATTATGTTACTAATGGTTTTACTGTTTTATGATAGCATTTTATAATATAAGGCAATCTGATGACAATTTGACTCAGTATTGGGATGAGTCACCGTTAGTTCAACTTGACTCACCGCCAAAAATGAGTCACTGTCACATGACCTACCGTCATAAAAGACTCACCACCAGAGACGAGTCACCGTCAGACAAGACTCACCGCTAGGAATGAGTCACCGTCAGATGACCGACCGCCAGAAAAGACTCACCGCCAGTGATGAATCACCGCCAGAAAAGACTCACCGTTAGGAATGAGTCACTGTCAGATGACCTACCACCAGACTTGACTCACCGCCAGAGATAAGTCACTGTCGGACTCGAGTCACTGTCAGATGAGTCACCGCTAAACACGAGTCACTGCTGAAGATGACCTACCGTCAGATGAGTCACTACCTGATGATCTACCGCCAGATGACCTACCGCCAGCCCGACTCACCGTTAGACACGAGTCACCGTTAGCTTGTGCCACCGTCGCTATTCCGAGACATTTGAATTAAATGCTCTCAATGACTATTGTTGGAGTCTGCATCCCACATCAGACTTGAGGTCCGGTGTGGTCTTTAGTATTTGTTATAAAAGAACCTCAAAGCCTCCTTTAGAGAGCACCTTGGGGGTTCGGGTTACCTCTCTTTTATTCTTCTACATGGCATCAGAGGGAAATTAATCCCGAACCCTCCCTCCCATTTTTATTTTATCCCGTATAGAGTTTCTCATTATTTTCTCCCCCGTGGGGGGCGGCGGCCCACTCTCATGTAGGGATGGGTTTATTTTCTACCGTCGATCCTCCGGACTCGTTCCTCAGCCGACCTCCTGACTTCTGTCCAGTCTTTCGGTTTTGTGCGGCAGATCCCTCCCTCACGGCGACTCCTTCCCCGGCGTCCCCTGCCCGTTGCGCGCGACGTCTCCGCCCTAGGTCACGGCTCCCCTCCCGCCTCTCGATCCCGACGCCGTCACCCGCCCTCCTCGCGACGACTCACGGCTCCATTCCGGATCGCGCTCCTCGATCAACCCCTCTTCCAACGGGATCCCGCCGGCCAACCTCCCTAAGCGACGACTCCTCCGTCGCGTCTCCCCACTCAGCCCGGCCCCGCCTCCCTCCTCTCCCGCGGCTCCTTCCTCCCGCCTGATCCCGGCGGCCCCTTCTTCCCGTCGCGATCCCGACGACTTTCCTCCCTCCTGCGATGGCTTTCCCTCCCGACGGATCTCCTCCCCTGTCGGCCTCCCATCCCGGCTCCCGACCCGCTGCCCTCCCTCCTCCCGGCCCTCCCGATCCCGAGGCACCTCCTCCTGCAGCACCTCAAGATCCCATTGCGATTCCGCCTTCCTGCGTGCCGCCTCTGCAAAGCTGCTCCCTCCGCGTCGGCCTCCTGCGACAGCTCTGCCTCCTCGCCGGCACCTCCTGCGGAATCCCCGCCTCCCGTCGTCGGCATCTCCCGACGACTCCCGGCAGTCGCCTCCCTGTCTGTCGGCACACCCTCACGCTTCCTCCACCGTGGCGCAGCACTTCGACCACCTAGGGCCCTTTGGCGCCGCCAGATCCCGCAACAATTCTGCGGAATCTCCGCCTCCCGTCGTCGGCCCCGCAAGTGCGGCTTTCCCGGTGCTAGTGTGGCTTTCCCGGCTTCTCATCGACCGGCCCCACTATTGCGGCATTCCTGGCGCTCCGTCAATCGGCCCGGTCTGTGTGGTTCCTCTGCTGCGCCCGCGGCAATTTCATCCATCCATCATCCTGCGGGGGAGCTGCGATCGTGGGGGGTGGGGTGCAGTAGCTTTGAAGCTTTATCTTTTTTACTGTTTTGTCTTGTTTTGTCGTCAAACTGGGTATGTCCAGCTTGAGGGGGAGTGTTTGCAGTCCGTTGATTGCTTTGGTTTTTCTTTATGTGTCCAATCTGGGTACACCTAGCTCGAGGGGGTGTGTTGGAGTTTGCATCCCACATCGGACTTGAGGTCCGGTGTGGTCTTTAGTATTTGTTTTAAAAGAACCTCACGGCCTTCTTTAGAGAGCACCTTGGGAGTTCGGGTTACCTCTCTTTTATTCTTTAACAGCTATATTAATGCAATTAATGCGAAGAGTTATTTTATAATTATATTCTTAACTATTGCAGGGAAACATTAAAGTCTATCTCATAGCTCAGTACGAGGATGCAGAGGATCGGGATGATTGTTCTTCAAACGTCTCTGTTGGAGTCTGCATCCCACATCGGACTTGAGGTCGTTAAACCCTCTTTTGTATTATTAACCCTCTTTTGTATTATTATGGGTATTTCCGAGTCCCACATCGGAATACTCCCTTGTACATTCCGTTTTTTCATTCTATAAAAGAAGAGCCCCACCTCACCTTGAAGGTAAGTGGGTTTCTCCATTCTACATGGTATCAGAGGAGGTTTGATTCAACCTGATCCCTCCCTCATATATTTTTTTTATCACCCTTTAGGGTTTTCCCGTCCGGGGGCGGCGGCTCCTATCCAAATAGTCGGCCGCCGCCCCTGCTCCTCCCGGTCGCCTCTGGCCTTTCCCACCCGGCGGCACCTCCCCACGGCGGCCCTCCCTCACGGCGACCCTCTCCGCGGCGGCTCCCTGCGCGAAGGCCCCGCCTCCTCCTGCGGCTTCCCTCGGCGCCCTTCCCCGCGATCTGGCGACTCCAGCTCGGGTCTCCCGGCGCGCTTCCGCTCCCGGCGCGCTTCCCATCCCGGCGGACCTCCCTCTGTCGGCGTCTCCTTCAGCCGCGGATCCCTCCCGCCGGTCCTCCTCCTGCGCGTCGCCCTTGGTCGAGCGGCCCTCCCTCCCGACATCCGCCGTCCTCCCGCGGTGCGCCCTCACCCTCGCCCCGGCGGCCCTCTCCATGCGCGTGGTGCGCCCTCGCCCTCGCCCCGGGAAAGATCTGTCTTCTCCTCCGGCTCGCGCCTCCTCCTGCGGAGCGGCTCCCAGCCCGACGTCTCTCAGTGCGACGGCCCGGTCTTGCCGCGCCTCCCTCTGCTCCTGCGCGCTCGCATCTCCCGGCTCCCGGCGGCATCTCCCAGCCCGGCTTCCGGCTCTCCGACTCCCGGCTCGCCCCTGCGTCCTGTGGCCTCCCGCGACTCCCGCTGCTCCCGGCGCCTCCCGCTGCTCTAGCGCCTCCGGCGCCTCCCGCTGCTCCAGCGCCTCCTGCTTCATCCCGCGCCGGCTCCTCCTCCGGCAGCCCTCCTCCCGCGGCTCCCGGCGGATCTCCCTCCAGTCCGGCGACCCCTCTCCGGCGACCCCTCCCCGGCGACCTCGCCTGCTGCTCTCCGGCGGCCAGATCCGGACAGCTCCGGCCGAATCCGGCCGGATCCGGTGATTTCCGGCCAGATCCAGGCTACTCCGGCCGGCTCCGGTCTGATCCAGGGATTTCCGGCCAGTTCCGGGCAGATCCGGACTGTTCCGGCCAGCAACCGGCCTCCACCCGTGCTGGCCGCTCCACGCAGGTGGCCTCCTCCAACTTCCAGCGCTGTCTCCCGGCCTCCTGCACCCTCGCCGGCCTCCTCCTGCGGCATCCCCGCCTCGCCGGCATCTCCCGGCACCCGGCAGCCGCATCTCTCTCCGCCGGCACGTCCTTTCGCTAGCGCAGCAACTCGACCACCTAGGATTCGGGCCCCGTTGGCGCCGCCAGATCCCGCAACACTTCTGCGGAATCCCCGCCTCCCGTCGCCGGCCCCGCAAGTGCGGTTTTCCCGGTGCTAGTTTGGATTTCCCGGCGTTTCATCGACCGGCCCCACTAGTGCGGCATTCCTGGCGTTCCGTCAACTGGCCGGTCTGCGTGGTCGTCTGCTGCGCCCGCAACATCCATCCATCATCCTGCGGGGGAGCTTCGATCGTGAGGGGGAGCAGCAACTTTTGCAGTTTTCTTTTTATTTCATCTTGTTTTATCATCAAGCTGGGAATGTCCAGCTTGAGGGGGAATGTTAGCGTCTGTTTTTCTTGCTTTCTTTTCATCATGTGTCCAAGCTAGGTACACCTAGCTTGAGGGGGAGTGTTGGAGTCTGCATCCCACATCGGACTTGAGGTCCGGTGTGGTCTTTATTATTTATTATAAATACACCCCAAGGGCTCTTTAGGAGAAATACCTTGGGGGTTCGGTCTCTCTCATTTTTACTCTCCTACAGTCTCCATCATGCAGCGCTTTATATTCAAAGAAGTCTCCCTCGTGCGTGCAATATTGCTGGTTGAGAGAAAACATATACTTGCTGAATACTAGTAGGATCATCCCATGAGAGCTTACACACTGTATACTTACCTACATTTTGAATGTGAAAGAGTGGAGTACATCGAACATCCAAATCCTTTCTTACAGTCAGAACACAGAGAGCTTTACGACGCTTT
This sequence comes from Viscum album, assembly GCA_963277665.1. NCBI lineage: Eukaryota > Viridiplantae > Streptophyta > Magnoliopsida > Santalales > Viscaceae > Viscum > Viscum album. Next base: position 1,558,149 of record OY728146.1, on the reverse strand, counting down.
GTTTTATTGCTACTTTCAGAGAAATAGGTCGAGCTCCTCTCCAAGCCGCATCTGGGGAGACTCGAGCATCTGTAGCACTTCAGACCAAGCAAAATCACTTTTTTTGAACCTTATTGCTTACTTTTTATGTTTGTTGCTTTTGCATTCGAGTAGTGTGTTGTTTATTCTGTTTATCAACACACACTATCTCCTGCATTAGAACTGGAGAATACTGGATATTCTCTTCACTCTCTTTTCATCTGTCCACCCATGATTATTGTGGAAGAGGTCCCTGTTTGGCTTGTTTTGTTTTTCTTCCCACGATTATTGTGGAAGAGGTTCCTGTGTGGCTTGGATAGCTTGTACGCTATTGTGTGAATACTCGTTCCAAGTTGTGGATCAGATTATGGTTATATAATCTGCTTGGCGGCAGGTGATTTCCAAGTGGAGGGGATTATGTCTCGACTTGAGACCGAACCCCTTGTTTTATTCCGTTGTGTGTTTTTGTTTTGTTTCATTAATTTCAAAGCTTTAAACTGTATTTGGTTTTTAACTGTAAACAGAACTGGTACTTTGATAGTTAATCTTAACTAGTGTTTATATAAGTATTTGATCGAGTAAATTGATTTCAAAAGTTAAAGTAATTTTCATTTTGTTTTAACCGAGCATTAATCAAGCTTTGAGGAATCTTTTAAAAGATCAAAATTATATTAAACTACTCTTTTGATTAACCGAGCGAATTCATTTTTAATTGGGGGATTTTGTTTGAACCTGTTTTAACATAAATTTTTATTAGGAACTCAATTCACCTCCCTCTTAAGTTACTCCGACCAACATTTGATATCAAAGGTTTTTCAATATCTCTTCAATTGTGATTTTAGTTGTGTATTAAAATCCTAAATTTCTGTTAGTTCTAAATTTAGTTCTTTAATGGATAATAGACAAGAAGGTTCTGATACCAACTGACCACCCTTCTTGAAAGTATGAGTTTTGAAATATGGACTGCTATAGAAGATAAATATGAATTACCTAAGACTGCTAGAGCTACATGGACCGATGCTACTAAAACTCCTTATAACAATAACTGTAAAGCCATGAATGCCATGTATTGTTCTTTGGGTGATGAAGAGTTTAACAAAATATCTGCTTTTAAAACTACTTTTGAAATCTGGGACACTAGTTATTTCTCATGAAGGAAGAACAACTAATGTGAAATAATTGCTATTAAATACTTATATAAATAAATATAATACATTCAAAATGAAACCTGATGAGCTTATTTTTGACATGTATCTCAGGTTCAATGAGATAGTGAATACAATGCATTCTTTGGGGAATACAGTCTCTGATAAAGACCAAATCATGCGACTATTAAGGCGTCTTCCAGAGAGATGGAGAGGAACATCAATTTAAATTTGAGAATCTTGTGATATTAGTAAGATACCTGTTAAGGAGTTGATTGGAAATTTAATGATGTATGAGGAAGAACTTAAAGTGAACCGAGAAGAGGAAGATGAACCTATAAGGATGCCTGTAGCCTTCAAGACCACTGTTTCAAAACAGAAAGAGAAAGTTCAAGCTGAAAGTTCAAGTGTCACCGACTGATAGCGATGAAGAGATGACCCATTTGGCTAGAAAGTTTAAAAGGTTTTATAAGAAGAAGAAATTCTTTAAGAAGCCAAGCTACAAAAGAAGATATGACAATAGTGGAAATTAGAAGAAAGATTGGAAGAAAGATGATACTTCAAATGAGATCATCTGCTATGAATGTGAGAGGAAATGACATGTCAAAACAGACAGTCCTAAACTGAAGTATAAAAAGAAATATGAGGATAAAAATAAGAAATATACGAAGGCAGTGAAAGCACTCTTGAGTGCTTCTGAAGACAGTTCCAGTGACTCAGACTCGACCAATGAATAAAAACATGACAGAGCAAACATGTGTTTCACGACAAACACATCTGAGGTATCTCATGCACTTATCTCCATCAACTATTTCTAATCATTATGGAGAGGAAAATAATGATGAAAATATGTTAACGGAGGCGATGTTTGAATATTTTAACATGCTAGAAGATAGCTTCAATGAGCTTAAAGATAAGTATAAAATTTTAAAGAAACATCATGCATTGACTGTTAATTTTAAGTCTGATCTTACTGTTGAAAAAGTGAAAAATGCTCAACTGTTAAAAGGAAAATACTGAATTGAAATTGTCTAATGTGCAATTGAAAAAGGATCTAGAGAGATTTGCTAATGGGAGAGATACTTTCACCCGGATACTTGGAAAACAGATAACACCCAAGTACAATACTGATTTAGGATATCAATCTAGACATAGGAGAATTGTTAAGAACAATTTTATTCCTAAATCTAATTTTGGAAAATTTGCTGTTAGTTTTTACTCTACTGGACTCAACAGAGTTTTTATTTCCAAAAGTTTACAAACTGCTTATAGGAAACCTATTGAGCAATTATGGGTTCCGAAAAACTTAATTACTGACATTTCTGGACCCATTATGATTTGGGTACGAAAATCATTTTTGGTATAAAATTTGTTTTTTAGGGAACATGCTTGAAGAGTTCTAGTAAAAGTTTATGGTACCTGGACATCAGTTGTTCTAGACACATGACTGGAGATTAATCAAACTTCAAAAATTTGATAAAGGTTGATGGTGGACATGTCACCTTTGGTGACAATGCTATAAGAAAAATAATTGGCCTTGACAATGATGGTAATTCTAATTCAGTTTTAATTTCTAAAGTACTGTTTGTTAATGGTTTAAAATACAATCTGGTTAGCATCTCACACCTATGTGATGGTTTTTATGTGAAATTTGAAAAGAATGCGTGTATTGTTTTTGACTCTAAAAATGCTTTAGTATTTACTGCTTTGAGAAATGAAGATGTTTATACTGTTAATTTAGACTCTATTTTCTCAAAATGTTTCTTGTCTAAGCGCCTTTCATAAGGAATCTTGGCTTTGACCTAGGAGACTAGGCCATTACAATATTCACTCACTTGAAAAGCTAACTAGGAAAGGGTTAGTCAAAGATCTACCTAAACTTGAATTCTCAAATGATAAAGTTTGTAACCCATGTCAAAAAGGGAAATAACACAAAATATCTTTCAAATAAAAAAAAAGTTTCAACTTCTCAACCCCTAAAATTGGTGCACATGGATTTGTTTGGACCATCTAGAGTTCCTAGTCTAAATGAGAAGTACTATGTCGATGTCCTTATAGATGATTTTTCTAGATATACTTGGGTATTATTTTAGCTCACAAAAGTGAAGTATGCCCTTTACCAAGTATGCTAAATCTGTAGAAAATCTTAGTGGACTTAAGATTAAAACCTTAAGAAGTGATCATGGCCGTGAGTTTGAAAATTAAGACTTTGAATCTTTTTGCTCAAAAAAATGGCCATAACCATAACTGTTCTGCTCTTAGGACCCCACAACAGAATGTTGTTGTAGTGAGAAGAAATATGACACTTAAAGAGATTGCCCCGACAATACTTAATGAATGCGACCTTCCTGTTTACTTTTGTATAGAAGCTATGAATACAACTTGCTATATAATTAATAGAGTTTTAATCAGACTTCTCTTAAAGAAAACTCCTTATGAACTATAGAATAGTAGGAAACCTAAGGTTAATTACTTTAGAATTGTTAGTTACAGAGTTTTTATTCTTAACACTAAGGATAATCTTGACAAATTTGCTTCCAAGAACACTGAAAGAATTTTCCTTGGTTACTCAACTACCGGTAAATCATATAGTGTTTAATAAAAGAACCAAGACCGTTGAAGCATCTGTTCATGTCAAGTTTGATGAGATAGATCCACATGAACCTAAAACCCCTTTAGAAAACCTTGAGGATGATTTATCAAATCTGGACATAAATGCCAAACCTTCTGACAGCTTGAACCTGAACCTGTAGATGACCATGAGATGACCATCCCTTCTTTTCAAAGAGCTGTTAAGACTCTTACATACCATCCTCTAGATGCTGTAGTTGGAGACCTAGATAGAGGTATACAGACTAGAGATTCTCTTAGGAATTAGGTTGAACATCAATCATTCTTGTCACAACTTGAACCTAAGAACATCAATGATGCAATTAATGATGAATTATGGGTAAGGGTTATGCAAAAAGAATTTAATCAATTTGAAAGAAATAAAGTTTGGGAACTTGTTGATAGACCTAAAGACACCTTGACTATTGACACTAAATGAGTATTTAGAAAAGGTTGATGAATCCAGCACAATAGTAAGAAATAAGGCTAAACTGGTTGCACAAGGATATAGTCAAGGTGCCTTTAGGTCTATCAACAAGTTCCCAAACTTTATTTCTTTCAAATTGATTAAATTCTTCTTGCATAGCCCTTACCCAGAATTCATCATTAATTGCATCATTGATGTTCTTAGGTTCAAGTTGTGACAAGAATGAGTATTTAGAAAAGGTTGATGAATCCAGCACAATAGTAAGAAATAAGGCTAAACTGGTTGCATAAGGATATAGTCAAAAAAATAGTATAGACTATGAGGAAACCTTTGCATCTGTAGTCAGACTTGAAGCCATTAGAATATTACTTGCCTATGCAGCACATTTGGATTTCAAACTATATCAAATAGATGTCAAAAGTGTATTCTTAAATGGATATATAGTTGATGATGTTTTTGTTGAAATACCCCTCGATTTCCAAAATCCTCATTTTTCAAATCATTCTTTAAACTAACAAAAGCTTTATATAGTTTAAAACTGGCTCCTAGAGCTTGATATGATAGACTCAGCTCTTTTCTAATTTCTAAAGGTTTTTCAAAAGGTATAACTGATTATACCCTGTTTATAAATTGAATTTCAAAAGTTGTTTTAGTTGTTTAAATCTATGTAGATGATATTATCTTTGGATCTTCAAAAAATTCTTTGTGTACTGATTTTTCAAAAATAACTCAAAATGAATTTAAAATGAGTTTAATGGGGGAACTTAAATTCTTTCTTGTTTTCAGATTTTTCAAAATAAAGGAATAATTTTAAATCAAAGTACACCAAAGATCTCCTAAAATGTTTTGGTTTGAATAACTCTAACACTTCCATAAGTACCACCTGTAAGTTGGATCTTGATGAAAATGGGAAGCCAGTGAATCAAACCAGTTACGGAGGTATGATTGGAAGTTTGCTCCACCTAACTGCTAGCCGGCCTGATATTATGTTTAGCATGTGTATGTGTGCTCGTTTTCAAGCAAATCCAAAAGAAGAGTCACATTTACTTGCTGTTAAAAGAATTTTCAAATAGTTCAAGTATACAATCAATTTAGGACTCTTCTATCCTAGAGGACAAACATTTGACTTAGTGAGTTATTCAGATGCTGATTCTGGTGGTTGCAAGTTAGATAGAAAAAACATCTCTGGAATATGTCATACTTTGTGCAAGTCTCTAGTATCTTGGTGTAGTAATAAGCAAAATTTTGGTGCACTGTCTACTGCTGAAGTTGAATACATAGCTGGAGGTAGTTGCTGTGCTCAAATTTTGTGAATGAAACACTCTACTAGACTATAGATATCAATTCAGATATGTCCCTATAAATTTTAACAACACAAGTGCAATAAATATTTCCAAAAATCCTGTCTCACTCTAGAACAAAACATATTGATGTAAGACATCAGTTTTTGAGATATCATTTTCAAAAAAGTGATATAACTCTTGAATTCATAGGAAATGAACATTAACTTGCTGATATTTTCACAAAGCCATTGAATTCTGAGAGATTAAACTACAACAAACATGACTTATGAATGATAAATTTTGGTTATACCCTTTTTGGAAATTACCCACCATTGGACAACTCACCATTGGATGACCCGCTGTTGGAAATAAGCCAGCGTTGCTAATTTTATTTTCGGGTTAATATTTTTATTCAATTTAAATGTTAATGTTTTATTTCGATTTCCGTTTTTCAAATCCCTAAATGATATAAATTGGGGCTTAAATCTAATTTGGATTCACTCTCTCCCTCGCACCTGTTGCCCTTCGAACTTCTCTGCTACCCTTTCTCTCTCGACCTTTAGCCTTCTCTCGTCCTCACCCGAACCTTGACTCCGTTGCAATGGTTAGAGTAAAGCGAGCTGCTGTGTCGTCTCCTGAGGAGTCGCGGCCTTCGAAGAAGCCTAGAGGAGAATCGAGCAGACCGGCAGTCGAGCCGCGGAACCCGCAACTTGCAAATCGTACAATGGTTGCTGAGAAAGAAGTAAATGCCAAATGGTTGTTGTCCACCAAATCGGTGGTGCTCAGGGTGATTCAAGACTAGGGATGGATGGACTGGTTCTCGAACAATGATAGACCGTTCTATCCTAGGCTGGTTCACCAATTTTATCAATTTGCTGAGTTTAGTTTTGGGGAAAATAAAGATTGGATTAGAAGCATGATAGATGGACCAAAGGTAGTCTTCTCTTCGAAACAATGGGCTAAGTCTCTTTTGGTCCAGCTAGTCCTCCAAGATCTCTATCTGCTAGAGAAACTCTTCTAACTGAAGGAGATGAAGAAGAGGAAACAGAAGTTTCAGGAGAGGAATGGTTAAACTCTTCTAAGTGGTGGAGATGAAGAAGAGGAAACAAAAGTTTCAGGAGAGGAATGGTTTAAGTGTTCATATAAATCTTTTAAGGAAATTGTGGATTGTCTCTGATAATGGAAGTAATGGTGATAAAGGAGATGATGAAAAAGAAGGAGATGATAATGAAGATGATGAAGATGGCAATGATGATGGATCTGATCATGGTGGTCCTGATGATCATGACATGACTTAGCCACATCATTCTTCTCCAGTTGTATTTGCTTCTGATAGGTTTGAGGAGAGACCTAATTTTGTTCAAGGAGTTGCTGAAGCTGTTTTTGATAAAGATGAGATGAGGGCATTTGTTGAGGGGGAGGGATCCCCTAGTTTTGTTAGCCACCGAGTTAATCCTGCAGCTGTTGAGCCTACAGTTTTGTCTTCTGCCAGGATGGGTGTCACAACTGTTGATGAATGGGAAAGATTCCTAGGGTATGTGAGGCTTGGTTTGGACTTTTCTGACTCAGATGATGATGAGAACCATCCACCAAAGCATGGTGGACCTTTTGCCCCAGTTCGAGTGGAGATGGATCTTAAGGGATTCTTGGTTGAGTAGAGAGATACTGCACCCCTGCCTGCCTGCTGCTCCCGTGCCTTTAGATTCTGTTTCCAGAGCTGATATGGAGTCTTTCAGAGAGAGACTTCTTTCTGATTTTGTTAGGATGTTGAGGAGTCAGGCACCTTCGGTCACACAACTCTGTCAGACTGATGCTAGACACCTGTTTGAGTTGGTGGTTTGCCACATCCAGCCAAAGACGATTCATCACATTCAGGAGGTTGGGATTGAGAACATGCAACCAGCTAGTGAGATGGAGACCTTGAGGTCTATGGTGTGCTGCCAGTTTGGCTACCTTGTTGGAGAGATTGGAGACTACATCTTCAGTGGCTTCTACTTCCAGTGCTGCACCTCCCTCAGTATCAATAGATACAAAATTGATTTGGTCTGTTATCAGGGAGGAACTTCATGCTGCTCTGGGGGATGTTCCACCTACTCAGAATCTGAGGCAGATCAGACAACATAGTGATCATATTTATAAGATTGTAATGGAATGTGTTAGGGAAAATAACCCACAGCCTCCTATAATTCACACTTACTAAAGGAAGGGCAAAGTGGTAAATGTTGCAGAACAGTTAGTTCGGCTAGGTAGCCTTTAAGCACAACTGGCAGTGCTGTTAGTGGGGCATCACATTCAGTTGGAACTGATTGGGAGCTGGAGGAGAGAGAAGGCGGGTGGGCCTACCTTCAGTTATCAGGGGAGAACTCTTCGATGAGCTGGGCAACTAGGAAGCGGCCTTCCAGGTTCCTCTGTTGTAGTGTTTTCCTCTCATACTACCTTGCAACTAATGAGAATGGTATAGAAGAATTCCATAGATGCTGTCCAATTGTTAGTTCCTCTGTTCTTCCTCATTTTTACGTAACAACTTTGGCGACTCCGCTGGGGAAGCAATGTGCAAGAGGAGGATTTGCGTCGGCTGGAGAAGGAGGCGCACTGTGTGAACTCGACATGGAAAACAGAGTATCAGCCATCGAAAAAACTCTAGACGGATTCCGACAGGCTGTTTCAGCAGTACAGGAAAGCATGGAAAGGATGATGATGGGACAAAATGAAAGCCAGCGCATAGCACAGGATATGGCGCAACAGTCTGAGGAGCGTGTAGTGCTTTGGATTCACGATATGGAGGAGCGAACGCTGGAGAAGCTAAAGGAGTTAGAGCTGCAGGTAGAGAAAGGAACCGTAGACAGAAAACATAGTCGAGTTGTACCGGAAAAATCAGGCTGCTGTAGGCAGGAGAGCATGGACGTGGGAGAAAAACCCGAGGGATCAGCAACCGACGAGGGTTTGTATTCAGAAGCCATGCGGAATGCGGTTAGAAAGGTGGAGCTACCAATGTTTGCAGGAGAAGATCCTTTCGGATGGACCGCGAAGGTGGATACTTATTTCTTGATAAACTGAATACCAGAAGAAATGCGATTGCACTATCCTCGGATTTGCACGGAGGGAACAACGTTATATTGGTTCCTCTCGTGGCACCGCGCCATGCCAGGACCAACTTGGGAAAAATTTAAAGTAGCACTAATGGAAAGGTATGGAAAAAATACAGAGGAGGATCCATTGAGATACCTTAAGACACTGAGGCAGATCGGAACTGTTGATGAGTACATAGAGGAGTTTGAGCAGATTGCATTAAGGATTCCTGATTTTCCAGAGACATGGTATATGAGCATGTTCATGGGGGGATTGAGAGACGAGATTGAAAATCGGATATCTACTCACGAGCCAACAAATAAACTTAGAATGCTTGTCTTAGCAAGAAAGATTGAACGAGAACTGATTGGAGAAGGAATTCTCACGGGAAAAACAGGGCGGACAGTACCTTTAGCATTGCCACGCATAACAGGAAATCGGCCTTTTAATCTACCACCAAATCAAAATAACTTGGAGCATAACCGGAGATATGAGGAATTGAAGAGGGCAATTGGGGAGAACCGATGGAATGGAGTTCGAGCGATTAGCCGGCAAGAACGAGAGGAGCGGAAGCAGAAGGGGCTCTGCTTCCAATGCGGCCAGCCATAAACCCCAATGCATAGATGCCCGGATAAACACTTGAGAGTATTGATTTTGGAATATGAGGAACCTGAGACCGAGGTGGAAGGAGAATTAATGATACGGCAGGAAGAAACAGGCAACACAGGAGAGGAATTGTTGGAAATGGAACAGGCAGGGGCTCAAATGGAATTCCGAAGCATGGGATTAGCTGGAGCAGAATCAATGGTTTTTTCTGGAAGTTTTCGGCATCCACTTCCAAAAAATTCCTGATGCTAATCGCTTATGGGTTTTGAGGAATCCCACATGCCCCCCTACTGTAGAAGTATGGTAGTAATGCAAAAGCTTAGGTATAAGGCTAGAATGGCTGGACAAGACTAACCTTCCCCTTTTATATAACAGCCCATTCTGCATTCTGTACCCCTAGTGCGCATCTGGCTGCTTCCCAATATCATCAGCAATACGCTTTCGTAACAAATCCTGTTGTATTTCTGATTTAATCTCATCCTTCTCCAACCAAAAAGGCTCTGAAATCGCTAACCCCAACAGTTTTTCTCCTGAATTGTCATCCACTGCTTCTTCTGCTAATCAGGAGAAGGAATCCGCTGCTCTATTTTCCCAGCCAGGTTTGTACACCACCTCGAAATCGAACCCAAGTAACTTGGCTTGCCTCTCTTGTTGGTTTGCTGTATGGATACGCTGGCTAAGGAGGTGCTTAAGGGCCTTGTGGTCTGAGCAGATCACAAAATGCCTACCCATTAGGTATTGCTTCCAATGATTCACTGCTAAAACAAGGGCCATCACCTCCTTTTCATATATATGGACTTGGAGAGGTTGGATTCTGCTAACACCTTGCTGAAGTAAGCTATTGGCCGACGCATTTGCATTAATACTGCTCCTATTCCTTTACCCGAAGCATCGCACTCAATTACAAAGGTTTGGTTGAAATCCGGTAAAGCCAACATTGGTGCTCATGTCATGCACCTCTTCAAGGCTGTAAAAGCGTGTTCAGCCACCATCTTCCACAAGAAGCTATCCTTTTTGGTTAACTCGGTGAGAGGTTTGGCCATCTTCTCATACACTTCAATGAATTTTCTATAATATCCTGTAGGTCCTAAGAAACCCCGGACTCCTTTCATAGTTTTGGGGCGTGGCCAGCCTTGTACACACTCAATTTTCTTTGGATCCATGGATACCCCTTCATAGGAGATTATGTGACCAAGGTACTCCACCGATGGCTGACCAAAAAAACACTTCTTATTCACCAGCAGCTGGTTTCCTTCCAATATCTGGAGGGCTGATTCTAAATGATCTAAGTGCTCTGCCCACGTCTTGCTGTATACTAGTATATCATCAAAGAATACCAGTATATACGTCTGGAGAACCCCTCTAAACACCCGATTCATTGTAGATTGGAAGGTGGTTGGGGCATTCATTAGCCCAAACGGCATGACCATAAATTCATAGTGCCTTTGAAGGCATTTTTTCTTACATCCTGCTCTAACTCGAATCTAGTGGAATCCAGATTTCAAATCTAGCTTAGAAAAGTATCGGGCACCATGCAACTCATCCAATAACTCTTCAATAATAGGAATTCAGAATCTGTCCAGTATGGTAAGTTTGTTCAATGCTCTATAGTCCACACACATCCGCCAACTTCCATCTTTTTTCGGAACTAAAATAATTGGGCTGGAAAAAGAGCTGTTACTATGTCGTATCATTCCACATGACAACATTTCAGCAATCTGTTTCTCCACCTCATCCTTTCGATAATGTGCCAATTTGTAGGGTCTAATATTTACAGGTGCTGCTCCTTCCTTGAGGGTTATAGTGTGGTCAGTTTGTCTGAAAGGTGGTAACCCCCTTGGTTCTTTAAACAGATTCCGAAACCTTTCCAAAATACCGTCCAACTGCTGCTGCCTGCTTGGTACTTTTTTGTCAGCTTGTGGCCCAAGAATTCCAGTTATTCCTTGCAGCCTAATCTCCTCTCCTTCCCAAGTAAATTCCATAGTCTTATGGCTCCAATTTGTAAGAACAGTCCCCAAGCTCCTCAACCATTTCATGCCCAGTACAAGATCTGGTCCCCCTGTATCAAATACATATGCTTCAACTTTGAATTGTATGTGTTGGAGTCTGTATCCCACATCGGACTTGTGGTCCGATGTGGAGTTTATCATTCATTATAAAAGAACGCCTCCTCCTCACTTTGAGGTAAGGAGGTGAGTGGGTTTCCCCATTCTACATGGTATCAAAGGGATTTACTCCCGACCCTCCCAACCCTCCCTCCTGATTTTTTTCCCCTTCCTTTAGGGTTTCCCCGTCCGGGGGGGGGGCTTCAATCCAAATCGGCTCCCCCCCTCCCTCCGTAGCTCCTGCTGGTATCCCCGGTGCGCTTCCTCTCCCGGCGCGCTTCCCATCCCGGCGGACCTCCCATCAAGCGGCCCTCTCTCCGCGCGGCTCCCCTCCCGGCGCCCTGCGGCCCTCTTTCCGCGCGGCTCCCCTCCCGGCGCCCTGCGGCCCTCTCTCCGCGCGGCTCCCCCTCCCTCCCGGCTCCCAGGCGGGTCTCCCTTCCCGGCGCGCAGGCTCTCCCCATCGGCGACTCGCCCCGGCGCCTCTTCCCCGGCGCACTCCTCCTCCCTGCGCGGCTCCCCGGCGCGACGCGGCTCCCGGCTCCTCCCGCTGCTCCTCTGCGCATCCCGTCGCCCCTGCGTCCTGTGGCCTCCCGCGACTCCCGCTGCTCCCGGCGCCTCCCGCTGCTCCAGCGCCTCCGGCGCCTCCCGCTGCTCCAGCGCCTCCGGCGCCTCCCGCTGCTCCAGTGCCTCCCGGCGCCTCCCGCTTCATCCCGCGCCTCTCTGGCACCTCCTGCGGCATCCCCGCCTCGCCGGCATCTCCCGCCGACTCCCGGCAGCCGAGTCCCGCAACAATTCTGAGGAATCCACGCCTCCCGTCGCCGGCCCCGCAAGTGCGGTTTTCCCGGTGCTAGTTTGGATTTCCCGGCGTTTCATCGACCGGCCCCACTAGTGCGGCATTCCTGGCGCTCCGTCAACTAGCCGATCTGAGTGGTTTCTTCTGCTGTGCCCGTAACATCATCCATCCATCATCCTGCGGAGGAGCTTTGATCGTGAGGGGGAGCAACAACTTTTTGCAGTTTTTTTTTTATTTCGTCTTGTTTTGTCTTCAAGCTAGGCATGTCCAGCTTGAGGGGGAGTGTTAGCGTCTGTTTTGTTGATTTCTTTTCATTATCTGTCCAAGCTAGGTACACCTAGCTTGAGGGGGAGTGTTGGAGTCTGTATCCCACATCGGACTTGTGGTCCGATGTGGAGTTTATCATTCATTGTGATATCCAGCTTACCGCAGTTCCTCTACAGGCAAATACATAACCTGTGGTACTCCTCTTGCTGTCGACGTCAACTTCAAGGTCAGCATTCACATACCCTTGCAATGAATTTCCTTTGCTAAAACACAGAGATACCTTCTTACTGCCTTTCAAATACCTCAGTATCCACTTCACACCTTCCCAATGTTGCTTTCCAGGGTTTTCCATGTATATGCTCACAACTCCCACTGCATGAGCGATGTCAGGTCGAGTGCAGACCATGACATACATCAGGCTTCCAACAGCTGATGCGTATGCAACCTTTGCCACGTACTCAACCTCTTCTGCCGTCTTCGGTGATTACTGCTTTGAGAGTTTGAAATGACTCGCCAGGGGAATAGAGATTGCCTTTGCTTCCAGCATACTGAATCTTCTCAGAAGCTTCCCAATGTAGTCAGTCTGTGATAACATTAAGGTCCCAGCTGCACGGCCTCTCTTGATCTTCATCCCCAAAATCTAGCGAGCTTCTCCAGGATCCTTCATTTCAAACTCCTCAGCCAACTGCCCTTTCATCATCAATGCTCTGCATGCATGATTCTGCAATAAGCATGTCATCCACATACAGAAGCAATATAATATATTCATCACCAAAGGACTTGATGTAGAAACATTGATTCATGCCATATCGTTTATATTCTTTTTTAGACATAAATGAATCAAACTTTTTGTTCCACTGTCTGGATGCCTACTTCAATCCATATAAGCTCTTCTAGAGTTTGCACATTTGGTCTTCCTTCCCAAACTCAACATATCCCTTTGGCTACTGTATTTAGATGTCCTCCACCAGATCTCCATGAAGGAAAGCAGTATTGACATCAAACTGCTCAAGATGCAAGTCTTCTGATGCCACAATGCTGAGAACCACCCGGATGGTGGTAGGCATCAGTGCTGGTGAGAATATTTCAGTGAAATCCATTCCCCCTTTTGTTGGAAGCCTTTCACCATCAACCTTGCCTTGAACCTCCTCTTGCCATCATGTTCTTCCTTGACCCGGTACACTTATTTGTTCTGCAATGCTTTCTTTCCTCTTGACAGAGGTGTTAACTCCCAAGTGTTATCATGCAATGAGAAAATCTCTTCCTTCATAGCCAACTCCCACTCGCTCGACTCTTTCAACTGCATTGCCTCTTCAAAACATTCTGCTTCTCCACCTTCAGTCAATAACAGATAATTTAAAGATGGTGAATACCTCTGCACATGCCTTCTCACTCTTGTTGATCTCCTCAACCCCACTGGAGTAGTAGGTTCCATCGGTTCTAATGTCTCATGCTCAGGCACACCTTCAAGCTCCACTTTCTTTTTGAAATCTGATTCTTTGTTCCCATTTTCATCTTCAACTGTATGACGATCCTTGTACGTGACACCTTCATTGAATACCACGTTCTGGCTCCTGATGACCATCTTATTGAGATCATTCCAAAAGTAGTAACCGAACTCCTCAGCACCATAACCAATAAAGAAACATGGCTCAGACTTACCATCAAATTTGTCCCTTGAGTTTGCATCAATATGTATATAAGCCAAACTGCCATAGACTCGTAAATGCGAGAGTCTTACCTCCTTACTAGACCAGAGCTCCTCGGGTAGACATTCTTCCATTGGTACAAATGAACTCCTATTGATGAGATCTGCTGTCATGTTCACTGCATCAAACTAGAAGGTCTTTGTTAACCCTGAATGCAGCCTCATTCTCCTGGCACGTTCATTCAGTGTTAAATTCATCCTTTCAATCACACTATTCTACTGTGGTATTCCTGGGATAGTCTTCTCCCACCGAATTTCTTATTTGCACAAAATTCCTTGAACTCATTATTATCGTACTCCTCCACCATTGTTAAACCTCAAACATTTCAGCTTTGCTCCCTGACTCATTTTCCACCACGACCTTCCACTTCTGAAACATCTTAAACACATCAGATTTTCTTTTCAGAAAGTAAACTGTAGAAAGATAAAAAAGAGGTAGACCCGAATCCCCAAGGTGCTTTCTAAAGGAGGCCTTGAGGTTCTTTTTTAATAAATAATAATGACCACATGAGACCATAAGTCCGATGTGGGATACAAACTCCAACACTTCCCCTCAAGCTAGGTGTACCTAGCTTGGACATATAAAGAAAAGAGACCAAAACAACGACAATACAAAGCAAACAAGAAACGCTGCAAACACTCCCCCTAAAGCTGGACATACTCAGCTTGATTACAAAATAAGACGAAATAAAAAGAAACAATCGACGATCGTAGCTCCCCCTTAAGATTGCAGCTCGCCCTCAGGATGATGGATGAAAGAAGATGTCGCGGGCGCAGCAGAGGAACCACACAGACCGGGCCGGTTGACGGAGCGCCAGGAAAGCCGCACTAGCGGGGCCGGTTGATGATACGCCGGGAAAGCCACACTAGCACCGGGAAAGCCGCACTTGCGAGGCCGACAACAGGAGGAGGTGATTCCACAGAGTCGTGGGATTTGGTGGCGCCAAAGGGCCTAGATCCAAGGCGATCGAGGTATTACGCCACGGTGGAGGAAGCGGGAGGGCGTGCCAATGGACAGGGCATGCCGATGGATAGGGGAGACAATGCTCTAGACTGGAAGGAGCGCGCAGAAATGGTTCTGTCGGGAAAGGGAGGCGACTGCCTGGAGAGCAGCGCAGGAGGAGGGGTCGCCGCGAGGAGGCGCGCTGGGAAGGGGCTGCCAGAGGGCCGTTGCCTGGCTGGGAAACGAGGTAGGAGGGGCGGCCTGGTTCGTCGCGCACACAAAGGAGAGCGCCGGGAGGGAGGGATCCGAGAGGGAGCCGCACAGGAGGGAGATGCACGGAGGGAGTTGCAAGCGGGGTGGTGTCATCGGGGAGGAACGCCGCGGTGGACGAGATCCGTTGGGAGGAGGCGCACTGGGAGGAGGAAGATCCGCGTGAGGAGAGAGATCTGTGACTGGTTGTCGGGATCGCTGTAGGGCGCCGGACGATGAGGCATAGAGAGGGAGGTGCGTGGGCGGGTTGGGTTCATCGCGCGCAGCGGGGAGGGGACGCCTGGTGGGAAGCCACTCGGAGGGCGAGCCAACGCTGCAGAATCCATCGCGCAGGAACATACAGGAGAGCCGAGGCCGATCGGGAGGCGACGGGATACGTCGTGAGGGCGTAGCGGGAGGGCGGGCCGGGATGCACCGCGCTGATCGGGAGGCGGAAGGGGTGGGCCGGACGACGCTGGGAGTCCGCAGGGAGGGCAGGAGATGATCACGCCGCGACGATCGGGAAGGAGGCCCGAGAGACGCCATAAGAGATCGCCATGTGTGGGAGCTACGCTGGAAGGGCCGTCACTGGAGGTACTTTGATGGACCACAGTGGCGGAGGCCGCCGTGAAGGAGCAACGATGGGGTGGGGGGGCGGCTGACTCTGGGAGTCGCCGCCCCCGCACGGAAAAAAACTGAAAACCCTAGATGGGAGGAAAAAAATACGAGTTAGGCTCGGGTTGGATCAAACCTCTTCTGATACCATGTTGAATAATAAGAGGATGACCCGAATCCCCAAGGTGCTCTCTAAAGGAGGCATTGGGGTTCTTTTATAATAAATAATAAAGACCACATCAGACCATAAGTTCGATGCGGGATATAGATTCCAACATAAACCTATACTTTGTTGAGCCGTCAATAAATGTCACATAATATTGTGACCCTCCAAGGGAATGTACTGGTGCAGGCCCCCAAACATCAGTGTGTACCGGGTTCAGCTTTCGAGCCTTCGGTGTTCTGCCTCCTTTTGCAAACGATACCTTCTTCTGCTTTCTAATGATGCAATCTTCACATAAACCAACTTCCACGGACTTCAGCTCTGGTAGTAGCCCTTTTGTTGCCAGCATCTTCATCCCCTTCTTGCTCATGTGACCGAGTCTATAGTGCCACAATTGAGAATCCCCGGTAGTATTTACTGATGCTACCATGTTCACATGTTGTACAAAGTATCATTTTTTGCTCCACGAGCTATGACCATAACTCCCTTGGTAATCTTCCATGCACCACCGGTAAACATGGTACTGAAGCCTGCATCATCAAGTTGCCCAACATAAATGAGATTTCTTCTTAAACCAGGGATATACCTCACGTTTTTCAGAACCAGCAAACTCCCGACGTTGGTCTTGATCCGCACATCTCTTTTCCCCACAATCTGCAAGGGTTCATCATCAGCAAGATGTATCTTTTCAAAATTTCCAGAAACAAAATTGTTTAGGAAACCCTTCTCCGATGTGGAATGGAAAGACGCCCCTGAGTCTAAATTCCAAGACTCCATAGGGTTATCCACGCTCAGCAACAACGCGTCATCAGTTCCTTCATCCGCCGTGTTTGCTCCACCGGTTTCAGACACCTTCCGTTTATCTCTGCACTCTTTAATATGTCATTTCTTTCCGTAAATCCAGTAGGTAGGACCAGCTCCCTTTGCCCTATCTCTGCTCTTTCCTCTTGACTTTGATCGTCCTCTACGATTGTCTCGCTGTGTATACCTTCCTCTTCCTTCAACGTTCAGAGCAGAACCAGAGAATCTGCCTGATTCTCTTCTTTGCATATCCTCACCGAGGATCAGGTCTCGTACATCTTTCAGAGCCAACTTTATATTCCCCGAAGTACTGCTTACAACTGTTACAATTGCTTCTTAACTGTCAGGTAATGAAAATAGTAAAACCAGCGCACATACCTCATCACCAAGATCAATGACCATCGATGTCAGCTGACTTATGATGGTGTTGAATTCTTTGATGTGATCTGCAACAATTCTCCCTTCAATCATTTTTAGATTGAACAATCGTTGCATCAAGTGTACTTTGTTTGCCGCAGAAGGCTTGTCGTACATATTCGTGAGAGCTTTCATCAGTCCAATCGTCGTCTTCTTCTCTCTGATGTTGAAAGCCACGTTTTTGGCCAACGTAAAACGCACAACACCCAAAACCTGTCGATTCGGCACCTCTCACTCCGATTGCTCCATGTTCGTTGGCTTCAGACCCAAAAGCGGCAAGTGCATCTTTTTTTTTTAAAATTGGGTACAACCGCGAAAGCGACACACGACGCAAGGAAGCAAATTACATTAAATCGCAAGTGCATCTTTTTT
The DNA here is from genome assembly GCA_963277665.1 of Viscum album. NCBI lineage: Eukaryota > Viridiplantae > Streptophyta > Magnoliopsida > Santalales > Viscaceae > Viscum > Viscum album. Next base: position 1,540,558 of record OY728146.1, on the reverse strand, counting down.
TTATAAAGTTAATCCTCGATTAGCATCCTCCAGTAATTGAAATCTGTTCCATCAAAGCGATCGATCTTCACCTTGCCTTCTTCTATAGCCATCGTTGGAGAATCCCAAACTCAACCTCTGATACCAGTTGAAGCAGAAACGTCGGGAGTCGCAACGACAAGACAGCGATTCATAAAAGAGTAAAAGTGAAAAAAAGAAACACTCGAGATACAAAGATTTACGTGGTTCGGGAAATGATCCCTACGTTCACGGAGAAGCAGAATAACTTCACTACGAAAATCCGAAAGCACAATTTACAGGGAATCTCAAGTTTCTCACAATGAAATCCTAGCCTGAAACGAGCTACAAAAGGAAGAAGATGATCCATTGTTCCACTAACCGCACAAGAAGTTCGCATCGCTACAGTGAAAGGTGGGAACTCAAGTCAAAAGTGCTACAGTGGCCGGCGGCTAGAAGTCCAAACATCATCCATAACGGTTCAGGCTACACCAATCCAACAACTACCTTAGTTCTCTCAGCCTCTACCTCCGTGCCCCCTGTCTCTGCCAAGGGAAAAACACCTGATGATCCTAGTACCTAGGTTGAGCGTGATTGAGATTAGACTTTGTCTTTTACAGGGGCTTCATTGTCTTCATTGTCTTTATTGTATCTTTCTTTTTAGATGTAACAGTCACTTTTGTCCTTAATGGAATTTCTCTTATTATTCATCTTTTCATTCTTTGAGTTTGTTGTTCCTTATCTTCACTTTTTGATAATCTCAAAAGGGGGAGAATAATTATGGCATTTATGTTATGTGTATTACCTCATTTACCTGTGATATCACAAGTGTGTGCATGTTATTATCTGATATCATATTTGTCCTCTCATATTTATCTTTGATGCCATCTTTATTTATCTTCTGTTTTTAAATTTATTTTCAAACTCTCACATTAGCTTTTTAAAGTGTTAAGCTGATATCATTACTGTTGGACCCCATTTCATTTAATTGGGTATTTCTGAGTCCCACATCGGACTTACCCTCTCTGTATTTAGTTTTACTCATCTATAAAAGAACATCCTCACCTCACATTGAGGCAAGGGGGAATTCACCCATCCACATGGTATCAAAGGGATTTTTTTTTTCCCGGACCCTCCCTCCTCTGCGGATTCCCGGCGTCCTCCCGGCCCCGCCTCTCTCCCTGCTGCCCTAGCCATTCCCGGCAGGCCCCCCCCCCTCCTATCCCGACGCAGCTCTCTCGCCCGGCTCCTCTCTGGCCTGGCCATTCCCGGCGGCCCTCCCTCCCAGCGGCGCTCCCGTCCAGCCCCACCGTGCGCGCGCCCAGCCCCTGCGGCTCACCTCCCGGCGGCCCTCCATCCTCCCGGCGCGGTTCTTCCCGTCGGCGTCCAAGCCCCGACGGCCTCCCGCGCCTCCCGCTGCTCCTGGTGCCTCCCGCTGCTCCCGGTGCCTCCCGCTGCTCCCAGCGGCGCTCCCGGCTTTCCGGCTCCCGGCGCTTCGCCCCGGCATCCCGCCCTCGGCGTCCCGCCCTCGACGAGAGCGGGACGCCCAGGGCGGGGCGCCGGGGCGAGTCGCCGAGGGCGAGGCGCCTGGGGTATTGGGATGAGTCATCGTTAGTTCAACTTGACTCATCATCAGAAACGAGTCACTGTCAGATGACCTACCGCCAAAAAAGACTCACTGCCAGAGATGAGTCATGTTGAGTCAATATGGTTTCCTTATGACTTTTCTATTCTTTCATGATTGAGGAGACTGTTGAGTCAATAAGGTTTCCTTATGACTTTACCATTGCTCATGTTTTGAAAATCACAAACACCTTATCTCACGGTAAATTTCATTTTTCCCTGTGTTTTACTTTCATAAGGAAAAATTTCCTTCCCCAAAGAAATTTATCCTTACCATGTTCAAGTGTAAAATTCGGTTTCATATCTAAAACCTCGGATTCATATAATACTTAGATATAGAGCATTATGTTTTCAGGATTCGAATTCAGGTTCCGAGTTCTCTGAATTCAGACTCCAAACTCTTATGAGTTCTGATTCCGAGTTCTCTGAATTCAGACTCTGAACTCTTATGAGTTCTGACTTCAAGTTCTCTGAATTCAGACTCCGAACTCTTATGAGTTCTGACTCCGAATTCTTATGAATTCAGACTCCGAACTTTGTAAGTTCAGGTTCCGAATTCTAATGAATTCAGACTCCGAACTTTGTAAGTTCAGGTTCCGAATTCTTGAGAATTCAGATTCCGAATTTCTTTGAAATTTAGACTTCGGAATTCTATAGAGTTCAGGTTCCGAATTCCTTAGAAAACAGAATCTGAATATCCTTGTATTATAGACTCCGAATGCTTTTTTGGTTAGACTCCGAACTTTTATTTGCTTACATTCCGAATATTTGATTTTGGTTATGTAACCATATTTTTGCTTACACTTGCTTTTGTTATAAAACGATGTCGTGCATTCAGTTGCTAACTAACCGTTGTTTAAGTGACACGTGTACAGGTCCCTCCGAAATTCAAGGAAAAATATGACCGTTGGAGGAGGGAGCCGACCGTTGAAGCCGTGCCTATAAATAGGAGCTCATTTGAAAGAGCTCACAACTTTGTTGGATTGTTCTATGACTCTAGAGATTACATGCTATTGAAGTGATTTCTAGAGAGACTCTCATGCTTAGTGCGTACTGAACTTCTTGTTCAGATTTGCTTCGTGCAGATTTGCTTCGTGCAGATTTGCTTCGTGTGACTCCGAATGTTGCTGATTACATTCGAGGACTTCTGGGGATAGGAAGACAGAGGTGCCAACTACCTTAAAGTTCGAGAACTTCTTTGCTGAGGAAGACAGAGGTGCCGACTACCTTGAAGTTGAGTGCTTGCGGGGATAGCAAGACAGACTCCGATCTTTGTATTGAGGGCTTACCCTGGTGTGGGTAAAACATGCTTTCTTGAAAGTATAAATCAAGGGACCTTTATCCAAGGTTGTTGGATACTCTTCTCTTTGGGTTAAAAAGATTTTCTACTTATTACTTGTTTTGTTTCAAGTTTTCCGCTGCATTTTGTTTGTTGAGGAAAATATAAATTTCTTATACTTATACTTGTACACTCTGATTTAGCAAGATTCTACACGCTTTAAGGTAGAATCTTTATCTTTGTAAACTTTGGTTAAGTTTCATTTCCGGATTCATTTTTTCGGAATTGCTTCTCGGAATCATATTTTCGGAATCAAGCAAGTGTGTGGAATTAGAGGTGTTGTGAATTTTGTTTATACAAAATTTCCTTAAGGATTTTTTAAAGTATACAATTCACCCCCCCTCTTGTATATTGAGTATCTACAGTATCATTTCGATCCTTCAGTTGGTATCTTAGGAGACTATCATACTCCATACCAACTCAACAAGTCACTGCTAGACTAGACTCACCGCCAGGAATGAGTCACTATCAGATGACCTACCGCTAGAAAAGACTCACCGCTGGAGATGAGTCACTGCTAGAAAAGACTTGTCGTCAGGAATGAGTCACCGTCAGATGACCCACCGCCAGACTTGACTCGCTGCCAGAGACAAGTCACCGCCGGAGTTGAGTCATCGTTAGAAAAGGCCTTCCGCCAGATGAGTCACTGCTGAACATGAGTCACCACTGAAGATGACCTACTATCAGATGAGTCACCGCTGAATATGAGTCACTGCCAGACGACTGTGACAACACCATGGAGCTCAGCAAAGATAAAGTTCATCACAATTTGTCACCCTTGACGAAACGCCAAGACACCCAGGTACAAGGAAACTCAGTTATTTCTTTATGTGCGCCTGTTGATTTTAGGAAGGAGGTGGGAGAGGCCCACTATATCCTGACCGTTGCAGCCCAAGCATTCTCGGACAACCCTACTGGAATTCCGTCATCCCTCCAAGAACTGCTTGATGAGTTTCGTGATATCATGGCTAACGAGTTACCGACCGACTATCGTTGAACAGGGATATCCAACACCACATTGAGTTGGTCCCAGGAGCTTCTCTACCAAATTTTCTACACTCCCGCATGAGTCTAGCAGTGCACGAGATCCTGGGCAAGTTAAAGAGTTGCTTAACAAAGGCCTTGTGCGAGAGTGCATGAGCCCCTGAGTCGTTCCTGATGCGGAAACATCGGGAGTTGCAGCGACATAAACGGCGAAACACAAAAGAGTAAAAGGGGAAAAAAAGAACAAGAACACGACGATTTACGTGATTCGGGCAATAATCTCTACGTTCACGGAGAGGCAGAATATTCACCATAATCGGGAGCACAATTTACAGGAGTTTATCTCAGAGTTCTTTCTCACATAAACCCTAGTTCGAAATGGGCTACAAATGGAGAAGACGATCCACTGTTCCACCAAACGCACAGGAAGTCCGCGTCGCTACAGTGAAAGACGGTCACCCAAGTCAAAAGTGCTACAGTGGCTGCCGACTGAAAGTTAAAAAGGCTACAGTAAAATTGACTCCAAAGTCCGCACTGCTACAGTGCTCTGTCGGTGTCGGTCGGTTAGTACGAGCCACATGCATTCGGCCCAACCGAATCGGGCTACACAAAACCAACAGTTCCCGATTTTCTAGTCCCCAAGGAAGATGACTCACGACGAATGTGTGTTGATAGTCGATACAACAACTCCAAACCCGCACTCCCGGATCCGGTGCTAAAATCATAAACTTTATATTTCTGGCTTTGATACCAATAAATGTGATCCAATTTCAACCTTTCAAAACTTACATCATCCAAAGGAAATATGAGATCACTTACATACCCAAAGATTTTAGATTTAGAGTTTTAGAGAATTAAGACAAACAATTACATGACAACAATGCTCACGCCTTTAAGTGAGCATTATTTCCACTATACCCAACTTCTCTTTTCTTATATTATGTCTTCATCATCGTTCCTACTCATCCTTAAAACTCTGTGATTTTTTTTAAAATGTGGGATGAACACAAAAAACTTAGTAAAAGACATAAAAAGAAAGAAACACGTTAGTCCTTGTATACTTATAAAAATTTTCCACCTTCAAAATAAACATTGGACTCTAAATAAACATTTTCTTAGCCAAGAAATCAACTTCTCCGCTGAAAGCTTTTCATAAAACATTTCATAATAAGCAAAATAAAACTCATAAAGGTTTCTTTTCAATCATTAAAAACTCGTATTTTTTTTTTCAAAAAACCATACATTTCACCTTTCAGAAGTAGCATATACTTACCTTGTGAAATCATAAGATTATCGTAAAAACCATAACAAACATAAATAAATCATGTAGGTAACTTGAGACATCATTATCATATCACTCTTACAAATAGAATAACCTACACAATCAACTTCCATCATGAAAATTACCCAATGCATTGGAGGACTATATAGGAACCACCCGTCCTTAGTTTATAATGGAACCACCCGTCCTTGGTTTATGATGGAACCACCCGTCCTTAGTTTATAACAGAACCACCTGTCATCATGAACAATGTTCAAGCAACATAACATAATCATAAAATACGAAAACTTTTATTTTCATCATCATACCAAAAAAAATATTCTTTGCACCCATAATAAAACATTTCTGGATATTGAAATATCCATTCCGTTTAAAATCGTTTTTGAAAATACCCAGAACCAAGGGAAGAATTTTTCTTTGAAGAAAACACAAAATCTTGTAAAGGAATCCAAATATCAAATAACGGTTACGGTGGCAGGAAAAACCGTTGACGCCATATACATTAAAATAGAACATTCCTTTTGTTTTTTTGTCAAAACGTTCTGTATAAAATACATAAAAAAATTCCTTTTGAGAACCTTTGAAAGAAAGTCAAAAGTGACAAAAAAATTTCTTTATAATTCATTCATGTCCATATAAATACATCTATAAAATAATTTTAAGAATATGGACATGGAAGAAAAAAATTTAAAAAATAAATATTTAAGACTAGGTTTTTAAAGTAAAGTGTTCCTTTGAGTCCGTTTCATCACGTATGTTTTTTATCTTCCTAAATAATAAACTTATGTTAATTATTTATTTGCTTAAGAATCATTTCCAAGTTTATTATTCATTTTATTTTATTTATTACCATGTTATACACAATCACTTAATCAATTAAGTTCTCATCAGATGTTTTGACGATATTCAGCTCGTATGTCCAAAATGAGTTCGGTAGGTTGACTATGGTCAAAAAGGTCATTATTCCATTATCTTTAGAATAACAGTCATGACATAATTATCGTTTTTATATATTAATTATACTTTTAAAACCAACCATGAAAGTTGGTCATGAAAAATGTATCACGTTACAATCATGAAGACGGTAGATCGTACCTACGCATGAGTAACTTCTCCATTTTTCAACGATCATGATGGAAAGAAAGTTTATGTTATTTTATCTTTTCAGAATGATCATTATATGATAAATATCATATTATATCTTTAAATAAACTTATATATATCATCAATATGATGCGGTGACGTAAAACGAATCAAATCGCTTTGTGGATGCGATAGTTCACACGTACGCACGAACGACATTATCGTTTTTCAATTGATGGAAATGTAAGAAAGTAGATGATATCTTATCTTTTCATAATGATAAATATGTCATGAATATCATATATAAACATTAAATTCATCATTATAATTAGACGTGAGAGGTGGTGATGGGAAACAAATTACACCAGTTCGCGAGGCGGTAGTCCGCCGTACGCACGAACGATAATTTTGTTTCCCATTTAATGGAAGAAGATGAATATAAGTTATGCCATTATTATAATATCTCAATATATGAGAGATACTTGTCACGACCCGACCCATTGGGGCTCGCTTGGCCAGCGGTAAGCTGAGTGAGACACCCCAAGCTTGCCTCCAATAGGCCAAGGGCTGACGACTAGCGCCGAGTAGGCAATGGTGAAATGGGAGGCCATAGCCTAAGTTCTTGTACACACGCACACATCCAGCTCCATGCAACAATGCAGAGATATAAAATAAAAACTGAACATCTAGAGTGTAATCATGCATGCAACAACCTCCAGGAAACAAGTACAACAATATAAAGGGGCAAAATATATGCCCAATAAAAAATACAGGGGGAAACCCAAACTGACAACTGCAAAAAGGGGAAAAACTGAAGAGAGCCCGACTCACAATCTCGAAGGCCGGCCATCGAACACGGTTAGCGCCAAGAGTTGCTATGCTTCCCCAAAACCAGATCTACCATTGTCACCGCTGATCCGCCTATCATCTGCATAAGACACAACACGTGCAGACAAAGTCCATGTAGGGTGAGTATATACATATTCAGTAGGTGCCTCGAAATCACCAAACACAAAGCATCAAGAGAAAGTGGTCAGCTTAATACCACGAAGACATGTCAATCAAATCTTGAGACAAAACCAAAATAATAACTCAGATATGCTCAACGAGAAGCCCAAATGAGAGAGAAAGAGAATCTCTATCTCCACAACCCAATTAAGAATGACGAGTCACCCTGCAGCGTCAAAGGGTCCAAGACCGATGCCTAGCACCACTCGCAACCTCACCAAAATCTGTGTGAAAGTCCCGCATTTTGCCACTGCTCTTAACAACCGAGGGACTACTATCTCCAGTGATGGATCCGCGTAATCACTAAGATGTAGAGTGGAGGCCCCGCTCCTCGCCACTGCATGTCCAAGTCGTGGGAACACAATCTTCGGTCCTTTCATTTCGCATAGCCTCTCAAGAAAGAGTGTGGAGGGGTCCGCTCCTCGCCGCTGCACTCCACAACCGAGGGAGCACCACCTCCTGTGGAGGACCCGCTCCTCGTCGGAGCTTGATAACGGAGGAGTACCACTCCGTAAATAGAGGACCCGCGTCCTCTGTAGTATGAGGGAGTACTGACTTTACCTGTGTAAAGAGTATGAGGGACCCACGCCCTGGTGTGATAAGGGAGTACTGACCCCGACCTCTCTTAGATGATCACCCGAACTCAACCATCGGCCTCACGTTGCTGAAGAAAACGTCCCGCTCGTAACGCCTCGTGTTGTATCTCTGATTTTAAAACGAAGACCACCATCGGGTTCTCCGTGGAAAACTGCTCAGGATATGCTACTCACGGACCCAAATCCGTGACCCGAATAAAAAGATAGACGAGTAAGAAGTCTCTGAGGGGAGTACACGACGTGTCTTACGAGGCCGTACTCTGGTCGTGTCCCCATGGTACTTGGCGTGTAAAGGAAAAATACATTGTGTGTGACCTCACTTGGACGCTTGGGCGTGTCCTTGCCCGCACATGGCCTGACTAGCCATGTGGTCCTACACAACGTGTACATGGAGTACGCGACATGTACTGTCCTGCCCAGCTTGAGCCCGTGTCTATCGGCCCGTGTCTCTCGAAACCCTCATTTTCTCCCGATTATCCACAGACCGACCCCTAGGGGATTCTTAACAGTCATAAAAGGGGTTTAAAAGCTCGTAAACAATACATATACGAGGATCGAAACATAAAACTCACAAAACCGCCTACCTCGTGGCGTAAACATCAAAGCTTCGGGTTCAGATCCAAGCTTGGAAGCCGCTACACCACGATCTGGTCTCGATTGTTGTCAAGAACGAAGTCTGGCGGCGCCTCCTCTTCCTCTTGGTTCGGCCGTCGCTCGTTGGAGAAACCCTCCCCCTCTCTTGTGCGTGGAAACCAAAGGGAAGGGGATTTATTCTACCCCTCTTAATTAATTAAATAAAATTGTTAAACCCTCTTTTTATTATTTTGGGTATTTCCGAGTCCCACATCCGAATACTCCTTTGTATCTTTCGCCGTATCATTCTATAAAAGTAGGCCCCCACCTTACCTTGAGAGGAAGGGGGTTTTCCTCATTCTACATGGTATCAGAGGGTGATTAGTCCCGACCCTCCCTCACTGCGGATTCCCGGTTCTGTCCGGCCCCGCCTCTCCCCTCCTTCCCGGCTAGGGTTCTCCCCGACGGCCCTCCTGCCTGGCGTCTCTCCCGACTCCCGGCTTCCTCGCGGCCCTCCTGCCTGGCGCGGCTCCCCGCGTCGCCCTCCTGCCTGGCGCGGCTCCCCGACGGCCCTTCTGCCTGGCGCGGCTCCCGGCTCCCCGGCGGCCCTCCTTCCTGGCCAGCTCCCGGCTCCCCGGCGTCCCGGCTCCCCGCGTCGCCCTCCCGCGGCTCCCCGGCGGCCCTCCTGCCTGGCGCGGCTCCCGGCTCCCCGGCGTCTAGGCTCCCCGCGTCGCCCTCCCGCGGATCCCTGCGCCCCGCTGCTCCCGCGCCTCCGGCCCCTCCCGGTCATCCTCGCCCGGCGCCTCCCGCTACTCCCGCGCCTCCCGCGCGCTCCCGCTGCTCTCGCCCCGCGGCTCCCCACACCCAGCGGCCCTCTCTCCCGGCGGTATTTCCCTCCCGCAGCCCTCTGTCCAGGTGCGGTTCACCACTTCCCGGCAGCGCGCCCTCGTACCCGGCACCCTAGTCCCGGCGCCCCCAGTTTCGCCTCGGCAGCCTCTCCCGGCAGCGCGCTCTCGTCCCGGCAGCGCGCCCTCGTCCCGGCAGCGCGCCCTCGTTCTGGCGGCCCTTTCTGCACGCGCACGTCCTGCGCAAGATCATCCCACCAGCCCGCTGCATCAACTACCCGTCGCTTCCATGGCAGCATCCTCGGGACGTGGTCGTGCTTCAAGTCGTCCACGTCCCTTCTGTCAACATTGTGGCCAGTTTGGCCACCTGATCGCCCGATGTTGGGTCCTGCATGGCCGGCCATCTCAGCACCCGTGGCAGGGACAGCCCGCGGTCCAGGCCGCGTCCTCGACTGTCGCCTCTCTTTCCCCGTCTCTGGCCCTTTCTATCGCCGACCTCCGGCAACCTCACGATCCTCCGACCTCTGTCCGACCCGGTCCCTCCTTGGCTTCTCTGGCCCTTACTGTTCGCCCCACTGCCTTTGTCAGCCATTGCTCCCCTGCATGGCTGCTGGACTCAGGTGCCTCCGACCACCTCACCGGTGATGCTGGTATGCTGACGTCTTACTCCACATATGCCGGTTCTTCAGCCATCACCATCGCTGATGGGTCCACTATCCCCATAGCAGGCTTCGGCGCATGCTCCCTAATTCCATCGATACACCTACCCTCTGTGACACATGTGCCCCGCATTCCCTTTAATCTGCTTTCAATCAGTAAACTGACTACGGATTATAACTGTGCGGCCATATTTACCTCTTCTGGTGTTGTGTTTCAGGAGCAGACTACGAACCGGGGACTTGGTCGAGGCCGGCTTCGAGACGGGGTCTACATGTTCGAGGGACCAGCACCCATTGCTTGCACGTCTACCTCTTCTCAGGCACTTGATCTTCATTCCCGATTAGGGCACCCGCCTGCATCCGCCATTCATCAGATGTTTCCCGACTTCAGTCGGACTCCTACTTTTCATTGTGAGTCATGTTCTTTTGCGAAACATCATCGCTCTTCCTACATTCCTCGCACGGATACACGGGCCTCCCACCCTTTTGATCTGGTTCATTCAGATGTTTGGGGCCCGTGTACCATTCCGAGTCACTTGGGATAGAAATACTATATATCCTTCATTGACGACTATTCGCGAATGACGTGGCTTTACCTTCTTCGAGAACGCTCCGAAGTGTTTTCCACCTTCCAAATCTTTTTTAATGAAATTAAGAACCGTTTTTCTATCTCTGTCAAATGTCTCCGCTCGGATAATGGGCGCGAGTATCTCTCCACTTCCTTTCGGCAGTTTCTCCAGACGAATGACATCCTTCATCAGACCTCCTGTCCTGATACAGCCCAGCAGAATGGCGTGGCCGAGCGGAAACACAGACATATTCTGGAGACTGCTCGTGCCCTCATCTTCCACCGACAGGTGCCTCTGCTCTTTTGGGGCGATGCCATTCTCACTGCTACCTACCTCATCAATCGCTTTCCTTCTTCTATCCTTAAGGGGGAGACTCCCTTTCAGGCTCTTTTCCCCACTCTCCCTCTTCATTCCCTCCCTCTTCGAGTGTTTGGCTGCTTGTGTTATGTTCGTGACACTCGCCCTGGCTGCATCAAACTCTCCTAAATCTCTCCGCTGCATATTCCTTGGTTATTCCCGCACTCAGCGCGGATACCGCTGCTTCTCCCCGGACCTTCACCGGTATGTCATCTCAGCGGATGTCTCCTTTGTTGAGAGTTCTCCATTCTCCTTTCCCTCTCCTCCTCCTGACTCTGCCATTGATGACTGTCTTCCCCTCATCATCCATCCTCTTCCGGATTTGCCTCCTCCTACCTCTCCTCCTCCTGACCCTGCCATCGATGATTGTCCTCCTCTCCTCATCCATCCTCCACCGGCGTCAACCCCTGTTCACACCCATTTTGGTCAGGTCTACTCCCGTCGTCCTTCGACTGTATCCCCCGTTCCGGCCAGTGACACTGATGCTCCCGCTTCGTCCGCTGCTCCTGCTCCGCCACCCGAGGACTTGCCCATTGCCCTACGGAAAGGTACTCGCTCCTGCCAGAGTACTCCTCTATTTGCATCTTCATACAGGGGTCTGTCCGCTCTTGAGACAGTTTCTATACCTCGCACGGTTGGTGAAGCCAAATCTCATCCCGGGTGGCTAGCCGCAATGCGGGATGAGTTGCAGGCTTTGGAGGAAAACCATACTTGGGATCTTGTCCCCCTTCCAGCGGGCAAACAGGCAGTAGGCAGCAAATGGATTTACACCGTCAGGCTGAATCCCGATGACACTCTCCATCGCCTCAAAGCCCGCCTAGTGGCCAAAGGCTTTGCTCAGACATACGGTGTTGACTACTTTGATACCTTCTCACCGGTTGCCAAGATGACCTCTGTTCGGTTATTCATCTCTCTCACCGCCCATCATCAGTGGCCTTTTCATCAATTGGATGTCAAGAATGCCTTCCTCCATAGCTTCTTTGAGGAAGAAATCTATCTACAGCAGCCCCCCAGATTTTGTGCCTCCGGCGCTGAATCTCGTGTCTGCCGTCTACGCCGCTCTCTTTACGGCCTCAAGCAGTCTCCCCGTGCTTGGTTCGGCCGCTTTAGCACGGTCGTCAGCGACTTTGGGCTTTCTCGGAGTATGAAGGACCACACTGTCTTCTACATGACGACTCCACATGGCTGCATCTTATTGGTCGTCTATGTGGATGATATCGTCATCACCGGCAGCGACTCTGTGGGTATCACCCATCTCAAGGCCCATCTTCACCAGCACTTCCACACTAAGGATCCTGGTCCTCTCACATACTTCCTCGACATCGAGGTTTCCTACTCCTCGGACACCGTCTCCCTCTGCCAATGGAAGTATGCATTGGATATATTGCAGGATGCTGGGCTGACTCAGACCACTGTGGTCGATACTCCTCTCGAGCCTGGAGAACGGTCTCTTTATGCCTCCTCGGCACTATACCCACATCCCGAGCGGTACCGTCGATTGGTGGGTAAACTCAATTATCTCACCATGACTCGACCCGACATTTCCTGTGCGGTCGCCAAAGTGAGTCAATTTATGGAGCATCCGACCGCATCTCAGTGGGATGCTGTCATCCGCATCGCCAAGTACATCAAACGGGATCCTGCCCGTGGTCTTCACTACTCCCAGCATCCTCATCAGCATATTGAGGCCTTTTGCGATACTGATTACGCTGGCTGCCTTGCCACTCGGAAATCTACCTCTGGGTTTGCCATTTTCTTGGCAGGCAACCTCATTTCTTGGCGCAGCAAAAAACAGACGGTCGTCTCTTGCTCCAGTGCCGATTCTGAGTACCGTGCCATGGCCACCGTCACTACCGAGATCCTTTGGCTTCAGCAACTCCTCCAGGAGCTTGGCTTTCCTCAGCAGACTTCTGCTCACATATGGTGTGACAATCAGACAACCACTAAAATTGCTTCGAACCCCGTCTTCCATGAACGCACGAAGCATATTGAGGTGGACTGTCACTTCTTCGCCACCACCTGGAGCACAAACATGTCAGCTTTAGCCACATTCCGACGGCAGACCAGCTTGCTGACATCTTCACCAAAGGCCTCCCTGGTGCTCGCCTTGCCTCGCTCAGTTCCAAGCTGGGGATCCACCACATCTGACACCCCGCTTGAGGGGGAGTATGTCTTGGTCTTGTGTGGTGTCATCTTATTCTTTTTTGTGTGACTCGTTGTCCAAGCCGGGCATGTCCAGCTTGAGGGGAGTGTTAAACCCTCTTTTTATTATTTTGGGTATTTCCGAGTCCCACATCGGAATACTCCTTTGTATCTTTCGCCGTATCATTCTATAAAAGTAGGCCCCCACCTTACCTTGAGAGGAAGGGGGTTTTCCTCATTCTACAAAAATTAATTATTTAATTAATTATCGTGTCTGCCTACGGTCGCCTTCCATCGAACGTTCGACGCCGATCAACTTTATGTCGCACCTAGGATAAACCCCATGTTCTGGAAACAACCGTGGTCTCAGATTTCTCATCTGAGGTCCCGAACAACGGGAAAACCATTTATACCGAAAAGACTCGCGCGCGTGCTTTAACCTTATATTAATATTTTTAATATAATAATTTCGGGGTCCTGCGACACCCAAACACACCGCCGACTCCGAAGGAAAATCCAGAGATATATTTAGAAATATCTGAAGGACAAAACCGACAAAATCGAAGTTGTTACAATACTGATGTTATTATATCAGCATTGTTGAAGAAGATTTGAAAGTGGTGGAAGGGGAAAAAAAACTAAAACATTTGGTTAAAAGTTAAACCTTTTCTACGGACAACCTCCTTTGCTTTACACCTTAAGCCCTCTACGGTTGATATTCTGCCTAAACCAAGATCTCTAGAATGAGGAGAGAGATTTTTGGTTGGGATTTGGGTAGGGTTTGACCAAACTAAAAGGCTTTTGAAGTGTGAAGAGAAGAGGAAAAGTGACGCCTTTTTATAAGTGAGGGGATAAACGCTCTTGAAATTACTTAAAATATCAATAGAAATTATTTTTCATGGGCAAATGGCTCCAAAATGATATAATTCGAAGATATGATGATGGCGGGTCAAAATCCTATCATCCAGTTAAATTTGGATAAGTTTAGATTATTTTTTTAACCTTATTTCTTTGTTTTAACACGCGTTAATCCTTTTTGACAATTACTGCTATAATGAAGTTTTTTACTCTTTAGGGGTCAATATAGTTACTACAAAAGGACAATTGACCCATAAATGGACCGTAGTTGATATTTTCAAACATATACCAATCACTTGACCGAAGATAGGATTTTTAGACATTTTAAATCATTTACTTCTTTCTATGAATGATCAATCTAAACCCTCTATATAGAATAAATATATTATACGTACAAGCACTTGCCTTATTAAGGATAAGACAGTCCCTTGATTGATTTTCATGATCATTTTATATTGTTTTTTTTATTAGGGTTAACACCTATTGGACTTTTCCCCCCTAAAGGGTGGAAGAACACACATGTTCATTTTTTTGTTGGAGTCTGCATCCCACATCAGACTTGTGGTCTGATGTGGTCTTTATTATTCATTATAAAATAACCTCAAGGCCTCCCTTAGAGAGACACCTTGGGTTTTGGGCTCACCTCTTTTATCATTCAACATGGTTGGTATCAAAGGAGGTTTAATCCTAATCCAAGCCCTCCCTCCCATTTTTTTCCGTCTAGGTTTTCCAGCAATTCCCCCGTTGGGGGGGGGGGGCGACCTCCATGGCAGGGAGTCATACGTCCTCTGTCGTCGCCCCCCTGCCACCATCTCCTCGTGGGGGCCCTCCTGCGCGTCACCCTCCCTGTGCGACGGTCTCCTCCAGTTGCGACAGCCCCACCCTTCTCGTTGAATCCAGCTACCCGACGAATCCCTTCGTCTGTGCACGACGACTCCCTCCCAGCGGCCCCCTCGCGTCGGTGCTCCCGCGACGGCTCCCCTCCTTGTCGCCCTTATCTGGGTGTTGACCTCCTCATGCGACACCATTCCGTCGTCGACTCCCTAGCGAACTAGATCTGGACAAATCCAGCTCGCAGCCGCACCACCGTCTTTCGTGGAACCCCAGTCGAATGGATCTGGCCCCCCCTCGGCAGACCGCTGCTCTCCGGTGCGGTTTTCCGAGCAGGTGCGCAGCCCCCGACGGCCCTCCCTGCCGGACGAGTCCCTGCGCGCCGCTCCTTCCTGCTGGATGAGTGCTTGCGCGTCGCACCCTCCCAGTCGCCTTATTCTGGGCGTCGACCTCCTTGTACGACACCCATCCACTGCTTCTTTGCGAGGCAACCCTGCATCCCATCCACGACCCTTCCTGCGGAATCCCCACTGCCCGTTGCCGACACCTCTTGCGGAATCCCCGCCTCCCGTTGCCTCCTTCACCGTGGTCAGACCGCCGCTGCCAGTTCCTTGGGCAACACCCCTCCCGAGCAGCCTCACGACTCGCTTCCACAGTTCCATCATGTCGTCGATGTACAACACGACTCCTCTGCGACTTTCCCGACATCCCGACGACCGGCCCCGCTAGTGTGGATTTCCGGCGCTCCGTCGACCGGCCCCGCTAGTGCGGATTTCCCGGCGCTTCGTCAACTGGCCCCGCCCGTGCAGCTTTCCCGGCGCTACATCGTCTGGCCCTGCCGGTGCAGCTTTCTTGACGCTCCATCAACCGACCCCCCATGCGCGGTTCCTTTGTTGCGCCTCGATGACTTGCCACACCACTGATGTAATCCGGCTTTTTCAGCGGCACCTTCAATCTTCCATAATTTTCATCTCAAGGGGGAGCAATGATTGTGGATGATTTATCTCTTTTTTGTTTAGTCTTGTTTTGTCATCAAACTGGGTATGTCCTGCTTGAGGGGGAGTGTTTGCAGTGTTTGTTGATTGTTTTGTTTTTTCTTTGCTTTGATCTGTTTTTGGTTATGTTCAAGCTAAGCACACCTAGCTTGAGGGGGAGTGTTGAAGTCTGCATCCTACATCGGACTTGTGGTCTGATGCGGTCTTTATTATTTATTATAAAATAACCTAAAGACCTCCTTTAGAGAGGTACCTTGGGTTTTGGGCTCACCTCTTTTATCATTCAACATTATTTATTATAAAATAACATTAATGCCATTTTTTCAAGTATTCATTTAATTTGACTTTGAAAACAATATGACAACAATGAAATTCGAATCTAATCCATTCACATCTCTCTAATATGTTATTTTTATCTATAAAATTTATGGAACACAATAATTCATTCAAATTATATTACTTTTAACATTTTTAAAATCACTTATTTCATTTTTCTTTTAATTGAATAAATACTGTATCGACGTTGCATAGACATTTAAGGTAATCATTTAATCACTAAAAATTAGAAATAAATTACCATGATAAAAACAAATCATTAATCTTTCAAATAACCATTTAAAACCGAACATAAGTTGTTTTAATCCCTATCACAAAATATTATAGATATTAAAATAAAATGACATTTTTGAATCTTTTACTCAAATACTATAAAGGTCAAAATCAAAGAAATATGACACCAGTTTCCATATTTTCGAAACTTTGATGGATATGTCCGAACTACACTCATCCAATAGGATAAAGACGAATGTTATGATCATTTTTAGTCCTTATTATATTATTTTTAACCTTAATTTCCCGATTTACTCTTATCATGATGACAATTATTTACTATGGTTACTATTCATAATGATTAAAAATAAAAGGGTTCTATTTACCTTATTTGGACTTCCTGATTTCAAATATGTAATCCATTTTTCAAGATTCAATTCACAGAAGCGTTAGAATTTATTTTAAAACTAAACTCGCAAAACGTGACTAAAAACAGTTTTTTTCAGAAAAATTCATTTTTAAGTAGAAAAATGTTTTTATTTCAACAAAAATTAAATAAAAGTAAATTAAAATCAGTATTTTTTAATATTCATCGAAAAATCAAACTTTTTAGAAAATGATAAAAAATTCATCATAAGATAATTTTGATATGTTGATTTCAAAAATGGTATCCTTTTTATCAAATACATTTTTTTAAAAGTTTCAGAAATTAATTATAATATTTGTTCAAAAAAGCAATAAAAATCATTTTTGAAGAAAGCGTATTCTTGAAATATAAAATAACCTTACTGAAAATTGAGTGCTTATTTCCTAAGCATTAATCAATAAATTTGTATTGAGTATGACTTTCATATATATTTCATAATGTGGTTATTTCTATTTATGCCTGTCAATTCAATGACTGAGTTATAACAGTCGTATTTAAATAATAACATTTCACGGTTCGTTTAAGCTCGGTGTTGCGTGTTGTATACTGTATCGAACATTGTCTTATTTTTAGAATCTCAGGGTGTTACAGTCGAGCCATCAACAAAATCATTGTTAAGTGCAGATTCCCAATCTCACAATTTGTTGATATGTTTGGTTGTCCTGCAAGGTGTTACAGTGTTTTCAAAGCTGGATCTTTGGAGTGGCTATCACTGACTTTCAATCTGATCAGGGGATGAATGAAAGACAACCTTCAAGACTCAGGAGGGGTTGTGTGAGTGGTTGATAATGCCATTTCGGCTATCCAACACCCCGAGCACCTTTATGAGGCTCATGAACCAGGTTATGAAGCCATTCATTAATAAGTTCGTTGTGGTTTATTTTGATGATATCTTAATATATAGGAAGACTACTGTTCATCTCGAACATCTAAGGGAGGTTCAGTTTTCCAAGAACACACGCTTTATGTTAACCTTAAGAAGTGCATTTTTATGTTTTCTAAATTGATTATCCTAAGATATGTTGTATCGATTTATGGAATTCGAGTCGTTGAGGAGAAGGTTTGAGCCATCCGAGAGTGGCCTCAAACCAAGAATATTGGCGAATTGCGAAGTTTCTATGACCTTGCTAACTTTTATTGGAGATTCATTCGGGATTTCAGCTCGACCGTGGCACCACTCACAAACTCCTTGAAAAAGGGAAATTTTCATTGGGGTGATGCCGTCGAGGAGAGCTTTGCCGCCATCATGGAGAAACTTTCCACCGCTCTGCTCTTTGTATTGCCCGACTTCATCAAGCCATTTAAATTGGAAATAGATGCATCCATTACCAGAATTGATGTCGTTCTTTCCCAATCTGGTCAACCAATTGCTTTTATGAGCGAGAAACTTAGCGACTCACGTTGCAAGTGGGTTGTGTATGAGATTGAGCTATATGTCGTGGTACGCGCTGTGAAGCATTGAGAGCAGTCCCTTTTCAGTGAGAATTCTTCTTTTATTTCAACCACGAAACCCTCAAATATATACATTTTTAGAAGAATCTCAGCTAGATGCACGCCCGGTGGGCCACCTTTCTGCAACAAATAACTTTTTTGATTAAGCATATGAACGATAAAAAAATCACGTGGTAAACGCATTAAGCAGGCAAGCCCATACACTCATCACCATGCTAAATGAGGTTGTGAGATTTGAATGTTTGAAAGATCAATATTCGGAAAACGTGGATTTCACCGAAGAATGGGCACATTGCCAACAAGGGACGTCTGTTGGCTCTTTTATGCTGCAGGATGAATTTCCTTTCTTCCAAAACCGTTTACGCATTCCTCAAGTGTCGGAATAGAACATAGCTATCGAACTACACCGCAATGGACCCTTCAGGAAGGAAAAAACCATTTCTTTAGTAGAGAGAATTCTTTTGGTCACAGTTGAAACGAGATGTTGCTGAAGTGGTGAAAAGGTGTATGTCCTGCCAAGAGAATGAGGAGCATGAACAAAATACTGGCTTGTATATGCCACTGCCTGTTCCGGAGCCCCCTTGGGAAGAAGTCTCTGGATTTTGTCCCGGGCTACCCCTACTCAACGGTTCCATGACGGTCTCTGTGGTAGCTGATCAATTCTTGAAGATGGCGCATTTCATTCCTTGTAAAAAGACTACCAATGCTTCTTATGTGACTGCGCTATTCTTTTGGGAAGTGGCAGGACTCCATGACATTCCGAAAACTATCACATTTGATTGTGATACCCGTTTCCTCAGCTATTTCTGGCACCTTGTCGAGAATGTTTCAGATATACTTGAATTTTAGCAGCTTTTTCCACCCCCAGACGAATGGACAAACAAACGTCATCAATCGCACCCTCGAGACTTTTATTCGTTTTTTGTGTGGTAATTGTCCTAAGCAAATGAGATCTTGTTCTAGTCCCGACTGAGTTTGCATTCAACAATGGGGTGAATCTAACCACGGGGAAAACTCCCTTCAAAGTGGTGTACGAACGGGTGCCAAAGCATACACTAGATCTAATCCCGTTGCCCAAGCTCCCTGGGTACAATGTGGTTGCTGAGCACATGGCATCCTGCATTGATGACATCCAAACTGAAGTGATTTGTAATGTTAAAAACTCAAATGCAAAGTACAAGGCGGAAGTTGCAGTGATGCGGAAACGTCGGGAGTCGCACTGACATAACAACGGTTCATAGAAGAGTAAAAGGGAAAAAAGAAACTCATGACACAAAGATTTACGTGGTTCGGGAAATGATCCCTACGTTCACGGAGAGGCAGAATAACTTCACAATGAAAATTTGGGAGCTCAATTTACAGAGTATCTGAGCTTCACACACACGCATAAACCATAGCCCAAAATGGGCTAATAAGGAAGATAAATCACTATTTCACCAATCGTACAGGAAGTCCACTGTGCTACAGTGAAAGACGGCCACCCAAGTCAAAAGTGCTACAGTAGCCAGCGGCTGAAAGTCCAAGGAGCTAAAGTACTGTTGACTTCAAAGTCCACACTGTGGCCTGGTGCGCAGTATGGGCCGCAAACATTCGGCTGAAGCATCATCCAAACCGGATCGGGCTACACCAATCCAACAGACAGGAGACAGAGGCGGGTTGTTTTCAACGAAGATCTCATCATGGTCCACATTCAGAAGGAACGATTCCCAGTGGGAACCTATAACAAGCTGAAACCAAAGGAACATCGACCCTTCGAAAGTTTTGCAATGTTACAACAACAATGCTTACGTGGTGGATCTTCCAGAAGGATGAGAAATTTCTCCTACATTTAATGTGGATGACTTGAAGTTCATCTCAGAGGAGCCGCTTTATTTTCTTTCAGTCTCGAGGTCGAGTCCTTTCCAAACAAGGGAGACTGATGCAACACCTGTTTAGGCCCCAATGCCTCACATGGGGGGATTGATTCTTTTATTTCTTTTGGTTTAATTACTGTTTTGTCCCATCTTAGGATATTATTTTAAAGGCGGATTAGTCTTTGAATTTGTTTCGGTTTTTAGACTATAAATAGGCTGTCTGGTGTCAATTGTAATCGATTTTGCCATTTTAGTAAAAAATTCAGAGTGTGTTCTCTCCGTTTGTGGGTTTTCTGCCCATGATTATTCCCGAGCAACTTGCATACTCCTTTATTCCCGTTGCACTACAGTTTGGCAACGCTCATTGAAAACTGCTTATAACAATTATGATAAATGCTTTTGTATAAGTATTTTCAAATTTCTTATTTAAAAAATAATTCTCTCCCTTATTTAAATTGTATTTGTTTAGAGTATTTAGGTATTTAAGATATGAATATTGAGCGGGTATATCCTATCCTCTCTTTTACTTTGGTTTGAATTTGATATTGGGTATCTATCTTGAGTCTTTTATCCTATATTTGTCTCTATAAATAAAGTGTTCCGTCCTCTTAGGTCTACCCTTTCTACAGTTTTCTTCTGGCATAACTTTCATGATTTGTGCAGCCTAATGGTTTAGTGTTTGCTGAAACTTACTGTCTCATTGAAATGGTTTGTTCTTGCAGGAATTGAAGGTAATTCCATTGAAAGTGTAGATAGAGCAACAGAAAAAATACAAGTCATAATTGATGAGGTAGGCTGTGTATTTTTGGATTTTTTTATATCCCATCTTCTTTGTGTGAATAACTATGGCTATCAGAGCATGTGGATTGTTCTGATAAAAAAATATTTTTTGGTTCTATATTCCTTGATGGAGGCTAGTGACTTCGCCGTTTCTGTTAGGAGTGTGAGCAGTGGGGTTGGCGGGGGCTGTTGAGAGCCTTGTGCTGGAGGGGCTGTCCGAGTGGAGGGGCAGTATTGTATTTTACTGTTAATAGTTTGTTTTGGCTGCTGTAGCAGGTTGGGGTTGTTTCCTGGGCCGGTGGGGTAATAAGTAAGGGAGGATGGCTTGTAGGGGATGGTTACGAATATTCATTTGGCAATTTCAGCAGGGTTGCCGGGAGGATCGGACCTTGGGAGGTCTCAGTCTTGGCTCTTCAGGAGAGTGGCCTTCTCTAGGGGAGTTCTTCTCCCTCTTTCTTCTTCTACTATTCTTCCCACTGTAGTCCTGCTGATAGTCAATGGAAGCCTTATTCTGCTAGTTTCTACACAACATTACAATGTTTCTCCTTCTCTCTACCATATTTCTGCTTTGCGTCCTACAGTTAGCTGGAGGTGCTAACAATTGGTGCTTTCTGTTGTGCCCCAGTGGACCGTGCAGACACACCTGGGTGAATCAGGTGTGGTCTAACTTTCACCAAATTCAAAATCATAATTTTTAAACTCACCCCCTTTGGTATTTGAACCCCTATATATGTATTTTGTTATCTTTTACTCAGCAGACCACAACCACATGCAATGCAGAAATATAAATGAGATCAGCGTGTGGTATTTTTACAAGGTTCGACCTCGACGTGGGAAACCTACTTTTTGCTGTGTCATCTCCTGTTGAGTTACAAATTCTCCACTATAATCAAATCACCAATTACAATGGGTTGGCCATGGATCATCCTTAAACCAAGTTCACACAATATTACACATGTGTGGTTCACTATATTATGCATGTCACAACCCCCTCCTCCCAAAGAGTACCCCTCTTGGGCCGACAATGACAAAAGGGAGATGGTGACTGCCCGAGTCCTGCCTCTAGTAGGTCCCGGGTTGGCGACTAGCACCGAGAATATAATAAACATACATATGAGAGACATTACCCTCTAAGAGAACATGCAGAAGAGAGAGATAAGACAGATACACCAATCAACACCTGCTCAGACATATATATAAAGAAATCTCAAGTGCAAACAACAATGTCATAGATGACTATAATAACTGAAAGGAAAACTACAAGTACCAAAAGGTAAAGACGACAAGAAACACGCCCAAACAACTCCTGCAAAACCATGAGCTTGTAAATCTAATCCAATCTCCAACTTGATTCGGCTGACCTGAAAAACGGTTTATATATATGTAGGGTGAGCATAACAGTATACTCAGTAGGATCCTCCTCGGAGCCTTTCGTGCAAAAGATAAAGAAAGTATGCTAAAACACAATGAACAACGTTGAAATTAACTCGTCATCTAAACAGGCATACTAAGTTCTCAGCTCCATCATGGTTAACTCTCATCAAGTATCACATACAAGAGTGCATATACCGCTTTCCCACTAGTTTTCCGCTCCACCGCAACGTTGCACGTCCTGAGTCATCTCTCTCCAAACTAAGTCTGCCCAAAGACACTTGGGCAAGGCATCACAACATACACCTTGTGCATCACATCATCACGTCATCCCATATCACATCTCCATATAGCAACCAAGTAGTTTTCAGGAGCCACTACAGCCCGTATGAAGTTTACCATACCTTGGGTATTATACCTTAAGTCATCATAGCCCATACACCGAGTAAGCAACCTCAAACCATCACAACCAATACATGTCATACCTATAATCATCCTTTGGATATTAAATCCTGAGATATGGTGAAATAACCACAAGCCATCACAACCCTCTACACACATATATATGAGGAAACTAACTGTCGTGCATACTAGGACTAGTAACTACAAAGAGAAGAGAGCGAAGCCAGAGGGGGTAGTCACCCATCCATCTTCTCACTGAGATATTGGGGAAAACACCCTTCCAGCGTCCATTGGGTGTCAGTCACCCTAACCGGCATGGGTGGGGTAGCGTATGAAATCATAGAATACACAAGATATAATATAGCTCACAACCACACTATGGGAATAACCCAGTCCTAAGCTCAACTGCAACTATCATCTCTTGGACACTTGTATGTCATTGATAGGGGCTAGATATCCTATAAGCATACAAACATTTAAAGAGTTATACTTTTTTTATCATTTGCTTTCGTTAATTAATTTATTAGCCATTAAATTAATCATTAACATTATTTCAAGATACATTCATTAACCATCAGCGTGAAGTTCATGCCTTCTAGACATAATCCAAACCGAGTCCACTGTTCCTCAAGATTAACATCTTTTTAGCATTTGCATTCCATCAACACTAACCCCGTGGGTTTAACATTTATTATTCATTATAATATCATTCCATAAACCAGGTTCTCTAGGAAAATTATCATAAGCTACCACCAAGAGTAAACATGCAATCAAGCACATCCGGCTGCCTTAGGTAGTGGGGAAAGGAATGCAGATAAAACAAGCAACCTGGCCATCGACCATTTAACAAATTTGTTGGAACCCATTTAAGTGTAAATGGGTGAGTCCCACATTGGACTTACCCGTCTTGTATATTGGTTTCCTAATCTATAAAAGAATATCCTCACCTCATATTGAGGGAGGGGAATTCACCCACTACATGGTATCAGAGGGATTTTTATCCCGAACCCTCCCTCCCTTGCGGCTTCCCGGTGTTCTCCCGGCCCCGCCTCTCTCCCTCCTGCCCTAGCCTTTCCCGGCAGGCCCTCCGTCCCGGCGCACCTCTCCTCCCGGCGCACCTCTCCTCTCCGGCCTGCACCCTCCCGGCGGTCGTCCCTCCCGCTACGCCTCCACCTCCCGACGCCCGCGGCTCCCGGCCCTCCCGTCGCACCACCCTCTATCCTCCCTCGGCCGCTCTGCCCTGCGCGGCTTCCCGGCGCCTCCCGCTGCTCCAGCGGCCCTCCTCTGCGCGCTCCCTCCCGGCGGCCTCCCGCTGCTCCCAGCGCCTCCCGCGCCTCCCTCTGCTCCCGCGGCCTCTCGCGGCTCCCGGCTCCCGGCTCCCTCGACGCTCCCTCCCGGCCAGCCCCGCCTCGCCCCGCCGGAACGCCCTCGGCCCGACGCCCGCTCTTCCCGGCGGCCACCCCTCCTCCCGGCAGGCCCTCTCTCCCGACGCGCCTCACATCCTGGCGGCCTCCTGTGCGTCGCCCTTGGTCGCGCGGCCCTCTGCGCGCGACGCCTCTCCCTCCCGGTGATCTCCCCTGCCCCACGCGACGCCTCTGCGCGGCTGCCCTCCCTCCCGGCGGCTCTCCCTGGTTCTCCAGCCGTCGGCGCCTCCTCCTGCGGAGCGCTCCCTCCCGGCGACTCTCCCTCCCCGGCGGCTCCATCCCAGCCGGCTCCATGCGCCGACAGCCTCCCTTCTCCAGCCAGCCTCCAGCACCGACCTCCACCCATGCCGGCGGCTTTGCCCTTCCCGGCAGCCCTCCCTCCTGTGCCCGGCGGCTCTGCCCTTCCCGGCAGCCCTCCTTCCTGTGCCCGGCGGCCTTGCCCTTCCCGGCGGCCCTCCCTCCTGTGCCCGGCGGCCCTGCCCTTCCCGGTGGCGCTCCCCAGCCCGTCTACCAGCAGCTACCCTGCGGCCTTCCTGCGCCGTCGGCCCAGCTCCCTGCGTTAATGGCGGGCGAGTCCGCCCGCGGCCCTCCGGCATCACCTCCGGACGCCAGTATTCCGGCCGGACCGCACCCTCTCTTCCATTGTCGGCCTTCCCGGGCACCTATGCACCCAGCCGAGCGGCTCTCCCATCCTCCATCATCGGCTCTACCGCGCAGCGGTCCTCCTTCATCCAGTACCCGTTACAGGACACCACTCTCGCCGGAGGAGCTTGCTTTGGTAACCTCTTATCGCGCGACTGCGCCACCGTCTTCTTCTCTAGCCCCACTTGCTCAGACTGGCAACTCCACCGCCTGTATTTCTCATCGCCAGACAGCGTGGATGTTTGACTCCGGTGCGTCAGACCATCTCACAGGGGACTCTGGTATGTTCACTACCTATCATCCGTACACCGGTGCCTCTACCATTACTGTTGCTAATGGCTCAACAATCCCTATTACCGGATATGGCACATGTTCCTTGACCCCGTCTCTTCCCCTGACGTCGGTCGCTCATGTTCCTCAAAGTACCTTTAATCTTATCTCTATCAGCAAACTCACCACCGAATTGAATTGTGTTGCTATTTTTAGCTCATCTGGTGTTGTTTTTCAGGAGCGGAAGACGAATCGGGAAATTGGTCGAGGTTATCTTCGGGATGGGGTTTACCTGTTTGATACCCCATCATCCCTTGCTTGCTCATCCACCACAGCCCGAGCCCTTGACCTCCATTACCGCCTTGGCCATCCACCGCCTTCCACCCTCCATAAACTTTGCCCCCAATTCGGTTCTCACCTCTCCTTCCATTGTGAATCCTGCAAGTTTGCCAAACATCATCGGACGACGTATGCTCCTCGCCCGGAACCACGTGCAGTGACTCCTTTCGCTCTTGTTCATTCCGATGTATGGGGTCCTTGCCGGGTTCCTAGCCAGTCCGGGTACCGTTATTATATCACCTTTATTGATGATTACTCCCGCATGACCTGGCTTTATCTTCTTCGAGATCGAACGGAGGTTCTCTCAACCTTTCAGACATTTTTTCAGGAAATCCAGACACAGTTTTCCCTCCCTGTGAAATGTCTCCGATCTGACAATGGGCGAGAATACTTATCCACTCATTTTCAGCAGTCTATGAGGGCCCACGGCATCATCCATCAGACCTCCTGTCCTGATACCCCTCAGCAAAATGGGGTGGCCGAGCGGAAACACCGACATATCTTGGAGACCGCTCGTGCCCTCCTCTTCCACCACCAGGTCCCTCTTCTTTTCTGGGGGGATGCCATCCTCACTGCTACTTACCTTCTCAATCGTCTTCCCTCCTCCATCCTTCAGGGGGAGACTCATTTTCATACCCTGTTTCCCTCTCTCCCTCCTCACTCTCTTCCACTCCGTATCTTCGGATGTCTCTGTTATGTCCGGGACACTCGCCCAACTCTCTCCAAACTATCACCCAAATCCCTTCGCTGTATTTTTCTCGGGAATTCCCGCACTCAGCGCGGGTACCGATGCTTCTCTCCAGACCTCCGCCGATATATCACCTCTGCCGACGTTTCATTTGTCGAGAGCTCTCCTTTCACTCTCCCCTCTCCTTCTCCTGACACTACCATCGATGACTGCCTTCCGCTCATGGTTCACCCGCCTCTGGTGTCTCCTCCGACCGGTCATCTCTTTGGACAGACCTACTCTCGTCGTCCTTCCACTATCCCTCCCGTCCCGGCCGAGGAAACCATTGTTCCCGCTTCGCCTGATGTTCCTGACACAACTCCCGAGGATGTGCCGATTGCGCTCCGGAAAGGTACTCGCTCGTGTCAGAATACTCATCTCTTTGTATCTTCTTACAGGGGCTTGTCAGCTCTGGAGACCGTGTCGCTTCCTCGAACGGTCGGTGAGGCCAAATCTCACCCCGGGTGGCTAGCCGCAATGAGAGATGAATTGCAGGCTCTGGATGCCAACCATACTTGGGATCTTGTTCCCCTTCCGGCAAACAAACAGGCGGTCGGCTGTAAATGGATCTTCACGATCCGTCTCAATCCTGATGGCTCTCTCTGCCGCCTCAAAGCCCGGCTTGTCGCCAAGGGATTTGCTCAGACATATGGCGTCGACTACTTTGAGACCTTCTCCCCAGTCGCCAAGATGGCCTCGGTCCGCCTCTTCATCTCTCTGGCTGCTCATCATCACTGGCCCCTTCATCAACTCGACGTTAAGAATGCTTTTCTCCATGGCTTTCTTGACGAGGAGGTCTACCTGCAGCAGCCCCCTGGTTTCTCTGCCTCTGGTGCCGCCTCCCATGTCTGTCGTCTCCGTCGCTCCCTCTACGGCCTCAAACAGTCTCCTCGCGCCTGGTTTGGCCGCTTCAGCACTGTCGTCACCGCCTTTGGCCTCTCTCGGAGTATGAAAGATCACACCGTCTTCTTCCGTACGACGGCACACGGCTGTATCTTGCTTGTAGTTTATGTTGATGACATCATCATCACAGGGAGCGACTCCAGAGGCATCGCCAGCCTCAAGACGCATCTTCACCATCACTTTCACACCAAGGATCTTGGACCCCTCACGTACTTTCTTGGCATCGAGGTCTCCCGCACTGCGGACACTATCTCTCTCTGCCAGCGCAAGTATGCTCTTGATCTATTGCAGGATGCCGGGTTGAGCACCGCCACCTCAGTTGACACCCCCCTTGAGCCTGGGGAACGCTCCCTTCATTCCGACTCGGATCTCTTTCCTCATCCTGAGAGCTATCGGCGCTTGGTCGGTAAACTCAACTACCTCACCATGACGCGTCCCGACATTGCTTGTGCCGTTGGCAAAGTCAGCCAGTTCATGGAGCATCCCACCTGCTCTCAGTGGGATGCTGTCCTCCGCATTGCCAAGTACATCAAGAAAGACCCTGCACGCGGCCTTCGGTACTCACATCATGCTCACATGGATGTTGATGCTTTTTGTGATGCGGACTATGCCAGTTGCCTCGCTACCCGCAAGTCTACTTCGGGATTCGCCGTATTCTTCGCCGGTAATCTCATCTCTTGGCGCAGCAAGAAGCAGACTGTGGTCTCCCGTTCTAGTGCCGAGGCAGAGTATCGGGCCATGGCCACTGTCACTACTGAGATCCTCTGGCTTCGTCATCTTCTCCAGGAGCTCGGTTTCCCGGCATCGACTCCTGCTCATATCTGGTGTGACAATCAGGCCGCTACGAAGATTGCCTCGAATCCCGTCTTTCATGAACGGACGAAGCATATCGAGGTGGATTGTCACTTTCTCCGCCACCATCTGGAGCAGCACCATATCGGTTTCGGCCATATCCCGACGGCCGATCAGCTTGCCGATCTCTTCACCAAAGGTCTTCCCGGAGCTCGTCTTGAGTCTCTCACTTCCAGGTTGGGTATTCACAGCCTCCCTGACCCAGCTTGAGGGGGAGTTTGAGATTGTCTTGTTATTCTTTTTGTGTGGGACTCTATCCAATCTGGGCATGTCCAGCTTGAGGGGGAGTGTTGGAACCCATTTAAGTGTAAATGGGTGAGTCCCACATTGGACTTACCCGTCTTGTATATTGGTTTCCTAATCTATAAAAGAATATCCTCACCTCATATTGAGGGAGAGGAATTCACCCACTACAAAATTCATTTCAAGCAAGCATCCAACTTTATCACATCAACGGGTAAGCCCATCTTCAACCAATTCCATCATCTTCGGTGTCATCCCCGACACCCACATGCATATCCTGATGTATCTCGCCATCACAGGTGTCAGCTACTGCCTCATCTTCTTGGCCTTCCCACTCCATATCACATCAGACATCCCAGGCGCAGCCATCTCAGGCACATAACACATCGCATAGCGAAGCTCACATCTAGAGCACATCATAAGACAACAAGAAACATAATCATCCGAGCAATCTATAGGCCCTAAAACAAGGCATCCGGTCTTCACTCAAAACGAGTTCTCACGGCTCCAATCACAAGACACTTTGTCTTCTCAAGCAAACGGGCAACTTAGGCCTTAGCAATTATCTTTATCACACAATCGGTTTTTATTTCATCTTGAATTAACCGATTCGTTATTCACAGGTTCCAACTACGGGCAACATAAGACATCAAGCTGTAATAAGCTATCAAAAGTTAAACATACTTTTAGCATTAATTCCGGTTTCAACAAACCTAGAGAAGTATTGTTTTCATTTAACATGCCTTTTTTATTTTAATCAACCAGCATTAACATGCTCCACATTCTTTATCAATTCCATCAACACATGGAAGATCACATTCAATTAAACATGTACATTGCATCAATTTGAGTATCATCAAATTGCAAGAAACACCAGATTCATTTAACACGCCTCTTTAATTATTCTTATCCCAATTAATCAATTAATTTTGACATTACGTTCTTTACCATTTTCCGACAAGAACAACATGCTAATCCCTAGCATAACAAGACATGTTAACAAGCATAACATAGATAACACGCTATCTAGCAAATCTAGAGGCAAACTGTTATCACAGTATAAAGCAACAACATCGACATGCGATCGCTATCCAATTCTTTATTAATCCGTGTTGGACCCCATTTAAGGTTAAATGGGTATTTCTGTTCTGAGTCCCACATTGGACTTAAACACCATGTAATTAGTTTTACTTCTCTATAAAAGAGTATCCCCACCTCACATTGAGGGAAGGGGAATTCACCCATCTACATGGTATCAGAGGGATTTTTTATCCCGAACCCTCCCTCCTCTGCGGCTTCCCGGCGTCCTCCCGGCCCCGCCTCTCTCCCTGCTGCCCTAGCCGTTCCCAGCTGCCCTCTCTCCGGCCTGACCATTCCCGGCGGCCCTCCCTCCAGGCGGCCCTCCCTCCCCTCCATCCTCCCGGCGGCCCTCCTGCCTGCCACGACTCCCGGCTCCCCTGCGTCTCGCCTCCCCGCGTCTCCCTCCTGCCAGGCGCGCGCTCTCCACGTCGGCGCTTCGCCCCGGCGCTCCGCCCTCAGCGCCTCGCCCCGGCGCCGCGCCCTCGCGCCCCGCCCTCGGCGACTCGCCCCAGCGCCCAGCCCTCGGTGCCCCGCCCAGACGCCTCGCCCTCGGCGACTCGCCCCGGCGCTCCGCCCTCAGCGCCTCGCCCCGGCGCCGCGCCCTTGCGCCCCGCCCTTGGCGACTTGCCCCGGCGCCCAGCCCTCGGCGCCCCGCCCAGGCGTCTCGCCCTCGGCCTTGCCCCGGCGCCGCGCCCTCGCCCTCTCCCAGCGGCTCCCCTCCCGGCGCCCTCTCCCGGCGTTGCTCCCGGCGCTGGCTTCCGGCGCCCGGCACGCCCAGGTCCAGCTTTGCCCTCGGCCCTGCGGCGCTCCTGCCCAGAACCCGCGCCCCAGCACCCGCGCCGCCCCTTCCCAGCCGCACCATCCTGAGCGCAACCCCCTGTCGCTGCTCCCTCCGGCAGCATCTCCGGGCCGCTTCCCTTCCACCGCTCGACTCCCGGCGAACGGGTCCAGCGCCCGCCCTCCATGGACGCGTCCTCCGTTCTGCCGTCCCTAATCACGGCCTCCTCCCGGCTTGTCGATGACCGGCTGGATGCCACTAATTTCTCCGTCTGGCGGAAGACGGTCTTGATGTCCCTCCGCGGCATGGGACTTCATTCTCATCTTGAGAAACCCCCACCTGAACTCACGGACCCTAAGTTCGACTCTTGGCAGCTGGCGGACAGCAAAATCTTCGCCTTACTAGTCAACTCCATGGACCGCTCCGTAAAAGATGTCACCCGGACTGCCAACACCGTCAAAGAGTTATGGGATTCCTTGATTGTCATGTTCTCCGAGACCAATAACTTGGCTCGGGTCTCTGACGTTCTACAGCGTCTCTCCCATATCCGCCAGCAGGATCGGACCTTCCCCACCTACTTCATGGAATGGAAGGGTCTCCGTGATGAACTACAGGAACTCTGGCCGATTCCTCAAACTCCGGCCGAAGCGCAGACTCAGCGGGACCAGCTCTGCCTATTCAATCTCCTGAATGGCCTCGCACCGGACTACGCCACGACGGCCACTGAGATGCTTGCCAGCCCGTCTACACTGGATATCCCGCAGGTCTATCATCGCCTGCAGAAGGCTCATCGGGCCCTTGCACCACCCGTCCCCCTCCCTGATCACACTGCGCTCCTCGGACGTGGCGGTAGTCGTCCTACCGGCCCTCGCGGGCGCGGCCGTGGGGACGGCCGACCTCGCCCCCTCTGCCAGCATTGCGGCAAGCTCGGCCATCTGGTAGACCGTTGTTGGGTCCTACATGGTCGTCCCGAGTCGCACACCCGCCAGGGCCAGACTGCGCTCCGTGATGCGCCCTCACCTGCTGCTACTCTTCCCCCGTCTTTGGATCTCTCCCTGGCTGAGCTCCAGCTGATTCACGATTACCGGTCCACCTCCATCGCGGGCTCTTCATCAGCTTCTCTTGCCCATTCCGGTGGTCACACTGCCCTTATCAGTCATCGTTCCCCTGCATGGATGCTTGACTCAGGTGCGTCCGACCACCTCACCGGGGATGCAGGTATGCTCTCCCACTACCGTCCCTATAGTGGATCCTCAGCCATCACTGTTGCTGATGGGTCCGCTCTCCCCATAGCCGGCTTTGGTTCCTGTTCCCTCATCTCCTCCATTCACCTCTCCTCGGTGGCTCATGTACCCCAGAGTCCTTTTAACCTGCTTTCCATCAGCAAACTGACCAAGGATCTCAATTGCACTGCTCTCTTTTCCTCGTCTTCTATTTTGTTTCAGGAGCGGACGACGAACCGGGAACTTGGTAGAGGCCAGCTTCGGGATGGGGTGTACATGTTCGC
The DNA here is from genome assembly GCA_963277665.1 of Viscum album. NCBI lineage: Eukaryota > Viridiplantae > Streptophyta > Magnoliopsida > Santalales > Viscaceae > Viscum > Viscum album. The sequence goes on along the minus strand of OY728146.1, from coordinate 1,509,218 downwards.
CGGCCCGCCTTCCATCGCTTGCGCGTCTATCCCTGCTCATGCCGTTGACCTCCATTCCCGGTTGGGCCACCCTTCCGCCTCTGCACTTCATCGCCTCTACCCCGATATTAGTCCTCGTTTTTCTTTTCCTTGTGAGTCGTGTCGTTTTGCGAAACATCATCGCATATCATATCCTCCTCGAGTTGACACACGGGCCGCCAAACCCTTTGATTTGGTTCATTCTGATGTATGGGGTCCCTGTGCTACCTCGAGTCAATCTGGGTATAAATATTACATTTCCTTCATTGGTGATTATTCCCGGATGACCTGGCTTTATCTTCTTCGAGATCGGACAGAGGTTCTCTCCACCTTCCAGACCTTTTTCCATGAGATCCAAACACAGTTTTCTATCCCTGTCAAATGTCTTCGATCTGACAATGGGCGGAAATACTTATCCACTCACTTTCAGCAGTTTCTGCGGGCCCACGACATCATCCACCAGTCCTCCTGTCCTGATACCCCTCAGCAAAATGGGGTGGCCGAGCGGAAACACTGACATATTTTGGAAACCGCTCGTGCCCTCCTCTTCCACCGCCAGGTACCTCTTCTCTTCTGGGGGGATGCCATCCTCACTGCTACTTACCTTCTGAATCGTCTTCCCTCCTCAATACTTCAGGGGGAGACTCCCTTTCATACCCTGTTCCCCTCTATTCCTCCTCACTCCCTTCCACTCCGCGTCTTCGGATGTCTCTGTTATGTCCGGGACACTCGCCCCAATCTCTCCAAACTTTCTCCCAAATCCCTTCGCTGTATTTTTCTTGGATATTCCCGCACTCAGCGCGGGTACCGATGCTTCTCTCCAGACCTCCGCCGGTATATCACCTCTGCCGACGTATCGTTTGTCGAGTCTTCTCCTTTCACTCTCCCCTCCCCTTCTCCCGACACTACCATCGATGACTGTCTTCCGCTCTTCGTTCACCCGCCTCTGGTGTCTCCCCCGCCCGGTCATCTCTTTGGCCAGACCTACTCCCGTCGTCCTTCCGCTGTACCTCCCATCCCGGCCGAGGACCACCTTGTTCCTGCTTCGTCCGATGCTCCTGTCCCAGCTCCCGAGGACGTGCCGATTGCGCTCCAGAAAGGTACTCGCTCGTGTCAGACTACTCCTCTCTTTGTATCTTCCTACAGGGGTCTGTCAGCACTGGAGACCGTGTCGATTCCTCGGACAGTCGGTGAAGCAAAATCTCACCCCGGGTGGCTAGCCGCCATGAGGGATGAATTGCGGGCTCTGAATGACAACCATACATGGGATCTTGTTCCACTTCCGCGCCTTTTCCTTTCGCTGGCTGCTCATCATCACTGGCCGCTTCATCAACTGGATGTTAAAAATGCGTTTCTCCATGACTTTCTTGATGAAGAAGTCTACCTTCAGCAGCCTCCTAGTTTTTCGGCCTCTGGTGCCGACCGCCATGTCTGCCGTCTCCGTCGCTCCCTCTACGGCCTCAAGCAGTCTCCTCGGGCTTGGTTTGACCGCTTCAGCACGATCGTCACAGCCTTTGGCCTCTCTCGCAGTATGAAGGATCACACAGTCTTCTTCCGTACGACGGCGCATGGCTGTATCTTGCTTGTGGTTTATGTTGATGACATCATCATCACAGGGAGCGACTCCAGAGGCATCGCCAGCCTTAAGGCGCATCTTCACCAGCACTTTCACACCAAGGATCTTGGTCCTCTCACTTACTTCCTTGGCATCGAGGTCTCCCGGACTGCGGACACTATTTCTCTCTGCCAGCGCAAGTATGCTCTTGATATCTTGCAGGATGCCGGGTTGAGCACAGCCACCGCCGTGGACACTCCCCTTGAGCCTGGGGAACGCTCCCTTCATTCCGACTCGGAACCCTTTCCTCATCCCGAGAGCTATCGACGCCTGGTCGGTAAATTCAACTACCTCACCATGACGCGTCCCGACATTGCCTGTGCCGTTGGCAAAGTCAGCCAGTTCATGGAGCATCCCACCAGATCTCAGTGGGATGCTGTCCTTCGCATTGCCAAATACATAAAGAAAGACCCTGCCCGTGGCCTTCAGTACTCCCATCATGCTCACATGGATGTTGAGGCCTTCTGTGATGCGGACTATGCCGGCTGCCTCGCTACCCGCAGGTCTACTTCGGGTTTCGCTGTGTTCTTCGCCGGCAATCTCATCTCTTGGCGCAGCAAGAAGCAGACTGTCGTCTCCCGGTCGAGTGCCGAGGCCGAGTATCGAGCCATGGCCACCGTCACTACTGAGATCCTCTGGCTTCGTCATCTCCTCCATGAGCTCGGTTTCCCCGCATCGACTCCTGCTCATATCTGGTGTGACAATCAGGCCGCCACGAAGATTGCCTCGAATCCCGTCTTCTATGAACGGACGAAGCATATCGAGGTGGACTGTCACTTTCTCCGCCACCATCTGGAGCAGCACCATATCGGCTTCGGCCATATTCCGACGGCCGATCAGCTTGCCGATCTCTTCACCAAAGGTCTTCCAGGAGTTCGCCTTGAGTCTCTCACTACCAGGCTGGGTATTCACAGCCTCCCTGGCCCAGCTTGAGGGGGAGTCTGAGATGGTCCTGTGTCTTTGTTGTCTTTTTTCTCTTTGTGGGACTCTATCCAATCTGGGCATGTCCAGCTTGAGGGGGAGTGTTGGACCCCATTTAAGGTTAAATGGGTATTTCTGTTCTGAGTCCCACATTGGACTTAAACACCATGTAATTAGTTTTACTTCTATATAAAAGAGTATCCCCACCTCACATTGAGGGAAGGGGAATTCACCCATCTACAATCCGTTTCAATAATTATTAGGTTAATTCCATTGCCATCCAAAAGGATAAACCATGCTAACTTTACGATTGAATGTAAATTGTTGGAGCCTGTATCCCACATTGAACTTATGGTCTGATGTGGTTTTTAGTATTTATTATAAAATAACTTCAAGACCTCTCTTAGATCCTGTATCCCTTCAAGGACGTCGTGCCACAACCGCACCAACAAATAACTAAGAAAACTACGTTAGGACGACAGATTGAAACCGCCATCGCATGTGCACTTTGGTAATTCATTTTAAATTGTTTAGTTTTTAAATTTTATTTTAGTTTTTTGGCTTATTAATTTTTCCCGTTGGAATTTTATTGAATGAGAGGTTTTTTATTTTTTTAATTTTATTTTAATTGATTTGGGAATGTTTTTTAATTCCAAAGTTTTACTATTTAAAGGGTTGGGATCTGTTTGGAAAACAATGGGGTTGTTTGATTTTTGTTTTCAAAAATGATTTTCTTGTTTTTGAAAAAAAAAATTGTTTGACAATATGTGTTTCGTTTTTGGTAACTGTTTTTATTGTTTTTTTTTGTTCACAAAATAAGAGTCAGAAGGATATGTCCACGTTTCCACTAGGGGTGTAAAGCCGGATCTGGCTGAAATACTCAAGCCATCAACCCAGTTCGGTGGCCTGGGTTTTCGGGCCAGCCAAGCTCAGGTAGGGCCTTTTTTTACGTAAAAATATTTTTTAAAAAAACAAAGTAAATTTTAAATTAAAATATTTTAAAAAAATAAAAAATAAAAAAATAATTAAATTTGAAAAATTTAATAGAACGAGTTGGGTCGAGTTTGGGCAGGGTCGGGTCAAACTGTTTGAGCCCCAATCTCGTGCTAGGCCCTTACCAACATACCATTTTTACATGGCTAGTCCCCACATTCAATGTAATTTTCTCACATTTGATTAAATATATAACGGGGCATATTTTTAAAAATAAAAAACAAGTTGTTATTTGTAATGAAAAATTTATAAATTGTTACGGTGTTTAAAAAAATTATTTTATCACACACACACATATCTATACATGCATGCTTATAAGGATGTGTGCATGCATGTATATATATGATGTATATGTATGCGTGTCACAAATCGTAATTTTTAATTTTTTAAAAAATAATTCTAAATTAAATTTTATCAAATGATTATTTTTGTTTTCTTTGATGCACTTTTTATGTTAACGTTGTCAAGCAGATTTTTTTATACCTTGTTTTCAAGAATAATTTTTTAAAAATTGATTTATAAAACAGTTTAAAAACAAAAAAGCTAAAACTACAGTCAAACCAACCCAACATCTTTTGGTTTGTTGTCTTCCTGCAGTACTCTCTTATTGATTCTTCATTTGATGCTTCTTCAAACTGCTCCCCCTTTTCTGATTTTCTTATCTTGCTTCTATATTTAGTTGCTTTATTATTTTCATTTTCTGACTTGCATCAATTAATGGTATGAACAAAGGTTGTCAATGCTAGTTAAAGCTGGAAACCTGTTATTTGCAGCTTTTTGGAACAAACACTGACTGTATTTACAGCACATGTGGGCTTAGGCTTCGTTAACATGTTTTTCCTGTTTTCCTTTGAGCAGTGCTGGGATGTTTCATATTATCATCTGGAAAAACGCCGCAGCATGCCATAAATATCCATTTTCCTCATTTTTTTCAGGCAGTGAAGAGCCCAAATCTTGATTATTCTCACTTCATTTCGCTTCCTTTGGCCATACACCCTGAACTGGTTGATAAGCTGGTCAATTTTCAGAACTCCGTATTGGGATATAGCAATTCTGATGAAGAGAGTCCAGATAGTAATTCAGATGCGGATTGTTTGGATGATGAACAGAACGGGAAGCAGGATGAAAGACCTGATGTTGCAGTTAAACTCCGTGTTGCGGATGATAGCAGTCATGTGAAGGTGGACTTAACAAATGTTCCTCTTATCAGTTACAAGCCTAAAGCCGTGAAGGTTCACGACCCATCTGGTATATAAAGAATTTAGCTCATGTATATCCATATTATTACACGGGCTTATTTTCATCTACCAAACTCTTGTTTTTCATTAGTGAAAACAATGCAGACTTACCTTGGCATGTGTTTAGTGACTATTGTCTATAACAACTGTTATTTGGGACAAAGAAAATATGACAAATGCATGCATCACATGCAGGAATTGTGTTCATTTCTCAAACTTTTGGGGTTTGATATAATGTAGATCATTTTAATTTGTTCATTTCATACTCCTGGTTATCCCTTATTTTGTTTGTTCTGATGAGGATTCTAAAATAATTGAATCCCATCTTCACCACATATGTTGTGTCTGCTAATATCGTTTTTTTTAATCTTTTTTTCCCTTATGTCAACTTCGTTTGATAGCACTTATTGAAAACTGGTTATAGTACTTATCCCTAATGAAAAGCAGTTTGAAAAAATGTGTCCTTTGTTCTTTTTCTGAAAAAACACTTAAGCTTCCTTTGACAACACTTACTGAAAAGTGCTTTACAGCACTTACCACCCGCGATACGTTTGAAAAAATAAGTGGTGTTTTGTTCTGTTTCTGAAAATTTGCTGACACTTGAGTTCCTGAAGAAAACCCTTAAATGAGTGGCAGGAAAACACTTTTTCAGTAAGCAATCCGGAAATACTCATACAGAACAGAAGCACTTATTATATTTGATAGTTGCCGTAAGCAGTTTGCATTAATTGTTGTTAAGGCGGACCTTTACACTTAAATTCTTTAAAAAACCACTCAACATAAGTAGCAGAAAAAACTGCTTATGCCACCTACCGCCTTTTCTTTTATGCCACTTGCCACTTATGTTAAGTAGTATGAAAAAATAAGTGGTGTTTGTTCTGTTTCTGATAACACTTGCACTTAAATTTTAGAAGAAAACCATTTAAGTGGCGGAAAAGCACTTATAATTAGTGATACGTGATATGAGTTGTTTTCAATAAATGTTGTCAAACGGAGCCTTATCATAGGGGACAAATCCTATAAGCGGTTTTCAATAAGTGTGTCAAGCAGAGCCTAGTTTCTTTCAAAAGTTCACTAATTTAAGTTTTCTTTGGCAGAGTTGGGAATAGATAGATCCATATTCATTAAACCAAAAACATTTCACTTAACAGTACTTATGCTAAAGTTGTGGAATAAGGAGCGTGTAGATGCAGCTGTTTCTGTATTCCAGGTGCATTTCTTTCAAGTCAAAATTATTAGATGGCTCTATTACTACTTGATCACACGAATTAATATTTTTAGTATGCAGAGTGTCTCCTCAAAGATAATGGATGCCCTGAGTGGGAGGCCTGTGTTGGTTAAACTAAAAGGGCTGGTAAGATACTCTCCTAAGATATGTGGATTTTATTTTAATTAGTTTCTTGTCAAATGTATGATTTCAAATCAGAATGTTTACCTCTTTCTATGTTAATCCACTTTGATCCTGCAATTGGCTTTGTTGAGACCGTGTTTCATCATGTTGAAGAAATTGAGTGATTGTTGAGATGATGTTTCCACATGTTTGCAGAGGAGGAGGTTGGTGTATTCAAGCGAGTTGTTTTAACTTGAGTAGGTTGTCATTTGTTGTCAACCAAAATGTCAATCAAAAGATGATCAAAAGTTAATCTAAAAGATTGATTCACATGTTGAAGAAGTGATGAATGATTGGAGTTGGTTTGAAGTGAAGAAGAATGTGAGATGTGAAGATTGGGCATTGCAGACACAAACCATGCCATGGAAGGAGTATACACCCCGTGGTTAATATGAAGTGTTGCAAATGTTTGTTCAGCTTCTCAACACGTCATGGTATTCATCAACATGCCATGGTTTAGAAGCTGTGATTTGATGGTGTACACACTGGCTGACACGGGTTAGGTAACATGCTATAATGACAAGTCGTGGTTTTGTTGGTGTTGTTACAGGTCGACACTGCATGAGGTAAAATGTTGTGGTCCATGTCATGTTGGAGAAAAGTGTTTTGGCTGGTTGACACCATAAACAGAAACATGCCGTGGTGTATGTCATGTTGGAGAAAAGTGTTGTGGCTGGCTGGCATGAGAAAGGCGAACATGCTGTGATTTACTTGAATTGAAAGACGGTTTTTGAGTAGTTGAGAGATAACCATTGCAACTGAAAGGGCAGCCCACCATGGTTAAGGGAAACGGGTCATGGTTTTCAAAAAATTATATATTTTTTTCTGTTTTGCCAAATTTTGGTGTGCAAAAGGTCTCTATAGACAGAGAGGAGTGTGACACGACCCAAGGTGGGAGAAGAGAGAAGTGAGAAGAAAATTCTTGAAGGCGGAACTTCATTCTATCATTTCTTGAAGAATGACAAGTTAAATTTGATGACTGAGTTTCTACTTTGAAGAAAATGAAGTTTGCTATGGTTGATGCAGAAAAATTGTGAGTTTATTCTTGCTGTTTGAAGACATCTACAGCAAAATATCCCAGAGTTGAAGATTGAAGAATGTTAAGCTGTGTTGGGAAGTGAAGAATTATTGAAAGACAGCAACTTCACGGAGATGTAGAAGAGTTAGAAGATAGTCTTTGTTGTTTGACATTATATTATCTATGTACATATGCTGGAGCAATTGATAAGTTGGGAGACTTCAATTGTAACGTGTAAGGATATCCCCTTGTTGTATTCACCAAATGAAACTAGTGAATAGTATAACTATGGATGATTCCAGTGAAGGATCCAGACGCAGCGGAAACGTGGCGGTTGGGAAGGCTCAACTTTGCCTTTGCCGTAATCGATGAGCAATCCATGATCAATACGACGATAAACGTCAGTATCTACGGATTAAAATCAAAGATCTAGACAAAAGAAGAAACTGGTGCCGGATCCTAGAGAGAGGATCTTGCACATCATGTTTATAATTAATTTAAATAATTTCTGTAGAAATTAAACATCCGGATCTTCAGTACTTTCTTCGTTGATGATGTTGATCGTCCAGAATGACCCTTTCGGATTGTCTCATTGTGCTTGCGAGGATCCAAACCAAAATCCCTATAGTGGTGATCCACACGTGCTCCGATGGCTTCCGATCGACACCACTCGTTCTCCGGGTGCTAGCGCGGAGAAGCGAGTGTCTTGCGTTTGTCGTTCTTGGTCGCCTGTTCTTCGGTGTTGAAGAACGTCTGTCATTCTTGAGAGGGGAGAGGAGAGGATTCGAGAGAGAGAAATTGTTTTGACTCAACAATTCTCTCACCACCGACAATTTGGTTCACCAGGTGTAATGGCACAATAGACGTACTTGTCTATTTAACATGAGGTTTCAATTACAATATTTAATTGTGTAACAATTAAATACATTCATAACCTTAGAGAAAACTCATGCTATATAATAACAATAACACCATTATTCGTGGTGCGCCAACTTGCACAAAACGGAATCATAAATGAAATCTTGTACCACATAATGATAACAGTGTTATTATTATTTCGTCTTGTGCCAACTAGTTACATAATTATTTATCGTCTTGCAAATAGTTATTTTACTACCGGATCGGTTTTGGTCCCCTCGAACTCCACTTTTATTTATTGAGCACCCGAATAAATCAAAGTGTGTTATTCGTGACACGCATTAATGATAATTTTAAAATCTAAGGACCATTATACACACTCATAGATAGGAATATCCGATAACACCAAAACATGCGGAATTACTACTGGCGGGTCTTTTCTTATAATCTCCCGTCTTGGAGATCACCAAGTGCAAACTTTATGAGAAGAAGTCTCATCTGCTTACGAGTGCTCGCACCTGACGGTCTGTATACTATGTGTCCCATCATAGTATGTCATTCAACCGCAAAACTATATTTAAGAATATTGTCATAACACGTCAAAGTTCTTATCATAGCGGGGAACTGTTATAACCTTATTAATGCGACAAATACTTTAGAACATTATTATATTATAGTAATGCAGAACAATGAACAATATGTAATAAGATTTTTAATATTTAAATACATTAAATATTCATGTAATCAATGTACAGACAGTTGGTTCTAGGACACCAACTCCAACAAACTCTCACTTGGACTAGAGCCAACTGCCTACGACTTTCAGTCCGCTAGACCTCACATGATGATCATGTTTCTGCTGAGTCAATGCTTTAGTCAATGGGTCCGCAACGTTGTCTTTCGTGAAAATACTACTCACTGCAACTTCACCTCTCTGAGAAAAATCCCTTAAGAGATGATATTTTTGTAGAAATACTCAGACTCTGCTGTAGAATCTGCGATTACACCTTGCTTTGAGCTCTTTCAGCTCACAACACCTCCATTCAAAGTGAAGATGTATCTTGTTTGCGACTTCATGTCATCTTGATCGGTCTGGAAACTAGGATTTGCATATCCTCTGATAACTAGTTCCTCGCCTCCTCCATAAACCAGGAACATATCCTCAGTACGCCTTAGATACTTAAGGATAGTCTTGACTGCCATCCAATGACGGTCACCTGGATCAGCTTGATATCTTCCTACCGCACTTAATGCGTAGGCGACATCTAGCATAGTACATAACATAACATACATGACTGACCCAATTGCTGATGCGTATGGAATCATTGCCATTCTCTTTCTTTCTTCATGTGTTTGATGACACATTTTCTTGAAAAGATGAATACCATGTGACGTTGGCAACAATCCCCTCTTGGATTGTTCCATATTGAATCTCTTCAGTTTCTTGTCAATGTATGTATTTTGACTTAAGGCCCGACAATCTTTTTTGGATCCATCACGATGGATCTTGATCCTAAGAATATATGTTGTCTCACCCAAGTCCTTCATGGAGAAACATTTATTCAACATGCCTTAACAGACTGTAAGACTGATATTTCGTTTCCAATTAGTAATATGTCATCAACATATACTTTTAAAAAAACGATTGCACTCCCACTAAACCGTTTGTAGAAATAAGGCTCACATTCGTTCTTTATAAAACCAAATTCCGTTATGGCTTCATCAAAACGAATGTTCCATGACCTTGATGCTTTGCTTTAATCCATAAATAGATTTTTGCAACTTGCATATCTTATTAACATCTTTTGGAGTCCCAAACCCTTCAGGTTGCGTCATATAGACATCTTCCAGGTTCCCGTTAAGGAAGACTGTTTTGACATCCATTTTCCAAATCTCATAGTCATGGTAAGCCGCAATGATCAATATAATTCTGATGGATTTTAGCATCGCAACTGGTGAAAATGTTTCGTCATAGTCAATGCGTTAATGTTGTTTGAACCCTTTTGCAACCAGTCATGCCTTATAGGTACTGACTTGTCCTTCCATGTCCAGTTTCTTCTTGAATACTCATTTGCAACCAACATGCTTTACATGAACTGGAGGATCTGCCAAAATTATGACTTGGTTTTGGTACATGGAATCCATTTCAGAATTCATGGCTTCTTGCTACTTGACAACATCTGTGCCACTTACTACTTCGTTGTAGGTTAGAGGATCATTATTATTAACTAATAATGAGTCACCATCCTTAGTAACTGGAAAACCATACCGTTTCGGTTCTCTAACCTCTCTTGTACTCCTACGCAGTACTTGTGTCTCTGGAACAGATTTTTCTTCCACAGGGCTTTGTGGAATCTGTTCCTGTACCAACTCTTGTGTACCTTGAGGCTCGACTTCATCGAAGCTATCTCGCTCCTACTATCTCTTTTGGAGATGTGCTCCCTCTCAAGGAATATGGTGTGTCTTGCCATTATAACCATTTTGTCTGAGGGGTTGTATCGGTAATATCCCCTTATTTTCTTGAGGTATCCTATAAAGGTGCACCTTGTGCCTCGGGGTGTGAGTTTGTTACCTGAAGAGGCCTTAACAAACGCTTCACTTCCCCACACATGTAAATTCGATAACATGGTTTTTCTTCTACTCCAAAGCTCGTATGGAATATCATTGATCGATTTAGTTGGTACTTGGTTTAGCATGTGTGCCGCTGTTTGTAACGCATATCCCCAAAAGGATAATGAAAGACTTGCATGACTCATCATTGATTTCACCATGTCCAACAAGCTGCGGTTTCTCCTTTCGCTTACACCATTCTGCTGGGGTGTGTAAGGAAGAGTGAGTTGGGATAGGATCCCAACTCGCGTAAGTAATCAATGAAGTCTTGATTAAGATATTCTCCACCTCGGTCTGAGTGGAGTTTCTTAATCTTCTTACCAAGCTGGTTCTCAACTTCATTCTTGTATTGCTTGAACTTATCAAAAGAATCAGACTTATACCACATTAAGTAGATTTATCTATATCTACTAAAATCATCAGTAAAAGTTATGAAGTATGAGTACCCACCCCTTGTTTCAACTGGAAATGGTTCACACACATCAGTATGAACCAATTCAAGCTCTTTGTCTCTTTCACCTTTCCCACTAAATGGGGTTTTGGTCATTTTGCTTTGTAAACTTGCGTAACATACACCAAGTGGTTTTAGTTTAAAAGAATCTAAATATTCATCTTGATGTAACTTTGTCAAGCGTTTCTCGTTTACATGACCTAGCCGGTGATGCCAAAGTTGGGTGTGATATGAGTCATGTGAAGTGGTTTCGTTATCGATTGTCATCACTTGGTTTGTGTAATCCAACACCTAATGATTGTTATATAAATGTGCATTACCAAAGCAAATGTTATCTTTATAAAAAAAGTAACATTCATTTCTGAACTTGAAAATAAATTCATATGTATCTAGTCTGGATACAGAAATAATGTTTTTGGTTACAGAAGACACATAATAACAACCTTTTAATACCAAGATCATCCCAGTCGGCAACGTGAGGTGGTAGTCCCTGACATCTACAACAGTAAGTCTAGCTTCGTTAGCTACTCATAGATCTACCTCTCCTCGGTCAATTTTCTTAAATCTACTTGGTTCCTTTATTTAGATACATCTCGATAACAAACGCACCTAACGCTTCCCCTTGTTTCTTTAGCTGGGTGCAGTTTTTCTTCCAGTGACCCTTCTTGCCACATGCGAAACAAACAACTTCCTGTTCCCTTCCGTCCCCTTTGATCTTCCTTTTCTTGGAAGGACGTGAAGAAGCTTTGGGGTTAAAGCTCTTCGTCTTCCCTTTTCTCTTATTCACCATAAGGACAAAAGCTTTTTCGTGCTTCATGTCTTTGTCCACTTGGCGAAGGAGGATAAGAAGATCTGGTAGACTTTTTAATGTTGTTCATATTGAAATTCACAACAAAACTGGAGAGAAGTTCTGAGGGAGTTATGCGAGAATGAGATCGGTACCCAGTTTTTCAGGGAGTTTAATCCCTAGAATCTCCAGACGCTCAATGTAGCCAATGAGCTTGACTACGTGAGGCCCAACTGGGGCACCCTCACCAAACTTACTCTGAAAGAGTGCCTTGGAGATCTCAAACCGTTCCTGTCTTGCTCTCTCCTGGTAAAACCCACGAAGGTGCTCAAACATGCTATAGACATCCATGTTTTCGTGAAACTTCATGAGTTCACTAGACATTGATGATAACATCAAACATTGAACGTTGATTGCGTTGTTCATATGTTTCTCGTTGACCAGGAACTCTTCATCGTTCGCCTCTTGGGCAGACAGATCAGGTAATGAGGACTCCAACATGTAAGATTTTCGTTCATGGCGTAGAATGACCTGAAGGCGTCTAAACCATTCTTGGAAGTTACCGCTGGTGAGGATGTTGCCCTTATCCAGTTTGATTGTAGGGATAGTGTGGTTGACAAGTTTGTCATTTTTATTCTACAATTAAAAGAGCAGATAATTAGTACTTTCTTGATTACGTTTTATGAGAAATAATAAATTAATTTTATTAAGTCTCCCACTATTTTATCAAGTTCCAATGACCCTCACCATTGAACTTGGAATGTCTAGTTGCTTGGACATTCTAGTGCCAATGATCGATATTCCCCTTCATATAACCCCAACAAGGGTTGGTCAAACTATTTGAAGGTATTTAGGTAGGCAGGTCTTTGCCAACTGCGGGCTTGCAGCTCCTTGATCCGTTGAGTGAACTCCCCATTCCTGAAATCCTGACTTGGATTTCCTCAACACTTGCCTCAAATATTACACCAAGTCTAGCAAGTGCTACTCATCTTGATGTTATATGGTTAAGTCATCCCAAAATTTTCATAAGGGTTTCCTGTATAAAAGTGTTCCAACAAGGGTTGGTCAAACACATAGTTTTATCGAGTCTTGCCCTTAATCAAGTAATGAAATACTTAGTCTGACTTAATTTTTTCTTAAGAGATTTTTATCTTTTATGCGTAAATTGCTTATTATCTTTATCACATGCTTGTTAATATTAAGTGGAACTTAGTTAAGTGATTAACTATGTCTTGATAATATTTACGCATAAGCCTGGTTTGTTTTAGTTCCGTCTTGCATGCTTGTTTAATTCATTAATTATGTGATCGTGACAACACATCCATAATGATAAACCATGCAACTGACAGAAATAAAATAGAGTAAAGGGCATGATTATGAACTTTTCTAATGGTTAGTTTATCTAGCAGTTGATAAATTAACCCTAACCTAGGGGAGAAACATTTTGAACTTTTTGAGTTCGTGTTTACAGCTTTTCACCTGTCCACCTTTGTATCTCCTTGGATTGGTTTTGCCTCGTCTCCTTACTTGAACCGCCTCTACAAGCTTGGGAGCTTCATCCATTACATATGCTTTTTAACTCACACGCAGGTGAGGAGAAAAAGAGGGGTTTACACAAAAGAAACCATGAGCACGCATGCCCTACATATTAATGAGAAGAGATGACACGCATGCTAACAATTTTAATTTAAAATAAATTAAAAGGAAACCAATCTCATACAAAGGTCTGGTCTAACTCATGATCATCCACATACATGCAACGAATTACGCATTTAATAAAACTAACATTCAATTCTTTAATCGTTTTTATTAAGATAAATCGTGTTTGAATCGATTAATTATTATCTTTAATTGTTCAATCCTTTTATCTTAATCTTTTTCTGAATTTCTTTGAGATTTTCATTTATAACCTTGGAGGTAACACAGTGAACACCCGTTCAAATCTACATGATATGTAATTCTGAACATTACACAAACATCAATTCTGTGTAATTTAGTAAAGTACACGACGTGTAGTTCCGACTACACAGTATGTACTGCCTTCACCGTCTTATCCGAAGTACACACCTAGGGTCTCGGCGTGTGAGGTGTACTTTGGAATTCTTGGAGTACACGGCGTGTCCAGTGGGCCACACGCCGTGTTGTCTCTGGGTTACACGGTTACCGATCGACTTAGCCGTGTATGGGATACACGATTTGACCCTTGACCCGAAGGGACTACACGCCGTGTCCAGTGGGCCACACGACGTGTAATCCGGCTGACCATGCCTCAGTCTGTCTTGGTTAATACGCGGTGTAAGAATTAACTACACCGCGTGTCATTAATGCACATGGTTTGAGTAATTGCCGAATTACTCTCGATGCACTGAACACAACTGCACGATGTGTGATCCGGATTACACGACGTGTATGGCAAATTACACTGCGTGTATGGCAGATTACACCGCGTGTCATTAATGCACACAGTTCGAGTAATTGCTGAATTACTCTCGATGCACTGAACACAACTACACGGTGTGTAATCCGGATTAAACGACGTGTATGACAGATTACACGGCGTGTAACTCCGAATACACGACGTGTACTATCGCGTTACCTGGACAGAATCGTCGGCGCCTCCTGATGAGATCCTTTATTTTATTTTAATAAAAAAATATTTGTTTTTGTTAGATCTGTGAGAAACAAAAAGAGGAAAAACAAATCTCAAAATTCAGATTACAAGAACGATTAAATATGAATTGAAAAACTAAATTATTAAAGTGTAAATCATCAATGAATTATTTAAATAATTATAAACGATAATGAGCTCCGCTTTGATACCACTTGAAGGATCCAGACGCAGCGGAATTGTGGCAGTTGGGAGGGCCCAATTTTCCCTTTGCCGTAATCGATGACCAATCCGAGATCAATACGATGATAAATGCCAGTATCCACGGATTAAGATCAAAGATCTAGACAAAATAAGAAAAGGCCGCCGGATCCTGGAGAGAGGATTTTGCGCATCATGTTTATAATTAATTTACATAATTTCTGCAAAAATTAAATACCTGGATCGTTGTTACTTTCTTCGTTGATGATGTTGATCGTTCGGAATGACCCTTCCGGATTGTCTCGTTGCGCTTGCGAGGATCCCAACCAGAATCTCTATAGCGGTGATCCACACGTGCTTTGATGGCATTCGATCGACACCACTCGTTCTCCGGGTGCTAGTGCGGAGAAGTGAGTGTCTTGCGTCGGTCGTTCTTGATCGCCTGTTCTTCGGTCTTGAAAAACGTCTCTCGTTCTTGAGAGGAGAGAGAGGATTTGGGAGAGAGAAATTGTTTTGGCTCAACAATTCTCTCACCATCGGTAATTTGGTTCACCAGGCGTAATGACACAATAGACGTACCTGTTTATTTAACGAGATGGGGTTTCAGTTACAATATTTAATTACGTAATATCAATTAAATACATTCATAACCTTAGAGAAAACCTATGCTTCATAATAACAATAACAACACCATTATTCGTGGTGCCTCAACTTGCGCAAAATGAAATCATAAATGAAATCCTGTGTCACATATTGATAACAACGTTATTATTATTTCGTCTTGTGGAAACTAGTTAAATAATTATTTACCGTCTTGCAAATAATTATTTTACCACCGGACCGACTTTAGTCCGCTTGAACTCCACTTCCATTTATTGAACACCTGAATAAATAAATAATTTATTATCTTAAATATATATTTTATTTACAAACTAGTAAATAAATATTTATTAAATGTTCAATAAAATAAATATATTTTATTTAATTTATGCGATAATTTTATTTTGAATAAAATCATTCCACGATCTTGAAATAATATTTATTCCATTAATTAAATTCAAATAGAATTTAATCGAGACCACAAAAAACACTTAGTGTGTGAGCTTTTAGGATTTTTTCTCATTAGCATTAGGCGGGTTTGCCTAAAGTCAAAGAGTACTGTCTAGCAACGGGTCAAGGCACCCAAAAGAAAGAACATAAAGTTGCAACGACGACATCCACATACGAATGCTCACTGTGTAATACAATCCTTTTGTTTCAATATCTCATCAAGCATGTTTCATGATAGTGTCATCAACCTGTTTGCTTGATACGTCTTTTTTTGACTACCTGATATAAATTCGTCGATACACAATGACCATTGAATTTAGGGTGACAGTTCTATTTCAATCAAAGGATCAAGATATCAACTTCCATAAATGGAAGAGACAAATCCTTCCTCGACTTGTCCATTAATAACATATCATTCGTGACGCACTCAACGCACCTTACTTCCCACCAACATATGGCGTAACTGTTTTCGTCAGTAAATCAAAGTACGCGATTCGTGATACACATTAATGATAATCTTAAAGTCTTAGCACCATTACACACGCTCGTCGATAGGAATATCCGATAACACCCAAACATGCGGAATTCCTAGTGTCTGTTCTTATAATCTCCCGTCTTGGAGATTCCTAAGTGCGAATTTAATGAGAAGAAATCTCATCTGCTTACGAGTACTCGCACCTGACGGTCTTTATACTATGTGTCCCATCATAGTATGTCATTCAACCGCAGAACTATATTTAAGAATATTGTCATAGCACTTCAAGGTTCTTATCATAGCAGAGAACTGTTATGATCTTATTAATGGTACAAATACTTTAGGACATTATTACATTATAGTCATGCAGAACAATGAACAATATGTAATAATTTTTTTAATATTTAAATATATTAATTATTCATATAATCGATGTACAAACAGTTGGTTCTAGGACATCAACTCCAACATCCAGGTCATGCCAATGATGTAGTCGTTTGTTTTGATTGGTGGACCTTCTAAATGATTGTGTTCTGCTTGTTGTTCTTGCTTGCTGCTCATAATTCAGACAAAGCTAACAACATTGGTTAGTTAATCTAGTCGATTAATGAAGGTTGATGAAGGTTGATGAAGGTTGATGAAGGTTGATGAAGGTTGAGTGAAAGTTCATAAAAACAATGGAAGAGAAAGTCATTTATCAATTGCTTAAGATTGGGTCTGGCAAAGAATGACTTGAAAACCCTTTGATGGCCTGGAGGCCCACTTGAGGGTGGCCCAAAGATCGACATTGATGGTCTGCTGGTCGAAGGCCGGAAGACTGGTATGGGAGGCTTGGGAGGCCTAGAGATTGAAACCCACTGCTACAGTTGATGCTACAGATATTTCTACAGTACTGTTACAGAGCAACCTGCTACTTTCAGCGGGTGCCGGGATTTGAACCTAGTTTCTCTCGGATGACAATCCCCCTTGGTTGCAAACGAGTAGCAATCTAATTTGAAACTCTTAACACTATTCTGGGGGTTGGCGTAACATTTAATTGCACATAACATTGGGATATATTGGACAAAATACATCTTTGACCACTCCTGGACCAAAAACAGGGGTTTTGATTACATATCAAAGTTCTCCAATTATTCTTGAGATTAAACCTTGACATGGTTGACACATGTGTTTATGAATTAGGTTCAGCTTTGAAAATTGATATCTATTTATTTATTTTTTACATTTTAGTTGGCCACTCACAAATCTTGTATTTATGTCTTGTAGAGTTGCATGCAAGGTTCCATCAGCAAAGCCCGTGTTCTCTATGCTCCTGTCGAAGAAGCTGACGGTGAAAATCGACTTGTACAAGTTTGTCGTATCCCAACGTTGAGTGTTAATGGCATTTTCATGTGTTTTTCTTTTCTTGAATTATTATTATTGTTTTGAAATTCATCAAGATTTGAACTTCTTAAAACTTCTTAGAAATCATTATTGATGCATATATTGAGGCTGGCCTTGTTCTTGAGAAAGATGCCCGACAAGTTTTAAAGGTAGAGAAGATAATCACACACCAAGATTTTCTGAGATGATATTTTTTGGATATTTTTTTTCTAATTCATGCAATTTGTTTTCATTTGATAGTTTCTATTGGGGTTCTTTGCAAATGCACCTAACAACCTTATTTTATTTCCAAATTGCAGCTTCATGCCACTGTATTGAATGCGAGACATAGGAAAAGGTGCTGGTTCTCTTTATTTTGCATCGTATTTCCTTCAGGACTTAAAACATTACTGCAAAAACTGATGAGCTTTCCTGTGAATTCATGTTCCCTGTCTTTTTTCTAGGAAGAGGAAGACAAGAAAGCTCGATTCCTTCAATGCAAAAGGTATTTTTGATCGGTTTGGATCCGAGGAATGGGGAACGTATCTTATACGGGAAGCACATCTATCTCAGAGGTTCGCGTTTGATGAAAATGGATATTATCGTTGTTGTGCTTCAATCCCCTTTCCCGAAACATCATAATTGTCCTTGAAGTTGTTCAGTATGATGCTATTCTCATACTAGAATTGAAGGTTGTCATGATTATGTGTGTTTTTCCCCTTGCGTGACTAATAATTTCAGTTTGTGGGTTTTTAGTTGCATAGACTTCTGAATCTCCATATGTCATGATTGAGATTTATGATCTTCATTAAATTTATATATCTCACAAACTATCCGTTCAAATTTAAATTTCAATATGTCATGATTGAGATTTATGATCTTCATTAAATTTATATATCTCACAAACTATCAGTTCACAAAATTTCGACCCATTTGGATCTTCACGGCTCTTGAAATTTAAATTTGAACTCCTTTTTACCTTTCTCTAGTTTTATCTGTTCTGCTTCAATTGCTTCCCGGGTCATGTGTCTCAAACTGCTATGAAAAATATGCAAACCAGTGAAATCATTATATTTTGTCATTGTTAAATATTAAATTAACGAATCAAATGATAAGTATAAATGATACTTAAGTTGAACCATTAAAATATGTAAACTTAATAGTGCCAATATGTAGGTGGAAAAGAATGACAAATTTTAATGCGATAAATGACCCCAAAAGTTTGGAGCCATATCGAGTTGAGTTGATCAGACTACAAGGCTTGATTATACACTTCTTTACCTTGACCTTATGTTTGTATTTGAATTGGTTATTGTCACGGTTTTGTTGATTGAAATGGCTCAAGAGGGCTGAAGAGAGTTATTGATTTTCATTTTTTCGAAACTCTTAATTTCTCTCCACAATTAATTCTTTTAATCTGTCCTATCGTTTAATTATATATGCTGCAGAACAAAGTAAAGAAAAATAATTATAATAATAAAGTTTTGGACAGGAAATTTTGACAGGGTTTTCAAGCGACTTTCTCTAATTCATTTCACTAACACGCAATATAGGTTTGATGATTTTATTAAGATCCTTTTATTAAGGATCTCATATGTCACGCCCCGCTAATAGAGAGGAGGTATGGTGATGTGGTTATCTAGAATCCTCTAGAAACCTCTTCATCTCTACCATGTTTCGATTCTAAAGCTCTACCGAAGGTTGTTGATCTCTACCGGTTCTAGAATACTCTGTGTATATTCTAGTAGATTGAAATTCTCTAGAATCTTGAGGATATGTAATATTTTAGAATGTTGTAGACATTGTCATCCAACCCTGTATAAAAGGAGGGAATCTCATTTGTAAAGGCGCACCGAAGTTGAGAGCAATTGAGAGCTTCCATTGCAATTGTTTTTTGTGAGCTTGTTAAACACTGCCCTTACGATCCTTATTTATGTTGTTAGTGTGGAAAGACTGAACTTGGCTAGACTTTGAGTGAGAAAGCTAGTCAGGTGTAGCATGAGAGCTTGGGGAAGACTCTCATGGTAGTTGGTATCAAAGGTGTGTTCAAGGAAAGTGTTCGAGAATGGTAAGCTCCGATGTGGATGATCCTAATGTTGTGGTCGATAAGGAGATCATGTCGTGCATCCCTAAGAAGATAAAGGGGAAGACCCGCGAGACCGTGACAACTCTTGAGGAGTGTCTCCTAAGGGCGAAAGATCACCTTACCAACATGAAAGAAAGACTCGAGATTGTCGAGGGAGATGATGAGGAAGGAGCACTAGACATCGTGGGCCTACATGAAACACTCTTCAATCTTTAAGATCAAGTGGCATCAGTTGAGAGGTATGCTAAGGAGAATGTTGCGGAAAAAGATGTCTTCATGAATTGGACTAAAGGGGTCTGAGCACAGCATGAGGAGACGATGACCTGGTACGACCAAACTCTTGATCAACTTAAGAAAGAGTGGTCCAACTACCATGGCGAGATGACTAGTGGTGTGATTGTGAGACACAAAGATTGATGTACCTCAACCAAGGCACTTCAATGGGAAGTGAGATGTCAAGGAGGTAGATAACTTCTTTTGGCAAGTGGAGCAATACTTCGAGGCAATAAACTTGATGGAAGACATGGGTCGCGTGAAAATCGTTGTTCTTTACTTTAGAGACGATGCATCTCTATGGTGGAGGATGAAGCACCAAGAGATCAAGGATGGTGGGAAGACACTTCCATCATGGGATGAGTTCAAGCAATGGGTATATGCTCAGTTCTACCCCGAAGAAGTGGATTGGGAAGCAATGGATGAGCTACAAACTTTGAAGCATACGAGGACAATCCACGAATATGTGTGGGAGTATGTCTCTCTAAAGCTCCAGGTATGCGGCAAGCCTGATTATGACCACATGTATGATTTCATCAAAGGGCTTCGACCATGGGCACAACAAAAGGTGAGAGGTCGACCCCCTAATATCTTCACCGAAGCCATATCCATAGTCGAGTCCTTGGTGGAATCCAAGAAGAAGGTTGAACCCCATAAGCCCAAGAAGTATTACAAGGGTAAAGGTGGGAGAGACCAAGAGAAGTGGTGGAATTGGGATACCCATGATAAGGGAAAGTCCAAGGAATGCTCGAAGGACTACCCAAGAGAACACAAGCCCCGAGGATGCTACCTTTGTGATGGGCCGAAGACCGCATGCATGACAAGGTACAAATCCTATGTGTTCCTTGTTATACCATTTGGTTTGACTAACGCCCCAACTACATTTTGCACCTTGATGAACAAAGTCTTTCATCAATACTTGGACAAGTTCGTGGTAGTCTACTTGAATGACATTGTAATCTATAGCGAGACAATGGTGGACCATGTGGATCACTTACGAACTGTGTTCAAGGTATTGAGGGAGAATGAGTTATATGCGAAGAAGAAGTGACTGACTGAATGGCCCAAAGAAGAAGTGTTCCTTTACGAAGGATGATGTTCTCTTTTTGGGGCACAAGATCAAAGGAGGGAATCTCGTGATGAATCATGAGAAGATCCGTGTTATAGATGAATGTGAGAGGCCAACCAAGGTTCCCGACCTGAGATCTTTCCTTGGGTTAATGAACTATTATCGGCGTTTCATCTGTGACTATTCAAAGAAGGCAACTCCACTCACTGACTTGCTAAAGGAGAACAAGCCATGAGAGCGGGATAACAAATGCGAGGAGGCATTTGAGGGATTGAAGAAGATGATCTTGGAGGAATCGGTCTTGAGTTTGGCGGATCCAACCAATCCTTAAGAGGTACACATTGATGCCTCAGACTTCGCTATTGGGGTGTGCTCATGCAGAAAAGAATTCCCATAGCATTTGAGAGTCGGAAGCTGAATGACACCGAGAGGCGGTACACGATGCAAGAGAAGGAAATGACAGCCATGGTACATTGTCTTCGGGCATGGAGACACTACCTCTTAGGGTCAAAGTTTGTGGTGAAAACCAAAAATGTCGCCACAAGCTACTTTTAAACCCAGAAGAAGCTGACTCCAAACCAGACATGATGGCTGAAATTTTTGGCTGAGTTTGATTATACTTTGGAGTACAAGCCTGAGTGTAAGATCCCGGATCTCCCTTAAGGTATATTTTTGTTTATGTTTCAGTTTAAGTTCCTTATTTTGGTTAAATAAGTGTTTTCCCAAGTTCATGTGAAGACCTGGGGGTGTTTCGGGGGTTCGGGACACAAAAGAGGGAAAAGGGGGGGGGGTTGGGCATGTTGCACGGTTTGCGCATGGTTAGTGCAAACCGTGCGGAAATCCCAGGTAACTGTGCGAGGGGGATGTTTTCGGATAGTAGCATCCACACGGTTTGTGCACGGTTTGGCAAACCGTGTGGGTAAACCGTACGACCCATAAAAGTTAAGAAATTTACAAAAATGCCATTATGGGATTTTAAGTTCCACTCGGGATTTTCATCCTCCCCTCTTGCAACCCTAGGAATGAACCAAAGCCCCCAAGAGCTCCCAAGGGTGATTCTCCCTCAACTCTAGGTCATTTGGAGTGTCGTCGGTTGCGAAATGAAGATCCGGGTAAGGCTAATCTCACTCTTGCTTCTCTTTTTGGTTTAGGGTTTGCATCTCTTCCTTATCTCCATCCGAAACTCTAAAACCCTTCTTTTTCGGTGAGATTTAGGTTGAGGTTTAAAAGGGTGGTTGAATTGGGATCTAAGGCCTCGATTAGGAGTGCATTCGTCAACAAATTCAAGGTAGGCGGTCTACAAGTTATATCCCATAGTTCATATTTACATTTGTGCATGTAGGGTTTTATTCTTGGTCTCCTATTGATGTGTTCTTGGTGTCGTTGAAAAAATGTGGTATATTGAGTGCCTAAATAACCAAATGAACCCTCATGATCCCTGTGGGATGCATGGAGGATGTCGTGACTATTTTTAGGGCCACCCATGGGGTGCAACGGCCCTTTCGAATGGGCTAACGAGAGTATAAGGTGCGAAATTGACTCATAATGATGTAGAGACTTGCGAGTAGGTTAAATGGTTTTTGTAATGAGTTATAATGGATAGTGGCTAGTTGTGTCTAATGTGGTTAAAGGCTAAGGGATTGTTTGGTTGACATTTAAATAGGTTAAATGAGATTAATGGGAATATGGTAAGGAATTATGTTTACACTTGAATATGCTTAGTGAGATAGGCATGAGAAATGGAAAATGAGGCTAAAGGGGTTAAGTGATATAAATGGTGAATGTATTAATGGATTGAGGCATAATGTTAATTTCCCATTTATTTATATTGTTGTGATGTTGCAAATGATATTGGCTATGCTTTGTTGTGTTGTGGTTAATTGTGGTGAATGATAAATAAGCATGTGCACATGGCTTGGTAGAGCAGAGTATATACTTTAGGTTCTACGCCCACAGGTCGAGTTAGACCGAGGTTCGAGCTCCACCCCTAAATGCACAGGTTAGGGAAGGGGATGGAGTTATATTCCCCTAACGATTGCATTCCACCCGGACTGAGGCTTCGAGGTTAGGATTATGAGGTTATTATAATGTGATGCCTAGTGAGATGGGACTCAATTTTTATTTACATATGTTTGAGAATATTGAACATGCCTAATCCATTAAACACATGAAAAGGTAGATTAAACCATGGGATGCCTAAGTAGTGAACCTGGATTCAATGGTAGTATAATTTAAAGGAACGTAGTCTAGAATGATCTATTGAACAATTTACCCTTACTTGCCATTATTTATCACTTGCATGCACTATCTAATTTCACTAGATATTTTGTAGACACCGTTGGTGGTGGCCTATTGAGTGATACTCACACCCTGCTCGGGCTGCCATTGTGTACCCGAGCAGATTTCATGCTTGCAGGTCAGGACAAAGGCAATTACCCTATGCTAGAGAGTTGAGTTGGACATGGGATATGTATGGGTGAGGTTCCAGACTTGGAGTCTGAACCATTTTGGGGATTCTGCTATTTTTTTTCTTTTGGGGTTTTGTTCACTTGGCACTGTAGCATGACATGACATATTTACTGTTGTATATGGTTGTACCCGGTTTGGGAGTTGGTTATTTATGCATGTTATTAATTGTTTCTTATTGTTTCCACTATTTAAATTGTGTTATGCTGTGGATTACTCTGGTAAAAAGGGTATAGTCTCCCCACATGACCTATTATACCCTCACTGCTAGTCGGCAACCTCTGGCGTATGGCAAAGCGCGCTTGAGGTCATGTGGCGACCCAGCTCGGGCCACCAGTTTAGTGGCTCCTAGATCGAGGACGTTACAAAGTGGTATAAGAGGAGCTCTTTTCTTTTTCTTACTATTTGGGGGATGGTAGACAAGTGGTTAAGAAAGTGTCGGGTATTGGTAATGAGCTCGTGCTTGGGAGTAGCTAACCCATGTATGAGGGAAAACCCAAGTCACCATGGGAGGGGATTGTTATTCTTCTTGTGTGTTGTTATATTTGATGATATTTCGCCATCAGGTGATGCACTTGTTGTGTGATATGACAGTTTTGTGATATTTCTCTCATGGTCAGAAGGGTACGAGGTTGTGCATTCATGCATCATTCTAGGCACCTATGTAGATAATTGACATGCATCATGGTAGGCACACACACGTGTGCGAGATATAAAGGTTATGATGCATTTGTTTTTCTTAAAAGTAATGAAATTGTGCCTAATGAGATGGTATGAATGGGTAAAAAGGGAAGTGAAATGGGTAAGTAGTAATTAGATAATGATGCTTAATAAAGAAGTAAAAGTGGATTAACATGTTGTAAGAGTAAATTGGGATGTGGTACTGTTTTGAATTGGTGTAAAAGATAAGGCTTGTAACAGTGTGAATTAGTTACCTGTGTTAGCTATGGCCTTAAGAGAGATGACCAAGGGTAGTGATCCAGTTGTGAGTGGGCTCGTTTGGGTTGTATATGCGAACTGGTTTGGTTATGGCAAGTGATGAGCCTACCTATATCTTTTTTCTTTTCATAAAAGTGTTATGGTTGCAATTGAAAGCTCATGTTTGGCATTGTAGAGAAATGCCACCTCGAAGACATGTGCCGATTGGGCGACAGGAGGACGTTGCTGAGAACGCTCCTCCAGTAGTGGAGCAAAAGAACGCGGTGACCCAGGAGTATAGGGAAGAGTAGTTCCATGATAAATTTGATCATTTTATGCAGATGATGGAAAGGGACCCAGGGTGGGCTCCACCGAGTATGTTTGAGCTGACCAGGGAGTTCCAGCTGCAGCATCCTCTGACCTTTATCAGAGAGGATGGACCAGAGGCAATAGAGTTCTGGATAGAGTCCATCCAAACTATTCTTGACCATCTAGAGACTCCTCTAGAGAAGTGAGTCAAGTTAGCAGTCTATATGCCGAGAGGTCAAGCAAAGCATTGGTGGGACATCATGGTTCAGACGGAGCAGACCGATGGAATGATGTGGAAAGATTTTCAAGAGAAGTTTCTTGAACACTTTTACTCAGAAACCTTGAGGCAGGAGAAGGCTGCGTATTTTATGAGGTTGACCCAGGGGACAATGTCAGTAATGGACTATGCTAGTCATTTCATCGATTTGAAATGCTTCATTCTGACGTTGACAGGAGATGAGGTAGTCGTGGTGAAGCGCTTCCAGGACGGGATGAGACATGAGATCAAGTCTCAAGTGAATATCTTCTGTCTGAAAAGGTTTGCTGAAGTGATAGACCAAGCCCTTATCTCAGAGGGGAATCTGAAGGGAGCTTTATGTAGTGAACTTGTGGTGCCAACTGAGCGAGCAAGTGGTGTGACTTCTGAGAGTAGGAAGTGCTGTTTTGGAATCTTTCAGCAGGGTGGAAGCGCACATAGAAGTCAGAAGAGGGGGTCATCCACTACAGGAAAACGGAATATTTGCGACGGGGCTCCGTCGTAAATCACCCGTTGCCGAAAACAGCGTCACAAATAGGTGTTTTTGCGGCGGTCCCGTCGCAAAAATAGTATTTGCGACGGTATTTTTCCCTCGTCGCAAATTGGTTTTCGTTTGTATATAAAAAAGGTATTTGCGACGGGCCGTCGCAGATATATTAGTTGCGACGAGATTCTGACCCGTCGCAAATGGAAAATTTAAAAAATATTTGCGGCGTAGGTATTTGCGACGGACCGTCGCAGAAATAGTTTTTACGACGAGTATTCTTCCCGTCGCAAATGGGACAGTAAAAAAAAATTTACGATGGGACACCCCGTCGCAAATACTCCCGTCGCAAATACTAAAATAAAATAAAAAAAATAAAATAATTAATACAAATCGTATAATATTATATAAAAATAATATTAATATTAATAATATAAAAAAATTCTATTATTATAATATAAATAAAAAATATATAAAATATAATTATGAAATATTAATATAAAATAATAATAATATGAATATAAATAATATAATATTATACAATAATACTAATATTAATAATATAAAAAATTAATATAATAATATTATTATTAAATTATGTATATAATAATAATATTAATAATATAAAGAAATTATATTATTATAATATTAATAATAAAAAATATATATAATATAATTATGAAATATTAATATCAAAAAATAATAATAATGTGAATATGAATAATATAATATTATATAATAATAATACTAATATTAATAATATAAAAAATTAATATAATATTATTATTATTAAAATAAGCATACATATTTATGAAAAAATAATATTAATAATATTAATATTAATAAAATTATAAAATTATAAACTTCTCAATATTAACAATAAATATAAAATATTAAAAGTAATATTACTAAAATAAACAAACATTAAAAATAATACTAATAAGTAATAAAATATTAAAAAAAATAAAAACAAATTAAATCATGCAATATTCGTACCAATATGAAAGAGGAATTGTAAATAGTTAATATGACAATAAACTACGAACTCAAATGTTTATTACATGTAAAAAAATCACTGGGGGTGGATAATCTGGAGGACCTGGAGGAGGTGGTGGAGGAAACTTCATCCCTAAACTATGAGTTAGACGACGCATATACTCCATCTGCTCCTGATGTTGCTCCTCATATCGACGCCTCTCCTCATCCTGCTGCTGACGCATCTGCTCCTACCATCGACGCATCTCCTCATCGTGTTGCTGACGCATCTGCTCCTGCCCCTGGCGCAAATCCTCTATAAGCTAACTCTGAGCACGCAGCTACTCCTGATACTGTGAGGTAGAAGATGATGTCTCTCCACGAGCTCCTCTCGAGCCGGACGCCGACATCGCAGCAGTACCATAATAAGCTGCAAGAGTCAAATGAGAGTCGATACCAATTACTCGGCCCTTTTTGAAGCCATACTGGGTCGCCTGCATCCATGCCATCTCATCAAAATGGTGGGCACTAGTCTGATCACCCGTCTCATCTTGACTCTCAGCCTGTGTCTGAGAGGTCGCGACCTCATATGACTCCTTAAGTTTCAATTAGAAATTAAAATAATTAAAAGATTATATGCATTTAATTTTCAAACTGAAAAGAAAATAATACTGACCACAATCTGACGCTGGCGGTCACCTCTAATCTCTCCAGTAGCCGGATCAATGTACATCCTCCAATAAACGTCGTACGTAATAATACTGGGCTGCTCGGCTTCCTATATGAATATAAAATAAACTGTTTATATTTAAAGCTGTATAAAATATTAAAAAAAGTACTTACTAGATGCTCTCTATGCACACTGAATGTACGACTACCGGCTCGATGTGTCACCTCTTGTCTCCCCCGATTCCGTCGACCCAATGCAGATCTCCTCTGAAACCCACCACCCAACCAGTGTGTACATAATCCATCCCAAACGTGAGATGAAATGTACTCTGGTCGGTGGGCTCTACAGGACTCATCAAATTCTGTCACTCCGACTTTCCTCACAGTCGCCTTTCTCAAATTATGCAAAAACTGACGGAAACGGTCATGCATAGACACCACCCATGCCGCGTGGATAGTTGTAACGACCCAATCTTTTTGAGTAGTATATTAACTTACTCTTAATGATTTAATAAGATGTTAATGGTCAATGCAGAAAGAAGAGTCGATGGCTTCATCCAGTAGACTCGACCCTTATGAAGCCCACTTATCAGAGCTTGGGAAGGAGGTAGCATCTGTGGGCTTCGCTTTGGACCAAGCCCAAGCCGAACTCCAGCATGTCAAGCTTGAACGGAAACGCCTACAGGAGAAGTTCAAGTTAGTAGAGATTACTACTAGGGCAATGTTATCTGAGCCTCCCTCAGATTCTCTCACCATAGCACACCTTACACTTAGGTCTTATGCCGGTGTTATAAGGGGCTATGTGACGAGACCCTAGCTTCCTTGTGTAATCCTTTCGGGTGAATAAATTGAGATATCTTCCTTTAGTGATGTTTGTGGATTTTCTTTTGTCCGGATAATTTTAGGATATATTTTATTGATGAATTTTTGAAAAAAGGATATTTTAAAACATTTATGTAAACCCTAAATAACTAATGATGTGTAATGATTTTCAAAAAAATGGTCTTCTACAAAAGTGTTCAGTAAGGAATTTGGAGTCTAATAAGATCAACTTAATTTTTGATGAATAGTAAATTATGAATAGTGATTTTACGCTTAGGATTAGTAATATGACCAAATGGATTAGTAATTTCACTCAAAGAAAGTTTTAATATAATTTAGACACCTAGATTAAGTGATGTGATTCAATAAAATGGGTAAATAACGGTTTCATAAATTATTAGTCAAGTATTAGTTTTTTCGGATGAATAGTGTTTTTTAATTAAAAATTTAATTAAAAATAATTAAAAAATTATTTTTATAAAAAGGACTTTATTTTTGAACTCAGAGCATCGATATTATGTTAAGGTAATTTTTGGGGATTTTTCTGAAAAAAATGAATTTTCGATGAATAGTGTTTTTAATTAAAAATTAAATTAAAGATATTTAGAAAATTATTTTTATAAAATGGATTTCATTTTTGAAATCAGAGCATTGATATTTGGTTAAGGTGAAATTTTGGGATTATTCTGAGAAAGTTGAATTTTCAGTGAATAGTAAAAATACAGTTTTAGGGTTTCGGTATGTTTAATGACATCATAACTGTGTCATGATGATGTCATGAGATATTTCAAGGGTTGGCCGGCCAAGGGTGATGAATTATTGTTTTGGGGGCCCCATGTGGCCTAACTTTATGAAAAATATCATGAGAGAGCACATGGGTTTGAGAAAAGCACTTGTGAGGTGTCCCTTGGCCATTAATGCCTTGTCCCCTCACTTTCCCTATAAATACCCACCCTTTCCTCCTTTAGTTTTCACTCCCAACTCTCCCCCAACGAAGTTCTGGTCTCCTTACCTCCCAAGGAGTCCTCCCAAGGTGCCCCCAAGCCCTCAAGGTCCAAACCTTTGAGTTTCAAGAGTCACGTTTTAAGGTAAGGGATCCGACCCCTCTCCTTCTTTTCATGTAATCTCTTTTATGTCATTCCTTTTATGATCCATGTTCTTATGTGAGAGGATGTTCTTTTATATTCCTCTTACTGCCCTTTTCATTCTTATATGATGAGAGATCCCCTCTTACTCTCATCATTTCATTTTATGAATGTTTAAGTGATGCCGTTAGGCTGCCGAATTTTTAAAGGATTCTTTCACCATTCTCATTTTTTCAAGTTCGATTTTCATGTCAAGTATTTCAAGTTCCTTTTTATTATGTTGGGGTATGATCTCTATATCTATCATACTGATATCTTATGATCATATGATGAGATACCCTATTTTATCTTGTCAATTCATTTTTATTGAAGTTTAAGTGACGCCGTTAGGCTGCCGAATTTTCATAAGAGAAATCTAATTTTTTTTCTTCCTTCCATGTTTTTCATTTCAAATGGTATGTCCTTAAAATTTCATTACCATGTCCATATATCCATCTTATTCTCTCTCCCTACTGTTTTATGGATCATTTATGAGTGGGTGACCCATGTCCCCTCTCTTTTCAATGTTTTCTAAAACCTTGTAACATAGCCGCTATGCTGTAGAATTTCCGTCTCAAAATGCCTCTCTCTTTTCTCAAAAATTATTTTATGTTATAAAGTGAATACACAAAGCTCTTATTTCTACAAGGGTATTCACATATATATCAAAATGTTCTATTTTAAATTCTGGGATTTACATACATGAGACCCACTTTCCCTTTTCGTGGGTTTAAAGTGACGTAAAGATCATGCCTTTAAAGCAGTTTTTAAAACGTTATGATTATGAAATGAAACCCATTTATTTTATGTTATGTGGGTTATTTATGAAATGTTTGATGATGATATATGTGGCTCACATGATAATAAAGGCAAATTTAAGGGTGCGCCCTGATAGCGCTCCAATGCATTGGGTAATGATGTAACCACTAGAGATTACAATTTTCACAATACCTTGGTGAATAACCTTGGTAATTTTCAAATGACACCTTGGGGATGGACCTTGGTGATATGTTCATGATTGTCTATGTTAAATGATGTAGCCACATCTTCAAGTTATGGAAAATGTTATTTTTATTATGAAATGCCTCATGATTTCTTTCTCATGCCTTAAAGTTCTTTTCATGTCCTTATTGAAGTATCTCAAGTTCACATGTAAAATGTTCCTCTTGTTTCCCTTACTGGGCCTTCTGCTCACCCTTTCTTTTGATGTATGTCCCCAGGTTATGAGATGCAGTAATGAACCTAGAATGAACTTAAGGAGACACCTTTCAAGTGTTTAAGAAGAATGTTTTATGTCGTTTTCATGTATTATGTTCCTGGTTTCCAAGACACCAGACCTTAAAGATCCTCAGTTTTGTGTAATGTAATGAAAGTTTATGTTATAAAATGGCGGGATGCTATAGTTGGTATCAAAGGATGGTTTAGTTATTTGTGGAAATTAGGATATAAAAACTTTAGGAAGAACCCTATAGAAAAGTTTAAATATAGGAAAACTTCATGGTATTTTGGTAAGTATTGAGTAAGTGGTTTATCAAACAAATACATCCCTGTCTGGATACGAGCAGGTAGAGGCGGCTCTAGCACAGATGTACATAGGGGTAAAACCCGAAAACACCGCTTTGAGCTAGACTCGAACGGGAACTGGTGCACGATAACGGGTCTTGCTGCACTCTTGGTTACGACACTCCCGGGGGATATGTTTGGTTAATCACAAGCTTTTTATGAATCATTATGAAGGAATTATAGAAAAGTGTAATTGTATAAGCATGAAGTCGTAGTTAAAAGATCCATAAATGAAATAAGTTTCTCACTAAGGTTTTATTCTTTTAGAAAATGGCGGGCAATAGGAGGAACCGTGCCGATGGTGACCACAATGCACCATGTGCTGACGGCCCTCCGATGGAAGCCAAAATGGAAACATTCATGCGAATGATGAACCAACTGACTCAAGTTATGAGTAATAACTTGAATCAAGCTGAGAGGCTGACCTCACCACGAAGGGAACAACTTTCTGTTGAGTCCTTCATGCGTCAACGACCACCAACATTCAGTGGATCTACTGACCCATTGGTTGCGGAACAATGGATAAGCTCCATTGAAAAGATCTTTTCTGTACTTCATTATTCGGAACAAGAAAATGTCACCCTTGCTGTTTACCGCCTAGAGGGAGAAGATGATCAGTGGTGGTCATTGATCAAAAACACAAATCCACGAGGAGAGATGGAAGCTATGGAGTGGGCAGAGTTCCGAGGAATATTCTTTAATAAGTATTTCCCTCGTTCGATGAGAACGAGAATGGAGAAAGAATTTCTCAAGCTGAAGCAAAAGGAGAATGAATCAGTTGGAACCTACGAGATGAACTTCACAAGGCTTTCCCGTTATACCTCAAACTTCGTCATGGACCCTAATGGGAAGGTTGATAGATTCTTCGGTGGACTACGACCTCATCTACGGAAGAATCTAGCCAACAGGGACTATGATAGCTATGAAGAAATTGTTCGAAGTGCTATGAAAGTTGAACTAGAGTTTGGGGAGACACAGTGGTCTCACAAATCTAATGAGAAGAAGAGAACTCTAGAACCAATCCTGGGAAGAAGTTTTGATCAGGAAAGAGGTGGAAAGCATATGCAACATGCCACATGCAATAAATGTGGGAAGAAGCATTCGGGGAACTGCTTGATCAGAAGTGGTAAGTGCTATAGGTGTGTAAAAGAAGGCCATATTTCTCGGAATTGTCGTAGTGATGTGAAGCCTCAACTTCCCAACACTAACGACAGAGGAAATATGGTTCTGGCCCTACCCGAAGTCACATGCTTCAAGTGTGGACAGCTTGGGCACTTTTCTAATCAATGTCCAAATCCGAGGGCGGTGGAGGGGAATCACCATCAACCTCAGCAGAGGCCAAGGGAGCAAGGTCGTGCTTTCGTTATCACAACAACTGAAGTTGAAGTTCCGAACGATGTGGTAGCAGGTACTCTTGTTGTCCTCTCAAAACTAGCAAGTACTTTATTTGATTCTGGTTCTACGCATTCCTTTATTTCCTCCAAGTTTGCAAGGAAGATAGAATCAATCCCCGAACTGCTAGAGGTAGAGTTGTCAGTCAAGACTCCAAGTGGGATTATCCTTGCATCAAAAGTATTTAGAGAATCTAGTGTTTACTTTGGTGAGCACAATCTTATCGCAAATCTAGTAGTCATTCCCATGATGGAATTCGACATTATACTAGGGATGGACTGGCTCTCAAAGTATAATGCTAAGATCAAATGCAGAAGTAAGGAAATCTCAGTAGTCTTGAATGAACGACCTACAGTTATCTTCCAAGGAGAGATATCCCGAACTGATCCCTATCTAGAAGCACCTCCCATAGCTTTCTTTATGGAGTTAATCAGTGATGATGAAGAAGGGAAAGGGAGCATACAAATTGAAGATGTTCCAATTGTTCAGGAGTACATGGATGTATTTCCTGAGGAGTTACCTGGACCTCCCCCAGAAAGAGAGGTAGAGTTCTCCATTGAACTCGTACCTGGGTCTCAACCGATATCAAAGACTCCGTATAGAATGGCAAATGTGGAGCTAGAAGAGTTAAAGAAACAACTCCAAGACTTGTTGGAGAAGGGGTTTATCCGACCGAGTGTGTCTCATTGGGGAGCACCAGTTCTCTTTGTGAAGAAGAAGGATGGATCAATGCGACTATGCATTGATTATAGAGAACTGAACGGGATCACAGTGAAGAACAGATATCCTCTTCCAAGAATTGATGATTTATTTGACCAACTTCGCGGGGCTCAATTCTTCTCTAAGATTGACCTTCGATCTTGTTATCATCAACTGAGGGTGAAGAAGGAAGATATTCCAAAGACTGCCTTCCGATCAAGATATGGGCATTATGAGTTTACTGTTATGCCTTTCGGCTTGACTAATGCTCCTGCTATTTTCATGGATTTGATGAATAGAGTCTTTAAGGACTACCTTGATAACTTTGTGGTAGTTTTTATTGATGATATTTTGATATATTCAAAAAGTCGTGAGGAGCATGAAGATCATCTGAGGGTTATTTTGAAAACTCTACGGAAGGAGAGGCTCTTTGGGAAGTTCAGCAAGTGTGAGTTTTGGTTACAACAAGTGGCTTTCTTGGGGCACATCGTAACCAATGAAGGAATCTCAGTTGACCCTGCAAAGGCAATGGTTGTGGAGGAGTGGCCTCAACCCACAACAGTAACTGAGATTCGTAGTTTCCTTGGTTTAGCGGGATATTATAGGAGGTTTGTGAAAAACTTTTCACGGCTTTCTAATCCACTAACCAAGTTGACTCGAAAAGGGGTTAAGTTCATCTGGACAAAGGAATGCGAGGAAAGTTTCCAAGAGTTGAAGAAGAGATTGGTTACTGCACCTGTGTTAACACTACCCTCTATCGGAGAAGGATTCGTTATTTTTAGCGATGCATCTCTGAAAGGGCTTGGGTGCGTCCTCATGCAAAATGACAAGGTAATTGCTTATGCATCTCGACAGTTGAAGATTCATGAGCAGAATTATCCTACGCATGATCTAGAGCTGGCGGCAGTTGTTTTTGCTCTAAAGATATGGAGGAACTATCTTTATGGGGAGAAATGTGATATATACACTGACCACCAAAGTCTAAAGTATATTTTCACACAGAAATAATTGAACATGAGACAAAGGAGATGGTTGGAGCTTATTAAAGACTATGATTGTTCAATTCATTATCACCCTGGAAGAGCAAACAAAGTCACGGATGCGTTAAGCAGGAAAGATCCTGTTGTTCTGGCAACAATGAGGATCCTAGGGGATCCCTTGATTAAAGATCTAGTAAAACTGGACATGGGAATTATAAGGAAAGGGACATCATCAACCCTATCCCAAATGATTTCTCAACCTTCATTACTAGAAAAGATCAAGAAGGCTCAAAAAGAAGATCCTTTGCTGCAGGAGAAGTTCGAGGCTGTAAAGGATGGTAAGTTCCCTGATTTCAATGTTGATCAAGAAGGTGTATTGAAATTTCGTACAAGGCTATGTGTTCCATCTATTCCGGAGATAAAGAAAGAACTGATGGATGAAGCTCATAGCTCTACTTTCTCTATACATCCAGGAAGCACTAAGATGTATAGAGACCTTCGTGATCATTATTGGTGGGATAACATGAAGAGGGAGATTGCTGATTACACTACAAGGTGCCTGGTGTGTCAGAAAGTAAAGGCAGAACGAAAACTTCCTAAGGGGGTATTACAACCGCTACCCATACCAGTATGGAAGTGGGATAATATCACTATGGACTTTGTAACTGGTCTCCCAAAAACATCCAAAGGAAACAATGCGATATGGGTTATTGTGGACCGTCTCACCAAGACAGCCCATTTTATCTCTATTCGGGAAGATTTCTCTCTGGATCAGCTTGCCAAGATATACGTGAAGGAAGTGGTAAGGCTGCATGGGGTACCACTATCCATCGTATCTGATCGTGACCCAAGATTCACATCAAAATTCTGGAGAAGTCTTCAACATGCTCTGAATACTGAATTGAATTTTAGTACGGCCTATCATCCTCAAACTGATGGCCAATCTGAAAGGACTATTCAGACACTCGAAGACATGCTGAGATTATGCTCAATGGAATTTAAAGGTGGATGAGATCAACACCTCTCATTAGTTGAGTTCTCCTATAACAACAGCTACCATTCGAGTATTCAGATGGCACCCTATGAAGCTCTGTATGGAAAGCGATGTAGAACTCCTACTTGTTGGGATGAAACTGGTGAGAGGAAGCTTCTTGGGCCTGATCTCGTGCAAGAGATGACGGAACAGGTTCATTCCATCCAACAACACATAAAAGCTTCTCAAAGTCGGCAGAAGAGCTATGCTGACAATCGTCGAAGGGACTTGGAGTTTGGTGTTGGCGACAAAGTCTTCCTTCGAATTTCTCCATGGAAGAGAGTCATGTGGTTTGGGAAGAAAGGGAAGCTCAGCCCTAGGTACATTGGCCCCTATGAAATCCTTGATCGCATAGGAGCAGTGGTCTATCGTCTAGCACTTCCACCGAACCTAGCTCAAGTTCATGATGTCTTCCATGTATCTCTCTTGAGGAAGTACATACCCAACCCTTCGCATGTACTGAACCCAGAGGTGGTACAACTGGAACATGACCTCTCTTATGAGGAGCAGCCGGTGGAGATCTTGGACCGTAGAGACAAGGTCCTACAAAACAAGACTACCCACCTTGTGAAAGTGTTGTGGAGGAATCACAAATATGAAGAAGCGACTTGGGAGCCTGAGGAAACAATGAAGCAAAAGTACCCTCACCTTTTCGACTAGGCCTCAAGTGTAAATTTCGGGGACGAAATTTCTTAAGGGGGGAAGAATGTAACGACCCAATATTTTTTAGTAGTATATTAACTTACTCTTAATGATTTAATAAGATGTTAATGGTCAATGCAGAAAGAGGAGTCGATGGCTTCATCCAGTAGACTCGACCCTTATGAAGCCCACTTATCAGAGCTTGGGAAGGAGGTGGCATCTGTGGGCTTCGCTTTGGACCAAGCCCAAGCCGAACTCCAGCGTGTCAAGCTTTAACGGAAACGCCTACAGGAGAAGTTCAAGTTAGTAGAGATTACTACTAGGGCAATGTTATCTGAGCCTCCCTCATATTCTCTCACCATAGCACACCTTACACTTAGGTCTTATGCCGGTGTTATAAGGGGCTATGTGACGAGACCCTAGCTTCCTTGTGTAATCCTTTCAGGTGAATAAATTGATATATCTTCCTTTAGTGATGTTTGTGGATTTTCTTTTGTCCGGATAATTTTAGGATATATTTTATTGATGAATTTTTGAAAAAAGGATATTTTAAAACATTTATGTAAACCCTAAATAACTAATGATGTGTAATGATTTTCAAAAAATGGTCTTCTACAAAAGTGTTCAGTAAGGAATTTGGAGTCTAATAAGATCAACTTAATTTTTGATGAATAGTAAATTATGAATAGTGATTTTACGCTTAGGATTAGTAATATGACCAAATGGATTAGTAATTTCACTCAAAGAAAGTTTTAATATAATTTAGACACCTAGATTAAGTGATGTGATTCAATAAAATGGGTAAATAACGGTTTCATAAATTATTAGTCAAGTATTAGTTTTTTCGGATGAATAGTGTTTTTTAATTAAAAATTTAATTAAAAATAATTAAAAATTTATTTTTATAAAAAGGACTATTTTTGAACTCAGAGCATCGATATTATGTTAAGGTAATTTTTGGGGATTTTTCTGAAAAAAATGAATTTTTGATGAATAGTGTTTTTAATTAAAAATTAAATTAAAGATATTTAGAAAATTATTTTTATAAAATGGATTTCATTTTTGAAATCAGAGCATTGATATTTGGTTAAGGTGAAATTTTGGGATTATTCTGAGAAAGTTGAATTTTCAGTGAATAGTAAAAATACAGTTTTAGGGTTTCGGTATGTTTAATGACATCATAACTGTGTCATGATGATGTCATGAGATATTTCAAGGGTTGGCCGGCCAAGGGTGATGAATTATTGTTTTGGGGGCCCCATGTGGCCTAACTTTATGAAAAATATCATGAGAGAGCACATGGGTTTGAGAAAAGCACTTGTGAGGTGTCCCTTGGCCATTAATGCCTTGTCCCCTCACTTTCCCTATAAATACCCACCCTTTCCTCCTTTAGTTTTCACTCCCAACTCTCCCCCAACGAAGTTCTGGTCTCCTTACCTCCCAAGGAGTCCTCCCAAGGTGCCCCCAAGCCCTCAAGGTCCAAACCTTTGAGTTTCAAGAGTCACGTTTTAAGGTAAGGGATCCGACCCCTCTCCTTCTTTTCATGTAATCTCTTTTATGTCATTCCTTTTATGCTCCATGTTCTTATGTGAGAGGATGTTCTTTTATATTCCTCTTACTGCCCTTTTCATTCTTATATGATGAGAGATCCCCTCTTACTCTCATCATTTCATTTTATGAATGTTTAAGTGATGCCGTTAGGCTGCCGAATTTTTAAAGGATTCTTTCACCCTTCTCATTTTTTCAAGTTCGATTTTCATGTCAAGTATTTCAAGTTCCTTTTTATTATGTTGGGGTATGATCTTTATATCTATCATACTAATCTCTTATGATCATATGATGAGAGACCCTATTTGATCTTGTAAATTCATTTTTATTGAAGTTTAAGTGACGCCGTTAGGCTGCCGAATTTTCATAAGAGAAATCTAATTTTTTTTCTTCCTTCCATGTTTTTCATTTCAAATGGTATGTCCTTAAAATTTCATTACCGTGTCCATATATCTATCTTATTCTCTCCCCCTACTATTTTATGGATCATTTATGAGTGGGTGACCCATGTCCCCTCTCTTTTCAATGTTTTCTAAAACCTTGTAACATAGCCGCTATGCTGCAGAATTTCCGTCTCAAAATGCCTCTCTCTTTTCTCAAAAATTATTTTATGTTATAAAGTGAATACACATACTCTTATTTCTACAAGGGTATTCACATATATATCAAAATATTCTATTTTAAATTCTGGTATTTACATACATGAGACCCACTTTCCCTTTTCGTGGGTTTAAAGTGACGTAAAGATCATGCCTTTAAAGCAGTTTTTAAAACGTTATGATTATGAAATGAAACCCATTTATTTTATGCTATGTGGGTTATTTATGAAATGTTTGATGATGATATATGTGGCTCACATGATAATAAATGCAAATTTAAGGGTGCGCCCTGATAGCGCTCCAATGCATTGGGTAATGATGTAACCACTAGAGATTACAATTTTCACAATACCTTAGTGAATAACCTTGGTAATTTTCAAATGACACCTTGGGGATGGACCTTGGTGATATGTTCATGATTGTCTATGTTAAATGATGTAGTCACATCTTCAAGTTTTGGAAAATGTTATTTTTATTATGAAATGCCTCATGATTTCTTTCTCATGCCTTAAAGTTCTTTTCATGTCCTTATTGAAGTATCTCAAGTTCACATGTAAAATGTTCCTCTTGTTTCCCTTAC
The DNA here is from genome assembly GCA_963277665.1 of Viscum album. Classification (NCBI taxonomy): domain Eukaryota; kingdom Viridiplantae; phylum Streptophyta; class Magnoliopsida; order Santalales; family Viscaceae; genus Viscum; species Viscum album. Next base: position 1,471,136 of record OY728146.1, on the reverse strand, counting down.
TGGGCCTTATGCTCACCCTTTATTTTGATGTATGTCCCCAGGTTATGAGATGCAGTAATGAACCTAGAATGAACTTAAGGAGACACCTTTCAAGTGTTTAAGAAGAATGTTTTATGTTGTTTTCATGTATTATGTTCCTGGTTTCCAAGACACTAGACCTTAAAGATCCTCAGTTTTGTGTAATGTAATGAAAGTTTATGTTATAAAATGGCGGGATGCTATAATAGTGGCATGCATGCTCTCATCGATGAGATACCATAAACCCTAATATAAAGTTATTAATGAATTAAATTTCAAAATAAATAATATTTAATTACGTACCAGCCAATGATCGAACATGGTGGCCTGCACATCAACGGGAATCTGATCCCATGTGAGCCAGGGATGAGAAAAATAATTGCGCAAGATAGCGCTCCCCTGTCCAATAGCTATATGCATAAAACTGTGGAAAAAGAACAAATAATCAAACAATTAGAATATAAATAAATTATAATGAAAGATAAATAAAATACACAAGTTACCATACCACCGCATGTGCGCATCGAATCCAAGAGGTGGACGTCGCTCCGGGATAAGATCTGGAATCATTAGTCTGGCAAGACCATGCCCCCTCCGAGTGCTCCCTGTAGTGCCAATAGCCTGAGGGTCAGATGACTCAAGAACCTCATCATCCATAGGTAGATCAGCCTCCAATAACTGACGATACGTTTCTGAGTCTATCTGAAACATGAAATGATTGTTATTAGCAAACAGTTGAAAATAACTATTATGTATAGATATATATTTGTTATGATTATAACCAGCATTTTACTGTGTCAATGTTCGTATTCATCATCATATTCATAGTTGTCAATGTCAATGTCTTCATCTTCCTCATCAACATCATCAATTTCCATATTAGTTTCACTTTCATCATCTCTTATCATTTCAAATTCAGTTGTAACATCATTGACAACATCGTCACCATCGACCCTTAACTGTGGGGTGTCATCCTTGATATTCATGTCTCTTTGTGAAAAAGATGTGTTTTGAGGAGTGTCCTGAAAAATTTCATTTCCTTGCACTTTAGTGGAACCACATTCAGTTTGAGTAAACTGATTTTCTCAAGATTTAACTTTTATTATACTCCACCAATCATCCAACTCTTTTACAGTAGCACAATATTTTTCATAATAAATTTGATGTGCCTGATGAGCTAATAAAAATGGTTCATTTACTGCAAGAAGACTTTTATGTTTAATATCAACAATTCCATGAGTCGGATGAATACGCAAGCCTCTATCAGTATCCATCCATCGACATTTAAACATTGTTACATAATTCTGTCCCAAATAACACAGTTCAATAATTTCTTCAAGCATGCTGTAAAAGTCAACTTCAATATCTCTATGATGTGATCCCTTCAAAAAAACACCACTATTCATTGTTTTCTTTGATTCCCCATATGCACATGTATGAAAGTGATAACCATTCACCACATATGCATTATATGATTTAACCATTTTCGATGGTGGGCTACTCAATATACGCAATCGACTATCAATCTTATCAGCATGTATAGATACTTGAAAATTTGTAAAACATTTATCACTATTACAAGTAATAAATTGATTTTATATGTAAAACCAAAAAAGAATGTACGTTACCAGTTTTTGAAACCAGTAGGCAAATTTTTTTTGCCGACGTTCTTCTAAGTCAGCTGCTGTAATTTGTGGAAATTTTTTCTTGATATGATCATCATATTACCTAAAAATACAATATGATTAATTTACTGTAACAGAATCTATAGATAAAGGGATAGGAGCACTCATTGTACAATTGGTGACATTTCTTCACAGTTGAGTAGAACATATGTATTAGCTCTATGATGTTCATCATCTGAAAGCCATCTATCATGAACTACACCAAAGCCAAGTTCGGGCTGGTTGACAACTGATAATTGATTGTTCATATCACCATCAAAATTCCCCTCGTTCCGGCCCATGCGGTTAAATTTTGAGGGATATTCAGATTCAAAATAATGAGAGCAGAATAAAGCAATTTCCTCTTGCAAATAAGCTTCAGCAATTGAGCCATCAACTGATACTTTGTTACGTACTTTTTTCTTCAATTTCTGCATGCATCTTTCAAATGGGTACATCCATCGAAACTGAACCAGACCTCCACATTTTACTTCATGTGTAAAATGTAATATCAAATGTTCCATTGAGTCAAAGAAAGCCAGCGGAAAGATTTTTTCCAGTTTTCATATAATTACAACAACAACTTCTTCCAGTTTGCTTAGTGTATCGTAGTCTGTTGTCGCCGCACACATGTCTCGGAAAAAATATGATATATCTGTTATCGAATCCCAAATCTTAGAATTCAAAAAACCTCTTAATCCAATAGGCATAAGTCTTTTTATTATAACATGACAGTCATGACTTTTTAATCCGGTAATATGACCATTTTTAACACATCTGCCCAAGTTGGAAGCATAGCCATCTGGAAGTCTCAAATCTTCAATCCACTGAAAAAATAATAAGTGACTCTCTTTGGTCAGTGTATAAGCTGCTTTTGGCTTCATTGATCTCTGTGATCTGACATTTTCAAATAATTCAAGTTCTGGTCACCTGCAAATTTGGGCAAGATCTAATCGTGCCTTTATATTATCTTTGGTTTTACCCGGTGTATCCAAAACTGTATGAAATAAATTATCAAAACAGTTCTTCTCAATATGCATGACATCCAACATGTGTCGGACCAACAAATCAGACCAATATGGCAGATTCCAAAAATGCTCAGTTTTATCCAATTGTGTTCTTTCCCAAAGCCATGAATTTTTTGTTGGTTTATTGTCGGTCCAAAAGTGATGGAAGGTAATGAAAATACAACTGATTTTAACTCTGTACCTAATATCATTTTTGGAGGTTCATCTCTTTCAATTCTGCCTTTTCTGAAATGAGATTTATTCCTCCGAAAAGGATGATCGATTGGAAGAAATCTGCGATGACAGTCAAAATAGAAAGGTTTTTTTCTATTCACGAGCATAAATGCTTTTTTGTCTCCCATATAGTAAGGACATGATTTTGGACCATGTGTACTCCAGCCAGATAACATGCCATATGCCGGGAAGTCACTAATTTTCCACATCAAAGCAGCTTTCATTACAAAATTCTGTTTTGCAGCAGCATCATATGTACCAACACCATGACTCCACAATAAATTTAACTCATCAATCAATGATTTCAAATAAACATAAATATTCTTTTTCGGATGTCCTGGGATTAATAATGTCAAAAAGATATAAGGCTCTTTCATCAACATCCATGGAGGTAAATTGTACGGAGTTATAAAGACAGACCAACGGGAATACTCACTACCAAAAGATCCAAATGGACAAAAACCGTCAGTAGAAAGACCCAATCGCACGTTCCGGGATTCTAAAGCAAAAGACAGATGCACTTGATCGAAATGTTTCCATGAATCACCATCAGATGGATGAATCAAGCTTTTACCATTTGAAATATTGGTTTTGTGCCATGACATCATTGTCGCTGTGTTCTGAGACATAAATAAACACTGTAACCTGGGTGTAAGCGAGAAATATCTCAACTGTTTTACAGGAATCAATCCAGACTTCCCTGATTGAGCTTCTTTATACCTCGATTGTCCACATGTGAGACAGCTATCCAACGACTCATTTTCACTAGAATATAAGATGCAATCGTTTGAAAATGCATGGATTTTATGATAACTAAGGCCCAGATTACGAACCGGTCTCTTGCTCTCATAATAATTAGCAGGCAGCACATTTCCTTCAGGTAACAGTGCTTTAACCAAAGAAAATATCTGATCAAAATAGTTATTTTAAATTCCATTATCTGATTTAATAGCCATAAATTTTTCAACTGCTTCTAATTTTCCTATCTTGCAACCAGGATATAATGCATCCTCAGCAGACCTGAACAACTCAGCAAATTCAGATGGTGCCAACTCGGGAGGTAAATCAACATCATCCTCAATTTCAGTTTGTTGAACGGATGACCCTGCAACATCATGTACTAAATTCTGAAACCGCTATGGATCCGAAATCAAATTATTAGTATCTTCTCTAGAACTGCGTTCACCGTGTTGATACCAAAAAATATAATCTGATTGAAAACCATAATGCAAGAGATGTTTCCCAACGATGTCAAATGTCTCAAACGTTCTCAGAGCACATTTTTTACAAGGACACTTAATTGTACCTTCTGAAATAAATTCCGGGTTTGATGATGCAAATGATAAGAAAGCTTCAACACCATCAACATATACAAGATTTAAACTAGAACCATTTGGATTTCTACGTTGATTTATCCAAGAGTGATCATCTAATAATGATTGATGTCGATTTCCTTGTTCCATATTCATATATATGTTTCTACAAAATTTAAAACCATTACTGTTGTTAAATAATTTGATATAAGAAAAACAATATCCTAAAAAGAGAAGATACATAATTACAGTTATTTCTTAGTAATTACCAATAATTATAGGCGACACAGTTAGTTTGTAATCATTCCCACTAATTATTATTAATTTAGAAATACTTAGCAATACTTGGAAAAATTAAATATGCTTGAATAATGAAATAAAATTTTGTAATCTTCATTGTGGAGATTATATTACTAATTATTCTTATTTGTTTCTAGCAGATTGGTGGCTGCTCTTTTGCCTGACGACTCATCTCCTTGCAAGGAGATGAGTCGTCAGAGAAAATACATTCTTTTTTCCGACGACTCGTCTCTTTTTAACTTTCTCCTGACTGAAATTAGTATGAAAAACTTGCTCTGACATACATTAGAGCACATTTTTTATACTGATTTCAGTGGGAGAAAGTAGCAAAGATATGAGACGTTGAACAAAAGGTAGCTGCCAATCCGCTGGAAATTGTGCCAATTTATAACCATGTACTCGAATTTATTTGATTTTTGATTAATTATTACTAATTATTACAAATATCAATATTTCCAACAGATTTTGATCTATTCTTAACATGTTCAAATCTTAAAGGGTCGTCAATTTTCAGGTCATGTCCAATAAAAATTTTGTGTCAGCCATGTCCAATGTAAACTCTATAATTGTCCATACATGGTTGATCAACTCGCAAGTAGTGTTGCAATAGGACGACACAAGTAATGTCGTTCTCGTCTTTAAGAATCATTTCGCATGACCCTTTATATAGATCATTCTTCCTTGAAAAATTAAGAGAACTTCAGTATCTTTTCCTTAATTTTTCAAGAAAGAATGGTCTATGTAAAGAGTCGTGTGATATGATTCTTATAGATGAGAAAGACATGACTTGGGTTGTCCTATTGCAACGCTACTTGCGAGGTGATCAACCAAGCAAGAACAATTATAGAGTTTACATTGGACACGGTTGACACAAACTTTTTATTGGGCATGACCTGAAAATTGGCGACCCTTTAAGATTTGAACATGTTAAGAATATAGCAAAACTTGTTGAAAATATTGATAATTGTAATATTTTATAATTTTTTTTATAATTTTAATAATATTAATATTTTTTTATAAATATTAAACATATAATAATAAAATAATTATATTATTAGTATTATTTAATTATTAATATTAGAGTAATATAATATTTTATATTATATTACTATTTTTGTTACTAATTATATTACTAATTATGTTACTAATTAGTAATGTGAAGATATAAATATAGGTCAGGTGGTTAATCAATCATTGAATAGAAAAACAAACGTGATTGACCGCTCATCTACCTCAATTTTCTTTTCATTTGTGTGTTGAGGTTGACATGAAACTTCTACCTCCACATGTAATATTTTCTTTTACTATCAAAATAATAAACCTCCTCACCTCTATGCTGGCGAGGAGGTTGATAATTTTGACAGTAAAAGAAAATATTACATGTGGAGGCAGAAGTTTTCTGTCAAGCCTCAACACACAAATGAAAAGAAAATTGAGGTAGATGAGCGGTCAATCACGCTTGCTAATTTTCCTAATTCTTTTTAGTTGTTTCCTAATTCTTTTTAGTTGTTTCCTAATTATTCTTAATTATTTCCTAATTATTCTTAATTGTTTCCTAATTATTCTTAATTGTTTCCTAATTATTCTTAATTGTTTCCTAATTATTCTTAATTGTTTCCTAATTATTCTTAATTCTTTCCTAATTATTATTAATTGTTTCCTAATTATTTTTAATTGTTTCCTAATTATTTTTAATTGTTTCCTAATTATTTTTAATTGTTTCCTAATTATTTTTAATTGTTTCCTAATTATTTTTAATTGTTTTCTAATTATTTTTAATTGTTTCTTAATTACTTTTAATTGTTTCCTAATTACTTTTAATTGTTTCCTAATTACTTTTAATTGTTTCCTAATTACTTTTAATTGTTTCCTAATTACTTTTAATTGTTTCCTAATTACTTTTAATTGTTTCCTAATTACTTTTAATTGTTTCCTAATTACTTTTAATTGTTTCCTAATTACTTTTAATTGTTTCCTAATTATTTTTAATTGTTTACTAATTATTTTTAATTCTTTCCTAATTATTTTAATTGTTTCCTAATTATTTTAATTGTTTCCTAATTATTTTAATTATTCTAATTATTTCTAATCAATTAAATCTAATTATTTCTTAATTATTTGATAATTATTTTAATTAAATCTAATTAAATCTAATTATTTCTTATTTATTTGATAATTATATAATTATTTCTAGTTAAATATAACTATTTCTAATTATTTCTAATTAAATATATTTATTTTTAATTATTACCAAAACATCCTCTGGGAGTGTCGAACCAAGAGTGTAGCAAGGCCCGTTGTCGTGTACCAGGTTACCCGGAGTCAAGCTCGAAACACCTTGTTAGAGTTTTCATTCCTAGGTACAGCTGTGCCAGAGCCGCCTCTACTTGTTCGTATCCAGACAATGATTATTTGGTACAACCACTTAATCTAATTATACTATATAGCTACTAAACATTCTATTAAAAAAATTAAAATTAACAATTAAAAATAAAATTAACAATTAAAAATAATTTAACAATTAAAAATAATTTAAAAAATAAAAAAAAATATAAATACCTTTGATATTTTGAAGCAATTTGCGCCTTATAACTCCTTCTCTCCTCTTCTCGTAAGAAAAAATTAAAACGAAAGAAATTTTCTACTTAGAACTGGAAGTTAAAGAGAGAGAGGAAGAGAGATCTGAATGATTTGAAAAAAAAATGGATGGGGGGTATATATAAGTTAGATTATTTGCGACGGTCTTATTTGCGACGGTATCCCATCGCAAATATCGCCGCCCGCATTAATTACGGGCGGCGGGTAAAAGGGTTTTTATGACGGGCTCGTCGCAAATAGTTGCCTACCGACATACTATTAGCGATGGGCGGATATCCCCATCGCAAATTCCTATTTACCATCGCCGTTATTGGCGACGAGCCCCGTCGCAGATACCTTCGCCCGCATTCATTACGGACGGCGGTTAAAAGGGTTTTTGCGACGGGCCCGTCGCAAATAGTTGTCTGCCGACATACCATTAGCGACGGACAGATATTCCCATCGCAAAATCCTATTTACCGCCGCCGGTATTGGCGACGGGACCCATCGCAAATAATACCTACTGAATAGTTTTTTGCGACGGGACAATTACCCGTCGCAAATAGTATTTACCACTGCCGGTTAGTTGCGACGGGTAGAAGGCGATCGCCGCAAATAGGCTTCCCGCATTTTGGCGCACAAACCGCGCCATATCTATTGCGACGGGTCCTGTATTTCCGTCACAAATAACTGACCATTTGCGACGTGAATATATTCCCGTCGCAAATACACTTTTCGTTGGAGTTTTTGCGACAGGAATAAAGCCCGTCACAAATACCCCGTCGCAATAATCAGTTTTTCCCGTAGTGATCTTTTTAGGGCGGTAACCAGGTCTTCTGTTATCAGTGTGGAAGGTCGGGGCACAAGCGTGACCAGTGCCCCCCCCCCCCCACCGGTCGAGTGTCGAGCGTGCGACAGGCTAGGCCGCGTGCGGAGGTTCTGTAGGAACCCGTGATAGTCAGGGAATGATGGAGGTCAGAGGCAGATGCTGAGTGTAGGCAGGGAGTCGGTTACCCCGTATCAGGCAAGCAGATGGAGCTCCATGGGTCATACTGGTAGAGGCTATGGATGTGGAACCTCGGGGTGAGATCAACCTTATTAACAGGGCAGTGTAGTGTAGGGTACTCAAGCCGGAGCCCGGGGAAAAGGGGTAGGTCATCTCCATGCAGTTCAGACTACACCTGGAGGCAGTGAGGTGGGATCATCTACTGTTTGAGGTACGATTCTTGTATCTTCTATGCTCGCTAGCGCTTTATTTGATACATGTGCTATGAATTCTTTTATTTCTACTTAGTTCGTAGTTGTGTTGGTCTTAACCATCGAGAGAGCTTGTGGAGTAATGTCACTTGATACTCCGCTAGGGGTACGAGTTGAGGGCATCAGGCAGTGTAAGGGTTGTGCTCTGGAGGTTGGTCGATATCGTTTTTGGTGGGATATGTTTGTCCTAGAGATGTCAGGTTTTGACCTAATCTTGGGTATGGATTGGTTGGTGTTATATCAAGCCCATATTGACTGTTACCGACGTCGGGTAACATTCACACCCCTTGATGAAAGCACTTATGTCCTTCGCAGTGAGTGGGATACTTGAGCGGGCCGTGCAGGGCCGCTACGCCAGCAGTTGGGAGAACTCACAGCCCAAGTAGCATGCCTTATGTTGGATGATGGGGAGAAAGTGCAGCCAATCTTCCCTCTTGTTGTGTACCAGTTTCAAGATGTGTTTCCTGAGGACTTCTCTAGGTTACCACCTGAGAGAGATGTTGAGTTTACGATCGAATTGTTACCGGGGGTGGAGCCAGTTTTCATTCCGCCATACCGAATGACACCAAAAGAGCTACAAGAACTCAAAGTTCATCTCGATGAGTTGGAACGTAAGGGGTTTATCCATCCTAATACATCACATTGGGGATCTCCTCTACTATTTTCTAAGAAGGTTGACAGATCACTAAGGCTATTTGTTGATTATAGGAAACTGAACCAGATGACGGTTAAGAACCGATACCCTCTTCCTAGAATCGATGACCTATTTGATCAACTTAGAGTCACCTTAGTGTTTTCTAAGATCTATTTGAGATCAGGATACCATCAGTTGAGGGTGAGACCTTCTGACATACCCTGAACATCTTTTTGAAGTAAGTATGAGTTGTATGAATTTCTGGTGATGCCATTTGGATTGACCAATGCACAGGCTGTGTTCATGGCCTTGATGAACCAGATATTCCACCCATACCTGGACTAGTTTGTAGTTGTCTTCATTGATGACATCTTAGTGTACTCCAGAACTCATGACGATCATGTCAAACATCTTGAAATCATCTTGAGTACACTAAGAGAGCATGAGTTTTATGCCAAACTATCAAAATATTAGTTTTGGATTGATGAGGTGCACTTTCTGGGACACATCATTTTTAAGTCAGGTGTGTCGGTGGATCCAAAAAAGTGCAGGTTGTGGTGTCTTGGGAGTAGCCTAAGAATGTTTCTGATGTTCAGAGTTTTTTGGGTTTGACCGGTTATTACCATAGGTTCATTAGAGATTTCTCTTGTTTGGTAGTGACACTCTCAGGTTTGACCAAAAAGGGGGTTAAATTTGAATGGTCAGAGGATTGTGAGAATTCCTTTCAAGAGTTGAATAAGCGGTTGACTACTGCACTGATTTTGGTCTTACCCAAACTAGGTAAGAGGTACACCTTGTTCTGTGATGTGTCTGATGTTGGACTTGGGGCAGTGTTGATGCAGGATGACCGGGTTGTAGCTTATGGGTCGAGACAATTGATGCCTCATGAAAGGAATTACCCTACTCATGACCTTGAGCTAGCTGATGTGTCTCATTCCTTGAAGAGTTATAGGCATTACTTATTGGGAGAATGTTTCGTAGTGTTTATCGATCATAAAAGTCTCAAGTACATATTCTCTCAGCAGGATATGAATATTCGATGGTGAAGGTGGGTTAATTACCTAAAATCCTTCAATTTTGAGTTGGTCTATACACCGAGGAAAGGGAATAGTGTGGTTGATGCTCTGAGCTGGAAGACTCATAATCAGGTGGTTCTTGAATCCAGTTCAGAGTGGAAGACGATGACCTTGTTTGCTAAGATGCATTTGGGGGTATAGGATGGGCATGAGCAGATGACCATTATGTCTATAGTAGTTGAATCTACACTTTTGAGCCGATTTAAAGAGAGTCAGTTGGTGGATCCAGAATTTTTGGCTTTGAAGGAAAGCCTTAAAGGTGGGGAGTCACCTTCTAGTTGGGATTTTGGTATAGATGGAGTTTCTTATGTTCATGGTCGTGTTGTGGTGTCGACAGGTGTATGGGAGGAGTTGATGCACGAGTTTCACGCATGAAAGTAGGTAGTGCATCCTGGCTTGACTAAGATGCACCGTGTTCTTTGTAGGCAGTTTTGGTGGCCGATAATGAAGAAAGAAGTTGCGGGTTTTGTGGCACGATGTCTTACCTGTCAACAGGTGAAGGCTGAACATCAGTGTCTAGGTGGGTTGTTGTAGTCATTGCCTATTCCATAGTGGAAGTTGTAAGGACCTGACTCCAGTTGCCCAGAGTTGGTGCCTTATTTGATTACGTTGGCATACAAACAAGGAATAAGCATCCCAAAGGACCGAGTAGTTTATTATTATTGGAAAAAAGATACATACATATGTTCTTCATTACAAATTGAAATGAAAAACAACATAGAAAATCCTTAGAATACTTCCATTAGTCCTAGGTTATTTCACCATGCCATTCATAATAGAATTCTTCTTGCCCTATGACAATGAAAAATAATAAATGGGTGAGCTCAAATGCTCAGTAAGGGTAAACAATACAGCAGAAGATAACATAAACATTAGATATGGTGAATAATTGAAAACACATGCCTTTAGAAATAAACTTGAACATAATATGGTAGAAATATGAGTTGAGTAAATATTGTCATAACATAATCATGGGTATTCTACTAGTCGAATAACCACATGAACCATAAATATTATATTCATAATTATGGAATGCATAATATGGGACAACATATCCATACCTTCAAGGCCTCGTGCCAAGACCATAAATAATCATTTTGTCAAGCCCTTGTGCCAAGACTGTAGTTTGTCTCATGAGACCTACCGATGCATTGAGGGACTATAGCGGGCACCACCCGACCCTTACTATGTCCAATGCATTCCTCATATGAATGGGGATAAACATAAACAACATACACATTAATATATTAAATGTAAATAGCTTTCCCCGAACATTAAGCCAAAACACTAACCATTCGAAGTAAACTGATGAATGATTTAAAGATAGAACATCAATAGACAAAATAATCATAAACCATTAAATTGAATATGGTAGCTGATATTATGGAATACTAATCCCAATAATACATAAAAATCAACAAGTGTGTCGAAATAGAGGAAGATACTCTTATAAAATCTTTGAGTAATTCTTAAAATAAATAGTATTTTACTTTGAAAGAAGAGTTCTTTTGGAAAAATATTTGTATAAAACCAGAAGTGAAGTAAGATATTATTTTCATAATAAAATGAGTGATTTTATAGATATAATGGTTTCCAGAAACATATTAGAGATTTCCCTTGAAAATAGGTAAGAAATTGAGATATTCCCTTGATTCAGGTTTGTATTTTGGAAACAATTTGAAAGATCCTTTTAAAAAAAGTAACTAACCATAAAATAAAGTAGGATTATGGTTTGTGTGAATATATAGAACACTCACACATAATTTATAATAATACATAATAATTTCATTGAGGTAATTTAGATGATGAAAACAACCCGAATGGAAATGGAAGTTCGGGTGGAAAAACCCTTACCTTAAGTCTGAATGTGTTCCCCTCTTGAACTTAAGGTCCTGGAATATGAAATTATACATATCAATAACTTATTTCAGAACCTAATATACATGTATTTAGTTTATCATAATTCTATTTATTTCATTTATGTTATTATTTATAAGTTATTATATTGAATTCCGTTGTTCTGAAGTGTTTGTTTTCTTGATTTTCATAATTGGTTCACTTGTTTTTAAGTAAAGAAGTTCATGTGGAATGGTTGTAAATCTCTAGATTTGGAGTTACATATTATCTATGAACACCCATATTTGTTAATGGTCATTTTTATCATTTGGTTAAATGGAATGAGGATGAATCATTAGATGGAAATCACTTCGATTATTTAGCGGTATTTGGATTATTATGAACTAGTTTTGTCATATAAATTAATAATATGTACATATACTGGTTCCTAAATATTAATTAGGTTATAATACATATATTATAGTCTGTTTCAACCATCAATATGGTTTTATGACCAATAATTAAGGAAATATTGAAGAACGAAACTTCGTCGTCCACAAAGGTTATAAATTGGAACCTCATGAACATTGGTTTCATTTATAAAAATAAAAGGAAGGGAGTAAGAATATTGATGATGGTTCTTCCATTCACATGATATAAATCCAGTATATAGATGATACTAGAGTTATCATGGTCATTTGGATAGAGGATAACGAAAGAAGATAAATTCAAATGAGGAGAGGATAACGAAAGAAGATAAATTCAAATGAAACTAAAAGAAAAAGAAAGGTGTTTTACCTCTTGAAATAACTTCCTCCAGAACCTCCTTAAGGGAAGGGATTTTGGTCTTTTGGCAAGAAAAAGAGCTTTATGGTCGTGGGGAATGACTAGGGAAGGGTATTTGGTCATAAATTTTAAGAGCTTCAAGGCTTAGATGAGTGAAAAGAAGAGGGAGTGGTGAGAGGTTTTATAGTGGAGGAGAGAGGTAAATTTTGAATATTTAATTCATTATTTTATTATTTCCCTCAAGAAAACCAATAGTGTTGTTTCATGTGACCCCTAATAGTAATAAGTGCATTTGAGTTTGAACCAAGTGGACTTGCATCACTTGTGATGTCATGAATAGTGTATTTAACTGATAATTTGTATATATGGTATTTTATCATATTTCACTATTCATAAAAAATTCTAGAATTTTAGAAAAATCCCAAAAATTTACCCCTACCATTTTTCGACGTGTAGAATTCAAAAATGAACTCCATTTTTCAAAATTAATTTTCTAAATATTATTAATTTAATTTTTAAACAAATCCATAGTTAATTCAAAAAATAACAATTTTAAAGGTGCAATTAGTTTTATTTCACATTGAAAAATTAATTAAGATCTCATTATCTTATTTCCTTAAGAAAATAAAATAATTTCATTATTTACTATTCATAAGGTTCATATTACTATTCATATTACTATTCATAAGGGTATGTTACTATTCACAAAAAAAACCAATTTTGTTCTATCAGACTCCAAATGACTTACTGATCACAACTCTAGATGACCGTTATTCAAAATTCCAAACATAGTAGAGGAAAATTTGTGTTTAATGGCTAGATTATAAAATGCATTCAATATTTATTTTTAAAATCATGGGGTGTTACAGTCTCCCCTCCTTACAAAAATTTCATCCTTGAAATTTCATTTTAAAATCTAGGCCAAAAATAGGTGGGAGTAATTTTCCTTCATTGCTTCCTCCAGTTTCCATGTTGCCTCTTCATACTTGTGGTTTCTCCATAGCACCTTGACCAGATGAGTAGTCTTGTTGCGTAGAACTTTGTCTCTATGATCCAAGATTCTCACTGGCTGCTCCTCATAGGAAAGATCATCCTCCAACTGTACCACCTCTGAAGAGAGTACATGTGAAGGGTCTGGTATGTACTTCCTTAAGAGGAATACATGAAAGACATCATGTACTTTTGACATGGTAGGTGGAAGTGCCAGTCGATAGGCCACAGCTCCAACTCGATCAAGGATCTCAAAGGGGCCGATATACCTAGGACTTAACTTTCCTTTCTTCCCAAATATAATGACCTTCTTCCATGGAGATATGCTTAGAAAAACCAGGTCTCCAACTTTGAATTCAAGGTCTCGTCGACGGTTATCCGCATAACTCTTCTGTCAACTTTGGCCTGTCTTGATATGATGCTGAATGGTTTTCACCTTCTCCACCATTTCTTTAACCATTTTAGGTCCTAGTAGCTTACGCTCACTGACTTCATCCGAACACGTTGGTGTTCTGCACCTTTTCCCATAAAGGGATTCATATGGTTCCATTCAGATGCTCGAGTGGAAACTATTGTTGTAGGAGAATTAAACCAGTGGAAGATGTTGGTCCCACCCCCCTTTGAATTCCATAGAACATGATCTCAACATGTCTTCTAGTGTCTGAATAGTCTACTCAGATTGGCCATCAGTTTGAGGATGATAGACCCTACTAAAGTTCAGTTCAGTGCTTAGAGCATGTTGGAGGATTTTCCAGAACTTTGAGGTGAATCTAGGATCACAGTCGGATACAATAGATAGTGGTACACCATGCAGTCTTACCACTTCTTTGATGTAAATCTGTGCTAGTTGATCTAATGAGAAGTCCTCTCGAATCATGGTGAAGTGAGTTTTCTTTGTAAGACGATCCACAATGACCCATATAGCATTGTTTCCTCTGTATGTACTTGGAAGTCCAATGACAAAGTCTATGGTAATGTTCTCCCACTTCCATGTTGGTATGGGTAGTGTTTGCATCATCCCCTTAGACTTTTGCCTCTCAGCCTTCACTTGTTGACATACCAGACACTTTGATGTATAATCAGCAATCTCTCTTTTCATATTGTCCCACCAAAAGTTTTCTCAGAGATCTCGATACATCTTTGTGCTACCAGGGTGTATAGAGAAATTAGATCTATGTGCATCATCCAATAGTTCCCTCTTTAACTCAGGAATAGAGGGAACACAAAGCCTCTTCCTGAATTTCAAAATACCACCTTCACATATGAAGTTAGTCAACTTCCCATCATTTAAAACATTAATTTTCTTTTTAAATTCCCCATCATCTGCCTGAGAACTTTTTATCCTCTCCAGTAAAGAAGGTTTGGCAACTATCTGAAAAAGTAGTGATGTGTTACCTTCCTTGATAATTCCCATATCCATCTTTACTAGATCCATGAACAAATGATCCCTTTCAACTCTCATATTGTTCAAAACTTCATGATCCTTTCTTCTCAAAGCATCTTCTACCTTATTTGCCTTCCCTAGGTGGTAGTGTATTGTGCAATCATAGTCTTTGAGTAGCTCAATCCATCTCCTTTGTCTCATGTTGAGTTCTTTCTGTGAGAATATATATTTCAAACTCTTATGATCTGTATATATCTCACATTTTTCGCCATAGAGGTAATGTCTCTAAATCTTCAGAGCAAAGATTACCATTGCTAACTCAAGATCATGAGTTGGATAGTTTTGTTCATGAATTTTTAGCTATCTAGATGTATAGGAAATCACTCGATCATTCTGCATAAGGACACAACCAAATCCTTTCTTTGATGCATCACTATATATAACAAACCCATCATTCCACGATGGTAGGGTTAGGATCAGAGCGTTCACTAACCTCCTCTTCAATTCTTCAAAACATTCTTCACTTTCCTTTGTCCATACGAACTTACACTAGTGCAGAAAATGTTTTTTACGTCGGTTATTTTTTATTATTTACGTCGGTTTTTAGGCGACGTTAATACGGACGACGTTATAAATAACGTTTTTTACGTCGGTTATTTAAAACCGACGTAATATCCCTAACATCACGGTGGTTATCACGTCGGTTCATATAATAACCGACGTGATAAATATGCGCGGGGGGCTTTATCACGTCGGTTATTCCCTAAACCGACGTGATAAAACGCCTGGGATATCGTTTATCACGTCGGTTATGTCATAACCGACGTGATAAACCCTTCCCCTGGCCTATTATCACGTCGGTTATTTAGGAAACCGACGTGATAAAAAGGCCTGGGAAACGTTTTAGCACGTCGGTTATTCAATAACCGATGTGGTAAATCGATTCCCAGGCCTTTTATCACGTCGGTTATATTAAGAACCGACGTGATAAAATCCCCGGGAACGGTTTATCACGTCGGTTCTAGAAAAAACCGACGTGATAAACCCCTACCGATTTATTTACCACGTCGGTTATAAAATAACCGACGTGAAAGAAATTATTATTTTTTTAAATAATTGCACTGCTCTCACCAAAAAGCAACCAGAAACCAAACAAAAATAGCCATGCCAGCCCTCCCCCAAGCCCCAACTGAACCCCACCCTCATCTATACCCACCTAACAACCTGGCCAGCCCTCCCCCACCACATTGGAGCCCCACCACAACCCTTGGACACCCCTCCCATATCCCTTGGACAACCTCCACCCCTTGGACACCCCCCACCCTCATTTACACCCCCAAGACCCCTAGTACAGCCTCAAACACCCATTGGACACCCCCCCACACCTTGACAGCCCTCCCAGACCCCTTGGACACCCCCCCCCCCCTCATTTACACCCAACCTGCCCCTTGGACACCCCCCCACCCCTTCGACAGCCCCCCCACCCTCATTTACACCCCCCGAACACTAGGACAGCCCCAAACACCCCTTGGACACCCCTCCCATATCCCTTGGACCCCCCCCCCCACCCCTTGGACACCCCCCCACCCCTTGGACAGCCCCCCACCCCCTGGACACCCCCCCGACCCCTTGGAAACCCCCCCTACCCCTTGGAAACCCCCCCATCCCCTTGGAAAGCCCCAAACACCCCTTGGACACCCCTCCTATATCCCTTGGACACCCCCCACCACTTGGACACCCCCCACCCCTTGGACAGCCCCCCCCCACCCTCATTTACACCCCCCCCGACCCCTAGGACAGCCCCAAACACACCTTGGACACCCCTCCCATATCCCTTGGACACCCCCCAAACACCCACCCACCCCCTTGGAACCTCTCCCCCCATACCAAAATCCAGACCAGAAAAACCATCAACAGTAGACCAAAACAAGAAGTAGAGAAAAATTAAACATTCACTTATATAACATTAAAAACTTACAATGTCAACTTCAAAAAAAACTAAATCCAACCTAAACGACTACGAAATACACAATTACATTGACAATATTCAAAATTACATTTTACATTACAAACAACTAAAAGTCAATCAAACCTGTAAAATAATTTGACCACTCCACTTGTAAGTGTTTGATATCTTCAGCAGTAAAGGGTTGAGGGTCATCAAAAAGCTACAAAGGAAAAGGATAGTAGTCAACGTGTATAATGAATAAATCAAATTGAAATATTATTAGAAAAAGGAAATCTTACCAGGTCAAAACTCAGAACTGTCCCAGTTGTTATTATTTCATACATAAATCTTAACATGTAATATCCGCATTCGATGATGCCTTGTTGCTCATGACATTTCTGTTTGAATGAGTGTAAATTCAATATATTATTTTTATGTAATAAATCAAAATGTACAAATTATAAATGGATATTTACCTTCGCATGTACATATTTGATCTTGTAATTCCTTTTCTTTGCGCTTTTTCGAAAGTGGACCCATGCCCTGTTAGAAAATAATACGAATGGGGTAAATTTAAAATTCATTATAATATATAAAACTATTGTGAAATTGAAACTTACGTTTCCAATATATTCTTAAAACTTTCTCGCACATCATCATGGAGAGAGCATATCCAATAAAGTGTTTTCTCCCTAGGGCAAAAAACCCCTAACATCCAATGATCCCTGAGAAAAGGAAATTTAACGTTAGTGGTTTTTTATGTTAAAAGATAATTAACTCTTTGAGAGGGATGTGTTTCATACCTCTCACAAAAAGGCATCATCCAACACTGTGTGATTACATTCTTTTCAAATCTATCAGCAATATAAAGCATTCTTTGTTCCTCATCCAATGCACATGCTTCAGGGGAAATCAATTGTGGGTCCACGAATCCATATACATCTGTCAGCTCATTCCTCTCACAAATTTTATACATATAACTAATACAAAGCAGACATAAGTATACATTTTTAATAAATATAACGCAAGGAAAAGGAGTTAAGACTTACATGATAAAAATTTGCACCACGTTGATGCCCAACTTATCTCCAGTGACAAACTCCATGATATCAGTTTTCATAATCCCCACACATAGTTCACGTCCACAGACATGAGCTTCCATTGTAAAGTCATAATGATCCGCCAACAAATTTGAATATCTTGACAATTTTTCAAGACTGCTAGTATCTGCATCTGATGTCATAGCTATCTGTCTTTGTTGTTGTCTATACAGTATTTCTTTACCTTTGAAGTATTCCTGTAAAAATAAATTGAAAAATATATTAGTTTTCAAATGATAAAACATTAATAAAAATATAAAATAAAAGATATAACATCCATACCTCTATGGTAATGAGTCGAAGAAGTCTGGATGGCCAAAGTAAAAAATGGCCGATACTATGTCCAACTGTCTTCACCTCATCTGTAGGTAATGGTATCCGAGCTGATCTATCTATAATATCCTGTACAGTGACCCTCTGATTCTCTACCTCTAACTGTTGATGATGAACTGTATCTCCTATACAATATACCATCCCATATGCAACTATATGATGTTGAGGATCATCAACATACAACTCACAATAAGTAGGTAGCTGCGGCGGAGGAGGAGGATCAAAAATGGGGTCCGCAGGCTGAGGTGGGGGAGTGGGAGCTACTGGGAGAGGTGGAGTGGGAGCTGCACCCTGAAATTGTCTTTGCAAGTCTGCAAACATTAACTGCACCGATGCTCTAATCTTGTCCTCCATTGTCGCATTAATATTATGGACTTCAGCCTCCAACGATTCTATTTTTTTTTATAAACTCCCTCAACGTTAGAAGTTGAGGAACGTGGCAACACTTTTCTTACCGATACACCTGTCGGATATCCTCTTACACGGCCAGGATGTTCGGGCTTTCCCAATGCCACAGATAAAATATCTTCCCTCCCAGATGGTGTAAATGTCCCCTGTGAACTCTGCTCCTCAAGAGAGTCCTGTAATAATTAATTGAACTTTTCTATAATGATTGGAAATATATGACGAAAATAGTAAACTTAAATAAATAAAATAGATATCTTACAATCCTCTCAACTACGAGTCTCGATTCTTCCGAAAGATATTGTCCTTTTTTGCCCTTCCGAGCTCTTTTTCATTTCTCATGTCTAGATGGAGGGGATGGAGGGGCCACCTCTCCAGAGCTTGAAGACTCAGCTCTTAGTTGTTGAAATTTTTCTGCCATCATTTGTTCTTCCAATAATGCATACCCTCCCCGAGATAAACTATGAGGGTATACATTTTTAGATTGGATCTCTTGATGAGCTTTCCTTGTTTGCTGTAAATTAAGAATAAGTAATCATTAACAAAACAATAATAAGATCATTTATATAAGAAAGCTTATAAAAGTTTACATTGCCCTTACCAAAAATGATTCTTTTCTTCTACTTTCAAAAAATTCTCTCCATGTGTCTTCATCTATAAAAGGATATATACGACATGGATTCTCACGACTCCTATGACCATAAATGAAATCAGATGAGAGGGTAGATTTGAAATCCCTCCATCTCCTAGCAGCCAACGATAAGCATTTCTTCCTGACTCCTCCAGTGTCAGGAATATCAAATGTCATCTGATAAAAAAGAGGTTAAAAATATTATATATACTAGAAACATTTAAAGAACAGTCAAACAATAGCAAAAGATCTTACCAAAATGGTCTCCCACAGCTGAGAAATTATCGCCTTATCCACACTTCTCCAATCATCATAGAGAATGCTTACTTTGCTCTTAGCCTGAGTTGCTACAAAACCCTTAAAATCTTTAGCATTTGGACCTCTAGGAAGATCATCCTCATCAAACTCCACGACTATCCTCTCCTCCTTCGTACGGGAAAGTGATAATTTTGGTAAACGTGTGCACCCACGCTTACCAACCTTTGAACTCTTTTTCGTAATAGGAGCATGTGAATGTTCCTCCCCAGATGTATGACCAATATGCTCATCTCCAGAATCATGTGGCTGATCAACTGATTGATCTGTCATTTTCCTTCAAATCAAAAAAACAAACATTAGTTCACAAATAGAAAAGTGTACTAAATTACATAATAGTAAACATCGGTAATATGGTAAGCATGTTAAACAATGATAAACATGGTAAACACAGGCAAAATGTTGCCAAGGAGTTGGCATAAGAAAGCTGAAAAGTGGAATCACTGATGCCACCGGCCGGCCGCTGGCTCACCACCGGCCGGCCGGTGGACCAGACAGCCTTCCTCTGTCTGGACCACCGGCCGGCCGCTGGATCACCACCGGCCGGCCGGTGGACCAGACAGAGAGCCTTCCTCTCTGTCTAAACCACCGGCCGGCCGCTGGCTCCTCACCGGCCGGCCGCTGGTGATCCAGACAGAGAGGAAGGCTCTCTGTCTGGTCCACCGGGCGGCCGGTGGTGATCCAGCGGCCGGCCGGTGGACCAGACAGAGAGCCTTCCTCTCTGTCTGAACCACCGGCCGGCCGCTGGCTCAACACCGGCCGGCCGCTGGTGATCCAGACAGAGAGGCTCTGTCTCTGTCTGGACCACCGGCCGGCCGCTGGCTCAGCACCGGCCGGCCGCTGGTGATCCAGACAGAGAGGAAGGCTCTGTCTGGTCCACCGGCCGGCCGGTGGTGAGCCAGCGGCCGGCCGGTGGTTCAGACAGAGAGGACCGGTTGCCGGTGCGCCCAGGACTTCTCCTCTTTACGGTTTTTATTGTTTTATCGTTTTGGTTTGATACATATTTTAATAAGTAAAAAATTTACAGTATCTAACATTATATGAAAAAACTAAATGTAAACAAGAAATAAACTTGTGTTACCTGTAATTTTAGGAATGTACAGTTGGATTGTTTTCCCAAATTCCTTCGTCGTGATCGTTCCTTATGGCACAAACCATGTCTTCAACATACTCATCATTATGTTCTGTTAATCTTTCCATGGAAGTAGGGATCTCACATAAATCAGCATCTTCATCAAATTCATCCTCACCAACATATTGGTTTTTCCCTTGTAAAACAACAGCCCACTGCATATCTGATTGATCTACTACATAGAAAATTTGTTTGGCATGTGTTGCCATTATAAAAGAATCAGCTGTGTCTTCCAATCTATTCAGATTAACAAGTGTCATTCCAAATTCATCGTGTCTGACACTGTTGTTACCGATAAACCATTTACAGTTAAAAACGGGAACTTTAATTTTAAAGTAATCAGCCTCCCATATGTCTTCAATCACTCCATAATATGCACTTGATGCCGAAATTGGGTTTCTGTCCTTAGCACTCGAAAAATGCATTGCTTCTGCAAACACCAATACACCACTATTCTGAACTTCACTTCTGTTGTCCTGAGCTTTCGTATTAAATGTATAGCCATTAATGTCATAAGCGGACCATGTTATCACATTTAAAGATGGACCACCCACTATCCATTTTAATGTCTCTGATACATCTGATCTACCAAGAAAGGTCTTTTTAAACCATGGCAAAAAAGTTTTGTTGTGCTCATTCAAAATCCACATTTCTTTCTTCTTTGGATGACATTGTTTCAACTCATTAATATGCAATGTGATATACGGTTGAACATCAGCTATGTTATTCAAGATGTATGATTCTAACTTCTTCATATGTTCAGCTGACAGTGATTTGACTTTCAAGCCACGAATCCCCTTTCCCTCATTATTAACCCGTTCATGGCGAGATGGAGGAAAACCTATATGTTGCGCCGTAGCCAAGTAACTCGTACAAAACTCTGCTACCTCCTCAGAAATATACTTTTCAATAATGGAGGCTTCAGGTCGATATGGATTTTTAACATATCCCTTTAATATTTTCATATACCTTTCAAAAGGATACATCCAACGAAGATATACAGGTCCACAAAGCCTTATTTCTCGAACCATATGAATCAGTAAATGCACCATCATATCAAAAAAAGTTGGAGGAAAATACATTTCCAAATGACAAAGTATAATAATTGCATCCTTTTCCAAAATGTTCAAAGCATTCACATCAATCGCCTTGTTGCAAATTGAATTGAAAAAATAACACAACCTCATTATAGTCTTTCTGACACGGATGGGAAATATTCCACGCAGTGCAACTGGTAGAATTTGTTGCATCATGACATGACAATCATGTGATTTCATACCTATCAACTTCAAGTCTTTCAATGAGACAAAATTTTTTACATTTGAAGAATAACCTTGAGGCACTTTGATATCATGAAGACACTGACAGAAGCTACTTTTCTCCCTCTTCGATAATGTATGACAAGCCGGGGGAAGAAATGTTCGTCTTCCTTTAGGAGTGGGAGCTAACTCCAAACGTATTCCCATTGACAGTAGGTCTAACCTTGCATTCAACCCATCTTTTGTCTTTCCTTTAATATCTAGCAATGTTCCGATCAAAGAATCACAGATATTCTTCTCCACGTGCATGACATCAATATTATGTTTGACTTCATGATACCTCCAATATGGTAGCTCAAAAAATATTGACCTTTTCTTCCAAATATGTCTATCATTACCAGATTTCTGTGTCTTTCCCAATGTCACATCAAGGTTTTTCACCCTCTCAAAATACAATTCTGGGGATAAAGGTTGAGGAGCAGTATCAAATTCTTGTGAGCCATTGAATGCCTTTTTTAGTCTTCTATAAGGGTGATCCATAGGCAAAAACTTTCGATGACCCATGTACACTGTTTTCCTCCCATGATGCAATTGACAATATGACGTCTGTTGTTCGCAAATTGGACATGCTTTATGCCCTTTAACACTGTATCCAGACAAATTTCCATATGCTGGGAAGTCATTTATAGTGAATAGAAGCACTGCATGCAGTTGAAAATATTCCATTTTATAAGAATCATACACCCTAATACCATCAGCCCATAAAAGTTTCAAATCATCAATCAGCGGTGACAAGTATACATCAATATCATTGCCGGGTTGCTTTGGACCAGAGATCATGATACTCAACATGACATATTTGCGCTTCATACAAACTTCAGGAGAGAGGTTGTAAATTACCAATAAAACAGGCCATGAACTATGTGTGCTACTGAGGGTTCGGTATGGATTCATTCCATCTGTGCACAAGCCTAGTCTCAGATTTCTAATTTCATTTCCAAATGTAGGGTACTGGGCATCAATTTTCTTCCATTGTGGACAATCAGCTGGATGACGTATTTTTCCATCACATACCCGCTCATCAGCATGCCATCTTAACCTTTTTGCATCATGTGAATTAGCAAATAAACGTTTGAAACGAGGAATTATAGAAAGATACCAAAATACCTTTGAAGGGAGCTTTGTAATCTCTACATCAGCTTGTGATTTTTCTTTCACCTTATACCGTGATGTCCCACATTTGGGACACTCTTTCAGAAATTCATATTCCTTCCTATATATAATGCAGTCATTCGGACATGCATGTATTTTCCTGTATCCCAATCCCATCGGGCATAATATTTTTTTGGCCTTATAATGTGAATCTGGAAGATCGTTATCTTTTGGAAGAATGTCTTTCATCAATTGTAGCAGCTCTGTAAAACTTCTGTCACTCCATCCATGTTTCGCCTTCAGGTTAATCAATCTTAACACCGCCGACAAAACCGTAAAATCTGTACAACCAGGATATAATGGTTTTTCGGCATCACCATATAGACGTGCAACTCTCGGTTCTATCTCAATTTGTTCTGCTACAATATCGCGAATCATTTCTTCAATTCCATCGGAGTTACCATCTTGCGATTCATTATCATCAGTGACATTCTGTCCTGTTTCGCCATGCCAAATCCAAGGGTTGTAACTCGGATTGAAACCATGACAAATCAGATGATCTTTTATCTCTCTACTTTTCAACTTCTTCATATTCAGACATTTCAGGCATGGACAGAAAAAAATGTCACTACTTGGAACATTTCGTTTAGCAAATTCCAAAAAGGCATCAACACCTTCCTCATATTCATTGCTCATTCGATGTGCCGTAATCCAACTTCGACTCATTATTACCTATAACAAATAGAAAAAATATATATATTTTTTAGATAAGACAAATATATGTTTATATGAAAAAAATCATAATTTGAATATAACAATTTTGAAATATAAAACAAATCGATGTGTAAACCCCCCTGGACACCCCCCGACCCCTCTGGACAGCCCCCCACCCCTCCTGGACACAACCCCCCACCCCCGACCTGCTTGGACACCCCCTGGACACCCCCCAACCCTCTGGACAGCCCCCCCACCCCTCCTAAACACCACCACCCACCCCCTACCCCCTTGGACACCCCCCTGGACACCCCCCAACACCCACCCACGCCCTTGGACAGCCCCCCACACCCACCCACCCCCTTGTAAACCCCCCTGGACACCCCCGACCCCTCTGGACAGCCCCCCGCCCCTCCTGGACACCACCCCCCACCCCTACCCCCTTGGACACCCCCCTGGACATCCCCCAACCCTCTGGACAGCCCCCCCACCCACCCGGACAACCCCAAATACCCTCTGGAGAGGCCGCCACCCACGTGGACAGCCCCCCACACCCATCCACCCCCTTGGACACCCCCCTGGACACCCCACTGACCCCTCTGGACAGGCCGCCACCCCCTTGGACAGCCCCCCACACCCACCCATCCCCTTGGACACCACCCTGGACACCCCCCGACCCCTCTGGACAGCCCCCGACCCCTCTAGAAAGCACCCCCACCCCTCCTGGACACAACCCCCACCCCCGACCTGCTTGGACACCCCCTTGGACACCCCCCAACCCTCTGGACAGCCCCCCCACCCCTCCTGGACACCACCCCCCACCCCCTACCCCCTTGGACACCCCCCTGGACACCCCCCAACACCCACCCACACCCTTGGACAGCCCCCCACACCCACCCACCCCCTTGTAAACCCCCCTGGACACCCCCCGACCCCAAATCCATGCACCTATGCCATGGTTGTGTGTGAATAAAGTAGTAACAACTGTAAAAGGGCAACCCATCCAAATGGACACGCCCCAACCCTCTCGGGGATTTATAGAAAACGATGAAAAATTAGTGAAATCATAAAATTGCTCAATATTGCAAGTCGAACAAATAGATCTAGGGATGATAAATAAGATTATGGTGCCAAAACGAGTTAAAAGGGTTCGCAATCGAAGAATCTTAGCTAGTTTCAACAAAAAAATCACAACACATATATATTTACTATCCGCGAAAAAAAACGAACGAGTGGGAGGATTACCTGAGTGCTGCGAGTTTAGATGATTGATCCGAGGAGATTAAATATGAGAAACGATGATCGCAAAACAAATCTAAACCAACGAAATGGACGAGCCGATTCGGGTTTACGCGCGAGAGAGACGAGTCGCGACTGTCGAAGGTAAACTCGCGAATGACAATCCACGGGTCTGGGTAAATTTTTAAATGAGTTATCACGTCGGTTATTCAATAACCGACGTGATAATTGTTTTAAAAACATTTATAACGTCGGTTATTTCAATAACCGACGTGATAATTGTTTTAAAAACATTTATAACGTCGGTTATTTCAATAACCGACGTAAAAACCTTCCTCCGATTCATTTTTTACGTCGGTTATATAATAACCGACGTAAAAAATGGCTCAAAATCCGCGTTTTTTTACGTCGGTTATGGAATAACCGACGTCAAAAACATCTGCGGATTCTTTTTTTACGTCGGTTATTTTATAACCGACATAAAAAAGCCTTCAAAAACCGCGTTTGTTACGTCGGTTATTGAATAACCGACGTCAAAGGGCCTTCGAAAACCGCGTTTTTTACGTCGGTTATAAAAATAACCGACGTAAAAAACGAAGCCGCGCGATTAATAACATCGGTTATAAAAATAACCGACGTTAAATGTGTACCGAACACAGGTTTTTACGTCGGTTAAGAAATAACCGACGTAAAAAACCTCGTTTTACATATTATGACGTCAGTTTTATATAACCGACGTAAAAAATGGTGACGTAAAAAACGTTTTCTGCACTAGTGTTAACCCCTTTTCATGTGATCTTGGTCATTGGGTTGGCTAAACGAGCGAAGTTCTGAATGAAACGCCGATAATAACCTGTTAAACCAATAAAACTACGTACCTCAGTTACGTTCGTTGGAGTAGGCCATTCTTGCATAGCCTTTGTCTTCACAGGATCTACAGATATTCCATCCTTAGAGATAATATGGCCCATAAAGGCAATGGATTGGAGCCAAAATCACACTTTCTAAACTTCCCATATAATTTATTTCTTATAAGTGTCTTCAGAATAGTGCGCAAGTGATTTTCATGATCTTCATGGCTTTTAGAGTATACCATGATATCATCAATAAACACCATACAAATTCATCAAGATAATCCTTGAAAACTCTATTTATTAGATCCATGAAGACAGATGGTGCATTAGTTAGTCCAAAAGGCATTACTGTAAACTCATAATGCCCGTACCTGGTTCGAAATGTTGTTTTTAGAATGTCTTCCTTCCTCACAAGCAACTGATGATATCCAGATCGAAGATCAATCTTAGAAAAATATTGTGCTCCATGAAGTTGATCAAATAAATCATCAATTCATGACAGAGGATACTTATTCTTTATTGTAATAGCATTGATTTCTCTATAATCAATGCACAACCTCATAGATCCATCTTTCTTCTTGAAAAAGAGGACATGGGCTCCCCATAGAGAAATGCTAGGGCAAATAAATCCTTTATCAATCAATTCCTCTAGTTGTTTTTTAGCTCCACTAACTTCACAATGACCATTCTATAAGGGGTCTTTGATATGTGCCTTGAACCAGGAATTAAGTCAATGGAAAACTCAATTTCCCGCTCTGGAGGATTTCCAGGTAAATCCTCTGGAAATATGTCAACATATTCTTTCACAATAGGTACGTCCTCTATCTATACATTATTCTCCTCACCCATATTTATTTCATTCCCTTCCTCCCCAATAATTGAATTCAGTAGATCTACTAGGGGTGGATCTATATGAGAATCACATGGTGAGGTTTCTACTCTAAAAATAAAGGATTCTACACCATTCTCAAAAATTGTAACTTCCTTCTTCTTGAAATAGATCTTTGCATCATAATTTTAGAGCCAATCCATACTGATAATTATATCATAGTCAACCATTGGTATGATTATAAGGTTAGAAACTAAAGCATGTTTATGTGTTACGAGGGGGACTAATCGACACGCCTTTGTTGCAATGAAACATCCACTAGGAGTTTTGACTGATAACTCCTTTATTAAATCAAATTGGACATATCTAATTTTCTTGGAAAATTGGGAAGATATAAATTAATGTGATGATCTAGAATCAAATAAATTATTGGATAATTTGGATGAAACAATCAATGTACCTGCCACCACTTCGTTAGGAACTTCAACCTCCGCAATTGTAACCACATAAGCTTGGCCTTGATCCCTTGGCCTTCTTTGGGGAACATTTACTTGACACTTAGGACATTCATGTGCATAATGTCCCATCTCCCTAAAATTGTAGCATAGAACATTGTTAGCTTCTTTATTCCCCTTATAATCCCGAGATAGGTGGCCTTTTTCTCTGCACTTGTAACAGACTCCCATTCCCTTCAGGAAAGTGCCAGGGTGTTTCTTCCCACAATTACTACATGATGGAAATTCAAATCTTCCATTCTTCCCCATTTCCTTATTTCCTTTCCCAGATTTTTCAGATGCCCTCTTCTTCTCTTGCTTTCCTTTAAAGTCATAATACTTAGAGAATTCATTTTTTGTCTTGATAACACTTGAGAGTATATCTTCATATGATTCAAATCTTTGGGAGACAAGATCCCTTCAGAGGAATGGTTTTAAACCATCAAAGAATCAATCAATTTTTCTCCTTGGATTATGT
Organism: Viscum album; assembly: GCA_963277665.1. Taxonomy (NCBI): domain Eukaryota; kingdom Viridiplantae; phylum Streptophyta; class Magnoliopsida; order Santalales; family Viscaceae; genus Viscum; species Viscum album. The sequence continues at coordinate 1,443,177 of OY728146.1, read as the reverse complement.
ATGTAGTCCGCAACATGCCTTATCAGCCTTGTAAAGTTGGATTCATACTTGGCAACATTTTCATCCTCCTTCTGCCTTAGATTCAAGAATTGACTCTCCATATCTGCTCGCTGTTCACGAGGAAAATATTTTTCTAAGAATATTTCCTTAAAATCCCTCCATTCTATCTCTTCTATTTCTTCCTCCTCCTTTGTGTTTTGGAATAATGAACACCACTGATCTGCATCACCTGTTAGATGATAAAATTCCATGACAACCTTATCTCTTTCATTACATACCAAAGCGAGAAATATATTCTCAAGGGAACATATCCACTGCTCTGCTACAAATGGGCTTGTAGTCCCGTTGAATGATGGAGGTTGTTGTCGCATAAAGAGATCTAGCATAGCTCCTCCACGTGGTGGATCTGGATTCTCCATATAAGTAAGGTTATTATTCATAACCTGAGTAATTTGTCCCAGTATAGTTATGAGTTGCTCAGCACCAGAGCTAACATCATTATCTTTCATCGGAGGGAAACCCCTACAGGGGACACGTGTGTTCATGCAGTTTCCATTCCTTCCACTTGGAACCATCTCTAGATAATGGCATACACTAGATTAGGTTATGAATCATAATGTATAATCTACTTAACAAAATAATTATAAAAAATTGAGATCCTATGCATGGATAATCCCATATTCACAAAAATGGTTTCTTTGAGGAAAATTTTATATTTCAATCCTTCATAATGGATTGTAAAGAAAATTTGAATTATCCTAAACATATCCCCCAGGAGTTTCGTAACCAAGAGTGCATCAATACCCGTTTTCGTGCACCGGTTCTCGTTCGAGTCTAGCTCAAAGCGGTGTTTTCAGGTTTTACCCCTAGATACATTTGTACCAGACCCGCCTCTACCTGCTCGTATCCAGACAGGGATGTATTACTTGAAAAATCCACATAATCTATTCCTTACCAAAATACCAGGATGTTATTGTATGTATATCCTCAAAGACTAACTTAGGGACTCTTCCCTAATTCTACATTTTCTAAATCTAGTTTCCAAGTATTCTACTAAACTTCCTCTGATACCAACTATAAGGACCCAACCCCAGTTGTCTAGATCCGGTGTCTTATTTGATTATGTTGGCATACAAACAAGGAATAAGCATCCCAAAGGACCGAGTAGTTTAGTATTATTGGAAACAAGATACATACATAAGTTCTTCATTACAACTTGAAATGAAAAACAACATAGAAACTCCTTAGACAACTTCCATAACTACTAGGTTATTTCAACATGCCATTCATAATAAAATTATTCTTGACTTGTAAAAATGAAAAATAATAAAGGGGTGAGCTCAAACACTCAGTAAGGGTAAGAAATACAGCGGAAGATAACACAAACATTAGACATGGTGAATAATTGAAAACACATGCCTTTAGAAATAAACTTGAACATAATATGGTAGAAACATGAGCTGAGTAAATATTGCCATAACATAATCATGAGTATTCTACTAGTCGAATAACCACATGGACCATCAATATTATATTCATAATGAGGGAATGCATAATGCGGGACAACATATCCATACCGTCAAGGCCTCGTGAAAAGACCGTAAATAATCATTTTGTCAAGGCCTTGTGCCAAGACCATAGTTTGTCTCATGAGACCTACCGATGCACCGAGGAGCTATAGAGGGCCCCAAACGACACTTACTATGTCCAATTTATTCCTCATATTAATGGGGATAAACATAAACAACATACACATTAATATATTAAATGTAAATAGATTTCCCCGAACATTAATCCAAAACACTAACCATTTGAAGTAAACTGATGAATGTTTTAAAGATAGAAAATAAATACAAAAAATAATCATAAACCATTAAGTTGAATATGGTAGCTGATATTATGGAATACTAATCCCAATAATACATAAAAATCAACAAGTGTGTTGAAATAGAGGAAGATACTCTTATAAAATCTTCGAGTAATTCTTGAAATAAATACTATTTTACTTTGAAAGAAGAGTTATTTTGGAAAAATCTTTGTATAAAACCAGAAGTGAAGTAAGATATTATTTTCATAAAAAAATGAGTGATTTTATAGATATAATGGTTTCCAAAAACAGATTAGATATTTCCCTTGAAAATAGGTAAGAAATTGAGATATTCCCTTGATTCGGGTTTGTATTTTGGAAACAATTTGAAAGATCCTTTTAAAACAAGTAAATAAACATAAAATAAAGTATGATTCTGGTTTGTGTACATATATAGAACACTCACACAGAATTTATAATAATACATAAGAATTTCACTGAGGTAATTTAGACAATGAAAATAACCCGAATGTAAATGGAAGTTCGGGTGGAAAAACCCTTACCTTAAGTCCGAATGTGTTCCCCTCTTGAACTTAAGGTCCTGGAATATGAAATTATACATATAAATAAATTATTTCAGAACCTAATAGACATGTATTTAGTTTATCATAATTCTATTTAGTTCATTTATGTTATTATTTATAAGTTATTATATTGAATTCCGTCGTTCCGGAGTGTTTGTTATCTTGATTTTGATAATTGGTTCACTTGTTTTTAAGTAAAGAAGTTCATGTGGAATGGTTTTAAATATCCAGAATTGAAGTTACATATTATCTATGAACATCCATATTTGTTAATGGTCATTTCTATCATTTGGTTACATGGAATGAGGATGAATCATTAGATGACAATCACTTCGATTATTTGGCGGTATTTTGATTATTATGAACTAGTTTTGTCATATAAATTAATAATATTTACATATACTGGTTATTAAATATTAATTAGGTTTTAATACATATATTATAGTCTAGTTAAACCATCAATATGGTTTCATGACCAGTAATGAAGGAAATATTGAAGAACGAAACTTCATCGTCCATGAAGGTTATAAATTGGAACCTCGTGGATGTTGATTTCGTTTATAAAAATAAAAGGAAGGGAGTAAGAATATTGATGATGGTTCTTCCATTCACATGATATAAATCCAATATATAGATTATACTGTAGTTATCATGGTCATTTGGATAGAGGAGGTGAGAAGAGGATAACAAAAGAAGATAGATTCAAATGAAACTAAAAGAAAAAGAAAGGTGCTTTACCTCTTGAAATAACTTCCTTGAGAACCTCCTTAAGGGAAGGGATTTTGGTCTTTTGGAAATACCAAGAGCTTCCTGGTCATGGGGAATGACTAGGAAAGGGTATTGGGGTAGAAAATTGAGGATATTCAAGGCTTAGAGGAGTGAAAAGAAGAGGGAGTGGTGAGAGGTTTTTATAGTGGAGGAGAGGGTTAAATTTTGAATATTTAATTCATTATTTTATTATTTCCCTCAAGACAACCAACAGTGTTGTTTCATGTGACCCCTAATAGTAATAAGTGTATGTGAGTTAAAATAAAGTAGCCTTGAATCACTTTTGATGTCATGAATAGTGTATTTAACAGATAATTTGTATATATGGTATTTTATCGTATTTCACTATTCATAAAAAAATCTAGAATTTCAGAAAAATCCCAAAAAATTTACCCCTTCCATTTTTCAATGTTTAGAATTCAAAAATGAACTCCATTTTTCAAAATTAATTTTCTAAATATTATTAATTTAATTTTTAAACAATGTCATAGTTAATTCTAAGAATAACAATTTTAAAGCTGCAATTAGTTTTATTTCACATTGAAAATTTAATTAAGATCTCATTATCTTATTTCCTTAAGAAAATAAAATAATTTCATTATTTAATATTCATAAGGGTCATATTACTATTCATATTACTATTCATAAGGGTATGTTACTATTCACCAAAAAACCAAGTTTGTTCTATCAGACTCCAAATGACTTACTGATCACAACTCTAGATGACCTTTATTCGAAATTCCGAACACAGTAGAGGCGAAGTTGGGCCTACGGGTCATGTACGGGTTCCCCTTTAACCCTTAAAAGGGGGATTATCCATAATAAAATAAAAAGAAGGCCTTCGGGCCATTCAGAGTACAGAAGTGGAATGACGTAACGATGGACTTCGTAGTGTGTATTTCGAGGACGCCTTAGAAGAATGATGCAATTTGGGCAAGGGTAGATCGGTTAACCAAAGTGGCTCTTTTCTTGCTGATCTAGGAGACCTATATAGACGAACAGTTGTTAGAATTGTATGTTTGACAGAGGCACTTGAGAGCATGTGTTCTAGACTTCAATGGTTTGTGGGAAAGGCACTTGTCACTTGTTGAGTTTTCCTACAATAATAGTTTTCATGCTACAATTCAAATGGATCCATTTGAGGCACTCTATGGGAGACCGTGTATATCTCCACTGTGTTGGTTAGAGGTTGGGGAGTCTAAGCTGTTAGGACCAAGTCTCATGCAGGAGACGTCGGAGAAGGTTTGATTGATTCAAAAGCGCATGAAAATGGCTCAGAGTAGACAAAATTCATATGCTGATCGATGTCGTTGACCTCTTGAGTTTTTGGTGGGTGATAGTCCGTTTCTTCGGGTATCGTCAAGGTTGGGTCATCGTTGTATCTAAAAACAGGGCAAGTTGGCGCCTAGGTATGTAGGGCCATTTGAGATTGTGGAGAGGATCAGACCTGTGGCATACCGATTATGTCTTCTATAGCGGTATCATGGGATACACGATGTTTTCCATGTTTCACAACTCTGATAGTATCACCCTGATCTGTCTCATGTGATCAACATCGATGATGTCGAGCTTGAGGTTGATGTGTCCTTTGAGGAGCATCCAGTTCGTATTGTGGACCATGGTGAGAAGGTCTTACAGGGAAATTTTGTTCCTTTGGTTCATGTTCTATGGTAGCATGGAAACTTTTAGGAGGAAACTTGGGAGCGGTAATTGGATATGCGGGCCTAGTGGCACAATCTCTTTTCTTTGGGGACTCAATGATGCTCAGAAAGAGCGGCTCGAGGACAAGTCGTCATAAGGTGGAGAGGTTGTAAGATCCCAGATCTCCCTTAAGGTATGTTTTTGTTTACGTTTCAGTTTAAGTTCCTTATTTTGGTTAAATAAGTGTTTTCCCAAGTTTATGTAAATACCTGTGGGGGTTCCGGGAGTTTGGAACACGAAAGACGAAGAAAGGGGGTTTCTGGGCATGCTGCACAGTTTGCAAACGGTTAGTGAAAACCATGAAGAAATACTAGGTAATCGTGCGAGGGGGCTATTTTCAGATAGTAGAATCTGCACGGTTTGCACACGGTTTGACAAACTATGCAACCCATAAAAGTTAAGAAATTTACAAAAATTCCATTATGGGATTTTAAGTTCAACTTGGGATTTTCCTCCTCCTCTTCTCTTGTAACCCTAGGAACAAACCAAAGCTCCCAAGAGCTACCAAGGGTGATTCTACCTCAACTCAAGGTTGTTTGGAGTGTCTTCGGTTGCGAAACAAAGATCTGGGTAAGGCTAATCCCACTCTTGATTCTCTTTTTGGTTTAGGGCTTTTATATCTTCCTTCTATCCATCTAAAACTCTAAAACCCTTCTTTTTAGATGAGATTCAGGTCGAGGCTTCAAAAGGTGGTTGAATCAGGATCTAATTTCTCGATTAGGATTGCATTCATCAATGGATTAAAGGTAGGTGGTCTACAAGTTATATCCCATAGTTCATATTTAGATTTGTTCATGTAGGGTTTTATTCTTGTTCTCTTATTGATGTGTTCTTGGTTCCATTGAAAAAAATGTAGTATATTGAGTGCCTAAATGACCAAATTAACCCTCATGATCCCCATGGGATGCATAAAGGATGTCGTGACTATTTTTAGGTCCACCCATGGGGTGCGTCGACCCTTTCGAATGGGCTAACGGGAGTATAAGGTGCGAAATTGACTCATAATGATGTAGAGATTTAGAGAGTAGGTTAATTGGTTTATGTAATGAGTTATAATGGATAGTGGATAGTTGTTTCTAACGTTGTTAAAGGCTAAGGGATTGTTTGGTTGACATTTAAATAGGTTAAATGGGATTAATGGGAATATGATAAGGAATTATGTTTACACTTGAATATACTTAGTGAGATAGGCATGAGAAATGGGAAATGGGGATAAAGGAGTTAAGTGATATAAATGATGAATGTGTTAATGGATTGAGGCATAATGTTAATTTCCCATTTATTTATATTATTGTAATGTTGCAAATGATATTGGCTATGATTTGTTGGGTTGTGATTAATTATGGCGAATGATAAATAAGCATGTGTACATGGCTTGGTAGAGTGGGGTATAGACTTGAGGTTCTACGCCCACGGGTCGAGTTGGACCAAGGTTCTAGCTCCACCCCTAAATACATGGGTTAGGGAAGGGGATTAAGTTATATTCCCCTTACAGTTGCATTCCACCCGGACTGAGGCTTCGAGGTGAGGATTATGAGGTTATTATAATGTGATGCCTAGTGAGAAAAGACTCGATTTTTATTCCTGTATGCTTGAGAATATTGAACATGCCTAATCCATTGAACACATGAAAAAGGTAGATTAAACCATGGGATGCCTAAGTAGAGAACCTGGATTCAAAGGTAGTATAATTTAAAGGAACATAGTCTAGAATGACCTATTGAAATATTTACCCTTACCTTCCATTATTTATCACTTGCATACACTATTTACTTTCACTGGATATTTTGTAGACACCGTTGGTGGAGGCCTACTGAGTTATACTCACACCCTTCTTAGGCCGCCGTTGGGTACCCGGTCTGATTTCATGCTTGTAGGTCAGGACAAGGGCAAGGGTCCTATGCTAGGGAGTTGAGTTGGACATGGGACATGCATGGGTGAGGTTCCAGACCATTTTGGGAATTCTTCTATTTTTTTCTTTTGGGGTTTTGTTCACTTGGAATTGTAGCATGACATGACATATTTACTATTGTATATAGTTGTACCCAGTTTGGGAGTTGGTTATTTATGCATGTTATTAATTGTTTCTTATTTTTTCCACTATTTAAATTGTGTTATGGTGTGACTTAATCTGGTAAAGAGGGTATAGTCTCCCCACATGACCTATTAGACCCTCGCTCTGGCGTACGGGGAGGCGCCCTTGAGGTCATGTGGTGACCCGACTCGAGGCACCGATTTAGTGGATCCTGGGTCGGGGATGTTACACTGAGACAACCAATGTGGTGGCTGATGCACTCAATAGAAAGATGGTGTTCAGCCACTTGTCATGTTTGGATGATGAGATCTGGGGTAGGATCAAGGAATACATGGAGCATGGTCCTATAGCCAAGAATTTCTTGGCCCTTGTAGTGGAGGGAAAGACCAGGATATTTTGGGCAGATGATGACATTATTTATACTATAAGGAGGAGGCTATATGTCCCAAAGTGTGGGAACCTGCTGAGGGATCTTATCAAATAATGTCATGACTCGAGATGGGAAGGACATCCATGACAACATCAGACCAAGGCCTTACTAGAGGGAGAATACTATTGGATGAGGATGAAGGAAGATGTAGTCCTATGTAAAGTCTTGTCTTGTATGCCAACAAGACAAGGTGGACAATGAGTTACCCGGGGGATTATTGCAGGCATTACCCATTGTGGAGAGGCCCTGAGAGACGGTCACCATGGAATTCATTTTTGCGCTACCAAAGTCTGATGGTTATGGGAGCATCATCATGGTCATGGAAAAGTTCTCGAAGTATGCCACATTTATCCCCTCTCTATCAATTGTGACAGAATATCTCACCGCAATGCTACTCTTCATGCACATGGTGAATTATTGGGGGATACCATCGTATATCATCAGTGATCGGCATCCATGCATCATGGGTAAGTTGTGGACCGATCTCTTTGGATTGTTGGGATCCAAGCTCCACTACTCTACCAGCTTTCACCCCTAGAAGGATGGGTAGACAGAGATGGTGAATTCATTATTGGATCTCTACTTGAGGCACTTTGTGAGTTCTAACCAACATGATTAAGCTAAGTTTCTTGATGTGGCCCAATTCTCCTAAAATTTTCAAAGGAGCGAGTCGATAGGGAATAATCCATTTGAGGTAGTGACTGGAAAACAACTCGTCACTCCTCACACAACAGTACTTGGGAGAAGTACCAAGGAAGCATCCCTACCACCTACTCAATGGAAAAGGAGTGGAAAGAACAAGGAGACTTGAAAATAACCCACTTGAACAAAGTTTCCAAAAGGATGAAGAAGTGGGCTGAAAAGGGGCGAAGGGATGTGAGCTTCCAGCCTGGGGACAAGGTGATGGTGAAACTCTTACCTCAGTAGCACAAAGTATTCAGGAGGGTGCACAAGAGATTAATACGACAATACGAGGGACCATATGAAGTCGTTCACCGAGTTGGGGAGGTATCATATCGATTGGAGTTTCCTCCCAAGTTGAAGATTCATCCAATCTTCTATGTGAGCATGTTGAAGTCATATCATGAAGACATAGAGGACCTGAGCAGAGGGGTGTCCACAAGGGTGGCTACCACAGTTTTCGATTCATATGATAAGGAGGTGGATCTCATACTCGATGATAAAATAGTTCAACGACGTAGAGTGCCACAAATTAAGGAGTATCTGATCAAGTTTAAGGGTTTATCAAAGTGCAAGGCAACCTGGGAACCTATAGAAAACTTGTGGCAGTTCGCAAAGGCGATCGAGGAGTACCATCAAGACGTACGGAGGATGTTTCCAAGATAGGTATGGGAGGATGTCATGCTCCACCACATGGAGTGGAGGAATGGTGATGAGGTTATCTAGAATCCTATATAAATCACTTCATCTCTACCATGTTCTGGAATATTCCATACTTCTATAAAGTATTGTGGAACACCCCTTGGGCCTTGAAGGCTCCAGAACATTTTAGAGCTCTACAGAAGGTTGTGGATCTCTATTGGTTCTAGAATGCTCTATATATATTCTAGTAGGATATAATTCTCTAGAATCTCATGGATATGTAATATTCTAGAATGTTGTAGACATTTCCATCCAACCCTATATAAAGGTAGGGGCACCTCATTTGTAAAGACACACAGAAGTTGAGAGCAATTGATAGCTTCCATTGCAATTGTCTCTTGTGAGCTTGTCAAGCACTTCCCTTAAAATCCTTACTTACATTATGAGTGTGGAAATGATGAACTTTGATAGGCTTTGAGTGAGAAAGCTAGTTGGGTACACACACATGCATCCCACTCAATGCAGAAGTGCAGAGTAAAAAGGAAAGTAAAGTACCAACTGCTATAAATAAACCACAAAGTGCATCGACCTCTAAACAGTAAAAAGTAAAAGCTGAAGGTAAACTGAAAAGGAAAAGAGAATAACATGCACCCAACCAGAAAAGTGCCACAACCTGGCAACAGGTAAAAAAAAGTAAGCAGTTGGGAGAGTCCCACACCTGGAACCCGACTACGACCACCGCCCGCGGTCCAAGCTCCCGAACTCCTAAGCTCCACTGAAGTCACGACCAACCTATTCGTCATCTGTAAGGGCACACTAAGTGCGGGCAAAGCCCAAGTAGGGGTGAGTATAAAAATACTCAGTAGGATGCCCCGAAGGCTTGAGGGAGCAACAAAGGAGGTACTAAAGAGGTGAGCAGTAGATCGAACAGGGAATAGTAAAGGAGTACAACAGAGAGAGTGCAGTAAAGAGTACAGCTCAACCCAACAAGAGGAAGGAAGTAGACTCGTCCAAACACAAGGAGATAGAAATGCTGAGAAGATAAACTTCTCGTCGAGTCTTCGCTTCCTATAGCAGGAGAGTAGACTCGTCCAACCATGAGAAGCTAGACAAGGAAAGCACGTGGCATACCTCGCGCGTCTTCACCTATCCTGGAAGGAGAGTAACCAAAACCCAAGAAGTGGGTACTGGAACAAGGTATATGAATATCCATATGCTCAATCAAGAAACCCAAACAAGATCGTAAGGGGATCTCTGTCCCGTAGCTCAGCCCAAGAAAAGGAGTAGCCAACAGTCCCAGAAGTAATCACCATCAATGCCCAGCATCCTGCACGTCTGCCCCGAACTGCAAGTCAAGGGGCTCAAATCACCGCACCTCGATACTATCCTCTTTGGGCGGCACTGACTCTCCCACATGGTTTTATGTCGCGTCACAAGGACATGTCTTGGTGGGGAAAGTGCCCCTCATTCTTGAGAGTTTTGGGGAAATTCCAACTACACCTCGTCACTGCCCCACAGTCGAGAGTCCTTTTCAAGGTCAAAGTCATCACATCACTGACCCATACAACCAAAGGTCCCGCTCTAGTAATCACATAGATAAGCCACAGACTAGCCTAATAGAAAGTACTAGGTCTGAAAGAAGTCGTCGGGTGAACCACTGCCCAGTCTCTACTGGAGGGTAGACCTTAAGAGGTCGACAGGCGACCAACTGCCCAGCCCTGCTGGAGGGTAGACCAGGAATACGTCGACATGCAACCCACTGCCCAGTCTCTGCTGGACGGTAGACCTAGAAGAAGTTGGCAGGCGACCCACTACCCAGTCTCTGCTAGAGGGTAAACCTGGAATACATCGACAGGCGACCCACTGCCCAGTCTCTGCTAGATGGTAGACCTGGAAGAAGTCGACAGGTGACCCACTGCCCAGTCTCTACTGGAGGGTAGACCTCGAAGAATTTGACAAGTGACCCACTGCCCAGTCTCTGCTGGAGGGTAGACCTGGAATACGTAGACAGGTGACCCACTGCCCAGTCTCTGCTGGAGGGTAGACCTGGAAGACGTCAACTGGCGACCCACTGCCCAGCCCTGTTGGAGGGAAAACCCGAAGAAGACAATAAGCAACCCACTGCCCAGTCTCTACTAGAGGGTAAACTTGGAACTACTCTGGCCATCCCTACTGGAAACAACCTCCTAAGTAGAGGATCGGTGCCCGCATAAAGTATTGGTCACACCAGAATCCACAATAACCCTACTGGTCTAAATCATCGTTAACAGAAGGACCATATGCACCACAAGAGTTCAAAGGTTCTTAAAGTAGAACATGGCACAAACATGGGGCCCACACGACGTGTGACCCCAACTCATCTACAAACCAAGCGCACAAACGTTCTCAGGTAAAAACTACAACATGTACCTCCAAGCATTCCCGTATACTCCCAGAGTATACTTCATTTCCAGCCCAAGAGTGAACGCGATAACATGCCAAAGGGCGTAAACGTAAATTCCCCAACCTGCTTCCTCCACGACCCTAGAACAACCAAACACATCTCTTTAATCATTCATTTCACTCTCCCAAGAGTGAACGCGATAACATGCCAAGGGTTCTCCCTAAATACCGTAGGAAGAACCACCACTGGTACACCTTTCATGCTTCCAAATTACATGAGATCTCGAATGAGACTCCGCAAATCCAAACAGATCGTACCGTTGTAATCCTAGAGGAAAAACATGCGAGATAGATTATTTACTTTCCCCAAATGGATATCTGACGGAAAAGTTACCCAACAACGCTTTACGCCGGAACGGTGTCCCGTGGTCCTGATCCTCGGTCCTGAAAACAATCGGGCGCATCGCACCATTGCGATACCCTCATAAAAACACGTCAAATTGACTGCTCACTTGCATGGAACGGATATCCGGAGAAAAAGATGCATATTGGCATACCGCACACGAGCGGTGCTACGTGGGACATACATCCCAGTCCCGAAGCGCTACAAACGGATCGCACCGTTATGATCCTCTTGAAAAAGTACACAAGATTGACTAACCACATGTCCATAACGGACACCCGATGATAAAGATAGAAATCACTGCCAACTCCCAAAATGGACCTCATGGGGCCCGCACCACCATGAAGAATTAAAGAGGGTGGATTGTTCCATTTCAATTCCCTCGGAAAAACACCCAGAATCGACTGCTCGCATGCCCCGAACGGACGTCCGATGAAAAAGTTACAAAACGTTATTCACATCTTAAAAGATGGGCCGTGGGGCCCACGCCTCAACTCCGGTTTCAACACCTGAAACCACCCTGGAAAACTCTCTCTTGACACCAGGGTCCCAACGCCGCTAACGATGCTCAAAACGGACATCGGATGTGTCTGTGCCGTCCAAAACAAAAACCTCAGAGATATACGCTAAACCCCTTAACGTACATGTCGTGCCACCGAGCCCCTCGTCTCGGAAATTAAAAATTCCCAAGACTATATCAAAATTTCTGTCTCGATCCAAGGAATGTGTCGCCACTGATGGTAGGTGAAACTGATTTACAGTTTGAATTTTAGGGGCGTTTAATATTAAGAACCGAAACGAGGTGGGCCGGACCGGTTCGGTCGACCCACCCTCTGTCTGAACCAGCCCGCGGTTCACTGCGCGGGCCGACCCACATCGCTCGGACCGGCTCTGCCAGTCCGACTGATCCTACATGGGACCCGCAAAGTGTGGGTCCCTGTCCACTGGCCGGGATTGTGAAGACCCCGGTCTGTCGTGTCGTCGCGCCCTGGCGATGACCCCGCTGCCCAGTCCTCTTCGCTAACGCCCTCTCGACCGCGCTCCCGCTCAACTGACGCCGCCTTCCGCTCCCCGCTCGCGCCGACCACCCTGACGAGGAGCCCCGCATGCACCGACACTTCCTGCCACTCCCCTCTCGCACCGATCGCCCTGCCGAGGAGCCCCACCGCCCTGGACTGCAGAAGACCCGCCAGACCGGCCAAATCTGCCGGAAAACAGCCAAAACAACTTCTAATCTTCGCTGGACCGCTGCGGATGCCTCGGGACTCAGAATTCAAATCTGAAATATGCGTCAGATAGCTCAGAACAAGTTCTACATGATTATGGGATTCTCTCAACAAAACCAAGGCAAATAGACTCATATACATGGATTCAAAGAAGGTGCGGAAGTTTAAAACGAAAACTGCACGATCCTACCTTAATGGGCGTTGCCCGATGCTTCACGAGCGATTTTCCGGAGCCACCGCACCTTTCCGGAGAGATGGAGGAGGTTGAGGGATTGAGGGAGAGAGTTGGTTCCTCCAGGGGGAGGAAAATGGGGAAGGAGAGGGGTGGGTTGGTTTAAATAAAGAAAAAAAATTAATTAAAATTTTTATTAATTTAAAACACCCAAATCAACCCGCATCCGAAACTCTCGACGGGGTCGAGGTTAAGCCTCCCATAGGGTAAAAACCACCTCCCGAGCACAACGGTGGTCTCAGAATTTTAATCCGAGGCTCTGTCCAAAAGTTATAAAATTTAACGACCGAGGCTGCTAAATTACAAAAACGCCCCTGGGGCCATTTTCCACAGAGGGCCCGCACCCGCGAAAGTTACACCCCTACTAGGGTAAACAGCACGTTCCGGACTCAACGGTGCCCTCGGTTCTCCCATCTGAGAAACCGTTTAAGAGATACTTGAGTTAATAATTAAACGAATAAATTAATTATTTTATTTATCTATTTAATGTTCTGTCAACGGGCGAGGGGTCCCAACGTCCCGCGCCGACATGATTTATGTCGTTCCTAGGGTAAACACCCCATTTCGGACCCATCTGAACCCTCATATTTTGTATCTGAACTACCATTTAGGAGTTATCCCATTTATTTGGCGTGCCCAGTGTGAACGCACTAATAATTTAATTCCGGCCACACTGGGGCTCAGAATCGCACGCCGTCTGAAGGCGCGGCTCTGGAATAACATCAAGAAAATTCCAAAGTCTTTTATAGAAAAAAATTGGGTTCTTACAAAGGCAATATTTCTTCAGTTCTAAATAAAATTAATTATAAATTTAACATGCAATGATCTCTTTTGGGTTCTGGGATTTCTTATTTTAATATTCGGTGGAAAAATTTCACTAGTCATGATGTTTATGACTTCAAAAATTAGGGAATGATCCATCGAATCTGATAAAAACCATTATGGTTATTCTTACAAAAGACACTTTCGCTGCATCCAAAACCTTCAAGTGGTATCAAATGTGTCATGTTTTAAATTTATAATTATTTATTTCATTGTTGAACAATTATGCACAATAGTGGTTTGATCTTTCATTTCCAGATTATTCATTCTTTAATCCAAAGTTAAATTAACATGATTTCAACATTTTAATTTTCATCATTCATGATTCATAATTTCTTAAAGTCTAAGAACATATGGAGAATGATCGAAGATTCCATCAAAATGTACCAAATATTTCTGGCTAGTAGATTGGGTTACACGATGTGTAGCGAGAGTACATGTTGTGTACCCAAGTTCACTGCACCTAGATGTGTCATGGGATACATGACATGCCGAGCAGTTATTACACATAATGCATTTATTGTACGCCATATATAGACCAGGATAACCTGGTACATGTCTTGTCAGATTACACAACGTGTAGATGGCGTACACTTCGTGTAGTCTACATAGTTTGGTGAATTTTTTTTCACTAACTATGTGGTCAAATACATGGTTTCTAACCATGTAAGATCGATAGTCTGTATAAATAATGAGACTCACGGAGTGTATCCATTGTACACGGTGCGTAACTCATTAATTATCATGCTCGAAGAACATGTTGAGTCCTTTGGATAGTTATGTGGAAACACGAAAAGTGGAACACACGACATATAGCTGGAGTACACATCTTGTGGTCCCAAGTTTGAAGAACATGTTGAGTCTTTCAATGGTTTACACAGACACATGACAAGTGGAACACACAATATGTAGTAGGCTAGTACTCATTGTGTAATCTGGCTGAGATACATGTCGGAGCCCCATACATTTATCTCAGAAACACGACAAGTGAAGACCATGACGTGTAACTCAATAATACATGTTGTGTAGTCTCCGAATAAAGGAAAAAAATAAAATAAAAATAAAATAATTAATTACAACATTAAAATCTAATTACATTGTTGTAATAGATGTGTTTGACTATGTAATAAAGGTTTTAAAGTATTAATAAATTTTAAATTAATTTATTGTAATTATTTATAATTATTGGTCATGTTGATTTATTTTACATGAATGAATTTATGATGGGTATCTCTAAGAGACTTCATATGGTCATTAAAGATGAAGGTAATTAATTAATTAATATATGCACATTCATCTTAATAATAAATAACGAATTAAAGTGGATGCTAGCTAGTGTAATTTTGTATATTATTTGCATGTGTATGACTGATCATGATCTTGACCAAGACCTTTGCATGTTTTAAAATTATTTAATTTAATTTATTTCATGGTTTTTACAATTATTAATAATTAATTTAAAGTGATGGCATTTGTGTTATCCCTCCATCTTTTATTATGTAGGACCTATGTGTCCAAGATTATTTATGTAATTCCCCTTTAACCAATATTTTGGTTACCCTCACCTGCATGTTCATTATAAACATATGTAATAAAAGGAGTATCCCATGGAATATGGAGGTGTTTAAAGATAGAACTGAGATGATACCGACCCAGGTGATACACAGTTGGAAAGGTGGAATATTATAACTCATGTCAAGACCAACATAATGAGTTTCCCTGGGTCATAGGTTGATTTATTGTCTCCTCAATAAATAAACTATTAGATAAGTTCATTATCATGTCATTTATTTATTTATTTATGTCCTATGCATTATTTTTTAATGGATGCTTGACCATGATCACATATATAAATGGACTAATATGAAAAGATGAAATTTAGATAAATGGATTATGTGTAAATGTTTTATCAAAACATGATTAACCCTTTAATTAAAATCCACTTAATATTTACAATAATTGTAAAGGATAAAATATAAAATCTTTATTCATAATAAAAAAATCCTTCAAGTTCATATTAATTCATTATGCCTTCCATCATTTGAATTAAGATGAACCCATAGTTAAAGTGTTAGTTTGACCTATGTTAGGAACAATTTTAATTACCAAGAATTATTAACAAAGATAATGGGTTGAATGAACTAAATCTATATTGGTTTTAACGAACTACGTCTTTCCAATTAAAATTTGGAGGAAAGTATTGAGGAAATCCCATTTAGGATTTCTATATTGGGGAATCCATTGAACAGATCAAGGAGCTTCCCATTTTTATTTGATAAGACCACCTACCTAAATACTTTGTTGTAATATTTATGGTCTCCATATAGATTATATATATATACAAGTTGAATTTTTTTTAAAATGAAGGAAGACATAGAGTTTAGGGTGGATGAAAACGGTGAATACCAAGGGCATCACCCCTAACAAAATTACTACAATCCTCATATAAAATTAAAATTATTATCATGTATCATATAATTTATAATCAAGAAATGTACTAATAATCTACTCTTTTATAATTTTAAAATAATGAAAAGTTCATCATCTGCATTATCCTTATGATCAATATTGGAGAAAGACCATATTCTTACTGGAAGTAACTTATATGAATGAACCAAACACCTACAGGTTGTTTTGTGCCATGAATGGAAATATTATGTGCTAGAATCCTCACCACCTGATCCACCTACAAAGGAGGTGAGTGATGAATAGTTCTATTTCTATGATAAACACTTGATTAATACGATCGACATTCATTGTTTAATGCTTTCATCCATGTCTAGTGAACTCATGAAGCCTCATGAAGACATGGATGCATATATAATGCTCAAACATCTCTGTGGTCTATATCAAAAGAGAGATATACAATAATGGTTTGAGATATCCAATGCGCTCTTTTAGAGTAATCTTAGAGAAGGTGCGCCAGGTAGGCCTTAGTTAGTCAAACTCAATGGCAACATTGAGCACCTAAAGGTTATAGGGTTTAAATTTCCTGGAGAACTATGCACTGATCTCATACTTGAATCACTTCCTTTAAGCTTCTTCAGCTTGTTGTTAATTTCAATATGAAAAACATAGAGAAATATCTTCCATATCTTCTCACACTACTTCACCAAGTTGATAATGAGATGAAGAGTGATAAGACTTCTGTCCTTATGGTGAATAAAACTAAAGGACATGTAAATAGATCTAAGTCCAAATATTATTTTCAATTCCCTTCCAAGAATATAAGGATTAAGAGAAAAACAAGGGAACGCAATGTTTTCTATTTTTTAGGTGGAAAGAAGGGCTATTGGAAGAAAAACTACACCCAATCAAAGAAGCAAGGGGAAACTTCAAGCGTGTTTGTTATCAAGTGAAAATTATTTGTTTCTAAAAATTGGGTATCTAATAAAGTATGTGGTGCTCACATATTTATTCAAATATAAGAGTCAAGTAGATTCAGGAAGTTTGATCGAGAAGAGGTAGATCTATGAGAAACCAATGAATCCAGAATTTCTGTTATGCCTATCGGGGACTACCACCTCACATTGCTGATGAGAATAATCTTTGTTTTAAAATATTGTTATTATATTACATATGTCACCAAAAACATTATTTTTGTATCCATACTTGATAAAAATGGATTTATTTTCAAATTTGGGAATAAATGTTACTTATTTTATAAGGATGACAATTTTTATGGTATGACACATTTAAATAATGTTCTTTATGTGTTGAATTAAATGAACCAAGTAATGACAGTTTATAATGAAACTAGTTCACATTACTCATACCACAACCAAATAAGGTATCCTTGTATAGGTCATGTAAACAAAAATCATTTGACTAAATTACACCAAGATAGATATTTAGATACTTTTAAACTAAAACCACTTGGTGTATGTTACGCATGTTTATAAGGAAAATGTCCACATCCCAATTTAGTGGGAAAGGTGATAGGGCCAAAGAGCTTCTTGAATTAGTTCATACCAATGTGTGTGGATCATTTCTAGTTGAAGAAAGGGGCAGGTACTCATACTTCATAACTTTTGATGATGATTTAAGTACATATGGATATATCTACTTAATGAGGTGTAAGTCAAATTCATTTGACAGATTCAATGAATGCAAGGATGAAGTAGAAAATTATCTTGGTAAGAAGATTAATAAACCCTGTTTAGACCATGGTGGAGAATATCTGTCACAAACCAACCCAGGTCAACCCCAAACCGGTCACCCGAGCCGATCCGCGGCAAGGCCCGAGAGGCATTCTCGATCCTCCCGGGCTGGCGAAAAGCACTAGGGAATCAACAAAGAATGAATGATAATGATTTTTCCCAAATATAGTAAATAAAGTAGCATAAAAAATTAGAACAACACAAAGTAAATAAACGACACAAAAAAAGAAAGAACAACCAACAACACTCTCTAACCTGCCCATGACTAGAACTCCTCATGACCCTGAGAGTCTCTCTCCAAACCATAACCAACACTCACCCACAACAAATAAGCTCAAGTCAAACATGCAATAGAAAATAAAAACAATAAAACACTATAGGTGTGAGTATTAAAACTCAGTAAGTGTTCCCAGCAATCTATTCCCAAAGCACTACCATGAAATAAAGAATTTTACTAATTTTAGGTTTGAACTATATTATATAAAATATGATTTTTCACCCACACTATCATTTCTAAAGCAAGTAATAGTACATTTCCCTTTTAAATTTAAAATCAAGTTTAAGGTTTTAAGGGTAAAGATGCATTACATTTTAAAAATATTTCTGAGAACAATTTAAAATCCAAAATTTTGTTGTTAAATAAGAGGAGAACCATACGCACACACAACACACGATAAGGGAAATGGAAAAGTGGCACGTGGGGGGCCAACAATCAAACTAAGCACCTCAATCGTCCGCCACATACAAATAAATACTAAAGAAAACATGGGCCAAACCTAGGAGTTCATGAACAATACAAACCTTACTATATGTGTGACTCATCCTGAAGGCATGTCCTACTAAATGAAGTCATAATGCCCAAACGCTCGGTGTTTCCCTACCTGGCCTAACTGAGGGGCCCAATCCCCTAGCAGAGCAATGTTTGTACTAAGGGTCACTAGCCAGTGCAAAATCTAAACTAGTGCAATAATCGTTCTCATAAGATTCACTTACTATGCTAGGTTCCCATGATGAGTAATAAATGAACAGAGGGGTGAGTCAACAATGTCAATCAAGCAACCAATCACTATGCATGAACATCACACACAACAACTCACACAAACAACGTACATAGGAAGATCACCCTTAAGTCACCCCAAAGAGAGTTTTTCAAAATAATTTATTTTATAAAAGTGCCAAACATGCCTTAACCAACCACTCAACACCAACCTTTATTTAGAAGAACCAACACATGCCAACTCACTTCCAAAGAATCAAAGAAACACCACTTTAAATCTCAAAACCATTTGAAACCCCATTTAAGAAATCCATTTTAGAAACCGAAACATGTTTGCAACCCAAGCCATTCTTTAAAAAAAGAACAATTCACTTACAAAGGCCAACCATGAAATTTTATAAATACTTGGTATGCACATTTAATAGGAAACAATTTTAGATAATTCAAGCACAAGAGGGAACTACTATCTTTCACAACAAACATTATTTATAAAACTAATTACTTTATATTATTTACCATTTATTTAAAACAATGAAATTCTAAGAAATTAATAAATTCCAAATATAATGGTAAGTGCAGTGGGGGACCTACCTCAACTTGAGTCTATTTGTCGATGACCACTCGAACCAACCCTTGGCATATACATGCACATGCATTTATAGATATATATATACACCCCTAGCTTCATTGAACATACCCCCCGTGTCATGAGGGAATATGAACAAAGATGGAATATATATATATATATTCCTTACCCTATGCATGTACATGTAGGAATCCTCGACACCCGCAGCCCAAAACCATTGCAGCGAGATCTAACACACTACACATATAATTTAATAAAACAATTAAACACTTAAACAATCTATAAAATAATTCAAAATAACACGTCAAGGGTTTTCAACAATAATACACTCATTTTCAAGTAGGAAAAGTCACTTTACACCAAATGTACATCCAATCGACATTAAAACATACTTTCCATATATTAAAATATTTTACAATACATATTGAGAAATGCACAACAAGGCACACACACATAAATACCCCCATTTTCTTACTCAAACCCACTTTTGAAAACAAACCCACACCAAAACAATATCCAACCATGTTTCACAACCTTTATAATATTTAATAAACCACTTAAAAATATTTTGAAACAAATCCAAACAATATCACAAGACTTTGAACACAAAATCCCACCCAAAATCTCCTTCTATGTCCAAACACACACCACTTACATGTCAAAATAGAATTCCCAGACCTTGCCCAACATAATAAATCAACAACATAGTTTAGAAAACACTACGAATGGCTCAACACAAGTTTTCATAAAATCAAAACATTCATATCACATAGACACGTTACTAAACACTTCAAAAGCATATTAAACATCAAGTAAAACTACATTCACACTAAGAAAACTAATCAAATAACATAATAAATTGATTAAACATGCAAATTCATTCATCAAACAATAAATATACAAGGTACCACCTACCTTGATCTAGGAAACCTCGCGAGCTTGGCGCGAAACTTCCGCCACATGACCGTCGCACCTCAATGGACCTAAAGCAAAAAAAATTTAATAAATTGAACCCCAAAAAAATGAAACCGATCCAACTCAACATTAAACCCTAACCCGATAAAATATCAAAGGAATAAATTAACCAGAAAAAGAAAAACGCACCTGCGGTGGGGGTGCAGAAAGCTAACCGAGCACAATAGAGAGGTGCCGGAGGTGTGCCACATGCTAGGGAGGTTATTGAAGGATTCAGATGTGAAAAAGGGGCACGACCAAGGGAGGGTGAAACCAAGGGAGGGTATGGCGCGACTTGGGTTCTCCGGGTGGTTCGGCCGAGAGGGAGGCGGTGCGAGGAAGGGTGAGCACGCGGGTGAGGAGGCCGAAGAGGCAGCACCAGACAGGAGCAGGAGGGGTAGGTTGATGCCAGACAGGAGCAAGAGAAAGCATACAATGTGCTAGGATTGTAGGGGGAGAGAGGGGAGAGAGGGGAGAGAAATAGAGGAGATAAAAACAAAATAAAAAAAGAAAAAGAGAGAGAAATGGAGGGGAAAAAAGATGAGAAAATAAAATAAAAATAAAATAAAATAAAAATAAAATAATAACATGAAATTCTAATTAATAATAAAAAAAATTAATACTAATAATGAAACTAAAAACAATAAAACCAAAATAATAAAATGACCAAATTAAAGTATCAACTGAAATAATAATAATAATAATAATAATAACATAATTGAAACATTAACTCAAATAATTGTAACGTCCCGACCCCGGGTGCCACGCAACGGGTGCCCCGAGCCCGGTTCGCCACGTGACCTCAAGCGCATTTCCCCAAACACCAGAGGCTGCTGACTAGAAGCGAGGGCCCAAGTCTGATAGTGGGGAAACTATGCCCTCATTTGTCAAAGTGTAGCGCAACGGACTACTAAAATAAACATACAACAACAGCAGAAGCAGTAAACATACACAAATGAAATAACTACAGCAGTGGATATAACCAACAGTATATAAGTGATGATGCTACATGATTCAAGTTCTAAGAAAACAGCTAGAACATGTTATACATCATTGTGATACAACCAAAAGCAAAGTACAGCAAAACAAGTAAACAGCTGGATGCGGCATCGCGAGCCTAGGCTCGGTCCCATGCCCTCCTACTCCTCAGCAACAGTCCCCTATCTACACCTACAGCAACGTAATCTGTTTGGGCCGAAAAGCGTGACCCAAACAGGGTGTGAGAAATATATCTCAGTAGGCACCCACTAAAGGCCCGTGCTCAACTGTGTGTAAAACATGCAACAAGTGTGCAGTAGTAAAATGAAATAACTAAGCAGTACTCAAAAGTAACTAACTTAACAGTTAAATTTCCATTTCATTATTCACTTAAATTATTTAATTTAGTATCGTTCTGTGCTCAACAGCACCACGCCCTCAGGCCAACCAGTATCTCACCCTCATGATAATATAGTGAACCACGCCCTCAGGCTATACAGAATCTCTCCCTCAGGCATTGTAATAGAATTATCGCCCTCAGGCATAGGAAGTGTCGCCCTCAGGCACAGAAGTCAAGCCCTCAGGCACGAAAGGTTTCCCTCAGGTGGAATAATGACACCCCTCGGGCTAAAACAGTCACGCCCTCAGGCTAATATAGTCACTCCCTCAGGCTAAACAGGTAACCGGGCCATGACCAACATATCAAAATGCAGTAAACAAGCAATTCCTCTCAAGATAATTCTACAATTACTACATTTAAGGCATACCCTCGGGTATCCTGGCCAAACGGCTAAACAGAGGAACACACCCCTCGGGATGGTCCTGGATCCAAGAAACGATCCCAAACAACATTTTATTATCACAATTTAAACACCTATGCAATTCTAGGCATTAAATATAGCAATGGCCTCAGCCACACGACACCCCAACATGGGTTCATGGCACGAAAACGCACAAAAACGCATGACAGTTGGAAAATAAACACCAAGACACCTACCTTATGTGCCAACGAACACTATACCCGAACGCCGGCTCTAGAAACCTCCAAGAACGGCGTAGTTATGACGAAGAACAAAACCCATTCAAACGTAAATAACTTACGTTGGGAGAATAATTGGCAAGAACGGTACCAGGAGGAGGAAGGGCTTACCCGTGCGGTTCCAACGAGATCGTCCGAAGCTGAATCGGATTCCAGATGAACTCTCGGCGGATCTTCAAAGGTTCGGCCTCCTCCTTTGGCTCCAAAATGGCTCAAACGCCTCCTCTGCCAAATGAGGAGGCTACTGCCTGTTTTAAGCCAAAAAACAAAGTACACGGCGTGTACTTCTGAGTACACAGCGTGTACTTATTTCATTTAACTATTCATTTGGCGGCACCGGAACTGTTCACATGCCGACAAGAGTACACGGCATGTACTCCCGAGTATACAGCGTGTACTGCAGCCCAGCTGGCGGAGACTCCACCGCCTTACTTTTTAACCTACCGACTGACTACACGGCGTGTAAAGGACCACTACAAGGCGTGTAGTCGGTTCCTACACCCTTTGTCGCCGGCGAGGCTACACGCCCTGTGTACTTATCCCAAATGGACTGTTTTAATCCGAAAAAACAAAGTACGCGGCGTGTAATTATGAGTACACAGCGTGTACTTATTTCATTTAACTGTTCATTTGGCGGCACCGACACTGTTCACCTGCCGACAAGAGTACACAACATGTACTCCCGAGTACACGGCATGTACTGCCGCCCAGCTGGCGGTGACTCCACCGCCTTACTTTTTAACCTTCCGACTGACTACATGGCATGTAAAGGACCACTACAGAGCGTGTAGTCAGTTCCTACACCCTTTGTCGCCGACGAGGCTACACACCCTGTGTACTTATCCCAACACGGCCAAAAGTACACGGCGTGTGGATAAAGTAAACGGCGTGTAGTTTCAAAATTTAGGATTTCCCATTTTTTTCCACATTTTCTCAAAATCACTTAAGGAAAAGGAAAAGAAGAAGCCCGTACCTCTAAAACAAGAACCGGGTTCTTACAAACTTCCCCCATTATAGAAATTCGTCCCCGAATTGCCCTTCCAAGGGTGGCAAAGAATAAGCTCAGAACAGCTCTGGCCACTGAGCACGTACATCGGCCTCCCTCTCCCAAGTCTCGTCCTGCACTCGGCCATGCTGCCATAGCACCCGTACGAGAGGAACTGACCGGCCTCGGAGAACCTCCGTGCTCCTATCAACGTTGTGGATCAGATGCTCCTCAAAGGACGCATCATGCTGAAGCTCAACCTCCTCAGGCTGAAAGGCGTGAGACGGGTCTGAATGGTAGCGACGCAACTGAGACACGTGGAAGACGTCGTGCATGGCTTGGTACCGCTGCGGTAACTGCAACCGATAGGCAACCAGCCTGACTCTCTTCAGAATCTCAAATGGTCCCACATACCTCGGCGAAAGCTTACCCTGTCTCCTAATCCGTTTGTGTCCCAGCCTCGGCGAAACACGCAAGAAAACCTGATCCCCGACCATGAACTCCAAAGGTCGTATGCGGTGATCAGCATAAGACTTCTGACGAGACTGTGCAGTAGCCATCCGCTTCCGAATCAACTGGACCTGCTCAGATGTCTCCTGCACGAGCTGTGGCCCCAGTAAAGCTGTATCACCTGCCTCTAACCAGCACAAAGGCGATCGGCATGGCCTACCATATAAATCCTCGTATGGTGCCATCTCAATAGTTTCCTGAAAACTATTGTTATAGGAAAACTTGACTAAGGGTATATGCTTCTCCCAAGAGCCCCCAAATTCTAGGACGCATGCGCGCAGCATGTCCTCTAGCACCTGTATTGTCCGCTCTGACTGGCCATCTGTCTGAGGGTGGTATGCTGTGCTCAAAAGCACCTGTGTACCCAACGCCCTATGAAAACTCTGCCAGAAACGAGACGTGAAGCGGGCGTCCCTATCTGAAACGATAGAACAAGGGACCCCATGAAGACGTACGATCTCTCGGATATACAGCCTTTCGAGCTCGTTCACACCAAAGGTCTCCTTGATTGGCAAGAAGTGAGCTACCTTCGTAAGTCTGTCCACAACAACCCACACGGCGTCATTGCCACAAGGTGACCTCGGCAAACCCGTCACGAAATCCATCGCGACATTATCCCATTTCCACTCTGGAATGGGTAACTGCTGTAACAGCCCAGCTAGTCTCTGATGCTCTGCCTTCACCTGCTGACAGGTGGAACACCTCGTAACAAAACCAGTTATCTCTCTCTTCATACCCAGCCACCAGTACTGACATCTCAAGTCTCGGTACATCTTTGTAACCCCGGGATGAACTGCCCAAGCTAAAGCATGAAACTCCCTCATCAGCTCCTCGCATATATCCCCTGGAACCCATACACGTCCATGGAAACGCAAAACCTCGTCATTGCCTATCGTCCAACCGGAAGGAGGGTCCTCACTTGCCACCGACTCCCATAGAACTAGGCCTTCTGAAACCGATAGCTGCCTCATCCTCACTTTGTCCAAGAGGGTAGAAGTCACAACTAACGAGGAAAGATAAGTCTGTCCATAACTTCCATGCACCTCCAGATGCATCTCAGAGAACAAGGCCATAAGATGCCATTCACCATTGGCCTCCTACACTTCCTGTATCTGAGTCTTTCTGCTCAGTGCATCGTCTACTGCATTACCTTTAGCAGGTGTATAGGCAAGCTCAAAATCGAAGGAATGTAGGTACTCGACCCACCTTCTCTGCCTCAGATTTAGGTCATGCTGAGTAAAGATATACTTGAGGCTTTTGTGGTCAGTGAAAACTAAAAAATTCTCTCCCAACAGGTAATGTCTCCAACAGCGCAACACATGCACAACTGCAGCCAACTCGAGGTCGTGCATCGGGTAATTCCTCTCATGTGGCCTCAACTGCCGAGACCCGTACGCCACAACTCGGTCGCCCTGCATCAAAACGGCTCCCAGCCCAATCCATGATGCATCACAGTAAACTGTATAGATCTTCCCCTGCTCTGGGAGTATCAGGATCAGTGCTGATGTCAGCCTTCCATTCATGTCCTGAAAAGCTGTCTCACAAGCTTCTGACCAAACGAACTTCACACCCTTCTTACTCAGACCTGTCAATGGTGCTTCTAAGCGGGATAAGTCATGTATGAAGTGTCTGTAGTAACCATCCAGCCCTAAGAAACTCCGTATCTCAAACATTTTCTTGGGATACTCCCAGGAAACTACTGCTCTCACCTTCTCTGGGTCCACTGCAACTCCTGCCTCTGAGATGATATGACCCAGGAAGTGAATCTGGTCCATCCAAAAGTGTCACTTCGAGAGATTAGCATATAGGCGATGCCCTCTCAGTGTACTCAATACGATCTCAAGATGGGTGGCATGGTCGTGTCGAGTGTGAGAGTACACCAAGATGTCTTCCACGAATACTACCACAAATGAATCAAGATACGGATGGAACACACGATTCATCAGAGCCATGAAAACTGTTGGCATGTTCGTGAGTCCAAACGGCATAACCGTATACTCATATAGACCATACCTGCTCCTGAAAGCTGTGAGAGGTATATCAGATGGTCTAACGCGCAGCTGATGATATCTGGATCTCAAGTCAATCTTCGAGAACACTCGTGCTCCACGAAGCTGATCAAACAGATCATCTATCCTCGACAAGGGATATCGGTTCCTAACCATCAACTGGTTCAGCTTTCGATAATCCACACAAAGCCTAAGGGTACCATCCGCCTTTTTCACAAAGAGGACCGGAGAACCCCAAGGAGAAGTACTGGGTCAGATAAAACCCTTTGCCTGTAGCTCCTCTAACTGCCTCTTGATCTCCTGAAACTTAGGCGTGGCCATCCTATAAGGAGGAATGGACACCGGTGCTGCTCCTGGAACAAGCTCGATAGAGAAATCCACCTCATGCACTGGAGGTAGACCTGAAAAGTCGTCCGGGAAGACATCCCTGAAACGATCGACAACTGGAGGGAAATCCATCTGACAAGTCCCCTGGTCATCCAGATATAAGCTCGCAATCTGGGCTGTGACTCCACCTCGCCCATGATGCTCTGGTACAGCTCGACTCGCCTGAACATCCCACTTGCCCTTGTATAGAAACTCCCCACCCTCTGGTGACGTGAAACGCACCCTGCGACGATAGCAGTCTACAAAGGCTCGAAAGGGAACCAACCAGTCCATCCCGAGAATGACGTCATAGCTCGTCATCTCCAGGACATAGAGGTCCCAAAGTAAGTGAAACCCACCAACCTCAAGGTGGAACTCCTTGCACTGACGCACACCAACTGTCCTAGTCCCCAATGGAGTGTCTAGCGTCAAGATATCAGAAGAAGTAGAAACACCGAGCCCAAGGCTCTCCACAGCGGGTACAGATATAAAACTATGTGTAGCACCGTATCAAAAAGTACTGAAGACAAGACAGAAGCTACTAGAATAGTACCTCTAACTGTCGAAGGTCCGGGATCCTGCTCCTGCTGGGTCTGTTGCACTGTATATGCCTAACCAGTGTCGTGGCCCTGCGACACAGCCTGGCTACCCTGAGCTGTCCCACCCTATTGCCTCTGAGATCCTGGTGTCTGGCTACCACGGCCACGACCACCATCTCTGCCTGCACACCCTGACATATTCCAGTTCCCCAACTGGTAAGAATCCATTGGTCCTGCTCCCGCACGTAGATTCTACACAGAACCCCTCTCACTAGCCACTGGTGGATACGCCCTGCAAAATCACTGCAGATGACCCATCTTGCCGCAAGCTCGACACTCCACTGGGTCTTGTGGACACTAAGGTCTCTTTTTCCCCTATCTACCACACTGGTAGCACCTGATCGGGCCACCTGAAGATGCTGTCTGGCTGGTACTGCCGCCCTGAGAGAAGTCCATCTGTCTCTTCCTCTTGCCAGCAGAAATAGTACCAGTAACTGGTGCTGAACCACCTTGGCCCACACCACCAGATTCTCGTAGGTTCCTCTCTGTGATTAACGCCTGATTCAAAATCTCTTGTACAGTAGGCAACCTGAAAACATTCACCAGCGCTCGGATGTCATACCGAAGACCATCCTCAAAACGTCTGGCTCTCAGCGTCTCATCACCCACCAGCACAGGTGCAAAGCGCTAAAGCTCTGTAAAATGAGCAGAGTAGTCCATCACCGACATAGCGCCCTGCTGCAGATTCATGAACTCTCGAGATCTATCTGCTCTCAGTGTCTCGGGAAAGAAGAATTCAAAAAAGACTATCTGAAAATCCTCCCACTCCATGTCCCTGTGATGCTATGACTGGGTGGTAACATCCCACCACCTCTTGGAGGAATCACGCAGCATGTAAGTCGCGAGCTTGACCCTCCGCCCTGGAGGCGTCTCTAGATGCTCAAAAATAGTCTGCATCGATCCTAGCCAAGACTCTGCAGCCTGTGGTCTTCCATCCCCTGAAAACGTAGGTGGACGCTGCTGCTGAAAGATACGCGTCAGCTCGGCCATAGATGTGGAAGCCTGCGGTGCTCCCTGAAAGGTCTGCATGAACCGAAATAAGCCTTCACAGAACTGCGCCTCCGCGCCCGTGTCCGGTATAACAGCTGGTGCCGCATCTGGCTCTGCTGGTGGGTCAAATGGTAGCCCATGGCCCACCATCTCCGGAGTGTAATCGTCGCCGCTCTCTTGGCGAACAACTCACGGTCGTCTAGGCGGCATGACACTACAAGGTCAAAAGCACGCCTCAGATTCAAGATTTATTAATATTGAAATGAAGGAACCACAAAGGAACAAGAGAAGGAAGGCGTTTCAAAATTTGCAAAACAAGCCTACACGGCGTGTACAATGACTACACGACGTGTACTTGACTTCCTTTCCCCTGCCCGGGTCCTTCTACATGGCTAAGCCACACGGCTTCCGTTCAACAAAACTACACGGAGTGTATAATATCTACACGGCGTGTGAGGTGTTATTTTCCAACTGCTCGTGTCATCTGTGACACGGCCAACTACTCGGATTTACTCTACACGGCATGTTACACCATCACACGGCGTGTACACCACCTCGTTTCCCAGCCACACGACTAACTCCACACGGTCTGTCCTCGGACAAACCTACACGGCGTGTCCCAAAAGTACACGGCGTGTTAAGGGAGAGGTGACACTGGCCCGTGTTGTTAGTTACACGGCCGAGTCCCCAGGTCACACTACATGGCGTGTTCATTACTGACACGACGTGTTCTGTCAAGGAGTTCGCCGACCGGCATTGTTAGTTACACGGTCGGACTCTGGGTCAACACTACACGGCGTGTACTAAATCTACATGGTGTGTTTTACCCAAGCCCTTCCCTACCCCGTGTCACCTCCCACACGGTTTGTGACACGGGAAGAGACTACATGGCGTGTATTCAAGGTACACGACGTGTATTCAAAAAGTTCATTCTTCTTCCTGAATAGAAGAACATACACGGCGTGTATAAAAATACTACAGGGCGTGTATACTGGGATTCCAGACAGTATGCCTCAAAAACTTCTCCAGGACCCAGAAAACACTGAAAAACAACACCTAAGTGTCAAATTCCGACCCGTGGGGGCCCATACTCCCCACGAATCAAAGTTTGAAATCTTATTTGTGTTATAACCAAAAACAGTCAATGATCCACCAAATTCCGGTCAATGGGGGCCCATACTCCCCAAAAACCAAAGTTTGGCGTCCATTCTATAAACAAGCTCAAACAATAATACCATATCACAAGGCAGGTATTTATCAAGCAGATATCACAACAACATGCTTTACTAGCACAACAACTATCACAACAACATGAAAATTCTAATGCACCTACATGGCATGGAAACTATGCATGGCATGTGATATCTAGCATGTGCCTATATGATGCATGAGACGGCATACCCTAATCTCATCGGATTTCAACTAAATAGAACCCACAGATAAAATATAAACAGCACAATCCAAGTGCATCACCCAAGGTGAAAAAATATCAACCGTAAAATTGCAAATCAAATAATGTAAAATACGAGGTAGACTGGCTTTTCCCTGTACACGGGTTAGCTATGCCCGGGCACAACTTATTACCAACTACCGTTCTGTCCTATCCCTGACTACGTCTCCAAACAGTAAGTCAAAGAAAAGAAACTCCTTTGATACCACTTTGTAACGTCCCGACCCCGGGTGCCACGCAACGGGTGCCCCGAGCCCGGTTCGCCACGTGACCTCAAGCGCATTTCCCTAAACACCAGAGGCTGCCAACTAGCAGTGAGGGCCCAGGTCTGATAGTGGGGAAACTATGCCCTCATTTGTCAAAGTGTAGCGTAGAGGAATACCAAAATAAACATACAACAACAGCGGAAGCAGTAAACATACACAACTGAAATAACTACAGTAGTGGATATAATGAACAGTATATAAGTGATGATGCTACATGATTCAAGTTCTAAGAAAACAGCCAGAACATGTTATACATAACTGTGATACAACCAAAAGCAAAGTACAGCAAAACAAGTAAACAGCTGGCCGCGGCATCGCGAGCCTAGGCTCGGTCCCATGCCCTCCTACTCCTCAGCAACAGTCAAGTACCTGTATAGGGACTCTTGCCCCTATTTACACCTACAGAAATGTAATCTGTTTGGGCCGAAATGCGTGACCCAAATAGGGTGTGAGAAATATATCTCAGTAGGCACCCACCAAAGGCCCGTGCTCAACTGCGTGTAAAACATGCAACGAGTGTGCAGTAGTAAAATGCAATAACTAAGCAGTACTCAAAAGTAACTAACTTAACAGTTAAATTTCCATTTCATTATTCACTTAAATTATTTAATTTAGTATCGTTCTGTTCTCAACAGCACCACACCCTCAGGCCAACCAGTATCTCTCCCTCAGGATAATATAGTGAACCACTCCCTCAGGCTATACAGAATCTCACCCTCAGGAATTGTAATAGAATTCTCGCCCTCAGGCATAGGAAGTGTTTCCCTCAGGCACAGAATTCAAGACCTCAGGCACGAAAGGTTACCCTCAGGCAGAATAACGACAACCCTCGGGCTAAAACAGTCACACCCTCAGGATAATATAGTCACGCCCTCAGGCTAAACAGGTAACCAGGCCATGCCCAACATATCAAAATGTAGTAAACAAGCAATTCCTGTCAAGGTAATTCTACAATTACTACATTTAAGGCATACCCTCGGGTATCCTGGCCAAACGGCTAAACAGAGGAACACACCCCTCGGGATGGTCCTAGATCCAAGAAACGATCCCAAACAGCATTTTATTATCACAATTTAATCACCTATGCAATTCTAGGCATTAAATATAGCAACGGCCTCAGCCACACGACACCCCAACATGGGTTCGTGGCACGAAAACGCACAAAAACGCATGAAAGTTGGAAAATAAACACCAAGCCACCTACCTTATGTGCCAACGAACACTATACCTGAACGCCGGCTCCAGAAACCTCCAAGAATGGCGTAGATCTGATGAAGAACAAAACCCATTAAAACGTAAATAACTTACATTGGGAGAAGAATTGGCAAGAACGGTACCAGGAGGAGGAAGGGATTACCCGTGCGGTTCCAACGAGATCGTCCGAAGCCGAATCGGATTCCAGACGAACTCCCGGTGGATCTTCAAAGGTCCGACCTCCTCCTTTGGCTCCAAAATGGATCAAATGCCTCCTATGCCAAATGAGGAGGCTACTGCCTGTTTTAAGCCAAAAAACAAAGTACACGGCGTGTACTTCTGAGTACACGGCGTGTACTTATTTCATTTAACTGTTCATTTGGCGGCACCGACACTGTTCACCTGCCGACAAGAGTACACAACATGTACTCCCGAGTACACGATGTGTACTGCCGCCCAGCTGGCGGCGACTCCACCGCCTTACTTTTTAACCTGCCGACTGACTACACGGTGTGTAAAGGACCACTACACGACGTGTAGTCGGTTCCTACACCCTTTGTCGCCGGTGAGGCTACACGCCCTGTGTACTTATACCAACACGGCCAAAAGTACACGGCGTGTGGAAAAAGTACACAGCGTGTAGTTTCAAAATTTAGGATTTCCCATTTTTTTTCACATTTTCTCAAAATCACTTAAGGAAAAGGAAAAGAAGAAGCTCGTACCTCTAAAACAAGAACCAGGTTCTTACAATAATAATAATATGAATAATAAAAATAAATAATAAAACCAGTCACAAAAATAATTACATTACTTATTGAGTCTGAACACCGTGCACGGACGTGTGCATGGTCGCAGTATAGTCACGCACCCGTATAGGATCCCAAATTTCTTTTAAAATAGAACAAGTTCAAAATGCATCTCAAAAGTGAGACCCAAAATAGTTAAATTAAAATAAAGCATCGGTCAGGGTGTGACAATATCTTTATCAAGACTTCAATGATTATTTATGGGAGTTTGATATTTTATCCCAAATTACTTCTCCTTATACACCATAATGGAATGATGTAAGAGAAAGGAGGAAATATACCTTATTAGATATGGTGATATAAATAACGAGTCATGCAAGTCTTCCATTATCCTTTTGGGGATATAAGTTACAAACCATAACATGCATACCAAACCAAATGAAAACTAAAGTGGAAGATGGTATTCCATACCAATTATGGAGTGGGAAGAAACTCATGTTGTTGTAATTACATGTGTGGGGGTGTGAAGCATTTCTTAAGACCTTTTTAGGTAATAAAATTTCACCCCAAGGCACAAAGTGTATCTTTATTGGATATCCTAAGGAAATAAGGGAATACTACCTATAAAAACATTTAGATAAAAAATTTGTGGTTGATATACATACCACATTACTTGAGAATGATCATATTTATAAAAGTGATAGTGGGAGCATCTATCCTTACGATATAAAAGATTTGGCACATGAACAAATTCCATAAATCCATATATAAGAAGAAGTTTTAGATCCACAAGCACTGCATAAGAGTACAAGAAAGTTTAAAGAACCAGAATGGTAGGTTTTTCTAGTCACTGAGGATAGTGACTCATTATTAGTTGATAATAATGATTTTGTAACCTACATGGAAGCAGTAAGTGGAACAAATGTTATCAAGTGGAAAGAAGCTATGAATTATGAAATGTATTCCATGTACCAAAATTGTGTTTTGATTTTGTTCGATCCTCCAGTGGATGTAAATCCTTTTGGTTGAAAATGAGTATTCAAGAAGAAACTGAACATCAATGGACAAGTCAATACTTATAAGGCACGACTGGTTGAAAAGGGGTTCAAACAATGTCAAGGCATAGATTATGATGAAACCTTTGCATTAGTTTCTATGCTGAAATCCATCATAATTCTACTTTCCATTGTGGCTTACCATGAATATGAGATTTGGAAAATGGATGTCAAAACAACTTTCCTTAATAAGAACCTATAAGAATATGTTTATACGACACAACCTGAATGGTTTGTGACTCCAAAGTATTCCAATAAGGTATGAAAATTATAAAGATCCATTTATGGATTAAATCAAACACCCATGTCATAATATATTTGATTTGATGAAATCAGAAAAGAATTTGGTTTCATAAAGAATGAATGTGACCCTTGTGTATATTAGTGGTTTAGTGGGAGTAGGATCATTTTCTAATATTATATGTTGATGATATACTACTTATTGGAAATGAAATACAATTCTTGTAGACCGTTAAAGCTTGGTTGAATAAATGCTTCTCTATGAAGGACTTAGGAAAAGTAGAATATATTCTTGGGTCAAGATCCATTATTATAGATACAAGTGGTTGATCAGTCTAAGTTATGGTACATATATTGATAATCTATTGAATAGATTCAATATGGAACAATCCAAGAGGGGATAGTTTCCAATGTCACATGAAATTCATCTTTCTAGGAAAATGTGTCCTTAAACACATCAATAAATGAAAAGTATGACAAGGATTCCATATGCATCGATGATTGGGTCAATCATAATTACTAGAAAATTGATCTATAGCCACCGACCTATAGCTACAGTTTAATAGGTCTGTGGTTATAGTGTAAGAATTAGCTATATTTAAATAAAAAATGAGGTTATATGTTGTCTAAATCCACAAGAAAATAACACCATAGAAATAGGGTCCTTAATTTTCTACCCCCACACGACACTCCTCTCCTACCCACCCATACACCTATCCCTCTCCTCAACCCCTTCTCCCTCATTTATTGTCACTTGACCTATCCCTGATCCATTCTCCCTTACTGATCATCACCCTAACTATCCTTAATCCTTGATGACTTCTCTATTCAGTCCTCACGTGATCCTTAACATCCCCTTTATTGCGCGTTCCTCCCCTTCTCCATCCCCTTCATCGTGTGTGCCCCCTATATTCAGTGCGTCGGTAAAACCCTATTCCTTATACGAGCGAACTGTGCACAAGTTCTATAATTGAGTCCTCTTTTATTCAGTACATTGGATGAACACTTTACCTTCTGTGAGTGGACCATGCAAGAGTGATGAAACCAATACCTTCCATAAGCAGGACCTACGTTAGTCGAACCCTACTTTTTTTGAAACCATACTCCACCCACTCCTCACAACCAGTCTTTTTCCTTTATCCATGCGATTGTGTTGCAACGTCCTCATTTTTATTTAAGGATATTCATAAGTTCTATTTATTTATTTTTTTGATTTTTTTATATTTTATTCATTTTTTTTGTTTAGACCTTTATTTTTATGTTATTCCCTGATAGTCATGCCACAATTGGAGGCTATAAATAAGTGTTTTAGAATGTACATTTTGAATCAAACATTACAGAGTGGTTTGAATACATGAAATACTAGTAAATTACATGTTGCACCATAATCTCTTTTGGTTAAAAATATCTATAGCTATGAACCCTATGATTTCAAGGTTCTCATATTCAAAGAAGGATATCATTTTTTGTTGACTATGTGATTAAAGGATATTACACCACAATTGGATGTTTCACATTATAATTATATGGATTGAAAAATATTTGGAATGTTTGAATACTTTTCTAATCTGGAATGATTGGCTTCATTTTGTGGGATTAATTGAAACGTAATGGATGGATTTTAGGGTCATTGAACACATGGTATGTTTTATTTTAAGAAGAAAATTTTTGGAATATGAAATGGAATATGTTAAAAGTATGATGATGATATTTATTTAAGAGTAATATGGAATGTTCAGGAATATTTTTACTTTTATTGATTCTCTAAAGAGATTTTAGTCATAATTAAATATCCAAAATTCATAAAAAAGTTTGTAGCTAAATAGAAAACACAAAATCTGGATGGTGTATGATTAATTTGATATTCATTCACATGTGCATCATATATTATTGAATCTATTATTTTAAGTAGTGTGTGGATAAGAATATACCGGTAGTGGAAGTATAAAAAACCCAATATATCACATGATATGATTTGTTCCATAAATCCAAAGACAAACTCATGGAGGTGGATCATCCATTTATGGAAATATTTTTTCTCTCTCACCTACTATATAATTATATTTTCACACACCTTCGTATGTATTTATTATAATTCATTTTGAAAAAAATATTTCTTTAAAGTTGATAATTTAAAATTGTAATTTAAATCATTCACTATGTAATATGATTTTTTCTATATCTACTCTAGCAGTTGACATCATTTCCTATATATTAGGCTAAATAATGGAATACAAAATGAGAAACCATTATATTTTAAGTTAAATAATTTTAAGTAATATTGAATTCATAAAGGAAATAAACATTTAAATAATCAACAATCAAATGAGTACATCCATTTACCTAAAAAATTAATATTTTCCATAGTATAACCTTGACATGAAATAATCCTACCTTAAAAAAATACAATATTCACATTTTATGGGTTTCAGAGTGCACATTAAAATATTTTTAGAATTTTTTTATCACCTTTTAAATTAAGGATAATAAAATCACTAAAAATTATGAGATTTATAATTCATACTAGTCAAACAGTAATACTCTAATCAAGTATTTAATTAATGGGTTGAGTAACTAAAATATTGTTGTGGTGGGATTAAAGATTTTAATAGCGAAATCATTAAATTTTGATAATTATATTTTAATAAACTATAAAATATAATGATCAATCCCCATACCTGACTACCACTAACATCGGGCATGTTCTGTGGAATGTTAATGAATGGTGACTAAAACCATAGATTCACACACCATTTTGGAGATTATTTTTCAACAAACATAAAAATTACCTAAATGATAAATAACAGCTAAATTTT
This sequence comes from Viscum album, assembly GCA_963277665.1. Lineage (NCBI taxonomy): Eukaryota > Viridiplantae > Streptophyta > Magnoliopsida > Santalales > Viscaceae > Viscum > Viscum album. The sequence goes on along the minus strand of OY728146.1, from coordinate 1,407,524 downwards.
TTTTCAGTATTTTCAAAGGTGTGTTGAGACACCTACCTTGGAAAGGGGCATAGTGAGGTTCACCCAAATCACCTTACCACTAGTGAGGCGAGGTAACCTCACTAAGGCATAAAAAAATCATGTGACTCGTGCATTTTTTCTAGAGCCATTGAGGCATGAGGTGGGATTTTAGAAAAACCACCAAAATAAAATTGAGGCTCTTCTTTAAAAGTAGAGTTGTCCTGTAAAAAAATGTTGGATCTTTATTTTTGGTTATAAGGTAGATTTTTTGTAAAAAAACCCAAAAAAGTGAGCAATTTGGTCAAAAAGGAGGGATCTTATATAAAAAACTAGAAAGAAAACATAAAATAATTTTTTTCTAGGAATCCATAAAAAGTGTAAAATATTTATAAAAATGCAATGCAACTCTAATCGGGTCGCAGTAGGCCCGCCCATGTTGGGCCGCTGGGCATGCAACCAGGGCAACATCAACATCTGTTCTTCTCCTTGATTTTCATCACCTTCTCTAGTATTTTATAATTAATGTTTTATTTATGGTTTTGTTGATACTATCATTGTTTATTTTAATTTAAATTAATTTGATCTAATTTAATTTTTTTATTTAAAATATTTTTGAAAACTATAATTATGTTATTTTTCATGTTTTGTGCCATAATTTTGAGAGGCCAGCACCACACACCACATATCGCACCGCATCCTTAATAAATATCTATGCCTTACTACACCACATTACTTTGATAAATATAAAGTCATGTATACATATAATAATCACAAAAATATTCTAATGATAAAGAAAATCTCCCCAAAAGGGATCCCATAATTCAAGAACCGTAATTATTTAATTAGAGAAACATGTAAATTATGTAATGCATATGAAAAATAGATTTAACTCAAAAACATATGATATCTCCTAGGAGTGTGTACATATAGAGTTTATTATAATAACCCTATAGGATATTCCAACAATATGTACTTATAGTGAATACATTAACACAACAGTATGTATTTGTAAAATAGTTTCACAAAATTGTTATTGATGAAGTTGTACTATAACATATTTAAAAAAATGAATAAAAAAATAATTCATATTATAAAAATAAAATTGACTCTAAATTAAAAATTAATAACATATAATATATTATTTTACTTTCCATTTAATATATTTTTATGATATTTTTATAAACATGTTATTGATGATTAGTTTTTATCTCACAAAATGACACATATCACATTCAGTAATTTTCTAGATTATTTATTTAATGTATGTTTATTTTACTTGGAATGGATAGAAGTTGGATGTACAACGGTGATTAGATCACTAATGATTTTTATAAGAAGTTATGATATTTTTTTGAATTTACATTCAATAAGGATTTAGATGGCAGATTGATTTGATGCTCATGTTTTGATTGTGCTGGAAGACCATGGTTAACTCATGAGGAAGTAAGTTACCATACCACTAAACATGGTTTCCAAAAAAATATCATGCATGGTATCACAATGGAGAAAAATCTAAAGTATATAATTAAATTTATTCAGCTAAAATGATTGGTATGAAAATTTTAATTTTTGATCAGTTTCCATTTATTTCTTAATCCAACTCCTTATGTAGACTAATGAAAGATGAAATGATTACTGAAACATGATTTTCATCTGTTGATCATAATGATGATGTTGAGAGTGTTAGAAAGTTTAAGAAATATGTGAATACCCTAGTATATCTGTTGTGGAAAAATGAGAAAGCTTGAGTTTTTAATGTGATTATATCATAGGAAATAAATATATGGACTTAGTAATATTGTTGTTGACTATATTCTTACATTTATTAAGGATTTACTACCTGATGATGCATGTATTTCATAAAATTATTACATGGAATCAGAGTTGGTTTAAAAAATTGGATTTTCATCTACTAAGATCTATTCTTTCCCTAAATATTATTGTCTCTTGTGGAAGGAAAATGTAGAGTTGAGTCAGTACAAATAGTGTGGTACATCAAGGTGGAAGACAAATAAATATGAAACTAAATCTTTCATACTAGAGAAAGTGATGTGGTACTTTCCATTAATTACTAGGCTTCAAAAAAAGTATGCCAGAACAAATGGAAAGAAATATGATATGACATGAATATGAAAGAAATAAGGATAATAATGAAATAGTTCATCCTGTAGATGGGTTAGCTTGGAATAAATTTGATAGGTCACATCCTAATTTTGCAGCTGACCCATGAAATATTAGATTGGGATTATCATGTGATGGATTCAACCCATTTCACCAAATGCAAACTACACACAATACTTGGTTTGTTTTCATTCACATTTATAACTTTTCATCATGGATGTGTATGAAGAATCCATTTACTATTATGACTATAATGATATATGGTCCCAATGATCCTAGAAATTATATTGAAATATACTCACAACCATTAATATATAAGTTAAAGGAGTTTTTTATTGTTGGTGTGCAATCATATGATGCATTCAAGAAGGAGTACTTTACGTTTCTTATAGCTTTATTATGGATGATAAATGATTACCCAACTTATAGAATGATATCTATTTGTAGTAAAAAAGAGAAATTATCCTTACCTATTTGTATGAAATATAAAAATTCTCAGAGATTAAATTTTTGAAAAAAAATTCTCTTTATAGGGAATCAATTATTTCTACTGATGGATCATTCATACACGAAAAACCAGATACATTTTGATAATATTGTTGAGATAGATGAAACACCTTAATGAATGTTGGGGGATGATATTGTTAAAGAACTTTATGGTTTGAATTGTGTTATTTAAAAAATTTAATCAAATTCCAGAAATAAAAAAAAATCAAATTCCAATAGAAATTAGAGAAAGAAAAGTATATTCTTTTAGTTACTGTATTGGTCATTGAATTTATTACATCATTTCTTGGAAGTAATGAAAATTAAGAAAAACATTTTTGAAATTTTACTTTCTAATCTTTTAAATTTCAAGGGAAAAAAAGAAATTTTTTGGTCTTGTCATGATTTGATGGATTTTGGTATAAGTTCAAGACTTCATATTGATTTAATTGGTTAGAATAAGTACAAAGTCCCTTTATCTTTTTTTTTTGATGAAAAATGAAAAGAATAAAAAATTGTATCAGGTCTTGGAAATTTTGAAGGTTTTAAATGGTTATTAAAGTAAAATTTCAAAAAGAGTGAATACACAAGATTTGAGACTAAAATCTCTTAAAACCATTGATTACCATATCTTGTTACATGAGTTGATTCCCATTTCTATTCAACATTTTCCTTCACATAATATTAGAGATGATGCGATTAGGTTATGTAATTTTTATCAATACTTTTATGACAAAAGACTGAGTATAAGTGATGTTTATAAATTATAGAGATATTACTGATTATCCTTTGTGAATTAGAGAAAAATTTCCCACCATAATTTTTCACATGTATGTTACATCTGCCTGTGCATCTTCCCACAAAAGTTCTTTTTGGTGGTTTGGTTTTGAGTCAGTGGATGTATTAGACAAAAATAATGATGTCTATATTGAAATATTATATGGGAAATAAATATCATCCCAAAGGATATATATTGTGAAATTCTATTTAGCATAATAATGAATGGATTTATGTTCATCATACTTGGATAACATCACTACGATGTCTAATAGACTAATTATAATTGAATATTAGTAATATAATCCCATTGAGCCTATATTTCCTTCACTAACCTAAATAGGGGGATATATGGATCATACTCATTGTGTACTTTAAGCAGGGAAGTGTTGGAAATGGATGATTGTATAGTATTATTCAACTGTGGTGTGCTTGACGATTACATCAAGCAAGTAAACTAATAAATATTCATTTTTTCACTATGTGATTTCTTTATAGATTTTTACATTTTAAAGCTTTCATATTTGTATAGAATATTTAGAAATTTTAAAAAGGAGACATTGTTATCTATCTATTAAGAGGAAGGAGAAATTTTACATCAAATAATTTACTACTTTTTTAAAGTCAAAGGTAATATATTCATTTTTTTCTCATTACTTAATCATAGGTATCTATTTAAGATTTGATGTTGGCATCTTTTAGATTCTATGTTTACCAATGAATGGTGTATCAGATGAAATAAGAGAATTTTCCTTTGGTCTAAACAATGTGGTACATAATTGTAAGGAAATAGAAGTAAATGGATTTAAATTTGTTATAAAAATCTATGAAAAAAAATGTTAATGTAGCATGACAATGTCATGATAAGTGAAACAACATATTGTTATGTGAGTGCATCAGAAAATCAGCCTCGATCAGAAAATATATCTTATTATGGGGTTGTTGAAATAATAATTTTATTATATTACTACACACATGGTCATGTTTCAATGATGAAATGAAACTGGTTTGATTCAATGACATAGAAAGGCATGCATATAGATAACTATGGATTTAGATTGATTGATATGAACTGTTAGCTTTGTATCGATGGACCTTATATTATTGTATTACAAGCTAGATGAGTTTTTTATGTAACCGACCTGTTAAAATAACAATTTGGTGTTATTGTTGATGTCATTCCTAGACATATTTTTGAAAAATTCCTGGATGATAATGATGTTTTGGAAGAAACTGTCAGTATTTATTCAAATTATTCATTTGATGACATAGATGATTCAATTGTTAGAATAGATTGTGAACCAAAAAATGTAACAGAGCACACATAGCATTGACACATTTGTAAGCATTTACCTAATATTATTATAATATTATATTTGTTTTTTTAAACTTTTATACATGATATCAAATTAATTTTTTTAATTACTTTTCTCAAATTTCAATTGAGTTGACATTGTGGTAACTAAATATCAAAATTTAATGAAATTATTATTTTTAAGTTGATAAATCTTTGCATTAAATAGAATTTTGTATCTTTTCATTTGTTTTTGAAGTCAACTAGTTTTGTTATTTAAAATTTTCATTATTTATATTTATCTTAGAATACTATTTTAAATTTTAAGGTCAAAATGTCTTATTACGATGAATTTAGAAGGATAAGAGTACAAATAAATGAACAATGTATTAGATATTTAGGCATGTCCCCTATGATCACCATAGTAAGTGCATTTTATGTTTCAATATTATGTTCTTTCATATTATTTATTTTGTTATCATTCATTTTATTTTAATCATTCACATTATTTTAGGCTACATCATTTAGGAGACAATTGGATTATGTTGTGGAGGTTGATAATATTTCAGGGGGTACTGGTACAATCAATTCTACAGTCCAACCTTCCACTATGCCACTTCAGTCACTGGGAAGTCATTTGGTTCAGCCTCCATTCATCCTTATTTGGTCATCAAGATATCATCCTTCGATTATTCCATCTCCATATTTTCCATACCCACCTTTTCTATTTCCATTTTTTCCCTCACTCACATTGGATGGTGGTTCTTAGGATCTCATCCCCCCTTATTACCCATTCCCACTATCCACTATATAGGGAACTTCTCCCCCATATATCCCACCTCCATATCCATATATATATCCACCTTCATCAGTATAGGTCTATCCATCATGTTTTCCCTCTATAAGTACATTTTTCATCATCGACTATACAGATTACTCTTTACTATAGATATCCCACCTACCACATAGGATATTATCCCTCCTCCAGACATTTCACTTCAATGGTCAGTAGATCCCCATCTAATGGTATGCATTTAAACATTACTGATAGTGATTAATGATAAATTCATATATATTATTTTAATTTATTAACTATTTTTCATGATTACCTACATCATCTACCAGACGATGAGGTCACACAAAAATGAGAGAGGTTTGGAATAGATACACACAAATCATGGTTCAGTACAACGAGGACGACATCATCATCAAGAAAAATAATCGGAAATGTAGAAGTTTTATAGAAAGACTTTCAAAACACAGTAATATAGTTTTGATTAAACCAATAAGTTAGAGGGAAGTTGTATACCAAATAAAGGAAAATTTCTAGTTAGATATTTGGGTAAGTAAGGTTAATCAACTTTTATATATATTAATTTATAACATTATGTTAACAAATATTTTTTCCAATGCAGCTTCAATATAATATTCCTAATGTAAAAAATCATAGGGCTACAAGGTTAATGGATTTGTGTGAAATGTGAAGAGAATACATGTATGAATTTTACACTAGTTTGAATAAGAGAGTTGATGTTAGGCTTGAGAAAATAATGATCATTCTTAATTTTCTGATATCATGGTACATAGAGATGATTAGGTATTATAAGAGTATAGAGTTCAAGGTATTAGTTAAATTTATATATATATATAATAATTCATTTATTTGAATATTATTTTTAATGTATAAATTAATTATTTTATTGATGTTAATGAAATTATATAATATTTTATTTATAGGATAAATATAACAGAAATAAAATAAATAAAAGTACAATGAAATGCATTCACACTCTTGGACACAATTATCTCTTGGATCATAAGAAAGCATAGGTAATTTAAAAATTAAAATATCCAAATTCATTTTCTTGGAATATATATTTATTAACTTTAAAAAAAAATTGTCAAATTGGTTTGTTTTTTATAGTTTTATGTCTATACCTATGCATAGACCACCACAAACTAAAATCTTCATTTACATCATGTAGAGACCCAAAGCTTGACGTACATGGACATTACATTACTTTTGCAGAATATTTAATACATGACAAAAAGAGATGCCCAAAGATCGTATTAGTTTAGTGTCTTTGGAAACTCAGAACGTAATCTTCTAATCATGATGAAAGATCTTCAACATCTCCCATAAAGATCTTCCCCTTTTGGTTTTCTTACCTAAAACCTTTATTTATATCCTGGGGAAAAGAAAACATAAAAATGGTGAGCTCAAATGCTCAGTAAGGGTAAACATAGAGAATATAAAACAATCCATAAACATTTGAATGTAAAAACTTGAACATAAAATCTAAACATCAAAATCTTGAGAAAAGACATAAATCTTGAAAGTACGTAAGGAATATATCATAATGGATCATCAATCATGATAAAATATCATGGGAATAAATCATGTAATTGTGGAAACTATTAAGCACATGTAATAATTTCCATAGTAGCCAAGACATTACGACCATGACCATCTTAGTGGACAAAGTCCCTTTCTGAATCGAGTTCACTCCTCGTTTCAGTCCTGTAACACTGAACCGGATTAAATTACCGTTCCAGCCATGTATATCTCATGAGATATAAATATTTACCTAATGCATTGGAGGGAGATATAGGTCCCACCCATCTCATAATGAAATCATTCTTTCGTGTGCCACAAAATCATAAATCATACATCATAGCATAACCCATGTAATAGAATGAGATTCTTAAACATCATGCCATCATAACATAATCCATATAAAAAAATGGATATAATTTCATTATAATAAGAATCAAACCATGTAAATAATTTATACATTATACTTGAAACATAAACATATTAAATAATTTCATTTTTAGATGGAAATAGTTTTGATAAAACACTTGAAATGAATTCTTGAGGAAAATATCCTTTCTTCTTCAAAATCATTTTCTTTTCACAAAATACCATGCAATCTTAAAAGAAAAGGGTTTTGTTGAAAATAATCATGCAATCTTGTAGAGGAAGCTTCATGAAAATTAGGCGTTATGAAACTGTAAAAATCTGTTCACCTGTATAAGTTAAAAATAACATTCTCCTCGTACTTTTGTCAGAAAAGTCAAAAAGTTCCTCATGTGGTAAAAAAGAGTAAGATTCCTTTCATAACATGTGGTAAAATTCAAAAATGGGTAAAAAGTCCATTAAACATACATGAATTTTTTTTATAAAACATGGAAAAGGATGATAACAAAAACCTCAGTAAATACTTACGAATAAACAATCTCGGATTAGAGTGAGATTGGAATAGTTATCCCTTACCTTATGTCCGATATGATTCGTATGTATCCAAACCTCATGTATAATGATTTAAATAATGTCATTGACTTATTACAGAATCATATTCATTGTTATTATATCATATATAGTTTACTTATGACTTTATATTACCCGTTCTTTTGTAAATTCGATGTAAAATCAGCGATTTGGGTAAAATCGTTTCATTTATTGTACGTGTTTCGACTTGTTGTTATTGATATTATTACTTATATCCTGATTTAATTAATTCCAGAATGTAAAACATGATTTATATATAATATATATTCAGCATATACATATATATATGATATATTGATAAATGGAATGAAATACACCATTCATGGAGACGGTATGTCGTACGTACGCATGAACGCTGTTTTCATTTCCTTATTGAATTGAATGGAATTAGGTAGATGACATACATATATATATACATAAATCCAATATCATTATTATGTCATATATTTTATTATTATTCATTATATATACTTTATAATTATTCATGAATGGTTAACATGGAGAATGAATCTCATCGCGTCGTGGAGACGGTAGTCCGTACGTACGCATGAGCGATGATATCATTCTCATGATCATGGAATTGTATTTAAGTGTATGTATAATATTTCAGAATAAATATCACTTTATAATAATTATATATAGTTATTTATTTACACCATTATACCCATCCAAGTAAGGTGGTGGTCAAAAACAGATTACACCACGACGTGGAGACGGTATTTCGTACATACGCACGTGTGGTGATTTCATTTTTCGTAGGATGGATAGAAGGTGAAATAGGGTTGTTTAATATTTATAATAAAATATCAGTATATAAGTAATACTTATGTTATTACTTTATAATGAGACAACTAAAGAAGAAGAAGTAGAAGAAGAAAGAAACATGAGAGAATCGGAAGAAGAGATTACCTCTTCTTCGACGCACCTCCTTTAAGCTTCCTCTTAAGGAAGTAGAGTTGTTCTTTTGAGAAGAAAAAAACCTCCATAATGTTTCTAGGGAAGTGGAGAAGAGAAATGGGAAGATTTTTGCCGAGATTCAAGGCTCAAAAGGGTGTGAAGAGAAGAGGGAAGGGGTGCCCTTTTTATAAGGGAGGAGAGGGCACCTTTGGAAAAACTTAAAATATTATTTTATAATAAAGTCATATTCTGTTTATAATAGATCCAAATTGATTTATTTCGAAGATAAAGTGAGTATGGGTCGAAATCCTCTCAACCAATAGGTTTTAGACAAGTTTAGGTTACTATTTTAACCTTATATTTTAGATTTAACTCTAAGTTAAATAATTTAACTTTTACCGTGTCTTCTTGTTTTCTTACACTATATGGTTAATAAACTTACTATAAACAGCCAAAAGAACCCCAAGTGGTTCATTATTAATATATATAACCTTATCTAAGTCATTTGTCCAAACCTTAGATTTTTAGAAATATAATAACAATTAATAATATAATATTTGTTTTAAAAAATATTTTATGTTAATTTTGACACTATTTGGTAATTGATTTTTGTGAAAATCATAACAGCGTGATTAGTTAGAAAAACGTTACTTAAATCAATACTAAAATGTTATATTAACCTATAAAATTAGTTTAATTTATAAAATGTTTCAAATTATATTTATTTGGGTATTTATAATATCAATTATTTTAATATTTCATTATTTAGGTAATTATTGCATCACCATTGTCTCATAAGTAACTTAAATTATTTAAAGTCTAAAAATTATAAATAAAATACCATTAGGTAGGAAATATTTTTAGTTTTCTAATTAATATTTATAGTCGAATTTATCTTATTTATAACCCTATATTAAAAATGTTTTAGTTATTAAACTTTGATTTTAACTATTTTAACTCTTCTTTAAATAAAATAATATTAAATGTCGTAATCTAATCCAAGTTGACCTAAATGGTCATATTTCAATCCTAGGGTTGTTTTTGGTCGAATTAAACTTATCAAATAGAATTAGGACATGTGTTAGGGTAATAATAATATCATTTTTACCCTTAATTACCCTATTTACTTTTAACCGTGGTAAATAAAAGTGAAAAGTTACTATTCACCAAAAATTATTTTTATCTTATTGAATCAAATTTTACTCCTTAATATTAACCGTGTCTCTCATATTTTTGAAATTCCTCTCACAGAAGCGGTAAAATTAAGTTTTATGTAAATTTACAAATTCTCCTAGGAGGTGGGTAAAAGACGGTGAAAAAATCAATAAAATTTTAATATATCTAAAATTATTATAAAATGACTCAAATGAATTACATTGAACTTATATAGGTATTATGTATCAATTTTGACCTAAAATAAGTCTAAATAAAATAAATAATTATTTAAATAAAAAGTCAGTTTTTAAATAGTAACCCAGTGTTTTCACTATTCATCAAAAATTGAAAGTTTTCAGAAAATACCAAAAATTCACCTTAGGCTAATTTCAATATTCCGAATCCAAAAATGAAGTCCATTTTGAAAGATAAAATTTATAAAATTTGAAAAAGTGGGTATTACTATTCATAACGGCTAGTTCATAATAATATTATAATAATATCTCATTTAGTAAAACTTGGTATTGCGTATAACACACGCTATCGTGGAAGGTCGCAGTTGCATGTAATGAAAGCCAAGTCAGGGTTGCGTGTAGTGCAAGATTCATTTGTTGTTGTGTATAATAGAATCCAACCATATTTCATTTATACATTGAATGTATATATATACACTCAATGTTGCGTAAAATAACTTCTATCAAACGAACTTGAAATTGTGTGTAACACGATCCAAGATTAGTGTTGTGTATACTGCAAGCTAATACGGTGTTGCGTATAGAACAAGCTAATTTTGGTGTCGCGTACAACACAAGACATCAATGAAATTAAAAATAATAATTCTCATAAAATCTCGGGTTGTTACACATCATCCCTATTATTCATTACTCAATAAATATTTAATTTTAATTTTTCACCACCAATTTGTAATGATAAATCATCATGTTTATAGATATGGTTTCTCTTCTTTATGGTATTGGCCATAGATTTTCAATTTATTAACTTCTTTCCAAAATGTGTACTAGAAAAATTATTTCTCCTAGATGATCATTTGGGTTGATAATCTTCTTCAAAATCTTCTTGTTTCTCAGTGAAATTTACTAATAATTTACTAATCTTACCATAATTTTAAAACTTCAATTCTAGATTTCCTTTGTACCTATCTATGCCATATTTTATATATTTTGAACAAAATTAAATAAAATCCTTAAAATTAAATTATGTTTCATTATCTTCTAGTTCCTTCTTAGTTGGATCCAGGTAACTAATAGTCTTAGAAAACTTTTTGGAATTAAAAAAATCACATTCTTATCTTTCTAATTGAACTTCATAGATGAACCTCTTCTTATATAAAATAATTTAAAATTTTATTATGTTTATTAATTTAAAACCAATATAGATCTTTGTCTTATTGTACTTATATTTTGGCATCAATCTTCTATGGATGTATTCCCATGAGTTTCTAAACAATTATAGAATCCTCAAGTGTCTCACCATAACTTTATATTAAAGAAATAATATAATTTACATGAATATACAATGTATCCCCAATCTCATCTTCTATCATCTGTAAATTTTTAAATTTATCCTGATATGTTTAGAGTCATGACTTCTTCACTTTCTTATATCTATCATGAATATCATTGAGCATATTCCAAATTTCATGAGTAGTTTTTCATCCCATGAAATCTATTAGATTATTCTCTAATAGCTATGAATGGAGAATATTATATGCCTCTCTATCACCCTTAGTCTTATTTTATTCTTTTACTGTGAGAGTGACTTCATTCATTGTGTTATCCATAAAATCATATCCTAATCGAAGTAGATTTGAAACCATCCATTCACTCAAAAAATAAAGAAACCATATTATATCATGTATATGGATTCCTTTAGTGTAAATGAATGTCATTTTTTATGTGATCTCAATCAAGTAATGATATAAATTAAAAAAACTCAAATCCTTCCAAATAAATTCATGGAACGGTTTCTTCAAATGATTTGATTCCAGTTGAAGTTCTGTGGAATGTGTAGAAAGAACCACTAAGGAGTGAATCAGTTTCTCCGAAAACACAATTCACACTACTACAAAATAAAGATATAGCCACGGTTTGGAACCGTGGCTATAGGCCCAAAAATTGTGGCTATAGGTTATAGCCATAGTTTCATAAACCGTTGCTGGTATTGGCGTGTCTATAGGGTAAAACCTATAGCTACAGTTTTAAACCGTGGCTATAGCCCTATAGCCACGGTTTGAACCGCGGCAACAGCCTATAGCCACAATTTTCAAACCATGGAAGAATCCTAAGTCTGGAAATATATATAGCCACGGTTTAAAACCATTGCTATATGACTTTTTCCACGGTTTAAAACCATGGATATATGTCCCCCCCATTCCATAAAAAAAACATCCCCCACCTACCCCCTTCCCCAGCACTGCCCCCTGCACTCCCCACAACCCACTGCACACACCCCTGCCCCCTGCCCACTGCACCTCCCCCCCAGCCCACTGCATCCCCCCCCCCCCCCGCACACACACCCTGCCCCCAGCACACCCCCTGCCCCCTGCACTTCCCCCATCCCACTGCACTCCCCCCCAACCCACTGCAAACCCCCTGCCCCCAGCAAACCACACCTGCCCCCTCACCCTGTCCCCTGCACACAATCCACGAGTTGTTATGTCTGAAAGGAAAAAAGAGAAGAACTCACATTTATAGCACATACATAAATTAGGATGGGATTATGATCGGAGTGATGCTTTTGTAAGATGAGTCCAGAAATAATCAAGGGCTCATTTCCTTCATCGTTGCAGGCCAAGCATCTATCAATACTGTTGGCTTTCCTCCCATTAATGGTGTACCTGCTCCAGGTGTAATCACCCACATAGTGGTCACTTCAACTAGTCTACAATTGTCAATGCAAGAAAGGAAGTCAGAAGCATCCATCCTGTTGAAGTTATCACCAGTTTTCTCCTCTAGTCAGAGCACAATATTAAAATCACCCAATGAAATCCTGCTGTGTGACATTTTCTTAGAAATAGAAGTGATATCCTGCCAATTCTACCTTCTGTTGAGATAGAAGTTAGAGGCATAAACAAAGACTATAGATATCCCAATATCATGGAACACCATATCAACCAGTACACTTTGATGATCATTAGTGCAAGAAAGAAAATGAATGCTTTCATGCTTGAGGACCCATAAATCTGTTGTGGAATCGCCGGGAGACACAACGACAGAAACGAGGAAAAACGAAGGAAAGAAAGCAAGGGACACAACGATTTACATGGTTCGAACCGCAATAGTTGCGGGCCACAAGCATTTGGCCCAACCGGATCGAGCAACACCAATCCAACAAAATCCTCATCCGCATTTTCATTCACATGTTATGAGATTGGTGAGTATCCAATTGAAGACCATTTTATAGCTTTCCAACTTGAGAACTTCATTTTCAGTTCAGCAATGCTAATCATTAAAGGTTGGTTGGCCATAAGAATGTGCCTAAGGTATTTGACTGTGGGAGGGTTCCCATGCCCATGGAAATTCCAAAAAAAATCTTCATTTATTAAGATCTGACTTGCCTCTGGTCTGAGGCCCCCCTTTCTTCATGTTGTTCAGTTTATTGGATTTAGTGTTCTCTTTAGCCTTGCCTTTAGAGGCCTTATCCTCAGGACATTCATCACTTTCCCTAGAGGAAGGGGGAGATTCATCCGTCCCATTTATTTAAATTGTTATATCTTTGGATGGAGCACTGTCATCTACATCTTCCACCCATGATTTCCCACTTAGAGGCAAGAATTTCTTTAGAGAGTGAGCAAAGCCTATGTCTGCGGCTCTTGAAACTCGCCTTTTTCCTGATTTCACAGGCTCTACCTGAGTAAAAGAGTCCCCTTTATGAGAATCCTGTCCAACCAAATATGAAGTAGGCAAGGTAGATGCATGCCCAGAACCAGCACTACCCAATTTTGTGTCTGGGACTATTTCATCATAGCCATATATAGTAGCACTGAGGTTCTCCTACTATCCACCAAGTGACTCGCCTGAACCATGTAGGTCCTACCCTGAATTGTTGATTTTCACCTTATGTCTAGGCATGGTCGCAATAGGCATTTGTGAGTCTGGGACAACTTCATCAGAGCCACATTTAGTAGTTCTGAAGTTCTCTTGCTTTCCATCAAGAGCTTGGTCTAAGTCGTGTATTTCCTGGACTAAGTTGTGGGGTCTACTCATTCTATTCCAAACAATCATTAGATGGGGCCTTATAAGACTATTTAGAGACCACAATCAGTTGATGCGGCTGGGCAGTCACATAAGACACTGGGATATCTTCAGGCACACTCTCCGGATTGAAATCATCGTGATACTACATTTGATTTATTGAGTCCTCATGTTGTAAACCAATGCAGATATCCTGCATGTCAACTACCATAAATGGATTAACTGCATGCTGGAGGAGAACCTCTTTGTTAGCCCCCTCTAACTCAACAATGTCAATAAGTGAAACCAAATCAGGATCCAGTCCATCTGTATGCTGTGAGTCCAGATTATGTTCCTCACCATGAAAGTTGGAGCCTGCACTAGAGTTTGCAAAAGCAGTATCATGAGCCATCCCCTTGACATTTTCCAGACCTCTTTTGAATGTTGCCTCAACATGACCCTTCAAATCGCATTTTTCATAGACCATTGAGCGATTGCACTCAGATAAGAGATGTCCAAATAGACTAAAACCATCACAAAACATAGGCTTCCATTCATAAACAATGTCTTAGTTAAATATATCATCTCTTATGGTAATAACAACTTCATCTACCAATGTACCTACCATATCAACTTCAACAAGACTCTTGTAAAGTGACCATACCTTCGATTTTTGGTTTGGTTATCAATTCTGATGGGATTTTCAACTGAGGATTAAATACCCATAAAATTCTAGGATGCCAATATAGACAATTGAGTTTAAAGATGTGGATCCATAAACAAGTATGTTTGTTTTGGATAGTAAATGGATCAAAGTTCTGCCCCCCAGCCAGCACCAGTCCCCCTGCACCCCCATGGATGGATTCTCATTATTTAATCACACCCATATTTGTACAGAATTTGTTTTTAAACCATGGGTAATAGATAAATATGCATGAGTAACAACGGATTTATCAGGATATTCTATCACATTCCTCCATGAGATTACAGTGAAAAAAATAGTGGATAGATTAAAGTTATTTTGACACAATTATGAGTCTTTTTGTTAGTAATATTATCATCATTAGTTTGTGTGGTAGCTACTCTTATTTTCCTAAAAACATGTAATGATTCAACTTGGTTGAATTCTTGATTTAATATCACTATTGTATTTTAATTGAGTGTGGTCACTAGAATGGAGCATGCTCATCTAAGAATGTGTTAAAAACAAATGGATAATTAAGACCACCGATGATGAAAAATGGAAGAAAAATTCCTTTGGGAAATTTTAAAAAAATGAAGTTGGAAACACTATTCCCAAGAAGTTTTTAAAGAAGGCAGATCATACATCCTTGGGTAATAAACCTAAGAAGTCTAAGCCAAGTGCTAAATATAAAAGGATCAGTTCTTCTATCATGGAAGAAGGAGAAAAACTTAGATTCATGTCAACAAGCCTTGCTTGTATGTGAAAATAGAGGCAAGAAATAGCATAATGGAAGATTTGTCCAAGGAGAATACAAATGTAGGTGGAAGGGGGATGGTGTGGGCTGGATGTGGCTGGAGTAGGGCCAAATCACGTCGTGACCACGGCGTGACCGCGGCATGTTGGCCCGGTCCAGCGACATTTGTGGGGCAGCATCTTCCGGCCAGATGATGTACTTGACAAAATCAACAACTGTAAACAATATCATTTTTACACAGGCATCATTGATGAACATGTAAATATCAATGTGAATTAAAAATTAACAATGTTTATCAAAAATATAATTATATATAATTAAGCCAATGAATTCATGTATATAGAAGTGAAACAGTATCATTTTTTAATATATAATTAAGCAAATGAAGTCATGTATACGTGACTCAAACAGAATCAATTCCATTTTATTACAGCAACTACAAACAGACTACAAACAACAACTGCAAACAGCAAGTCATGTATACAGAAAATGAAAATAATTTTTTTTTCTAATATGTGCTGTAATTAATATATAAATGTGAGATGATTAAAAAATATGAAGATTATATTAAACTGTGAAATGAAATCATATAAAGTTTAAAAAATTAATGGTAAAAACTCAGAAGAATGGCCTTAATAATTTTTAGATAAAAAAATCCATCAATATAATATCAAGGTTATGTAAATGTAACACATATAGAGAAATGAAATGCAGAGGGTTATAAGGGTAGGTTTGGTGAAATATGAAATCTCCACGTATCTTTTGTCTTAAAAAATGGAGATGCATATGGAGAACTTAAATGTAAATCCCAAACCTATATATTTGTACTTCCCATATAATTCATTCAACTCCTTATAGTTTGAATTTGACAACCCACTACAATCAATGTAGGAAAATTAATTATGTTTTTTAATTCTTCTTACATTCCAGCTAATAACATCTACAGAAACTCTTTCTTGGGATTTTTGATGGGAAGCATCAATGAATTCCACTTCATGGTTCTTGTCCCATAAAATCCATATATTAATATTAATTGTACTAAAATGCATGTAATTGGACACATGTAATTTTCTAGAGACATCTTTGATAGAATATACCTTGAGTTTGGGTCCCCAAACTGCTAACATGAAAATATGCTTCCTCCAGATAAATTTGAGATTATATTCACCTTGGTTTGGGTATCCCAAACCCCTGGAGTTCAATATTAT
Organism: Viscum album; assembly: GCA_963277665.1. NCBI lineage: Eukaryota > Viridiplantae > Streptophyta > Magnoliopsida > Santalales > Viscaceae > Viscum > Viscum album. The sequence goes on along the minus strand of OY728146.1, from coordinate 1,390,662 downwards.
GGAGGAAATCATGATGTAGAAGGGGTTAGTCATGGAATACAATAACATCTCTTTTTTTGGTTTATTGGAAAAAATCCTATTCTTTTTCATTGATGATGTCACGACACTATTGGGAGGGGGATGGAGGACTTCATCTTCCTTCGCATACCTCGTATTGGAGAAGATGGGACATTATCATCTCCAGTCAGGGCCATGACCTCAATGGAATTATAAGAATAAATAGGAGGGTAAGAGCCATGAACCGAAGGCTCTAGAATATTATAATGCACTTTAGGGAACACATCACATGATGGGGAAGAAGAGGACTATGTTGCTGAATGAATCAGAGACCCCGGGAGAGTGAAAAGTTTCACTTCATGAACCTCAATGGGGGGAGAAATAAGAATATTTAGTATACATAATGAGAATTCATTCAATTGCATACAGTAAACAACATTTAAATGAGAAAGAAACATACCGCCAGATAAAAATGCATTCAATGTGTACTTGAGAATGAATTCATAAAAAATAGGAATACCTGAAAATGTATTCATTATGTATTTGGACATGTGATCATTAAAATGCATCCATTATGCACCTGAAAATGAAAAAAAAGTGTAGTAGTTATTACTTAGCAAGGTAGTGGAACATTAAAGTGGGTAATCAAGTACATAAAATGAGATTGCAAATACAAATCATAAGTAATTCAAAAAAAAGCATGATACTATAGTTAAGTTATTAAAAAAATATACTGTGAAAAAATATACTGATACTACAATTAAAATTAAAATTATTAATGAATATAAAGTTTCTAAAAGATACACAAACTGCATTTAAAACAGTGGAAGCAGAATAAAAGTAGGGCACAAAATTACGATTAGAAAAGAGGAAGAACCATTGAACATAAAGGCTGAATTAAATAAGGTTGAGAAAATTGGGATTTTAGTAATGTTAACGAACCTGGATGGAAATATATGACCAAATTCGGAAGAATTGTGGATGGAAGAATGAAAAAAATCAGGTATTTTGTGATTTGGAGAGAACATGTAGCGAATGATATTAACCTCCAACAGGAAATTTCCAGGTTACTGGTGTGAAGAACAGAAGAACCTACTTCCTAGCATGTCCTAGAGGGGACCCGGTAGGATCCTAAGGGGAATATGGTGGTTTAGGCCACCAAAACCATCAAGTTGATTGATCAACTTCTTCCTTATATATCCATACAAAAAACCTGAAATAAACAAAATCAAAACTGTTAAAATAATAAAATAAATAAAATCTAATTCTGTAGCAGCAAAAGTACAACAACTTTGGGCCAAAAATTGAGTTCCAAAATGATCGAGTCATACTTTTATGTTTTTATGATTGTTTTAGATAATCTTATAAGCTTTCCAACTCAGTAAAGATCACCCCAATCTGACATCTATATCACAAGTAATCACAAAAAATTGAGTTCCAAAATGATCGAGCCAGACTTGAAGAAGCATAACTACAGCCCCCTGCCCCCTGCCCCCCCACCTGCACACCCCCCCTGCCCCCTCTCCCTGCCCCCTGCCCCCCACCTGCACACCCCCCTGCCCCCTCCCCCACCCCCCAACCTGTACACCCCCTCCCCCTGCCCTCCCCCACCTACCCCCCCCCCCCACCTGCACACACCCCTCCCCCTACCCCAGCACACCCCCCTGCCCCCCACCTGCACACCCCCTGCCCCCTCTCCCTGCCCCATGCCCCCCACCTGCACACCCCCCTGCCCCCTACCCTGTCCCCCACCTGCACACCCCCCTCCCCCTGCCCCCCCACCTGCCCCCCCCCCCACCTGCACACACCCCTCCCCCTGCCCCAGCACACCCCCCCTGCCCCCCCACCTACACACCCCCCTACCCTCTCTCCCTGCCCCCTGCCCCCACCTGCACACCCCCCTGCCCCCTCCCCTCCCCCCCACCTGCACACCCCCCTGCCCCCCCCCCCAACCTGCCCCCCCCCCCACCTACACACACCCCTCCCCATGCCCCATCACACCCCCCCTGCCCCCTCTCCCTGCCCCCTGACCCCACCTGCACACCCCCCTGCCCCCTCCCCTACCCCCCCACCTGCACACCCCCTCCCCCTGCCCCCCCACCTGCCCCCCCCCCCCCACCTGCACACACCCCTCCCCCTTCCCCAGCACCTCTCCCCCTGCCCCAGCACACCCCAATCTGAGGGATTTTGGCTTAAACATGAAAAATTATACATGATTGCCTCATTTGAAAGAAAAATTTACAAGAAACAAAGTATATTGACATTCAAAATGAATCCTAGTACATCTATAAAAAATAATAGGTGCAAGGTTGAGGGAACATAATCCATTATTATAGAGTTATATAATCAATCCATCATCACCTTACTTAATGTATGGTGGGTCCCCATCCTTTAATGAAACATAATCTCCTTAGCGGTCCTAGATCAAAATGGATTTACCTCTAGACCAAATCTCAAGATCTCTAAAGGATCAATAATTATCATAAAAGGATCTCTAAACAATGGGTTATATGTTTTGAATGGGAAGACCCATTTATTGAAATTGGGTAGTGTTTACAATAAAAGCACTAACAATAATATACTATAGCATATAAGATAGTGAATTTTAGCTCCAAAGTCTTAGGAGAACACAACACCCAAGGGATATTGAGTAACATCACAACTATAAATATTTCATTTTCCAGAGATTGTGTGATGGGAAAATCCAAGAGGGTGAGTTTTAATAGGTCTTATTTCAATGCTTCCAGCCCACTTGAATACATACACTCAGATTTTTTGGGGATATCCAAGACTAGTTCTTGTGTTGGAGGATCCAATTTCATCATCTTCATAACTAAAATCTCTAAGAATGTTTGAATTTAGATAATAAAAAGAATATGATGCATTCCAAACCATTTAAACCTAAAAAGATTCAATGTAAAATCACACTGTAAATATTATTAAGACCGAAGAATAGATAATGGTCTTGAATATCTTTCTATAGAGTTCATTCAGTTTTGTGAGTCTGGTGGGATTACGAGGGACATAACTGTTAGGGAACCCCACTCCCCAATAGAATAGCCTAGAAGAGAGGTTGAATAGTACTATTCTAGAAAGATTTAGAAGCATTCATGAATGCTCAAGACTCTCCAAATATTTTTGGGCCAGTGAATCAAATAAAAATCTAGGCTAGTTTCCAAGGGAATCCTTCGAAGAGAGGGAATTGATTACGATGAATTATTTTCCCTTTTTTCTTAAGAATTATTTCATCCATCTTTTGATAGATTTTTCAACTTATAACGACTTTCATATAGAGCAGTTAGTTGTTAAAACTGATTTCCATCTTGGTGATTTGAATGAAAAGATTTATATGATACCTCTTAATGATTATCCTGCTGAGATCAAACCAAATAAAGTATGCCATTTAAATAAATCTTTTTCTGTCCTGAAACAATCCTCATGGAAGTGGTGCTTCAATTTTGATTCATTTTTTCTAGGTAACAAGTTCATTAGCATTCATTATAAATAGGTAAATGTTGGAATCTCTCAGTCCTATTAATTTCCTTCTTGAACAACATTTTAAATTGTCCTTGAATCAATCACCTACTGCTGAAGTTGATGTTGAATTTATGTCTAGAATTCCTTATTCTAACATTGTTGGTTGCAAAGCGTATTCTATGATTTTCTCTAGAACTGATTTTTCATTTTCTATCTGCACACTATGATGGTTCATGGGCACTCCAGGGAAGCTATAATGGTATCCCCTTAAGTGGATCTTGAGGTATCTTTCTTTTACTTCTAATATTTCATTATTCTGTGGTACAAATGTGGACACTACTTAAATTATTTGTGGTTTGGTTGATTCTAACTATATTGTTAATGTTGACAATTGTAAATTCTTAACTATTAATGTGTTTACTGAATTTAGAGGTTTCATTTCCTAGAATTGAAATATGTAATCTATTGTTGCACTTTCAGCTACTGAATTTGAATACATAGATTTAACTGAGGTAGTTAAATAAACTTATCGATTGAGAAGTCATGGTGGTAGGGCTATATCTAATACTAGACATAGTTATCTTAAGGTATATCTACAGGTTAGTAGTCATTCTCATTCCCAATAAGATATGGTAAATATTAATGATATTGATCAAAAAAGAAGTGTAATTAGATGCATGGAACTCATCATACATTACCAATCCAAAAATACAATTTACATCAAAAGTGAGTCTCAATATCATTATCATCAGAATCATGATAACCCTCATCCACACCTCCCACAGAAACACCATCACCACCTCTCACACCACCAACATCATCATCGGCATCTGCATCCGAACCGGCACCAGCACCGGGTCCAGCACTAGGTCCGGCTCCAGCTCCGACAGAAGAATCTACATTAGAAGAACGCATCGACATCAAAAAGGAATCAATCATTGCAACTGATTTTGGTGGAAGTGTAGAAGAAAGGGAAGACATAAATTTCATCATATTTGCAGTTATCGCCTGTTCTGATTTTTGAATTGCTTCTTTGATTGCGGAATTCATTTGTTCCACTGTGACAAAACCAGAACTGGTACTCAAAGAAATGTTAGTATACCAGTATCGAGATGGTACAATCTTCTTCCTAGGTTGACAATGCACTCTACCCTGATGCTCATCTCCTAATACCTGATGTAGATGATCGTTTGAGCCCAAATTTTCAGGTTCTTTTTCTGCCAATGCCTCTAAAGCATTCTGTTGATTGATATACAACATAAATTAAAATGATAAAATAATATAAGGAATTAAATTCAGTAAAAATCAAAGAAATTGAAATTTACTTACAATCGCCTTCTCGGTGTCGGTATTTGGCACAATACCATATTTCTTTTTCCGGCTTGTACAAAACAAAGTTGAGTGAGGAACGTGACCCTCGATATTCGATGCCTTTTTCTAGAAAAAAACAAAGAACTAAATCAAAATTGGAAGTTAAAAAAATTACACTAAACAAAGTTAAATATTTTAAATGTTAAATTACTTGCGTCTGCTCATGATCTGGTAATGAAGTGTGTCTGTGAGTATAAATGTGTTTCATTTCACTCTTGTTTGTTTTATTTCTGTTTGATTTCTCCTATAAAAAAATAATTATATAAATTCATTAACATAAATAAAACAAGTAATTTAAAATCATTTTCAAATAAATAAATGAATATATATATAAATTTAACAAACACCTTAAACGCTGGACTCTTCCAATAGCTGATCATCTCTTTATATTGTGATATTGGGAAATCTTGAATCACTGGTACTTATTCAAGCTCTGTACCAACTCTCTTTTTCCAACCAAGATATAAATCATACTTGTAGGCTTGCCACATTTCACCTAAATCCATTATCCTTGCAGCCTTTGCATTTTGTCCATCAGGAAAATTATATCGAAGCTGCAATGGACATAATATTTGTTAAGAAAATATTATAAATTTAAATATATATAAAAGGTGATTAACATTACTTACCCAAATCTCTGCCCAGGCTTTGTCCTTTATTTGTTTTCCAACTGCCTTCCAACTTATCGATTGAACCAGAATGATATTGTTGTGTCTAGAAAGTGTTCCCATAAAACTTTTACATTCCATGACATTTTTATTAATTATAGGATTTTCCACATTGTAATCAACTATGATTTGCATGTGACAATTCCAAACCTCATGCATTTTTGTGCGGCCTCGTCGTCTGGTAGAGGCTGGAGCTAATAATGAAACCAAAAATAAAAGAAAATGATATATATGAATTTATCATTAATCAGTAACAGTAATGTTTAAACAAATACCAGTAGATGGGGGATTTGCTGACCCCTGAAGTGTTGCGTCTGGAGGGGGGGAAACCTCCATGGTAGGTGAGATATCTACAGGAGTACTATGTATAGTAGATGCAAAGTGTACTGATGGAGGCAGAAAACCCGATGGATAACCCTGTACAGATGAGGGTGGATATGGATATGGATATGGCGGTGGGATATATGGGGGCACAGTACCCTGTACAGTGGATGGTGGGAATGGAAAATGAGGGATGGGAGTCTAAGAACTACCATCCGATGTGGGTGCGGGAAAAAAGGGATACAGAAAAGGTGGGTATGGATAATATGGAGGTGGCATAATGGGAGGATGGCCTCCTAGTGTCTCAAGCGGCGTAGTAGTAGGCTGACCTGTAGAATCAGTACCCCCGCCACAATATCATCCTCAGTGACATAATCCAATCGTCTCCTTGACGATGCAGCCTAAAATAACATATATGATAAAATAAAACAAACGATAACAAGATAAATAATATGAAAGACCATAATATTCAAACATAATTTGTACTTACATTGTTTCCAGGAGGAGACTTACGTTGTTCGTTTCTCAAAATTCTTCTACTCCTTCTAGTATCATCAAAATCAGACATTATGACCTGGAAATTTAAAATAATATTCTCAAATAAATAGAAATAATGCAAAATGTTAAATAATAAAATTGTATCATAAAACAATGAGATACATTTTCATGTGTGATATTTATATTGATAAAATATCAAGACTTTTCTATGTTCAAGATTTACTAGAGAAGTGGTTAAACATAAATTGGTGAGGCTATTAATAGTTTTATATTCGATAATGGTATAAAATATACTAGTTATTTTGATATAATGTATGGAAGTTAAAAAAAACACATACAATATTGCGACAATATCAGGTAAATACTTACAAATGTTTCAACGCTATGTGGGGTCTGTGACAATTTTTGGTTCACAATCTGTTCTAACAATTGCATCATCCGTATCATCAAATGAAACATTCGAATAAATACCGACAGGTTCATCCACAACATCATTGTCATCCATTCCTTCGTTAAAAATATGTCTAGGAATAACATCAACAATAATACCAAATTGTGGTTGTAACGGGTCACTTACATAAAACACCTGTTTATCTTGTGACGTAAGAATATAAGGTTCATCGGTACGAAGCTGGCGGTTCATATCAATCACTCTAAATCCACAGTTATCAATATGCATTCCTTGTCATGTCATTGAATCAAACCACTTGCATTTCATCATTGCGACACGACCATGTGCATAGTAATCTAATAAAATGATTCTTTCAACAACATCGTAATATGATATATTTTCTGATCGAGGCTGCATGTCTGATGCACTCACATAACAATCTGTTGTGGCTCTTATCACAACACCGTCATGCTGTGTTGCCATTTTTTTGCACAATAATTTATAAAAAATTTAAATCCATTGACAACCATTGACTTACAATCACGTACCACATCGTTTGGACCAAAGGACAATGTTTTTATTTCATTTGATACTTCAATAATTGGTAGAGTTAAAACCTAAAAGATACCAACATAGAATATTAAATAGAGACATGTGATTATGTTATGAGAAGAAGAAAAAGAAATCTATTACCTTTGACTTTAACTAGGCATCAAATTCTTTGCTGTGCAACAGTTCCTTCATCTTAATAGATAGAGAGCGATGTATCTTTTTTATAATTTCTAAATGTTCTCTACAGATATTAAAGCATTAAAATGTCAGAAGATATAAAGAAATCACACAATGAAAAAAATAAATATTTATTAGTTTACTTACTTGATATAATCATCAAGCACACCATAGTTGAATAATACTGTGCGATGTGCCATTTCCCATTCTTCCCTGCTTAAAGTACACAATGAGTACGATCCAGATATCCCCCTTATTTGGGGCAGTGAAGGAAATATAGGCTCAATGGGATCATATTGCTCATCTTCAGTTCTCATTAGTCGATTAGACCTCGTAGTGACGTTATCCAAGTACGATGAACATAAATCCATGCATTCTTGTGCTAAATAGAATTTCACAATAGAGCCTTCAGTATGATATTTATTTCTCACATAATATTTCAATGTAAACAACATTCTTTAGGTAGGATACATCCACCGACTCGAAACAGGACCACCAAAGAGAACTTCTGTGGAAAGATGCACAGTCAAATGTAACATACATGTGAAAAAAGACAGTGGGAAAATTTTCTCCAAGTCACAAAGAATAATCGGTGCATCTCTCTGCAATTTCTGAACAACACTTCTACTCAATCTTTTGGCACAAAGATCTCGATAAAATTGACATAACTTAATCACCGCAACTCTAACATTATGTGAAAGTAAATGGCGAATGGGAATGGGAATCAACTCATATAACAAGACATGGTAATCATGGGTTTTAAGAGATTTGAGTTTCACATCTTGTGTATTCACCCTTTTCGAAATATTACTTGAATAACCATCCGGAACCTTAAAACTTTCCAAGACCTGAAGAAATTGTTTTTGTCCACATTTTTCATCGAATAACAGGCAACAAGGACTTTCCACTTATTTTGACCAATTTACTCAGGATGAAGTCTTGCTCTTATACCCCAATCCATCAAATCACGACGACACCGCAAATCATCTTTTGTTTTTCCTTTGACATTTAAAATAGTAGCAAGTAACATCTCACAAATGTTTTTCTAGATATGCATTACATCCAAACAATGACGTAATAAATCCAATGACCAATACAGCAACTCAAAGAATATGCTTTTATTTCTCCAATTGCTATTGGAATTCAAATTAGCATGCTTTCACTTTCTGATATTTGATTGACTTTTGCCAAGAACATAATTCAAATCATCAAGTTCTTTAATAATATTAGTCCCTGACATTCGTTGAGGTGTCTCATCTGTCTCGATGGCATTATTGAACTGTCTCCGATTTTTCCTGTATGGATGATCCATTGGTAGAAAACGTCGATGCCCTATGAAGATGAAAGTTTGTAGAAACTTTAATCTTCGAAAACGTGTATTTTTCATACAAATAAGATAGGATAATTTCCCTTTAGTACTCCAACCAGACATCATTCCGTAGGCATGGAAATTATTTATCGTCCATAATAAAGCTGCACGAAACATAAAGTACTTCTTTCTGAATGCATCATACGCTTGTGCACCAAAAATCCAAAGCTCATTTAACTTCTCTATTAATGGCTGCAAGTATATATCAATATCATTTCTAGGATCACTAGGTCCAGATATCAATATAATCAGGATAGTGAATGACTTTTTCATACACATCCATGAAGGAAAGTTGTAAATGTGAATGAAAATAGGCCAAGTACTATGTGCAGTATGCATTTGAAAAAATGGGTTGAAACCATCACAGGATAATCCCAATATAACATTTCGTGGGTCGACTGTAAAATCAGGATGTAACCTATCAAATTTCTTCCAAGACAACCCATCTGAAGGATGCACTATTTCATCGTTACCCTTATTTCTTTCATCTGCATGCCATATCATATTCTTTTCCATTTGTTCTGACATAAATTTTTTTTTGAAGCTTGGGAATTAAAGGGAAGTGCCACATCACTTTCTGTGGTATGAAAGATTGAGATCCATATTTATTAGTCTTCCACCTTTATGTGCCACACTGTTTGCACTGACTCAAGTCTGCATTCTCCTTCCATAACAAACAACAATCTTTGAGATAAGAATGAATCTTACTAGATGGAAATCCAAATTTTTCAACCAACTTTGATGCCATGTAATAATTTTCTGGAATACATGCATCATCAGGAAGTAAATCCTTAATAAATGTAAGGAAATAGTCGACCACGGTATTACTAAATCCATACATTGTTTTCCCATGATATAATCGCATTAAAAACTCAAGTTTGCTCATTTTTCCACATGCTTGATATACTGGGGTATTTGAATCTTCCATCAGCTTTCTAACACTCTCAACATCATCATCCTGATTAATAGATGAGAACTGTGTTCCAGTATTAATTTCCTCTTGCACTGGTCTACATGAGGAGCTTGTTTCAGAAACAAAAAGAAACTGATCAGAAATCAGATTTTTCATACCAATCTTTTCCGCTGAATCGATGTCATTAAACACTTGAGATTTTTCTCCATTGTGATACCATACATGATAATTTTTCTGGAAACCACTTTTAGTGATATGGTAACTCACTTCCTCACGAGTTAACCAAGGTCTTCCAACACAATCAAAACACGGGCATCGAATCAATTCGCCATCTGAATCATTAGTGAATGCAAAGTCCAAAAAATATTGTAACTCCTTCTGAAATTCATCAGTGATCCGATCAATGTTGTACATCCAGTATCTATCCATTCTGAGGCAGATAAACATACATTAAATAAATAATCTAGAAAATGACTTAACATTATATGTATTGTTTCATAAGATATTAAGTAATCATCAATAACAAGTTAATAAAAAAATCATAACAAATATATTAAAATTATGGTTTAGGGAATTCATAAATGTTTTAAATTATAAAAATTCATGAATAGTCATACATAAGTTCCAAGAATGAGGATTGATTATAGTAAAAAGAGTTTATATGAGTTTCATGATTTTCATGAGTTGCATGATTTTCATGAAAAATGTGGTGATTCTTGGAATATTTATGGATCAGTTTGGTTTTTTCGATTTCTTGCAAGAAATAGAATTTTTATAGTGGCTGATATTATTTATAAAGGATAAATTTGTTATTAAATTTATTTGAAGATTTATTAGGAGAAGGTTTCAGCAACTATGTATGGGTAAAATGTAACTTATTATAGTCTACCTACTCCAAAACTATCATAGGATGATTCCTTTAAGAGAACCATGCCCTTTGTGGCCGAATTATCCTCACAAGCTCCAGGTTTCACCTATGATGATTCATGAGTTTGGCTGACCACCCCTGCATGCGCCATTCATACTATGACCACCAATGCCTCACTAGTAAAATAATCAGAACAAACTCATCCCTCCTCAAGCTAAGTGTTAGATGAAGCCTGAGAATACTATTCCTAATCAGATTTCAAATTAATTGCTCCAATACAATCATGGAATTCTACCTTACCATGATACATGGTCTTTGTGATTGGATGATCCTCACCAGCTCTAGATAAAGTCACTTGTATATGACATAGGTATCTTGATATCTAGTGTATCACCAAAAAAAGAACAAGAACACATTCATCCCTCCTCAATTTGAGTGATAACCGAAGACTTGAGTTTACCCATAGACCGAGACTCCCTCTAATAATTTAGTAAAGAACAACCTTGAATAAAACATGAAGAATAATAATACAATTGAGTTTCTTAGATAATAGGTTTCTTAACTTTGAACTCGTCATTGTCATAGAACTAAATAAACTCTGAATACTTCCTAGATAAGTTGAACTCTACATACAAATGATCCTAAATAGGGTGTTTCCCTTCAAGCATTTTCTAATTGATGCACAAAAAAATTCTAAGAAATTCACTGCAATGTTTAAGAACTGAAGGATTTTTTAAAGGAAGATAAAACTAAAGAATCCAAATCTAGAGGAATAAAAAAGGCAATACATTCCCAGAGTGAACAATCAAGCATCGTCGATAGAGGTGGGGTTCAACGAGGAGGAGGGCGTGGAGAGGTTGAGGGAGGAGGAGGGTGTGGAGAGGTAGAGGGAGGAAGAGGGTCGCAGATCGGGGGAGGAGTGGCGGCGTTCGATGGGGAGGATCTCCAGGGAGGAGGTCGTGGTAGTGTTCGGTGAGGAGAAGCTCGAGGGAGGAGGTCGCGACGACGTTCGGTGGGGAGTAGCTCGAGCGAGGAGTAGGGCGCAGAGAGGTTGAGGGAGGATGAGTTGTGTATAGGGGGGAGGAGCCCGACGCTTATGCGGGAAAAAAAGGAGTAGCCACGGTGTGTTAATTAAACTGTGGCTATAAACATACTATAGCCACGGATCTATAAAACCGTGGCTATAGATCTGTGGCTATAGCCTAAATTTCCAGTAGTGTCACACTCTCTTTTTACCAATATTCTCATATCTGTTAGTTTATATGACTAATGATAAATTGATGATGAAGAGAAAAAAATATAAATATAATAAAGAATACCACATAAGAACAAGATATTTTTAAAATCTTCTAGTTATAGTGGTGTGACATCCATTATTATAGTATGGCCGCTATATTCAAAAGATATGGAAAAAACTAAAGATCCTGGATCATACTTGGCCATACCCACAACATGATTAGGGTTATTATTAAACGAGGTATTTAGAAACAATAGAACCAGAGACCCATTAAACCCCTATACAAAAAATTTATTGAGGTGTATCCATACTAGTTGCAATAAAGAATCCTAGTTCTTTGGATCTATTGAATCATTAAACAAGTCCAAGAAACCATGGAGTAATATAATTCATTATGATGTGACGAAAAATATTTCATCGTGAAACATGTTTGATACCAAGATAGTGGAACACTAAATTCTTATAGCTTATCTTTACATAATAATCTATTCCCAATAATTCCTCAGAAACATATTCAATGTTCAATGGAATATATTTTGGAATGAATCTTTATATTTAAGGGTATTTTTTTCATTTACCATAACCCTTTTATGGAGAAAACCTTACGCATGTAGTGTGAATTAATAGTGTAAGAGTAAACTTATCACCTGAAACATGTCTATCATGGTTTTTCCTCTATAAATATATCTTGATGTTATTAAACATTGAAAATTATTATTCCAATGTATCCTTATAAAAAAACAACCATTTTCATATATATCATGTCTATAAATTCAATAAAAAAATAGAAAAAAATTATACTCTCATGAACGATCATGAAGTTTATGTTATGATATAATCTCTAAGTGTGATAGAAACTAAACATATATCTATAAAAACCTGTATATTTTATGGTATGAATTCATTTACATTTTCTCCAAAAATCATGTGTTTTTTTGGTTTTTGGTTGTTGATGGTGTTGGTAGGTGATTATGGGTAAGTTTTATAAAGTTGTACTTGATTTCAGGCTAGAATTATTCCACAAGTTTCTAGTCATATTACATCCTACAGATTTATTATTTGGTGAGGGGATGTATAATATTTTGTTTTAAAGTAGATGGTTGGTAATACAACAACCTAGGAGTTGCACTATGTCATCACAGTTTTCATCAATACATCTAAGTGCGTGAGTTTTAATACCCATTAATAATAATCTTAAATTCTAAGGATCAATACACGTGTCCACAGATAGGAACATCCAATGACACTATGAAATGTGGATTTCCTACTGGTGGGTCTCGTTCTCATAATATCCTCCTAGATATTAACAAGGGTGCACACCATGAGATGATGCCTCAAAGTTTTATGAGTCCTCACCCCTAATGGCATGTATTATTTGTGTCCCTCAAATAATATCATCCGGACATAGAACATATATTCAAGAACAGCGTTATGGCACTTCCAGGTTCTCATCATAGCAGGGATCCGCTATGACCCTTTAATGCAACAGTTATCCTTAGGACATTATCACATGCATTGTCACGTAGAAGAACAATCAATATGTGATAAGGCTTTTATTAATGACTAAAGTACAAAGTAGTTGGTTCTAGGCCACCAACTCCAACAGACTCCCACTTGAACTAGAGCCAACTACTAACAACCTTTAACCCACTATCTCTCACATGATATTCATGCTTCTGCTGAGATAGGCCTTTAGTCATGGGGTCTGCCACATTCTCTTCTGTGGACACTATGCTCACTGCAACTTCACCCCTTTGATAGAAATCCCTCAAGAGGTGATACTTTCAGAGTATATGCTTTGTCCATTGATGTGACCTTGGTTCTTTTGCAAGATCCACCGCTGTAGTATTATCACAATACAATGTAATGTGATCTTTACTGTTAGGCACCACATCAAGCTCCTGGACAAAGTTCTGAATCCAGACGGCTTCCTTGGCTGCATCAGAAGCCGCTATATATTCGGACTCCACTGTAGAATCGGTGACAACTGGCTGCTTTGAACTCTTCCAGCTCACATCTCCTCCATTGAGACAGAAAACATATCCAGATTGAGAATTCAGATCATTCTGATCTGTCTGAAAACCAGCATCAGCATACCCTCTGATGACAATCTCCTCGTCTCCTCCATACACCAAGAACATATCCTTAGTTCTTCTCAGATGCTTAAGGATAGTCTTAACAGCAGTCCAATGTTGTTCTCCTGGATCTGCTTGGTATCTTCCTACCATGCTCAGTGCATAGGCAACATCAAGCCTAGTACATAACATGGCATACATGATGGATCCTATAGCCTAAGTGTATGGGATATTACTCATTCTATCTTTCTCTTGTTGTGTCTGAGGACACATTTTTTTAGAAATATGTAGGCCATGTGACACTGGAACTAATCCCCTCTTGGATTGTTCCATACTAAATCTCTTTAGTATCTGTTCAATGTATGTACCCTGACTTAGTCCAAGAGCCTCTTGGATCTATCATGAATGGTCTTGATCCCTAGAATGTAGGCTGCTTCACGCAAGTCCTTCATGGAGAAACACTTGTTCAACCAGTCCTTAACTGACTGTAAGATTGGTACATCATTTCCAATAAGCAATATGTCTTCAACATATACTACTAGGATAACGATCACATTCCCATTAAACCACTTATAAACACATGGCTCACATTCGTTCTTAATGAACCCAAATTCCTTTATAGATTCATCAAATCGAATGTTCCATGACATGGATGCTTGATTTAATCCAAAAATGGATTTCTGCAACTTGTAAACCCGTTTGGATTCACCTGGTATCACAAACCCTTCTGGTTTTGTCATATAGACATCTTCCTAAAGGTTCCCATTAAGGAATTCTATTTTGACATCCATCTGCCAAACCTCGTAGTCATGGTAAGCTATTATGGAAAGTATGATTCTTATGGATTTAAACATGGAAACTGGCGATAAGGTTTCATCATAGTCAATTTATTGACGATGTCTGAACCCTTTAGCCACTAGCCTTGCTTTATAGGTGCTAACTTGACCTTCTGTGTCCATCTTTCTCTTAAATACCCATTTGCATCCAACGGGATTTACATCAACTGGCTCATCGACCAAAACCCAGACTTGGTTCTGATACATGGAATCCATCTCATAATTCATAGCTTCTAGCCATCTTGCAGCTTCTGAGATTTCTACTGCTTCCTTATAGGAGAGAGGTCCATCATTGTCCAATAATAATGATTCACCATCCTCAGTGACTAGGAAACCATATCTCTCTAGTTCCCTTACCTCTCTTGAGCTCCTACACAGTACTTTTTTTTCTGGAACCTCTTCCATGGGGACTTTTGGAACTTGTTCCTGTACCAACTCTTGTGTATCTTGAGCATTAACTTCGTCGAAGTCAATCTTTCTCCCACTATCCTTTTTGAGGATGTGATCCCTCTCAAGAAATACAGTTTGTCTAGAAACAGTCACTTTCTTTTCTTAAGGGTTATATAGGTAATATCCTTTCGTTTCCTTAGGATATCCTATAAAGATACACTTCGTGCCTCGGGGTGCGAGTTTGTTTCCTAGGAAGGACTTAACAAATGCCTCGCATCCCCATACATCTGTATGCGACAAAATGGGTTTCTTTCCATTCCATAACTCGAAGGGAATTCCATTTTCTGCCTTAGTTGGTACTCAGTTTAATGTGTATGTTGTAGTTTGTAATTCATATCCCCAAAAGTATAATGGAAGATCTGCATGACTCATCATCGAACTCACCATGATCAACAAGGTTCGGTTCCTCCTTTCACTAACACCATTCCACTGTGGTGTATAAGGAGGAGTGAGCTGAGATAGAATCCCAGACTCCCGTAGAAGATCGATGAACTCTTGGTTCAGATATTCTCTACCTTGATCCGATCAAAGCTTCTTTATCTTCTTACCAAGCTAATTATCTACTTCATTCTTGAATTCCTTAAATTTCTCTAAGGACTCTGACTTATACCTCATTAAGTAGACATAGCCATATCCACACACATCCATGTGTACTAATCCTAGAAGCTCTGTGGCCCTTTCACCTTGTCCACCAAAAGGGGGCTTGGTCATTTTTCCTTGTAAATAAATGTGACATCTATCAAGTGGTTTTAGCTCAGTAGAGTCTAAATAGACATCTTAGTAGAGCTTTGTCAAGCGCTTCTCGTTTACATGACCGAGATGGTGATTCCACAACTGGGTGATGTATGAGTCATGTGAGTTTGTTTCGTTATCAATTTCCAACACTTTGTTTTCGTAATTTAATACATTCAAACCATTATTTAAATGTGCCATACCATAACATACGTTGTTCTTATAAAAGAGACAACCCTTATTTCCAAACTTTAAAATAAATCCATCCATATCCAAACAAGATACAGAAATTATGTTCTTGGTAACACTAGGCACATAATAACAGTTATGTAAAACCAAAATCATTCCAGTTGACAATGAGAGGTGGTAATCGCCAATAGCCAATGCAGCCAGCCTTGCGCCATTGGCAGCTCGAAGATCCACCTCTCCTCTAGAAATCTTTCTAAATCTACTTGGTTCCTGCATTTGAATATAGATGTGATCCCCACAAGGTGTATCTAATACCCAATGTGTAGAAATGGAAAGATTACACTTGTTAACGAATGCACCTTTAGCGTCCCCACGCTTCTGGGTGTAGTTCCTCTTCCAGTGACCCTGCTTGCCACATGAAAAACACACTGCCTCCCGTTCCTTGCCCTGCCTCTGGATCTTCCCCTTTTTGGAGGGACGGTGATCGGGGGATTCAAACCATTTATAAGTCTTTGGCCCCTTTTACTTGTTCTTCCTTTTCTTGTTCACCATAAAAACTGCGGGTTTGTCACGCCCCATGTCCTTGTCTACCTGGTGAATCAAGTTCAGAAGCTCCGATAGACTCTTCTCATTTCCGCTCATGTTATAATTGACAATGAAGCTAGAGAAGGTCTTGGGCAGTGATGATAGGATGAGATCTGTACGCAACTCATCCGGGAATTTAATCCCTAAGATGTCCAGGCGTTCAATGTAGCCAATAAGCTTGACTACATGAGGCCCAGCTGGTGCAGACTCTCTTAGCTTAGTTGTAAACAAAGCATTAGAGATCTCATACATCTCCTGTCTCGCCTTCTCTTGGTAGAGATCCTTAAGGTGAGACATCATGCTATACGCGTCCATGTTTTCATGTTGCTTCAAGAGCTCATTGGACATGGACGATAGCATGAAACACTGGACATCTGTGGAATCATACATGTGTTTCATATAGAGAGATAATTCCTCATCACTGGCCTCTTTCCCAGGTGCAACTGGAATAGGATCTTCCAGCACATACAATTTCCTTTCGTGGCGAAGGATGACACGTAAATGCCTCTGACACTCTTGGAAATTGGTGCTGGTGAGAAGGTTTTCCTTCTCGAGTATGGTTCACAATGATATGTTTGATTTCATTTTCTTGTCATTTCTACAAATTAATATGAGCAAAGTTTTAGTACTTTATTACAAAACTGAGACAAATAAATAAATTAATACTTATTAGTCTCCCACTATTTTATCGAAATCCAATAGCACTCACCATTGACTTCAGAATATTCTGTTGCCTAAATATTCTAGTGCCAAGGATCTATATTTCCCTTCACATTACCCCAACTAGGGTTGGTCAAGAAACTTGAAGGGTTTTAGGTAGGCATTTCAAATTCCAACTGCATTAACTCGCAGCTCCTTGATCCGCTGAGTGGACTCCCCAATCCTGAAATCCTTTTATTTTGTATTTCCTCAACCTTTGCCTCTTGGTCACACCAAGTCCTGCTGTGGCAGTCAACCCTTGATGCAAACCAAGTCAAGTCAACCCAAAACCTTGAATTAGAATTCCCCGATAATTGAAAGCACCCCAACTAGGGTTGGTCAAGCACTTTGAACTATGGTTTGATTCTAACCAAGATTATGGAAGGCTATACCGACTTAGTATTTCTTTTGAGGGATTTTATCCTTATATGTAAATTGTCATTTTATTATCTTTGATTATATTCTTGTTAATATTAAGTGGGATATACTTAAGTTATTAACCATGTCTAAGATAATATTTACGTATAAGTCGGATTTATTTTAGTTCCATCTTGCATGCTCGTTTAATTCATTAATTGTGTGATCGTGACAACACACCCACAATAAATAAACCATGCAACTGATAGAAATAAAATAAATGGTATGATCATGAGATTTTTCTATTGGTTAGTTTATCTAGTGGTTGATAAACTAACCCAAGACCTAGGGGGGAAACACCTTGAACCTTTCAGGTTCGTGTTTACAGCTTTCCACCTGTCCACCTTTGTATCTCCTTGGATTGGTTTCACCTTGGCTCTTGACTTGAGTCGCCTCCACTAGCTTGGGAGCTCCATCCATTACATATGCATTTATCTCACACGCAGGTGAGGGGTAAAAAGGGGGTTTTACATAAAAGAATCCTTGGGCGCGCAGGCCCTACATATTAATGAGGAGATGGCTCGAAGGCAAAAAAATTTAATTTAAATAAATAAATTAAAAGAAACCATTCACATAAAAAGGACTTGGTCTAGCTCATGATCATCCATACATGCAACGATATTTATGCATAAATAAAACTAGAATTCAATTATTTAATCGTTCTTGTTTAAGATAAATCACGCTCGAATCAATTAATTATCTTTAATTAATCAATCCTTTTATCTTAAAACCTTTTTCTGAATTTCCTTGAGATTCTCATCCATCATAATTTTAAATAAATAAATTCATTTAAAATTATCCTTGTACGTAACTTGTACCTTAGAGACAACCCGGTGAATTCTCATTCATTGCGTAATTTTAACGAGTACACGACGTGTAGTTCCGACTAAACGACGTGTAATTTTGTTCACTGTCCATCTGAAGTACACGCCTGGGGACATGGCGTGTTAATGTACTTCATAAATTTTTGGAGTACACGGCGTGTTCAGTGGGACACATGCCGTGTAGTTTCCGCGTTACACGGTTTCCAGCCGGGCAAGCCGTGTACGGGGTACATAGTCCAACCCTAACCTGAAGGGACTACACGCCATGTTCATTGGACCACACGGCGTGTAATATGGAAACTATGTGACACCTGTTCCTGGTCAACACACAGTGTCATTAATGACTTAGATAGGATCAATACACGACCTTATTTGGTGGATCAGTCTGATGCATGAATCTAGACTACACGGCGTGTACTTCCGAATACACGTCGTGTATTCTGGTGTTGTATGGCCAGAAACGTTTGGCTCTTCCGGATGAGTTCCTCTATTTTATTTTAATCAAAATTAAAAGAAAAATTTGTTTCTGTGAGGTGAACGAGAAATGATGGAGGAAGAACAGATCTCGAGATTCATATTTCCAGAACGATTAAACTTGAATTGAAATAACTAAATTATTAAATGTGTAAAACATCAACGAAAAACTAAATAATTATAATCAATGATATGACCGTTCTGATACCACTTGTAGGTTCCAGGCGCAGCAGAAGCGCGTTGGTGGGTTTTCCAAACTTTAATTTTAGCGTTAAACAACATTCAATATGAGATCCGTCACGATATAAAACACCGGATCTTCGGAATAGAATAAAGAACGAAAAAGAAAAGAAGAGTCCCAGAACCATTGAGATAGGATCACCATATGTTGGTTATAATTAATTTAATTAATTCACAAGAATTACCTCGGTGGAATTATTTCTTCGTTGATGTGTTCGGTCATGATTCGATGATCCATCATTGTGTCATAGAATCCAAGTGTAGGATTCCTCTAGCGGTGATCCACACGTGTGCCACGTATCTCCGAACATCCCTAAAGAGATCTCCGGGTGCTAGTACAGAAGAACCTTTACTTGCAATGTCCGCCTTCGATCGCCTTGATCTCCCGGTCTTGAGAGCGTTCTTGGAGGAAGGAGTTCTTTCGGGCTTGAAATAATTCTTCAGAATTGTTGTGCACAACTATTCTCTTGTGGAAAAGTGTTGGGGTTGTGAGGATATTTATAATCGGGTTTGAGGTTATAGAGTTATGACAATAAATAAACGTGTTACGCATTTTATTTATTTCATTAACTCTTATTGAAAACCCCCATGTCGAATTATTAATTCCTTGACATGCGCCCATGCTGATTATAATACATATCATTTAATAAAACAATATTATATCCTCAAAATCCTGACTGGAAAAACTACACAGCGTGTAATCATTAATACACGGTGTGTACTCATTTTCCATAAAACTACACGGTGTGTATATTTAATATACACGGCGTGTACTTTTATTTTCCACTTTCCTTTATTTCCTCCACCACATTTATTAGACCTTGAGTAATGGCTATTTATTTCTTAAATAAATATAACCGCATCACTCGCTAATAAATATTATTTCGTCCACAATATATTCTCTCGAATAACTAGTGTCGAAATAAATGTGATCAGGCATGCTTAAATAATTATTAAACCATATTTGGGAATAATCTTTATTTAACTTGTTAAATTAATATTTAACTGAGATACATGGACACACTTAGTGTGTGGCCCTCTAGGCCTCTTTCTCAGTGGCATTAGGCGGAGCCTGCCTAAAGTCCAAGGTTAGCATCTAGCAACATGACAAGGAACCCATAGAGAAAGAAGTTAACATCTAAATGACGTGTCACCTCATACGAACGCTTACCGTGTAATATAATCCCTTTGTCACGATATCTCGAATCAAGTGGGTTGCATGCTAGTGTCATCAACCCACGTGCTCGATTATTCTTTCTTTGACTTTCTAGAATCGAACTTGCCTATACCTTACCATGGCCATGGATTTATTTAGGCTATATCAATTCCCTCAAAGGGCCTGAGATATCTACTTCCGTTATGGAACAGAAGGGACAAATCCTTTCTTGCATTATCTATTAATGCAATATTACTCGTGACGCACCCAACGTATCCTACCTCGTTGTGAATAGTGTGTACTCACATTTTTCATCAATACATCTAAGTGTGCGAGTTGTAATACCCATTAATAATAATCTTAAAGTCTAAGGATCAATACACACATCCACAGATAGGAACATCCAATGACACTGTGAAATGTGGATTTCCTACTAGCGGGTCTCGTTCTCATAATATCCTCCTAGATATTACCAAGGACGCACACCATGAGATGATGCCTCAAAGTTTTATGAGTCCTCACCCCTAATGGCCTATATTATTTTTGTCCCTCAAATAATATCATTCGACCATAGAACATATATTCAAGAGCAGTGTTATGGAACTTCCAGGTTCTCATCATAGCAGGGATCCGCTATGAACCTTTAATGCAATAACTATCCTTAGGACATTATCACATGCATTGTCACGCAGAAGAACAATCAAGATGTGATAAGGATTTTATTAATGAATAAAGTACAGATTAGTTGGTTCTATGCCACCAACTCCAACAGTCTAGAGGTTTAAAATACATAACATTTTTTAGGCAGACACACAAGTCCTTACATACGTAGAGAGGGATGACTTGCAGGTTATCAAAGAGGAAAATAAAATGCAATTATTACAAATTATATAAGCACATACACAAAAAAAGGACATGAAATTTCAATTATGCATTAGTCGTTCATCTCAAGATCAGCCATCACATAATACTATTAATATTTTTTTTGGTATAGTTATTATGTTATACATATTATATAACTTTACCTATAACTATATCTAATATATAATAAATATCTACACTTGATTTCTAAAATTTTAACTTTTCAATGTGTGCATGTATATATATATTTAGGTATATTCACTTTATTTACCTATGTGTATCAAATATTATAATTTTTTTACTTTGGATATAATATACTATAATATATACATATAAATATATTTAAATAATATAACATAAATATATATAAATTTAAATATATTCAACTTTATTTATTAATATTTTAAAATATAATTATATATACTTTTATAAACTATAGATTTCTAAATATAATTATTATTAATTTATAAATAAATACTGTAAATATTATTAATAATAAATTTTATTAAATTTAACTAATAAAAATAATATAATTTACACTTACGTAATAACCATTAAAATACAATAAACTTATATTATTTTTAATTTTATAAAATTGCATATGTATATATAATATTTTTTCTATTCTTCTGCATTCTAAAATTTAATTAATTATAATTTATACTCTATTACTTGAAATAATAATTATTTATACTTAATATAATTTTCACATACATAATATCCATTAAAATACTATAAACTTATGTTTTTTTTCAATTTTATAAATTACATATGTATATATAAATTTTTTATCATACTTCTACTTTCCAAAATTTAGGTAATTATATTTTATACTGTATTACTTGGAATAATAATTATTTATACTTAATATAATTTTAAATTATTATTTATTATAAATAAAATTAATATAATTTATACTTACATGATAATCCTTAAAATACTATAAACTTATGTTATTTTCAATTTTATAAAATTACATATGTATATATAATTTTTTTTATCATATTTTCACTTTCCAAAAATTAAATAATTATATTTTATACTTTATTATCTAAAATAATAAATATTTATACTTAATAAAATTTTAAATTATTATTTATAGTAAACTTTTTTATATTGTTAACACAAATAATATTATATATATCTTAATAAATTTAAATATAATACTTAATATAACTATTATATTTTTAATAATATATTTTTTATAAAATCTTTAGCTAATTACCTATGTGTATAGAATGTTATAATTTAAATTTATTTTAATTTAAATATAATATTATATATATATATATTCAAATCTAAATTATTCACCATTTAAATTGAAAATATATGTTTTTTAAAACAATATTATTTCCCTAAATACAAATTATATTTTATAAATAATATTTCAATTATATAAACACCTTATTTAAATTTCCTAAACATTAAATTTAAATTATTTCATAGAAAAAACAATAACTCATTCAGAAATTAAATAATACAAAGTACAATAATTTATACAACATTCATACATCCATACTTATTAAATAAATAAATCATACAAACAAAATAAATTAAAACAATTAGACAATTAAAATTTTTAAATAGAAATTTTACCTTCTTAAAAACAAGAAATATATGTTTAGAAATAATTCCAGTAGGGCTTCCCAACAAAATACAGAGGAGAAGAATGGAAAATTGAGGGGGGGCACCTCATTTTATAGAAATGGGCGGCCAGGAGGCATGAACCCCATTCATGCCTCCTTTGTAAAGTATGCGAAGGAAGGGTGAACGTGGTTCATGTTTCCTCCACAACATCGAGGAAGCGTGAATGGGGTTCACTCTTCCTTGGTGGTAGAGGAAGAATCATGAACCACATTAACGCTTCTCTCTCAAAATGGAGAAGCGTGAATGAGGTACACACTTCTCTGAATCCATATTTTAACATCTGGGAGACCACATCCCATTTTTTGAAAAAGAAAATTAAAAAACCTTAAAAAAATACTCCATCTCCCTTGGCTAAAACCCTACACACCACCTCCTTCATCACCAGTAACAACCACCATCGCCTCTCTTTGGCACTCCCTTGTGCAGCTAAACCAGGTTCCCTTCATCTTTTGCAACAAGCACCTGACCATTTGGCTTCTCCACTGCAAACCCCAAACCAGCAGCCTCACCACCCCTATCCCTCCTCCACTAAAAAACCCTAGTTTTTGGCCTTCTGCAGCAAAAACCAGGCATACCACCCACCTCTGTTGCACACGTTCTCCCCTCCCTGATCGCACAACCTCGTCGCGACGCCACCAGACCTCGGGTGACCTCTTCCTCCTTTGCGCATGAAAACTGACCATTGGCATTTAGTTTGAGGGTTTTTAGTTCATGTTCTTGATGGTCTCATGTGGTGGTTTGTTTTTGTGGTTTAGATATTTTCATAGTAATTTTCATGGTTTGCATTGGCATTACGGATACCAGCGGGGTGATGTTTCTTATTCAGTGATTGACAATAGTGGTTTTCGAGGGTCTTCGCATTGAAACGATCACAATAACCTCTATTATTTATTTTTTGTGTTATGTTTACATGATGGTTGGCTATATTTTCTTAAGTTTTGGAGTTATTGATGAACGAGATGGTAATTTCATGAATTTAATTTGTTTTTCATGTTCCATTGAATTTTGAATTATTTTTTAATTGGATGTTTATTTAATTAATTATTTTTTCATTTGATTTAATTTTTTATGGAACCTTCACACAAGTCATGGTTCCTGTTGTTGTGATACCTAATAAGTAATCACATACAGGATATCATTAGAAAATTTATTTGTCTGGAAGTTGATCGCACGTATAAGAGAATCGTAAATTTCATGCTAGCAAATTCCAAATAAATAAATATTTTAATTCAAAAATTAATATTTTTTGTAAATTATCTTTAAAAAATTTATGAGTGATACTTAATTATTGATCTCATGTGAGTGAACATGACAGATAGATACTTCAACTTTGTGAGAAACGGGTCATTGTATTTCACCAAGAGATTCAATGCTAATATGATGTTAAAATTATTCATCAAATAAAAAAACATAATGATGGATGATTTGTGAAAAATTATAATACTATCAAACATCAAAGAATGATACATGATATTATTTTGATTTTATTTGGAATCAGTGATAATTTAATGAATAAATATTCAGATGTGAGAATTAAATAATTGGCATTACATGCACCTGGACGGATGTCCCAACTCTGACACTTCCATCTTTATTTTTTTTCTCCATAGATTAATTTATTTCACTTAGATAGTTTTAGTTAATTTTATTAATCATTTTTAAATAGTCGTTTATTTTTTATAATTTAATGTCATTAATCACATTAAAAACTTATTTGCCTGATCATTCTTTCCAAAGTACATTACTAGTGTCTATGCATATTCTCTCTATGGTTCATCACTGCTCACCACTTATACAGTAGTTAGTTGGTTAATAAATTTTCAAATTGGATGCACTACCACTACCACAGATCGACACATATGCAGCACCTGCTTTTATCAATGCTAAATAGAAAATGCTGATAAAAGGGGAAACTGTATCAGCACTAAAAAAACACTGATATTTTTTTTAATAAAATATATTATTAATATATATAAAATTATTATATTTATATTAAAAAAATAATTTTTATTTATATTCATTAATTAAAAAGCGCATGTTTATTGTATATGGGAGCCTTTGAAGCTTGATGATAATACCATTATAGGTAAATATGGGTATTATGCAAGGGTTTTGGTTGATGTTGATCTTCTACATCCAAGGCCAAGCAATGCCACTCTATTGGTTGATGGATTAAAGATTTATGTTGAGTTTGAATATGAGGTTGTTCCCTATTTTTTTTATTTCTAAAAAGTGGTTGGCCACCAAGTTTTAGGTTTCCGATATGTTATTAGAATCCAAATTAATAAAGTTGGGTCTACCAAGCATAAGGAAGCTAGGAATTTACCAAAACAAAAGATGGGAACTGAGACTTCTTATAAGATTAAAGAAGTTAACGTGGTCAAGGAGGTGTCTTCTCCCTTTTGGGGGGCTTCCCCTAATAGGCCCCCATATTCATTAAAAGGGATGATACCATGTCTAATAAGGAGTGGAAATCGCTTATTGAGGAAGAAAATGTTCAAGGTGACAAGGAGGATCAGGAAAATTCCACTAGAGGTTTTATTGGTAGTTTTGGGGATCCTGCATGTTCCGACGCTTTCAATAAGTCATGGGAAGATGTGGTTGGATGTTCGAGTCATGAGGACTCTGTGAAGGAACATGCAATGCTTGGTGAATTACCCGACCTTGGTCAATCTGATTTTGAAAGGGTTGTGCAGAAAGAAGTGGATGAGGAGCTTCTGCAAGAGCGCTCCTTATCCAGCAAAGGAAATAGTAAGATGGGGACAGTCTCCCCATCAATGAAGAATGCTTCACACTAGGAATCCCCTCATCCTCTCATGTAGAAGGGGGATAAACTAGAAGGGGTTGGGTAATAAACTAATACATGTAAATAGGGTCTTCATCCAAAAAATTATCATCGAGGGCATAACAGAGATGATTGGGTTGGTGGGCGTGGTTGGTCTATCGGGTCTTCTTCTAAGGAGCTCACTCTAGAGTAGGTTAAACTCAGGGAAAAGTACTCCGTACTATTTAATCAAAATAATTCATAGTCAGAATGGGAATCTGCTGATGATATGGATGATCTTGTTTCTCCTCATTTGTATTTTTCTTTTTTTGGATAAGGGCTTGTCCTTTGTTTGAACCCGTCTATTTTCTCTTTCATGTATTGTCTTTTATTTTTCAATAAATTTTGGTAGGAGATGGTTCTCCTGGATCCTGAACCTTTTTGGTATATTTATATATTAATAAATATATATAATTATATAAATATGTATATTTATATACATATATATAATTATATAACTATATATAATTATACAAATATAAATATATTTATATGAAAATATTTATAAAAATATTTATTTATAATTACAATTATAAATAAATAAATATATTTAAATAAATATAAAATTATAATAAATATATTTAAATAATATATATTTATTATATTTATAATTATATATACTTACTCAAATAGCTCATCCAAGGATTTGGAAAATCCAAATCCATGACCCCAAAATTTATTAATAAAATGAAAAAGTACAAGGTAGGAGGGAGAAATTCAACAAGACATAACATGCCCATAGTAGGAAATAATAAATAGATCATCTAGATCCCAAATTCCTTAGATATCATCCTTTGCCTTTTGGGTGTCGACCATGCTTCCATGTCTTGACCCTTTGAGGGGCCACACATTATTCATCCGATGACGATGTAGATGAAACCTTCGGAGTGAAGCATATCCTGATTTTCCAAGATATGTTACGAAAATCCATTTTTGTATTGGAGTGGAGTCCATCTTCAAAGTTAATAGATAATAAGGTCTGTACTATTATATAATCATTGTATCCAAAGACCTCTGGCTCCATTGATGAGAAGGTTACCTCAAGTTGTGAGAAGCGCCATATAGTTGATTCCTTGTTAATGACTGCAATGGGCCTTTCACCATCCTGGTCCTCTAGGGTTACAATGTTTGAATTATTTTCCCGTTCAGTAGCACATTATTCACTAGAGGCTCTTCCAAAGGAAACATATGAATTTTTTTATTAAATTAGTAAAATGGGGTGGATAATTCCACCCCACATTCTCAACACTCCTGCAAGAGTGAGCAACAATCAGATGCTCAATATGTAAGGGAACAAACTGCTTCTCAACACTTGTCCTACTTTCCAAGATAAACAGGGTACCGTCCAGAGGGGAAACCACTGGGTCCTATAAATACAACTCTATCAAAACATAATTAGAATCTGCATTGGACATGTGCTTCTTTTCATGCTCCTCAATCTGAATAGTTGAATGCACAATTGGTGGAGCTATGGGCTTTCTCAGCATAACCAACTGAAATCCCACATCATCAACCAACATTTCCTTCCCCTTTCTATTACTAGACACTTGTAACTCATGTTTCATATCAAATTTAACTTCATCCTAAAAAGTAGCCTCATGTTTAGATTGGTTCTCCTCATCATCAGCAGCCACATCAACCCATGATGTCCTTGAACCACTTTCACCCTCAGGTGATCTAACAACAGCCTCCTTGAGATCCATAAAAACACCACCAGTGTCATGCTGAACTTGTTCCTTAGTGATCTGGACAACAGAAGATTCATAGCCTTGAATGTGCTTAGACATATCTATATGCCTCTGTAGAGGAGTTCCACCACCAGTGTCATGCATTCTATGTTTCTTAACATTTTAGACAACATCGGAACCTTGAACTAAAGCATGAGGCATGTCCATATGATATTTCACAGGAGTCCCATCACAAGATGAATTTCTCCTTCTAGTAGAAGCCTCTGGACCCACAACACTTTGCATGAAAACATCAGCAAAGGAGGTACCAACAGCAGTCCCGTTGAGAGCCATATTACCACCATAGATATCATACATAACCTTGGACCAATGTATATTGAGACATGTCCTTATGGGCCTGTGGAAGCTCATCATGAGGGGAAATTCTCATTCCATCAGAAGTAGAACACAGTAGACTCTGATTGATAACATTGACAAAGGAAGATTTCTCTACAGCACAGATGGGGGCAACACCCTTCCTATTCTCCACTGGCTGCTTCTTATATTGATAAAAAACATGTCCTAAGTTATTACAATGGGAATACTAGAATTTATTACGACATTGCTCATCATAGTGGCCAATACATATACAGGTGCTACAAAAATCGAGCAACCACTCAAATTGAATGGACAATTCCAACTTGAGATCACCCGCAACCTGGAATATTTTTTCAATCAGATCATAAGAAAGATCAATATCCACCAGAAAATGAGTGAAGTGGCCATATTTGGATCATTTGGTCTCCTTGTCAATCTTTATTGGAGTCCCCATTATAGAGGCAAATTCCCACATGATCGATGGATGCCAAAAAAACCAACTCAAACCCTTGAATCTAATCCAAGTTTGCAAAGAACTCCTGGTTGTGAACGGGTTCAAAATGGGATCCCATTGTTTAAGTATGAGGTAGCCAGGTTTCAAAGGGATCAACTCAAAGCTCCATGAAAAATGTTGAAGGTACTTTGAAGGGAAAACAATATGAAACACGCCTTTATCGATTGAAATCAAGCGCCAATCACTAAATCCCCAGCAATGATGAATACAAATCCTCAGGTCATCCAACTTTCATGGGGTTCGAGAAGCCAAGATCCAGGCGAAGAGGGAAATTTTACATTCTTCAAGATGGGCTTCAAAAATCTGAGGATTTGCTTCAACGAAGGCGACAAACCTGTTTCTTGTAATTCGTTTATAAAATGACACCAAATCATCCTGGAAGTCAAAAAAGAAACCTATTTCTTGAAGAAAAGTTCTTCAATCCATTAAGATTTCCCTTACGGTTCTGCTTCTCAATCTTCGCCGCATCATCTAGAACTGACTGAGTCGCCTAGCCCACATCACTATTCGTTGCAACCACCTTCGAAGGTGGGATGAACACACCCTTGGGATCAAAGTAACAATCCAACAGATTATCCATGTGACATAATCATATTTCACCAGAGAATCTCCTGGAATCACCAAAGCTCCCCTGATATTGGCCCCTACTTATATATATAATTATATAAATATATATAATTATATAAAATATATTTATAATTATATAAAAATATTTATAAAAATAATTATTTATAATTATAATTATAAATAAATAAATATTTATTTATTTATTTATAAATAAGATTAATATTATAATAAGTATATATATATATATACATTAAAGTAATATATAAATATGAATTATATAACCTTTAATAAATTTTTTTCATAATTTTATATAAAAATTTATCAAATTTATATTAGTCAAAATGTTTAAAAGTTTATTTATATATGTTGATTACAAAATGCGTATATAATTTAAATAAATATAATATATTAATTTTTTATTTAAACAATTATATAATATATAAATGAATATATCTATTCAGATATATATTTATATTGATATTAAATAATTAAAAATATATATACATGTATAACTGCATGTATGTATGTGTATATGTGTATATACATATATGTATATACATATGTGTATGTATATGTGTGTGTAGATGTGTATGTGTACATATATATGTTTTTAATTCATGTAAATGTTACAGATTCACTTTTTAATATTTTTGTAATTTATTTAATTTAATTTATCCATTTATTATTATATATCCATTAATAATGTTAAAAATATATTTAATCATTTTGTAATTTTTATTTATAGATAAATTTATTTACTATATACATGTAATATTTTCAATATGTTTGTAATTTATATGAATAATATTTATTCATTTTTATTCATTAAGTTTTAACATTTAAAATATGTTTGAAATTTATATAATTAATCTATTTAAATGATTTTAAAATAATTTCTTTAATTTAAATATTTTATTATATAATTATAAATGTATATAATTTTTAAAAAAAAGGTATTTACGAAATTATAAATTAATAAATATATATTTAAATAATTATAAAATTATAATAAATATATTTAAATAATTATATATTGTCATCCACTTTCAGATGTTGGCCGCATGTGGAAAATCATGTGGAAAAAATGTTTTTGATGGTGGAATTAAGGAGGAATGTCCCTCAGATCAGATCTGGCGACGGGTTCGGAATTGAGCGTTGTGCGGGTGACGACGCCGGCATCGTATCAGCAATTGCGGGGGTGGCGAGGAGTCATCCAACTCTCGATGATCGGGTCACAGATCAATGATGACCTTGGGTGGACAGGCACAAGCCATTGGAGCGGTGATGCAGGGTGAATCTAGCGTGACGTGGGGGCTGGCCGGCGGATCTGGCGAGGGGCTGGCCGGCGGATCTGGGAGCCTGGTGGGCTCGGCGTTGGCTGCTGGGATCCCAGTGGGTGATAGCGCCGCTGATGTTGGAGGAATGGTGAGATCTGTTGCGACGACTCACGCGGCCGGTGACGGCGGGGATGCTCGGGTTTGGTAAGGGCCGGAAGCGGGGAGGCCGGATGCACGACCTGGCGGTGATGCAGCGGTGGCACATGGATATTATCCGGTGAGCAATTTCTACGGCGTTACGGCCCACTGGTTTCTTCGGTGTGTCGTGCGGAACTGGAAGAGGGCGTCCTCGGTAGTTGGAGAGGTCTTTTAGGTCGCGTGCTACACCGATCTAGAGGATTTGGCGGAATGGATGCAGTTGGAGGTCGAAACCCAACGAGTGGGCTGGGGATGACAGGTCGGCAAAAGAAAAAACCACTAAAGATGGATCCACTAAAACCAAGAGGTATACGGTATCAACTTTCCAAAATGAAATAGATCTCAAAATTAATACTCAAGAATAAAAATATGGATCAAAAGACGGAAAACAAGAAAGATGATTGTCGAAGAAAGGCGATCACCAAATGAGATTTGATCTCAGTGTTGTTGATGTCGGTGTGTTGAAATGTCTTTTCGTTGCCTCCTTATACAAGAAAAAGAATCAGCGTCAAATAATGTTTCCGTGTCAAAAGCGTGTCATTACATGAATTAATTCACGCGGTCTTGACCCGCATTTTAAAAGAGAAACTGCGTGATGCTTCAATTGAGGAGGCGTTACGCAGTGCGCCAACCAGGAAGGCGCCCAACAATATATATATATATAAATATAAATACTTTTTAAATATATTTATTTACAATTATAATTATAAATAAATACATACATATTTAAATAATTACAAAATTATAATAAATATATTTAAATAATAAAATATATTTATTATATTTGTAATTATATATATATTAGGTATTTGGGGGCACAATTACATTAAACACACACACTATACACATAGACCAGAAAGACACGTCATAGCCCCCCTAAAGGATAGTTTACCCATCAAACCTTATTTATTCAATACATGGCTCGAAGACCCAATGGACATAAAACCCACTACATAGCTCAAAGGCCCAATGCAACATCATGTCTGCATCTTATTGTCTACGTCACCAGGTCTGCGCCATGCCTGCGTCACTGCCTACCTGCGCCAGGTGTCATGTCCGCGTCATTGCCTGTCTGCGGAAATTTGCTCCCACCTGGATTCGAACCCGAGTTTGATGCAAGATTAAGAGGAGACTTTATAATTATATATAAATATTTTTTAAATATATTTATTTATAATTATAATTATAAATATATATATATATATTTAAATAATTATAAAATTATAGAAAAACATAGTTATTATATTTATATATATATATATATGTATATATATTTGAAAAGATAGGGACAAAGCCCCTTTATTAAAGTGAAAAAACAAGAAAACAGTGAAAGGAAAAGATGGGGTCGGACAAGGCATAACTGCCCTTATCAAAAATAGTCAAAGACCAAGTTTTTTCCTAGTCTTTATCCCTATCCTGCATTCCTCATTCCACAAGGCATTCCAATCAATTCCTCATCCACACCCATGGCTATGACCCTTGGAGTAGTGCTCTCTCAAACTTTCCACTTGATGGAGGCTTTCAATATCAGTTCCCTCAGAGTCAGAATCAACCATTGATTGCATATCTTCCTTCTTAGTAGCGCAATCAGCACGACCACGCCTTTGACCATGACCCTTTGGATGATGACCCGTTTCCAATACTTAAGTTGTTGCCAAGTATCTTCTGGTTCTTCCCTCTCTGAATCAGATTTTTCCTTCTCTGTGGGAGTCATCTCCTTATCTTTAGGATCCTCAATGCCTGCAAAAGAGTCATTGCTTTGCTCAACAGGGGTTTTCACCTTACCTGCTTTGACATCCACACTAGAATCCTGCTCACCATTAAGGGAGTTAAGCACACAAAAAAAAATTGAGTATTAACCTGGATATTGCCCAATGTCTCATGTGAAACTTGGAAAAAATATTCCACATTCATTAGAGAAGAACATCTAGGTTCCTTAAGAGCATTTGGTGAGGTCATCTTCTCTTTATCAATCTGTTTATCATCACATTTAAATGCATTATCATCTACAATGGAATCATGCATTGAAACCTCATCAGGTTCTTTATTAAATTTCAATGAATTTGGAATTGATGAATCAAGATCCTCAAAAATATAAGTAGGTCCTTCAGGAGGAACTATGAAAAAAGCCTTTGGAGAAATTCGATTTGCTGCCACTTTAATTTCATGCTCATTAGTTTGATCTTTCAAACAAAGAGAATTTTCAAATTTGCAAACAGAAATATATTTCCCAACTATCACATTACATATATAGGTATGAGTCGTAACCTTTAAATTATCAGAACAAATCATCATCGGTAAGACTTGACACTCATCAGTGTTGGATGATGGTGGGGGGGGGGAGACAAGTCCAAAGGGCCAACCACCACTTTATTCGTAAAATCTCCAACAACTACAACCATACTTTGAATAAACAAAGGAGCCACTGAAGAAGTAGCATGAGCAACAGGAATGCCATCCAAAAGATTAACAGAAACACCCTGGTTATTCAAAACAGAAGGATCCTCAGACTTTCTTGGTATGATCATCTGAAACCCTCGTTGTCCACCACCTTGGCCTTACCTTTTCTTTTAGCAACAATAGTTCCATCCTCATTTCATGATCGAATTCTTATTTAACATCAGCCTCATGATTAGAATGGTTCTTCTTCTCATCAATAGCAATTTCAACCTATGAAATGGGATCAGAAGATGAATTGCAGCCTGCCCCCATATTCTGTCCAGTAGCAGGCTCACTAAATGCCCTGTTTCCAGTACCCTGCCCCCACAATTCCTGACCAACAGTAGCAGCAAATTCTTGTAAATGAGGACTCACCTTTTCATGAGAAGAGATCACACCATGAGGAGCTGATCTAGGCACAATAGGAGTTCATAATCCATAATTCATATCCCCCTTCTTGACTACATCAACAAAAGAAAAACTCCCATAAGAATGAGCATTAATAGCAAGATCAGCTCCAACCTTCCATTTAAAGATTTGTCTTCCTTTCATGGGACAAGGATGAACCACCATTTGATCCTCACTAGCAGATTAGTTATGCCTACAATAAGCAAAAACATGAACAAATTTCATACATTTAGAGCATTGCATGTTCTTATGGTAGTACTCAAAAGAGTGACCAATGTAGAAACAATTGATGCAAAACTCAGGTAGCCATTCGAATTGAATCAAAAGCTATAGCTTGAAATCACCTAAAGCTAGGAAGACGATTTCAATAAGATCATGGGATAGATAAATCTCAACTAAATCCTTGGAGAAATGAGCATACCGAGCTCTCTCGGTCTCCTTACCAAATTTGATCGGCTTCCCCTCTGTAGAGGCGACTTCCCACAAAATCAATGGGTGCTAGAAGAACTAATTCAAACCTATAATTCTAATCCAAGCCTGAAAAATTGTGTTATTGGATGAGTTCAGGTCAAAGAGGGGATCCCATTCTTGTAGGGTGAGAAACCCATGCTTAAGAGAGATTGGGCCAAAAATCCAAGCAAGAAATTTAACTCCTTCAAAGGGAAGAAAATATGGTAAAGACCCTTACTGATTGATATTAGCCTCCAGTCATCAAATCCCCAATGCTGGTGAAGTCGATTCTTCATATCTTCAAGCCTCCATGGAGTAACCTTCTGAGGAATTGAGACCCAAGCAAGGAGGGAAAACCTACACTCCTCAAGGCGTTCCTCAAATATTTTAGGGTTCACTTCCACAAAAGTGATGGACCCATTCCTTGAAATCCTCTTGTAAAATGATGCGGACGCATCCTAAATATATGATAAAAACCTATTATTTGAAACATTAAGCTTCATTTTATCAGAGAATCTCGCTGGGTTCTGCTCAGCAGGCTTCATCTCTTTAACACTTGACGAAGATTTACACGTCTGATCCTCAGTATCTATCATCACCACAACCTTTGAAGGAGGTATAATAACATATTTTGGATCAAAGTAACAACCGAGAAGGTCTACCATGGATTAAGAACGCAAAAAACATCTAGGAATTACTAAGAAATCACCGAGCAGCACTCCCCATCATCAAATTTATTCCATATAAACATCAATATATTTATATATTGATATAAATATATATAATTATATAATTATACCAAAGCAGTGTAGACGATGAGATATAATTATATAAATATATATAATTATATAATTATATTTATAATTATATAGAAATATTTTTAAATCTATTTATTTATAATTATAATTACAATAAATATATTTAAATAATAAATATATTTATTATAATTTTATAAATATATATTTATATATTAATAAATATATATAATTATATAATTATATAAATATATATAAATATAAATATACATATATATTTATAATTATATAATAATATTTATAAAATTATAATAAATATATTTATTATATTTAAAATTTTATAAATATTTATAATAATATAAATGTATATTATTATATAAATATATTTATAAATATATATTAGGTGATTGGGGGTACAATTACATTCAAACAATCACACGCCACACACACAGTCCGAAAAGGAATGTCATAGCCCCTATAAGGGGATAACCCACCCATCAAGCCTTATTTATTTAATAAATGGCCCGTAATAGGGCTTGAACCTAGGACCTCTTGGATGCTAAGGAGGAGCCTTTACCACTTGGGCACAAGCTCGTTGGCTTTATTTGTAAATATAAATATAAGTAAATATAAATATTATTAAAATAAAATCTTTAGGAATGTTTTTAGCACTGATAAAGATACCCCTTTATCAGTGCTCAAAAGCGTTGATAAAAATGCTCTTTATTGTAACAACCCAAACTTTTTTTAATGAAAATTCCTTCTTGATCTAATTAAATGTATTATTATGTAAAATGGTTATATAACATATGCACTTCATCTGTTTTATGTTTTTGGATTTCAAAATACTATTAAGAATTGCTACCATTAACAATATTTCCATTGAACATTGATCACATGATTAGTATAAATATAGGGCTTTAACAAATCCAATTTACTCAGAAAAAGGAAGCGATGACCTCATCTAGTAGAATTGCTCCATACGAAACCCATTTGTCAAAGCCTGGAAAGGAGGTGGCTTCACTGGGTTTTGTTCTTGACCAAGCCCAAGTTGAGCTTCAACGCGTTAATCTTGAACAGAACCGCCTATGGGAGAAGTGGAAGTTAATAGAGATTACCACCCGAGCGATGTTATCTGAGCCTCCCCAAGAGTCTGTCACCATTGTGCACCTTACCCTTAGGTCTTATGTGGGTTTTATAAGGGGTTATGTAACAAGACCCTAACACTATGATTATGTGCATTATTTTTTTATAGAATAAAGAATATACATTCATTTTATTATCGTTACTTTGTAAATAGTTTTTAAAGCACAAATAGTATTTTTAGTTAATATTAAATTAAGAAATATATTTTGAGGAATTAATGGATTTTTTAATTAAATAATATTTTAATAAAATATTATTACTAAATTACTTTGATCGTATAATTTTTATGAATACAATTGTAATTTTTATTAAGGTTTGAAAGCTGTTTTTGTCAAAACCCATGAATTTTCGATAAATATCGGTTCTTATTATAAAAGTAAAAATTCACATATTTAGAAAATTATTTAGATAAAATGAATATTACTTTTGAAATCAGGACATCGAAATTATCCAACGGTGATTTTTTCATAATTTTCTGAGACAGTCGAATTTTTGGGTAAAAATTAAATACCGTTTAAATATATAATGTGTTTTATGACATCATAATGACCCAATAGTGATGTAATAAAAAAATATAAATCGGATTTTCGGATAATATATGTTTTACCTTTAAAATAATGTGATTTTAGGTTTGTTTGATTTATTTTACAAAGCCTTTGTGGACCCTCCAAGACTTATAAAACATTTTCACATTTTAAAATGATTTCCTTGAGAGTGTGACTCACCTCCACATAATAAAGCCTAATATTTTAATAATTTCAGCCATTTTACTTATAAAATAATGTTTTCCACTCCCCTTTGAAAAAAACCATGGGCAAAAACCATAGTATGGTTTGTGGTTTTGATTAGTTTAACGTGTAGTGTCCAGAACATAAAAAATAAAGAATTCTCTCCCTTTTCCTATATAAACGCACCCAAGCTCCCACTTCTCATTACTAAAAACCTTTGGAGCTCTACTAACCTCTCACATCCTTTCTCTATAATCCTCCCAAGGTGCCCCAATCTTCTTATAATCCTCCCTCAAGCCTCTCCCAAGCCTTTGAGATCACACTTCCAAGTAATGGATTTCTTTCATTCTCATTTTTGTCCAAATTTCATTATGCTATTATACCCTTTTTTTTAAATTAAAAATGTTGGGGTATGATTTTGAACCTCCTACATAATAGAATCCTTATGTTTTAATGATTAAAGACCTCTTTCTCTCTCATTAATTCCTCCCATGTACACCCGTTACCATGCCGAAATTCCGTAAGAAATTTCTCTCTTCTCATTTACATTCAAGAAATTATTTTATATTATGCATCTAAATTCCATTACATATGTTGGGACATGTATCTATATTACCCCCTTACTTTCCATTTCATGTACATATGATGAGATACCCCTTTCTGTCACACCCCGACCACAGACGGCTATGTTTTTATTCTTTTCTCGGTCCCGCGCCTTTGGTCAGAGTTGGGTTTGGGTCCGGGTTTGATTTTTTTTGGAGTTTTGATGTTTTCGGTGGGTCTCGGTCCAATGCACAGTCACCGCACTGCTAGCGGTCACCGCACATTCGGTCCGGGTGGGTACTCGGTCACCGCACCACTGGTAGCTACTGTGCGTTCGGTCCTGGAGACTACGTGGTTGACCGATTATTATTACTGTTGTTATTATTATTATTATTATTGTTGTTGTTGTTATTATTATTATTGTTATTATTATTATTATTATTATTATTATTTTTATTGTATTTTTACTATTATTATTGGATTATTATTGTTATTAGATTATTATCATTATTATTAGATTAATATTATTATTATTTATTTAATTTACCTTTTTATTTATTTATTTTATCTTATTCTTTTTCTCTTTCTTCTCCATCCAACAACTCTTCCCCTCCCGACGAGGTTATGTCCGCCGACCTATTTCCGATGACTTTTTCCCGGCGCGCACAGCCCCTGTCAGCGCACGCCTAGCCAGTAACCGCTTTTCGAACATGCGTAGCCTCTTCGGTATAGACCTCTACTTTTTATTTGTGCTTTTCCTTCATTTATTTTGAGATTATTTCACATCGAGGGTTCGTTTTGGTTGGTTTATAATTTTTGAAACCCTCAATAGGTTTTATCGGGTTTGTGTCGTCGTCGTGCTTCAGTTTCGAGGTGAGGGTTTCTTTCTTCCCCTTGGCTTCATATAATTTAATTGGGGTTTTTGTTTGTGTTTTGAGTTCTTAGTGTTTTGTTTACAGTACGTTGGACCTTACTGTGTGGTGTCAGACGTGTATCTTCCATTTCATCTCGGTCTCGAGGTAGGTCCCCCGCTACACTCACCTTTAAATTTAGAATTTATTAATTGCTTGATGTTTTATTAATTTTAATAAATAGGAAATAATATAAGATAATTAATTTTTATATGATTATTTGGTGTAAAAGGAGCCGTTTATTTTATACACGGCACTTGAAATATTTTCTTGACGAACGGACACCCAGTAGTGGAAGAATGCCCGTTTGGATTTTAAACATAATTTACAGAATTTAAAAATTAGTTTTGGTTTAAATGATAAATGATTTCTTCTGAATAAACGTTTTGGGTTTTCTTGAGAAATGATGTTTTTCTTTAAAGTTGATAAAGGCCCATTTGGCACTTTAATAAAATAAATTATTTTGGAAAAACTCACTTTGGGGTTACTCAGGGGTGATCCTTGGTGTGCGTTGATTGTGTGAGTTGTGTGTGATATTTGTTGATCATGACTGATTGATTTATATTGTGGACACACCCCTTTTTATTGTATGTGTTGACATGGGAACCTGACATAGTGAGTGAATCTTCTGAGAATGATTACTGCACTAGTTTAGATTACGATCTGACTAGTGGCCCCATAGTAGGGGAATACTGAGTTATTGCTGCTATGGGGATTGGGCCCCTCGGTTAGGCCATGTAGGGCTATGTCGAGCGTTATGGCATTATGACATCATCGAGTTAGGGCATGCCTTCAGGATGAGTCACATGTATAGTAAGTTCTGGATTGTTCAGGATCTCCTAGGTTCGACCCATGTTTCTTTTAGTGTTTATTTGTATGTGGTGGATAGTTGAGAGGTCTAGTTCGGTTCTGGCCCATGTGTGCCACTTTTTCCATTTCCCTTGGTTTGTGTTGTGTGTTATGTGTAGTTTTCCTTTTTGGATAATAACTAAAGATTGGTTTTATAATTGTTCGCAAAAATGTTTTAAAATACAATGCACCTATTCCTTTCAAACATTAAAAATTGTTTTTAAATTAAAAAGAGAAATGAACTGTTACTTGTTTTAGAAATGAAAGTGTGTGCGGAAACTAATATTTTATAAAATTTAGTTCAAACCTGGAACTAGTAAATTTCTTTATTTAAATGTAGTGCATTGAGAATAGATATCGGGCTAGCCTACTGAGTTTTAATACTCACGCCTATAGTTCTTTTCTGTTTTTAGTGTTTGTGCAGGCTATAGCTTGGGTGCGTTCGCCTTGGGAGACATTTGGTCATGAGTTGGAGAGTGACCCACGAGGTCACACAGAGATAGTGGTTGTCTCTTTCGGTTAGTTTCATTTTCTTTTGTTCTTGTTTAGTTACTTTACTTTGTTTATTTATTTTTCGCTACTCTGCTTTATTTCTGCTGCTTTATTTATTTATTTTAACTGGGAAAAATTGTTCCCACCGCCTCTGTTGATGCCCTGGCGCTTGTCGCCAGCCCGGGAAAATTGGGAACGCCTCTCGGGCCATGTTGCAGACTAGATCGGGT
The DNA here is from genome assembly GCA_963277665.1 of Viscum album. Lineage (NCBI taxonomy): Eukaryota > Viridiplantae > Streptophyta > Magnoliopsida > Santalales > Viscaceae > Viscum > Viscum album. The sequence goes on along the minus strand of OY728146.1, from coordinate 1,351,262 downwards.
GACCGGTTCAGGGTCGACCCGGGTTGGTTCGTGACAAAATGGTATCAGAGCTGGTCGGACCTTAGCAGACCTCACTTTTTAGAGTGCCCTTTGTTATTTGGGATGTCGAGTAGATGGAGATTAGGACTGTCAGGGCTTAGGAGGTAGGTTACGGGTCGGTTCCTAATCACCACCGCTCGTGACAAGACCTGAGTTACCAGGGTTAGTCTGGGATTTGAGTCACTTGTCCTTGGTCGTTTCAGATTGAGGTATGACAGTGGAGGCGAATTGGTTCACTTTGTGGCCTCACATGGGGTGGTGACCCATGTGGAGTCCAAGTGTCTATTTTAAGGTCCTCTTAGTGTTATGTTTTACTTGGGGCATGACTCACTACCATGTCGCTGGGTCAGACATATGCACTAGTTCCTCATTCCAGTGGGTTATTACTACTTGTGTTTTGTTTTAGTCTCAGTTGATTTGAGCGTGCATTAAAAGTGAAATTGGTTTTTAAATGGAAAAGTGTTTCTTCTAAATTGTTTTTTTGAAATTACTAAAGTGGGTTTTTAAAGAGAAGATGCATTGGTTTGAAAAAACTTGGTATGGGTTTGGATTTGGTAAGAAAAAGAAGTTTTTGAGCCTTGACACTCCTTATGGAGGGTCACACGTGCGTGGGTATGTATGGAAGTGCGTGGGGGCACTTGTTCGCAGGTGATGTGAGTGGGATTGAATAAACGCAGATGTGACGATTCATAAAGTTTCGTAGGTGAGTTTTTAAAATTGAAAAGAAATAATAGTTTTGGAGAAGTGATTTCTCATTGTGTTGTATATGTTTGGCTTATAGGCCTATTTCCCTTGGATTGTGTTGTTTCCTTGATTGAGTTTTGGCTTGATGCTGATTTTGATGGTGTTTTTCGTGTTGTCATGAGTATGCTTCCCAAAAATCCTCCAAAAGTTGTCAATGAGTTATGTTCAGTTCTCAGTTCCTTTTGTGTGTTGCTTGATTTTTGAGGTAATCAAAGTTTGTTAGAGGTAGTTGTATTGTTCTGAAAGATAGTGTGTCTTTGGGTTGTTGGGAACTCTCAGGATAGTTAAGGTTCGTACCGCCCTAGAGTTATTTGAGTGTTTAGTTCTGGACTAGTAAAGATGAAATGTCTCATCGCCGTTAGAGTTTTGGGTGTGATTAATGGTGGTCGACTTCTACAAAGGTTCCCCATCTGGCAAGGAGTGCGGGATGGTGGAACCTATCTCCAAGAAACTATCCTCGTCGGTACCGGCTCATAGTTTATCGGACCACTCTCTTGTGTGCCACCAGTATGGCCTATCCGGACATTCTAATTCATCATGTTGCATCCCTTTGAAAAAGTACGACCATCGTGGTTGTTGGAATCATCGAACAAAAGAAGGAGTTAGAAACCAGAAGATGAAAATGATTGACTGTGAGGCAGGAGATGCTTTAGCTATTAGGGCCCCAGCCACAGGTCTCGGGGTGAAGCTCGCGCACAGTTAGGAGTTGCCGAGGGTGTGTGGAACTTCGGCCCAGATAATGTCTTTAGCTTTGGAATGGAAATATCCAAAATTTCCCTTGTTCTATTCTCATCGCTGTCGTAAGATCATCCTTGTTGTGGTGGCGTGATGTTCTTGTTTCCCCACAATCCAGGTGGTCTTATCTGCTCTCAATGTGGTTCTTAAGTTGTTTGGTCTCTCTGAATGGTGTGGGCCTGTGAATAAAAAGACCTATTCTGATTTTGAGTTGGTCCAAGCTATGTTCGATAGGGAAGTGTTCGTTTCGTGAAGTTGATGGAATGTGTTGAGTTAATTTCTCATCCACAAGTTGTTGGATTGTTCCATAACAAGATTTTCGACATGTCTCAGGTTTCTTTTTTGGTACATGTGGTGAAAAATGAGTGAGTTTGGTTTGGAAGTTCCCACGTTGCCCCCCCGGGGGGGGGGGGGTTGTTCAGGTTTCAAGGGTTTTTGTATTAGTAAATTTTTGTGGTGGGGAGAACCTTCTCATGTTCTCCCCTCAATTTCGGGTAGTGGTTTTCCTTGAATTGGTCGGGTGTGATGTTTATTGGGAATGGTCACCCCGAAGCTCTCGGTTCTCTATGATTTTGTCTGGGAATGAACCCAAGTCGTGTCAACTGTTAGCTTGGTGACTTTATGGTGGCAGAAAGTGTCTATGGTGGGGAGAATTGTCACAACCCGACCACGAACGCCTATGTTTTTATTCTTTTCTCGGTCCTGTGCCTTTGGTCAGAGTTGGGTTTGGGTCCGGGTTTGATTTTTTTTGGAGTTTTGATGTTTTCGGTGGGCCTTGGTCCAGTGCGCAGTCACCGCACTACTAACGTCCACCGCACATTCGGTCTGGGTGGGTACTCGGTCACCGCACCGCTAGTAGCTACCGTGCATTCGGTCCTGGAGACTACGCGGTTGACCAATTATTGTTATTATTGTTATTATTATTATTTTTGTTATTATTATTATTATTATTATTGTTGTTATTATTATTATTGTTGTTATTGTATTATTACTATTATTATTGGATTATTATTTTTATTATATTATTATCATTATCATTAGATTATTATTATTATTATTTATTTAATTTACCTTTTATTTATTAATTTATTTTATCTTATCCTTTTTCTATTTCTTCTCCATCTGACAACTCTTCCCCTCCCGACGAGGTTCTGTCCGCCGACCTGTTTTCGATGACTTCGTCCCGGCACGCATAGCCCCTGTCGGCACGCGCCCAGCCAGTAACCGCCTTTCAAAAATGCGTAGCCTCTTCGGTACAACCCTATACTTTTTATTTGCGCTTTTCCTTCATTTATGTTGGGAGTATTTCACATTGAGGGTTCGTTTTGGTTGGTTTAGAATTTTTAAAACCCTCAGGAGGTTTTGTCGGGTTTGCGTCATCGTCGCGCTTTAGTTTTGAGGTGAGGGTTTATTCCCGCCACTTGGATTCATATACTTTAATTGGGGTTTTTGTTTGTGTTTTGAGTTCTTAGTTTTTTGTTTACAGTACGTTGGACCTTATTGTGTGGTGTCGGACGTGCGTCTTCCATTTCATCTCGGTCTCGAGGTAGGTCCCCCACTGCACTCACCTTTAAATTTAGAATTTATTAATTGCTTAATGTTTTATTAATTTTAATAAATAGGAAATAATATAAGATAATTAATTTTTATATGATTATTTGGTATAAAAAGATCCGTTTATTTTATACATGACACTTGAAATATTTTCTTGACGAACGGACATCCAGTAGTGGAAGAATGCCCGTTTGGATTTTAAACATAATTCATGGAATTTAAAATGTAGTTTTAGTTTAAATGATAAATGATTTCTTCTGAATAAATGTTTTGGGTTTTCTTGAGAAATGATGTTTTTCTTTAAAGTTGGTAAAGGCCCATTTGGCACTTTAATAAAATAAATTATTTTGGAAAAACTCACTTTGGGGTTACTCAGGGGAGATCCTTGGTGTGCGTTGATTGCGTGAGCTGTGTATGATATTTTTTGATCGTGACTGATTGATTTTCATTGTGGACGCACTCCTTTTTATCATATGTGTTGACATGGGAACCTAGCATAGTGAGTGAATCTTCTGAGAACGATTGCTGCACCAGTTTAGATTACGCACTGGCTAGTGGCACCATAGCAGGGGAATACTGAGTTTTTTCTACTATGGGGATTGAGCCCCTCGGTTAGGCCATGTAGGGATATGTCGAGCGTTAGGGCGTTATGACGTCATCGAGTTAGGGCATGCCTTCAAAATGTGTCACATGTATAGTAAGTTCTGGATTGTTCACGATCTCCTAGGTTCTAACCATGTTTCTTTTAGTGTTTATTTGTATGTGGTGGATGGTTGAGAGGTCTAGTTTAGTTGCTAGCCCATGTGTTCCACTTTTTCCATTGCTCTTGGTGTATGTTGTGTGTTATGTGTAGTTTTTATTTTTGGCTAATAACTAAAGATTGGTTTTCTAATTGTTCGCAAAAATGTTTTAAAATGCAATGCACCTGTTCCTTTCAAACATTAAAAATTGTTTTTAAATTAAAAAGGGAAATAGACTGTTACTTGTTTTAGAAATGAAATTGTGTGTGGAAACTAATATTTTATATAATTTAGTTAAAACCTAAAATTAATAAATTTCTTTGTTTAAAGGTAGTGCATTGGGAATAGATATCGGGCTAGCCCACTGAGTTTTAATACTCACGCCTATAGTTCTTTTCTATTTTTAGTATTTGTGCAGGCAACAGCTTGGGTGCGTTCTCCTTGGGCAACGTTTGGTCGTGAGTTGGAGAGTGACCCGTGAGGTCACACGGAGATAGTGGTTGTCTCTTTCGGTTAGTTTCATTTTCTTTTGTTCTTGTTTAGTTACTTTACTTTTTTTATTTATTTTGCGCTACTCTGCTTTATTTCTGCTACTTTATTTATTTATTTTAACTGGGTGAAATCATTCCCACTGCCTCTATTGATGCCTTGGCGCTTGTTGCCATCCCGAGAGGATTGGGAATTCCTCTCGGGCCATGTCGCGGACCGGATCGAATGACCGGTTCAGGGTCGACCCGGGTTGGTTTGTGACAATTTCTCTCTCATCAACTTTTTTATGAATTATTATGTCAACCCGTTATGCTGCCGAAATTGCACCGCGATTTTCCAAGACAAAGTCATTGTGTAGTGAATACCATGCCCATTTCTCTGTCAAGGGTATTCACCTTTACACACATTTACTTATTGATTATAGAGTTTCATGTATGTATTCTACATTCTTTTATCATGGAATAAATGATGGTGTTGAATGATTCCATGTTGTATGATCCATGTAAAACACTTATGTATAAAATGAAATGATTAAGATGGGTGTGCCCTGATAGCACTCCAAAGCATTGGGTAAAAATTAATATCATGATACATCAAGTGAAATAAGAGTTTACTCATTCTAATTCAAGTGAAATGAGGGTTTAATAATGCTAATTATAGTTCAATGAGGGTTTACTCATGCTCCATGTGCAATGATCCTTGGTTCATGCTAATATCATGTTAAATGTTGATGCCACATTTCCATGTTATGATAATCATGCTACATCATGACTTTATGTTTCTCTTATGCTCCATTGATATGCCTATTTCCTAACATGTACTGTATTCTTCATGTTATGCCTTGTTTACTCCCTTACTGGGCTTTATAGATCACCCTTTTTTCTTATACATGTCCTCAGGTCATCCCATGTAATGCTAAGTACAAAGGAATGTGTGTGGTCATGTAAAAGAAGTTTTAAAAAAAGATGTGTATTTCATGTTTGAAGTTTTTATGTAATGTTTATAATCCTCAAATACACTAGACCTCTATATCTTCTATGTTATATCAAGTGAATATTTTATGTAATAAATTATGTTAAAGTGTGTAATAAAGAGAAGGGTTGTTATAGTTGGTATTAGAGGATAAGTTTAGTTATTTTTGGGATTAAAATTAGAAAACCCTAGTGAAAGCCTTAGGGATAAGACTAAGTATAATAAAAACATCCCTAATTTTTTGTGAGTATTGAGTAAGTGGTTTATTAAGAAATTACATCCCTGTCTAGATACGAGTAGGTAGAGGTAGATCTGGCACAGATGTATCTAGGGGTAAAACCTAAAAACATCGCTTTGAGCTAGACTCAAACGGAAACTGGTGCACAAAAATTGGCCTTGCTGCACTCTTGGTTACAACACTCCTGGGGGATATTCTTTGGTAAATTCATAAGCTTAGTATGAAACATTATTAAGAGAATAAAAAAAGTCCCCTAAGAATATATATTGGGAAATAGATCATTGATAAAATAGATTGAAGCCTATAAATTCATAAGTTAAGTAAATAGATGTAATTTATAAGTTATCCCTTTTTTATTTGGATTCACCTTTATGTGTTACCCCTAAATTTCCTTTTATTCTAGCCAATGGCTGGTAACAGGAGGACTTGGGCTATCAACCAATGGAAAGATCATTGTGATGGTTGTTCTAATGAGATGCTCAATCCGATGGGAGAAGGAATCAAAAACTTTTTCATGATACTCTCTCAGTTAACTCAATTTTTTAATAGAAAAATGGTTCAAGAGGAATGTTCAACCCCCACCCCCAAGAAAGAATAATCCACAATCGAGAGCTTCACGAGACAAAGGCCTCCTACTTTTAATGGATCATCTAATCCCTCAATTTATGAACAATGGATCAACTCCATTGAAAAGATATTCTCTATCCTTCAATGTTATGAACAAGAGAAGGTTCTTCTGGCTGCTTATTTTATGGAGGGTGAAGTTGATCAATGGTGGACATTGATAAAAAATACGAAGCCTAAGGAGGAGATCGAGGTGTTGGAATGGAATGATTTCCAGAAAATGTTTTTCGATAAATATTTTCCTCACACCCTCCAAATTAAAATGGAAATGGACTTCCTTTCCTTCAAGAAAAAAGACGATGAATCCATCAGAGCGTATGAAGAAAACTTCACAAGGCTTGCACGATATGCCTCGAGATTTGTTGTTACCCTTGAATTCAAGGTTGACTTCCTTTTTGGTGGGCTAAAACCTAGCCTACGGAAAGCCCCATCGATTTGTGACTTTGATAGCTATGAGGAAATTGTCCGATGTGCCCTCAAAGTTGAAATGGATATCAGTGAATCTTAGGGGTATCATGGGGATAAGAAATGTAAGGTGGAATTTAATTCTGGCAGTCCGATGGATAAATCCAATGGTGCTAAGAAATTCTAGCACCCCACTTGCCAAAGGCGCAGAAAGAAGCACCCCGAAAATTTCCTTAAGGGGATGAGAAAATGATTTAGGTGTGGAAGATAAGGTCACCTAGCCATTAACTACCAACAAGAAAAACCCGTTGTTTCGATAGAGGATAAGAACACTGAATTCGACCATCAATGCATTATTCATTTCTTCAACTACAAAGAACCATGGAACTTTTAAAACTAGTTCCCTAAGCTAAGGGTTTTAGGAGGAAACCAACCTCCAAGTCAACAAGGGTGAGTTTTTTCCATCACTACCACCGAAGAGAACCCCGAAAATGAAGTGGTGATATATATTCTAGTTATTCATTCAAGAATAGTGAACATAATTTTTTATTCTGGTTCTACACATTCTTTTATATCCCGAAGTTTAGTAGAACAATCCCAACACCACCCCAAATCATAGAAGTAGAGATGTCAGTGAGAACAACAAATGGGGAAATCATTGCATCCCATGAATATAACTCCTCCCCTATCATAATTTGTGGATTGAAATTCTCGTCGAACCTTGTCATACTCCCTCTAGTGGAATTTTATGAAATTCTTGGTATGGATTGGATTTCCTTATATAGAGCCAACATAAATTGCCATGAGAGGGAAATCACTCTCCATATGGAGAATCAACCCCCGATTTTGTACAAGTGCAAGGAGGAGGATGAATATTCTTTAGAACCATCATATCAATCATGGATATTACTACCCTATGAGCATGCATATCTTGCTCATATTATTGATTATAAAGAAGAAACCATCCTTGAAGGCATGGCTATGGTGAGGGAATTTGCTGAAGTGATTCCCGAGGAATTTCCTGGTCTTCCTCCTAGAAGAGATGTTGAATTATCGATTGATCTTATACTTGAGGAATTGCCAATATCCAAGAATATGTATAGAATGTTTGTTTTAGAGCTTGAGGAGATGAAGAAACAACTACATGAGAATCTAGATAAAGGGTTTATACGCCCAAGTGCTTCACCATGGGGTGAACTAGTCCTCTTCATTAAGAAGAAGGATGGGTCAATGTGCCTTTTCATTGATTATCATGAGCTCCACAAAATCACAATAAAGAACAAGTATCCTCTACCATGAATTGATGACTTGTTCGGTCAGCTACGTGGAGCACAATACTTCTCCAAGGTGGATATGCAGTTGGGATATTATCAAGTAAGGGTGAAGAAGGAGGATATCCCCAAGACTGCTTTTCGTACAAGGTACGGGCACTATGAATTCATAGTAATGCCTTTTGGACTCACCAATTCTCAAAAAATATTCCTAGAATTGATGAATAGAGTCTTTAGAGATTACCTCAACAAATTTTTAGTAGTCTTTATAGACAATATTCTAATATAATCTAAAACCAATGAGGAGAATGAGGAGCATATAAGCACGTACTAGAGACCTTGTGAAAGGATAAGCTCTATGAAAAGTACAACAAGTGTGAAATATAATTGAAGGAAGTCTCATTCTTGGGTTATATCATCTCAAGCAATGAGATATCTATGGATCCCTCTAAGACATCTACAATTGAGGGATGGCCATGGACAACATCGATGACGAATATTCGTAGCTTCCTAGGGCTAGCTGAATATTATCTCTGATTTGTGATAAATTTCTCACAATTGTTCAAACCTATTACCAAGATAACTAGGAAGGGAGTAAATTTATCTTGGAGTGATGAGTGAGAATATAACTTCAAGGAGTTGAAAAAGAGGCTTATCACTGCGCCCGTGCTTACACTACCCACAAGTGGAGAACTTTTTTTGGTATTTAGTGATGCTTCAAAGAAGGTCCTGGGATGTGTGTTGATGCAAAATAAAAAATTCATTGTCTATGCTTCAAGGAAATTAAAATTTCATGAGAAAAACTATCCAACACATGATCTAGAGTTGGCTGTAGTAATCTTCTCTTTGAAAATTTAGCGGCATTACCTCTTTGGGGAGAAGTCTGAAATATATACGGATCACAAAATCCTCAAGTATATATTCACACAGAAAGAGTTGAACATGTGGCAATGAAGATGGTTAGATCTGATCAAAGACTATGACTGATCAATCCGTTACCACCCTGGGAAAGCGAACAAGGTGGCAGATTCTCTAAGTAGAAAGGACCCAATAATTCTATCATTGATGAGAATTGAAAAGGATTCAATCTTCTTAGATTTGATGAATATTAACATGGGAATCATAAAGAAGGGAATATCATCAATCCTTTCAAAAATGATTGCTCTACCATTTCTTTTGGAAAGGTTAAAGGATGCTCAAAAGGATGATGTGGGATTTCAAAAGAAAGTTGAAACTATCAGAAAAGAGAAATCCTTAGAGTTCAATGTTAATGGGTAAGGAATTGTGATATTTGGCTCAAGACTACGTGTTCCATAAAATCCGGAGTTAAAGAAAGATCTTTTGGATGATGCACATAGTTTGAATTTCTTCATTCACCCAAGAAACACAAAGATGTATTGAGATCTCCGGGAGCTTTATTGGTGGGATAACATGAAGAGGGAGATCGCTGAGTATACATCAAAGTGCCTGGTATGTCAGTAAGTGAAGTCTAAGAGGTAGAAGTCTAAGGGGATGATGCAACCATTACCCATACCATCATGGAAGTGGGATAACATCACCCTAGACTTTGTCACTGGACTTTTGAAGAAATCTAAAGGAAACAATGCTATCTGGGTTGTCGTGGATCGTCTTACAAAGACTACACACTTCATTCCAATTCGATAGGATTTCTCATTGGATCAAATGACATGGATATATATTAGAGAAGTGGTAAGGCTGCATGGAGTACCACTATCTATTGTATCTGATCGAGATCTAATATTCACCTCTAAGTTCTGGAAGAGTCTTCAACATGCTCTGAATACCGAGCTAAACTTTAGTATAACTTATTACCCTCAAACTGATGGCCAATATGATCAGACTATCCAAATACTTGAGGACATGTTGAGAGAATTCTCAATGGACTTCAAAGGAGGATGGGATCAACATCTTTCTCTGGTTGATTTCTCTTACAATAACAGTTTCCACTCAAGCATCCAAATGGATCCTTATGAATCCCTTTATGGGAAGAGGTTCATAACACCATCATGCTGGGATAAAGTTGGGGATAGAAAACTCCTAGGTCTAGAAATGGTCGAAAAAATGGTGGAGAAGGTTAAGACCATCCAGCAACACATTAAAGCTTCATAGAGTTGACAAACGACCTATGATGATAATGGTCGATGAAACCTAGAGTTTGATGTTTGAGACATGGTATTCCTCTATATATTACCATGGAAGAGAGTTATGATATTTGGAAAGAATGGAAAGCTTAGTCCAAGGTACATCGACCCTTTTGAGATCCTTGGTCGCATTGGAGTAGTGGATTATCGACTGGAACTCCCACCAAACCTATATCAAGTACATGATATATTCTATGTATCACTCTTGAGGAAGTACATAACTAACCCACCGCATGTACTCAATCTAGAGTTGGTACCATTGGAGAATTACTTATTCTATGAAGAGAATCCGGTGAAGATCTTAGATCATAGAGAAAAAGTTATATGAAATAAGACAATGCCCCTTGTCAAGGTGTTATGGAAAAACCACAAGTTTGAAGAAGAAATGTGGGAATCAGAGGAAGTGATGAAGCACAGTTACCCTCATTTGTTTTAGTGTAGGAAAAGGAAATTTTGAGGGCGAAATTTCTTAAGGGGGGAAGATTGTAATGACCCAAACTTTTATTAATGGGAATTCCTATTGATCTAATTAAATGTATTATTATGTAAAATGGTTATATAACATATACACTTCCTTTGTTTTATGTTTTTGGATCACAAAATTCCATTAATAATTGTCACCATTGCTAATATAGCCGTTGAATAGTGATCACACGATTAGTATAAATATAGGGCTTTTACAAATCCAATTTACTCAGAAAAAGGAAGCAATGACCTCATCCAGTAGAATTGCTCCATACAAAGCCCATTTTTCAGATCTTTAAAAGGAGGTGGCATCACTAGTATTTGATCTTGACCAATCCCAAGCCAAGATTCAACATGTTAAGCTTGAACGGAACTGCCTACGGGAGAAATGGAAGTTAATAGAGATTACCACCCGAGCGATGTTATCTGAGCCTCCCCAAGAGTCTATCACCATCGTGCACCTTAACCTTAGGTATTATGTGGGTGTTATAAGGGGTTATGTAACAAGACACTAGCACTATGATTATGTGCATTATTTTTTTTATAAAATAAAGAATATACATTCATTTTATTATTATTACTTTGTAAATAGTTTTTAAAGAATAAATAGTATTTTTAGTTAATATTCAATTAATAAATCTATTTTGATGAATTAATGGATTTTTCAATTAAATAATATTTCAATAAAATATTATTACTAAATTACTTTGATCGTATGATTTTTATGAATACAATTGTAATTTTTATTAAGGTTTGAAAGCTGTTATTGTCAAAACCCATGAATTTTCAATAAATATTAATTTTTATTTTAAAAGTAAAAATTAATATATTTAGAAAATTATTTAGATAAAATGAATATTATTTTTGGAATCAGGACATCTAAGTTATCCAATGGTGAATTTTTCATAATTTTATGAGACAATCGAATTTTTGGGTAAAAATTAAATACTGTTTAAATATATAATGTGTTTTATGACATCATAATGACCCAATAGTGATGTAATAAAATACTATAAATGGGGTTTTCTGGAAATATATGTTTTACCCTTAAATAGCGTGATTTTATGTTTGTTTTATTTATTTTACAAATCCTTAGTGGACCCTCTAAGACTTATAAAACATTTTAACATTTTAAAATGATTTCCTTGAGAGTGTGACTCACCTCCACCTAAGAAAGCCTAATATTTTAATAAGTTAGGATATTTTCCTTATAAAATAATGTTTTTCACTCCCCTTTGGAAAAAAACATGGGAAAAAACTATGTAATGGTTTGTGGTTTTGATTAGTTTAATGTGTAGTGTCCAAAGTCTAAATAATAAAGAATTCCTTCCCCTTAACTATATAAACCCACCCAATCTCCCACTTATCCTCACTAAAAACCCTTTTAGATCGACCAACCTATGACCTCCTATCTCTATAATCCTCTCAAGGCACCCTAATCTTTCTATAAGCCTATCTCAAGCCTCTCCCAAGCCTTTGGGATCACACTTCCAAGTAAGGGATTTCTTCCTTTCTCATTTTTGTCCAAATTTCATTATGTTGTTGTACCTTTTTTTTCAATTAAAAATTATGGGGTATTATTTTAACCACCCCCATACTTCCCTCATTATATTTGAATTATTATATACCCCTTCCTCTCTCATTAAGGCCTACCATGTACACTCGTTACCATGCTGAAATTCCATAAGGAATTTTCTCTTCTCATTTACATTCAAGAAATTATTTTATATTATGCATATAAATTACATTAAACATGTTGGAACAAGTATCTATATGACCCCCTTACTTCCCATTTCATGTAAATATGATGATATACCCTTTTCTCTCTCATCAACCATTTTTATGAATTATTATGTCACGCCGTTATACTATCAAAATTGCACCGTGATTTTCCAAGCCAAAGTCATTGTGTAGTAAATACCATGCCCATTTCTCTATCAAGGGTATTAACATTTATGAAAATTTAATTATTGATTATATAGTTTCATGTATGCATTCAAAATTTCTTTATCGTGGAATAAATGACGGGGTTGAATGATTCCATGTTTTATGATCCATGTGGCACACTTATGCATGAAATGAAATGATTAAGAAGGGTGCACCCTGATAACACTCCAATGCATTGGGTAAAGATTGGTATCATGATACGTCAAGTGAAACGAGGGTTTAATCATGCTAATTCAATTTTAATGAGGGTTTACTCATGCTCCATGTGCAATGATCCTTAGATCATGCTAATATCATGTTAAATGTTGATTCCACATTTCCATGTTATGATAATCATGCTATATCCTGACTTTATGTTTCTATTATGCTCCATTGATATGCCTATTTCCTAATGTGTACTATATTATTCATGTTATGCCTTTTCTACTCCCTTACTAGGATTTATAGCTCACCCTTTTCTTATGCATGTCCTCAGGTTATTCGATGCAATTCTAAGAATGAAGGAATGTGTGTAGTCATGTAAAAGAAGTTTTCAATAAAGATGTGTATTTCATGTTTTAAGTTGTTATGTAATGTTACTAAGCCTAAAATACACTATAACACTTGATCTTATATGTTTTATCAAGTGAATATTTTATGTAATAAATTATGTTAAAGTGTTTAATAAAGAGCAGCGTTGTTATAGTTATCAATGCTGATAAAGAGGTATCTTTATTAGTGCTAAAAGATGCTAATAAAGATGAGTTTTATCAGTTATTTTTTGAAATAACTAATAAAATTTTCCCAATATTATAAAAATAACCCTAATAGAGTATACTTCTCTCATGAATTCAAGGTTTCATGGAACACAACTGCTACCCGCCAAACCCTAACACAATCACTACTAACGACTAGTGTTGCCACTACTGCTGAACCCTACCTTTACCGACTGCTACCACCACTACCGTTGCTACCTACAAACACTATTGCTACCATTTAACCCTCTCTAAATATAATGTATGTTGCACCTCATCTTCATGTATTCTTCAAGCTCAGAGTGTCGAGCATTCCACGAAAAAATTTATTCCTCCTACTCCTTTCCTTTATTTATTTTCTTGATTCATGTGGTTCTTTGCTATTATCCTTTTTTATTATTATTTACTATGAAAAAACCTATGAGTGTCAAGGAACCTATAAAGGAAGGAATTACTTGAGTTTTAGTAAGGGTGCCATGATTTGTGGTGATTGATGGATTTAATCATGGGTTCCCTTACAATTCCTCACATTTTCATTGAAACTAAAACATTAAAATCTACACTATAGAACTGATTCTCATGTATGCAACCAAATAAATCTTTTACCTCCTCTAAAATAGTCCAAAATCCCTTTAAATAGCAACATGTCCCCTCTCTAATGTGTGAATTGTTTTTATTATTTAGTTTATTTTAATATTTATTTTTATTTCTAATTTAATTCTCTGGTATTCTGTTTTTACGATGTTATTATTGTACCAACAAATGTGATAATTTTATATTCATTTAATGTGTTCCAAAATTCTACTCTAACAATAAAAAATTAAATAATCACTTGATTCTTATTATCTAGCCTCTTCTCTTTGACATAAAATTTTCTCCTTTTCTTGGAATAACTAATTTAAAAATGGATTTGACCATTGTGATAATACTTCTATGGCATGTCGATTATCATTGTTTTAGGGTATTCCAATAATTGAATCGATGAATCAATCATTTACTTCAAGTTATCAGGTTTTTTACCACTGAGATAAAATTATTCTCTTCTTTATTAATGTGTGATCGAAATATTTTTTTTCCACTGTAATGATTCTCCTTCACCATAGAGAAAACTTCTCAGTGTTGCATTAATGAGAAAATCAATCTTCTGTTTTTACTGTCACATATCATCAAGATTAAAGTTTCCCCTTTTCCATAAAATTTTAATGAAAAAATGACTCAATAATTTTTTTAAATTAATGTTATTATATTTTCTATTTAGCATAATAATTCTAGTTTCCATATATTTACTAAAATATGGTTATAAATGGGAAGATGGGGAAACAAATTCATAATAAAAGGTATAGTTTTAGACCTAGCCTTAAAATATTTTCATTCAAAATGGTGTGGTCCTAAAGGACACATTTTTGTTTAAAAATTTAAGAACATGTGTTTTGGGATTATACCTTTTTTTAATGCAAGTTTTGGTAGGGGATCATACCATGAACCCATCCTAGGATAAAATTACAAATCTCAATAACAATAAATGATTTCCTTCTTTTAACGACTATGGATTACAAATTTAAAGGTTCCCAAATAAATAGTTTCATCCTAGTTAGGACGATCATGTTTTCTAACATTGTGATCAATTAAGTATAATTTAAAAATATGTTTTTTATAAAAATACATGAAATATCTCCCATTTCTCATCTTCCACATTGTGATATAAAATATACAAAATTTTTGGACACATTTGGGTGGTTCTCTCCCTCTAGATATATTTTATATTGTTTTTTAATGTTTTAGTACTCAATGGAATGTATTTTTATCCCAAATATATTATATCCCTTAAAATTATTATTTTTTTCACTTGGTAAAAACTAATTCAAAGTGGTTTTTATGGAATCAAATTTTATGGGTTAAGATGAATTAGGGATTTATTTACTAGCTATCAAAATAGGACTATTAGGGTTAATATATTAGTTGTAGATGTGACATTTATCTATGGTATACCAATTAAGGTGGGTGTCTTCTTCTTTATGCTAATTTTTGAGAAACTATGAAGGCTTAGAAGTTTAATTTTATAAAAAATATGTTTAACAATTTTAAATTGATTTATAAATATATTTATAAATAGATTTAGAGTGGTTATGAATATTTCCTTTTTTATGAGTAACATTTTTAGAAATTATTTATGGATTTTCCTGTAAAGTGTGTGTATTTTTAAAAAAATGGGGAATTCTAAGGGTGCATATTTCATTGTGGTGGATTAATTTATAATTCAATTTTTTAGAAGAACCATTTTTATTATTATGTTTTATAGTTTTGAATAATTTACAATCATTTTTCTTGGTGTCATTACCACATATTTTTTTTGATTCATTCATGGTGATCATTTTATTGTTCATGTTTATTGGAACTATTAATCAAATTTTATTCATTATATTTTTTTAGTGCTGAATATATTTAAAAAAATATAATAATAATTATTTTTTATTTGTGAAACCAAAATTATATTCAATAGACATATTTTATATTATGAAAATGGTTTTCAAATAATATAGGTTTTATATTTTTATATTTCCATGTAAATTTATATATATAAATTATTATACATATTATACTATATAATAGGTGAGATAAGATTCACAATGGTGGTTGGTTGCAATTAAAAGTTTGAAATCTTGGTTCAAAATGGAAAGGGATTTTTTTTAAATAGTGAGTGAGTTTTGTAAGGCAATTTTAAAATCAATTCAGTGTCTGATTTTACAAAAAATGTTTTTTTAATGGGTAAATTTTTATTAAAAAATGATTTTAAATAATGGGTAATATGTTTTTTTTGTGGTGAAAATAATTTTTTAAAAATTAATAAAAAGTGTCTCAATGATTTATTAGGACAAGATTCATTGGTTTTTTATAATTTAAATGTGATTTTAAGGGTAAATGATTGGTTTAAAAGTTAATAAATTGAATTTCTATGATGTTTTAGAATGAGGATGATATTTTGGATTTCAATTATTATCTAAATAAAGGATCTTTTAAATTTCACATTGACTTTAAAATGGAGTTTTTTTATTTGAAATTAGAGTGAATAGATTCATCCTTTTTTTATAATGTAGTATGCTCTATCAACAATGTTTGAGCCATCCAAGAAAATAATCCACTACAACCAAACCTAAGGAACATTGAAGATTCTAGGGAAGTGGTAATTCATCATTAATTGATAATAACACCATGAAAATGGAATGTGAATAATTCTATGTTACTCATAGGATATTTATAATGACCCCACTCCCATAGCCTTGGCCTCAGATGGAGCTAAGTGCTAGTGAAATTTAGTCCTCAGACCAAAATCCCTTTAGTTTTCAAAGAGTAATTGAAAAATTGCTTTGAATTTTGAAACTACAATGGATATCTTAGCATGAGTGCGTGTAAGAAAATATAGCTGAGCCTTCTCACGGTCACACCAATAAAGGATCCCCTTGTAGGTATTAGACTATTGCTGCCACTTTTTTGAACTCTAGATGATAAAATAAGAATTTTTTTGGTGCTTCACCAACTACCCAACCTAAGAACATTTAGATTTAAGGAGACAACTGTCATCTTAATCATCTTCATCTCTCATATAGTTATTATTTCATTTTTTACCTGAGACTCCTCTCCCATCTCTTCTTGACATGCACCTATGTTACTTTAACTACACTGAGTAGTAGTAATCCCATACTTGGTACCAGTGATCATCGTGCATGAATTTTTATGATAACACCTACCACTAATGGAGTAATTTTTTTCTTAAATTCAATTACCCATTTTCTTCAAATCATGCTGAAATTATTTGAAACATTCAAATGTTGGGTTCCCCTTATTTGAAAGGACCATTTTTGTATATTTATTTATTTTGTTAAATATTAATATTACCAAGTCAAATAGGATAGATATGAATAAAAAATGTATGGATTCCAATCATATGACAAAATAGTATGAAGATAGGGTAAAAGAGTTAATAAATTTTTCAAAAGATCATGCATATGACCTTCTCAAATCCTCTTTTCATGTTTATGTTGTTTTTATTCAAGATTAATTATCCCATAGGAGTTGTAAGGACACTTGATCTATCACGAAATAGATCAAAGTTATAAATTTTGGACTAAACATGGGTAAAAAGTGAATGTAGCTAGTGATTGAGATAACACTACATTTTATGGATCATCTAATATGATTGTAAGTGTTGAAAATTAATAAGACCATATCAAGGATTTGATTACAGGTGTGAATAATGATGAAGATCATATTGAGTAAATGAAAATGATAGTTGAAGATGAAATCCATGATTATACAAAATTGTTTGAGAAGTTAAAGAGTTGTTCAGAGATGACATTGTATTCTAGTTACACTAAATATACATCATTTTCAGTCATACTGAAGCTGTATAATTTAAAACATGTTAATGGATGGAGTGATGCCAGCTTTACTGAACTAATTTCTATCTTGAATGATATGATCCTAGATAATAATGAGCTTCCTAGACAAATATATGATGATAAAAAATGATACGTTCAATAGGTATGATCTATAAAAGAATACACGACTCTTCAAATGAATGTATACTATTTTTCAAGGACCAAAAATCACTTAAATAATTCCCAAAGTTTAATTCTTCTCAATATATGAAATATGAATCAGGTCCTATGAAATTTGTAAGGTACTTTACAATCATTATAAGGTTTAGGTGCCTATATGTAAGTGAGAATAATACAAGGAAATTGATGTGGAAAATAGATACAAGAAATAAATATGGGAAACTTCATCACCCTATATACTCTCCTTAGTGGAATATAATTGATCACGAGTATCCTAATTTCAAAACGATCCAAGAAATCTGCATCTTGCACTATCTACAGATGGAGTGAATCCTTTTGGTTTTCAAATAAGCACTCACAGTACATGGCCAATTATGTTGGTAAATTATAACCTTCCAACATGGTTATGCATGAAATTAAAATAAATCATATTACCTATTATTATATCAGGACCAAAACAACCAGGTAATGATATTGATGTTTATTTAGCTCCATTGATCAAAGATTTGAATTTTTTTTGGGATTCGGGTGTTACTTTGTGTGATGCTTACATAAATGAAGATTTCATGTTGAGAGACATGTTTTATGGGAAGATAAATGAATTTACTTCTTATGAAATTTTTTCAGGATATAAAATTAATGTAACTAAAGGGTGTCCCATTTGTGAACAAGTTACACATCCAATTAGGTTGAAACATTCATCGAAAACTGTGTTTCTAGGGCATCACATATTTCTACCCTGGTGACATAAGTAGTGATCGTGGAAGACATCATTTAATAGGACTTAAAAAGAATATACAAAACTCTCTCCACTAATAGGTGATCTACTATTTGAGAAAGTAAAATATATTGACATTTATTTTGGTAAACCTTTTTTCGAAAAACCATATGAAAAACTATTGAAAAAGAGATTATTTTTTTTTGAATTAACATACTATAATTGTTTCCATATCAAAAATTTTCTTGATGTTATGCCTGTTGAAAAAAAATTATGTTATTATGTCATTCACATGTTAATAAATGAACCCAGAAAAATAAAGAATAGAATTAAGGCTAGGTTGGACATGAGTGACATGAGAATACGGGAAGAGTTGGTGCCAATGAAGGGTGAAAACAGACTTTTCATCCCCCAACTTCTCACACTCTTTCTAGGTAGGAGAGATATCAGTTTTTAAACTTCTTAAATGATATAAAGGTTCCATAGGGGTATTCATTGAATATCAAGCATATTGTGTCAATTGATGATTTAAAGTTAAAGGGTCTGAAATCACATGACTATCTTGTTTTAATGTAACATCTAATTCTTGTAGCTTTATATTTCATTTTTTCCAAGAATTTATGTCATACATTAATCGATATCTATTTCTTTTTCAATGATATGTAGAAAATTTATAGACCTGAAATTTTACAACTATGGAAAAGGAAATTTTCATCATATTGTGTTAATTAGAAATGTTATTCCCATTGAAATTATTTAATAGGATGGTTCACATGGTGAGAGAGATTCGACTTTTTGGTCTTGTAAATTATATATGGATGTACTCCATTGAATTGGATATGAAGATTTTGAAATGGTATACCAAAAACTAAAGTTGGATAGAGGGTTATATTGCAGAGTGATATATTATCAAGGAAGCTGTTGTATTCTATA
The DNA here is from genome assembly GCA_963277665.1 of Viscum album. NCBI lineage: Eukaryota > Viridiplantae > Streptophyta > Magnoliopsida > Santalales > Viscaceae > Viscum > Viscum album. The sequence continues at coordinate 1,331,936 of OY728146.1, read as the reverse complement.
ATGAATACATGTCCATTGTAGAAAACATTGATATACTGAAATCTCATCACACTAGGTGGCTTTTAGGTAAATAAATTTCTAGAATATATGTTTTCAAAATTAATATTATAGATAAGAAAATGGCCTATATTTATGTTTTTCATAACAATTTAGAGGTTTCCCCATATGTTGAAATACATGAATAAATTCTTAGGCATTTAAATCCACAAAGGGATAAAATCTGGATATCAAATAAACATAATCAACAGTTTATAAGATGGTTTTGAGACCATATTTTAAAGGAGTTAGATGAAAATTCAGATTAAATTTCAGAACAACTTTAATAGATAGCCAAAAGACCATGTTTGAATATATTACCTTATAATGATTATGTAATTAATGATTATACATTCTATAAAAATGAACATGATGAAGGAATTACCATACAAAATAGTAGAGTTACACTTATGGATGAATAAATTATTGTATCTATTACTAAGAAAAAAGATCCAATTTATGTGAATATATCATACTTTTGTATCATTAAAAAAATACGATAGTTGTATTATAAAACATTCCAAGTGTTGATATTTCAGTAAAAGTGGATTGATAACAGGAGTGATGTTAAAATAAATTAATTTATATTTTTGAAAATAGATTTCAGTAATGGATTTTACAAAGATGAACTATTTATAATGGCATCACAGACACTACAGGTATTCTATATTATAGATTCCGCAAATTGAAAGTGGTAAATTGTTCTAGGTCAGATGAAAAATCAACTGAGAATGAAAATTTCATTGGAACATTTTAATCATTTTTAAGTGTTCCAAATGTAAATGGGATCTTTTATATTAGAAAAGACCATAATGAATGAATTTGGATACTCGATAGAGGGGTAAAATCCATTAAAACTTTAAAAAAAGAGTTCAATAATTAGGTTATATTTTTTTGTAATATACATTGTGTTACCTCATGTTATTCTATGTTAACTACTGCATCTATATAATATAAATTAAACTTTTAACCACTTATTCAGATAATGAATTATTCACGTGTTGATGCTCCCAATCTCCGGGAATAACAAGTTTCTCAACCTGCTGCTGCTCCTAGTGTAGAGGAACAACGACCTTTTACATATGTTGATACTACTAATCCATAGGAATAAAATATTGATGATACTGAACCCAAGTAAATGGTATAAAATGGATAACTAATTTCCTAGAAAAACATGAGCATCATAGCATGATGGTGTTAGCAAAAAGTATTAAGGATAAAAGTAAAGACATCAAATTCGAGGTTAGATGGAATACGTGTGACCAGCCTGTTAACCCCAACAAGGCCATGCTCAGTGGTTTCATTGGGATCATCACTTGGAAACACATGCCTATTGATTTAGATTTATGTCACCATTTTGTTACCAACATTAAGACACTAATTTGGGAAGATATTATGGCAACATTATGACATCATTTCTTTATTTTAATAAAAAATAAAATAATGAAACATTGAATTAATCTTAATTATCCCTCATAGAGTGCATTTATAGTAGATTAATACCATAAAAAATTTGAATTAATTATTTCTAGAAAGGATCATAGAGGCTTTCACACAATTTTAATGAAGTTTCATCCCAGAGATGCTGAAGGGAAAATAAAACAATACCCACCGCATATATATGCACACCAAATATTCAATTAAGTATGAGATGCGTTTACTATCCATACTAAGGAGATATCTTTTAAGGTACATTTTGTATAATAATACATTGTTTGAAAATAAATTTATTAATAACTTTGATTGAGATTTTTTAATTTATCTAATAGTTACCAAGTGATGAAAATAAACAATAGGTAGAAAAACCAATGTTCCCCTACTATAAAGAAAGGATGAGGTACACTTCACTTAATAAAATTGGTATGTATTTTAAATCTACCATAATAATTTTATGTGACATGAAACAAAAACAAAATTATGTTACTCTATTTATATGAATATTGATGAATCCAAATCCAAATCCACTTCCATCCCACATCATGTGCTATGGAAGGAGGCATGTGTAAATAAATATGGGATACTAATATATAAAATCACACAAAAGTGTGGGAAGAACATGTAAGTATGACATAATAATATATATTTTTACTTTAAATCTATATTACATAACAATGATTATTTATTTTACTATATTTTCTATCTGACTTAGACATGGGAATCATTAAAACCTGCACCAGATGAACACCTACTATCAGTGGCCTTGCAACCGCCAGAACAGTATGGCCACATCTGAGGTGTGGGTTTTGGGGTGATACCCTGAACATATTTTTATAAATTAAAAGAACAAGAGGATAAATATAAACAAATGGAAGATATGTATGAATGATTATCTTCCCTTGAAGAAAAATTTCATTGGCAGTTTGAGTTTCTAGAAAATGTTACGGGGGTATAAAAAAGAAGAAACAACTCAAGAACAACCACTACATGAAGACCACCCACCCCACCTACTTTGAGACTATCCATCCCCCTCAAAGAGGTGTCTTAGATGAGGTAATAAATATTCTCATAATTGTTATTGTGAAATGTGAATCAAGTGGAAACTAATAACTTTTATTTATTGATATTCTATAGGGTAAAAATGACTATGATTTATATCTATCAACACCCAACCATCACCTTGTTTTGAGGGATACCATGTTCAATATCCAATAATACACTCTACACTACAGACAACTTACAACAGGCCATGTGAGACTTGGGATTAGCACAAATCATGAGCCAAGCAATGAGCTTCATGTTCCACTTGATGACATAAATTTTCATACGGCCAAGCAAGCTATTAAAATATTCATACCATGGACATCAGATCTTATAAAAAAACATTCTGAAAAGGAGGTATTCATCTAAAATTTATTATTCATTCTAAACATTTAATAATTAATGAAATAAGGTTTGGACTAATGAATGTTATTACACATAGAAAAAGGGAAGGAGGTGAAACAAAAGGTTGAATCAAAATGATATAAATGATCAATTAACTAATTGAAAATTTCTTAACAAATAAACTTTACCCAAACCATTTAATATCCACATTTACTAACACTAGTGGTTCATGAAGATACAAGGTTAAAAAGTGGTAGTAATCACATAGTTGATTTTGAAGAACAAATGCACAGATCGGCCATTTCAGACTTCATTTATCTTGATAATGTAAATGAAATCCTCAAGTATGAATGGATAGGAGTATAAATTGTAAATTTATACATGAGGTGTGTTTTCATGATTTGTTTTTCCAATATACACTACTATAAATTCTACATATACCAACGGTTTGGAAAAAACTGTTGGTATATGTATCATTGAGAGACCCCATGACAATGATTTTGGAAAAACTATTGGTATAGGTTATATCTATACCAACATTTTGTCCAAAACCATTGGGATAACTTCCATAAAAAGACCCTATACCAATGGTTTTGAAAAAAATGTTGGTATAAGTCATAGCTATACCAATGGTTTTCCCAAAACCAGTCTTAACAGTTTTGGAAAAACCATTGGTATGGGTCCCAAAACTCCAAATACCTATACCAATGGGTTAAAAAACCGTTGGTATAGGTATTCATATTTTTTATGTATTCTTTTATCAAAAAACATAAATTAAAATAAATTTTAAATTAATTTATAATATACATATATATATTTATCATATTATGTTCACAAAAGTTATTATAGCTTAGTGGTTAGGTCTTTGAGATATAAGTTGGGGTTCTGGGATCAAATCCAACCAAGATTTTTTATTTTAAATTACCTATACCAACGGTTTCTAAAAACCATTGGTATAGGTTTATACCAATGGAAGACGGGACAACGGTCCTCAAAACCATTGGCATAGAATATACCAATAGTTTGGGGGCCTATACCAATGGTTCCAAATTTTTACTATAGGTTTCTTTTTCATTAGTGAGATGATCACTATATTAATTATGAATAAATACAATTCATATTTTTTTCAGGCATTTGTATTAATACTATTTTAAGGCAAAATCCTATAAACATAAATATGGAATCAGTATTCCTCACATTACTTATATAGACTATACTAAAATGGAATCAACTAAAATTGATGAAATAGTTGCAAAACTGGCCACAACATTTGAAAGAAAATATATGGATGGTCGAATCTTGTTATTACCAACTATGCAGGGGTAAAACTATATAATTTAATCATATAAAATATATTTTCATTACTTTCATAACTTATTACTTTTTTTAGGTAGCAATGAGTACTCATTTCATTCAATTTGGATACTCCAAAGATTTATTTCCTAGATTCACTACATGGATACCCAAAAAACCAGCCACACATGATGATGTTTTTAAATTTGTAATACAACACAAACAACATTTTAGAACTAAAATTAAATTTCTATATTTTATATTATGTTTTAATTAGAATTATTTTATGATAGGTAAGTGTTTAAATATCATGAAAATCAAGGCATGGGGACGGTCCATGCGTAAAAGGAGCATGTAAACTTCTACAAGTGGATAAGTAATAGGGTATATATAATAATATGTCACTATAAAAACACATATAAAAACAACTTACTTGTTTTTATCAATGTTTCTAAAATTTATAAAACAAACCAATGGAAAAGAATGTGGTTATTTTGTTTGTAAATTTATGAGATATATCGTATACCATCAACAAAATAGCATCCCCTAAAAGGTATTTTCAAAGATAATTATTATTTTATTTTAAATATTTATTAATAATTTGTGTATTTATACTTTTTCTATACTACCATGACTATTGAAATTCATTGTATTCATAGGATGAAATAGATTTGTTTAGAAATTACCAGGAAGCATACATGATGTTAGAATGTACACATATATCATAAATACGTGACTTCCTTTTACTTATTTAATTGATTTTATTATCATTTTATCTAATTATTTTAGTTAATTTACTCATAATTTTTATCTAATACGTATTTTGTTAATTTTCATAGAGATCATGAAGTAATGACTTCATCAACAAGGATGATTCACTCTCATACTATGATCATGCAATCAATAAGGATGATGCACTCATGATGATGTAATTTTCTTTTTATTCTCTAATGAATTCAATATTCTGGGTTATGAAACAACAATATTATTAGATAACCCATAATTTTGAATTCATTGTAGGATAAAAAGACATAGTGGAATTAACCATACCTCAATCTGATAAATGATGTACCTAATATGACCCAAATTCTATGGTTTTAGTTTAAAATTAACATTTTATTAATGAATTATTTCATATTTATGTTTAATTTATTTATTTATAGTATTACTAACATAAGAATTTTTTTCTTATATAGGTGGATTAATTTTCTTGGGTTAGGGTGGTTTTTTCGAAGTTGCTCCTACTCACAAGACATTAGACTTCAAGGATATAACTGAGATAATGAAAACCAAGAAATGGGCTACGAATGTATATAACCATCATGAAAAGGTGAATTCCTAGTACTTATTTAATTATATTTTTCATCATTTTATCTATTATTAGTAAGTTAATTCCCTTAACATTTTTATCTAATACTTATTTAGTTTTTTCATAGATCTTTTGGGAAGTCATATTTTTTTTCAACTATCTAAAACAAGACAAAAAAGAAATAACACATTCCTTTATAATAGAAGAGGAAACCCCATGCTGATTGAAATGTGAAATGTTTGAGGTAGCATTTGGTTTCCTCTTTCATCATAATAGAATATGTTCTCTCTTTTATAACTTTTTGTAGATAATTTAAAGTAAAAAAAATATCACATAATCAATCAACTACACCTCAATATGATATATAGTGTGCTTAGTATGACTTAAACTGTATGTTTTTACTTTATAATTTACATTTTAGTTCAAAACACACATCACATACTCAAAACTGAGAAAACAAATTAATATTCTTTTGATAAATTAATAAAATAATCCATAAGTCATTTGTGATGTGTTGGAATAATACACACTTCAATTCCATGTAGGTTGTGGCCAATATAAATCAAAGTGTGTTTTTTTATTTAAAATTGAAATTTTAGTAAAAAAGACAAGTGACATACTCAAAACCAATAAAACGCATTTTATATTGTTTTGATACTTTAGTAAAATTATACATAATTCATTTGTTATTTATAGGAATCAGTCAAACCTAAATCTGATACATGGTGTTCCCGACATGTCTCAAAGTGTCCATTATTAGTTTAAAATTGAAATTTTAGTTCAGAACGTGCATCACTCACTGGAAACTAAGAAAAATCACTCAGATTGTATTGATAATTTTAGACAGTAATTAATAAGTAATTTTTGATGTGAAGGAATTAGTCTCATATCAAAATGATACATGATGTGACCAGTTTGACTCAAAGTACGTGTTTCCAGTTTAAAATGACATTTTAGTAAAAAAAATGACATACTCAAAACTGAGAAAAAATATTCAGATTATTTTGATACTTAAGGAAAATTATCCATAAATAATTTTTGATGTGTAATAATCAACATCACATTAATACAACACATGTTGTGACTGGTATGACTCCAAGTGGGTCATTTTATTTAAAATTGACATTTTAGTAAAAAAGACTAGTGACATACTCAAAATTGAGAAAAAACATTCAAATTGTTTTGATACTTTAGGGAAATAATCCATAAGTCATTTGTGATGTGTATGAATCATCATCACCTCAATCTAATACACATTTTTCCCGACATGACTCAAAGTGTTAGTTATCATTGTAAAATTGACATTTTAGTTCAGAACGGGTGTCACTCACTGAAAACCAAGAAAATGAACTTGGATTTTATTTATAATTTAGGATAATTATTCATAAGTCATTTGTGATGTGTAGAAGTTAGCCTCACATAAAACCGACACACTATGTGACTGATATGACTTAAATTGCGTGTTTCTAGTTTAAAATGACATTTTAGTAAAAAAATAAGTGACATACTCAAAACTGAGAAAACACATTAGAATTATTTTGATACTTTAGGAAAATAACCCATAAGTCATTTATGATGCGTAGGAATCAAATTAACCACAATACAACACATGGTGTGATCATTTTGACTCTAGGTGTGTCTTTTATTTAAAATTAAAATTTTAGTAAAAAAGAAAATTGACATACTAAAAACCATGAAAACACATTTGGGTTGTTTTGATACTTTATAAAAATGATCCGTAAGTCATTTGTGACATTTAGGAACCATCTTCACCTCTATACAATACATGGTGTTCCCAACATGACTCAATGTGTTCGTTATCAGTCTAAAATTGACATTTTAGTTCAAAAATGTGTGTCACTCACTAAAAACTGAGAAAATGTGCTTGGATTGTCTTTATAATTTATAAAAATGGTTCATAAATCATTTGTGATGTGTAGGAATTATTTTAACATCAAACTGACATACGATGTGATCAGCATCACTGAAAGTGCATGTTTTTAGTTTCAAATGACATTTTTGTAAAAAAGACAAGTGAAGTACTCAAAACTAAGAAAACCAATTCAAATTGCTTTGATACTTTAGGAAAAAAATCCATATTTCATTTGTGATGTTTTGGAATTATCAACACTACAATATGATATATGGTGTTACCAGTATGACTATAATTGTATCCTTTTATTTAACATTTACATTTTAGTAAAAAAAGACAAGTGACATGCTCAAAACTATTCAAAAAAATTCAGATTGTTTTTATACTTTAAGAAAATTATACATAAGTCATTTATGATATGTAATAATAATCCAAACCTCAATCCAATACATGGTGTGCCTAGTATGACTTAAATTTCCCTTTATCAGTCAAAAATTTACATTTTAATTCAAAACGTGTTTCACTCATTGAAAACTGAGAAAACATGATTGGATTATCCTAATACTTTAGGAAAATGATTCATAATTCATTTGTGAAATATAGTAATTAGACTCACATCAAACTGACACATGATGTGACTGATATCACTCAAATTTCATGTTTTCAGTTTCAAATGACATTTTAGTAAAAAGACAAGTGACATACTCAAAACCAAGAAAATGAAATCAGATTGTTTCGATACATTTGGAAAATGATCCATAAGTCATTTGTGATGTGTAAGAATTATCCCCACCTCAATCTGATACGCATTATGACCAGTATGACTCTAAGTGTGTCCTTTTATTTAAAATTAACATTTTATTCATGTATTATTTCATATTATGTTTAATTTATTTCTTTATAGTATTACTAACATAAGAATTGTTTTCTTATACAGGTGGATTATTTCACTCAAGTTAGAGCGGTTTGTTTGAAAATTGATACAATGATCAATATTTTATGAGAGGGTTTTAGTGCTAAAAATAATGAAATATTGATGTTTTTGAATTTTTGTGACAGTACTTGATAATGTAATTATACAAAACATTGTTTGAAATTTCTATAATATAGTGTTTTTTTATATTTTTGATATAAGTTTTATTTAAATTAAATTATGAATTTTGTATATATATTCAGGTTGGTGCTACAACATGCTATAATTCTAATAGTACACTATAGTAATAGGGCCTTTATTAGTGCTAATGAAAGTGCTGATAAAGTGTTCCCTTTATCAACACTAAAAAAAGATCTGATAAAGTGGGTGTTTATCAGATCTTTTTTAGTGTTGGTAAAGGATACCCCTTTAATGATGATGAGGACAAAAATACCTTTTAGCATTGTTAAATCCCTTTTTGTATGCTGTTAATGGTAAAAACTATGGTAGCGTGTGACGCGCGTACCAAATTTCTGGCACTGTTTTCATGGAGAATAATATAATTAGGAAGCCCCCAAAGAGATTGATTTCGGTTCAAAATTTAAAAAGAACATGAAAAATTAGTTTAACACTTTGGGAATTTTTCATTACAGGGAATTTCAGGACATCCAAAATTTTTTAATGACATGTTCAACACCATACAACTACAATCAATATCCTCCCTACATGCCCACAACTCACAGTATGATGTATAATGATTCAGTGCACATGATATCTCCAAGTAATAATTTTTTTATTATAATTTTTTTTCATGTCTATGTTATTATCCATATAAAAATTCTTCACCATGTTATGATACAAGTCCTTATACATATTTTAATTATTTTCAAAGTCAAAGTACTCCTGAAAATTTAGAATTTGATAATTTATGTGAAACGAATGATTCAATAACTGGGAACATGTTGTTTTATGCTATCATTGAGACAAATCGAAGGTTTCAACTTCAAGATGAATATAATTCAAAGTTTATTTCCTCAAAAAAAGTTTTAGAAAACAAATTTAAGAATTTATAAAATCTACCGACTCATCTTGGACAACTATCCACCTCACTACCACTTGATGGTCTAATTCAGAACAATTTTATCAAGGAAAGCACAATAGAGGTTCCATTTGAATAAAATTAATTTCTTGATTCTAATAATGAGACTAATTTTATTGACCTAACTTCTTATCATACCATTTATGACTCCTCTCCATTAAAATTTAATTCTTCCAATCTAATAACATTTCAAGAATATGACAGCTTAGTCTTCCACTCTATTTTATATAATGGTCCCTCATAAAATGTGATTTCGTGTCCTTATTCTATGATCGCACAACCCATACATCCTAATGTGAAAAAGGATTCATTAAATATCTATCAAATTACACATTTTAAGGATGAATAGGACATTGAATTGGGGCCCTTATTTACTACTATAGAGCCAGGATTGTACAAATACAACATGAATTTCCTCATGCAAGAGAACATCACTTCAAATGACATCAAATCACCTCCTTCTGGAAATAATTGTGAGTCTAAAGATTTTTCCAAAATGGTGACATCTGAAACATTTTAGGGGTCATAAAATCAATCAGTGATTGTGGTGGAGAACAATCATAATTTTATAGAAAAAATTGAATAATGGGATTTCCTATAGAATCTTGAGTTTTTGGTGACACATGTTCCCATAAAAAAACATGATAAGGGCAGTATAGAAGAAACTTTTGTAAAAGATTTCATTCTTGACACAATGGAGTCATTTTATCTAATTAATCCTACCCCACTTGATCTATGCATTGAGGTTAAAATTGATTCAAACTACTATAATAGAAGTCTATACCAACAGTTCATAACCATTAGTATAGGTTGGAAAATCATTATTATAGCATATATCAATGGTTCTCCAAACCATTGGCTATAATGTCGTTGGGAAAGTACTATATCAAAGATTCTCAGTTAACTGTTGGTATAGGGTGGTCTGAATTTCATGTTAACCAATGGTTCATAGTGAACCATTGGGATAGAGGTATCCAAATGGTTTAGAAAAATTGGGATAGGTTTATACCAACAGTTTTAGAATATTTGGTATAGACCCCCCCAAATTCCTAGGTATTAAAAGCCCCACCCTTGCCCAAAAAACTTGTAGATAACACAAAACATCATATACTAAACCTGAAAACAGAACATCCTTCACAAACAATAGGAAATCAAATAAAACCTACAAACAGAAACAACAATGAAACCAATAAGAAATCAAAGAGCCAAAACTAATGAAAATAGAACCTCCAAACAAATAGAACCTAGAATGCAACCAACAAAACATCCTTAACAAACAAAACATAAAATGAAACCAACATAGTATCCTCAAATACCCACAAGCCTATACATAAATAATGACAACATAGGAAGTCAATTTATGTGTTTAACCAGTGATAACACACATGAAAAACATGATAGAACAAATCATTAAACATCAAATGTCATAAATATCAGTTAAAATTATAAAGGATAAATCTATCCCTCATCACCATCACTATCATCACCATCATCCTCATCCTCATCCTTATCCTTGTCCTCGACATCATCTTCATCCTTGGCCTTTCCCTCTTCCTCACCATCATCCTTGCCCTCTTCCTTACTGTCATCCTTGCCATCACCATCACCAGGAATGTCATCATCCCAACCACCACTAGGACTACTTCCTATTGAACTATATAGCGTATTCATTGTCAATATATATGCACCACAAGCCACGATAGTCTCTAGTGGAAGTGATGGACATAAAACTTACATCAGGTTCATAAATTCAGTGTTTTCCCTTTGGTTCAATTCATCCACCTGTATAACCATTTTTTGGCCTTTTATGCCTTAGCCTTAGCTAGTGCTTCCCATGAATTAGCCTTTTCCAACTTGGTCCGACTAGAACTGGAACATGAAGTGGGAAAATACCTCGTCAGGACAATACTCTTCCCTGATTGGCAGTGTACTCTACCATGGTGCTCATCTCCCAAAACTTGATGTAAGTGATCATTTGAACCAAAATTTTCATCTTCCTGGGATTCAAGGGACTAAAAATAACACTGTTACAAATATAAATAGACTATTAAGTTACAAAATAGATATTAAAATTTGAAATCAACAAATTAAAACTTATAATCTACTGCTGTGTCGGTTCGTTTACCACACTTCCATATTTTTTATTTTTTTCTTAAGAAAAATAGTTTTGCTCAAGGAACATATCCTTTAATATTGAAAACCTCCCTCTACAATGACATTGAATGTAGAAAACCATAATTGAAAATGGGTTACTAATAATTAATTTTGTAACTAAAATCAAATGGATATTAATTCTAAATAAAGATGAAAAGAAAAATATATGGTAGATAAATTAAAACTAAGTATCAATGAACGGGTTATCAATAGATATGACATATATATAAGTGAATAGGCCATTATAGTAATAAATAATAAGGTGGTTGTGTGATAACCATAATTGATGATAATATGAACAGGTATTACTATAACATATAGTAATATGCATGAATTGGTTATCAACACTCTAATCATGACTATAACATAAAGTAATTATGTTTTGGTAAGATTTAACAATACAAATTTAATTCCCTAAATGATCATTTTTAGGTTTTAAATATATTACTTGAGTTGTTTTGATTTAATTATATAAGTGAAATTTTGTTTCTCCATCACATGAGGTCCTTGTGTTCTTTGGAACCCCTCATTCTATTACTGTGATCCAAATCATGACTAAAAGAATAATTTTTCATGGTTTTTTATAATATTCATATAAATTAAGTTTATTTTGAGTCAATTTAGTTTTTTATAGTATAGTTACATTATAATAATGTTTTGTTAGGACATAATCATTTATGTTTACTAAGTTTGATTTAGTCTAGTTGGATTTGTTTCAATTCAGTTCTATTCAGTTTGGTTTAGTTTGGTTGTGGGTGGTTTAGGCCAGTTCAATTCATTACTGATCTTTTTAATTCTATTTTTTTATATTTACTTAGTATTTTTGAGATCTATTCCATTTGTTTTGATTTATTTCTTTATAGTTTAGTTCTATTTGGTTTGAATCAATTTAATTTAGTTATATTTAGGTTAATTGATTTTTGTTTAGTTATATCCAGTTTAATTTCCTTCAGATCAGTATGGTTCAATCCTATCAACTTCATCTAAATTTAATTTAGTATAGACCAATTTGATTCAATTCATATTTTTCCAATCCAATTTGGTTTTATTATGATTAGTTTAATTTATTGTTATTTAATTTAATTTAGTTTAATATTTTTCAATTTGGTTCAGATCTGGTTGAGTCTATTTAGGACAAGTTAGTTTGATTTAGTTCAATTAAATTCATATTTATTTGGTTAGATTTTAGTTTTTTCAATTTTATTCTATACAATCCAAAAAAATTATTTATTTTTGTATAGTTTGATTCAATTCTATATAATTTGGTATATTGTGGTTTCTTTCGATAATATTTAGTTATATTGGGTTAAGCTTGGTCTTAGTGTTTTTAATACAAATATATTCCTTTATTTTCAATTTCATTTGGTTTACCTCTACTTGAATTATTGTAGACATGTTTTTTTTGGTTCACTTATGTTTAGGTATTCGTGAGCTAGTTTAGTTTAGTTCCGTTATATTTGATTCGGTTTGATTCAATTAAATATTATTTAGGTCTATTTGATTATGTTTGATTTATTTAGGTGTAATTTTATTGTATTTATGTCAAGTAATGTCAAATAAATTTGGTTCAAATCTATTTGATTTAGTTAGGTTTGATACTATTCTGTTTATTTTAGTTTAATTCAGTTTAGTGTGGTTTGGGTTGAGTTGGGTCAGTTTAGGTTAGTGCAGTTTTATTTTTTTAGTGTTTTAAATAGATAAATTCCATTCAGTTATCATTGGTTTAATTTAGTTTGATTCAATTTTATTTAGTTTAGATAAAAAAATTATGCGATTGATTAAGTTTCTATAATTTCTTTTAATTTGGAATGGTTCAACTTGAATAAGGCAGAGATATTTTATTTTAGTTTTAATTAGTTTAGTTTGGTTTGGTTTGAGTATTTTTGGTGTAGATAAGGCATTTTTAATAATATTTGGTTTTGTTCAGGTTGGCTTGGTTTGATTTAGGTCAAGTAATACCAAGACATTTTTGTTCTGTTAATTTTTTTTATTTCATTTCATTTTAGTTCAATTCCATTCTATTTGGGTCAGGTTGATTTTAGTTTGTTTGTTTTTACTCAGTTTAGTAAGGGTTAGTTTGGTTTAGGTTATTTCTATTTGATTCCATTTTTTTGGGTTTGTTCAGGTCATCCTCAATTCAATATTTATCATCCTGTTTATTATCTTCATTTTTAGGGGAGTTAAACTTGAGGAAATAGATCCCTAAGCCTAGGAAAAAAGTATACTATAAAATAAAAGGTACAATAATTCTATCCCCATCATAAAGGGATAAAATATAAAATTTATGAGTCAAAATAAGGACCAAATCACTTACTTTAACTACTTTTTTGGAAAGGGAATTTTTAAGCTGATTGGCCCTCATATTTGCATGAGATATAAAAAATTAATTACATCTAAGTGATCTAAACATTCTATAAAAGTATAATGAAAACATCATGTATGTTTTGGGATCCCAATTTAAATGTTTTAGACCAAAATAAGTGAGTACATATTGATTCATATTTCATCGAAACCCTATTTCATCTCTTGTAGAAAAAAACTATAAAAGTCATGCATTCATATTCAATCTCCAATAATCTACCAAAACTTTTGAAGAAACAATTGATCACCATCCCATTGGAATCCCTAAACAATACACTTCAACCTATATATCTTAGGTTCTCCTTCACTGTACCATAAGTATTTTACTTTATCCATCCATCAAGTGGAAGCTTCCATGTAAATCATTTGAATTTACATTATATTTATATCATTATCATCATTGATGGGGAACTCAACATCATCATTGTTAGTATCTATATCAAAATCAACATAATCCTCACCAATCAATGATATAATAAATACTATCAAATTTATTTATTTCTATAATAAGAGTGGGATTATCATTATAAAGATATAAAGGAGAGTTAAGATCATGTTCCTCCCCAAACAAAGAATTATAACAATCCAAATAACTACTTCAGAATAATGAGCTCAATAAGATATGTATAATGTTTTCAAGGGGTGGTCTATATAGAATATTGATTCAATTTATAGAATATTTTGATAATAAACTAAATAATACATGATTGTTTATGTATCCCAATTAGAAATGGATAAAACAAAATAAAGTGAAAGTCCTAAAGAAAAATTATAAATGAGTGTCGTAACTACTTCCTCTCATGTTCTAACATCATAGTCCACCCCAAAGTGTGGAGGTATTTTGTAGAATCCTTGTTTTTTTTCTTGATGATTACTAATACTTTTTCAATAATACAAAAGAAATTGTTAATGAAAATCATGGTAATTTTCATTCAAAAACCTCAAATTTGATTAATACCTTGAACTCAGTACTTGTCCAATGATTAATCATTTACCGATAATATTCTACCAGATAGTCATCCATGATATGTGTGACCTCTAAATCCATTATAACTTTAGAATTCCAACCACTGTACAACTCATTCTTATAGCCTCTCCATGGCTCACCTAATTCAATGAGCCGTGTTTTCCTCGCAGCCTCACCATCGGGAAAATTAAAATGAAGTTGGAACTAAAAAATTGATTTATATAAATGTAATAATATCATAACATTAAATCCAATGAATTTGTTTACCCATATTTGTGACTAAGTGCTATATTTTACTTCATTTGGTAGGTACTTCCAATAGAGTGGCCTAGTGGGAATGATGTTGGAGTATTTGGAAAGTGTTGCAAAAAAACTCCTACATTTCCGCCTAGTTTTTACTTTTATTTGGTTGTCTTCGTTATACTCCACCATAAGTTGTGTGTGGTGGTTCCACACTGCATGAATATATGTATACCCATACCTCTTATTAAAATATCTATATGTTAAATAATAAAAAAATATCAATATGTATTATAATGAAAATAAATTGTGGTAAAAAAATTACTAGGGTTCTATAAATATACCTGAGGGAGTCTGATCAATGGGCATCACTAGATACCTAGGCACTGAAGGAACATAAACCTGTATAGATAGAGAGGGTTCTAGTGTATGCTCTGCAGGTTCAAAATGTGTCGGAGTAGGAGTCGAAGAAATAGGAATGTAGAAGCTCAGGGAGAAGGAAGTAGAAGGAAAATAAGATGGCATAGATGGCTGTGAAAATGCATAATATGGATGAGGAGTAAGAATCATTGTTAGTGTTGAGCCCTCTGGAAGATTGCTGATTTCATGTTTATAACTGATGTTTTAATAATCACAAATCATCACAACTCATTGATGCTTAATCTGGTTTGATGTCCCATAAACATAATTCCAATCTATGAATGAATCAGTTATCATGTTCTTTTTTAACTATGCTTATTAACTTACAAAGTATGTTTGGAAGCCTTCTGGATCCATCTGAGTCACCGATTCATCAGACTCACCGATCCATCAGAGTCACTGATCAATCAGACTCACTGATCAATCAGACTCACTGATTCATCAGACTCACCGATCCATCAGAGTCACTGATCAATCAGACTCACTGATTCATCAGACTCACCGATCCATCAGACTCACCGATCCATCAGAGTCACTGATGCAAATGAGTCACCGATGCAAATGAGTCACCGATGCAAATGAGTCACTGATGCAAATGAGTCACTGATGCAAATGAGTCACCGATGCAAATGAGTCACCGATGCAAATGAGTCACCGATGCAAATGAGTCACCGATGCAAATGAGTCACCGATGCAAATGAGTCACTGATGCAAATGAGTCACTGATGCAAATGAGTCACCGATCCAAGGACTCACCGATGCTGATCTAAATGACTCACCGATCAGATGACAGACCGATGCTGATCTATCTGAGTCACCGATCTTTACTCTAATGCTGATGACCTACCGATCTCTTGAACAGTCATAAACAACTGTTTGAATTTCTTTATCTTTATCTTTATTTATTCTAACCAACGGTCATATTAGTTATGTTTTAATACACTGACAATTAATTAATAAAGGTTGTCGGATGTCAGGAAACCGTACCTCGTACCTGCGGAAAGGAAACCTTTTCTATCCTACGGAGCACGTGATATGAATACAAGAAGACTCTGCTGAAAAAGATATAAAGAGCTGCGAAGAAGTGTGAGACAAGACACACAGAGACAAGGGAGCATACGACATACTCGAGAAGAGCTCTGTACATACAAGAAGAACCAAGCAAGACAGAATCAAATATACAATCAAGCCTACTCAAGAAGAGTGGTGTGCATACAATAGATCATTGAAGAGCTTCATCGACTACATCTCACTGCCTGTGAACCTGAAGCATATGACACTCTGCTTCTCAAACAAAATCGAGAAGAGGACTCAGAATCACTTCTGATTAATTCCAAAACGAGTCCAGTGCTACACTGAAATCACTAGAGCCATTTCTAAACTCTACATCTCTGCTCTTTGATTTATTTATTCTACATTTTGAGTAGTGTGTGTTATCTGCTGTATTAAACACACACACTGACTCCTGTACTTTCACTGGAGGATCTGTAAATCCTCAGCAAACTTTTTACACTTCACTTCCCACTGTGGATAGTGGTAGAGGTCTTGTGACCTGGACAGCTGGCTGCTGTTGTTTGTTTTCCCACTTAGAACTGTGGTAGAGGTCTTGTGACCTGGACAGTGTGCTCACTGTTGTTAACCCCGATCCAGGGTGTGGATCACTTTTATATAAACTTTTGAGAGGACTAAGTCTCGGCTTGAGACTGAACCTCTTGGTTACTTCTCTGTGTTTATAGCTATACTATATCCATACTATACATATTTATTTCATATTCCGCTGCTATTACTTTGAAATATAAACTATCTTCAAAGCTACTTTGATAATTAAATTCGCAAGTGTTTATATTTATTATAAATCAGTAAATTGGTTTCAAAAGTTAATTTAATCATAAGATTAAGTTAACTGAGAATTAATCAATCTTTGAGAAGCTAATTGAACCTTTATATTCTATATAAATTCACTACAGTTTAATTGATTTTTGAAATTGGGGGATTTTATTAGAAATTGTTTTTAAAAGAAAATTTTGATTGGAACTCAATTCACCCCCCCTCTTGAGTGTCCACTCCGACCAACACATGGTATCAGAGGAAGTAAATACTTTCTAAAAGTGCTCTGCTTTTGAACTGTGATTTTAGTTGTATTTTAAAGTTCTTAAAATTTCTGTTATTTCTAAATTTTTATCTCTTTAAAATTCTTTTTGTAATATCATGGATAATAGACTTGAGGGTGCTGCTACCAACCGGCCACCTTTCTTCAATGGAACTAATTATGCTCAGTGGAAACTGAAAATGAAAATTCATCTAGAAAGCATAGGTTTTGATATTTGGACTGCTATTGAATCTGAATACAAAATTCCCACTACTGCTAGATCTACTTGGGATGAACCTACAAAGACTGCTTACAATAACAATTGTAAAGCTATGAATGCTCTGTACTGTGCTCTAGGAGATGAAGAGTTTAATAGAATTTCTGCATGTAAAACTGCATATGAAATTTGGGATACCTTAGCTGTTTCTCATGAAGGAACAACTAATGTTAAGGAGATGAGATTGAATACCTATACTATTAAGTATGATAATTTTAAGATGAAACCTGATGAACCCATTTCTGATATGTATCTCAGGTTCAATGAAATTGTCAACACAATGACCTCTCTGGGAAAGGATGTTCCAGCAAAGGAACAAATTATGAGAATTTTGAGATGTCTACCTGAAAGATGGAGAGGAACCTCTGTCTCCATTAGAGAATCCTGTGACATTGGTGCTCTACCTGTCAAGGAACTAATTGGCAAGCTGATGATGTATGAAGAAGAGCTTAAAGTGAACAAAGAGGAAGACAATGAACCTGCAAGAAAGTCTATTGCCTTCAAGAATACAACCTCAAAGAATAAGGATAAGGAAAAGCTTCAAGCTATCAATGAAAGTACAAGCAGTGAGGAAAGTGAGAATGATTCTGACAGCGATGATGAGATGGCTCAAATAGCCAGGAGATTCAAAAAGTTCTATAGGAAAAAGAAATTTTTTAGGAAACCAAATTACAAGGGAAAGTATGACCAACAAGGCAAATGGAAAAAGGACTGGAAGAAGAATGACAAATCAGATGATGTTGTCTGCTATGAGTGCAAGAGAAAAGGACACATTAAAGCCGACTGTCCAAAGCTGAAGTATAAAAAGAAATATGAATACAAGAATAACAAGTACAAGAAGGCCATGAAGGATACTTGGAGTGCTTCAGAAGACAGCACAAGTGAAGCTGAATCTTCAGACTCTGAAAAGAATCGGGCCAACATGTGTTTCATGACAAACACTTCTGAGGTAACATCAGAGACTCCTGCTTTTAATTCATACTATTCTGGAGAAGATTCTGACTCAGAAAACATGTCAAAATCTGAATTGTTTGAATACTGTGACATGCTAGAAGAAACATGTAATGAGCTTAAAGATAAATATAAAGATCTAAAGAAACAGTATGCTTTAAATGTTAAGCATAAATCTGATCTGGATATAGAAGCAGAAAAGAATGCTCAGCTGCTTAAAGAGAATACTGAACTGAAATTGTCTAATGAGCAACTCAAGAAAGATTTAGAGAAGTTCACCAATGGTAAAAATACTCTAACACAAATGCTAGGAAAGCAAGTTGCACCTAGATACACTACTGGTATAGGATACCAACCTGGACAAAGGAAAGTTGCCAAAACTAGATTCATTCCTAAATCTGGACAGAAGATAGTTAATTCTGGAACTTCTTATGCCTCATCCAGCTATATTCATAGTTATGAATCTAATAAGGTTTATCTTTCAAAGGATGTTATTTCTACAAATTATATGAGACCCATTAGACAAATATGGGTACCTAAAGTGTTATTGGCTAACCTGTCTGGACCCAAGAAGATCTGGGTACCAAAATCATCTTCCATCTAAATCTGTTTTGTAGGAGACCTGCTTGAAGAGATGTTACAAGAAGATATGGTATTTAGACAGTGGGTGCTCAAGACACATGACTGGAGATTATTCTTGCTTCAAGAGCCTAATAAAAGTTGATGGAGGCTTTGTCACCTTTGGTGATAACTCAAAAGGGAAAATCATCGGCCTAGGCCAGATTGGTAACACTGATTCAATTTTGATTTCTAAAGTTTTATTTGTTGATGGACTTAAATATAACCTATTAAGAATTTCTCAGTTATGTGATGATGGTTTTCATGTTAAATTTGAAAATGATTCTTGCAATGTTTGTAACTCTAAAAATGTTTTAGTATTTTCTGCTTTAAGAAATGAAAATGTTTATGCTGTTGATTTAGATTCTTTAGCTAAACAGAACATTCCATGTTTAAATGCTTTTCATAAAGAGTCTTGGCTTTGGCACAGAAGATTAGGACACTGCAATGTGCACTCACTTAGAAAACTTTCTAGGAAGAACTTGGTTAGAGACTTACCCAAACTTGAATTTCCAGCAGACAAAGTTTGTAATCCCTGTCAAAAGGGAAAACAACACAAAGTTTCTTTTAAATCAAAGAAAGAAGTTTCAACTTCTCAACCACTTGAATTGGTTCACATGGATTTGTTTGGACCATCAAGAGTTTCTAGTTTAAATGGGAAGCACTATGTCTATGTTCTCGTAGATGACTTTTCTAGATATACTTGGGTATATTTTCTAGCTCACAAAAGTGAAGCCTATTCTTACTTTGTTAAATACTCCAAGTCTGTAGAAAATCTGAGTGGACTCAAGATTAAGACCCTGAGAAGTGATCATGGTCGTGAGTTTGAAAATCAAGATTTTGAATCTTACTGCTCTCACAATGGCTATTCTCATAACTTTTCTTCCCCTAGGACACCCCAACAGAATGGTGTAGTAGAAAGAAGAAACAGAACCCTGCAAGAAATTGCTAGAACCATGCTCAATGAATATGACCTTCCAATTTACTTTTGGGCTGAAGCTGTTAATACAGCTTGTTATGTCATTAATAGAGTCTTGATCAGACCTGTTCTAAAGAAAACCCCTTATGAGTTGTGGAACCATAGGAAACCTAAGGTAAACTACTTCAAAGTTTTTGGCTGCAAAGTCTTTATTCTGAATACTAAAGATAATCTGGATAAATTTGCATCCAAGAGTGATGAAGGAATTTTCCTAGGTTACTCTATCTCTAGTAAAGCCTATAGAGTTTTCAATAAGAGATCCAAATGTGTGGAAGAATCTGTTCACATCAAATTTGATGAAACTGATCCACATGAGCCTAAAACCTCTCTTGGGAATCTTGAAGAAGATTTGTCTATTCTGGACCTTAATGATAAATCTAAAGAACCTGTTATAAAAGCATCCAGTTCTGGACATTCTCCAGAATCTTCTTCTGTTGAACCTCAATCTCTAGATGAACCTGAAACTTCTAGCTCTATCTTTTCAAGACCATCTAGGACTCTAAAGAACCATCCTTTAGATGCTGTTGTAGGAAATCTAGATAGAGGAACACAAACTAGAGCTTCTCTAAGAAACCAGGTTGAACATCAAGCCTTTCTTTCACAGTCAGAACCTAAAAATATCAATGATGCTATCAATGATGAATTTTGGGTAATGGCTATGCAAGAAGAATTAAATCAGTTTGAAAGAAACAAAGTCTGGGAATTAGTTGACAGACCTAAGGACACCTTGACAATAGGCACAAAAGGGGTGTTTAGAAATAAAATAGATGAATCTGGAAATATAGTTAGAAACAAAGCTAGACTAGTTGCACAAGGATATAGTCAAGAAGAAGGTATAGACTATGAGGAAACTTTTGCACCTGTAGCTAGACTAGAAGCCATTAGGATCTTACTTGCATATGCTGCACATCTGGATTTCAAGTTATATCAAATGGATGTAAAAAGTGCATTTCTAAATGGTTTTATAATTGAAGATGTTTTTGTAGAACAACCACCTGGATTTGCTAACCCCCATTTTCCAAATCAAGTTTTTAAACTTTCTAAAGCTTTGTATGGTTTAAAACAAGCACCAAGAGCTTGGTATGATAGACTTAGCAATTTCCTTATTTCAAAAGGTTTTACTAAAGGGATTGCTGATCCAACTCTTTTCATTAAAAGAATTTCTAAAGATGTTTTAGTTGTACAAATATATGTTGATGATATTATTTTTGGATCTTCTAAACACTCTTTATGTACTGATTTTTCAAAAAGTATGCAAAATGAATTTGAAATGAGCTTAATGGGAGAGCTTAAGTACTTTCTTGGATTTCAAGTATTTCAAAATGAAAATGGTATTATTTTGAATCAAAGTAAATATACAAAGGATCTTTTAAAACGTTTTGGTCTGGATAGTATCAAGGAAAGTGAAACTCCTATGAGTACTACCTGTAAATTGGACACAGATGAAACTGGGAAACCAGTTGATCAAACAAATTACAGAGGTATGATTGGTAGTTTACTTTATCTTACTGCTAGTCGACCTGATATTATGTTTAGTGTGTGTATGTGTGCTAGATTTCAAGCTAACCCAAAAGAATCTCATTTGCTTGCTGTTAAAAGAATTTTTAAATATCTCAAACACACGGTTAACTTAGGTTTGTTTTACCCAAAAGGACAATCCTTTGAGTTAATGAGTTATTCAGATGCTGACTTTGCTGGTTGTAAGTTAGATAGAAAAAGCACATCAGGAACATGTCATTTGCTTGGAAAATCCCTAGTATCATGGTGTAGTAAGAAACAGAATTCAGTTGCATTGTCTACTGCCGAGGCAGAATACATAGCTGCTGGTAGTTGCTGTGCACAAATTTTGTGGATGAAACACACTCTATTGGATTATGGATTTGATCTTAAACATGTCTCAATTAACTGTGACAACACTAGTGCAATCAACTTATCCAAGAACCCTGTATCTCACTCTAGAACTAAGCACATTGATGTCAGACATCACTTTCTAAGAGATCATTACCAAAAGGGTGATATTTCTCTAGAATTTGTTAGTTCTGAAAATCAATTAGCTGACATCTTCACAAAGCCCTTATGCTCTGAAAGAATGAAATTTATTAAACAAGGATTGTGTATGATTGATCTGTGAAACTGATCTGTGAAACTGATCTGTGAAACTGATCTGTGAAACTGATCTGTGAAACTGATCTGTGAAACTGATCTGTGAAACTGATCTGTGAAACTGATCTGTGAAACTGATCTGTGAAACTGATCTGTGAAACTGATCTGTGAAACTGATCTGTGAAACTGATCTGTGAAACTGATCTGTGAAACTGATCTGTGAAACTGATCTGTGAAACTGATCTGTGGAACCGATCTGTCACACTATTCTGTCAATCCGATTTTTTTTTAAAAAAAAAATTTAATTAATTACTTTTTATTAATTAGTAAATTACTTTTTATGGGAACCCTAAATGATAAAGTAAATGATACGCGGCTATTTATCTTCCCTAAACCTTTGACCTTTCATTTCCCGCCGAACCTCTCAACCTCTCTTCCCCTCTGCTTCGAACCTTCGAACCTTCGAACCTTCGAACTCCTGCCTCTCCAAATCCTCGAATGGCTAAGCAAAAGAGACCGAGCAAAGGACCAGATAGCCCTGTACCTTCAAAGCGTGCTCGAGGCGAGTCGAGCAGTACCTCTCAACGTTCAGTAAATCCGGACCTGGAAACTCGGATTGTAGCTGCAGAAAAAGAAGTAAACTCGGCGTGGCTTCTGTCAAGTAAGTCCCTGTTGCTACGAGTTCTTGAATCTCAAGGATGGATAGACTGGTTTTCAGACAACGCCCGAATAGATTATCCAAAGCTAGTACATGAGTTTTACATGAACCTGAAAATCACGCTGGATGGTGTGGAAGCTGCTAGGATGTCATCGGTTGTGAAAGGAAAGAAAATATCTTTCTCATCTAAGCAGTGGGCTGAATGTTTAAACGTACCTCATGAAGGTCGATATGAGGACTATGCTGGCAATATACCCCCAGTCACTGACTATTTTTCTTATGAGCTAGCTCTAGAGCTTCTAACTGGAAACAAAGAATCGAGGAGAATCATAGCGTCAGAATTAGATGGTGAAAGCAGACTCCTATTCAAGTTTATTCAGCACCAACTTTGCCCTCGAAGAGGAGATTTTGCTGCTGTTAAGTATCAAGATGTTTTTCTATTGTTTCTGCTCAAAACCCATGAAAAGATAAATCTGTGCAGATATGTGATGGTCCACATAGCTAGTATGCTGAAACCTTCCAAGAAAGCCACAACTTTGTTTTATTCAAAAATGATATCTACTATGCTCCAGAATCTGGAATGTGTTGATGAAGATGATGAAGTTGTTGAAACAGAGCCTTCCTTCTGTCTCAACAAAGAGATCTGCAAGAGGATGAAAATCAATTGGAACCCATGGAAGAAGTGCTGGGTTGCAGATGAAGATAAGTTGTATGAAGCCTACAATCCCATAGATCATGGCAAGAGGCCAAAGGATGTGAGAGATCCTGGATTAAAACCAGATGAGGAACCAATTTATTCTGATGATGATGAGCAAGAAAAAGCTGCAACTGAAGAAGGAAGTGTGTCTTCTCCTGATGATAGGAGTGATCCAGACACTGCTAGCCCCAAGAAAAGAATAGAATTTGGACCTGCTAGTCCACCCTTAACCCTACCAGAGTCAGAACCTATTCTTGATGATGAAGAAGATTCTGATACTGAGGAATATCACAGTGAAGCCTCTGAGCAGAGTAATAATGAGAAAGGTGATGCTGAAGACAATCATGATGGTAATGATGATGATGCTGATGTTGTTGAAGCTGCTGCTGATAGTATCAACAGACCAGTGGATGGTCTTGCTGAAGTTCAAGTAGAACAACCTCAGTCAGTACCAGAAATCCATATCAGTGGCAAGACTGACTCATCAAAAATCAGTGGAACAGCATGCTATGAGAAACCCAACTACACCCTGTGTGCTGCTGTGTGGGATGACTACCCTGGATATGCTGTGTTGGGCTTAGACTATTCTGAAGAAGAAGGCGAATTACCAGAATCTGCTGCAACTGTGAAAAGGAACCCTCCAAGAGAAGTAAGGTCTATTCCTACTGATGATCCTGTAACTGTGAATTTACCTGGTTCTGAAATCTCTCGAGCTGATCTTGATATGTTTAAGACTGAATTGCTAACCACTGTGAGAGATATAGTCAGAGAAGAACTTTCCAATGCCCTTCATCAAGTATCTCTACAAGTTTCTGAAAACTCCTTGAAAGCTTTTTCAACGGCAGTCTCAGATGTTCTCAAGCCAGACTTGACTGCTACGGGTGAATTTGTTGGTAGGCACATAGCCTCCTTGAATCAAACCTTGAAGGATCTCCAAGTTAGCTTACTTTCTCTGTCAAATGAGTTCAGATCAACCATCTCTGGTATGATGGAAGTTTTAAGAAATCTGATTGAACATCTTAACAAGTCTGATCTGAGGAAGTTGAAAGCTGAACTAACTCATATAGTCAGCCAAGCAAGTACAGGCAAGGTAACCAAAATCACTACTCGTGAGATAGAAGCTCTCAGAGAAGTTGTGCATACAGAGCTAGCTGCTGTTAGAAATATTCTTGACTTAGAATCTTTGAGGAGGATGAAAGAGCTCTGTGATAATAGTCATAAGATGGCCTTAGTATATTCAGCAGATGCTAAGAATGCCCTGCAAGAGATCAAGGAAAAAGTTGATGCTTTCTTTTCCAAGATTTATACAAAACATGAGATGGCTGCAAACTTCAAAGTCCTGGCAGAGAATCTGAAATTACCTCCAGTCACTCAGGCCTTCAACACTCAAGTTCGCCAATTGCAAGATTTTGTTCCTTCCTTGGCACAGTTCATGGAAAACAAGGATGATTTTGAAAAAGCTATGAAGTATGGAGCAGAAGTCATTCAGGACTTCATTCATCTGTTGAAGCCTTACTTGGATGCACAGGCCACTGCCATTGTACTCCCTACATCCGAACCTCTAAGTGCCTCTGATGTCGCTCCAAATCAGCTGTCTGTTGCCCAAGCCCTATCTCAATTGCGGCCAGTCTCTCCGAAAGCTTCTCATCCAGCTCCTGCTTCTTCTCCACAACCTTCTGTGACACCTCCAACTGCACCTGCCAGAGTTGTCCTGCCACCACTTCAGCTCCGTGACCCACAACCTGCCTCCAAGCCTTCTTCCTTACCTACAATTGATCCAAAGGATAAAGGGAAAGCCCCTTTGTATCCCACCAAATAGCCATGTATTATTTTTGATGGGGTGCTCTATGTATTGCTTGTCTTTTTCTGTGCCTTTATAAAATTTGTTTTTCCTTTGTGTTATGTTCTATCCTGCCTGCACCCTGCTTCTCTTTTCCCTTAACTATGTTCCCTCCTTTTTGATCATCCCAAAGGGGGAGAAAGAAGATATATAATGGGAGAAAGAAGATATATAATGGGAGAAAGAAGATATATAATGGGAGAAAGAAGATATATAATGGGAGAAAAAAGATATATATAAGGAGAAAGAACTATATATCTAAGGGGGAGTACTCTATATATGAAGAGGGAGATCAATATCTCAGGGGGAGAAATCTGAATATTATATACATGGGATTGTTATCTTAAGAGGGAGATTATTTTTTTATTTTATTTATATATATATATATGAAGATTTGTGATTATCAAAAAGGGGGAGACTGTTGAGCCCTCTGGAAGATTGCTGATTTCATGTTTATAACTGATGTTTTAATAATCACAAATCATCACAACTCATTGATGCTTAATCTGGTTTGATGTCCCATAAACATAATTCCAATCTATGAATGAATCAGTTATCATGTTCTTTTTTAACAATGCTTATTAACTTACAAAGTATGTTTGGAAGCCTTCTGGATCCATCTGAGTCACCGATTCATCATACTCACCGATCCATCAGAGTCACTGATCAATCAGACTCACTGATCAATCAGACTCACTGATTCATCAGACTCACCGATCCATCAGAGTCACTGATCAATCAGACTCACTGATTCATCAGACTCACCGATCCATCAGACTCACCGATCCATCAGAGTCACTGATGCAAATGAGTCACCGATGCAAATGAGTCACCGATGCAAATGAGTCACTGATGCAAATGAGTCACCGATGCAAATGAGTCACCGATGCAAATGAGTCACCGATGCAAATGAGTCACTGATGCAAATGAGTCACTGATGCAAATGAGTCACTGATGCAAATGAGTCACCGATCCAAGGACTCACCGATGCTGATCTAAATGACTCACCGATCAGATGACAGACCGATGCTGATCTATCTGAGTCACCGATCTTTACTCTAATGCTGATGACCTACCGATCTCTTGAACAGTCATAAACAACTGTTTGAATTTCTTTATCTTTATCTTTATTTATTCTAACCAACGGTCATATTAGTTATGTTTTAATACACTGACAATTAATTAATAAAGGTTGTCGGATGTCAGGAAACCGTACCTCGTACCTGCGGAAAGGAAACCTTTTCTATCCTACGGAGCACGTGATATGAATACAAGAAGACTCTGCTGAAAAAGATATAAAGAGCTGCGAAGAAGTGTGAGACAAGACACACAGAGACAAGGGAGCATACGACATACTCGAGAAGAGCTCTGTACATACAAGAAGAACCAAGCAAGACAGAATCAAATATACAATCAAGCCTACTCAAGAAGAGTGGTGTGCATACAATAGATCATTGAAGAGCTTCATCGACTACATCTCACTGCCTGTGAACCTGAAGCATATGACACTCTGCTTCTCAAACAAAATCGAGAAGAGGACTCAGAATCACTTCTGATTAATTCCAAAACGAGTCCAGTGCTACACTGAAATCACTAGAGCCATTTCTAAACTCTACATCTCTGCTCTGTGATTTATTTATTCTACATTTTGAGTAGTGTGTGTTATCTGCTGTATTAAACACACACACTGACTCCTGTACTTTCACTGGAGGATCTGTAAATCCTCAGCAAACTTTTTACACTTCACTTCCCACTGTGGATAGTGGTAGAGGTCTTGTGACCTGGACAGCTGGCTGCTGTTGTTTGTTTTCCCACGTAGAACTGTGGTAGAGGTCTTGTGACCTGGACAGTGCGCTCACTGTTGTTAACCCCGATCCAGGGTGTGGATCACTTTTATATAAACTTTTGAGAGGACTAAGTCTCGGCTTGAGACTGAACCTCTTGGTTACTTCTCTGTGTTTATAGCTATACTATATCCATACTATACATATTTATTTCATATTCCGCTGCTATTACTTTGAAATATAAACTATCTTCAAAGCTACTTTGATAATTAAATTCGCAAGTGTTTATATTTATTATAAATCAGTAAATTGGTTTCAAAAGTTAATTTAATCATAAGATTAAGTTAACTGAGAATTAATCAATCTTTGAGAAGCTAATTGAACCTTTATATTCTATATAAATTCACTACAGTTTAATTGATTTTTGAAATTGGGGGATTTTATTAGAAATTGTTTTTAAAAGAAAATTTTGATTGGAACTCAATTCACCCCCCCTATTGAGTGTCCACTCCGACCAACAGTTAGATATGAGAAATATAGGTAAGGAGGATTAAATAAAAATGGTAGTGAAAAAATAGGTGGTATAAATATCCTAGGTGTCTGTAATGACACTACAAGATCATAAGGTGTGGTAGATGGTATGTTAGGGGAGGGACGGGGTGTGATTGGGTATGCCTATTGGAGCACCTAGTTGCAGTACCACCCCCTCGTATCGATAGTGTGAGCACTGGAATCAATAGGATGGTTAGTGATTAATAGGCGCCTTGGTGGTGGATCCTAATTAAAATTTAAAAAAAAAATTAATCACATGACATTATATGTTATTGATATATATTTTTGTAATAAAATACTCACAACGGGCACTAAAGGAGGTATTCCCATCTCACTCATTCAACAATTTTTGTCTTTCATCCATTTTCTTTGTATCTCCTTAATGTTTTTCATTTCATACATTTTTAAACAAATATGAAATTAATTATAAATACATAAATAATGTGTAACCCAAACAAGAAAAAATATGAGACATGACTTAATTAAGGAATACTACTTATCAAATCAAATACATGATACATAGTGATACAAAAAAACATTTTATATCTAGTGGGAAGAGTATAAAAACATAAGAATGTCATAGGAAAAACAATACATTCAAATTAGCATGTTTAGTATTGGTATTATATTTTTTTTTCTATTTTCAATTTAATCTAATTAAATTTTGGTTTGGTCATTTGGTTAATTCTGATCAATTAATTAGGTAATTTTTTTATTTTTATTTGTCTTAGGTCATTTGTTTCATTTTTTTCAATTGATTCGGTCATTTCTCCATTTTTATTTTTCTTAGGTCATTTGGTTCATATTTTGGGTTATGTCATTTTTTTCAATTTTTTGGTTATGTCATTATTTTCATTGGTTTTGATTTTCATATCAAATAGTTTAATATGTCCAATTCAATTCATCTTGTTTTTGTTGCAATTTAATTGTTTCAGTTTTGTTTGGTTTGATAGGTTAGAATACATTTTTACTCAATATTAGAAAATGAAAATCAAATAAAAGAGAAACCAGAAAATATTTAAAATTCCAATGAATTTTAAGTTAGATACAAAATATTTATAATTAATAGTAAATCAATATTTTTAGCACCAACCACAACAACCCAAGTCGAGCTAAACCAAAAGACCTGAGAACATAGATGGGTGATTCTATATGTTTCCCACCACAACTTTAGGTTCACAATCAACTTTGATAATTGAAGTATTGTAGTTATAATAAGTAATAAATGGATCAAGGCCAATGGGAGTAGGGATGGTGTCAATTTCATCATCATTGTCATCATAAATATGTCTTGGGATTACTTCAATAAATGACTCCAAATTCCGGTTGAATATGATCTTTGACATAAAGAAAATTTTTCTCCATTGATGCCAATACACATGGTTCATTGGTAGAAAGAGTTCCAGTCATGTCAATAACTCAAAATCCTCAATCATCAATAAATTTTCCATGCCTCATTATCGAATCAAACCACTAGCATTTCATCATAGTGACTCAACTATGAGAGTAATAATCCAATATTATTATTTTGTCAATGACTCCATAATAAGATACATTTTCAAATAGAGTTTTAGTATCTAATTCACTAGAATAAAAGTCCATTATGGTAGTTACCATAACACCATCATGTTTTGTTCTCACATTCTTTTCTCGATCAGTGATAATAAATATGTACCCATTTATCACTATTGATTTTCATTCATGAACCATGGTATTAGAACCAAAATCCAAAGCTATCATTTCCTTAGAGACAAAGTTAGTAGGAAAACACAATACCTGAAATATAAATAAATATTAAACTTAATTAAATATTTATTTTATTAATTTATTACAGTAATATTTCTACCTTCAATTTCAACCAAGTAGAAAATTATTTTCTATGCAAAGTCTCTATTATTATCAAAGATAAATAAAGATGATTTGTATTTATCATTTTTTTACATTCCCTACTGAAAAAATAGAAATATTTTAATAGATATGTAAAATCACATGAGATGGAATAAGATATACATGTTCAATTTACTTACTTGATGTAGTCATTGAACAAATCACAGTTAAACAAAATTGTGTGATGTGCCATCTCCCGCTCTTCAATGCTTGATGTGGTCAATTTATATAATCTTAGAATTACACCTATTTGGGGAAGTGATGGAAAACTAGGTTCAATTTTCTCATATTTTTCTTATTCATTTATCATTGGTCTGTTTCATCTCATAGTCAGATCAGACAAATACATTGAACAGAAATCCATACATTCTTGATCCAAGTAACCTTTCACAATAGAACCTTCGAGATGATTTTTTTATGAACATAAGAATTAAATTTGAACAGTTTTCATTTAGTTTGATACATCTAACAAAAATTAACAAGTCCTTTGAGAAGTATTTTGGTTGGAATATTGATAGTTAGATGCAACATGCATGTGAAAAATGATGGAGGGAATATTTTTTCTAACTCACACAAAATTAATGGTCCCTCTACCATTTTTTTTTCAAGAAAGAATTCTCTAACTTCTTAACAAGAAGATCTATAAATAAATAGGAGAACTAAATAACTGAAACCCTTACATTATTAGACAAAGGATAACATATTTCTATTGGAATTAACTTATATAGAAGGATGTGATAATAATGAGTCTTCATAGATTATAGATTCAACTATATTCTATTGATCCATTTTGATATGTTTCTTGAATATCCATTATAAACTTTAATAGTCTCTAGTACTTCCATATTTTTTTCTTGAAGGTGTCATCACATAAAAAGCACACATAACTTTCCATTTATTTTCACTGATACACACAATATGCAATTCTGGTATGATTCCCCAATCCACCATGTCACGCTGAGATCGTAAATCATATTTTTTATTTAACTTGAAATTTAGAATAATTGAAAGCAACATTTCACATATATTCTTTTCAATGTTCATTACATCTAATAAATGATGTAAAAAATTGGTTTACCATTAAGAAAATTCAAAGAAGATACTTCTCTTATTCCAATTGTAACAGGTTTTAGTGGAAACATTATTCATATTTCTAGATTTCATCTGACCCTTCCCGAATGAAAAACTGAAATATTTCAATTCATTAAGAACATATGTTGAGGTAGATTTTTAGTCTCTATGTTATTGTCAAATATTCGATGATTATTCTATATGAATATTCCATTGGAAAGAATTTTTGATGTCCCATAAAACTGAAACTTTGGAGATATTTTATTATTATGGATCATGTATTATTCATAAAAGTAATTCATGATAGTTTTCCCTTCATGATCCATCCATACATCATTTCATAAGTGGTAAAATCATTGATCTCCCACATAAGTGCAGCAATCATATGAAATATGTCTTTCGAACATGCATCATATGTGCACACATCCATATTCCAAAGATGTTTCAAATCTTTTATTAAAGGTTGCATGTGTAAATATATATCATTGTCAAGATCAGAAGGCCTAGATATGAGTATACTCATAAAATTGAAAGGTTTTTTCATACACATCCATAAAGGAAGGTTATAAATGTGTATGAAAATAGCCCATGTGTTGTGCGAAGTAAGAATATTCCCAAATGGATTAAAACCATCACATAAAAGACCAAACCTCACATTATGCACGTCATTTATGAAATCAGGATATTGAGCATCAAATGTATGCCATGAAAATCTATATTCAGGTGAACAAACTCACCATTATTCTTATTTCTCTCATTATCATTCCATCACATTTTTATTGATATTTCATTAAATATGAAAAAAATTTGGAGTCTGAGGATCAATGGAAAGTTCCACATTACTTTTTTTGGAACACGGGATGGTTTTCCATCAGCTTTTGGATTCTATCGAGATGTTCCATATTTTATACATTCATTCCATTCAACATTTTCCTCACAGAATAAGCTACAATATTTCGGAAAATCATGAATTTTGTTTTTTTAATCCAAGTTCCTCAACTTACTTCCATTCCATATAATGTTTTAAGGGAATATCTAATTCATATAGAAGTACTTAAAAAAGTTAAGAATGTAATCGATGACAATATTATAAATCCCATACATTGTTTTCCCATGAAACAGTCGGATTAATTTTTACAGCTTCTTCATTTTATCACATTCCCAATATACAAGATTCATGGAAGCATCATTTAATTTTTTCACCCTTTCAACATCATAATTTTCATTAGATGCATCATATGTTCTTGTATCGAAGTCTTCTTATGTCAACACCCTTTCCTTCTCATGATGATTAATAAATGAAAACCGGTCATCTAAAAAATTCTCCAATATAGTCCTCTCATTTGAATCATGATCATTTTGAGATTTCATTTTCTCCCCATTGTGATAACACACATAGTAGTTTATTTTAAAACCATATTTGGTTATATGGTATCTAAATTATTCATGGATCAACCAAGGTATTCCAACACAATTATAACATGGGCAGTGTATATGACCACTATCTGAAGAATTTTGAAATAAAAAATCTAAAAAAATTTACAACTTTTTTTGAGAATCACATGAGATATGATTGGTTTCATAAATTCAAATTCTATCCATTCTATAAAAAAATTTATATTTAATTTCATAAAATCAATTAAATAATATTAAAGTTTAATCGAAAATATATTTAAGGAAATGAGAAGTGGTCACTTTAAATGAAACCATAAGTGACACACTAGTCTATATGAGAATAATAATATAAAATACATCAAAATGATATATATATATATATATATATAACAAAATAATATAAATATAAAACCATGATATTAACTTCAATTATATCAATGAGTAATAACTATACATAATACTACACAAAATTGTGTTTATAATTGATGTTTTTAAATTTTCTCTTATTCTATTCACTTTTAAACTAATTTTATACTTATTCAATAATTTTTTGTATAAAATATTACTAATTCTAGGTAACTGTATTCTATTTGATTCACATCAATTTTGGTCAGTTCTGTTTATTTATGATTAGTTTAGTTCTGGTTGATTTAGTTTGGTTGGGTTTGGTTTTTTTATTTGGATTGGGTTGGTGCATGCCTATTAGGGTTTTATTAAATATTGTTCAATTCAGTTCATTTTTTATCATTACTATATAATTTATTTTAGTTAGGTTCAATTTAGTTCACTTATTTTTATTTTAGTTCAGTTTGATGCAGTTTAGTGTAGTTCAGGTCTACTAATGTCTACTTGGGTCGGATCAAGTCATTTCAATTCAATTTAGTTGGTTTGGTCAAGTCGGTATAGTTATGATATTGATAGGAGTTGTTAGTTTGGTTGATTTTCAGTGTGTAAAGGGTTGATAGGTTTAGTTTATTTATTTTAGAGCCTATTTAGGTTAGTTTATTATATTAAATGTCAGAAAATTTCATGACCCACAATTTAAATGACATAAAATCCACCATGTAAAATCTCAATAAAATAAGAAGTATTATGAAAAATGTAGACACCAACTCAATAATGACATACTCATTATTTAGATAATGTTTCTCAAAAACCACTTATAACACATTATTTTAATTCTAAAAATAATATATATATATATATAAGGTGTGAGTGTATAATTACAATTAGTAGGTTCCCCTAACCCTGATGTGACTATGTGAGATGTGAATGTTAATTAATCTTTGGATTAATAAATAAAATAAAAAATTCAAATAAAAATTCACAAATAACTTATTTACACATGTTTGACATCAAGTATTCATTTCTAAAAAATAAAAAATATAATGTCTTCCTTTTCAAATAAAAAAAGTATAATTTTTAACCCTCATCACTCAACAACCATGACATCATCCATCACCACATCATATAATCATCAGGGAATATGACTTCCATTTATACCACAATGTCATTAGGGAATAAAATATTAGTGTATTCTATATCTCTATGTGGGTAGAATAGAAATAGCCATATATCACCATGATTACAACAAAAATAACCATATATGACATCTATATTGTTACAATAACAAAATAAATTACACTAATATAATAAAAACAACTTCACTTATAAACAACACTTATTCACATAAACCACCATATTGAAAATATTATAAAAATCCTAATAGTATACCTTAATTCAATCATTTTAGTCTTTAGATAATTACCTTGTCCCATTCCTCATCCCACTTTCAACTCATAGTATTATTAAAAAAATATACGATTTTCTCATATCCTGGGAGTTTGATTATAATTTAAACTTCTTACCAATATAACCACATCAAAAAATCGATGGATATTATAAAATTAAATCTTCTTCATTCATAGTGAATCAAAAGTTTATAACAAATGTGATTTAATATATCACATATAATCATGAACAATGCATTTTTACCACCTTTATTTTATAGTCAAATTCATCCTTCACCACTTTATGATAATTAATATACTATCCTTTTACATTAAAATGTAAATAAAATCATTTTATAATTAAAAATAAAATAAAATAATTCTAACCCCACATATCATTAATATTATAAAAATTCATTATCTTTCATGTTATTTCATGTGAACCATTTTTAGAATTAAAATAAAATATTTACTCCCACTTTAAATTCACATATTTATTCTCTTAAAAATTTCACATTTGAAAAACCATTTTGAAGATTTATAAAAACCAAAATCTATCATATATTTTAAAGGAAAATTAAACTCATAATTAGAATCACATAAAAAATTATATTATAACAAATTCAAATTATATAACATAAATTTGAAAATAACATACTTAAACAACAATGTGATCAATGTTAAAATCAATAAAAATACTAATTCATCACATACTAAATTATATGTGACAGTGAAACATAGCAACTTACTACCCAACTTACCCAGAAAACCACTGATGGATTTAGTCTTATGGTTCCATATATTTCCATAAAATATAGAAATATACCCCACACTTAGATGATATAAAGTATTTGGAACATGAAAATTTCATATTCAAGAATAATCAAATGAAACAGATGAGATATTACAACAGATGGGGAATGAAACTAAGAAAAATAAATCTAGGCAGAAGATATAACTCATTTCAAACTCACCAGTTTGAAGTGGAAGAAACTGAATGACTTAAACCAAGGATGGATCATCATCTAGGAATAATAGGAGCATTCTCCGGCTGGGAATAAAAGGAGTGCTTAGGTAGGAAAAAATGCGGATTGATTCGAGAATCAGGAGGGCTGGTCATGCATTGTATTTAGGGAAAGTCAATCCCAATGGTTTTTTAAAACCATTGGGATATAGGATCTATCCCAATAGTTTTAAAAAACCATTGGGATACCCTTTTATAAAATCACCATTCATTTTATGTGGGGAAACTCTATCCCAACGATTTTTTTAAAACTATTGGGATAACCTTATATTAAATGGCCTATATCAATGGTTATGCTGAACTGTTGGGATATGACACCTATAACAACATTTTTTTTTAAATTGTTGGTATAGGGGAATTGGTATAGGTATGATTTCTTGTAGTGTTACTTGAAATACCCATAGATTCTAGAAATAATCTTGACCTTGGTACAATCAATGAAACCATGGAGCATGAATTGACCTAGAAAACAATGGATTTACCAGGGCTAATAGTTATCATTGAAAATGAATTGGGATAAATCATCAACCAAAATACCACATTCAATGATTTTATGGATATAATCCATCCACTGAAAGAGTCTGGTAAGGGAATTTCTTCTCTTGTGTAAATTCAAAAAAGTAATGTTCTTGATCTTTATGATGACACCCTTTTCAAAAATTTAAATTATTCGGTGAGTCTTTCTTTAGATGAGGTATATTCATTCCCTTGTGAGTTTTAATATTTTCATTTCATCCCACCCATCCATTTTTATAACAAGTTTCTATTGTAGTGTTGCGGTTATTGCAAGATAAGTGTTTTCTCAATTGGTGCAAGAAACGCTCACAATGATAAAGAAGTAGATGCATGGTTTATATTCCCATTATGTTTGATCCCGATGGAGTATAATCAACATTTGGTTAAAGACGAAGTAAAATTATCACTTAATGGTAGGAAACCCATCATTAGTTTTTTTCCTTGCACTGAATTTAGTTTCATTTCATTTAGTTTTTAGTTAATAAAAAGGAATGCATTTACCGCAATCTATTTTCTCCAGAACTACAGTGGAGCAGATCATTCATTATACATATTTTTACCATCCACATGATAATTTTATTTTGGTGTTATATTTTTTACATGATGTGGGTACATGATATCCTTATATAGATTTTATAGGTACATAATTTTTGGAGCATCATCGGATACAGGTAGCCTTTCCCCATATGTCAACACTTACCCAGGGAAGTTTTTTTTCTTCATATTTTATGCTTCTAAAAACATCATGTAAAATAAATAACAAAAAAATGATTGAAAAAATTAAAAAAATTAATAAAAAAATAAAATTCATCTCATTTTTTAAACCCATATGAAAGCTATTATATATTTTTTCATAACACGATCAGAGGCATACCACTAGTATCCCTGGGTAATTTGATCCCATGAATCATGTTCAGAATTCTTTGATCCTCAATCTCATGACTTAGATGATTGTTGATATTATTCCATTATTTGAAAATTATTTTTGGAATCTTATATATTTTTGAGACACTTATTTTCACTTATGCTCATTATATTTTCCAACATTATAATTCTATACCCATGAGGATTCTGGTCCACTTTTACACTATCTCTTATTTCTATTTTTCTTTAGGGAATCTAAAATATGATATGTATTCTAGAACTTTCCATGTTTTTTCATCAAAGAGATAGAGTCTGGGTGCACTTTCATTAAAGAGGTATGAATTTTTAAAGTTTCACTAAAACGATTGAGTAATTTGTTTGATTTATTTATCCCATTTTTCCCACAGAGCTAGTCGTACATTTTCTCTATCATGTATCCCTTAGAAGCCAT
The DNA here is from genome assembly GCA_963277665.1 of Viscum album. Lineage (NCBI taxonomy): Eukaryota > Viridiplantae > Streptophyta > Magnoliopsida > Santalales > Viscaceae > Viscum > Viscum album. The sequence goes on along the minus strand of OY728146.1, from coordinate 1,294,962 downwards.
GAAGAATTATTTTAGAATAATCCCACATATGATACCCTTACCTGACCATTTCTTGAATGTTTTAATTATTATTTTCAAACCAAGTGTGGGGGAGATATTTATTCATGGATAGGGTTCTTTGAGGGATAGTGAGGCATTTGATGTACATGGATTGAAATTATATCATCATGATCATATGTGTTATATTTCATAGTATCCACATGCATTACATGTATTTTGATATGGGAATGCAGATTATTTTTTGTTCCAACAATGAGAACATTTTTTGTCATTACGTGGTAACCCTCACCTTTAGGGATAACTATAAAAGTGATGAATTGTTACTCCATGAGCTAGAGATTTTTCTATATGACCTAATCTCACTGATATTCTATTGAGTATGAACTACTTGTGTACATTTTCTTAGGATATTGTCTTATATATATTTCATGGTATTTGAGATACGATAATTACTTGTTTACATATCCATTATGTTTGTGTGAGTTGTGTCCTAAAATAAGAAAAATAAAAAGTATATTTTTTTTTGAAAAAAAGGCAATATGACGTTTGTATTTTCATATTCTTGAGGACAATAAAAATTTTAAATGTGGGGGAGTGATATTTTGAGGGTACATTTAGATTGACACTTATCATGCATTTATTTCAAGATTCAACCCTCAATTTACCACAAATTATCAAAAAACAATTATGACCCACCATTCCATAGCCTCAAAGACATTTGAACTTATTATGAAGTCCTTGAGATTGGTGTATTCTTTTAATTTCCACTAGTGGAGATTTGAAATTCATAAAATCAACATAACTTTTTTAATATATTGTTTTGAGTGATGAGAGTGAAGGCAAGGTAGGTCAATTTGATGCATGAGTGTGGGTACTTGTTTTGGAAGGAATGTGAAAGGAAGGGAAACTATTTTTGAAAATTGAAATTTTAAAATAAGTATGATATATTGTGGGTAAAAGGGATTAGAAAATTTTGAACTTGTAATTTTGATGTTTTGATTTGTATATGGGCCCATTTTTATTTTATCTATGCATTTTTTTTTTCAAGAGTGAAAAAGTTTAAGTGTGGGGGACTTTATGCACATGTTATTCACTGAAATTTTAATAAATTTTTAACTTAGTTTTAATTAAATAGTTTAAGTATTTTTTTTTGTTTTTGGTAGTTTTGTAGTTTTTTTTATTTTTATAGTTTATAGTTAATTATACATTAATATTAGTGATTTAATATTATTATTAGTTTATATTATTTTTATATTTTATTAACATTTTCTAGCATGATTTTATTATTTTTTAATAGTTCCACTAATATTAGTTTTATTTTAGTTTATTAATAGTATATATATTAATTTTCTATATAAGTATTATATATTATTGTATATCATTATAATTTTTTGTAGTATTAATAATACACTACCATAGATCAAGGCAAGGGTAGCGCTGGTCTTTATCAACTCTAAGAAAATTGCACTGATAAAAGGGGAGCATTTATTAGCGCTAGCTAAAAGAACTGATAAATTCTCCCTTTATCAGTGCTAAAAAAGCACTAGTAAAGGTGTAACTTTTATTAGCACTTTTTCTAGCACTAATAAAATGTATATTTATCAACGCTATTATTATCGCTGATAAAAGTTTCTAATAAAAAATATTATTAATTTATATAAAATTATTATATTTATATAAAAAATAATGTTTATTTATGCACATTAAATAAAAAACGCATGTTTATAATTAATATATTTTTTTAATAACACACACAGACACACATATATATAATGTTTTAAAAAAAGTATTTATAAGATTATAAATATATATTTAAATAATTATAATATTATAATAAATTTTTTTAAATAATAAATATATTTATTATATTTATAATTGTATATTTATAATTATATATTTATTATTATTATATAAATACTATATATATATATAAATATATGTTTCCAATGAATTTGGTCAATAAATATATTGATACGTGAGTATAATTGACGTGCATATGTTATGAATTCATCGTGAATTAATGTTCATTTATACATTACACCCTTATTATTATTATTATTCATGTTGTCCATATGAGGTGACTCATTTTTTATTATCTATATACTCTACTAGGTATATGATTCATTCATGTTATACCCATGAATCTATTCTCACAAATATTTATAAAATCATAATAAATATATTTATTGTATTTATAATTATAAATTTTTAATTATATATAAATAATTTTTAAATATATTTATTTATAATTATACTAATAAGGGTTCAAGTACAAGTTGGAAAGACAACTTATACTCAAAAAATTTATTAAAAATAAATAAAAGTACATAAAGGAAGCATAAAGATAAACGTGGTCAAATAAAGGACATGCCCTCATCCATAGAAAAACTAAGACTCAAAGAAATCAGGAACATTTCCATGACCATAATTAGAGCCTTCATAATCGCCAACAGACTCCCACTCAGAATGTGATTTTTTTATTGAAAAGAACTAAATACTTCTCCCTGGTCTTTTCTACTCTGGTGTGATCACTTTGGAGGAAGATCCAGTAGACCCATGACCACACCCATGAGCTGCATCATCACAACCACGTCCTTGTCCATGACCTTTGAAATTCCTACCTCATCTTTAAGTTTTCGTTTGGTTCCAAGTTCCTTGAGAATTATCAATGATAGTAGATGGTTCAACATAAGTGTCCAAATCAAAAATGACAATAGAGGCCACCTTTGAGACATTTATTAACTCCTCATTGAGAGGGTCAAGCACATCAAACCCGTTAGCTTTAGCATTTGAAGCATCCATATTCTTACCAGGATCAACTAAAATTGATTCAGAATGGGGAGTATATTTTATATGAATCACCATTTGAAAACCCTCATTTCCATTAAAGCAGTATATTTTCTTGAGGGGCATGTCTGCCTTGAATTTACATCTCTAACATGGACACCATCTTTCTTCTTTTTTAGGATGAGTAGGGGAAATTACCTTTAGCTTGCCTTTTCAATTTTTTGAAGTGATCAGTTTCTCTTGCATGATGGCTTCATTAGACACATCTTGTGAATAACCCTCATTCAAGTCCTATGACACAGAGGGTTCCTCAAAATATTCATCCACTTGGGCATGATCATTGATATTACTATCTTTTATTACATATTGTCCAACATCATCAGTTGAAAGTGAACCTACTTCCTCAGGAACTATTTCTTCCCATAGTTTCTTCTTAGGTGCATGGACCTACGTAATAGGCAACTATCTATCCCCGGCAGGGGTCGTTGTATCCATTTATATAATAACAACTTCCTTTGTCGCCCCATTAATCACATTTTCCACATCGGAATATTGCAATCTGCCAGTATCCTTTGCTACTTCACCATCAAAATGTTGCAATCTACCATGTCCAGTGCCGACAGACTGTCCACCAACTGCACCATGTCCCTCTATTCCAGAAACACCATCTAAATTAGCCTTCTTGCTTCTCTTAAAACATGAATCTTTTTCATGGCCGCAAGCATAACACAAATCATAAACAAGGTTTCTCTTGCATGTAGTAGTTTTATAACTAATAATTTTACATTCTGAGTAGAATCTAGGGTTTTTTCATAGACTATATTTAACTCAAAGTCATCCTCATCAGTAGATAGGAAAATCTGATCAACTAAGGTTGAACTGAGATCATCCTCAACCAACAGACGGGCAAAGTGTCCAAATCGTGCAGCTTCCATCTCTTTGTCCATTATATTTATAATTGTAAATATATAAATATATATATGTAAATAATTATAAAATTATAATAAATATATTTATTATACTTATAAAGTTATAAATATATATAATTAAATATATATATTTATAAATATATACAAATATTTATAAATAAATACAAATATTTAAAATTGTAATTCTAAATAAATATAGATATATTTAAATAAGTATAAAAATATAATAAATATATTAGTCATATATATTTATAAAATTATAAGTATAAAAATATTTTTTTTATAATTTTATAATTATTTAAATATATATATATATTTATATTTATAATTCTTATAATGTTAAAAATATATATAATTAAATAAATATATTTATAAATATACACAAATATTTATAAATAAATACAAATATTTATTATAATAAATATATATTTATTTTTAGTTATAATTATAAATATATTTATTTATTTAAATAATTATAAAATTATAATAATTGTATTTATTATACTAATAATTTTATAAATTTATATAATTAATATATTTCTTATAATTTTATAATTTTTTTAAATATATCTATATTTATTTTGAATTATAATTAAAATATTTTTATATGTTTATAAATATATTTATTTAACTATATATATTTTTAACATTATAAGAATTATAAATATATATATATATATATTAAAATATTCATAAAATTATAAAAAATATATTTATTATATTTATAATTTTATTATTATAAATAAATATATATATATATATTTCTAATATTTCTAATTTTATAAATATATATATTTATTATATATATACATATAAATAAATAAATATTTATTTATAGTTATAATTATAAATAAATTAATATGTATTTATTATATATATAATTTTATAAATATATATAATAATATAAATAAATTATTAACATTATAGATTTATCAGCGCTTTTTTAGCATTGATAAAGATACGCCTTTATCAATGATAAAAAAGTGTTGATAAACTATGTCTATATCAGTGTTATAATTTTAGTGCTGATAAAGATACCTTTTATTAGTGCTTTTTAAATGTTGATAAAGACCTACCTTTATCAGTGCTAAAAAATGATGATGAAGGGATGTTTTATCACACCTTCTATTTTAGTGTTGATAAAACATACCTTAATCAGTGCTTTTTAACTAACGCTGATAAAATCTTTACCTTATTTTGTAAATGAACCCTAACAACTGGATTCTTCTCTCGCACGCCTCAAGCTCTCACGAAAGCCAACCTCTACCGCCGCTTACCCCACCTCTGCCACCGCCAACCCCTTCTCTGCCGCCCCTTACCCCTCCCCTACCACCGACCCCTCCTCTACCTCAACCCCTCATCTGCCACTACAAATCCCTCCTCCACTATGAACCCCACCTCCGTCGCAAACCCCACCTCTACCACCCACCGAACCCCACCTCCGCCATGAACCCATCCTCCGCTGCGAACCCACCTCTTCCACGAACCCCACCTCCATCGCTGAACCCCACCTCTACTGAAAACCACTCCTCTACTGTGAACCTACCTCAGTTGTGAAACCCACCTCCGCTGTGAACCCCTTCGCGACCTCTGCTGCTGTTGCCGCCGCCACCGCCACCGGACCATACTGCTTCCACCAGACCTCTAAATCTAAGGTATGTTCTTATTTGGCATACAATAATATTTTTAGTATTATGTGACTCTTAGGATTGTGAGTGAGTTGTATGATCTAGTGGTATGATAGTGTGCCCCATTATGTTGATCGATACTGAGATAATGTGCATGGTTTAATGTCATGCCTATTAAGTTTTAAATTGGTGAGAGGTCTTGTGTGGCCCAAGGACCAATGAGAATTGTGAATACGGGAAAGTATAATTGCGTGAGGCTTGGATAAAAATGGGAAATTTCACTCTGTGTTAGAGGAGATTCTAGAAATGGATCGAGTGTCATGGGATGATCAACCTAAGTATGGTTCGTGACATGGATCACCATGAAGGATTTGTGTTAGAGTTTGATAGTGGGTGAGTGTGTATCATTAGGTGAAATGCATGTTTGATGGTGGAACCTATTTAGGTTGCACTCATGGAGTGATTTAATTTAAGTAATATGGTGTGTAGTGTTTCGAGATGTTTAAGGTCATAAAACCCATTATGATTTGATTTTTGAAAGTACAAAGGAAGATGTCCCTATGAGTAGTGATATTCAATGATTGTTGTTTCATTTTAACACTCAGGTATAAGAAAAGTGTCCATGTCCAATCATTAATGGTGGTAAAATATGGATATGGGCTGTGAAGATTGGGTTTGACTGATGATAAGGACACTCCAATATTGGGAGGTGTTATATCACTCGTAGGTGATATGATCTCATGCGGGTATGGTAGTGGTTTAGTGAGACCGACCACTGAAAAATCATTATGGGATTATAATAGCAGTGGGAAAATGGATATGAATTTATCTAGATTCCTCTAGTTATAAAATTAAAAAATGAAAATTGATTGAGTATTCATTTTTGATTTGGTATTGGGATGGGAAATGAGGTAATTCAAGCATGGATCAGATAGGTGATACATCAGTGCTTATAGAAGAGCATGATGGTAGTTTTTGTTGATTAATTAATCAACCATGGTATTACAATGGATATTAGATTTAATCTTTAGTGGATGTATTGGGATGATATTAGGTTGACTTCTAGAGTAATGGAATCATAATCAAGTGTTTTAGGTAATGCGTCGGTGGGGGAAACTGAGTGTTTTTTGGTGGGTCATATTGAGGAGGATATACTTATACTCTCAAGTGGAATTGGAAGTGGGGGGATAAGAACTGTGCCATGTATGTCTTTTTGGACATGATGGGTATGTTTTGGTGGTTATGAAAGTCTTTTTTATGGAAAATTTAGCACATTCATGCTTATTTTTTGGATGGTGGGTATGCATTAATTTTGATTTGGGACTATGAAATGAGAATTGGAACTAGTGTTCTCACATTTATGGAGGTGTTGTATATCAAAAAATACACTGATAATGTCATTAGACTTCTAAAAATGTGTTTTGATAGGAAATTATAATAGTTGAGGGTATCATATATCAGATTTGGCTTCTTTTGGCTAAGACCTAAGGTGAGGAGAACCACGGGCCGAATGATTAGTTGGATAAAAACCCTAATGTTTCTTGGGATAGATTAGTGTGGGTGACTTTCATATCAGGGTTTTGATAATGGATTTGATATATGGATTGTGTTTTGTTAGTTTAAGAACCTTTAATTCAAATTTACGCTATAGAAGCATGTCTAACATTCAAGAATGGAACATAGTCATTTTTCTTAGAATCAATAACAATCTAATTCCATTAGGTTTGGTTGTATGACCACAAAGTATTCTTTAGGATGATTAGTGTTATTGTAGGGATGTAATAAGAACCCATGTCTATTTAGGTCTTAAATTTTACTGAAAAATTGAATTTTCATCTCTTTGGATGGTATAATTTATAATTTTAATTTAAAATATGATTCCAAAGGTGGGTAACTCTTAAATAATTATTAATGTACTCAGAAAAAGTCCATTGGATATTGGGAAGGATTGAGAGGTCACTAGAGAGGGCCTAGGGTGGTTGGGCTACTGGTAGCCAGCAGCCTATGGCCACCTGCTAGTTGCTGGCCATCCACCAAATAGTCGATGGGGTATTTAAAGGGTAAAATTACATATTTACCCCCTCTAATTTTTATAGGGGAATCCCATATTATCCCCCCTTTTATATCTTTATTATATATGAGTTTGTTTCCCCTTATTCTCCTCTTCAAGACAAGAAGGTGTTTTAAGTAGATTTTATTATTAATCAATGGTATTATTCAACCTCAATTAGTCTCTTTTGTTCTCATCATCCTTTAAATATAATTTTACTTAATTTAGTTAGGGTTTTTGAGATGATTCCATCCTATAATGGTGGAATCATATGATTCTCATGAGGATCTTACTTAGGAATTCTAGAAGAAATCCCAACACGACATCTGCAAGTCATCACATACCATTTTAGGGAGATATGTCACTATAGTGATCTTTCAAAGTTAAAAAATGATTCAATTTAAGGTTTTTTAATGTCATTGGTTATGGAATTGGAATGGGATGATACCAGGAGTTGGTAATGGACCTCTTGTGTTCATTTGGTCATGGTTCGAGTATAATGATAGGATTGAGTAAATAATTAGGAAATTATTTTTAATGGGATTAAATTGGAATTTAATTGTGATTTTTAAAATTTATGTTTGATTTACCTTTATATTTTAGATATTGTGTAAACATTTTATAGCTTTATATTTTATAAAATTTTGGTTATTTTTTAATCATGTATCTTTTATAAAGTGCCTATATTGGGATTTATGTCTTTGTGAAAATGATTAAGTGGATCTTTTAAAATGATTCAAGTGTTTTGAAATATTTATTAAAAAATTATATGTGTTCAAAATACCATTTTTTGGTTTTAAATAGATTTAAAATGATTTAAACACTTGGCATGGACTTAGGTTGCATGCCAAGTGTTTTTCAACTCACCCAATTGTCTTTCATAAAGGGATGCAATTTTTTTAAAGCGTATTTAATAATGGTTTCATTTTAACAAGGGGTGTGTGAATTTTTATATGAAAATTTGTAAAATATATAGGTTTGTATCTCATTTTAAATGATTAATATTGTTAGGACATGAAGTTTCCTTGAATTATTTAAAAAAAGGAATTTTGGTTTTGTGAAAGAGTTCTTGGAATTGATTAGTTTATTTTAAAAAGTGTGTGTTATTTTAAAGAGGAATTTGTGTAAATGGTTGTTTTTTTAATGGGATTTCAAGTGTAATTTTAAAAATAGTTTTAAAAGGAAATATGAAATATAGTTTTTCCATAATCATTTAAGTTTACATTTTTATAGAATTAGGAAAACCATTACATTATATAGGGAAGACAAGTAGTTTGATAATAATACCATGGAAAGGGCATGTCACTAACTCTCTACAACCTATAGTATATCCATCATGACCACACTTCTGAAAAAATTGAATTAACGTTTAACCCCATTTCAACTCCTAAACCTAATTTTCATCTAACATCACCTACATGGTTTAAATTATAGTATTCTTCTATAATTACATCTTCTTTCTGATTTGGTGTTAGCTTCTAAGGGGATGACTCTCAGGAAAAAAAATTAAATAATAACCACCATTAAAATACTGAGTTACCCTTATTTTAAAGTCTCTTTTGTGTATTTATTTTTTAAAATATTAATATTATATAATAAAATAGTATGGATATGAATAAATAACGGATTGATGTCAATCATCTGACAAAAGAGTATAAAGATGGAGTGAAAGAGTTCATCAAGTTTGCAAAATATCATGCATATGACCCTTCTCAAATCCTTTTTCTGTGTTTACACTATTTTTATTGAAGACTAATTAGTCCATAGGAGTTGTAAGAACACTTGATCTGTCACATAATAGATCGAAGTTATAAATTTTGGAATAAATATGGGGAAAAAGAGAATGTAGATAGTGGTTAGGATATAACTTATTTTTATGGATCATCTGATATGATTACAAGTGTAGACAATGAAGAAGACCGCATCGAGGATGTGATTAAAGATGTGAATGATGATAAAGATCATATTGAGGAAATGATTAGGATAGTTGAAGATGAACTATGTGATTTCCTAAATTTTTTTGAGAAGTTAAAGAGTTGTGTAAAGACTCTATTGTATGCTGTTTTCTCTAAATATACAACATTATTAGTCGTAATGAAGTTGTATAATTTGAAAGTAGGAAATGGATGGAGTGACGCCAGTTTTAGGGAACTACTTTCTATCTTGAATGACATGCTCCCAAAAGATAACGAGATCCCAAGCTAAACATACAATGACAAACGAATGCTATACTCAATAGGTATGATCTCTGAAAGAATAGACATTTGACCGAATGATTGTATACTATTTCTTAAGGACCACAAATCACTTACAGAATTCCCAAAGTGTGGCATTTCTCGATAAATGAAAGATGAATCTGGTCCTATAAAAGCTGTAAGGTACTTTATAATCATTCCAAGGTTTAGGTTCCTATATGGAAGTGAGAATACTACAAGAAAATTGATGTGTCATGTAGATACAAGAAATAAATATGGGAAACTACATCACTCGACATACTCACTTCAGTGGAAGAGAATTGATCATGAGTATCCTAAATTTGGAAACGAGCTGAGAAACCTTCATCTCACATTATTTAAAGATGGACTGAATCCTTTTGGTTTTCAAATAAGAACTCAGAGTACATGGTCAATTATGTTGGTAAATTATAACTTTAAACCATGGTTTTGAAATGAAAATAAATCATGTTATCTATGCTTATATCAGGACCAAAACAACTGAGTAATGATATTGATATTTATTTGGATCCATTGATCAATGATTTGAAATTATTGTGGGATTCAGGTGCTACATTGTATGATTCTTATATAAATGAATATTTCACATTGAGATACATTTTGTAAGGGATAATAAATGAATTTTATGTTTAGGGAAAATTTTTAGGATACAACATTAAAGGAACTCAAGGGTGTCCCATTTGTAAACAAGGTACATATTCAATTAGGTTGAAACATTTATTGAAAATTGTGTTTCTAAGACATCATAGATTTATACCCCGATGGAATAAGTAATTATCTTTTACAACATCATTCAATGAAAGTTTATAAGAACATACAACACCATCTCCACTAACAAGTGATCAACCGTTTTCAAAAAACCTTATGAAAACTGGTTGGAAAAAGAGATCACTTTTTTTTGAATTACCGTACTAAAATTGTCTGTATGTCAAACATTTTCTTGATGTTATGCATGTTGAAAATAATATATGTTATAGTTTCATCATCACGTTGATAAATTCACCAGGAAAAACAAATTATTAAATTAATGATAGGTTGTACATGGTTGACATGGGAATATGAGAATAGTTGGTGCCAGTGAAGGGTAAAAAATGAACTTTTCTTCCTCCAACTGCTTACACTATTTCCAATCATGAGAGATATCAGTTTTTCAACTTCTTTAATGAAATAAAGGTTCCATAGGGTTATTCATTTAATATCAAGAACATTGTGTCAATGACCACTTTGAAGTTAAAGGGTCTAAAATCACACGACTTCCATGTTTTGATACAAGATCTAATTCCTAGAGTTTTACATTGCATTTTTCTCAAGAATGTTCATAATACATTAACCAAGCTCTGTTTCTCATTCAAAGTTATATGTAGCAAAGTTATAGACCTGGAAGAATTTACGACTATGGAAATATAAATTTATATTATATTATGTGAATTGGAAATGTTCTCCCCGCTAATATTCTTTGATATCATGGTCATTTTATGGTTTACTTAGTGAGAGTGTTTCGACTATGTGGTCCTATACACTATAGATGAATGTAACCCATTGAACGGTATATGAAAATTTTTAAAGGGTATGTCAAAAATTGAAGTCAGATAAAGGGTTTTATTGTGGAGAAAAATATTGTTGAGGAAGCCATTGCATTCTGTACCAAATAATTGTCCGGTGCGGAAAGCATTGGTCTACTAAAATATAGTCACACTAAGTGGATTTCAGGTGAAGGAATTTATGGAAGAGATGTTATGTTGAAACCCACAAAGAAATTATTTGTCATTTGAATCCATCAAGTAATGAAACATGGATATCAAATACACATGATCAATAGTTTATAGGATGGTTTTGGGACCATATTTTTAAAGAGTCAGATAAAAATCTGAATTCAATTTTAGAACAATTTTGATGGATAGTCGGAGGACCAAGTGTGTATGTAGCATCTTACAATGGTTACATAATTAATGGTTATACATTCTATACAAATGAACATGATGAAGACAATACCATGAAAAATAGTGTAGTTACACTTTTTTTTTGAATCGATGCATGTTTCTAGTACTAAGTACATAAATCTAATTTACACGAATATGTCATACTTTGACATCATCAAACAAATATGGGAGTTGGATTATACAAAATTCCAATGTCAATTTTTAAATGCAAGTAGGTTGATAACATAAGTGTTGTTAAAATAGATGAATTGGGATTTGTGAAAGTTAATTTTAGTAAGGAAGGGTACAAAGATAAACCATTTATAATGGAATCATAGATAGTACAATTATTTTATGTTCTAGATACCAAAAACTGAAAGTGGTCAATTGTTCTGTTATCGACCAAAATCGCTGAAGGGTCAGATGAAAATTCAAATGAGGATGACCCTTTCATTGGGACATCCCAATCATTTCACAGCAATACCAATATAGATTACATTTTTTATTTCATAGGAGACCACAATGAAGGGATTTGGATAGTTGATATAGGGGGTAAATCCCTTCAACCTTTAAAAAAAGAGATTTCAATAATTAGTTTATATTTTTTTTGTAATATAAATCGTGTTACCTCATGTTATTATCCATTATCTGTTACATTTATGTACTATAAATTAAATATTAAATCAATTTTGTAGATAGTGACTTCTACACATGTTGGTGCTCCCAATCCCGAGGAACAACAGGTCTCTCAACCTGCTGTTGCTCACAGTGTAGAGGAACAATGAACTTCTGCATGTTCTGGTGCTCCCAATCCTGAGGAATAATATGTTTTTCAACCTGTTTCTAATCCCATTGTAGAGTTACAATGACCATCTACACATGATAATACTACCGCTCCATAGAAACATATTGATGATGTTAAATCTGAGGAAATGGTAGGCGACAAAGGACCGGTGAAACATAAAAAATAGGAGCATCATAGTTTGACAGTGTTTGTAAAAACCATTAAGGTGAAAATCAAAGGAATCAAATACGAGGTTGGATGGAATGTGCGGGGAAAACATATTAACTCCAACAAGTCCATGTTTAGTAGTTACATTGGAATCTCCACTTGAAAACGCGTGTCGATTGATGTAGATTTAGGGAACTATGTTGTGATCGAGTTTAAGACACCAATGTGGGAAGAAATTACATTAACATTATGATATCATTTCTTTATTTTACTAAAAAATAAAATAATGAAACATTGACTTACTCTTCATCATCCCTTGTAGAGTGCATTTATAGAAGATGACTCCCACAAGAAATATGTATTAATGCTTGATTTAAGGATTCACAGAGTCTTTCAAACAATTCTAACTAGAAATTATCTTAAAGACGGTGAATGGAAAATAAACCCACACCCACTGCTTATCTATGCACACCTGATAACATAAGAAGCATGGGATTAATTTACTACCTACCATGTTGATGTTTATTTTCAGGTACATTATGGCTAGTAATATGTTGTTTTATGATATGTGGATTCATTACTTTGATTTATAATTTTTTATTCATGAAACAACAACTGAGTGATGGAAATAAGGAAAGGGCAGAAAAAACAATGTACCCCTACCATAAATCAAGGATGGGGTATGCTTCACTTGAAAAAAATTAGTACATATTTTAAATCAATCGTAATAATTTTATGTGATATAAAAAAATAGAATTATGTTCATCTATTTATATGTATATTGATAACTCCAAATTCAAATCCACTTCCATACCATTCCATGTGCTATGGCTGGAGGCACATGTAAATAAATATGGGATACTAATAGATGAAAACTCACAAAAAGTGTGAGAAACATGTGTAAGTATGACATAATATTTTTTTTTTGATTTAAATCGCTATTACATAACAATGATTACTTGTTTTTCTATATTTTCTATTTGACATATTCAAAGGAATCAGAAACAACTATACTTGATGAATGCCTACTATTATTGGTATTGAAGTAGCCAAAACAGTATGGACACATCAGAGGTGTGGGTTTTGGGGTGACCCCCTGAACATATTTTTAGAAAAAAACAAAAGGAGGATCAAAGTAAAGAAATGAAATAGATGAGAGGAAGAATAGATACCCTTGAATAACAATTCCAATGGAAGAGAGAGTTGATAAAAACTTTTATGGGGGGAAGAAAAGAGAAGAAACAACACAGGAACAACCATCACATGAAGATCCCGCCCCACCACCACCAACTTTTAGGTGATCCATTCCCCTAAAAAAACTATCTTATCCATGGTAATCAATGTTCTAATAATTGTTTTTGTGAAAAATAAATCATATAGACACTAATAACTTTCTTGTACTGATATTCTATAGGGTGATAATGACTGTGATTTATATGTATCAACACCCACCCATCGCCTTGTAGCGAGGGATATGGTATTCAATATCAAAGAAGATAGTATACACAACATACCACTTCTAACAGGTCATCTGAGAGTGTTGATTAGTGTATCCCATGAGCCAAGCGTTGATTTACCTGTTCTAATTAAAGAGGAAGATATTCACAAGGTCGAACAAGCTGTTAGAACATTCATTGCATGACCATCACATCTTGTAAAAAAACATGTCAAAAAGGATGTATCCATTTCCAATTTATTTTTCAAGATAAAACTTTAACAATTAATGAAAAATGGTCCGAACCAATGAATCTTGTTACAGAAGAACAAAGGGAAGGGGTGAAATGAAATACAGGCTCAAAAACATCTAAAGAATCGACTAATCGATCGAAAATATCTACCGAAATCACCTTTACCCCACCCATTCTATATCTATATTTACTATCATTGAAGGATCACATGGATACAAAGTTAAAAAATGTTCATAATCACATAGTTGATTTTGAAGAAAATATGTATAGAGAGGAAGTTCAAGACTTCATTGGTGTTTAGAATGTAATTGAAATCCTCAACTATTATTGGTTAGGTGTCTTAGTTTTAAATTTATACATGAGGTATGTTTTCATGATTTGATTTTCCAAAAGATTATATACTATGTTAATTAAAACTAAATAAATTTTATATTTTTGGCAGAAGTATATATCAAAAATAATTGAAGGGATTTTACCATGAAAAAAATTGGACTTGTTAGTCCTAACACCACCTCTACATAACAACCAAAAATAGATTCCAAAAAATAAGATGAAATAGTGGGAGGCTTGGTCAAATCATTTGAAATAAAACTTAAATATGATAGACTATTCTTAATACCAATGATTCAGAGGTAAAACTCTACAATTTAATTATATAAAACATATTTTCATTTCTTTAATTACTTATTCGTTTTTGTTTTTTTAGGTAGCATTGGATGCTCATTGCGGTCAATTTAGATACTCCAAATATTTATTTCAGGGATTCAATGCATGGATACCCAAAAAACCGACCACACATGATGGAATTTTTCAATTTGTAATACACTACATTCAACTTTTTAGAACTAAACATCAAGTTATATAATTTATATTATCTTTTAATGAGGATTCCGTTATGATAGGGAAGTGCATCAATATCATGAAAAACATAAAATGAGGATATGGTCTAAGTATGAGGACCATGAAAAGTACTACAAATGGACAAGTATCAGAGTATATATAATAATATTTCACTATAAAAAGACATATCTAAACAAATTACTTATTTTTTTCAATGTTTATGTAGTGTCTAAAATAAACAAATGGAAAAGATTGTGGTTATTATGTTTGTAAAGTAATGAGAGAGATCATATTCCATGAACAAACTAGCATCCCTTAAGAGGTATTTAATATGATAATTTCTTTTTCATTTAAAATATTTATTAATCCTTTGTGTATTTATATTTTTTCAATACTACTATGACTTTCGAAAAGACTCATATTCACAAAATGATACAGATTTTCTTAGAAATGAATGGGAAGTATACCTAATAAAAGAATGTGCACAAATAACATGAAAATGTGACTTTCATTGAAGTAGTGGATTGTTTCATATTTATGTTTAATTTATTTCTTTTTTGCATTACTCACATAAGAATTTTTTTCTTATACAGGTGGATTCCTTTGTTCAAGTTGGGATGGTTTGTTCAAAACTGATCATGCTCATGAGAGATTGGACTTTGAGGCTGCAACTGAGATAATAACAATAAGTAAATGGTTTAAGAATGTATAAAGTTGAATTCCAACTAATCATGTAGTTAATTAATTTTTTCATCATTTTATCTACTATTTTTAAGTTAATTTCCTTATCATTTTTATCTAATAATTATTTAGTTTTTTTACATATCTTTTGGGAAGTCATATTTTTCTTTCAATTATCTATAAAAAGCCATAAAAGAGAGAACATGTTCTTTTCAGGTGGAAGAGGAAACTCCATATTTCATGAAATGTGAAGTTAATTATAAGGATGAATATACCAATGGATTTATCAGTAGTTGAATGCAAAGTGTGATTTACCAAAATATTTTTCATTAAAATTTTTCTAAACAGTGGAGTAATCAGTTACAACTCAATCACTTGCACCCAAATCTGATACACAGTGTGATCAGTATGACTCGAAGTGTATGCTTTTAGTTTATAATATTCTTTGATCCTTTAAGATTCATGTCTTCTGAACTACCATGCTTCGATCCATGACTCATGATTATGATCTATGATATGTAGGGTATGAATTTCTAATACTGATACCACCTTCTAACATCTTTATGATCATGTTATCCTTATATGATCATTGATATCTCCCTTGTTTACACTTATTGAGCATCTATGATCACCATTTCTTATTTTTCATATCCTTAGGTTATGAAGAATGGTTTTAGAAATGATATGTATAAGAAGGTTTCTAGTAAATAATAACTTAATGAGAGACTCTTATGAACTAGTTATTTATGTTTCTATGTTTCCAAAATCATATTATGGCATGGATCATTATGTTATATAAGGAATATTAATCTACTAAGATGTGATATCTATGTATAAAATGTTTGGGTCAATATAGTTGGTATCAGAGAAAATGACCTACTCAAAACCAATAAAATTCATTCTTATTGTTTTAATACTTTAGTAAAATGATCTATAAGTCATTTGTGATGTTTAGGAATCAATATCACCTAAATATGATGCATGATGTGACCGGTATCACTCAAAGTGTCTCTTTTTATTTAAAATTGACATTAATTTTAGTAAAAAGAATAAGTGGAATTCGGATTGTTTTGATACTTTAGGAAAAAGATTTTTAAGTCATTTGTGATGTGTAGGAATAAACCACAACTTAATCTGATGCACAGTGTGTCCGATATGACTTTAAGTGTGTATTTATATATTAAATTGACATTAAATTTATCAAAAAGAACAAGTGACACACTAAAAATTAATAAAACGCATTTGGATTGTTTTGATAGTTTAGGAAAATGATCCATGAGTAATTTTTGATGTTTAGGACTCAACCAAACCTCAATCTGATGCACAATGTGACTAATATGACTAAAAGTGTCTATTATCAGTTTAAAATTGACATTTTAGTTCAAAGCATGTCCCTCATTGAAAACCAAGAAAATGATCTAAGTTTGTCTTCATAATTTAGGACAATTATTAATAAGTCATTTTTATGTGTATTAAATAGTTTCACATCAAATTGACGCACGATGCGACTGGTATGACTCAAAATGCATGTTTCTAGTTTGAAATGACATTTTAGTAAAAAAATGGCATACTTAAAACTGATAAAATGCATTTGGATTGTTTTTATACTTTAGTAAAACAATCTATAAGTCATTTTTGATGTGTAGGAATCAACCTCACATCAATATGATGCACAATGTGGCCAGTATGAGCCAAATTGACTCTCTTCATGTAAAATTGACATTAATTTTAGTAAAAAAAAGTGACAAACTGGAAACAGAGAAAATTCATTTGTATTGTTTTGATAATTTAGTAAAATGATCCATAAGTCATTTGTGATGTTTAGTAATCAATTGAACCTCAATCTAGTGCACGGTGTGGATGATATGACTTTAAGTGTGTATTTTTATATTAAATTGACATTAAATTTAGCATAAAGAACAAGTGGCATGATGAAAAATGAGCAAATCCATTCATATTGTTTTGATACTTTAGGAAAATGATCCATTAGTCATTTGTGAAATTTAGGAATTAGCCACACCTCAATCCAATTTATGGTGTGATGGTATGTCTAAAAGTAGTTGTTATGAGTTTAAAATTTACATTTTAGTTCAAAAAAAGTTACTCATTGAAAACCAAGAAAATGCGCTCTGATTGTATTCATAATTTAGGATAGAGATCAATAGGTAATTTTTTATGTGTATGAATCAGTTTCATATCAAATTGATGCACAATGCGACCGCTATGACTCAAAATGCATGTTTCTAGTTTGAAATGACATTTAAGTAAAAAAACACAACTTGCATACTGAAAGATGAGAAAACGCATTCGGATTGATTTGATACTTTAGGAAAATTATTTTTAAGTCATTTGTGATGTGTAGAAATCAATCTTTCCACAATATAATGCATGGTGTGGCTGGTATAACTCAAAGTGTCTCTTTTTTATTTAAAATTGATGTTAATTTTAGTAAAAAAACAAGTGACATACTTAAAACCAAGAAAACACATTCAAATTGTTTTTTATAATTTAGGACAATGATATATGAGTTATTTTTGATGTGTAGGAAACAACCCTACCTTAATACAATGCATGATGTGACCGATATAACTCCAAATGTGTCTTTTTATTTAAAATTGACAATAATTTAATTAAAAAAGAATAAGTGACATACTGAAAACTAAGTAAACACATTCAGATTGTTTTAATACTTTACGAAAATGATCTGTGAGTCATTTGCAACGTGTATGAATAAACCAAACCTCAATATTATGCATGAGATTACCGGTATGACTAAAAGTGTCTGTTATCAATTCAAAATTGACATTTTAGCTCAAAATGTGTCACTCACTAAAAACCAACCAAATACGCTCCGATTTCCTTGATAATTTAGTATAGTGATTAATAAGTCATTTGTGATGTGCATGTTGCAGCTTCATGTCAACTTGACGCATGATGCAACCGGTATGAATCAAAATGCATGTTTCCAGTTTGAAATGATATTTTATTAAAAAAATAAAACTGACATACTAAAAACCAAACAAACTCATTCATATTGTTTTGATACTTTAGGACAATGATCCATTGATAATTTTTTGAAGGTAGGAATAATCCTCACCTTAATCGGATGCATGGTGTGACCGGTATAACTCTAAATGCGTCATTATTTAAATTTGATATTAATTTTAGTAAAAGAACAAGTGACATACCCAAAACTGAGAAAACACATTCAGATTGTTTTGATTTTTTAGGACAACAATCCATAACTCATTTGTGACGTGTAGGAATCAACCCCATCTCAATACGATGCACCGTGTGACCGATATAACTCCAAATGTGTCTTTTTTATGAAAAATTGACATTTTATTAATGTATTATTTCATATTAATGTTTAATTTATTTTTTATAGTAAACTAACATAATATTTGTTTTCTTATATAGTTGGAATCTTTTTCTCAAGTTGGGATGATTTTTTTCGGCAACTAATACCATGGGAAGACAATTTTAAGAGGGGATCACGAGCATCAAAAGATGAAACATTAATGTTTTTAAGTGTTTGTTGGATAATTATAAATGTAATTATACAAAACATTGTTTGAAATGTATATAGCAGTGTTTTTTTTGTATATACCATGGGTGAATATTTTTCTATTCATGATGTTAATTAAATGTATATATCATTGTTTGATGGGTGTGTTGTATATACCTACAAGTTTTTGTTGGGTGTGCTATTATATAAAAATAACATTGCAGCTAGCTAGGCCTTTATCAGTGCTATTTCGAGTGCTGATAAAGGCCCCCCATTTATCAGCGCTGATAAAGTGAGCCATTATCTGCACTTGAAATAGCACTGATAAAGGGTGACCTTTATTAGTGATTTTTATAGTGCGGATAAAGGACCCCCTTTATCAGCACTATTTGAGTGCTGATAAAGGGGACCCCCTTATCAGTGTTGCAATTAACAACACTTTTTTAGCATTGTTAAAAGGCTTTTTGTGTGCTGTTGAAGGGAATATGTGTCGTGGTGATATTAGTATTAATATTATTAGTTTATTTTTGATAAACTAGATTAAAATTTAATAGTAGTATTATTTACAATTGGTTGGGGAAGGGGAACTACAAAGCTATAAAGAAACATGCACACACACACAAGAAGGAATCCGAGGAGACTCGAACCCGAGACCTCCCCGACACCCCCACAAGGTCCTTTTCCACTAGGCTAGGCCCTCAGGGTAAATAATTATATTTTATGCATTATATTAGTGTGTCTAATTATATACACATATATAATTATTTTTATATCTATTATTATTATTATTATTTTAATATAACATTTATTCTAATAATTTATGAAATTAAATTTCTTTATTATTTTCAATTTTTGTTTTAAATTTTGAAATCCTCGTCTCATGCAGTAGATTCATGGGTACTCCTCCATCTTCGAAGGGCCTTCTTCTTAACATCCAAAAAAACACCAGAGGGTGCCATCCTTGGCAGAAGATAAGACCCTATCAGTGGGGAAGAAACCCTATAAGAGGTGGCGGCCTCCTCCATCTCCATCCACCAGATGTCACATCACAACATATTTTTTAAACTGGGTTTTTAATTTTTTTTTATAAAACAGGACAGGGTTGGGGGTATTTTAAAAAATGGGCCCGGAGATGTGTGAACCAAATTCATGCATCTCCCATCGCCAGGAAACCTAAACGGGGTTAATGCTTCCTGTGCAAATTTTTTGAAGGAAGAGTGAACCCCGTTCACTCTTCCTCCAGACATTTTTTTAAATTATTAATATTACTATATATATATAAATAGATATATAACTAAAAATTAAAATAAATATTAATAAAAAGAAATAAAAATTAATTAAAATGTAATGCATACTAATTAAATATAAATAAATATTAATTAAAAATTCATCAATATTTATAAAATATCAATAAAAATTAATTAAATACTTATAAATATTAAAAAATATTAATAAACATTAAATAAATATTCATAAATATTGATAATACAAATAAATATTGATTAAATATTAAATAAATATTCCTAAATATTTATTAAATATTAATGAATATAAAAAAATTTAATTAATATTAATAAATAGTAAAAAATAGTAAAAAATATTAATTAATTATTCATAAAATCTAAAAAATATTAATAAATACTAGAAAATATGAAAAAATATTAATAAATATTAAATAAATATTAATTAAATATTAATCAAATATTAATCAATATTAATTAAATATTCATAAAAAGTAATAAAAATTTATTATATATTCATAAATACTCATAAATACCAATAAATATCAATAAATATTAATAAATATTAATAAATATTAATTAAATAATCAAAAAATATAAATAAAATACTAACAAATATTAATAAATAGCGACAAAATATTTTTTTAACCTTTATAATTATTTATAAATATGAATTTAAAATTAATAAACATTAAATAAATATAATTAAATATTCATGAATATTAATAAATATTAATTTAACATTAATACATATTAAATAAATATTCATAAATTTTAATAATTTTTTTAAAAAATTGAGTGTCAATCCCTCTTTTATTAAGAATATATAAATATTAATTAAATATTAATGAATATAATTAAATGTTAATTAAATTTTAATAAATGTTAAATAAATATTAATAAATGTTAATAATTATTAACAAATATTAACAAATAATAGTTATCCATTAAATAATTATTCATAAATATTAATAAATATATGTAAATATTAATATTTATGAATATTTATTAACATTTAATAATATTTAGTGATATTTATTGATATTTAAGAATATTTAATTAATATTTAGTCATATTTAATGTTATTTATTTAATATTTATATATATTTATTAATATTTATTTAATATTTATTTAATAATTATATATTATTTATTAATATTTATTTAAATTTATTGATATTTAGTTAATATTTATTAATATTTAGTTAGTATGTATTGATATTAATTTATAAGCATTAATATTTAATTAATATTTATTAATATAATTTTTTATATTTATTAATTTTTAATTAAAATTTATAAATATTGAAAAATATTGAAAAATATTTCATTATTATTTATGAATATTTTTTAGTATTTTATTCATTTTTAAGAATATTTGATTAAAATTTATTAATAATTATTGATTTTTATTGATATTTATTAGAATTTATTGATATTTGATTAATATTTATTAGTATTTATGAATTTTAAAATAAATTTTATTTATTTTTTTAAAATATTTTATTAATATTTTAATTAATATTTATAGATATTCATTTAATATTTATTAAGATTTGTTAATATTTATTGGTATTTTTTAATATTTTCTAGTATTTATTAATATGTTTTTGTATTTATGAATATTTAATTAATATTTATGAATAATTAATTAATATTAATTAATATTTTATTACTATTTTTCAATATATATTTATATTTATTAATATTTATTTAAATTTATTTATATTAATTAATATTTATTAATATTTGTTAGGTCCACTAGGTTGAATATCCTCACAGGGGGGTGAATCGGGGTATGATAGATTAAAACTTTCTCCCTTTTGGATCTTGTTTCGTTGTTAGACCAAACTCAATTCTCTCTTCCTCCCGTAGAAATATACGAAAAGATATGAAATCATGCACATGACACAATGATTTTTACTTGGTTCACCCTCACTGGGTTACGTCCAAGGAGTATACAACGACAATGTGGCAATGTACCAAATTCATTAAGTCTCACTGCCAATAATGAGTACAATGTTCGGGCTAGATCTTCTATGCCCAGGCTCACTGCCTTTACAAACTTTAGGGTCTGCTCACTACATTCCCAAGGGTCACACCCTATGCCTCTTTCTCTGGCTCACTGCTGGTGGAAAGGGTCACCATCTTCCTCTTCCTTCGCTTACTGCTTTTGGAAGGGAATCCACTCACAGTTTATGGACTTGTAGTTCAAACACAGTTTATGGACATGTATGTCCCTTCATTAACATGAATTCTTGTATCCTCAACTGTAGGTAGATGCTCTGTTGAAGTTCCTTTTTCACCCGCAGATGAATTCCAACTTCCCGAGTACTGTTAGGTACTGAAAAATACTTTCACATACTGAATTAAAGCTTTCGAAAGATTCCTTGTGCAAATCGTGAACAACCTTCCTTTCCTACGTACTGAGTACTGGGTTTGGTATGCCGAACACCTCCTTTGTGTACTGCTGCCACTACTACGAACCACCCTTCATCTGCAGATTTCCTCCACCTTCACAATCACGTACCACTACCGTGTACCGACTCCGCGAACCTCCTCTGTGAAATACCCTCTCTCTGCGAACTGTTCTCTATTCGCGGGCTGCCTTCACTTCCACGTACAAGAGATCTCCCTCCGTGTACCGCTTATGGAATTCACTCTCTCACGTACCGGAGACTCCTCCTCTGCGTACTGAGTCTTAAGTAGATACAGCTTTCCGCTTAAATCCTTCGGCGGAAATTCTTCCACGCGAACCACTCTAGCCTTCGCAGGATTATCCCTCACGAACCACCTTCAGACTTTTCCAAAATCCCATATCAAAAGATGTTCTCTAATGATATTTGATCTCCACAGTAAATGGTGGGATTAGCGATTCTTATATAGGAAAAGATATCCACAAAATCTACTAATCTAAGATTTACCAAATCTTCAATCCAGCCTTCATCGCTTACCGATCCTTCTTCTACCGCCATGAACCGCAAGCCACCCGCGAACCGTTTTTCCACAACGTTCGCGCACTACCTTTGTTTCTACATGGTTGATTCCCTCCTTTGATAACAAGCCATCTGTATATCGCACCGCCGCTCCGCTGCGAACTGTTTTCGGTTTCACGAACTGCATATGCGTACCATTCCTTTCGCTCTGCGTACCATTCCAAGAACATGGTATGCAACCCATGAATTATGGTACACGGTCCTAACCCTTTTACAATTTTCTTCGACGTTCTTCATACCGTTCACTCCTATGAAGAAATACTTCCTTTTCCAACATCAAACTCTCGATTTTGAGGCCCTAAAATTTGGCAAACACTGGGAAACTGCACAACTTTAAAAACCTGTCTGCGGCAAATACCAACGATACTCATTTGTGTTCATTTGGATTTGTCAACAAACACAACCACACCCAAAACATACTAAGAGGACACTTTGGGGGATTTTTTCCCAACAATATTTAATTAATATTTAGGAATATTTATTTAATATTTAATCAATATTTATTATTATTTATTTGTATTATCAATATTTATGAATATTTATTTAATGTTTATTAATATTTTTTAATATTTATAAATCTTTAATTAATTTTTATTGATATTTTATAAATATTAATGAATTTTCAATTAATATTTATTTATATTTAATTAGTATGTATTACTTTTTAATTACATTTTATTTTTTTTATTAATTTTTATTTTTATTTTTAGTTATATATATATATACATATATATAGTAATATTAATAATTTTAAAAAAATTGAAATAAGAGTGAACGGGGTTCACTCTTCCTTCAGAAAATTCGCACAGTAAGCGTGAACCCTGTTCATGCTTCCTAGCAAGGGGAGATGCATGAAAGGGGTTCACAGATCTCCGGACCCATTTTTGAAAATACCCCCAACCCTATCTTGTTTTGTAAAAAAAATAAAAATCCAGTTTAAAAATTTTTCCCCGCAACATAGCCTCTCCTCTGGCCTGCATGATCTAAAACCCTCCTTTTCCACACCAGGAATGCAGAAGCCATGCCCCCTCTGGCCTCCTCTCTCTACATCTCCACGCACTCACTGCAACCTCCTCTCCTTCCATAGTATAACCACACTCATGTGACAACAGACCTCCTCCATCTCCTCCTTTAGTAGCACCATGATCGGGTCATGTCTCTCTCTCATCCTCACCCTGGAAGACTCTATCTCCCTCGGTTGAAACCCTACATGCCGCCTCCTTCATCACCACGCACATCCACTGTCGCCTCTCCCTAGAACTCCCATATGTAGTCGGACCAAGCTCCCATCATCTTTTGAAACAAGCACCTGGCCAGTTGGATTCTCTACTGCAGACCCGAAACCAATAGCCTCGCCACCCTCATCCCTCCTCCACTACAAAACCCTAACTACTAGCCTTCTGCAACAGCAACCAGGCCACCTCCGCTGCACACATCACCGCCTCCCTACTCACATATCCTCACAGCGATGCCATCAGACCTCATCTGATCCCTCCTCCTCCTTTACGTATGAAAACAGACCATTGAAATTCAGTTTGATGGTGTTTAGTTTGTGTTATAGATGGTGGAATGCATTGACAACGCGTTGGTTGATTTGTTTTTGTGGTTCAGAGACTAACATAGCAATTTTCATGGTTCGTGTTGGAATTGCGGATACTGACGGGGTGATGTTTCTTATTCAACAATTGCTAGCACCAGTTTGCGGTGGTACTCGCATTGACATGAACACAATGACCTCTATTATTTATTTTTCGTGTTGTGTTTGGGTGATGGTTGGATAAATTTTCTTTTGTCACTACCACAGATCCGGACAAGGGATGCATCAGCTTTTATCAGTGCTAAATAGAAAGCGCTGATAAAGGGGGGCCTTTATCAGTGCAAGCTAAAAGCGCTGATAAAAGTTTTTAATAAAAAATATTATTAATTTATATTAAATTATTATATTTATATTAAAAAATAATGTTTATTTGTATACATTAAATAAAAAATGCATGTTTATAATTAATATTTTTTTAATAATTCAAATATATATATAATGTTTTAGAAAAAGTATTTCTAAGATTATAATTAAATAAATATATATTTAAATAATTATAAGATTATAATAAATTTCATTAAATAACAAATATATTTATTAGATTTATTAGATTTATTATATTTATTATATTTATAATTATATATAAATAATTTTTAAATATATATAATTATAATTATAATTATAAATAAATAAATATTTGTTTCCAATGAATTTGGTCCATAAATGTATTGATGTGTGAGTATAATTGACATGCATATATGTTACGTATTCATCATGAATGTTTATTTATACATTACACCCTTCTTATTATTCATGTTGTCCATATGTGATGACTCATTTCTTATTATCTATACTTTCGTAGGTATATGATTCATTCATGTTATACCCATGAATCTATTATGTTCTCAAAAATACTTATAAAATTACAATAAATATATTTAAATAATAAATATATTTATTATATTTTATAATTATAAAATTTTAATTATATATAAATACTTTTTAAATATATTTATTTTTAATTATAATTATAACTAAATATATATATTTAAATAATTATAAAATTACAATAAATACATCTATTATAATTTTATAAATAAATATATAAATATATATATTTATAATTATATTCAAATATTTATAAATATATTTATTTATAATTATAATGCTAACGAGCCTACACCCAAGTGGTAAGGTCTCCTACTTGGCATCCAAGAGACACAAGTTCAAAACCAGGTGGAGGTGAATTTCCGGGGGTACTGTAGCAGTACTGTAGTAGGTACTATTAGGTACGGTGGTAGCTGAAACTATTCACCTGATTTGGGCCTTTGGGACACCGGTTTGGGCCTACGGGTCTCGGGGCCTTCGGGTCATCGAAGGCCTTCGAGCCATTAAGACCATAGAGTAGCCCAGTTCACATAGAACAGTCCCCAGAAGAGGATCAGAGCAAAGAGTAGCAGTCACCAGAGTAGAGCTAACCAGATTGGAAGAATGAGAGGGTATGACAACCGCCATCAGGACCAGACACCATGCAGCTCTGCACGAGGCAATGCTAGGTGATCAATGATGCAAAAGCTGTGGAGGGGCAGTTCTAGTGGGTTGGGCCTACGGGTCATGTTATGGGCATAATATGCCTTTGGGCCTTCGGGTCATGTAATTGGAATTTGGGTTGTGTTGGGCCTTGTGCCTTGGGCCTGCGGGTCATGTAAGGCTTCCCCTTCAACTCTTAAAAGGGGGATTATCCATAATTAAATAAAAAGAAGGCCTTTGGGCCATTCGAGCTATAATTACAAATAAATAAATAAATAAATAAATAAATAAATATATATATATATATATATATATATCTGTATGTAAATAATTATAAAATTATAATAAATATATTTATTATACTTATAAAGTTATAAATATATATAATTAAATAAATATATTTATAAATATATACAAATATTTATAAATAATACAAATAGTTATAATTATAATTCTAAATAAATATAGATATATTTAAATAGTTATAAAATTATAATAAATATATTAATTATATATATTTATATACAAATATTTATAAATAAATACAAATAGTTATAATTATAATTCTAAAAAATATTGATATATTTAAATAATTATAAAATTATAATAAATATATTAATTATATATATTCATAAAATTATAAATATATTTTTTATAATTTTATAATTATATATATATATATTTATAATTATAACTATAAATATATATATATATATATTTAATATAATTTTTAATTATAAATAAATAAGTATTTATTTATAGTTATAATTATAAATAAATATTTATTTATTTAAATAATTATAAATTTATAAAAATTATGTTTATTATTCTTATAATGTTATACCAAGAAGGTTTGTGGTCAAGACCCTTATTATAAAAGAAAGAAAAATAAACACTAAATAAAAGAAGGTTTGGGGTCAAACCCCGTATTCTTATAATGTTATATATAATTAAATAAATATATTTATAAATATATACAAATATTGATAAATAAATAAAAATATTTATAATTATAATTATAAATAAATATAAATATATTTAAATAATCATAAAATTATAATAAATGTATTAATTATATATATTAATAAAATTATAAATATAATAAATATATTTGTTATAATTTTATAATTATTTAAATAAATAAATAAAATATATATATATATATATTTATAGTTATAATTTTAAATAAATATATATTCATTTAAATAATAAAAAAATAATAATAAATATATTTATATAAAAATATTAATTATTTAAATAGATATAAAATTATAATAAATATATTAATTATATATATATTTATATACAAGTATTTATAAATAAATACAAATAATTATAATTATAATTCTAAAAATATATTGATATATTTAAATAATTTTAAAATTATAATAAATATATTAATTATACATATTTATAAAATTATAATTTTTTTATAATTTTATAATTATTTAAATAAATATCTATATATTTATAATTATAACTACAAATAAATATATACTTATTGTAAATTTTAATTACAAATAAATAAGTATTTATTTATAGTTATAATTATAAATAAATAAATATATTTATTTAAATAATTATAAATTTATAAAAAATATATTTATTATTCTTATAATGTTATATATAATTAAATAAATATATTTATAAATATATAAAAATATTGATAAATAAATAAAAATATTTATAATTATAATTATAAATAAATACATATATATTTAAATGATTATAAAATTATAATTAATATATTAATTATATATACTAATAAAATTATAAATATAATAAATATATTTGTTATAATTTTATAATTATTTAAATAAATATATATATATATATATAGTTATAATTATAAATAAATAAATAAATAAATAAATAAATATATATATTCATTTAAATAATTATAAAATTATAAGAAATATATTTATTATATCTATAGTCTTATAAATATATATAATTAATATATTTATTATATATATTTCTAAGATTATATATATATATATATATATATATTAGGTGTTTGGAGGTACAATTTCATTAAACACATACAATATACACACAGGCCGGAAAAAGAGGACATAGCTCCCCCAAGGGATAGCCCACCCATAAAGCCTTATTTATTCAGTACATGGCCCGAAGGCCCAGTGGGCATGAATCCCATTGCATGGCCCAAAGGCCCACAAACTGGTCCGAAGACCCAGTACAACGTCATGCCTACGTCACTGCCTGCCTGCGTCATGTTTGAGTCACCGCCTGCCTACGGAAATGCACTCCCACTCGGATTTGAACCTGGGTCTGATGTAGGATTACAAAGATCCTTTACCACTCGAGCAAGCCCCCCATCTTATATTTAATATTATAAATATAATAATTATATTTATTATAATTTTATAATTATTTATTTAAATAATTATAAAGTCACATCTTTATCATCTCTTTCTATTTTAGTGCTAATAAAACATACCTTTATTAGTGATTTTTAGATAGCACTGATAAAATCTTCACTCGATTTTATAAATGAACCATAACAATCAGCTTCTTCTCTTGCACACCTCAAGCTCTCATGAAGACGACCCCTGCGCCGCTGACCCCTTCTCTGCCCCGACCTCAACTCTGCCACTATCGACCTCACCTCTACTACTGTCAGCCCCTCCTTTGATGACCCCTCTACCATCGCTATGAATCCCTCCTCCACTACCGAGAACCCTTCCTCCTCTGCGAACCCACCTTTGGCACAAAATGAACCCCACCTCCTATCACGAACCCCTCCTTTGCTGTGAACCCTCCTCATTGCAAACCCTTCTCCATCGCAAACCCCACCTCCCCTACGAACCCCTCTACAACCTCTGCTACCACCACCGCCTACCCCGACTCCGCCACCGCCGGACCCTACTACTACCACTGGAGGGGTATGCCATTTTTTCCACATTATTACAAATTCATAATATATAGATATATTTTGTCTTGGTTTTGGTCTGTTCTTACATTACATTTAATATATAAGAAATTCCTTTGAATACCTTGAAATGGAGTGTCATTGATTCAACAATCCTAGTAGTGCCATATTTTTTTTTAAAACATATATATATTCTATATTTTCCACAATAACATTATTGGAATGATTTACCAAAAAAATAGGGAAGTGAAAGAACATTCACTTTAATGTTCTGATGTGTTTGTTAAGATGAGTTCATGTTTATGAATTATCTTTCAATTCTATTTCTATTTTTAAATACCCAAAATAGTTGAATTATAAATTTTTACAACATTGAGAAAGGTGAATAGAAAAATATGTTTTTGTTGTAAAAAAATATTGTTTTCTATAATTGGTTATCCCACATAGACTTAGAGATTACTTACCCATGGATCATTGTTAAGAAACTTGTAGTTCCACACTTCTCTCATGTAATTATTTGAGTTAAATGAAAGTGGAAGAACAAAAGGAGAGAATAATTTTCCTTAATTTAGATGAAAAATGGGCATAATAATTTTTACCTTAGAATAAATTCCCATTTATTTATGGAATGAACATGTGGAAAAAAATTTCCCACTACTTTTTATTTATTATCATTAGGAGGGTGTGGAAAAGTGAATTTTTTTGACATGAATTAAGAGTAAATATTTTCAATGGAATTGAAAATAAATATAAAGTGGGTGATTGAAGCTCTTGGAGTTATGTTTAGTTCTATATTTTTTTCAATAGTTATCAATGAACATTTCAATATTAATTTGGATAATTTCAGTGATGGATTGAGTATCCAACCAATTACATATAGATTGGAGGTGTTTCCCCTGAACTATGGTTATGGATATAGATGGAAGTTGATACTAGCTACAAATATTTGGCTGAATAGATTCCAGTTTTATGATATAATATTAAATGATTAAATGTACTAATCTTCATGATAATAAATGACAAGTACTAAAGGAAGTGTTCCAGTGTTGTATACAATAGTTTGGAAAGAATTTTCAAAGAATCCAGCCACTTAGAGAGATTGAAAATGCCCAAGTGTCTATTTTAAAATGATTAAGTGTTTTGAAATGTTTCTTAAAAAATTATATGTGTTCAACATACCTTTGTTTTTGTTTTAAATAGATTTAAAATGATTTAAA
Source organism: Viscum album (assembly GCA_963277665.1). Taxonomy (NCBI): domain Eukaryota; kingdom Viridiplantae; phylum Streptophyta; class Magnoliopsida; order Santalales; family Viscaceae; genus Viscum; species Viscum album. Next base: position 1,264,332 of record OY728146.1, on the reverse strand, counting down.
CACTTGGCATAGACTTAGGTTACATGACAAGTGTTTTTCAACTCACCTAATTTGATTTCATAAAGTGATGTGAATGTTTTAAAAGCGTATTTAATGTTGGTTTCATTTTAACAAGGGATGTGTGAAGTTTTAAATGAAAATTTGTAAAATATAGAGGGTTGTTTCTCATTTTAAATGATTAAGAATATTGGTTCATGAAGTTTCCTTGAATGATTTAAAAAAAAGGAATTGTGGTTTTGTGAAAGAGTGATTGGAATTGATTAGTTTATTTTAAAAGGGCGTGTTATTTTAAAGAGGAATCTGTGTAAATGGTTTTTTTAATGGGATTTAAAATGTGATTTTACGAATAGTTTTCAAAGGACATATGAAATTTATTTTTTCTATAATCATTTAAGTTTATATTATTATAGAATTAGGAAAACAAATACATTATATAGGGAAGACAAGTAGATTGATTATAACACCATGGAAAGGGAATGCCACTAACTCTATCCAAACCATAGGATATCCATCATGACCTCACTACTGCAAAAGTTGAATTAATGTTTAACCCCATTGAAACTATTAAACCTATGAATTAAGAGATAGGTCCATATGTATACTACACTAGTTAGCTCACACACTAGCTAGTTACCCCTAATTGTATAGTTTTATTAGTCTATAGGAGTGTCCCTAATAAAGAATGTGTGGGTAAGTTAGGTGTATTTTCTATTTTTTTTTGGATTCAACATAGGCCGACTATTGGCCTCATTGTAGTGTAAGTACAAAATAAATGAATAATTGAATTCCCTCTTTGATTTTGATACATTGTAGACAATATAATTGGAACTAGGAAATAGGGATCTATAGAAAATTATATTTATCATCTAAAGGATAAAGTGGATGATAGGAAATAGTGAAAGGTGTCTCTAGTTGGGAATAAATATTGAAATAGAATTAAAGTTTATAACTTTTTTTTTAGACTTAGTTAATTTTTATATCAATATTTTGTGTATTTATTTTGTTAAATATTAATATTACTGAATCAAATTAGATGGATATAAATAAATAATGGATGGATTTTAATCATCTCAAAAAAGAGTATGAAGATGGAGTGAAGTAGTTCATCAAGTTTGGAAAAGATAATTCATATAACCATTCTCAAATCCTTTTTTTCGTGTTTATGCTATTTCTATTCAAGAAAAATTAGTCTAGAGTAGTTGTAAGAACACTTGATCTGTCATAGAATAGATTGAAGTTATAAATGTTGTAATAAACATGAGGAAAATGAGAATGTAGCTAGTGGATGGGATACAACTGTGTTTTATGGATCATCTGATATGATTACAAGTGTGGAAAATAAATAAGACCATATAGAGGATGTGATTATAAATGTGAATGATGATGAATATCATATTGAAGAAATGAAAAGATAATTGAATATGAACTTTATGATTTCCCAAAATTGTTTGAGAAGTTAAAGAGTTTTGAAAATGCATCATTGTATGTTGGTTTTACTAAATATACATCATTGTTAGCCATACTAAAGCTGTATAATTTGAAAGTAGGAAACAGATGGAGTGATGCCAGTTTTACGAAACTAATTTTTCTATTGAATTACATGCTCATAGCATATAATGAGCTCCTGATCTAAACAAATGATGCCAAATGAATGCTATGTTCGATGAGTATGATATCTTAAATAATACATTCCTAATAGAATGATTGTATACTATTTCAAAAGGACCACAAATTAATTACAAAATACCTAAAGTGTGGTGTTTATTAATACAAGAAAGATGAATATGGTCCTATAAAAGTTGTATGGTACTTTCCAATCATTTCGAGGTTCAGGAACCTATATGGAAGTGAGGAGACTATAGGGAAATTAACATGGAACATAGATAAAAAAATTAAATATGGGAAACCACGTCACCTATAAGACTCTCTTCAGTGGAAGAGAATTGATCACGAGTATCCTAAATTTGGAAACAATTTGAGAAACCTTCGTCTTGTGTTATCTACGGATGGAGTGAATCCTTTTGGTTTTCAAAGCAGCACTCACTTTACATGGCTAGTTATGTTGGTAAATTATAATTTCCCACCATGGTTATGCATGAAATGAAAACACATCATGTTATCTATGTTTATATCAGGACCAAAACAACCGGGTAATGATATTAATGTTTTTTTTCTCCATTGATCGAGGATTTGAAATTATTGTGGGATTCAGGTGTTTTGTTGTATGATGCTTACAGAAATGAAGATTTCACATTGAGATCCATGTTATATGGGATGATAAATTACTTTCCCACTTATGGAATTTTTTCAGGATATAGAAGTAAAGGAAATCAAGGGTGTCCCATTTTCGAACAAGGTACACAATCAATTAGGTTGAAACATTAATCGAAAACCGTGTTTCTAGGGCATCACAAATTTCTACCCCGATGACATAAGTACCAATCTTGGAAGACATCATTAGATGGAAGTTAAGAAGAATGTATAACATCATATCCCCTAATAGGTGATCAACTATTTGATAAAGTAAAAGATATGGACACTGCTTTTGGTAAACCATTTTTGAATAACCTTACGAAATCCAATTGGAAAAAGAGATCAGTTTTTTTGAATTACCATATTTGAATTGTCTGTACATCAGTATTTTCTTGATTCTATACATGTTGAAAAAATGTATGTGATAGTTTCATTAACACGTTTCTAAATGCACCCAAAAAAACAAATGATGGAATCAAGGGTAGGTTGGACATGGTTGACATGGGAATACGAGAAGAGTTGGTGCCAATGAAGGGTGAAAAATGAAATTTTCTTCATCTATATTTTTAAACTCTTTCCAGGTAGAAGATATGTTAGATTTTCAACTTCTTGAATTATGTAAAGGTTCCAGAGTGGTATTCATTGAAAATCAAGAACATCGTGTCAATGATTGATTTAAAGTTAAAGGGTCTGATATCACATGACTGCCATGTTTTTATGAAAGATCTAATTTATATAGATTTACATTGCATTTTTCCAATAATTTCTATCATACATTAACCAAAATATGTTATTTTCTTCAAATATATATACAAAAAAGTTATAGACCCAGTGAAATTTCCGACCATGGAAAGAGAAATTTATGTCATATTATGTGAATTGGAAATGTTCTTCCCGCCAACATTATTTGATATGATAGTTCATTTGATGGTTCAATTGGTGAGAGAGATTCAGCCATGTGGTCCCATACACTATAGATAAATGTACCCCATTGAACAATATATCAATATTTTTAAAGGGTATGTCAAAAATCTAAGGTGGCCAGAGGGTTGTATTGCGGAGAAATATATTGGTGAGGAAGCCATTGAATTTTGTACCGAATACCTGCCTGGTGTGGAAAGCATTGGTCTACCAAAATCTCATCATACTGGGAAGCTTGCGGGTAAAGGAATTTCTGGAAGAGATGTTGTCACAATTAATATTATAGATCAAAAGAAGGACCACCTTTATGTTTTTAATAATAGTTTAGAGGTTACCCCATATGTTGAAACCCACAAACAAATTCTTAGGAATTTGAATCCATTAAGGGATGAAAGATGGATATCAAATACAAATAATCAACGGTTTATAGGATGGTTTTAGGACCATATTTTTAAGGAGTTAGATGAAAATCCAAATTCAATTTCAGAACAACTTTGATAGATAGTTGTAGGACCAATTGTGTATGTATTATCTTATAATGGTTATGTAATTAATGGTTATACATTCTATACAAATGAACATGATGAAGATAGTACCATGAAAATTAGTGGAGTTACACTTATGGCTGAAGCGATGAATGTTTTTGGTACTAAGGACATAAATCCAATTTATGTGAATATTTCATACTTTGGAATCATCAAAAAAATATGGGAGTTGGATTATACAACATTCCAAGTGCCTATTTTTCAATACAAGTGGGTTAATAATAGGAGTGCTGTTAAAATAGATTAATTGGAATTTGTGAAAGTTTATTTTAGTAAGGAAGGGTACAAAGACGAACCATTTATAATGGCATCACAAGTAGTACAAGTATTTTATGTTCCATATCCCACAAACTGAAAGTAGTCAATTGTTTTGTTATTGAAAAAAACCACTGAAGGTTTATATGAAAATTCAACTAACGATGACCCTTTTATTAGGATGTCGTAATAATTTCACAGTAGTCCTAATGTAAACAAAATTTTATATTTCATAGGAGACCATAATTAAGGGATTTGGATAGTTTATAGAGGGTTCAAATCACTTCATCCTTTAAAAAAGAAAAAAAAGAGTTCAATAATCAGGTTATATATTTTTTTGTAATATACATCATGTTACCTCAGGTTATTATCCGTTCAATGCAGTATTTATGTTATATAAATTAAATTTTAAACAACTTCTGTAGAAAATGAGTTCTATATGTTTTGGTGCTCCCAATCCTAGGTCACAAAAGGTCTCTCAACCCATTACTGCTCGTAGTGAAGAGGAACAATGACCTTATGCACATGTTGGTGCTCCCAATCCTGAGGAACAATAGGTTTCTCAACCCACTATTGCTCCCCGTGTAGAGGTACAATGACCATATGCACATGCCGATGCTACTGCTCTAGAGGAACATATTGACGATGTTGAATCTGAGGAAATGGTAGGAGACAAAGGCTCGACGACACATAAAAAATAGGATCATCGTAGTTTGACAGTTTTAATAAAAATCATTAAGGTGAAAATAAAAGGCATAAATTACGAGGTCATATAGAATGCATGGGGATAACATGTTAACCCCAACAAGGAAATTTTCAGTAATTACATTGGAATCGTCACTCAGCAATGCATGCTGATTGATGTAGATTCATGGCACCATGTTTTGACCACGCTTAATACACTAATGTGGGAAGAGATTATGGTAAAATTATGATATCATTTATTTATTTTACTAAAAAAATAAAATAATGAAACATTGTCTTACTCTTCATTATCCATTATAGAGTAAATTTATAGTGGATGAATCACACAAAAAATATGTATTAATTATTACTATAAGGATTCACATAGGAATTCACGCAATTATAACTAGACATCATATTAATGATGATAAAGGGAGAATAAACCCACACCCACCACTTATCTATGCACATATGATAACCTAAGAAGTGTGGGATGTGTTTACTAGTCATTGTGTGGATGTGTCTTTTTAGTTACATTGTGTCTAGTAATAAATTATTTGACGATATGTGTATTCATAACTTTTATTAATAATTTTTTATTTATGAAATAACAACTAAGTGCTGGAAATAAGGAAAGAGTAGCAAAACCAGTGTTCCCCTACCATAAAGCAAGGATGGGGTACATTTCACTTGAAAAAATGGTACATATTTTAAATCTAATATAATAATTTTATGTGACATGAAACAACACCATAGTTATATTCCTCTATTTATATGTAGATTGATGAATCCAAATCCAAATCCACTTCCATCCCATGACATGTGTTATGGAAGGAGGCATGTGTAAATAAAAAAGGGATACTAATAGATTGAAACACACAAAACTTGTGGGAAACATGTGTAAGTATTACATAATAAAAATTTGTTTTTCTTTAAATAACTATTACATAACAATGATCACTTATTTTTCTATATTTTCTATCTGACATAGATATAGGACTTAGGAACACCCATACCGGATGAACACATACTATCGGTGGCCTTGAAGTTTCCAAAATAGTATGGACGCATCAGAGGTGTGGGTTTTTGGGTGACACTCTGAACATATTTTGAGAAAAAAAACAAGAGGAGGGACAAAGTGAAGAAATGAAACAGATGATAGAAAGACTATCTACCCTTGAAGAAAAACTCCAATGGAAGAGAGATATTGTGATGAATTTTATGGGGGGAAGCAAAGAGAAGAAACAACTCAAGAAAAACCACCATGTGGAGATCCCACCCCACACCCCACCATCTATGAGGATAGACATTTCCCTAAAAGATATGTCATAGATGAGGTAATAAATGTTCTAATAAATGTTTCTATTAAATGTTAATCATAAATACACTGATCCCTTTCCTGTACTAATATTCCATAGGGTGATAATGACTATGATTTAAATCTATCAACACTCACCCATCACCTTGTAGCAAGGGATACGGTGTTCAATATCTAAAATGACATGCTACACAACATACCACTTTCAAAAAGTCATGTCAGAGTGTCAATTAGCATAGCCCATGATCCAAGTGATAATCTACCTATTCCAATTGATGAGGAAGAAATTCATACATTCAAAAAAATTATTGGAACATTCATTGCATGGCCATCACATCTTGTAAAAAAACATGTCGACAAGGAGGTATTCATTTACAATTTATTTTTCAAGATAAACATTTAAAAATTAATGAAAAAAGGTTTGAACCAATAAATGTTATTACAGATATAAAAAGTGAAGAGGATGAAATGAATAACTGACTCAAAACCATATAAAAGATCAACCAACCAATCAAAAATATCTACCAAAATCACCATTACCCCACCCATTCTATATCTGAATTTACTAAGCATTGAAGGTTCATGTGGATAAAAAGATAAAATATGGTAGTAGTCACATATTTTATTATGAAGAAAATATGTACAAAGATGAAGTTCAATATTTCATTAGTGTTGAGAATTTAAGTGAAATCCTTGACTATGACTGGATAGGCGGCTCAGTTGTAAATGTATACATGAGGTATGTTTTCATGATTTGATTTTCCAAAAGATGATATACCATGTTAATTATGAATAAATACATTTCATATTTTTGGTAGGTGTATATATGAAAAACAATTGAAGGAATTTTACCATGATTTTTTTGGACTCATTAGTCCTCACATCACCTCTACAGAACAACCAAAAATATATACCAAAAAAAGGATTAAATAGTGGTAGGTCTGATCAAATCATTTGAAAACAAAATTTTGGATGACAGACTATATTTAATACCAATGATGTAGGGGTAAAACTATAAAATTTAATCATATCAAATAAATTTTAATTTCTTTCATTGCTTATTCCTTTTTGTGTTTTTAGGAAGCATTGGATGCTCATTGTGGTAAATTTGGATACTCCAAAGATTTATTTCATGGATTCAAGGCATGGATATCCAACAAACCATCCACACATAATGAAGTTTGTCAATTTTTAATATAGTACATCCAAAATTTTAGAGCTAAAGATCATGTTTTATAATTTATATTATCTTTTAATGAGGATTCTGTTATGATAGGGTGGTTCATCAATATCATGAAAAACAAGGAATGAGGCCAGGGGCTAAGCACGAAGACCAACACAAGTTCTATGACTATACAATTATCAGGGAATATGTAATAATATTTCACTATCCAAACACATATCAAAAAAAATTAATTATTCTAATCAATGTTTATACAGTGTTTGAAACAAACCAATGGAAAATATTGTGGTTATTATGTTTGTAAATTTATAAGAGAGATCATATTCCATGAATAAACTAGCATCCCTGAAGAGGTATTTTAAAAGTTAATTACTATTTCATTTAAAATATTTATCAATCCTTTATGTATTTATATTTTTCTAATACTACTATGACTGTTGAAAAAACTCATATTCACAAGATGATATAGATGTGCTCAGAAACGAATGGGTAGAATACCTTATGGAAGAATGTACACAATTAGCATGAAGATGTGACTTCCATAGAAGTATTATATTATTTAATATTTATGTTCAATTTAATTATTTTTAGTATTACTCACATAAGAATTGTTTTCTTATATAGGTGGATTCCTTTATTCGAGTTGGGATGGTTTGTTCAAATATTCTCATTATCATGAGGGATAGGACTTTGAGGCTAAAACTTAGATAATGACAATAAAGAAATGGGTCAATAATGTATAATGGTGAATTCCTACTACTTATGTAATTAATTAATTTTTTCATTATTTTATATATTATTTATAAGTTAATTTCCTTATCATTTTTATCTAATATGTATTTAGTTTTTTTATATATGTTTTGGGAAGTCATACTTTCCTTTCAATTATCTCCAACAAGACATAAACAAGATAACATGTTCCTTTCAGGTGGAGGAGGAAACCCCATTTTGCATGAAATGTGATGTGAAAAATAAGGATGCATCTACCAAGTAATTTATCAATATTTGAATGAAAATTATGACTTCCCAAAAGATTTTCATGAACATTTTTTTCAATAGTGTAGTAATCAACCGCAACTCAATCAGCCACACCTCAATCTGATACATAGTGTGCTCGGTATGACTCGATGTCTATGTTTTTAGTCTATAATATTATTTTATCCTTTAATATTCATGTCTTATGAAACACCATGCTTTGATCCATGACTCATGATTATAATCTATGATATGAAAGGTATGAATTTCTAATGTTAATTTCACCTTCTAACATCTTTATGCTCATGTTATCCTTATATGATCATTGATATCTCACTTTTTTACACTTATTGAGAATCTATGATCACCATTTATTATGTTTTATATCCTTAAGTTATTAAGAATAGTTTTAGAAATGATATTTCTAAGAAGTTTTCTAGTAAAGAATAACTTAATTAAAGACTCTTATGAATTAGTTCTTTATATTTCCATGTTTCCAAAAGCAGTAGACCTAAACTATTCTGGAATGGATCATTATGTTATGTAAGAAATATTTATCTACTAAGATGTGATATCTATGTATGAAATGTTTGGGTCAATGTAGTTGGTATCAGGGAAACTAACATACTCAAAACTGAGAAAAAAGAATAAGTGACCGGTATCACTTAAAGTGTCTCTTTTTATTTAAAATTGACATTACTTTTAGTAAAAAGAACAAGTGACATAATAAAAACTGATAAAATTCATTATTATTGTTTTGATACTTTATGAAAATTATCCATAAGTCATTTTTGATGTGTATGAATCAACCACACCTCAATCTGATGCACGGTGTGTCCGGTATGACTCTAAGTGTGTATTTTTATATTAAATAAACATTAAATTTAGAAAAAAGAAAAAAGTGACATATTGAAAACCAAGAAAAAGAATTTAGATTATTATTATACTTTAAGAAAACAATATGTGAGTTATTTTTGATGTGTAGAAATCAAACACACCTTAATCCGACGCACAGTGTGACCGATATAACTAAAAGTGTTCATTATCAGTTTAAAATTGACATTTTAGTTCAAAATGTATCACTCACTAAAAACCAAGAAAACACACTCTGGTTGTATTCATAGTTTATTAAATATATTCATAAGTAATTTTTGATGTGTATTGATCATTATCACATCAAACTGATTCACGATGCAATCAATATGACTCAAAATGCATGTTTCCAGTTTGAAATGACATTTTAGTAAAAAGAAACAGGCATATTGAAAACCAACCAAACACATTCAAATTGTTTTTATACTTTAGAAAAATGATCTATAAGTCATTTTTGACATGTAAGAATCAACCTCACATCAATATGATGCTCGGTGAGTCTGATATAACTCAAAGTGTCTCTTTTTATTTAAAATTGACATTAATTTAAATAAAAACAACAAGTGACATACTGAAAATAGAGAAAAATCATTCAGACTATGTTTATATTTTAGTAAAAATATCCCTGAGTCATTTTTGATGTGTAAGATTCAACCTAACCTTAATAAGACGCATGTTGTGATAGGTATGACTCCAAGTGTGTCTTTTTATTTAAAATTGACATTAATTTAAGTAAAAAGAACAAGTGACATACTAAAAATCAAGAAAAAACATTCATATTATTTTTATATTTTAGTACAATGATAAATGAGTCATTTTTGATGTGTAGAAGTCAAATTCACCTCAATACGATGTGCGGTGTGACCAGTATGACTCTAAGTGTGTTTTTTATTTAAAATTGACATTAATTTAAGTAAAAAAGAATAAGTGAAATACTAAAAACTGAGAAAAAACATTTATATTGTTTTGTTACTTTCGGAAAATGATATATGAGTAATTTTTGATGTGTAGGAATCAACCCCACCCCAATCCGATGCACGGTGTGACCGATATGATTAAAAGTGTTTGCTATGAGTTTGAAATTGACATTTTAGTTTAAAACACATCACTCACTGGAAACCAAGAAAACACATTCCTATTGTATTTATAATTTATGAAATCGATTCATAAGTAATTTGTGAGTTGTATGTATTATTATCACATCAAACTGATGCACGATGCGACCGATATGACTTATAATGTGTGTTTCCAGTTTGAAATGACATTTTAGTAAAAAAACACAACTGACATACTAAAAAATAAGAAAATGCATTCATATTGTTTTTATACTTTAGGAAATTGTCTATAATACATTTTTGACATATAGGAATCATTCTAACCTCAATAAGATGCACGGTGTGACCGGTATGACTCCAAGTGTGTCTTTTTATTTAAGATTGACATTAATTTAAGTAAAAACAACAAGTGACATACTGAAAACTGAGAAAAAACATTTGGATTGTTTTCATATTTTAGTAAAATGACTCATGAGTCATTTATGACATGTAGGAGTCAACCTAACCTCAATATGATGCATAGTGTGACCGGTATGACTCCAAGTGTGTATTTTTATTTAAAATTGACATTAATTTAAGTAAAAAGAACAAGTGACATACTGAAAACCGATAAAAAGAATTTGGATTGTTTTTATATTTTATGAAAATGATTTATGAGTCATTTTTGACATGTAAGAGTAAACCGCACCTCAATACAATGCACGATGTGACCGATATGACTCCACATGTGTCTTTTTATTTAAAATTGACATTAATTTAAGTAAAAAGAACAAGTGACATACTTAAAACCAAGAAAACAAATTCATATTATTTTTATACATTAGAACAATGATTCATGAGTAATTTTTGATATGTAGGAATCAACAACAGCTCAATCCAATGCACAGTGTGACCGGTATTACTAAAAGTGTCCACTATTAGTTTAAAATTGACATTTTAGTTCAAAACATATCACTCACTGAAAAACAAGAAAATACACTCTGATTGTCTTGATAATTTAAGACACGAATTAATAAGTCATTTTTTATGTGTATGAAGCAGTATCATGTCAAAATGATGCACGATGTGACCGATATGACTCATAATGTAGGTTTTTAGTTTGAAATGACATTTTAGTAAAAAAATACAACTGACATACTGAAAACCAAGAAAACACATTTGGATTGTTTTTATACTTTAAGAAAATGATCCATCAGTAATTTGTTATGGATAAGAATTAGAAAAACCTCAATATGGCACACGGTGTGACTGGTATAACTCCAAATGTGTCATTATTTAAAATTGACATTAATTTTAGTAAAAGACTAAGTAACATGCTCAAAACTGAGAAAACACATTCAGATTGTTTTTATATTTTAGGAAAAAGATACATCACTCATTTGTGACATTTAAGAATCAACCCCACCTCAATAGGACTCACGGTGTGACCAGTATAACTCCAAATGTGTATTTTTTATTAAATATTGACATTTTATTATTGTATTATTTCATATCAATGTTTATTTTATTTCTTTGTAGTATTACTAACATAATATTTGTTTTCATATATAGGTGGAATATTTTGCTTGGTTTAAGGTGATTTTTTTGGAAACTGATACCATGAGAATACATTTTTGAGAGAGGGTCATGAGCGTCAAAAGATTAAATATTAATGTTTTATTATTTTTTTGGATAATTGTAAATGTAATTATATAAAACATTGTTTGAAATGTCAATAGTACTATTTTCTTGTATATACCATGGGTGGAAATTTTTTTATTCATGATTTCAATTAAATATATATAACATTGTTTGAAATTACAGGTTTTATATATAATTTTTTGAAATTATAGGTTTTTTGGGTGTGTTGTTATATTAATAGCACATTGCAGTGATCTAGGCCTTTATCAGTGCTAAAAATAGCACTGATAAAGGGCTCCCTTTATCATTGCTAAAAATACTTCTGAAAAAGTTGGCCTTTATCAATACTAAAAAAGCACTGATAAAGGGGGTCCTTTATCATTGCTTTTTTTTAGCGCAGATAAAGGCCCTAGTTTATCAGTACTGTGATTAACAATGTTTTTTAGCACTGTTAAAAGCCTATTTGAACACTGCTAAAGGGCATATGTGTATTAGTGTGTGTCAGAGTTGTTGAAAAATGAGATGATAATTTCATGACTTTAATGTTTTTCCATGTTTGATTTCCTTTTGATTTCTTTTAAATGGATGTTTATTTAATTAATTATATTTTTGTTTATTTAATTTGTTACAGAGTCTACACACAATATTTGATTCCCATTCACGTGATACCTAATAAGTAATCAAAGGTGGTTAGTCATCTGAGAATTTATTTTTTTGTAAGTTGATTACACGTTTGAGAGAATCAAAAATCACACATGAGTGAATTTTGAATAAATAAATATATTAATTGGAAAATTAATATTTTATATGCATTATTATTCAAACTTTAATGATTGATACTTAATCAATGATCTCATTTCATCGAACCCAACACAGATAGATACTTTGAATTTGTGAGAAATGGGTCATGGCATTTCATCAAGTGATTCGATGCTAAAATGATGCGCAAATTATTCAACAAATTAGAGAACGACATGATGTATGATTTGTGTGAAAATTATAATACTATCTAACATAATAGAATGAGACCTAGAAGCATTTTGATTAAATTTAGAATTGGTGATTATTGAATGAATAAATATTAAGATGTGAGAATTAAATAATTGGTGTTTCATATAACTGAATGGAGGTCACAACTCTGACACTTCCATCTCTTCCTATTTTATCTGTAGATCAATTTAGTTCCCTTATATAGTTTTAGTCAATTTAATTAATCATTTTTAAATAGTTATTTAGTTTTTATAATTTTAATACATTAATCACATTAAAAAATCATCTTCCAAAACATTCTTTCTAGAGGATATTCCTAGTGTCTACGCACATTCTCTTTAGTTTGTCCCTACTCATCACTTCTACAGTAGTTATTAAGTTAATAAATTTTCAAATTGGATTCATTGTGATGTGCTTACCATGAAAATAATTAGTTTTACATCATGTCACTCAGATGTGGATGGGGATTACACCCTAAGGTGTACTATGTCAAGGTGAGAGGAATATTTGATAAAAGGAATCTCTACCAAAATAAGTAAGTTGTTTCCCTTAGTGATTCCACCTTTAGAGATTACGTGTCCACTTATCATGAAACATTGGGTGGGGAATGGAATAAAAACTATCGTAGAGGAGTGGAAATCAGGAGGCCTGATGTTATCTTGCTTATGCTTAGGAGCAAGAGTCATTAGGGTACCTATTCTTGGAAACAAAAGGTAAGTGATGGCCCAATCCATACTTGAAGAAATGTGGGCCGACATAAGGGTTGGTGGTACTAGTCGCATAGAGATTTATGGTGTGGTTGAACCGGTTTTGGATGGGTACAAGGGCCTTGGGCACTCAACTTTCACAAAAGGGGATTAGTTGAAAGGAGGTACCATAGGGAGGCATGGTAGATTGGTTTCACAAAAGTTGGGGTTTCGAAAAAGTTGGGGGTCTCACGAAGGTCATGGGTCTCATGAAATAATATGTTTCACAAAATAGGGTGACCCTACCTTGAAGAAAAGTCTTGGTTCCCATGGGGATGGTTTCATGAAGGATAATTATCTTGAAAATCCCCAAGATCCACAAAGGTATTTATTCTTATGCAAAGGACATGGACCCTCATGAAAGGCATCTCCACCATGGGTTTAGGTTATCAAAAACCCATGGGAGGAGGTTTTAAAAAATATTAATACCTTTGGATATCCATATCCTCTCTCACTCGTAAAGCTTTTAAGTTTTGTGAATTTAGAGGTTTTCTATGAATATGAAAGGTCACATCCCCCCAAAATTTGGACATATGGGGGGTATTTATAGGCATAGTGTAAGTAAGGGAATCATTTTTGAAAAATATAGTGGCTCTCATAGAAGATTATGAGTTTCAATAAGGGATCTGTGAACCTATCATGTGATATGTAGAGGTTGCTGCCTCATGCTTTGAACAACTAGGGACTTTCACGAACTGGAGTTACACTATGTGAAGGTTATCACCTCAAGATTCACATGATTGGGGACTTTCATGAACTAAAGTTATGATGCTCGGAGGTTACCACCTCAAGAATTATATGGATAGGGACATTTAAGAGCTAAAACTGTTCATTAAGGTTTAGACCTTCATGAATCCAACCCCTTAAGTTTATTTTCAAGATATTTTGGACTGAATTTTTTTCGAACTGGCCACATATTTTTTGACTAATCCCATAACATGCATATTTTGACATCAACAGATCTCCCCCACCCCCATAGAATGGGATCTGATGAGGTAGAGGAGTATTATATTCTAAGATAAAATATCCAAAAAAATGGAAATTTGGAAGCCCCACTCATAGATATCAATCTAATACTGCACTTATAAATAGGGGTCAGGGTCCCTTAGGGGGCCATGAGATTTCTGTGAAAATAGGCTAGTACTCTCTTTTCATGAAAATCATTACTTTCATGAGATTTTTGTGATATAAATCCTCACCACTCATGAAACATAATTTTTATATGAACCACGACTCCATGAGAAGACTTCTGTGAGACTCCAAACTTTCACAAACTCAAACTTCATGAACCATCCTAAAAAATTGTCTAAGTATTGGCTAAAATGTCCATCAGAGGTTCTGAATATTTTTCAGATCAGAAAAGGGAGATTTCTAGAAACCTCATGATTTGTTAGAGCTTATAGACTGAGTAAAATCATGAAACACTCACCACATTTCTAATGGAGGCCCAATGTAAATACCCACTATGCAAGAGACTTCTTCTGTATGGTTTCAAGATGAGGGATGATGTGTTCATCCCTAGTTCTAATTAGGATGATCCTTATTTCTTATTCAGGAGCATTCCTAGTTAGTACTAGTGGTATAGGGATATTGGAGGTCATCATGAAGGACCATGTGTCTCTTACTACACACACCATGTGGAATCATCTGATCAATGTCAATATGGAGGCGTTGGAGGAAGAGGTGTCCCATACTCAGTAAAAGATGATTCTCAAGGCAGGTTTGGGGGACCCTCTTAAGGGGTGGATAGAAGGTTGTGATCTATATTAGGGTATAAAATTCATGGATGAGTGGGACTAGGCATATTGGGCATGCTAGTCTTTCCATGAGTTTGAGGTGGAGTTGAAGTAGGTCGGGCTTTACAAGGTGGTATGGTCCTCATAGTTCCCTGTCAACCATCATTAGGACATCATGTTGGAGATGCTGATTAGGTGTTCACCAGTGACCAACACATTTCAACTATACCATGGGGAGGTTGGATTCAACTTTTGGGACCTCTAAAAAATTGCTGAGATCTTGATCCAAGGGGCCATATACAACGAATTATTCCCATTAGAGGATGTTTGGGAGGAACGAGAGCAGATTCCATCCATAGAAAGGGTTTTTCTACACTTGATGTAGGGGGGATGACCATGATTTAGGGATAAATGGTATAGCCTTCAAGTAGTGGTTCAACTATTTTTTAAGGAAACAAGGGACCAACTACCTGGGAGGATTCATAAATATCCAAAGTTTACTCAATAAGGTAAGGGGAACTGGTATTAGAGAATTATGAGGAAATCTAGTGACAGTAATGGGGCTACTGTGTAAAGCCTGAGGCTCATATGGTTAAGATGGTATGATTCATTATTGTGCTGATCTCTGGGTGTATGATCTTGATTTGGGATGCAAATATAGGGGTGCAACCGAGCACCCTCATCATGGTGGCAATACTGGTGATGGGGTAGCACATAAACCTAGTGGTTTCAGTGCTGGAAAATCTATATAAGGCGTTGTGTCACATCATCCATGGGAAAAACCCCTTTGTGTTTGTGGTCACTTCCATTTCTTGTACGGTTGGGTTTCTACACACATGGAGGGATAAGAGTATCTAAACCCCATCTCCCCACCTTGTACAAATTTTCAAACATCGATCCTCAACATTGTGGGGAGTTAGAATCTCAACTTAGGCTCGGTTGATTTGATGGAGAGGATTGGGTTGGAAGAAAACTTAATTTTCCACATATTTGTAAGATTTGGTGTCCTAGAATCAACTATTTATACTTTGATTACATTAATATTTAATATATTTAAATATTAAACATCTTATTACATATTGTTCATTGTTCTACATGACCATAATATAATAATGTCCTGGAGTATTTGTCACATTGACAAGGTCATACAAGTTCCCCGCTATGATGAGAACCTTGAAGTGCTATGATAATATTCTTAAATATATTTCTGTGGTTGGATGACATACTATGATGGGACACATGGTATACAGAGCATCAGGTGTGAGTAATCATAAGCATGTGAGACTTCTTCTCATGAAGTTGTCACTTGGTAATCTCCAAGATAGGAGATTATGAGAAATGACCCGCCAGTAGGAATTCCACATGTTTTGGTATCATTGTATATTCTTATCTATGAGCATGTGTAATGTTCCTTAGACTTTATGATTATTATTAATACATTTCATGAATAATGTACTTTGATTTACTGATGAAAACCGTCATGCAGATAGTTGGCGAGAAGTAGGGTACATTGGGTGAATCACAAATGACATATTATTAATGGATAAGTCAGGGAAGGATTTGTCTCTTCCATTTATGGAAGTTGATATCTCTGCCCTTTGATTGAAATAGAATTTTCACATGAAATTCCATTTCCATTGTGTAATGATGATTTTATTTAAGGTAGTCAAAGAACAACAAATCAAGCATAAAGGTTGATGACATTGTCATGAAACTAGCTTGATGAGATATTGATATAAAGGGACTATATTACACAGTGAGTGTTCATATGTGGATGTCGGTGTTGTGACTTTAAGTTCTTTCTCTTGGGTGCCTTGACCCGTTGCTAGATAGTACTCTTGGACTTTTGGCCAACCTGCCTAATGGCAATGAGAAAGAATCCTAGTGGGTCACACACTAAGTGTTTCTGGTAGTCTCAATTAAATTATATTTTAATTTAATTAATAAGTATTATTCTCAAGATAGTGGAATAATTTTATTCAAGTTAAAATAATTTCATAAATTAAATAAATATTTATTCACAGGATTGTGAATAAAAATATATTTATTTTTTTTATTGAACATTTAATAAATATTTATTTACTATTTTGTAAATAAAATATTCATTTAAGAGAATAATTTATTTATTTATTTATTCGGGTGTTCAATAAATTGAATTTGAGTTCGAGCGGACCAAGGTTGATCCAGTAGTAAAATAATTATTTGCAAGACGATAAATAATTATTTAACTAGTTGGCACAAAAAAAAATAATAATGTTGTTATAATTATGTGGACTAAGATTTCATTTATGATTCAATTTTTCACAAGTTGGCACACCAAAAATAATGACGTGGTTATTGTTATTATGTAGCATGGGTTTTCTCTAAGGTTATGAATGTATTTAATTTCTGTTATGTAATTAAATATTATAACTGAATCCTCATGTCAATAAATAGACAAGTACGTCTATTGTGCCAGGTATGGGAAACCTATGACGCAAGAGCAATTCCAAGTCAATAATTTTCTCTTGACTACTCTCCCCTATCCCTCTCAAGAATTAGATACGTTCTTAAAGATCAAAGAATAGGCGATCAAGATCAATCGATGAAAGACATTTTCTTCGCCGTGATAGCACCCAGAAAGAGAGTGTCATCAATCAGAGACCATTGGATCACGTATAGATCACCACTAGAGGGATTATAGTTTGGATCCTTTCAAACTCAATGAGACAATCCAAAAGGGTCATATCATATGATCAACATTATCAATGAAGAAAGTACCGAAGAACCAAGTATTTTATTTCTTTATAAATTAAATTTAAATTAATTATAAACATGTTGTGAAAGATCCTTTATAAAGGTTTCAAGCCTCTTCCTTATTTATCAAAATCTTTGATTCTATTCCATGGAGACTGTAATTCATCGTCGTATTGATCCTGGAATAATCATTGATCATAGTAAAAATTAAAGTTGGGCGCCAGCCCAACCATGCTTCCGCTGTGCCCAAAACCTTCAAGTGGTATCAGAGAGAGGTCATCATAGTTTATAATTATGTAAATAATTTTTTTGATGATTTATGGTTTAATAATTTAGTTTTTCAATTCAAGGTTAATAATTCTTGTAATTTGGATTTTGAGATCTATTCTCCCTCTTTTTGTTTCTTGCATATTTCACAGAAATGAATGATTTTTTGATTAAAATTAAAACAGATAACTCATTAGGAGGTGCTGATGATTTTTACAAGGTGAAAGGAAAGTACATGTCATGTGTTCAGACTTACACTATGTTTTCTCTTCCATAAATTCCATGTAATTTAGACTACATACCGTGTAGTCATGTTCAACACATTAGGAGTAATTCAGAAATTAATAAAGTCATGTGCATTTATTGCACGTGGTGTAGTTAATTCTACACCATGTGTTGACCAGGATAGATAGACACATGATTACTATATTACACACCATGTGTCCCACTTCACATGATGTATAGTCCCTTCGTGTCATGGGCCAAACTGTGTATACCATACATGGATAAGCCAATTGGTAACCATGTAATGTGGAAAAAACACAACGTGTAGCCCACTGTACACATCGTGCACTCCAAAATTTCTGAAGTATGCTTCACACGCTGAGTCTCTAGGTGTGTACTTCGAGGTAGATGGTGAAGTTATTACATGTCGTGTAGTTATAACCACAAACCATTTACTTTACCAAATTACACAAAGTTAAAACTTTAATGTTTGTGTAATGTTCAGAACTGCATATCATGCATAAATCATACTACAGTTTTTTACTCTATGCATTGTAGCATCTTGTATTCCATATGTCATAATATTAAAACAATATGTGAATATAATACATGTTGGGTATATTTGAATGGGTATTCACCAAGACATCTCCAAGGTTCATTAATGTACTAGGATGAGAATCTCAAGTAAATTTAGAAAAGGAATATGATAAAAGGATTGATTAATTAAAGATAATAATTAATTTATTCTAGCACAATTTATCTTAATAAGAATGATTAAATAATTTAGTTCTATTTTTATTAAATGTGTAACTTGTTTCATTTATATGGGTGATCATGATCTAGACCAAGACCTTTGTATGTGATTGGATTCCTTTTAATTTATTTATTAAATTAATTTTTGGCCTATGAGCCATCTCTCCTCATTAATATGTAGGGACTATGTTCCCATGGTTTATTTTATGTAAACCCCCTTTTACCCCTCACATGTGTGTGAGTTTAAAAATAATATGTGATGGATGGAGCTCCCAAGCTGGTGGAGGTGGTCCAAGTCAGGATATGAGGTGAAACTAATCCAAGGAGATACAAAGGTAGACAGGTGAAAAGCTATAAACACGAAGGTGTTTCTCCCCTAGGTCATGGTTAGTTTATTAGCTGCTATATCAACTAACCATTAGAAAAAAAATCATGATCATGCCCTTTATTTTATTTTTGTTAGTTTCATGGTTTTTCATTATGGATGTGTTGTCGCGATCACATAATTAATGAACTAACAAGCATGCAAGATGGATCTAAAATAAACCAGACTTGTGCGTAAATATTATCAAGATATAGTTAATCACTTAAGTAAGTTACACTTAATATTAAAAAGCATGTGATAAATATAATAAGGCAATTTATGCATAATAGATAAAAATCCTTGAACAAAATATTAAGTCATAATAATTCTTCCTTTACTTGATTAAGGGAAAGACTCGATAAAACTATATGTTTGACCAACCCTTATTGGGACACTTACTTTTATACAAAAAGACCTTATGAAAGGTTTTATATTGACTTAACCATATTACATCAAGAGGAGTAGCCCTTTCTAGACTTGGTGTAATATTGGAGGCAAGTGTTGAGGAAATCCAAGTTAGGATTTCAGGATTGGGAAGTCCACTCAACGGATCAAGTAGTTACAAGCCCACAGTTGGCAAATAACTTCCTAACTAAATACCTTCAAATAGATTGACCAACCCTTTTTGGGGTTATGTGAAGGAGAATATGCATCCTTACAACTAGAATGTCATGAAAAATAGACATTCCGAGTTCAATGGTGAGGGCCATTGTGACTTGATAAAATAATATGAGACTTAATAAAATTAATTTTTTATTTCTCATAAAATTTATTCAAGAAAGTTCTAATCATCTGCTGTTTTAATTATAGAATAAAATGAAAAGCTTGTCAACCATACTATCCCTGCAATAAATTCTGGATAAATACAACATCCTCACCGGTTGTAACTTCCAGGAATGGTTTAGACGCATTCGGGTTATTATACATTATGAATGGAGGTATTACATTTTGCAGTCATCATTACCTAATTCTCTTTCCCAAGAGGTGAGTGAAAAAGAGTTCTTGGTCTATGAGAAACATATGAACGATGCAGTTGACATTCAATGTTTGATGCTATCATCAATGTCGAGTGAGACCATGAAGTATCACAAAAACATGGATGCCTATAGAATTCTCGAGAACCTCCATGGTCTTTACTAGGATAGAGAAATACAAGAATGGTTTGATATCTCCAAGTCACTCTTTCAAAGTAAGCTTGGAGAGGGTTCCCCAACATGGCCTCACTTAGTCAAGCTCATTGGATACATTGAGTGCCTGAAGGTTCTAGGGTTTAAACTCCCTGAATAACTGGGTACCAATCTCATTATTTTATCACTACCTCATAGATTCTCCAGCTTTGTTGTTAATTTCAATATGAACAACATTGGGAAGTCTCTATCTGGTCTTCTTATCCTCATTCTCTAAGTGGAAAAAGATATGAAGTGTGGAAATCCTTCTGTCCTTATGGTGAATAAGAGGAAAGGGAAGGTGAATAGATTTAAGCCCAAAGCTTCTTCACACCCTTCTAAGAAAAGTAATATCAAAGGGGAGGAAAGGGAATTGGAAGCAGGTTGTTTTTCATTTTTAAAGAAAGGGCCACTGGAAGAAATGCACCTGACCTAAGAAGCAAGGGGAAGCTTCAGGTGTGTTTGTTATCAAATGAAATCTATCTGTTTCTACAAATTGGGTATTATATACAGATTTTTGTGCTAAAATATGTATCCAAATACAAGAATCAGGTAGATTCAAGAAGATTGATCAAGGGGAGGTAGATCTACGAGTAGCCAATGGATCCAGACTTGCTGTTGTAGATGTCGGGGACTACCACCTCACATCGCCAACTGGGATGATATTGGTGTTGAAGGGTTGTTATTATGTGACTTATATTAATAAAATCATTATTTCTATATCCATATTATATATAGATGGATTTTTTTTTAAAATTTGTAAATGAATGTTGCTTCTTTTACAAAGATAGTATTTCTTTTGTAGGGAACATTTATACAACGATCTTTACATGTGGTATTACACAAACTAAGTAATGGAAATTGATAACAAATATACTTTGCATGACTCATTCCACACCCAACATTGGAATCATTTTCTAGGTCATGTAAATGAGAAACACTTAACAAAGTTACATCAAGATGGATATTTAGATTCTTTCAAACTAAAACCACTTGGCGTATGTCACACATGTTTACACAGAAAAATGACTAAATTCCCATTTTGTGGGAAAGGTTAAAGGGCTAAAGAGCTTCTTGAATTAGTTCATACCATTGTGTGTGGACCATTTCCAGTTGAATTAAGGGTTGGGTACTCATACTTCATAACTTTTATTGATTATTTTAGTATATATGGATATATTTACTTAATGAGGTATAATTTGGATTCTTCTGATAAGTTCAAATTACACTAGAATGAAGTTGAGAACCATCTTGGTAAGAAGATTAAGAAACTATGCTTAGAACGAGGTAGGGAATATCTTAATTAGGACTTCATTGATTACTTAAGGGAGTTTGGGATCCTATCCCAACTCACTCCACCTTACACACCCCAGTGGAATGGTGTGAGAAAAAGGAGGAATCACACCTTGTTGGACATGGTGAGATCAATGATGAGTCATGCAAGTCTTCCATTATCCTTTTAGGGATATGCATTATAAATAACAGTTCACATAATAAACAAAGTACCAAAAAAATCGATAAATGGTATTCCATATGAGTTATGGAGTGGAAATAAAGCAATGTTATCGAATTTACATGTGTGGGGAAGTGAAGTGTTTGTTAAGGCCTTTTCAGGTAACAAACTTGCACCCCGAGGCACAAATTGTACCTTTATAGGATACCATAAGGAAACAAGGGGATGTTACCTATACAAACCCTCAGAAAAAAAAGTATAGTGGTAAGACATTCCATATTCCTTGAGAGAGAGAAGATCTCAAAAAGTGATAGTGTGAGAGAGATATAATTTGATGAAGTTGAGGCTCAAGGTGCATAAGAGTTAGTACAAGAATAGATTCCACAAAGCCCTATGGAAGAAAGAACTGTTCCAAAGACACTAGAACTACATAGGAGTACAAGAGAGGTTAGATAACTGGAACAATACGTTTTTCTAGTAATCAAGGATGGCATCTCATTATTAGTTGATAATAATGATCCTATAACCTATAAGGATGCAGTAAGTGGCACAGATGTTTCCAAGTGGAAAGAATCCATGAATTCTAAAATGGATTCCATGTACCAAAACCAAGTATGGATTTTGGTATATCCTCCAATTAATGTAAATCCTGTTGGTTGAAAATGGGTATTCAAGAAGAAACTGGACATGAAAGGACAAGTTAGTGCCTATAAGGCACAAATTTTTGAAAAAGGGTTCAAGCAACATAAATTCATTGAATACGATGAAAACTTTTCACCAGTTTCAATGAAGAAATCCATAAAATTTCTATTGGCCATTATTTATTACCATGACTATGAGATTTTGTAAAATGGATGTCAAAATAGCCTTACTTAATGGAAACCTTCAAGAATATGTATACATGACACAACCTAAAGGGTTTATTACTCCAAAGCATTCCAATAAGGTATGCAAGTTTTAGAAATCCATTTATGGATTAAAGAAAGCATCCAGTTTATGGAACATTGATTTTGATGAATTCATAATATAATTTGGTTTTATCAAGAATGAATGTGATCCTTGTGTATAAAAACGGTTTAGTGGGAGTGAATTCATTTTCCTAATAGTATATCTTTATGACATATTACTTATTATAAACAAGATACCAGTGTTATAGTCTGTTAAGGCATGGTTGAATCAATTCTTCTCCATAAAGGACTTGGGATAGGTGGCATATATTCCTGGGATCAGATCTATCATGATAGATCCAAGAGATTTCTGGGCCTAAATCAAAGTACATACATTGACAATATACTGAAGATATTTAGTATGGAACAATCCAATAGGGGATTGTTTCCAGCTTCACATGGCATTCATCTTTCCAAGAAAATGTGTCCTCAGACACATGAGGAAAGAAAGAGAATGGAAAGTACTCCATACATATCAGCGATTGGGTCAATCATTTATGTCATGCTATGTACTAGGCTAGATGTCGCCTATGCATTGAGTGCAGTAGGAAGATATCAAGCTGACCCGGGTGACCGCGATTGGATGGAAGTCAAGATTATCCTAAAATATATGAGGTGTACTAAGTATATGTTCCTAGTTTATAGAGGAGATGAGGAACTAGTCATCAGAGGATATAAAAATGCTAGTTTCTATACTGATCAAGATGACAAGAAGTCACAAACGATATACATATTCAATTTGAATGGAGGTGCAATGAGCTGGAAGATATCAAATAAGAGTGTGGTTGCAGATTATATAGCAGAGTCTGAGTATATCATAGATTTTGAGGTATATAAAGAATTATTTTGGATAAAAAGATTCATCTAGGAGCTGGATGTGATACCTAGAAGTAAATATTCCATCACACTATATTGTGATAATAATGCAGTAGTGGATCTCGCAAAAGAGCCAAGATCACATCAGCAGACGAAGCACATACTTCAGAAGTATCATATCTTGAGGGTTTTTTCTCAAAGAGATGAAGTTGCAGTGAGCAGTATTTCTATAGAAGACAATGTGCATTACCCCTTGACTAAATCCTTGACTCATGAGAAACACAATCATCATGTGAGGTCTAGCAGATTGAAAGTCATAGGCAGTTGGCTCTAGTCCAAGTGGGAGCCTATAAGAGTTGGTGTCCTAGAACCAACTGTTTGTACTTTGATTACATGAATATTTAATATATTAAAATATTAAACATATTATTACATATTTTTCATTTTTCCACATGACTATAGTGTAATAATTTCCTAGAGTATTTGTCACATTGACAAGGTCATAGCAGTTCCCCGCTATGATGTGAACCTTGAAGTGCTATGATAATATTATTAAATATAGTTATGAAGTTTGATGACATACTATGATGGGACACATAGTATACAGAGCATCAGGTGAGAGTACTCATAAGTATATGAGTCTTCTTATCATGAAGTTCGCACTTGGTAATCTCCAAGACGGGATATTATGAGAACAGAACTGCCAGTAGGAATTCTACATGTTTTTCTATCATCAGATATTCCTATCTAAGAGCGTGTGTAATGGTCCTTAGACTTTAATATTATCATTAATACATGTAATGACTCATTCACTTTGATTTACTGACGAAAACTATCATGCAGACAGTTGGGGGGAAGTAGGGTATACTGGGTGGATCATGAATGACATGTTATTAATGGATAATCCGAGGAAGGATTTCTCCCTTCCATTTATGGAAGTTGATATCTCAGACCTTTTATTGAAATAGAACCCTTGCAAAAAATTACATGGCCATAGTGTAATGAAAATTTTATTTCAGGTAGTCAAATAACGACATATCGAGCATAAAGGTTTAAGACACTACCATGAAACCAGCTTGATGATATATTGAGATAAAGGGACTATATTACATAGTGAGCATTTTTATGTGGATGTCTTTGTTGTGAATTTAAGTTCTTTTTCTTGGATTCCTTAACCCGTTACTAGATAGTACTCTTGGACTTTAGGCAAACCTGCCTAATACCAATGAAAAATAATCCTAGAGGGTCACACACTAAGTGTTTCTAGTGGTCTCGGTTAATTTATATTTGAGTTTATTTAATAAATATTATTCTAAAGATAGTGGAATAATTTTATTCAAGTTAAAATTATTTCATAAATTAAATAAATATTTATTCACGGGATTGTGAATAAAAATATATTTATTTATTTTATTGAACATTTAATAAATATTTATTTATTAGTTTGTAAATAAAATATTTATTTAATAAAATAATTTATTTATTTATTTATTCAGGTGTTAAATAAATGGAAGGGTAGTTAGAGTGGACCAAGGTTAGTCCGGTAGTAAAATAATTATTTTTAATATGGTAAATAATTATTTAACTAGTTGGCACAAAACAAAATAATAATAATGTTGTTATAATTATGTGGCATGAGATTTCATTTATTATTCAATTTTGTGCAAGTTGGCACACCAAAAATAATGACGTGGTTATTGTTATTATGTAGCATGTCTTTTCTCTAAGGTTATGAATGTATTTAATTTCTTTTATGCAATTAAATATTATAACCGAATCCCCATGTCAATAAATAGAAAAGTATGTCTATTGTTCTAGGTACGAGAAACCTGTGACGTAAGAGCAATTCCATGTCCGTAATTTTCTCTCAACTCCTCTCCTCTATCCCTCTCAAGAATGAGAGACATTCTTCAAGATCAAATAATAAGGGATAAAGATCAATCGACACAAGAAATTTGCTTCACCACACTTGCACCTGGAAAGTAAGTGGCGTCAATCAGAGTCAATTGGAGCATGTGTGGATCACCGCTAGATGGATTCTAGTTTGGATCCCTTCAAGCACAATGAGACAATATGAAAGGGTCATCCTGAATGATCAACATCATCAACAAATAAATTACTGAAGAACTAGGTATTTTATTTCTTTAGAAATTAAATTTAAATTAATTACAAACATTATGTGCAAGGTCCTCTCTAAAGGTTTTGAGCCTCTTCATTATTTATCTAAATCTTTGAAATTATTCAATGAAGGCTGGAATTCATCGTCGTATTGATCCTGGAATAATCATTGATCGTGGTAAAAATTAAATTTGGGCATTGGCCCAACAACACTTCCGCTACGCCTGGAACCTTCACTATTCCCCTTCTCATTGGATGGCAACTGATGATAGAACATGGAAAATTGAGTAGCGGTCATACCTCTTGTCCTTCTGAGGTAGGGTATTGGTGGATAGAGTTGGCTGAAAGGTAATTTAAGAGATGTATTACCTACATCAGTTAGTGAGACAATTCGGATGCCTATAGAAACTCACTCTAAAGGTATACAGGGGGTATGTAGTGAACTACTTCCCATGATCTTCATATAGATATGATGAATGTTGGCGCATGAAGATGGTATGAGGCCAAATGAGTTGTCACCACCGACGGCTGGTTACTGGCTCACCGAAAATTATGTACTAAGTTGGGAAAGTGAATACCCAGTGGATATGATGAGGTGGTGAACCAATTGGTTCAAAGAGGATGGAGGGGTCACATAACTGTGAGGATAAGAGCGAGTGGTGGGTAGGGTACACTATAGAGGCAGAGTCAGTCTAATGGATGGAGCAGTGGCTGTAGAGTCAAAAATTCTTGGTCCTGCACTAGTAGAAACTATAGGGAGGGGAGTAGAAACATGCCCAAAACTCCCAGGTAACCAACTTTGGGAGGAAGTTAAACCCCTTGGGGTAGTCTTGAGGGTGCACATCTAATGTCTGGGGAAGCGACTCACCGCTAGATGACATTGTCTTTCCTAATACCTAAGAATGTTAGGGAATCCAAAAATAGATCACCTCTCTTCATGGGATATTGTAGCATCTTCACACTAAGGGGATATTCCTTCCTAGGTTAGTTCACATGAGGGAATATTTCCATGTTTCCTACACCAAGGCGATGCATTACATGGAAGATATGGAAGACTTTATATACTCTCATGGAATCACATAACCCTTAACTAATTGGGTAAATGTGTTTTTGGGAATTCCATCTTCTCTAGGTCTTCTTGTGGGCCACATGGATGCTGGTGTGGTCAAGGGGGAAGATTCAGAGGAGTCATGGGGAAGTGATGCCTATCAGGACTCCCCTTTATATGGAAATACGATCATAGATCAGGTAAAACTTTTTATCATGTGTGCCTTGGATATTACCCAATCCCTAATATTTCTTCTTAAATCCCCTTTTACTTGTGAAGTAATTAGTGATAATGGAGGAGGGGGAGGTTCATGATGAACCTTCGACATAAGAATAATGAGACCCAACCCTTGATGTGGAAAGCACAAGGTCTCTCATTGATGTTGTGGTCATGGGTGTCCCACCATCTATTAAGGTGGCTCCCACAATTGGGGTGACAACTCAACCTCTGACTGTTTGGGTATTTCTCATGAACCATTATGATTTTCTCATTGGGTTGTACCACTCTTGTAAACCCTTTCCCCTTCTCACCTTTTCTTTCATGTTTTGCCTCTCATAAGTCAAAATTGTATAAAATTGTTATTTAAATGGTAGTTTAAACCATATTTGAGCTCATCCAACTGTGTTGATGATCGGGCCTTGGGAAGTGATGGTGGATGAAGTTATGACTTCAATGAAGGTGATCGAGGATGATATGATGGTTGGGTGTACCATATTAGTTCCATAGGAGGTGGTTGTAGGAGATGAAAACTCATTGGAGGATGGGGAAATCATGCTGGAAACTGAGATGATCAGGGAGGATATGATGACCACACATACCCCAAAATCACTGTCAGTGGGGGATGCAAGAGCTTAGAACTCAATGAGAGTGTTAAAGATCATGACATCAATAGAGGAATTCAAGGAGGCTGTGGTGGCTGAGCCTTCCTCAGAGGTTCAAAAGGAGGTGTTTGGGGTACCATTTATAGGTGAAGTGTCTGGTGAGGATGTGTTTCCCCTAGACTTGGGGTTTAGCCCACCCAAGGACAAGCCTGTAGATGACCCTACCACTAATGTGTTGGATGTATTCCCCCAGCATGAGACTGAACCACCTATGTATTTCAAGGATTCCATCTTGGAAATTGATGAGGATAACCAAGTCATCTAACGCAAGGCATGGAGGAGTGTTCATAATTTCATCACCAACGCTCCACTATTTGATCTTCTAAACTGGGTGGGATCTCTTCACCATTGTTCAGTCAACATGGGGACTGGTGTGGTGGGTTCTAGTGGCCTCTATATACTAGCTAGGGACTTTCTCATTGAGAGGGAGCATGATGAGTGGAAGGAGTTTGATATCAAATGAAAAAAATAAAGGATGTAGGAACCCAGGTGCTTCAAGAAGCGGAGGAGAAGATCACTCATCTAGAAGAGTAGTCATAAAAAAACAAATCCATTGTCACTTCTCAAGAAAAGATTGTAAAATAACTAAGGGCTCAATTGGTAGCATTTGAGGCTAGGGTAGTAGAGGTGACATCTCTGGTGGTCGAGTGCCAAGATGATTAGGATCATGCGTGAATTAGGGATGAAGAAGTTCACCCTTTCATTGAGTAGGAGGTGTCCGATCTAGTGGAGAAGCAACAGACTCTTGAGGCTAATCGATAGAGTTTGGTTAAGCTCAAGCACTCAGTCACTAGGGCTAATCCTTATGTAATTTTACCTTATCTTAAAATAAAGGTGAGGCTTCAATATATGGGTGACCCTCCCAAACTCTTGTACTGGTTTTTTAAACTCCCCGTATTCTTTAATGCGTTCATTTTTTGCCACATCTTGATCAAATTGAAAAGAAAACAAATAATGAATCCCTAATCTCACATGATCCATGCTCAGTTCAGTAAACAAGTAACAAACAGAAGATTTTCTATTTATGTGAGAGTGTCAAACAAGGGTTGAACACTCGAGGCCTGAACTTGTTTATCAACCACCGAGAGTGTCTTGGTCAGAAAATATATGGATAGAGGATAGGGATCTCTATACAACCATTTTTATTTCCCAACATATGCTAGCACACAATTAGGGTAACACCAGAGGTGTTGAATTCTACCCAAACAATTGGGAGTGGTGAAGAGCATGAATCGAGACACCCATGATCTAGAACAAAAAGGGGTGGTGTAATGATGGAGTATAAATGTTTACCATGTTTAAAACACATAATCTATTATCATTTTCCAAGGATGGGGACAAAAAATAAGGGTTGACTGCTAACCATGTTCAGAACACATGACCTATCTCAAAAAAAATCATAAGTCTTTCGGAGTGTGTACCCAAGACGGTAGGTGAGCCAGTGTGGATAGGAACCATTTCCACTAGGGGGTCCTATTCAAACATGAAAGGTTGATAGGTATCTAGATCCAGGAGATGAAAAGCATGGGGTTGAATTTTGGGGATTCATGAATGGATTTCAACACTCTTGAAATTATTTCACCATGGATTTGAGAACATTGGGTAGGCATATCTGTTTGAACAAAGGTTAGAATAATCTTCCATGGGAAGCATCATCTCAGATGTTGAGTGATGGTCAAGGAACATGAATTATGTGGTAGGTGACTGGTATTGAAGGGATAAAGGGGATTCTCAAGTGAGGGCCTAATATGCTTCACAATTTTATGTCATGCAAGGAGGATAATTTACATACGGTTTGATGTCATATGGTGAGGATGATTTACACACGGTTTAACTTCATATGGTGAGGATTATGTATATGTATTTTAATGTCATACGGTGAGGAACATTCATAATATAGTTTAACATCATGTGATTTGTATTTTCATAGAAGAGTTTTTTATCTTGTGGATATGATGTATGATGATGTGAACAACACATGACAAACCAAGGTGACAGAGGGAGTAAGAGGGTAATACAATGGGGTTACCCCTAGAGGATATCACAAGGTAATGGAAGCTTAATATTTGGATCTAAATTTTTTCCTTTATGGTATTGGGGTACATAGTGTAAGTCATTGGGTTTGGGATTTAAATGTTTTCATTATCAGAGTGAAAGAACTTGTTATCTCCAGTGATCTGAGCCCCGGTATGGTTTGAGGATCTCATGTGGATTAATCAAAGCACAAAAATCAAATAAAATAATAACTCATTTAATTCAATGACATGTTATACTGCATATATTTTTTAGTTATTTTTTCTCAAAGGATCCAATGATGAAGCCCTTTAGATCATCCACACATTCTCTAGGAATCCATTCTCTCTCTGTTCATCAAATTCTGGGTGCTATCATGGAGCATCGATGAATCCTTCAACATCATGATGATCACCTCGATCCATGACTTTAACCCATCAAAGGAATTATTAGATCAAATGCTCGGAGAGATATTTTATCTCTCTAGAAAGAGGGAGGAGAGAGAGGTTCTCATTCTATTGGAATAAACATCCCATGGAATGATATTATCTCTTACTTTAAATAATGGATGATCTAATAACCAGAAAGGGTTCCCTGAACAATGTATATTTAACATCCAATAAATATTCAATAAATAAATAATTATGATGAACTAACCATTTCATAAATATTATTTATATTTTATAACATACTTGTAGTATATATTAAATTTTTTACATGATAAAACTGACTCATTAACTCGACTCGTAATTCTTGCGAATATTAAACGAACCTTGAATATTAAAATAATATTCATTCATATAATATTATTCCAAGTATTCACTTAATACCTTTTTTTTAATGAAGGTGGTTCCTTGTTCAAAGACCAAAGCACAAAATATATTATTAAAATAAGGAATTACATGAGTCTACACTCGAATAATAATTAATTTATTTATTCATCAGTGATCATTTACTTGGACAAGTCCCGAACCTTATGGTGTGTCCCACCATGTCCAATATTACTATTAAACATTATATGGTAGATTATTAAATACACTATTGTGTGTGACCTTCTAGGCCCTTATCACTGTTGTAGTGAATAGTATTCACAGACCAAGTGAAAAGTTTAGAAACCCATCAGGTCCTTTAAAGAGACAAGGAAAATTCATAGCAATAAAAACCATCCTATAAACATGTACTATGTAATATAATATATTTGTCTTTAGATATCTCATAAATTAGGATGCAAAGTTGTGTCATCATCCTGTATTGATTTATTATTTTTTGATCCAAATGGAAAAACTTACTTCTAACTACCATGGCCAGGGATTTATGATGGTACTACCATCCTAATCAACCAGGCCTTAGATATTGCTTCCTCAACTTGAAAGTGACAAATTCTATCTTGATAATTCAACAAATGTCATGCCACCAATGATGCACCCAAAAAAATCCACCTCACCACAACTTCATTATCATGGTTTTTTCCTTGCATAAAAGTATGAGATCAAATGGAATGCATTGATAATGATCTCAAGTCAGGATATCAATACACATGTCCATAGATAGGAACATCCGATGATATCTAAAACATATGGTGTTCCTATTAGTGAATTTTTCCTCATGATCTCACATACTAGATATCACAAAGTGAGAACTTCATGAGAATAAGTCTCAATGATTATGATCCCCTAGCACCTGATAGTCATACATCAACTATTTCTAGTCAGTATAATGTATATAGATAATAGAACATATATTTAAGATTAATGTCATAGTATCTCAAGGTTCTAATTATAACATGGGATCTACTATAACCTTTTGATATGAAAATAATCAATGGAAATTACCATTTAAATAGTGGATGTAGAAACATATACACTATAATGGAAAGTATAGATCATGTATATCTCACTATACACATGAAATGGTAATAAAAAAGTACTATTCGGTTTTTTAGGGAACCCACTATTACAATACTCTCACTTACACTAGATCTTACTTTTTAACCATCCTTATTATAACTAATATAATTAATATCATGTATCTATTGAGTCATGTATTTAGTTGTCGGGTCTTCCATGTCTCTGATTCATGGAAATTATGCTATGTGCGACCCCACATCCTTGAGTAAAACTTCTCAAGAGATGGAATCCCTGAGTATATCCCCTTTTTCCACTATCAAAACTTGACATCTTGGATAGTACAAGTAATAGAATTATCAAAATTTATATTATGATAAAACTTTACTTACTAGGTGTGATTCCAAAAACTAGAGCAAAAATGTTTCATTTTTAATACATTGCTTCTTAGCTGCCACAGAAGCTGCAACATACTCAGTATTTGTAGGTATGGTTACTACTGAATTGTATGAGGTTGTTTTTATCATTACTTTATCCTTAATATGATATTAGATTACATTTATCCAAGGAATACTAGTTTCCCCCCTTAATAACTAGTATACCTTTCTCTTCACATACCAGGTACATATATTTTGTACATTCTCAAGTACAATCAGATAGTTTTGACTTCCTTACTTGTAGTTCTCCTGTATATAACTAATATTTTCCTATCATAAATTTTATATTGGAAATATCATTTATTTCACATATCATGGCATGCATGATTGATCCATCATAGAAGCATATGTAATTCAACTCACAACTTTAATCTCCTCCTATGCCCAATGCATGTCTTCTTGGAGAGATTTATTCCCTGTGACATTGGTAATAATTCTCTCTTTAATTGTTCCAACTTTTATTTTTCAATACTTTGTTAGTATATGTACTATTGAATAGGTCTAAGAAACCATTAGATCTACCTTATTAGATCTATTTACCTATAAATTAGTTTTTTTTACTTTAAGTTAGTCTTTGGAGGGATTCTTTTATTCTGGTCTTAATTAACAATAATACCAATAGTTTTTTTCAATATGTTAACAAACATATTTTACTTGAAAAAAATGGTGCTCTCACTAACCTCTGGTAGACACATGGTGTCAATTCATTCCAAATGAATATTATGTGATCTTGTTAATTACTTTAGTCAAAAACTAGATTTTAGTAACTTTCACCCTTTATTGGCATTCTATGATGTCACCATCCCTTTATGGTTTCATCATATAGACACCTTCCACAATTGGTGGTCTTGAAATATAATTCCCAATAAAATGATCATAGTAATTAACTATTATAAGTATAATTCAAATGGATTTTGGAATAGTGATTTGGTATAACCAATCGAGATTTATTATTACCAATCATGTACCATCCATGTATAGTTTCACTTGAATACCCATCACAATATTCAAAATAATAATCCCCATGTACTTCGATACATGGAATCCACTATTTAATTTTAATTAATATTTTCAATCTTACCTAGTTTCAATATACTACTTTCTTGTAGGACTTATTATTCTCTATGAATAATATATCACTGACCATGGTGGATATAAAACCATCGCTATGGTTCTAACCTTCCTACGTAGTATGTGTCTCTAGAACATTCCTATTCCACACCTCTTGTGGAACTTGTTCCTATGTAAACTATTTATGCATATCTATCATTGACTAAACCCAATTCAATCTTTCTCCCCCTATCTCAAGTAAAGATGTGCAACCTTTTATAGAAATGTAGTCTATCACTTGATTACAACTTTTCTATCATGGGGATTTCAGTAATATCATAAGAAACTTTTAGTATAACTATTTTAGATCACTTTGGGGTTTTCTTGATGCAAGTTTGTTTATATCCTTTACAAACACTTTGCAATGAAACACATGTTCTTATGAAATAATGTATTTCCATCATACTTAACTCATATGATATCCATATGTTATGATATATGGCATATGGTTTTGGGATAACACTGTTATTTTCAATAAATAATTGAAGTATCATTAATGGAAATAAATATTAACATTTATTATCCTTTTACTTACATCATGAATCTAATGAGTATAAAGAAATGTGCATTTAGGAATTACTCCATGCTACATTATATTGATTAATGTTAACATGTAAGACTCATCATTGATCCTCTTTATTAATATCATAGCTCTGATGTGGATAAGGTAATGTGTGTTTAGAAATTACTCCATGCTATATTATGATGATCGATGTATGCTTGGTCAAGATATTCTTTATCACACCAGCCCGAAGAAACTAATGTCTTATGACTATGAATATATCATACTTCACTTTCATATTCCTTAATAATGCTTTAAAAAATCATATGAATTATATTTACCACTAGTTTACCCTTGGAATAGTTCATGCTCTCCAGATGAACTAATTCCAAAATATTTGTGGCGTAACTTTATTTATAAATGTTTATTTATCCAAAAATAAATAAGTATATACATCAATAATACCTAAGGTGTTTATTTCCATTGATTATAAATACCACATTGGGTATATCCTTGAAGTCCACTTTTAGTTTTACTTGAAAAAGAATTATCTTTCCACAACTGGGTATATATGTATTATATTTTATATTCATCATGTATTTCCTATGATTCATGTATCACTAAACTATTGGTAGAGTATAAAGTGACAAAAAAACATTCACCC
This sequence comes from Viscum album, assembly GCA_963277665.1. Lineage (NCBI taxonomy): Eukaryota > Viridiplantae > Streptophyta > Magnoliopsida > Santalales > Viscaceae > Viscum > Viscum album. The sequence goes on along the minus strand of OY728146.1, from coordinate 1,229,834 downwards.
ATAAAACAGAATAATGTCTCATTATGTCCAAAGAGCACATGAGATATTTTTTTTGTAATACTTTACAAAATCTTAACTAGAATCATTAATCTTGTAAATATAAAAATTGTGTACTTCTGAACGCTAACTTGGGAACCACCCTTTCTCAACCACTTAGATAACATACCTTATATATAGTAACATTTTTGTACTTACTTGGTTATTGTATTTTTCTGCACATATGTGATAAGAATATTGTATTTAAAACCCAAGATGTATTATAGAAACTTTACTTTTAATTGATGAATTTACCTGTAGAAGAAGTAGTTACTTGCTTCTTCAATTCAGTTCATTGAATTTATCTTCCATAAAGTTTATTTCACGATATGTGAAGAAAATAACCTCATATTTAATACTTATTATTTTAATGATTTTGCAAAGGTTCCTTTGACATCATTCTTTCCATACGCATTTTCACCTTGTCTTTAAGCCTTTTCACCATAAGAACTAAAAATTATATTATCTTTAAGTGCTTATTTACTTGGAGAACCTTAACCAAAAGGTAATGAATAATTTTATCCCTATTATTCATTTTTTAATCTTAAATGAAATTGGAGTAAATGGTTGAAAATGATATTAGATAAGGATACATTGAAATATCATGATCCATCATTCAATTTACACATATCCAGTGCAATATTCACTTATTCATATCTGTAATTAACTTTATCCTCACAATCTTCTTAGAGATGAAACAACATGTGAAATCATCAATGTCTTGATGTTTGTATCCACAAATCACATCAGACATTGATGATATAATAATGACATAAGCATTATATGCATTATACATGATTCTACCATAAGCATTTTTACACCCTCGCTTCCTGAGGTGACTTAATAGGTATTGGGGACAAAAAAAACATGAATTTATGATGTCGTAGTTCTTTCATGAAAGTGCCTGTACTAATTTTTGGAAACTCTTTCCAATTTATACATTTTATTTCTCAATTTTTATCACAGTGTTCTTATGTTATTACTTTCTATTTTCTATAAATATAAAAATCTAGCAGATTAGTACTTTTATCTTGATTACCAATTTAGACATTACTAATTATTTAAATCATTAAATGTCTCACACTATTTTATTGAATTCTATAAACCCTATATATTAGAATCAGAATACTCTACTGCTTGAGTATTATAGTAGAAAGGATCCTTAAACCTGTTGGATTGGTTTAGCCCAATCCGTTTGGATGATGTTGGTCTAAATTTTTGTGGCCCATACTATGCATCGGGATGCAAGTCCACAAGTCGAGCTTCAGGGTGAGCTCTATAGGGGTTTCAGGGGGAAACACACCCCTTATCCGGGGGCTGGGGGTCGAAGGCCCCTAGGCCAAATTTTGGGGCACTATTCCAACTCTGACTAACTGTAGTTGAGCTGATCGGGAGACACCAATAGGGAACTATAGTAGTGCAGGCTTTTGGGATGGATATTGCAGGAGGTCAGACTTTGGAGAGAGCAGTTTGTAGCTTTGTGGAATTCTAGATATCATCCACTATAGCAGCTTGGACTTGGGTGGATACGATACTTTAGCAATGTAGACTTCCAGCCACCTTTCACTATAATACAATGGAATTTATGTGTGGTTGGTAGAATATTGTTTCATCTTCTTTGTTAGACCATTTCAGGATAGGGTTTTTGTGTGTGAAACTCTAAGATACTCCCTATAATTTATTCTCATGAATCATAGTGATATTTATACATCTCCATGTATATAGGGATAATTTCCCGAACCACATAAATCTTGGTGTCCTGTGTTATTTTTTCTTCATCTATAAACCATTTATAATGTTGCAACTCTTGTAATTTCCATAACAGAACCTCCCCTCATAGTCTATAAGCTATGGCTATACTGATACTTGGGGAGTTCAAAGTAGGATTTTGTCACATACATGAATTATTTTAAAGTTATTTTTTATTTTATTTATATTCTTTCTTTATTTACGAGGGTTTCTAGGATTTTTTTGGAGAAAAGGGTGGTTTCATCATGATTTGGGCCAAACTGTGATCCCATTTCCAGATTTAAAAAATAATTTGTTTCTTTTATAAATCCTTCATTTTTTTAACATTTTTCACCCATTAAACTTCCCACTTGGCCTCCCCTAACCTTTTCAAACCACCATATCCATTTGGGCCCCTTAGGAACTCATAATAATGGTGGATTTGGGTGATTTATTCAGTTATTGGGCCAACCCATGAGCCCATTTCCAATTTTAAAAATATAATTTATTTATTTTATATATAATTAATTTTTTAATATTTTTTAGTCATTCCACCTCTCACTCTATCCCAAAACCCTAGGCGCACCCCCATGTTCTACTTTACCTCTTTGGATCTCATGTTTATCGGGTATTAGGGTAAACTTCCTCAAAGTTTCTTAAATCATCCATATTTGAAAAGGTAATTAGTTTCTTTCATAAATAATTAATTTTTTACTCTTTTACCCCATTTATATCCCCACTTAACCTCTTAAACCTTATTCGAACCTCCATTTCAATTTTGGCTTCTTGGAGATCCAACTATTGGTGTGTTTGGGGTGATTTCTTCAAAGTTTCTCAAGTGATTTCCTCTCTTATTCCTTCCATTTCCTTAGGGTTTCTCCCCTTTTTCTTTAATTTACAAATATCCAAAAACTAGGGTTTCATACCTAGGTTTTTTTAGTTTCTTGGTCCTATATTGTGGTTTTAGGTTTGTTTTAACTCCCTTGTGGTGCATTGGTGGTGTGGTTGAAGTTCCACATAAGGATTTGAGGGTTTTGACATATATGGTAGGTGATTACATATGTAAGAATTATATAATGAGTTATCTTGCTGTATTTATATTTATTTTATGTTCCTCTTTCATTATTTTTATTGAGAAATCTATTTTTGGTAGAATTTGTTAAGCATATGATTTTTAAGTGCCAATTTTGTGTGAAAATGGGTGTTTTACTTGTTCATTCCATGTTGTACCAATTTGTGTTATTTTATAATTCATGTAATGGATTTATAAAAACGTTTTAGTGATGAAAATTATGGTTTTTTGTAATATTGGTATGCATTTGGTGTTAAAATAGCGGTTTTAAATGGATTTTATGGGCAAAGTTTTCTTATAACTTGTGTACTTATTTTATAGAAATTCTAAGCATTTGTTTGAGTTTTACAAATGGTGAATTGAATTTTTATCTAATGTTTTGAGTTTGTATGACCATAAATAGTGTTTTTATAAGTAAATTTCATTTTTTATCTTGTGTAACTTGTTTGAGTATAAAGAGGGAAACCCAAGTATCTAGGTGGACAGACGTGTACTAGCATGCTAGTGATCCGGAGTGGTTTTGTCCCTGATTCACTTAGAAAGTTTGACATTGAAAAAAATATCAAAACTATGATGATGATGATGATTTTGGGAACCACTAGGTTATGGGTGATTCCCCTACTAGTGGATCGTGCATGATAACAAATATTGTTATGGTCACTTTCACATCGAGATGCGAGGTACTTGGGGCTCACAAATAACTAGTGCCTAGGGGTGTTCCCATGTTGAGTGCTCATTAAATATTTGGAATTTATCTTTGGATTATGGTGTGTTTTTATGGAAAATTCAGTATCTTACATGTTTTATTTAAATGTACCCATTCTTTAAATTTACCCACTTTGAAAACTGTTTTCATTTAAAAGATACACCTTTAGAAATTGTTGCTTCCATTCTTTGTTTATAACACTTGCAATATTTTTATCTTATAATTCTTGTCACAAGGAATATTTGGGTGGTAACCTATTATGATTAGGATCAAACCCTACTTACACCTATTGGTGTAAGTATACTTGGTTATGTTTGACACAGGTAAGGGAAAGTCTTTTGGAGACGGCGGTTCAGGTTGCTACTTTATTCTATTGTGTTGTGTAATGGAGAATAATCATGGGTGATGACCCCTTATCGTGTGGTGGTCTTTGGGTTGTTTTCCTGATACTTTTTTAGTTTGGAACCTCTTGTTTCATGTGAAAAACCTTGTATTCTATTCTTAATTTTTAATTATGTCTTGTTTGGCATGAATTTTTAGATTCAGTTTATTGATTGTTTTTTGTTGTTTTATATATCCCAATTCAGGTAAATCATTCTCAAACCATTATTTATGATACCCAAGAACTTGTTCCAGCCTATGGGGATAGGAAACACCCTTCGGGCCTTGCACGAGCTGGGTCGGTTGCCGGTTTCAAAGGTGACCAGATCTGGTTCGTGAAAAGATGGTATCAGAGGGTGCATATTTATCCTTTTGGTCATATTATTATTTTGGGGTGAGTCTGGTTAGATAGGATCTTGGACTGTTGGGTCTTGGAGTTTTGGTTAGAAGTGGCATTCCTAGCTAGTAACTCCCATTACAAACCTTGAGTCACCATGGGATATTTGGATTGTTTGTTTGACTTCTCTTTCAGGTGGGACATGCGAGCTGTAGACTGCACATAGACATCGGGTGGGAGTGAAGTGGTTGTTTATTTAATTGTTGTGATGTGTTTGACTAATTTATATTTGATGTAATTGATGAAATTTTTCATAATTGTTGTAATGATGATTTATTTTGTGACTGTTGCCTTGTGTTGAAACATCCCTCCCCGGAAAGCTCCCATGCAGCCATGGGAGGATGCCGAAGAGAGTTATCCCTCATCAATTGATGAAAGGATGGTAGAAGATGTGGTCAGGGATGTCCAAGACCTAGGAAATGGAGTATCTCATACTCCTACTCCAGCTAGGGAAGATGAGTCTAGTACTAGGAAGGAAAAATCCCAGGAGTTATTAAAAGAACATCCCTCCTACTTTCTGAGGTAGCACGGAACCCCAGGAAGCAGAGGAGTGGTTTGAGAAGATCGAGCGCATGTACAAGTTCCTTGACACACCTGATGAGGTCAGGGTGAAGTGTTCTTCTTTTCTGTTAGAGGTTCCCAGCCAAAGGTGGTGGGAATCAGTGCTTCAAGCTAGGAAGCATGAACAGATGAGCTAGAAGGACTTCAAGGTTACCTTCAATGACTAGTACTGCCCTGAAGTCTTGGAATATGCTAGATCCTGAGAGTTTATGGAGCTGGTTCAGGGGGAACTTTCAGTGATGGATTATTCTAACTGTTTTGCTGAACTGATCCGGTATTCTCCAGAAATGGTCTTCAATGAGCAGTTGAAGGCTTAGAAGTTCTAGAGGGTTTTACAGCCAAATATCTATTCCTAGGTCTTCTTGTTCAAGTTTAAGACTTATACTGAGGTGGTTGATTATGCTTTTATAGTAGATATTGACCACAAGGGGAGGTCTAGTTTCTCTATATAAGTGTCAGTGATGGGTAGTAGAAATTCTTTTGAGAATAAAAGGAAGAAAGAGGAGAAGGAGAATAATGGAGGTGGTAGTTCATGCCAACCTTCCATGTAGTTTTATTTAGTGTCTTTTGATGCAAGCTTCGTTGTGTGCCACCAGTGTGGGAGGATAGGTCACACCCGAACAAAATGAAAATATCCTCCAAAGCCCTGCTATCAGTTTGGAGGTATGGGACAATTGAATTTTTTTTAAGGATGGCATGTCCACTTGAGAGTGGGGCAGGATCAGTGGCTTCCAGGGGAGTGCCAGCTCAATTAGAACCGTCGAGGATAGGGGGATCTTAGTTTGGTGGTTATGGTAGTAGGGTTAGATCATCTTATAGGCAGATCCATTTTAGGTCAGATCCACATGTGAGTGTCCATTCTTAAGAAGAGAGTAATCATCTTCATGTGGTGGAGTAGGCAACAGTGGAATCAAATGTAGGGCCTTCGACAGTTCAAGGTATCATCTTGATTTCATCTTCTATAGATGCTTCTCTTTTTGATGTTGCTTCTTCTGTTTCATTTATCTCTTCCCATTTTGTGAGCATGCTGAATTTTTCAACTGAATTGTTATCTATTGTGATAGAGTTGGTGACACCACTGGGTAAGAAGAAGGAGAAGGGTCTCAGTTTCCCAACGTGTGCACTTACTGTGTCTGGGGTAGAGATGGAGTGGGACCTCTTGGTCTTGGGTATGGATCTTTTTAATATAATCCTCAGCATGGATTGGTTAGTGCACTTTCAATTTCACATTGATTGATATAGGCGGTGGGTGAGTTTCACGACACCTGATGAAAGTCCTTAGGTTTTTCATGGGGAATGGGATCCCTGGTCAGGTCGTACAGGACCTCCACTCCCATAGTTAGGAAATATTGTCTACCAGTTTCTGTCACTTGCACTAGAGGACGATGTTCATGCTCATGAGGGTGGGTCACCTCCTATAGTGGATGAGTTTCTAGAGGTATTCCCAAATGATTTTTAGGCTTTCCCCTAGATCGGGATGTGGAGTTCTCGATCGATTTGGCATCAGGAACACAACTAATATCTCTTCCATTATATTGTATGTACCCCCACCGAGTTGAGGAAATTAAAGATACATATGAATGATTTGTAATCTAAAGGATTCATTAGCCCGATTTTCTCTCATTGGGTCGCTTCTATCCTTTTGCAAAGAAGGCTGACAGATCCCTCCAGTTGTGTATTGACTACCAGAAGCTGAACAAGGTAATCATCAAGAAAAAATATCCTTTACCCCAAATAGATGACTTTTTTGATCAGTTGAAGGGTGTGAAGTGGTTTTATAAGATAGATTTGTGTTTGGTTTACCACCAACTTAGGGTGAAGGAGGAAGATATCCTGAAGACAGTGTTCCAAAGCAGGTACAAACATTTTGAGTACTTGGTCATGCCTTTTGGGTTGACCAACGCTCCTACGGTCTTTATAGAACTCATGAATATGGTGTTCCACTAGTATCTTGACTCTTTTTTTGTGGTATTTTTGGATGACATCTTGGTTTACTATGGATATGAGGAGGAGCATGAGAATCATTTACAGATCATATTGGGAACTTTGTAGGATCACTGCCTTTATGCAAATCTATCCAAGTGAACCTTCTAGATTAGGGAGGTGAAGTTTTTGGAGAATGTGATCTTAGAGTAGGGAGTTTCGTTGGATCCTGAGAAGATCATTGTAGTGATATCATGGGAGGAGATGAATAATGTGTTTGATATCAGGAGTTTACTCGTATTGGTAGGATACTATAGGCAGTTTTTTCGATATTTCTCTCAGCATGCTTCTTCCATGACTGTGCTCACCCAGAAGGGGGTGAAGTTTGTTTGGGGCCCAAAATGCCAGGCATGATTTGAGGAGGTGAAGTGGTGTTTGACTACCACCCTTGTGTTGATCTTTCTAGAATCTAGAAAGGGCTATGTGGTGTATTGTGATGCTTCAGGTATGGGTCTCAGGTGCGTGCTTATTCAGGATGATCATGTGGTGGTGTATGGCTCCCTCCAACTCCGAAAACATGAAAATAATTATCCGAACCAAGACTAGGAGCTAGCAGTTGTGATGCATGATTTAAAGACTTGATATCACTACCTCTTGGGGAGAAGTTTTTTTTTTCTATTATGATCACAAGAGCTTAGCATACATCTTCTCAAAGAAGGATCTTAACCTAAGGCAGTGGCGTTGGATCGAGTACTTGCAGGGGTTTGAATTTGATATTGTCCACACCATGAAGAAGGGTAACATGGTGGCTGATTCCTTGAGAAGAAGAGTATCAGTGCAGGCTTTGAGGAAGTCCAATGATGAGTGGACTCTGATGGGGATATTTTATCAGATGCATGTGGAGACCAAGGAGCACAGTTGAGGTGCATTCTTGGTGAGCATTCAATTTACCCCTTTCTCTTATGGAGATGATTCAGTGGGAGCATCCCAGTGATGAGTTATGTCAGTGGTCAAGGCAGTTTATTCATGGCGGGGAGATGTCTTTTGATTGGTCTTCATCCCCTAAGGGTATCTTGTGCTTAAAGGGCTTATTAGTGGTGCCTTTTTCTTTACAGAAGGTGGTGATGAAGGATATCCACCAATCTCAGTGGGTTTTCCATCCTGGTGCCACCAAGATGTATTATGATGTTCGTCGCCAGTTCTGGTGGCTAGGCATGAGGCGGGACATAGATGAATTCGTATCAAGATGCTATACTTGTTAGTTGGTGAAATAATAGCATCAAAGTACCTCTAGTTTACTTTATCTGTTACCCATTCCTACTTAGAAGTGAGATGAGTTTTCCATGGATTTCATAATTGGTTTTCCTTGTACACCTCATGGAAAGAATTCTATTTGGGTGGTGATTGATCGTCTGACCAAATCATCCCATTTCATTTCAATCAAATATTTTACCAAAGTGGAGGAATTGTGCAGGTTGTATGTTCAGGAAGTTATGAGGATCCATGGTTTTCCATCACCCATGGTTTCAGATAGGGACCCTTGTTTTACCTCTCGGTTTTGGAGTGTCCTTCAGAAGACATTGGGGTCACAGATTAAGTTGAGTATGACATACCACCCTCAAATGAATTGTTAAATGGAGCAGAATAATTAGATTCTGTAAGACATGCTTCAGGCATGTGTGTTGAATTTCAGTGGTTCATGGGATTTCCATTTGGGATTGGTAGAGTTTTCCTATAACAATAGCTACCAATCCTCAATCAATATGGAACAGTTAGAGGTGATTTATGGTTGACCGTGTCGATCCCCTTTGTGTTGGGTGGAGGTGGGTGAGACCTCACTAATGGGTCTGAGTATTGTGAAGGATATATTGGACAAGGTTAATTTGATTATAAAATGGTTTTTGATAGCCCAGAGTCGACACAAGTATTATCCTGATCAGATGCGTCGAGCTTTAGAGTTTTCTGTGGGTGATTGGGTATTCCTGAAAGTGTCACCTCGCCTGGGTCATCATCGTCTTGGTAAACAAGGAAAGCTATCACAAAGTTATGTGGTGAATTTTGAAATTATTTATAGGATTGGTAAGGTGGAATACTGGTTAGCTTTTCCCTCTCAGTTGACATCGATCCATGATTTGTTCCATGTCTCCCAGCTAAAGAAATACAATCTGGACTCGTCCCATGTTTTGAGTTGGGAGGAGTAGGAGTTGGAATATGATATGTTTGTGGTTGAGAGACCAGTGCATATTGTGGACTCCTGAGAAAATTTTTCTTCTAGGGAAGACTATTCCTTTGGTTTTAGTCCTTTGGCAGCATGGGACTGATTAACATGAGACACGGGAGAGGAAGTATTGGGTTGAAGAGCAGTTTTCATTTATCTTATCTGATCAAGCTTCAATATGACTTTCTAAGGGAAAATTGTTTTTATGGAGGGGAGATTTGTCACATACATGACTTATTTTAAAGGTATTTTTTATGTAATTTCTATTATTGCTTTGTTTTTTGGGGGTTTCTAGACATTTTTGGAGAAAGGGGTGGTTTCATCATGATTTGGTCCAAACAATGAGCCCATTTCCAGATTTAAAAACAAAATTTGTTTCTTTTATAACTCCTTCGTTTTTAACATTTTTCACCCATTACACGTACCACTTGGATTCCCATGACCTTTTAAAACCACCATATCCATTTGAAATAATCATGGTGGATTTGGGTGATTTATTCAGGCATTGATCCAACCTGTGAGCCTATTTCCTATTTTAAAAAAATATTTTATTTATTTTATATCTCATTCATTTTATTAATATTTTTTGGTCATTAAACCCCTCACTTGTGCCTAAAAACCCTAGGCGCACCCCCATGTTTCATTTTCTCTTTTTGAATCTCATTTTCATCGGATATTAGGGATAACTTACTCAAGGTTTCTCAAATCATCCAGATATGAAAAGGTAATTTGTTTATTTCATAAATCATTCATTTTTTACACTTTTCCCCCATTTCAGTCCAAACATGACCTCCTCATCTTTATTCGAACCTCCCTTTCAATTTTGTCTGCTTGAAGTTCTAACTACTAGTGTGTTTGGGGTGATTTCTTCAAAGTTTCTCAAGTAAGTGATTTCTTCTCTTGTTCCTTCCATTTTGTTAGGGTTTCTCCCCTCCTTGAAGTTACAAATTTTTAGAAACTAGGGTTTTATACCTAGGGTTTTTTAGTTTCTTGGTCTTATCTTGTGGTTTTAGGTTTGTTTTCACTCCCTAGTGGTGCGGCAGTGGTGTGGTTGAAGTTCCGCACAAGGATTTGAGGGTTTTAAAATATATGGTAGGTGATTCCATATGTAAGTATTATAGAATGAGTTATCTTTCTGGATTTATATTTCTTTTATGTTACTATTTTATTATTTTTAGCGAGAAAACTTTTTTTGGTAGTATTTGTTAAGCAGTTGATTTTTAAGTGCCAATTTTGTGTGAAAATGGGTGTTTTACTAGTGCATTCCATGTTGTACCAATTGGTGTTGTTTTATAATTCATGAAATGGATTTATAAAAATGTTTTAGTGATGATAATTCTGGTTTGGTTTAATATTGGTATGCATTTGGTGTTAAAATAGGGGTTTTAAATGGATTTTATGTGCAAAGTTTTGTTATAATTTGTGTAATTGTTTTATAGAAATTCTAAGCATTTGTTTGAATTATACAAACCTTGAAATGCATGTTTAAGTACTGTTTTGAGTTTTTATGACCATAACTGGTGTTTTTATGTGTAAATGACATTTTTTTATCATGTGGAACTTGTTTGAGAACAAAGTGGGAAACCTAAGTATCTAGGTGGGTGAACCTGTACTAGCATGCTAGTGATCTAGAGTGGTTTTGTCCTTGTTTCACATAACAAGTTTGACATTAACAACACTAAAAAAACTACGATGATGATGATGTTGGGGACCACTAGGTTATGTATTATTCCTCTACTAGTGGTTCATACATGAGAATAGATATTTTCATGGTTTCTTTCACACTGAGATGCGAGGTACCTAGGGCTCACAACTAACTAGTGCCTAGGGGTGTTCCCGTGTTGAGTGTTCATTGACTATTTGGAATTTGTCTTTGGATTATGGGGTGTTTGGATGGAAAATTCAGTATCTTACATGTTTAATTTAAATGTACCCATTTTTTAAAGTTACCCACTTTGAAAACTGTTTTCATTTAAAATATGCATCGTTAGAAATTATTACTACCTTTCTTTGTTTATAACACTTGCAAGATTTTTATCTTCTAATGCTTGTCACATTGAATATTTGGGTGGTATCCTATTGGGCTTAGTATCACACCCTACTTATACCTTTGGGTGTAAGTAGACTTGGTTATGTTTGACACAGGTAAGGTAAAGTCTTTTGGAGATGGCGGTTCGGGTTGCTAGTTGCTTCCGTTGTGCGGTGTTGTGGAGACAGCTCGTGGGTGATGACCCCTTGTCATGTGGTAGTATTTGGGTTATTTTTTCTACTACTTTTGTAGTTTGGGAACTCTTGTGTCATGTTAAAAACCTTTTATTTTGTTTGGAATTTTTAATTAAGGCTTTTTTGGCATGATTTTTTAGATTCAGTTTATTCATTATTTTTTGTTGTTTTATGTATCCTAATTCAAATAAATTGTTCCCAAACCATTATTTGTGATACCTGGGAACTTGTGCTAGCCCATAGAGATAGGGAACACCCTTCGGGCCTTACTACGGGCTAGGTTGGGTGTCGGTTTTGAAGGCGATCGAATCTGATTTGTGACAGTGTTTGACTGACCAACCACAATATCTTGTGGGTCCTTGATTTTTTTGAGTGAATTCTCAGCTTCTAAATTCATAAATAGGATTAAATAAACACTTTCCTATGAAGTTACAAAAAACTTGCTATGGATACTCCTTTGATTCAAACTTTAGTTAAGTCAACCCATCATTCTTATAAATACTACCTAGTAGTAGTGGGCACCCCCAACTATGGTTGATCGGGCACCCTAAACACCTGGTTGTGTTCAAATTCAAAAGTTGGAAGGTGTTTGTGACTTAATATTTATTTGAGTTTTTTTTAATATTTTTTGATGAATGAAATACATTTCTATTAATATGTTCATTCTATGTCTTTGCACTCATAACTAAAAATTAATAAAAAAACATTCATTATGTCTTTATACATTTTACTATTTAATATTTTATGTGTTTCCTGATGTCATGAAAATTCATAAAATTATAAACAAATTCATAAAGGAAATAAAAATACATGACTGGTATTGAGAATCTAATATGAGTTGATCTATTTAAACTTAATGGATCAACTGTGATCTAGGGTTATCATACTTGATTCATAGCTTGACTCATGATGTAGCTCATCCCCCTCCTATGTGTCCACTTACCATCTAGATTTTTCCTTGACTTGGCATGGTCCACAACTTACAACATCATCTTCCTAGTTCAAAAATACTCACATGCAGGTGAGGGGGTCTTGGGAGTAAAAAATAAAGATAAATCACTTTTATCTAGGCACACAGACCCTTATATATATTGAATTAGGAAAAACGAAAATGTGTAGACTATCTTATTTAATTACATTCATCACACACAGTTAAATAATTAAATAAAATAAATTGAACATACATAGGTTGTTCAATGCTCAAGATTGGTCAGTAAGTAAAAGTAAAGGGTGATAAATTAAATGTAATAAATTTAAGGTACAATGGATTTTAAATAAAATAAATGAATAAAATAAATTCAAATAACTTACTTTTATTCCATCCTGGTATTAATTTAATTTTAATTCCAAAAATTGAATTAATTAATTATTTTAACACCAAAATTAAATTAATTTTTACGAACTTTTGAAATTAGAGTTTTTAAATCAAAAATTAGATTTTAATTAATTTAATTTAATACTAAAATTAAATTAATTAACTAAATTAATTTTGATTATATAAATAATTATATGGGCCCCAAAACCCACCCACACCCATTTTGGGTCATGCCGAACTCGTGCAGGTCATTTCCCGGCCAGACAGACCCCGTGTAAGGATATTTTGGGCAGGCAGATCTACCTTGACCTGTATCAAGTCTATGTAACCTGGACAGTCCCATTGTGGGGAAGGTTGGATCCATCAGGCCCCATGGAGCCCGTTAGAACCGATCAGACTGGGGTTACTACATGTGCCTGTTGCTGAAAGATATCCAGTCGAGGGCAGAAGCTCAGGGAGGCCTATGGTTTTTGTGGGGTCAGCACCTATGAAGGTCATGTGTCATGGGGGTTATGGGTGCTAGTCAACAGGTATGGTGGTGATTGGTTCGAATGTCACGACGATGATAGTGGTTGGCGCTCGGTCACAGGAGGGGACAATGGTGGAAACCTTAGTCTTGTGCGATGACACTGAGGGGTTTTTTTATTAATGGGTTTTAATTTTTTTTATGGAAAAGGTATAGGGTTTGAAATATTATAAAAAATGGGTCTCCAGATTCCTGAACCCCGTTCACACATCTTTGGTGCGGAGAGATTCATGAATGGGGTTCACATATCCTTCATCCCGTCTTCGAAGGATGAGTGAACCTCGTTCACACATCCTATCAATGATAGATGCGCGAACGGGGTTCACACATTTTTTATGAAGTTTCTAAAGGACGCGTGAACCCCATTCATGCATCCTACATAAAGGTTAAAAAAAATCATCATTTATTTAGAAGCAAAAATTTCTTATGTATTTGATTAATTCAATTACAACCCCTTTCTATTCAGTATTTTTTTGTTAAAAAATGAAGAGAGATTTAGAAAAAAATTTATATTTCTATAATATGATCTTCCTGAATGTTCTACAGTAATTAGATTTGATTCTAATTGATATATTAATTATGGAATTAATTTAATATTTCTTCATGTACCTCCTCCTAAAGAGAAACACTCATAAACACCAGTTTTGAAATCTTATATAACTTTACCGGGGATGATCTTCTTCAATGCTTATTCTTACATATTCTAACAAATTCTTAACCCTCTTCAGGATTGTTTCTTATTTTATAAGAATATAAAATAAATATTTTTCATAATTTCCATAATTTTATCACATGATGGGGGTATTTTAACAGTAAAATACTCTAGTGAATATTGTGTACCAGTAAAACATATGTCCTTTTATAAAGTTTGAATATGCATTTTCTCAAAATTGGCCAAAGGAACTTCTAATTCCATACATCTCATATTGTGGTTTTTTGATCTTCAATCATAATCATCTACTCTTCACAATTATTATTCATTGAAATTATTATTCATGCAATTTAATTTTTTAAACAAAGAATCATGTTCCATGATTTTAGGATTCAAATAATTGAGATCAATAATATTTTTCAAGATTTCTCAATGTTAACATATCTTTTCATCCAGAGTATTAATATTTATTAATTAATACCAAATAGAAATTATTAATTTTGGAAGATAATTTGATGACAGTAATACACTTATTAAAAAAAGTAGAACTCTATAAATGATAATAATAATGAACATACATAATGTATCATAAATAAAAAATCAACCTAATCTACGCCTCTGGTGTGGATGCTCCTCTGTCCCACAACTAAGTGTATACTGGACACATCCATGTTGTGTCCGTCTTTGTCTGTGCTCTGGTGGACGTTGCACATCATCTTCAGCAGCCACCCCCACATTCTCCTCTGTGACAGGAAGTGGATGTATAGTCTCACCGTCTGTAACCTGTCCTACATCTAATGATAGTGGGGGCTGGCTGGAACTCTCACTAACATGGAAAGAATATGGTTTATGTGCTATGGATGTCTGTAATAAAGAATCTAGGTCAACCCAGTTAGCATCTGTATCTACCTGTGGCTGAGCCGGAGAAGCTGGAGGAGCATATGACTAATCATGCCGAATACCCTCCTCCCATGTAAGAACAATTGATAAACAATATGATTTTTGAGAGATAACAATTCCATAAGTTATGGAAACATAGCATAAGATTCATCCCAATCACCATAAACTTTTACAATTGCCTTCTGTTTTTCATTACATGCTTTGGTATATGATATCTTGTAGTAATATAACTATTGAATTCTTTCCTGAACAAGGGAAATGGTAACATCCTGACATGTTCATATCATCTCACAAATAACATTTGATATAAACTCTGAATCAAGGGAAGAGTGATCCTGCGACAAGCTTGGATGCACACAAGTGTGTGGCCCTTCTAATTTGGTTATCCTTGAATATGCAAAAAATTTATCAAATATTTCCCATAATTGAAATTTACATTTTGGACCATATTTTTCACAACGAATGATGTATTTTGTCCTCTTTGACTCATCAAACACAAATGTGAAATGTCGCTCAATGTGGTATTGCTTTATAACATTTTTCATGACCAATTTACTTTCAAACTCCTACCCAACATAGATGGCATTATCATTTGATGAAGATCTATTCCCTATAATACCTGGGAATTCAGAAGCCGATGTAATGACATCACAATAAAAATGTTGTTCATGATACATTCCTTTAACTAAGGAACTCAATATTGAAGGATGATTAACACTAACCAGTGGATATTGTGGATGTATGCCTCTCAAAGGAACCTCAGAAGGTTCATTTCCCACATAACCCTCACCCACATCTCTCAAAGAAACCTTAGAAGGTTCATTCCCCACATCAACCTCACCCACATTATCTCTTGATGGATCCCCAGATTCTTCTTCCTCAGATAAAATTTCATTCACTATAACAACACACAAAGGAATGTCATCTACATATCCTTCTAAATTTTGATCATCTTCTTCATAATTTTCTTATATTACTGGAGTCAAATGAGAAGGAGGCAATGAAAAAGACTGATGTGAAGGACCAACTTGTATAGAGCTCACAAAACACGGTTATGTAGTAGTCAGTTGCACCACATCTATATCAAAAATCACCACATACAACTCCATCAAACCATTAGCACACTGCTGTCTAAATAAGGAAGATGCATCCATCCAATCATCATCATTGACCAAAGGGTACTCAGTATGCCAGAAATGTTTAGGATATTGTAGATGTCGATATGTGATTGAAGAAATGGATTGATTGACCCTAAATTTTAATCGATTATAAATATTATTTTGAACTGCATCTAATGTCATACAACCATGAAGATTTACCACTCTGAAAGGTGGAACACTATAGCTAAATCCCTGCTCCATATAAATGGTCTCACCGTTGCAATATATTTGCGCAGACATTATTACCTATAAAAAACAATTAATAAAATATTATATACTAAATCAATATTTTACATTATTTAATATAAATTTATATATTTTAATTAGTTATGAATAATTAATCATGACTTGATCTTGAGACTTATTATTAGTTTATCATTATTTGATAAACTAACCAAAAACTATGGGTAGACTCATGGAGTCTCTATTATAAAATATTTTAGCAACCGTCAGTCTCCTTTCAAACAGCAACGCCTTATGTCAAACGCTTGTTCTCGAACGCCTCTTCAAGGACACCTCTCCAAGGACGCCTCTTGTTTATTGACTTTTAATTATAAATTTACTAACGTGCATGTGAGGGGGTCTAGGGGTATAAAATACATAATTTTTTTAAGAGGAAATGTAGGTCCTTACACACTTAGTCAGAGATGACTCACATGTCAGCAATGCAAAAAAAATGCAATTATTACAAATTAAATAACCACATTCACAAAACAAGACATGAAATTTCAATTATGCATCGATCGGTCATCTCAAGATCAGTCATCACACAACTTACCATGTTTTTGGGTATACTTATTATATCTATTACTATATGAAATACATATTAAATATCTAAAACTCTTTTATATTTAATAATTTTAATTATAACTAATATAATTTAAAATTTTTATTTATAAAAAACTATTTTCATACCATTAACAGAAAAAGTTTTCTATATATTTTTTAATAAATTTAAATATGATACATATAACTAATATATTATTCACAAATTATATTAATAGTGTATAAAATATTATAATTTAAATTAATATTACTTTTAAAATAACATTTTTTATAACATATTTAATTTTCATAAACATTCAATATGAATTCATACAACATTTTAGACATGACATAATTAATTTTCCTAAACATTCAATACGAATTCATACAACAAACACATCATTTTAAATTAAATCATACAAAATACACTAATTTACACATCAATAAAAATGAAATAAATAAAACATACACACAAAAAATAATTTCTACATATCACAAATCAAATAAATAAATCATAAAAATAAAATAAATAAACACAATTAAACAATTGAAAATTTAAATATAAATTTTACCTTCTTAAAAGCAGAAAAAATTTGTTGAGAAATAAATTCTGCAGAGCTTCGTAGAAAAATCCAGAGGATAAGAATAAATTTGGGAGGGGACCCCTTTTATATATTTTTTCAGCCGGATGTGTGAACCCCGTTCACGTATCTCTCCGCATCGAAGATGTGTGAATGGGGTTCATGCATCTGGAGACCTATTTTTAAAAATATTTCAAACCGTATCCTTTTTCGATATTTTTTTTAAAACCCATAAATAAAAAAAACTCATGATGAGGGGCTCCAGCTGTGGGTGGCTCTCAGCATTGGGAGAAACTAGTGAAGGGAGTTATTCCATCGACAATGATCTAGCTAAATCGAAGGTACATTGGAAGGTGGTGTCTCAGCTGGTAGAACATGGAGGCCCCATAGGGAGTTAACTGACTATGGGGGTTAACTTGGATATGGCCTTCACTGGATACATGAGGGAGGAGGTGGAGGGAAAGTCACGGGTGATGGATGCGGTTGGTGCATCCTGGTGATGACGGGCTGGAGCAGGGATGAAATTCACACATGACGGAGGCAGAGTCGGTGCATCCCGGCATGGAGGAGGAGGGTGATCCTAGGGTGCTCGACTAGGAGGGTGGGGCGCCCACCACTGGAAGGGAGGAGGCTGAATGGGATCTCAACGGGTGGCTGGATGAGGTGTGGAGAAACAGACTGCATGGGTCCCCATCATGGTTTTTTAAATAGATGACAACCCCTTATTCTTTTTTCAACTTTTAGTGTTTTGATTTTTTTAAATGACCTTTTGTTTTTATTATAAAAAAACTAGACACATGTGAACTACACCCTTTAATAAAACAGCAGCTCCAACTAAACAATTATTTTTTTCATCAAAGTCATACCTCCTATATTTATTTTGGTCTTCTTTTATATTTTTTAAACAAAGGCTAAAATTAACCTTTTGAAAAAATTTAAAAATATTATTATTTTATTAATAATTTGATTCCACCATCATCTAGTGTTTTTACACTGATTGGAATCTGGCCAGAATAGAGAATTAACTGATTTCATGAATCGAACTAAAGGCTCGAGCTGAAACTTCCCCAACCCCATCTCCACAGGCCAAGGGGTGGCGATAAGCATCAAATACACACTAAACTTGGTGAGATCATTGCCTAAAAACTTTTACACACACACACACATAGCCAAATCAATCTAAAAGTTTAGAGGGAAATAAATGAAAAATACAACACTACTATAAGTATACTAAATATGCATTAACCACTAAATAGAAGCAAGTAAAGTAGTGTATACTTAAAATAAAAAGGAAAAAATACATGCCCAAATCAGAAATATTCCCCAACCTAAAAAAACTTGAAAAAAATAAATAGCTGAGAGAGATCAACTCTTGTATCCCAAGCTGTGACCACCGTACATGTTCCAAGAACCCCGTATCCCAAAGATCCTATGAATTCATGATCGACCCGTGTCTACAAAAGACACGACACATGTTGGGAGAATCTCATGTAGGGATGAGTATATACATACCTAGTAGAATGCCCTGAAAAGGGTGAAGGTGGAGCAGTAAGAGATATAACTAAAGAGGAAAGCAGTAGATAGAACAAGGTATAGCAAGAGAATACACCTCAACCCAACAAAAGAGTGAAATTTAACTTTTCCAAACTTAAGGATCTTGAAACATTGAGAAGATGAACTTTTTGTTGAGTCTTCACTACCTATAGTAGGAGAGTAGTTGTCCAACCACGAGAAGCTAGAAACAAAAAGCATGTGGCATAACTCACATGTCTTTGCCTCTCCTAGAAGGAGAGTAACCAAAATTCAAGGAGTGGGTACTGAAACATGATATATATATATATATGCTCAGTCAAAGAAAATCAAATGAGAAAGTAAGGGTATCTCCATATCATAGATCATCCCAAGAATATGAGTAACTAATAGTTCCAAAGTAAAACCATCTACAATGCCTAACATCCAAACGTATTCCCTGAACACACAAGTCAAACGGTCTCAATCACCACACCGTGATACTATCCACTTTGGGTGGCAGTGACTCACCCACATGGTTTTAAGTCACGTCATAATAATGTGTATCGATGGGGAAAGTGTTCCTCTTCCTTGTGAGTCCAAATCTATGTCAAACCATGTATCTCCTCTATTATTCATAGTTGAGAGGTTGTGTCTCAAGGTTGAGGGCTCATGCCCTGGCCAGCTAGAGGGTGCCACTCTAGTGTCATCGAGGACCCATGCCCAACCTGGTTGGATGGTGCTACTCAGAATAGGTTGAGGACAACCTTCCATACCCAGCAGAAGGGTTCCATTTTAAAGATCATCGAGGAACCATGCCCAGATTGGTTGGAGGGTGCCACTCGGAATAGGTTTAAGACCCATGCCCTACCCAGCAAAAGGGTTCCACTCTGAAGATCTTCGAGGACCCATGCCTAGCCAGGCTGGAGGGTGCCCTCAGAATAGGTCGAGGACCCATTCCTTTCCCAACATGAGGTTTCCACTATGAAGATCGTCGAGGACCCATGCCCTGCTCGGTTGGAGGGTGCCACTCAGAAAGCATCAAGAAACTACACTGACCATCCCTACTAGATAGTAAGCCCAATATACTCTGATATGCCAGTGCCTTATCACTATCGTCATCAGACATCACCTAACTAAGAATCATGCTAGGAATATATCATATCATATCTCGAAATCCATTATGGAGGGAAATTTTGCATTCTATGTGAAAGAACACTTAGGATATGCTACCCATGAACTAAAATCTGAGTCCCAAAGAAGATGATATGAGAGTTAGAATATTCATAATGAGGTACACGACACGTATGGAGACTACACAACGTGTGACCCTGACTCATTTTTAGGTCATGTACCTAGACATACTTGGGTACTAAATTGTGTACATGCACCCCTAGGCATGTTAGTGTACTCCCAGAGTACATGACATATCTGGAAAAAAGGATGAAGAGCGCATGATACTCAACATTGGTCTGAGGGGAAAAACATAATTTCACTAACATGCCTCCTCAAATGGCTTTGGATATCCAAATGGATCACACTGTTTCAATCCTTATAGAAAATCACACAATATAGACTATTCATTCTCCCAAATTAGACACCCAGTGAAAATATGCATTTCACCGCATTACGCTCGAATGGCCTCACATGGGACTGAGCCACAAGTCCAAATTAAATACCTGATATTGGTCTCAAAACGTCCACCTCAATATTAGGGTCACAACATTACAAAAGGTTCATTATTCTGACACCATATGAGGGAGATACATCAGATACAAGATCCCGAAATAAATTTTTTATTATTATTATTAGGTGTTTTGTTGACTCAAGACACGAGTCTGAAAATGGTATCCAACATTGATCTTAAAATGACTGTTCTAATTTCAGGGTCATGCTGCCAGTGAAAGTATGTTAATATGACTTCATATGAAGAAGTTACACCTAATTTAAGGTTTTACACACAAAATAAATAATAAGAATATTTTATTATTAATAATAATATTTTTTAAAATGGAGTCTCCTCCCACTTCTCTTGCGCATCACATAGGGAATTCCAATTCCCTCACCCTATGAACTATACCCCACCTCATTATGATAATAATAATATCATTATTATTAATATAACATATTAAAACAAAAAATGGATTGGAAAAGGACCCATTTCTCACGCCAAGCACCCCTTAGGCGAATCCCCCTTTTCATGGGATTTATTATTTATTTATATTATAAATTCCTTTTATTTAATTTCCATAATTAAATTCCTAATATCTTTATTTAAAAAACATATATTCATTTATTAGTATAATTTAATTTCATTAAATTAGAATCTCATGGACATTCTTATGATTGGCGGCCCAAAAAACTAGAATCTCACTATTAATTCACCTCACCAAACCCCATACCACTCGTTTATCACTCTATCCCCAAATCCAGGTGCCCGATCGAGCTCAGGTCATCTGAAAATTGTCAAGCCGAGAATCGTGAGGTTCCAACGGTGAAGAACATGAAGAACGATGGAATAAAATCACATAAACAAAGGTTTTATGATCGTTGGCCAAGAATTTTGGCTAACAAACGTGCTCCCGGTGTTAGATAAACGAAAAAAAAACAATATAATTATTCATCCTTAGATGCATGAAATATTTTTCAAGGGTGAACATTCAAGAAAATGAATGAAATTGTTCAAACATTTAATCAAAAGGGAGGAAACACCAATTGACTACTCCTACCTCAAATTTGGATCGATCGCAGATGAAGAACGCATCTTCCAACAATTGGAGGAATTCATTACGTTTGTTGCATCCTGATCTATCACGATCTACAATCTTGTCCTGATATGCCAATAAAAGGAGGAGGAGTGATCTCGCCAACAATACCAGGGTTATGTGGATAACCCTAGATATTTTCCATATTCACCTATTTATAACCTTATAATTAGGTTAAAGAGGAATTAATTAATTAATCCACTTAACCGTACCGCCAACGATTGTCTCATCCGAACGTCCCACGCCGACCAACTTTATGTCTTTCCTAGGGAAAAAACTACATTATGAACTCAATGGTGATATTAGATTTTCAATCCGAGTTCCCATTCATGAGTTATTTATATTAGAGTTAAAAATAAAATTATTTTATTTATGGTTATATCCTCAATGACTTTTTCTACATACGACCCGCACCGATAAAAGTTATGTAGCATATAGGGCAAATGCCACGTTCTGGACTAAACCGTGCCCTCAATTTTTTTTGAAATGATCTTCCATTTAAAATATATTCCATTATTTATGATAAACTACATGAGCACATTAAAAATATATTTAATATTTTTATAAAATTAATTTTGGGAAGACCAGGCCTCAGAATCACATGTTGTCTCAGCGTCTGGCTTCGAAAATATTCCTTGAAATAATTCAAAGTCTTATAGGAAAAAACTGGGGTCTCTACAACCGATGTGACCACCAGAAATGTCATAAAAGAAGAACATGATCATATATATATATATATATATATTATTCTTAAAATATTAGTACCCAAAACCAGAAAATCAATCTGTATTAATTTTTTTGAATGACCTTAACTTAGCTGTTCGAAATCAGATTGATGCGTGGTTTATTCCATTGGAAAATAAATTAAACCCCCTACTTAAATTTAAAGAAAAACATTTTTTTTATTGGATAAAAAAATCTACTCGATCGCTTTGATACCAATTGATGGTACTGGAGCATGCCGTAGAAGCTGGTGGACTGGTGATTTAAAAATTTTCATCATTAAAGTGAAGAAACTTATCATATTTGGACATCCAAGCTCCAGTATAGTCCAATGACCTCGTGTGGATTAATCAAATCACAAAGATTAAATACATAAATACATTATTAAATTTGGAAGCATGTTCAAATGTATCTTGTCGCTGGTGGTTGTTGCTCGAAGTATCTAAAGATAAACCCCTCTAGATCTTCTACACATGCTCTAAGAATCTACGCGCTTGTCATTCATCAAATTTCAAGTGCTATCATGGAGATCTAAAGAATCCTTCAGTGTCACGATGATCACCTCAATCCATGCCTTCGACCTATCGAAGTCATTCTTGGATCGAACACTCGTAGAGAGACTTTATCTCTCTAAAAATTGGTAGGAGAGAGAGTTTCTCATTCTATTGGAATGAACAACCCATGGAATGAGCTTCATTACTTATTTAAATAATAGATGCTCTAATACCCAAAAAGGGTTTTCCAATAACTGTATATTTAACGTCTGATAAATAAGCAATAAATAAATAATTATGAAAAATTAAATGCATCATAAATATTATTTATATTTTATCACATAATCATAATATAAATTAAATATATTACCTGATAAAACTTATTCATTAATTTGACTTTTAATTCCCACTAATATTAAACAAACATTGAATATCAAAATAATATTCATTCATATAATATTATTCCACATATTCACTTAATACCTTGTGAATAGTTTTAATAAATAAACACAACCTAATTATTCTATATTTGAATAATAATGAATTTATTTATTCATAAACAATCATTTACGTGGACAACTCACAGACCCTATGGTGGGGGCCACCATGTCCAATATACATATTCAACTGAATAGGGTAAATTCTTGAATACACTATTGTGTGTGACCCTCTAGGACCTTATCTTGATAGCAATGAATAGTATCTATAGACCAAGAGTGGATTCTAGAAACCCATCAAGACCCCTAAAGAGATAAGTGTAACATCCTGTTTTTTTGGACCGAGATATAATTTTTGAGAGAATTTGAATTTTTCTCCATTGGAGGATGATCTGTCTTGTGAATCGGAAATTGGAACAAGGTTTCGAGTGTTATAACATCCTAAATTTCTATTTCAGGGTATGGTTTATGTATTGGTGGAAGTCCAAGAGGTTCAAGAGAACATGAAGAATGGATGGGAAACTAGGTTGTTGTAAATTGATGTAGCATGATTTACATGTCATGTATTACTTACATGACATGTAATGGTTTCATGGGGTTTGGCCTAGTGGGTTCACGACATGAAAGCTTCAGGGCTAGCCCTGAGGGACACAAGATGTGTATCTCTGTTACACATTATGAAACTATTATGCAATGTGTAACATTTACACACTATGTAACATGAAAGAAAGGCTTTTTAAAAAGGGTAATCAGGGGGATCCTCTCCCACTCACTTCATTGGACAACAAAAGGGCGCACATGGGAGATCTCGGCCAAGGATCTCACCTCTCCCTCAATTCTTCACTGTTCAATGAGGTATTGGGTGTGTTTCAATGGAATCCCTAGGTAATACCTTCCACATTTCTCCTTCTATGATTTTGTTCTTCTATCATTTCTAATTTTGGAAGTTTCCATTTAGGGTTCTTTTCTAATTCCACAAGAGCATGGTGGAATCAACCATTTTAGTTGATGCTTTTGTTCTACTTAGGAAGAGATCATCTTCACATAATCATGTTCTCTTTTGTTGAGGTATGTCACCACGATGATTTTCCAAAGCTTTAATGCTTTAAATAAATTGTTGAATGGTTGTTTTGACACTACTGGTTAGGAATTTGCTCAGGAATGGTCTCAAGGGTACCCGATAGGTCTTCTAAATGTGGTTGGTTGGATTTCATCAAGCGATAGGCATCTGGTGAGATATCTCATTTCACGCCTTTTATTTTTATTTTATATTAATTTTTTGAATGATGTAACTAATGTTTTTGGAATCTACTTGATCTTTCCAGTGTTAGGTAGGATCTTGGAAGTCAGTGTGGCTAGGCATGGACATTGAAAATCTTGGATGCAGCTATCGAGAGTTGTTTATAAATGGATTAAGGATTCCTAAATTTAGGTGATCTATCATACATACCCTTTAGTATTTATGAATGTTTATATAGTATGCATATACCTGGGTTTTCCCCTGAGGATGATGCCCCTTATTTATAATTTCCCCAATGAACTATTAAATTATTATTTTTAATTTGGTAATTGAATGGATGAACACTAGGGGTCAATAAAAAACCTTGTTCTTTAGCTTCATGCTTCAAATTATTACTAAGGCGGAGGGTCCCCTGTAAGATGCCTCCATGTATGATCTTACCTAAAGGATACCATATAGGATTCCTACTTCTTATTACTCCTTAGAGTATCCCAATAGGGATTCATCTATTATAAGTGGACCTTGAGGATCTCGAGTAAAATGACTCTTTAGTGTTTTAACCTAGGGGACCTAGTGGGTGCCCCAATTTTTGATTGAACCTGAGCTAGCACATTGGGTTTGGGTAGAGATGGTAGTGGGTGTCACCTTATAACCCATTCCAAACCTATAATCCCATGAGACTATGGTAGTTATGGTGGTTTTAGGTGTTAGGCCACCCCCACTCTTTTATTTTTGAATTTAATTGAATACTGAAATTCAACAATGATTACCAGAGGTGATTTTTGGTTCTCAATCAATGGGTTGACACGATGTAATCTTTTTTGGGATGGTTGGACATACTTCCTAGGATCATGTTGTTGATCCTTATTATCTGGGATTTCTAGATGTACTTCCTTGGATCCATATTATGTTCCTTTTTATTGTTTTATTATTTGAAATTCCAAATGTACTTCCTGGAATCTAGTCCATTACACCTTGTACGATACTTGGGTTACTTTTTACCAAACACCTTGGATGAGCTCAAATTTATTATGAATTTTGTTATGCATAGAGTGATACTTGGGTTTCCTTTTTTTATGGAATTCCTTTTATAGACTTGGTAATCTAATCCTTATACCATGTTTTGGAAATACCTAGGTCCCTATCTAGGACTCTAGGGATGGGCCTTTAGGGGAATAATTTACATTATGCCTTGAGCAATACTTGGGTTCCTTTTTACAGAACTCCTTGGACAGTCTCAGAGGTCATATGAATTGTGTTTTTCCTTGGGTGATACTTGGGTTTTCTTTTTATATAATTCCTTGGATAGAATCGATATGCTAGTCCTTATACCATGCCTCAGTGATACCTGGGTTCCCATATAGGATTACAGGGAAGGACCTGTAGGGGAATAAGTTTATATTACACCTTGAGAAATACTTGGGTTCCTTTTAAAGAATTCCTAGGATAGGATCAGAGGTCATATGAATTATGTTATGACTCGAGTGATACTTGAGTTTCCTTTTTAATGAATTCCTTGGATGGACTCAGTAGGCTAGTCCTTATACCATGACTCAGTGACACCCGGGTTCCCATGTAGGATACCAGGGATGTGCTTATAGGGTAATATATTTATATTACGCCTTGACCGATACTCAGGTTCCTTTTTACGGAATTCCTTGGATGGGATCATATGTTGGATGAATTTATTAACAATCTAAGAGATACATGGTTTTCCTTTTTATGAAATTACAAGGATGGGCTCATAGGGTATTTGGATGTTTGACCAATACTTGGGTTTCCTTTTTACAGAAATCCAAGGATGTCTTCATTGAATAAATAGAATTACGTGACTCCTTGGGTGATAATTGGGTTCTTAATTATATAATTCCTTGGATGGGATCATAGTAAGAACAATTTATATCATTCATATTATTATTACTCATGGATAGTTGTATCTTATATAAAAACTATTATTCTAGGGAACCTTGGGTATGTAGCTTAGTTCAATGTTTTATTTATATAAATTAAAGTTGCATCTATAGTATAGTACATTGGTACATGAAATCCTTCCTTATAATTATTGTAGGTGAGTATGGGTGGACCCTGGTCTAGGAAATGTATTTTCCCTATGGTGACATAGTTTTGTCAGAGGCTTTTCCAGTGCTGGATGAAGCAGGTGTTTGTTGATCGAGATTACAGACCCAAGGATTGAATGAGGGTTGTTTTAATTCATTTTATTGTCGTATTAATCAGATATATATATATATATATATATATATATATATATTTGTGTATATATATTTATTGGGGTATATATATACACATTCAAAGACACTATGACTTAGGCTGAAGTAGGTATGATCGATCGGGATAAAAAACCCAAGGATCAGCTGTGATTTATTTCATTTACATATTGGTTGTATTTAATGCCTCATATTTATTTATTACTGTTATCCTATTGATAATATCAAATACACATACACTACATATTACTGGATATGTATGAGACCTCATTTGTGGTTCCCTAATGAGTTTTGTACTCACAACTTAATCGGGCCGCCATTGCACTAGGGTACTCGAGCAGATGTTCAGTTGGTTGTAGGAATAGGATAGGATGAGGACTAAGACTGATCAATAATAATGGCTTGGATATATATATATATGTGTGTGCATGTCTATGTGTGTGTGTGTAGAGATCGGGTATGTGGTCTCTCTCGGAGTTGTAGTATATATATATTCATTTATTTTTGTTTCTTTTATGTACTCTTATATATGTATGGCTGAACCAGTGGGTGTCCAATGTTATATGTATGACATGGATGTTTATGATTTTATAAAATTTCATTTCTTCTTGCAACACTTTCAATTTTAGTTTATTTATTTCTTCCACACTTAGTTTATTTACTTCTTGGATGATATCTAGTTATTTAAACTATCGTTACTCTGATATGATGGTATATTCTACCCACTATACCACCTTTAGATCCTTGCTTCTAGTTGGAAACCTCTAGCATATAGGTAGGTGTGCTTGAGGCCTTGTGGCTAACTAGCTCAGAGCACCAGTTTAGTTCCATCCGGGTTAGGATGTTAAAAATTGGTATTAGAGATATTTATTTTACTATTGTATTACTTTTTGGGATATGGTAGATATGATTATTAGGTATGTGTTGAAATATGTGATACAAATCTGGCTGGTGTGTTAAGGGAACTTATTCTGGTATGAATTCCAGGTCACCAAGGTTATGGGATTAATGTTCTTGAAGTGTGATGTTATGATTGTATATTATTTTCACTTTGAGAAACACACATGATGTGTATATGTTATGATTTATTATATATCTATGGCTCTTATCCCATTGGCGAGAGGCTATTGATGGATTTTTGGATTTTGACCATTGGTAAGAGGTCATATATTGATTTTTGAATCTTGGCTGGAAAAGAAAAGAGGCATATCATGCATCATATTTGGCACATAGGATTAATATGTTATAGTCTCACTATTGTGTGATTTTATTAATGACAAAGGTCAATTGTTTAAAGTGTAAAAAATCTAAATGTTTTTTTTCTTGTATAGGGTTTTTTTGTAATTCTACTCAATTGGTCCAAATTGAACATATGTTTAATTATAATGGTAGTGATTTGGATCTATGTTGAGACACTTTATAGTGAGGCTGATGACTCAGTCCTCATGCACATGAGGTGTAATGAACCTAGTAGGTCGATAGGGCTCATGGTTACCATGTGTTGAACCACTAGTAGGGTGTTATTTATTAGGTTTAGTTATTTAAAGTTTCAATAACAACATATACAATGTTTTCTTACATAGATTGGAATGGAATTCTACTTAACCGAACCATGTGATTATGGAACTAACCCTTGTAGGTTAGAATCAATAGTTGGTGCTTTTCTAGTAAACCCTTTATAGGGGAATCCTTTTATTTATGGTTATATAATCAGATCTCTGAGTACAATTCCAATATGTAACTATATTTTTTTAGTAAACCAGACCTTGAGGTGGTATTACCATATGCAGATTCCCAATGAGTTTCAATTCAATATAACTTATGCGTTGGTATTATGAACTCTAGGGAGCAGTTCCTTATGAGGATACCCAGAGAGGATTAGGACCTAGTAGGATGATGAGTGATATTTTTTACCCTCACAGGTCATTTTTATATTTACCTTATAGAGTTCTGATCTTTAGGTTATGTTGTTAGATATATTTACCCTGCTACATGAATTGATTAGTAGGGCTAGGTGGGAGACCTAGAGGCCCTTAGTTTTGACTTAGACACTTGTAGGTCAATGTTCGTTTTGTTCATGGGAAACCCATGGGAGAGGTTTTTCTAGGTTTATGGATTTCTTTTTTGGAAGTGATATATGTTATATTCTCTTTTGAGACCGATGCATGGTAGGTGCTTAGGTTTTGTGATATAGGTATGATGATGAGTTTGGTTTCTGAGAAAGAACCTATGGTTCTTGTTTCATGAGACTATCTTTAATAGGAATGACTATTCAATTTACTAAACCCATCGACCAATGATTATAATATTTCAAAAAGTATTTTAAGAATAGTTAGACACTCATGGTTAGAAATATTTCATGTGATAGGCGATCATGGAATAATCGTGGAATTTGTGAGGTGTACGATTTTGAAAAAGAGTTCCAAGGGATATTCTAGCTTGTTTGGAATGACATGCCATGTAGCATGGAAAACTTGGTTTTAATATAAGATGACTCACTAGATTATGATTTAGGTGAAAAAGTTACATGCTGGTTGTGTGTGGTACCATTTAAATATTAAATTTTTGGGTGGTCGTTTGGGAGCTGAGGAATGGCAGTTTAAAGAAATAATGCGGGCATGGTTTCTTGTGTTTTGTGGTAAAATGAGAAATTTCTCTCTGTGGTAGAGTATAATCAATAATAAACTGGGTTCCATGAGATGGTTTACCCATGGTTTGACGTAGATACGTTTTTTTGGAGACTTCGTGTTAGGGTTTGGTTAAATCCAGGTGTAGCTTTATTAGATGTGAGTGTGACTCAGAGGAGTAATACATGCCTATTAATGTAATATTTGTGTACTCCTAGTTTAGAGACCATAATTCACAATATCTTGACATCATCCTGAGTATGATGAGAGAGAGTTTACTATACATCAATATTTATCTAAATGTTTTCCTATTTTGGTGAGAAACCTGTTGAGGTTATAACTTGAGAAGCAGTTTAAAAGTAAACAAAATAGTGCGTAGTACACCATTGTCCATTAGAGGGTGGTGACCCTAATTTTATTTGAATTTATGAAAAGACTGTAGAAACTGTTCTCAAGAAGCAGGAATGAGTCACGGGTGATGTTTTCATTGATGCTTGTGATGAGCGGGTTTTAAGCTATACCAATTGTTATGTCCTAGTATGAAAGATGCATGGGATTTAATATTTAGAATTTTTTTTTAGTGTGATGATAAGGATGCTAATAAGGTTGGGAGTGGGGTGAGAATGATCATTGGATGATCATTTTTTCTCTTTTACACTATTGGATAAATGGAACTGGGTGCTGTGGATTCCTCTGTAATTTCCAAGTACAGGTTCAAATACGTACTTGAGTAGATTCAGAGCATGGGTGTTGATACCATAATATCTTATGATGATCCATGAGTATTGGATTGGGGTTTATTAGTATCTGTGCTATGTAAAAACAATGAAAATGGTATTGGTTTAGTTTTTCTAGGAAATTTCACTAAAGTTGGTTACAGACTTCAGTGAGCATGCTTGGTATGATCTTAGGATGCCTTTGGATAAAGGAATCAAATCATTTTTGGTGATGCATCGACCACTAAAGATGAGATTTCTTTGAGAATGGTTGACTGAAGGTGGTTTGAACTACATTATTTTATATAACTAAATGCGTTTATTGAGGAACTGCATCAGGAATTCATTCAGGATGAGATGGATTCAGTATAAGGGTTGGCTGAGGCTTTTCAAGGAAAAGCTTGTGCAACTTGGAAAACTGGATCGAATGACATTTGACCATTTAGATTGAATCAGGGACCAAGAGTAGTTTCCTCAAGAGTAATTTGGAATAGTGTTTTGGAAATTATAGGAGTCACATGACAAAGGTTTGTAGATGAATAAAAGAAAAAAAAGAATAAGAATATGATGAACACAAACATAGCGATTTACATGGTTTAGAAAAAATCCCTATGTCCATGGAGAGGAAAAATCACTTCAAAAAAAATGAGAGAAAAATTACAGGGACATATGAGTTTCACACACATAGAAAACCTAGATCGAACGAGTTAATAAAATATGACAAAGTATTGTGCCACCATCTACACAATAATTCCACTATTATATAGTGAATGGTGGTTGGAAGTCCACACTGCTACAGTGCTACAACCACCCAAGTCCAAGATGCTATAGTGGCCGATGGATGGAAGTCCATGGAGATATAGTAACACTATCTCTAAAGTCTATGATACTATAGCAACTGTTCCAATTTTTTCACTATTATATTTCCCTACTGAGGTTGCTTGGTCATATTTTCTATAGTTGGTTGGAGTTTCTATAATGACCCAAAATTTGGGTTTGGGGCCTTCGACACCTAGATCCCTAGAGTAGGGGCGCGTTGCCCCCTGCAGCCACCAATGATTTCACCATGGATATTGACCCATGAGATTTGTGGCCTGGTGCATAGTATATTCCACAAGATTCAACCCAACTTCATCCAAAATAGATCCAGTTATACCAATCCAATATGTAGCGGGTTGAGAAACACTCTGAATGCATCATTATAACACTCTGGTCGTTCTTTTATAGGTAATTCCACGATGGGTGTACTATGACTCAGAATTGGCCTATGTAACCTAGAACCAATGTAGGGGATCACCATAGGCCGTTTGATGAAATAAATTATGATGTGATCATGTCTCGAGTTAGATAGGCTGAAGTTTAGTGGCTTATGTACCGTGTGTTCTAGTAGCACTTGGAAGTGTGTTGGGAATTCAGAGATACAATGGGGTCTCTTGATTTGTGAATTCATGACCCAAGTAGGTTGAGTGATGTTTTTTTATTACCTAAGGCTTCTTAGGGATGATAAGTTTTAATGTTGGAGGTTGAAACTTCTCATGTTGTTGGAACAGGTTGGAATTTTCAATAGAATTTGAATTTTTCTCTGTTGGTGGATGATCTTTCTTGTGAAACGGAAACTAGAAAAAGGTTTCAAGTGTTATAACATACTAAATTGGTGTTTTTAGATGTGTTTTATGTTTCAGTGGAAGTCCTGTGGGTTTAGGTGAACACTGTAGGATGAACGGAAAACTAGGCTGCTGTAAACTAATGCAGTGAGATTTACACATCACATATTATCTACATGACATGTAATGGTTTCATGGGGTGAGGCCCAATGGATTCACGATGTGAAATCTTAGGGGATGGACCCAATGGATACATGATGTGTATCACCATTACATGTCATGAAACTATTACATGATGTGTAATAGTTACATTCCATGTAATGTGCGGTAAAGGATTTTTAAAAAGAGTAATCAGGGGGATCCTCCCCTATTTGGTTTATTGGATAACAGGAGGGTGCACACAGGATATCTCAATTGAGGCTATCCCATTTCCTCAGTTCTTCACCATTATAAGAGATCTCAGGTGTGTTTCAATGGCGTTTCTGGGTAATATCTTCCTTCTTTTCCCTTATATACTTTCTTTCATCTGCTATTTCTAATTTCAGAAGTTTTGGTTTAGATTTATTTTCGGATTCCACTGGATCATGGTTGAATCAACCATTTCATTTGGGGATTTTTCTCTTCTTATTAAGTGTCCATACTAAGAGGCCTCTTTCACCTTTTCATGTTCTTCTTCATTGAGGTATATCACCATGGTGATTTTCCTAATATTTAAGGCTTTAAATAAAATTTAGAACGGTTTTTTCACACTATTGGTTAGGGATTTTCCAATGAATAGTCTTATGGGTACCTAGTAGTCCTTCTACATGTGGTTTCTTGGATTTTCATCGAGAAATAGGTGTTCGGTGAGATATCTCCTGTTATTCCTTTTAGTTTCTTTTTATATTAATTTTTTTAATGATTTAAATTAGGTTTTTGAACTCTTCTTAAGTAGTCCAATGTTAGGTAGTATCTTGGAAGCTGGTGAGTCTTGGATCAGACATTGAAAATATTGGATGTAGCTATCGAGGGATATTTATAAATGGTTTAAGGCTTCCTAAAGGTATATGGTCTATCATACCTATTCTTTAGTATTTATTCATGTTTATATAGTATGATTATACTTTGGATTTCCATTTAGGGTGACACCCCAATTTATAATTTTCGTAATGAACTATTAAATTAAATTAGATAAATTGGAAATTGAATGGATGAACTCCAAGGGTCACTAACAACCCCTATGATATAACTTCATGTTTTTAATTCTTACTGAGTTTGTGGGTCCCCTGTGGTATACCTACACATATAATATAACCTAGAGGACCCCATATAGGATACCTCATTCTTTATAATCCTTATAGGATCCTAGGAGGGATGGCTATATTACTAGTATAACTTGAGGATTCTAAATAGGATTCCTATTTAGTGTTTTGACATAGGGGACCCAGTGGGTGACCCAGTGTTTGATTGGCCCTGAGATATCACATCATGTTTGGATAGAGATGGTAGCATGTGTCACCTTAGAACCCATTCGAAATATATAAGCTCATGAGACTATGAAAATAGTGGTGGGTTTAGGAATTCGTCTTTCCACACTCTTTTATTTATGAATTCACTTATCTAATATGATGCAATGATGATTACCAAATGTACTTCATGGAATCTAGTTTATTATTCCTTGATCTATACTTGGGTTCCTTTTTAAAAAACGTCTTGGATGGGCTTAGAGGTCGTATGAATTTTGTTTATCCTTGAGTGATACTTGGGTTTACTTTTTACGAAACACCTTGGATGGACTCGGTAGGCTAGTCCTTATTCCATGAATCAACAATACTTGAGTTCCTAGGTAGGATACCAAGGATGGACCTATAGGGGCATAGGTTTATATTATGCCTTGATCGATACATGGGTTCCTTTTCATAGGTCGTATGAATTGTGTTATGCCTCATGTGATAATTGGGTTTCCTTTTTATGGAATGATTTGGATGGACTCAGTAGGATAGTCCTTACACCATGCCTTAGTGATACCTGGGTTCCCATGTAGGATTCTAGGGATAGAACTATAGGGTCATAGGTTTATATTACTCATTGAGCGACACTTGGGTTCCTTTTTATAGAATGCCTTAGATGGAATCAAAGGTTATATGAATTGTGTTATTCCATGAGTGATACTTGGGTTTAATTTTTATAGAACTCCTTGGATGTAATTGGTAGGTTAGTCCTTATACCATTCCTCAATGATACTTGGGTTCTTATATAGGATTCCAGGGACATGCCTATAGGGGAATCAGTTTATATTATTACTTGAGAATTACTCAAGTTCATTTTTATAGAATTCCTTGGATAGGCTCATAGGATGGATGAATTTCTGAATTATCTAAGCGATATTTGGGTTTACTTTTTACAAAATGCCAAGGATGGGCTCATAGGGAAGTTGGATGTTCGAGCGATACTTGGGTTTATTTTTTACAAAATGCTAAGGACAGGCTAATTAAATAAATAGAATGACATGAATCCTTGGGAGATACTTGGGTTCATCATTATGGAACAACTTGGATAGGCTCATTAGATGAAAAATTTATATCATGCATGTTATTATTAATTATATCTAGTGGTATCTTATATGAAAACTATTATGCTAGGATTCCTTGGGTATCTACCTCGGGTCCCAATTTTATTTATATAAAGTAAAGTTACATCTATAGGATAGTCCTTTGGTACATTGAATCCTTCCTTATAGTGATTAGAGGTGAGTATGGGTGAACACAAGGCTAGGACATTTATTTTACCTATGGTGACATAGTTGGATCAGAGACTTTTCTGGCACTAGCCAAAGTTGGTATTTGTCAATCGGGATCACATACCCAAGAATCGAATGAGGGTTGTTTTGATTCTTGTTATTTTTATATTACTCATCTACATATATATATATGTATATATATTTATGGGGATGTATAACAAACACAAATATATATATATATATATATATATATATATATATATGATGACATCTTTTTTAAAGACATTGTAGCTTAGGCCAAAGCAGGTACAGTCGGTCAGGATCACAAACCCAAGGATCAGCTCTAATTTATTTTATTTATGTCTTGGTTGTATTTATTAGTTAAACTTTATTTATTACTATTATCTTGTTGAGAAGCTCACATACACATATACTACATATTATTGGCTATGTATAGGACCATGTTGGTGGTTACCTACTGAGTAATGTACTCACACCATGCTCGGGCCTCCATTGCACTTGGGTGCTCGAGAAAATATTCACTTGGTTGTAGGAACAGTATGGGACGAGGCCTGAGATTGATTGAGCATGATGGATCATATATATATATATATATATATGGATATCAGGTATGTGGTCTAGCTTGGATTTGTAGTCGAGCCCTGTATATTTATTTCTATTTCTTTTATGTACTTCTGTATATGTTTGGTCAGCCCATTGGGTGGACAGTGTTGTATGTATGACATGGTTGTTTGTGATTTTATAGCATTTAATTTATTATTGAAGCATGTTCTAATTCAGTTTATTTACTGCTTCCACACTCTTTTTATTTACTTCTTGGATTATATCTAGTTATTTTTGTTGTTTTTACTCTGATATGAGGGTATATTCTCCCTACTATACCACCTTTATACCCTCAATGCTAGTTGGCAGCCTCTGGTGTATAGGGATGCATTCTTGAGGCCTTGTGGTGAACTGGACTAGAGAATTGGTTTTGTGGCATCTAGGTTAGGACATTATAATAAATAAAATTCATAGCGATGAAAACCATGCCATGAACACATATTGTGTAATATAATCTCTTTATTATTATATATATCATAAAGTAGGACACACACTTTTGTCACCATCTTTTATTTCATTATTATTTTTTGATCTAACTAGATGGACTTACCTCTGACTACCTTAGGCAAGGATTTATAAAGGCACTACCATCCCGATCAACCAGGCCAGAGATATTACTTCCTTAACTAGAAAGTGTAAAATTCTATCTTGATCATTCAACCAATGCCATACAACCAATGATGTACCCAACACAATCTACCTCGCTAAAATTTCATTATCATGGTTTTTTCCATGCATCAAAGTACACGATAAAATGGAACCAATTGATAATAATATCAAGTTAGTAGACCGATACACATGTATATAGATAGGAACATCCAATGAAATCTAAAACATATGGTATTCTTATTGGCAGTATATCCTCATGATCTCGCATACTAAAGATCACCAAGTGTGAACTTCATGAGAATAAATATCAATACTTATGAGCCCCCAACACCTAATAGTCAGAAATCAATGACATCTAGTCAGTATGATGTATCTAGACCACATGACATATGTTTAATATTAATTTCACAGTATCTCGATGTTCTCATTATATCTTGGGAACTGCTATAACATTTTGATATGAAAATAATATATTAACATTACCATTTAAATAGTAGACGCAAAAAAATCTACAATATAATGGTAAGTATACATCATGTATATCAAACTGTATACATGAAATGGTAATCTAAAAGTAATATTTAGTTAGGTTTAGGGAAACCACTATTACAACATGCCTGAACTGATGGGTTCAGCGAGCATAACCAATTTTTTTCCGGGGTCCATAGTGGGTCCCTAATAGTTTTTTACCTCTTTATTTTTATCCCCTTATTTTACCCAAGTCATGGGAGAGACCTATTAGGGCGATTTTGACTCTTTCTTAGTTTTTCTATATGGTTTTTTCACCTGAAATATGTTCTTTCCTCTTGCATTTGAAATTTTGAGGTCATACCAGCCAGAACAAGAAGTTGAAAATAGTTTGAGGTCATAATTATTAGACCAAGACTCCTAGTTTAAGGTCATAGATCTTGGACTATGGTGATACAAATAGTTTATGGTCATAATGTTTGGACCTAAGGCGGTATCACTCTAGAAAGGTTCTTATGATTCCATAGGGTTCAAAACTGATGGGAATAGCATGCCTAGGATGCCCTAAACCAAGAAAAGGAACCTTGGGTGAGCTACACACAATTTAAGGTTATTATTCTTAGACCATTGGTTTCATGTCTCAAAGAAATGCCTATGTCATAGGGGATAGGTGTCCTGATGTGGATGATGAGCCTTGGAGGCCCTTCCACATAGAACATATACAAGACAACTTGAACACAGTTTTAATGTCATGATGTTTGGACCTGATCTCCTTGTTTAAGGTCGTACAGTTCAGAACAAAAGATGAATACCCCAAAATAACATGTATATAATGTTATAGTAGCAACATAAAGTGAATTGAGAGACAAGGAGGTCCAACACCGCATGAAACATTCACAGGGTGTCTTTTACATAGTTTAAAGTTGTGACGCTTGGACTCGGTCTCCTAGTTTAAGGTCAAAGAGTTTGGACTAAAGGGGAACCCATTCATCTCAACCTTTCTTGAGGAAAACTCCCTCCCAACTTCTAAGAACACATGATCCATGACCGATGAGAGAAAACATGAGAGGTACAAAGTTACCCATTTTTGTAGGGGAGAACACAACAAAGGGAAAAATGACCAACTTAAGTTAGTCCCACAAGGGAAGAGTGTGAATTTCAAGATTTGGATAGTAAAATGGGAATGAAATATAGGTGGGGAACAACTATTGACCATGTTCAAAACACAAGTGTTTCACCTGCACCAATCAAGGATGGGGCGAACAAATAAAGGAAGAACTGTTTACCATGTTTGGTAAATGGGAGATGAAATCTTTAACTGAGGACCCTTAGAGGCATGAATTATGATAGTAGGTGATACAATGTGTCCAAGTACCATTTCTATTAGGTATCCCATTCATATTTATAGGATAATTATTGTTCAAATAAAATAAATCAATAATCGTGAATGTTGAAGTGGGGAATATCTTAGAGGGAATGTTGAGTGCCTTGGGATCTATTCCTCTACATGCTCAAATGCATTGGATGAACATGTCAGTAGGAGAGGATCATGCCTGGATTAAAAGGGTGAGACCCTAAAATGTGTTGATGGTAAGGATAGAACCAGGATATAAGATCCAAGAATTACTATGTATCCCATGGGAATGGGAATCAAGATATCTGTAGTTGTGGAATATAGTGAGGTAGGAGACCGACACTAGAGGGGATGTTTCCTCTCTAATGAGGACATTGAATCATCTCATATTGGTCATATGAAGCATCCTATGTTTGTTTCATAGGGTAAGACTATAGTTTTATGTTGTGTGCTAAGAATGTTGGTTCTAGTCATCTCATACTTTTCATATGAAGCATCTTGGTTTTACATGAGGTAAGGCTACAATTTAACATCATTTGCTGAGGATGTTGGTTTTTATGTCATCCCATACTTTTCATATGAGGAATAATAGTTTTATATGGGGTAAGTATATAGTTTAACTTCATGTAATGAGGACATAAACATTATAGTTTAAAGTCGTACAACTCGAACTATGGATTCTACTGGTTTACGGTCATAGAGCTCAGACCATAGAAGAATCTACTAGTTTAAGATCATAGATATTGGACCATAGGGTTTGGGTGTCTTAAGGATGACTACGTTTCATGAAAGAGTGACATAATAATTTTAAAGGAGGTCTAAAGGGACCCTCTTCTACACAAAACTCAACAAACCATACCCAAGTTGATGTCATGATGTTGAGGGAAGAAATACCCTGTAATGAGTTGATGTTGGGGGTTGGTACCGGGACATGAGATCCATACATTGTTATATATTCCATTGGAATAAGAATAAATACATACATAGTTATGGGGTGTGTCAAGGTAGAAGAACAACACCAGAGGGGCGGTGTCCTCTCTAGTGAGGAAATTGGATCATCTCATATTTGTGATACGAGGCATCCTATGTTCATTGAATAGGGTAAAGCTACAATTTAACATCATTTAATGAGGTTGTTAGTTTTTTTTCATCTCATATTTATTATATGAGGAATCATGGGAGTAAATAGGGTAAGGATATAGTTTAATGTCATGTGATGAGGACATTTATTTTTGTTCATATCAAAATTTTTATATGAGGCATCTTGGTTTTACATGGGGTAAGGCTACAATTTAATATCTTGTGTTGAAGATTTTTGTTTTTTCAACTCATATTTATTATATAAACATCCTGATTTAACATGGGGTAATTCTATAGTTTAACATCATGTGATGAGGATGTTTTTTTGTTCATCATATATTTTTCATTTAAGGCATCCCAATTTTACATAGGGTAAGGCTATAGTTTAACATCACATATTGAGGAAGTTTGTGGGGATTTTAAATTGAGTTAACCATACTCCCCCTCCTCATGTGGGGTTATGAGGGAATCTTGGTCCGTTGGTGAGCTAAGGATCATGATTGGGGCTTATACCTAAAGAGGAGGCCCATAAGGGTGTTTAGGGGTGATAATTTCATATATAATGGGTGGTTTTGTAATGAATTAATGGTTGGGACCAAATAATGGAGGTCTATGAATCACAATAGATCCCATTTAAAGGGGAATTAAGCCACACATAATTCTAGAATATGATGTGGTAGGAGACCAACACTGGTAAGGTGTCATCCTCTATGGTAAGGACACTGAAAAAGAGATAGGGGCACTGGTTGGTTGAAACACCTAGGAAGAAGTAAACCACATGAATGAGGAGACATAAGGAAGATGGTGAACATAGTTTAAAGGTCAAAAAGAACATGTACCTATAGGATTCTTGGGTGGTGAAAAAGAGTCAAAACCCAAAGTGACGGAGCCAAAGAGGCTCTACACCACACAAAACAATCCTGAAACCAGTCACACATAGTTTAATGTTGTAAGGTTTGGACTAGGGTAATTTGGAAAATAGTTTAAATAAATTTTTCTTAGATTAGGGTAATGTTTTTTTAAGGATGTTAGCATGTCATGAGGTAAAAAATGATGTGAAAATAGGGTGATACATTCCCATGCACCACATAAGTATCTGAAAAAAAAATTCACATAGTTTAAGGTTGTAATGCTCCGAACATAATCCAAAGGGACAAATGTTAGTGAACATAATTTATTACCCCCCATGGGAAGGGTTCATGATGAATTAGTGAATGGGATCAAAGACAGGGGGTATAGGAATCACTACACATCCCATGGGAATGAGATTCAAGACACACATAGTTCTGGGACACGACATTATAGAAGACCAATGCCAGTAGTGGGGGGTTTTCCTCTCTAATGAGGGAATTGAATCATCTCATATTTGTGATATGTGACATCCCAAATTTAAATGGGGTAATTCTACAGTTTAACACTGTGTTATGAGGGCATTTTTCCCTATGGTCATCCCATACTTATCATATGAGGCATCTCAGTTTCATTCAAGGTAAGGCTACAGTTTAACATCATGTGATAGGGATATTTTTTCCTATGGTCATACCATATTTATCATATGAGGCATCCCAATTTAATATGGGGTAAGGATAAAGTTTAACATCATGTGTTAAGGTCATTGGTCTCTTCAATTTAAAGTCATACAACTCAAACTATGGGGATTTTAAATAGTTTAAGGTTATAATGATTGAACAAAATGGGTTGTCATTAGTTTAAGTTCATAGAGTTTGGACTCTGGTTGATGCTATTTATGTTTTCATAGATTTAACCATGGGGGTTGATACTAATTTAATGTTATAGATATTAGACCAATGTTTCTTAATTTTAAGTTTGCATAGATTTGGCCATGGTTTTTATATGAAGTACTGTTTAAGAAGATTTGTTTTGGTGGTAGGTGTGATATGCTCTCCATACATGGTGATTAAAGAGTATGTTCCATTAGAATAGACCTTATGGATATCGAAAGGTCCTTCCCATTTGGGATCCAACTTTGGAAACCTTTTTTTGGGTATCATATATGTTTTGATAGACAATACCATATCATCCTAGAGGAAGGAGTGAATGAAAACCTTCTTGTTTAATTCCCTCACTATCTTTTTCTAGTGTCTCTCTCGGTTATGAAAGTCTTGAATCTTATTTTACTTTAGGTATTATAACCCAACTAAATGGAATTCTTCCATTTTTTCTGGCATTTTTTAGTCATAAACAACCATTTTGAGTGATGAAAACCAGACCTCAATGGGTAAGGATACCTTTTTTCTATATACCAAGGAGTATGGGGTAACTTGGGTAGAATTTCAAGTTATCATATGATAGGATCAATGGGAATTGGGGAGATTTTCACACCAAATATTTTTGTTTTGGGCCACCATTTTGTACAATATGTTATAGAGTGTCTTATCAAATGCCTTAATCTTCCCATTTGTCTACTCATGGTGGCGAGAAGTATGATTGGGCCTGATTTTTTACTTGGTGTAAATTTTATTTATATTAGTATCTTAGAAGTTGGTGCCATTGTTTGTGAGAATAGCGTGGGGTACCCAAAATCGATGGATGATGAGGGTGCTCAAAAAACTCAATCATGGATCAGTTTTGATTTATTTAAGGGAAAAAACTTCTTAACATTTTGAGAATAAGTTTTTTGTGGTCAAAATGAACATTTACTGTCAAGTCGTTACTAGTGGGTATGTCCCCACAACATCGAGTCCCCATATTATGACCAATAATATTTGGTAGTGTAGAGAATCTTTGGTGGTTGATGGAAAAAGTTATTGTGGATCTTACACGCATCAAAATTATTGGTGAACTCAATGTAGTCATTAACCATGGTGGTCCAGAAGTAGTCCAACCTCAAAATTTTGTGGGAGAGCTTCAATCCTAATTTATGGGTACCATAGGATTTGTAATTAACCTCTTGTATGAACTAAGGTATCCCATATACTTAGATGAAATAGAGGAGAATTCCATCGAACCCATGCCTGTAGAAAGCCTACTTAAGGATGGGACGACTCTGCAAGGTAAAATGAACCAAATGCCGGTAGATTCAATCATGCTCAGCTTAGTCTGGTGGGATAATTCCATGATAGAGATAATAAAAAAAAGGGATTAATCCAATCAGGTGTTTCCTCAATTGTGAAAGTATTTGAGGTCCCTAGTATAGAATTACTGATTACCAGTTGATACACCTGTTGGTTTCTATCATCTGAGGTGGTGGGGGTGATCACTCTTCAATGTTCTACATGAATTACTAGGTCATCCTGGTCAGTTTTTACAAGAGACACATCCATAATTCCCAAGGCATCATCTAGACCATTTTTGGATTGAGGAACATGGGTCACCTTCATCTAGGAATGGAATTGGGAAATTAGGTAACTTGTATGTTATAGCAGGGGCACATGATCTTGTTTTATGATGACATAGTCACCCTTTATCTTTTTGATGACTATCACAAAGTCTCTCTTCACATGTAAATAGGGTACATCAATCTCAAGGGCCAAATCAATACCAATAATGAGAGAAAGATATCATGCCTCATTGTTGGTTTAGTATTTTGAAAATAGGAATGAGGATATAAAGATGACCTATTCCAGAGTGATGAAAATGATCCCTAGGCCTACCCTATTGATCTTGGGGTCGTTGAGCCTTGTACCACTAGTGGCCCGAGTGGCACCATCAAAGTTCATATTAAAACATGGTATAACCTAGACTATTGAAAGAATATATTCATTCAAAAAATCAACATCCATGGGATAGATGTGTGGCCATAAATTATTCTAGTGTATGGCCTTTAATGGCCTTTTATGGAAAAAACCTGATGTCAAATTTCTGAAGGATTACTACCTAGTGTGCCAATCATCTCATCAACATGGGGAGATTAAGGATGTAATTTAGAGAGTATACTCAGGACACCATCTATATCTCATGGTGTTTTAAATAATGTCGTATATTCTACACTGAAAAGACCAGTACGAGGAAGCTATTCTCGATGGGGGAGTATCTAGTATCCACATCATAGAGCATGAAGATGAGATATTATAAGTTTTTTTCCCTACCCTCATTATTTTTTTGGTCTATAAGGGCATCGAGGGACATTTCTAGAGTGGTCACATAAAGAACCCAAGGGTTTCCTAAGATGGGTGGCATCAGAACCAAAGGCTATAGTAGGTACTAATTTATATTCTCAAAGGCAGCCTAGTACTCCTCATCCCAGTAGTAAAAAGTACCTTTTCTCATGATCCTTGATAAGGCCTTACACTTTCTGTCTATATTTTCAATAAATCAGCATATATAGGCTAAGTGTCCTTAGTGGCCTCACAAGATATTTATTGGGGGAATAATTTGATTGATAGCCTTGATTTTCTCTGGGTTAACCTCAACACCTATATATATTGTGAAAAATCCAATAAATGTTTGATAGGTAACCCAAAATGCATAATTCATGGGGTTCATATTCAAATTTTTGGGGTGGAGGAGGCTGGTCAATTTCTCGAGATCCTTGATACGGTCCTAACATTTATAGGTTTTGGCTAATAGGTCATCTACGTAACACTCCATCAATGTCCTAATAATTGGAATAAAGATGTGGTACATGGACTTCTAGTAAGTGGCTCCAACATTATTTAAGGAAAAAGGAATCACCTTGTAGCAGAAAGTTCCTTAGGGTTCCTTTAAGGCAGTGGAATACTCATCCTTGGGGTCCATATAGATCTGATTATACCCAGAGTATCCATCCATGAAATAGAGGGACTAGAATCTAGTTGTAGAATTAATCAATAGCTCTATCACCGTAAGGGGAAAATCATCCTTCGAACAATGGATATTGTGGTCCTAGAAGCCAATACATATTTTGATATGCCTATTCTTCTTCTTTACTAGGACAATGTTGGACATCCACCTAGGGTATTGGACCTCGTTGACCATAATCATAATTTTTTATTTAAGAAAGGGAAATGACCTGTGGAGGAGGGGTACAAAAAAAGGCCAGGGGGCTATAGAGGCATAAAATAGTGAAAACCAAGAGCGTCACCAATAATAATGCTCACTTCCTTTAACAGAAAATACTCTATATAATTAAAGCAAGTAAACACATCATCCAAAGTAGATTTGGAGTGAACATAATCAGTTGCTATATTCCTTTCATTCCAAGTGTGAGTGATCTCGAAGCCATCATGCATCAATTTCTTTCTCTTTTGAATGTGATAAGAAATAGATCAGGGAGTATGATCAAGGCCTAGCAGTGACTTTTGTAGGACTAGAGGGTCCATTTCTAGCCCAACAAGGGTGATGTTCCTATTGTATTATAGCTCAAATTTATCTAAAATGGAATTTTATTCAGCCTCTATAGAGAAAAAATCTCTAAATAAGGCTAATAAAGTAATGATAACTGATCCTCTATTGTATCTAACCAAACCACCTCCCCATGTGACACCAGATCTAT
Organism: Viscum album; assembly: GCA_963277665.1. NCBI lineage: Eukaryota > Viridiplantae > Streptophyta > Magnoliopsida > Santalales > Viscaceae > Viscum > Viscum album. The sequence continues at coordinate 1,186,062 of OY728146.1, read as the reverse complement.
ACAAACCATTAATGTTAAGTTTCATAATAGTGTTTTGAGGATTCCATATAACCCATCGACCCACATGTAGGATATGAGAGGATGTGGTGTCCAACCTAGTATCCAGAAAAACATTCAAGGATGGAGAATATTCATAGTGCTTGTTGACCTCAACCTCAACCATATCACCATGAGATGGGTGCATCTTTCTAGGAGGTTGTTTGAACCTGTGATGACCCACTGGGAGTACAAGGAGATAAATGGAAACCAGAGGGTCTACCCTTATAATTTTTTCATTAATCCAGGTGAATATATAGAAATTTTGTTTCAGTAAGTCCACATATTGATGCCACTCCTCTAGGTACATGGATACACTGATCAGTGTCAGCCTTAGATATTTCTTAGTACCAAGGTTCACCTAGGTTAGCTCATCAATAGTGGTGGATACACCCTCTTAAAAATCATGAGGGTATTCTTTGAAATCCTCTTCACTATTTTAGATAAGGGGATCATAGATAGAAGGAATCTCTTCTAGGTTAGCTTACCCTGGGGTGCACTGGTGTCTACTTTGGAGGATACATAATCCTTGATGAGGGGTTCCTACTCTGCTAAGACTGTGGTGAAATAAGATATTGAGCCAATTCTATTAAATTTCTAGATGAAAGGTCTACTCTTGATATCAAATAAATGGTGAAGAGTTGACCTTCATTGAGTCATCTATGCTTTGTAGAACATGCAGGAATGTCATGGATCAGTATCCATGGGGACAACTTCTCAATTCTTCACATGAGTAGGGTCTTCCGATACCAACTGGGCCAATCTGGTGTAAAAGTAAAAGGTAAATTTTGAGCACTAAGTTTTATTGGAGATAATGAAAAAACCCCTAGGTATAGATTTTTGGGATCTAACTAATGAATTGGGAGAAAAAATATATCTTTCAAGTCTACTCGTGGATCAGCTGTAGTGGCTATTAGATAGTTATGGGCATTGATGTGCTCAACCCTATCCATATATAACTACCTTCCTTACCTTTTGTAGTAACCAAAATCTAGATATTGGGCCTTATAGGTGTAAAAGGGAAACACATCACCCTGGAGTACCCTTACTTTACCATCAAGGGATTATTTTAGGCAATGGTGATATGAAGAGGTGATCGCTTCTTGCAAATGAATCTAGGGAATTCACAGCAACACATTCTAGGAAGTATTCTATGAGACTACCATAAATTTAATGCTTGATATCATTCCACTTAATTGCGTCTTTAGTAAAATTTTACCATGTGGATTCTTCTCACTCTTATCACACATATAAATTGTCAGGTTGGAGGGAGTAAAATCCACTTATGTAAGTCCCATATTATGGAGCATTCAAGTCAGGATGAGGTTGATATCAAATCTACCATACAGTAGGTAGTGGTGGATTTATATTCTATTGAATTGAGATGTGATATATAGTGGGTGTATGTTCCCCTGGATGGTGACACCATTTTCTTCTTCAGAAAATGAGATAATGTCTTGAAATTCCTCTTACTTAGCCTCCTCTACATAGTATGTCATAGAAAAATCTACCTCTACCTTAAACTAAAGGTAGGGTTTTCAATGCATTGAAAAGGGAATAACACATTTACTTTGATAGGAGGAGTTCCTTGAGAATCAATATCCTTATGGGTATGCCAACGAGGTGCTTCAACGCATCATAATTCCATGCCATGAGGATATTTTTGTCTGCATAGGGATGTTATTTGGTAGGGGATATAGCAGATGTTATTGTTTGAATCTATAGGTCTTGGATAGTACTAGTGATATTCTACTTCTGGTTGGATGGTCTTCCCTGAACATCTGATGGATGGGTATCGGTCGGCTAAGGTCATGTCCTGGATGGATGCGACTGATCATGCCGCGCTTATGGACGAGTCACATGGTCAAACAATAAAATAGATTGTGAGGGAGTTCCTAATAGAAAATACTAGTAAGGTTGTGCTTGTTTATCCCTACACAAGAATTTTTATCTAGTTTCCTTATAATTAATAACCTGGTTTGAATCAATGACATGATCATTCCATCTAACAACATTCTCTACACCTCTCCTTGGATGACATCAATAAGAGGAACCTAAAGGGTTCACACAACATTAATCAATGTTTGGCATTGTGAAGTAGTACACTAGCTCAAAATAATTCATGTAGGTGTACTATTTATCCTTTTTAGTGTAATAATCTTGGTCTGGATGTATCCTGAGCACATATCTCAACTTAAGAGGTATGAAATCACCGAGGGTGCAAGCTGGATTTGGAACTGGTGGGGGACTCTGATTTCCCTTACACTGTTGAGGTATATTATTCTAAGACATGGGAGGCTAAAACGCAGATGTAGAGGTATCAGTCAAAGGAGGTATGATAACCACGAGAATTTTTGGATTTCTCTAGAGGGAAAAATGATTCCATGGGTGTGAGTGACTATCTTATGAGCCAACCAATAATTTTACTTATGTTTCCCATGAATGGTAATCTATTTCCACTCACTGGAGTCTTCACTATCATTGTTGGGGTTAATGGAGATATGTTCCACCTATTCTATAACATCACCTGATTTAACTAAGCTTCAATATACTTGGTATTGGAGTCAATATTTGAATATAAATCATTCTTTCATGGTGTGTCCAAGGATTATGGAATATGGTCAATGATTGGTGCGGTCAGTGAGTTTATCCTCCTAGGGTCTCCTACATTCCGGTAACTTTAGGATTCCTTTTTACAAGGGTAAAATGAAGTACCCTATGGCCTGAAAATCCTTAAATGAGTAGGTCTTGTTTCTTATTTTAGTGAAAGGAACCCTGGGAACCTAGCCCCAATAGGGGGCTGGAGCCACATTCTCTCATCAAGGTGGCTGTACTTGGTGATTTTGTTCCTAGATAGGCTACACTGGGTGATCCTTCACATAGAAAGGATCATCTAGAAAAGGGTCTAGTAGATGTACCATCAGAAGAACCTCTACATTCACAACATCCACTGTCTGTGATTTCCTAGGCCTTCTCATGAGAGCTGAAAGGGGAAATAGGAACGATTGTTGTTTAGTCCACTGTAGGGATTCTTACAAGTGCTGATATTTTTTGAAGAACTCCTAAAATACTCCAAAGTAGTTTAGAGATATGAGGTAGGGAACATATCATTTCTAAAGTTCTCCATTCACATCATAAGCTGGTGTTCTTGGTAAAGTTTCATGTCGATTTAATACATGAGACCCTTCCACCAGGTGATGAAGTAAACAACTAGCCCATCAGGCCTCTATTTTCATTTAAAGAGGTTGATGATGATCATATTTTGCATGGTGGAGATGAACTCATAGAGTAACTATCTATGGAGGTCCTTCCAACTGGAAACGAACCCTATGGGTAGCTGAATATACAAGATGAATGCATGTCCTTCCAGAGTATAGATAAAGTATCAGATTTTGGAGGCTTAATAATATTCTATAGTCCCTAACATTGGACCAAACCTCAAGAAGAAATGAGAAAATACTGTAGTGGTTCACCAAACCAATTAAATGGGGTGAATCTATGATTACCAAATTCTAGGGGCACTAAAACATAGTCCACCCATGCTGGGTAAGATTTTCTTTCAGGAAGAATTGCCATCTATCATGTTTCCAAATCCTTGAGATAAGAAATGAGAGTTTCCATCACATCATCATTGTGAGTATTTGTGGTCACCAATGCATTGATAGGCTCATTGAATTAAGGAGTGGCACAACCTTGATCCTAAGGTTGATAATCAAATTGCTCAGGCAGGGTGGGTGACTCATATCTCAGTCTTCTTCTGTAGCCCCCAACTTCTACATTAATTGAGTGCACGTGGACACCAAGTTCAAATTGTGAAGCTTAGATAAGGAGGAATTGGTACCCTACTAGAGGAGAGAAGGTTCACTTCTAACATTGTTAGGTTCTGGGCACTACTCAATAGTAAGCTCAGTATTGATATTATTATATTCCTCAAGATCCTAAAGCAAGGAGGCTATCCTGGGGTTTGAATCAACTTTTGGTGAAACCTTGTATGGGCTAGTGAACTCTGATAACCCCTTTACATTTTCAACATACCGATGGAAAGGTGTTAATGTCGCATTGGGGGGACTCCCAAGACCTAACTCTGATCTATGTTGATGAGTACTGGTGCCTTCCAAGGGATTTTCTTAGTACTGTGTCACCCCTTAATGTAGGTTTCCCCTATCATGCCCTTAATTGGTGGTCCAATTTATCTGATTCTCTAGAGGTAAAGTGGTGACCACATTCACCATGGTGGTGGTCAAGGAGAAACCTTCATTTTCATTAGACTAGCTAGATTGACGGTACCTTCATAGCCATAAGATAAGTAAGAAATGGAGACCTACACATTTCCCTCGAACCTCTGATCTAAATGTGTTAAGTCACCTATTTTGTGACCTGATAGAGCATAGTGGGTCTTTTAGAATAGTTTTACTAAGATTTTGGTGGTATTTATATGATTCGGGATGCTGAGCGACTGGGAGCAATGTGATCTCAACCATCTTGCACTATTAGTGAATGTAATCAAAGTTCTTAGGGTTCCCTAGGTAGGCTAGTTGTTAATATCAAATATGGTGGAATGTCTCCCATAAATTACAAAAAAAAACTACCTGGTCCTCAATAAGAGACTTCAGAATGAAGAAATATGGAGCTAGATGTGGAAAAAACACAATTGATAGCTAGTTGGTATCCCGTATTTCCCAAAAGTCCTCTTGTTCACTATCAGGGGGATGGTCCTGCTCCTAGTTGGCCCAAGAATAGATTGTAATAAGTTTAGATAAGGGTTGCGACACTGATGTCGACCTAATTTGTTATTGATCTGTCATGAGAGGGGGAACTGCATGGATAAAATATCCACTATATACTGTAATGTCTCTTGGAGGAAGAGTTAACATTAAGATCATATCCATGTAGTACGAGGTTTTTACCACTTCCTCATGTGTGAGGGTAGCCACATACCTTTGAGTATTTTTAGAGTGATCACTATCATCTGATGTCATCAATCTGGATCCTAAAATATCTCCAACCTCTAGTATGGAGGTAGAGAAGAGGTAAAATGATAGCGGTGGAGATAGTTACACTATGAGTCCTTAAAAGGAGTCCATGACTTCCTCTACCTATAGGCACCTACATAGGGATTTATGGATCTTATGCACCTTGTATTCTGGGATTTTAAGCCTTAGTTGATGGGATTCAACCACAGGCTCTAGCAGCAGGGGTGTAGGGTCCCTCATCGATTCATCCATCGCCTCAGAGTCTGATGGTTCGATAGTGACATGATTCTTCCCAGGGTCCTTCCTCTGATGGTGTGAGACTTCTCCAAGTATTACTTTTTGATATTATCTTGGTTTCCTCCCATGTGTGTTGAAACTTGCACTGTGGGCATGACCCCCATGATAGATGTTCTTCCTCCTACTCTGGCATGGTTATTCAAAGTAGGGCATGCTTTCAGAATGAGGAGAACCTCCATGATAGTTGGTGGTGGTGTTGGGAGGACCACTACACTGGTATTCCTCATCATGAGATTCCATGTAATGGATGATAGTGGAACCAGAGACTAATAGATTCAATCTAACCTTCCTAAGAGGTAGTTGGGGTCTTGATCCTCAGCAGGCGAACATGAATCCCCATTCACCTATCACAGGGATGTGGTGGGATACACTGGAAGTGGAAAGGGCCACTAGAGCTACATAATATGCCTCTTATTTGGAAACATTTTGGGTTTTCCCTTGGTGTTGGTGTCGGGTGTCCTAGAACAGGGTTAGAGAAGAAATGATGGAGTTAATCCACTCATCGACCTATGGGGATGGTCAGTGCTAGCACTAACAAGGCCTGGTGGGAGGCCTCCTAGGAATCTCTTGAGTAGTGTACCTGACATTTATGACTCAAAAATCCCCTAACTCCTTGACATAGGGGAGTGATCTCTCATATTTCTCCAAGGAGAGTCTTCTGAAGCGGTTTTCCATTGAAACATGGGGTCGTTTTCCCCTACACGAACCTCAGGGGCCGAAGTGTTGGTGAGGCATCAATGCCTTGAGATAGACCATGTCCTTGATGGGAATTAACCCTTACTACTTATATCGGTAAACAAGGGCATTGATCACCCTCCTATGAATGATCTTGGAGGGTGAAATGGGGGGTGGGAACCAGGTAGCTGAAGGCGCAATGGATATCATGGTAGGAGTATAGTAGTACTGAATTTCTTCACTAACATTTACCCTACCCCTATACCTAATGGTTTCAGGTTTCCAATTTCCTATAACACTAGTCCTGTAGAGTACGTGGAATCAGTCATCAGTAGATATACAATGATGGTTATTCCCAATGCCCCAAAATTTTTCATTCTTCCTGAAATAATGGATGAATCCACAATGATAATGTCATAGAACAATCATTCCCAACATTATCTACACCAAATCATGGGATAGTTTCATATTAGGACCATTTATTGGCTAGTGGTACCTGTCGCGGAATATCTCAATCCGATGACATAAAAATATGATGGTTTCTCAATGTTACTAGTCCCCATAGTTGAATAAGAAGAGCTTTATGTTAGGTTCACCATTTTTGTTTTCGATGATTTCTGTAGGGGTTACATGAAATCCTTCCCCCTAGAGGTGACATGTTGCTTTGTTTCCCCATATTCCTACTTTCCAAATGTGGGAGACTTCCATCAATTTTATCAGCGATGTAGGCTCCTTTATTGAAATGGGATAATGGGATGTCAGTTCCTCTTTCTATGGATTCCTACTTGAAGATCATCGACTAGTCTAGGTATCCCTCATATATTTGAGTTATGTGTTTGAAAATCATTCCCAATTCCATCTCGAGGTGGATGCCAGTTAATTACACTACTTATATCTCAACAGGGCAGCAACCTTCAGTCAGAGTAGATAGTAAAGTTGAGAATTTTTGGGTATTTATGGATTTTGGGAAGGTTGGGAATCTATAAAAGATTCTCCTTTTGAATTCAAAGGCATCTCACATGATGCATATTATTCATGGTACCCAATGCATCCCATGTCAGTCATGAGGTAGTTTATGCTAGGGGTTTAAGTCTTCTGAGGCTTTTTACCTTATGAAACCCATGTTTATTGTATGGGGTATAGATTCAGGGTTGGGTTGTAGGTTTAAAATACTATGGGGATAGATGGGTTGTAGGTTTAACATATTTCAGGGATAAATGGGTCACATGTTTAATGTCTTGCAGGAAAAAATGTGTTGTATATTCAATATATTACGAGGACAAATGAGATGTAGGTTTAACATCTCATGGGGATATATGGTTCATAGGTTTAATGTCTTATGGGGATAGATGATTTGTAGGTTTGATGTCTTGTGGGGATAGATGAGTGGTTAAGTGTGTTCCTAGGGGGATAATATTTCACACTTGGGATTTGGTGGTGGTGTTGGGGTGTTAGTATTGAAGGTTAGATAGGTGTCCTATATACCCTTTTTAAGAGGTAGAGATCAAAACCCACATAGTTCCATGCCTCAGTTTAAGGTCATATGATAACACCAGTCCATGTAGCTTAATGTCCTATGGTAAGGACTGTTATTTATTGTAAGGAGAGTCCATGAGGGATGGTGCGGGGGAATACAAATATAGGTTGCCTGGGGTAGGAGTTTCAACCCATGGTAGGGGAGGTGGTGGAACCCCATGATAGTCATACATGGGGAATCTTATGATCATCACACATGGTTAGAGGTGTGGGGTTATCCCATGTCAATATTATATAGAGAATCCTGTATTCATCACAAAAGGTAAGGATATATTTTTCATCTTGTACTAAGGATGTTTTCATGATGTTTAACATCATATGACTAGGACATGGATCTAGGAATCTTTAGGTCGTGTAGCTCAGACATGGATGGGGTTTACACCCCAAGGGGGACCCTATCAATGAGATAGAAAGATCTAGAAAAAGGACACTCTACCAAAATAGGAAATCTATTTCCCTTAGTGATCCTACCTTTAGGGATTATATGTCCACTACTCATGTGCCTTTGTGTTTGGAATGGAATAAACACTGTTGTGAAGTAGTGGAAATCAGTAGGCCCAACATTAGGTTGCCTATACTTTGGATCAAGAGGCAGTAGGGTTCCTATGATTAGAATAAAAAGGTAAGGTGGTGGACCAAGACTCACTTGAAGCAATATGGGTAGACACAAGGGTTGGTGGTACCATATGTACAAAGATTTGGGGTGAAGTTGAACCAGTTTTGGATGGGTACAAGGGCCATAGGCACTTGAATTTCATGAAAGGGGATTGGATGAAAGTAAGAACCATAAAGAGGCCTAGTAGATTGGTTTTTTGAAAGTTAGGGTTTCATAAAAATTGGGGGTCTCACGAAGGTTAGGGGTCTTGTGAAATAATACGTTTTGCAAAATAGGGTGATCCTTCCTAGAGTGAAATCTTGGTTCCCATGGGGTTGGTTTCACAAAGAATAATTATCTCACGAAACCCCAAGAGCCACAAAGGTATTTATTCTTATACAAAGGAAATAGACATTCATGAAAGGCATCTTCATAATGGGTTGAAGTTATCAAAAACCCATGGGAGGTGGTTTCATGAAATATGGATACCTTTGGAAAACCATCTCCTCTCTATCTTGTGAAGATTCTGAGTTTTGTGAATTTATATCTTTTCTCAAAAGATGAAAGGTCACATCCCCCTAAAAGTCGGACATATGGGGTATTGATAGTCCCAACAGAGATAAGGGGATTAGTTTTTTGAAATATGGATGTCTTTTTTGAAGATTATTATCACTACTAGAATGGTGGGATATACCCATAAACCTATACAAATAGTTTTAAAAAACTATTGGTATAAGTGGTCCTATCTCAATGGTTCATCATAACCATTGTGATAGGTAGTTTATATCAATCCTATACCAACTATTTTAAAAAACCATTTGGATAAATATCTATATAACAATGGTTTTTTAAAACCATCGGTATAGAGCTGGATATACCAACGATTTTAAAAGATTGTTGGTATAGGATTTTGACAAGTACCCAACTCGCACGTGCTGCCCTCCTCCCATCACATTTTTATTCAAAACACTAGAAACATTAGGAATTATAGCTTCTTACCCAACCACAATGATCTCTCATCTATTATTCTTTTAATTCCATTCTTCTTCAATATTAAATCAGTGACTTCCAAATCATTCAGGTATTCTATCATCCATCAATTTCATTTTTATTATAGATCTAAAAAACCATGGTTGATTCTTATTTTTCACATTTAATTTCATTTGATATGTATAATTCTTCTTGTGGTTGTTAAAAAAAGTGTTATACACACTTATATTGAATGATAATTCGTTAATTTTTTAGTTTTTCATTTTTTATTTCTCTTATTTTTAATATAGACTATTGTGATCTATATAATTTTAGTTTGTTAGTGGATTATTTTATTAGCTCAATATCTCTAGGGGACTAATTTAGTGATGGGTTTATCACTATAATTATTAGACTTGTGTTTTTTATATGTGGAACCTAATTTGGCTCTCTTGGGAAATTTTTTCACTTATCATTTTTTATTTTAAGTTTTTCACTGACATGTGAAAAATGATTCAATTTAACATTCCTCAATATGATATGGATTTTTCACTATAATTATCCACCATGACTATAGTTTTTCATTATCTCTAGTATGTCAGTATTCCCGGTTTAAGGGTAGAGTCACTAAGGAACCTATCTATAGGTCCTTTATGGGTCGTTAATTTATTCACTCAATTACACCTCATTTAAATAATACCCCTCGAAAATATATTTCATAAGTAATATTATCATAATTAAATCCTTGACCCTCGATGGATGAGGAATCAAGCTAGTGCTCATGTTCCACCATGGATTTGGAAAATTATTCAATTTATCTCCATATATATCATCATAAAATATATAATTAATTAACTATAAAAAGGGTTAATTTCACAAAGTAGAGAGACCACACAAATCACAATCAATATAAAAAACATGTATAATATTTAGGGGGTGGGTTTAAAGGACCACTTATCATATAAGTGTAGCGATTCCCTCTTCAAGAACCACCTATTCATTGCTTTATAGTCCTGTCCAAGTGTACTGGTTATTTACCTCACACATGGGGCCCTCTCTCATGAAAATAACTGCTAAAAACTAATCAGAACATTTATAATAACTAATAAATTTATTTTAAATTTCCATAAATACAGATTAATTCACCAAGTGACCATACTATATAGAAATTGTGACCAACCATATGGTTCTCATAATACTGCTCCGTGATTTGAAACTCAAATTGTTTCGTCATCACACATGTATCATTCTTGCAGATCTAACCCCAATGTCCAATCAATAACTAATAAGGATTATCTCTTGGATCGATCTTTCCATCAAACTCAAACAATCACTTATTTCATCCATCCCCATGATGACATTACAAACTTATAAAATAAGATTCATGAATCTATGCATGTAGTCATCCTAATTAAAAACATTATTCTATATACCAAAAACAGGTTCTCACTATTCAATAACATAATAGACACCTCATGTGTAATGACCCAAAATTTTGAATAAATCTTGTTTCCTAATTTTGTGTGTTATATTATTTTTCATACTCAACAAAACTGTTTCATTTGATAACATGAGTATAAATAAAATGAGAATGTTGGGTTTGACTATTATATGACCTTTAGTCAGTATGACCGTTGGAAACTGAATGTTGCGACCATTGTCTCAAAATACAAGTGATCTTGGTTAATTAATATAGAAAGAAGATTTGATGGCCTCACCGAGTATTCTTGGACCGATCGAAGCCCATCTAAAAGAACTTGGGAAGGAGTTAGCACCACTGGGCTTTGCTCTGGACCAAACCCAAGCTGAAATTCATCTTGTGAAGCTAGAATGGAATCGTCTTCACGAGAAGTTCAAACTGATAGAAATTACTACTCGTGCGATGTTGGCCGAGCCTCCCTCAGATTCTCTCACCTTACCACACCTTACACTTAGGTCCTATACTGGTGTGATAAGGGGCTATGTAAGGAGACCATAACTGCCTTGTGTAATCCTTTGTTTTAAATAAAAAAATTTATTTCTTCTTATGATGAAGTTTATGAATTTTCAAATGTCCGGATAAATATAGTATGCATATTTTTGGTGAATTTTAGAGAAATGATATTTTAAAAAATGTTTATGTAAACCTTAAATAATTAAAAATGTGTAATGATTTTCAAAAAATGGTCTTCTACAATTATGTTCAGTTCGAAATTTAGAGTCTAATAAGATCAACTTAATTTTTTATGAATAGTAAAATATGAATAGTGATTTTATGCTTAGGATTAGTAATGTGACCAAATGGATTAGTAATCTCACTTAAAGAAAGTATTAATATAATCTAGGCACCTTGATTAAGTAATGTGATTCAATAAAATGGTTAAATAACAGTTTCATAAATTATTAGTCAAGTGTTAGTTTTTTCGGGTGAATAGTGTTGTTTAATTAAAAATTAAATTAAAAATATTTAGAAAATTATTTTTATAAAATGGACTTTATTTTTGAATTCAGAACATCGATATTATGCTCAGGTAATTTTTGGGGTTTTTTCTGAAAAAAATGAATTTTCGGTGAATAGTGTATTTATTTAAAAATTAAATTTAAAATATTTAGAAAAATATTTTTATAAAATGGAGTTCATTTTTGAAATCAGAGGATCGATATTTGGTTAAGTTGAAATTTTGGGAGTTTTCGGAAAAAGTTGAATTTTTAGTGAATAGTGAAAATACAGTTTTTTAAGTTACATGTGTTTAATGACGTCATTAAATGATGTATTAAGTATGTAATCAATATGGTCTACTTATGAATAGTAAGATAAGGTATGAGGTGTCCCAAGTGGCCAATACCATGGGAAAATACCGTGGGAAAGCACATGGTTTTTCCAAAACCACCAATGAGGTGTCCTTTGGCCATTAATCCCTTGTCCTCTCACTTTCCCTATAAAGACCAAGCCATCCTCTCATCCATTCGACTCCCAACTCTCCCCCAACGAAGCTCTGGTCTCATTACCTCCCAAGGAGTCCTCCCAAGGTTCCCCCAAGTCATCAAGGTCCCAACCTTCATGTTTTAAGAGTTATGTTTTAAGGTAAGGGATCCTACCTCTCTCTTTCTTTTCAAGTAATCTCTTTTATGTCATTTCTTTTATGCTCCATGCTCTTATATTGGAGGATGTTATTTTATATTCCTCTTACTGCCCTTTTCAATTTCATATGATGAGAGAACACCTCTTGCTCTCATCAATTCGTTTTAATAATTTTTAAGTGGCGTCGTTAGGCTGCCGAATTTTTAAGGGATTCTTTCACCTTTCTCATTTTTCAAAGTTCTACTTTCATGTCAAGTCTTTCAAGTTCCTTTTAATTATGTTGGGGTATGATCTCTATATCTATCATACTAATATTCTATGTTCATATGATGAGATACCCTATTTGATCTCATCAATTCATTTTTTGTTGAAGTTTAAGTGGCGCCGTTAGGCTGCCGAAGTTTTAAGGGATTCTTTCACCTTTCTCATTTTTCAAAGTTCTACTTTCATGTCAAGTCTTTCAAGTTCCTTTTAATTATGTTGGGTTATGATATCTATATCTATCATAATCATCTTCAATTTTCATATGATGAGAGACCCTATTTTATCTCGTCAATTCATTTTTTGTTGAAGTTTAAGTGGTGCTGTTAGACTGCCGAATTTTTAAGGGATTCTTTCACCTTTCTCATTTTTCAAAGTTCTACTTTCATGTCAAGTCTTTCAAGTTCCTTTTTATTATGTTGGGGTATTATATATATATCTATAATACTTATCTTCTATGTTCATATTATTAGAGACCCTATTTTATCTCTTCAATTCATTTTGTTGAAGTTTAAGTGACGTCGTTAGGCTGCCGAATTTTCATAAGAGAAATCTTATTTTTGTCTTCCCTCCATGTTTTTCATTTCATATGGTATGTCTTTAAAATTTCATTACCATGTTCTTAAATAATTTATATTCTGTTCCCCTACTGTTTTATGGATCATTTATGAGTGGGTGACCCATGTCCCCTCTCTTTTCAATGTTTTCTAAAACCTCGTAACATAGCTGTTATGCTGCAGAATTTCTGTCTCAAAATGTCTCTCTCTTATTCTCAAATTAATTTATTTTATTAAGTGAATACTAAAATCTCTTTCTTCTAAAGGGTTATTCACATATATACCAAAATGTTATATTTTAAATTCTGGGATTTACATACATGAGACCCGCTTTCCTTTCCGTGGGTTTAAAGTGACATAAAGATCATGTCTTTAAAGCAGTTTTTAAAACGTTATGATTATGAAATGAAACCCATTTATTTTATGCTATATGGGTTGTTTATGAAATGATTGATGATGATATATGAGTCTCACATGATAATAAATAAAAATTTAAGGGTGCACCCTGATAGCGCTCCAAGGCATTGGGTAAAGACTTAATCTCTAGAGATGACCATTTTTAACGACGCCTTGGTGAATAAACTTGGTAATTTTTAATGACACCTTGGGGATGGACCTTGGTGAAACAGAAATGATTGTATATGTTAATTGTTGTAGCCACATCTTAAAGTTATGAAACATGTTATTTTTATTATGATATGCCTCATGATCTCTTTATCATTCTATAAAGTTATTTTTTATGACTTTTGATGTATCTCAAGTTCACATGTAAAATGTTTCCCTTGTTTCCCTTACTGGGCCTTCTGCTCACCCTTTCCTTTTATGTATGATCCCAGGTTATGAGATGCTGTAATGAACTTAGGATGAACAAATGAAGAAGCCTTTCAAGTTTTTAATAAGAATTTTTTATGTTGTCATGTATTAAGTTCCTGGTTTCCAAGACACTAAACCTTAAAGATCCTCGGTTTTGTATAATGTAATGAAATTTTATGTGATAAAAAGGCAGGATACTATAGTTGGTATCAAAGGATGGTTTAGTTATTTTTGGAAATTATGATACGAAAACTTTAGGAAGAAACCTATAGAAATGTTTAAATATAGGAAATATTCCGGGTATTTTGGTGAGTATTGAGTAAGGGGTTGCCAAGAAAATACATCCTTGTCTGGATACGAGCAGGTAGAGGTGGATCTGGCATAGATGTACATAGGGGTAAAACCCAAAAACACCTCTTTGAGCTGGACTCGAATGGGAAATGGTACACGACAACGGGCCTTGATGCACTCTTGGTTATGACACTCCTGGGGGATATGATTTGGTAAATTCATAAGCTTAGTATGAACCATTATTAAAGGAACAAAGATAAAATAAAATAAATATTCACATAAGAATATATGATCATGGATAACCTAGATTGGGACCTAGGGGATCACAAGTTAGGGTATACTTTCCTTCTACAAGTTTATCCTTCTATGATTTAAGATTCCTTTTCATGATTATTGGCTAAGTATTTAAGCCCCCAAATTATACTTTCTTTTCTTAGTTAATGGTGGGAAATGGAAGAACATGTCCCAACAACCAATGTGATTGGAAATGTGATGATTTCCCTATTAATGTGACAGGGATGAAGAAATATCAAGTTGAACATATTGTGATTATTCCAAACCAGCTTTCAAAAATCACAATTAACAATTAGTACCTAGTTGAATGCCCAAATTCATCAAGGAAGAAGAAGACAAAGTCTCAAGGATGTTCATCTGATAAAGTTGATAAGGGAAAGAAGACCCAATTTACTTTTTGCTAAAAGTGTGGGAAGAGGCACCAAGGATAATTTCACAAAGGAACCAGAAGATGTTTTAAGTGTGGGAAGATAGGGTATAAAGTATCCAATTTCTTTAAAAAATGGATAATGTGATGAATGGAGATAAGGTTCGATCTAATATACCTTATAATTTTCGATGTAATAAATATGGAGAAGTTAGACATTATCCAAGGCAATGATCTCTTGGAATGGATGAGAAGCATGATGAGCATCAACAATATTCAAGGACAAGGGAACAATGCAAGTCCTATGCTGAGATGGATCATGATGACTGAAGTACATGTAACTTCTTTGCAATAATTGTCTATGTCATGTTGTATTTTAGTTCGTGCTCTATGAGCATATATTTTATGTTTTCTAAGATCATCGAGTCACTACCTAAGATGATTTTATATCATTAAGAAAAACATCTATTGTTATGTACCACATGTTGATGTAGTGAAGCTGTTCTTCTAAAAAAAGGGGTGATTAGGGGATTAAAAGGTGATTATTATTTTGGAATACGTTCACTATTTTGGGAACCCTATATGATTGAGGTAAATAAATTACTATGGTATTTTCTTTGAGGAATAATGGTTGACTTATATTTTGAAGAATCGACGAATTTAAGGTGAACTTATGGTAATATAGGTTACTTATGAAAATGATTAACCTATCTTGGGGAAAATATGTTTAGGTTAGCTACTTTTGTTATAAGATGTTAGGAGTGGTTGATGTTGTTTGGAGATGAATGATGAAGTTTATTTTGGAAGCCTATGTTTTCAAATACTTCTTCTATTTGGGTTTCAATCTTAGTTTGGTTTATTTTGAGTATTTTTAAGGACAATTATTTATGGAATGGTCTATGATGAACTCTGGGTAGTACCGTGGAATTTTGAAGATTTAAAGTAGTTTCTCTTCCTCTAGGGTTCTTTCTTTTAGAAGAGTTGTTTTATCTTACCCTTTCTGTTTTTGAGATAATTTTTAAAGATAGAAGAAATAAATAGTTAATATTTTGTGGATTATGTGATTATCTAGAAGATGATTCTTGTGATTTTGATGAGACCAAGTTTTTTTGAATGATCATTATTGGGAGAAAAGATTAGTTTTGGTAGAAACTTATTAAAGGGTGAAGTTGTACCTGAAGGTAAATATATTTCCTTGTGTTTTTATTCTATATAGTAAATGAATTCCTCAAAACTATGAAAAGGAACGTAAAACAAAAACGTTGTCTATTAAAGTTTCCTACTAGGAAATCAAATATTGTTTTACCCATCATAAGTTTGTGATTTTCTTGTTGTTAACTTTCTCCTAATCATGTTTTCTATCACTCTCCCTTAGAATGTGACCCTTTGTTTTCTCTTACATGTCCATGTTTTACTACATGGAATCCTAGTATGGGTTAAATTGGGTGGCCTTTGTACTTCTCTCTCTTTATTTTAAAGTAATAGTGTTACTGACACTTTTTCCAATGTGAGACGTTCAATGAAATTCCAAGCCCAATTTTAAAAATTGCGAGGACATAATTTCTTAAGGGGGGAAGATTGTAACGACCCGAAATTTTGAATAAATCTTGTTTCCTAATTTTGTGTGTTATATTATTTTTCATAATCAACAAAACAGTTTCATTTGATAACATGAGTATAAATAAAATGAGACTATTGGGTTTGACCATTATATGACCGTTAGTCAGTATGACCATTGGAAACTGAATGTTGCGACCATTATCTCTAAATACAAGTGATCTTGGTTAATTAATATAGAAAGAATATTCGATGGCATCACCCAGTAGTCTTGGACCGATCGAAGCCCATCTAATAGAACTTGGGAAGGAGGTATCACCACTGGGCTTTTCTCTGGACCAAACCCAAGCCGAACTTCATCGTGTGAAGCTAGAATGGAATCGTCTTTGCGAGAAGTTCAAACTGATATAAATTACTACTCGTGTGATGTTGGCCGAGCCTCCCTTGGATTCTCTCACCTTACCACACCTTACAATTAGGTCCTATGCTGGTGTGATAAGTGGCTATGTAAGGAGACCGTAACTGCCTTGTGTAATCCTTTGTTTTAAATAAAAAATTTTATTTCTTCTTATGATGAAGTTTATGAATTTTCAAATGTCCGAATAAATATAGTCTGCATATTTTTGGTGAATTTTAGAGAAAGGATATTTTAAAAAATGTTTATGTAAACCTTAAATAATTAAAAATGTGTAATGATTTTCAATAAATGGTCTTCTACAATTATGTTCAGTAAGAAATTTAGAGTCTAATAAGATCAACTTAATTTTTTATGAATAGTAAAATATGAATAGTGATTTTATGCTTAGGATTAGTAATGTGACCAAATGGATTAGTAATCTCACTTAAAGAAAGTATTAATATAATCTAGGCACCTTGATTAAGTAATGTGATTCAATAAAATGGTTAAATAATGGATTCATAAATTATTAGTCAAGTATTATTTTTCTCAGGTGAATAGAGTTTTTTAATTAAAAATAAATTAAAAATATTTAGAAAATTATTTTTATAAAATGGACTTTATTTTTGAATTCAAAACATCGATATTATGCTCAGGTAATTTTTGGGGTTTTTTCTGAAAAAAGGGAATTTTCAGTGAATAGTGTATTTAATTAAAAATTAAATTAAAAATATTTAGAAAAATATTTTTACAAAATGGAGTTCATTTTTGAAATCAGAGCATCGATATTTGGTTGAGGTGAAATTTTGGGAGTTTTCGGAAAAAGTTGAATTTTCAGTGAATAGTGAAAATACAGTTTTTTAAGTTACAGGTGTTTAATGAAATCATTAAATGATGTATTAAGTATGTAATAAATATGGTTTACTTATGAATAGTAATATAAGGTATTAGGCGTCCCAAGTGGCCAATACCATGGGCAAGACCATGGTTTTTCCAAAACCACCAATGAGGTGTCCCTTGGCCATTAATGCCTTGTCCCCTCACTTTCCCTATAAATACCAAGTCATCCTATCATCCATTCGACTCCCAACCCTACCCAAACTAAGCTCTGGTCTCATTACCTCCCAAGTAGTCCTCCCAAGGTTCCCCCAATTCCTCAAGGTCCCAACCTTTGAGTTTTAAGAGTTACGTTTTAAGGTAAGGGATCCTACCTCTCTCTTTCTTTTCAAGTAATCTCCTTTATGTCATTTCTTTTATGCTCCATGCTCTTATGTTGGAGGATGTTATTTTATATTCCTCTTACTGCACTTTTCAAGTTCATATTATGAGATACCCCCTATTTCTCTCATCAATTCGTTTTAAGAATGTTTAAGTGGCGCCGTTAGGCTGCCGAATTTTTAAGGGATTCTTTCACCTTTCTCATTTTTCAAAGTTCTACTTTCATGTCAAGTCTTTCAAGTTCCATTTTATTATGTTGGGGTATGATCTCTATATCTATTATACTGATCTTCTATGTTCATATGATGAGAGACCCTATTTTATCTCGTCAATTAATTTTTTTTTGAAGTTTAAGTGGCGCTGTTAGGCTGCCGAATTTTTAAGGGATTCTTTCACCTTTCTCATTTTTCAAAGTTCTACTTTCATGTCAAGTCTTTCAAGTTCCTTTTTATTATGTTGTGGTATGATCTCTATATCTATCATACTTATCTTCTATGTTTAGATGATGAGAGACCCTATTTGATCTCTTCAATTCATTTTGTTGAAGTTTAAGTGACGCCATTAGGCTGCCGAATTTTCATAAGAGAAATCTTATTTTTGTCTTCCCTCCATGTTTTTCATTTCATATGGTATGTCTTTCAAATTTCATTACAATGTTCTTAAATACTTTATATTCTGTTCCCATACTATTTTATGGATCATTTATGAGTGGGTGACCCATGTCCTCTCTCTTTTCAATGTTTTCTAAAACCTCGTAACATAGCTGTTATGCTGCAGAATTTCCGTCTCAAAATGTCTCTCTCTTATTCTCAAATTCATTTATTTTATTAAGTGAATAATAAATGATCTTTCTTATAAATTGGTATTCAAATATATACCAAAATTTTCTATTTTAAATTCTTGGATTTACATACATGAGACCCGCTTTCCTTTCCGTGGGTTTAAAGTGACATAAAGATCATGTCTTTAAAGCAGTTTTTAAAACATTATGATTATGAAATGAAAACCATTTCTCTTATCCTATATGGGTTGTTTATGAAATTATTGACGATGATATATGTGGCTCACATGATAATAAAGACAAATTTAAGGGTGCGCCCTGATAGCGCTCCAATGCATTGGGTAAAGACTTAATCTCTAGAGATGACCATTTTTAACGACGCCTTGGTGAATAACCTTGGTAAATTTTAATGACACCTTGGGGATGGACCTTGGTGAAATGGAAATGATTGTCTATGTTAAATGTTTTAGCCACATCTTCAAGTTATGAAACACGTTATTTTTATTATGATATGACTCATGATCTCTTTCTCATGCCTTAAAGTTATTTTTTATGACTTTTAATGTATCTCAAGTTCACATGTAAAATGTTTCCCTTGTTTCCCTTACTGGGCCTTCTGCTCACCCTTTACTTTTATGTATGCTCCCAGGTTATGAGATGCTGTAATGAACTTAGGATGAACAAATGAATAAGCCTTTCAAGTTTTTAAGAAGAATGTTTTATGTTGTCATGTATTAAGTTCCTGGTTTCCAAGACACTAAACCTTAAAGATCCTCGATTTTGTATAATGTAATGAAAGTTTATGTGATAAAAAGGTGGGATGCTATATCATGTACAAAACACATGCAACCTCAATATCATTTAATAATTAGTGGTTTACACTCTCATACTACCCAATACATATTTCATATGGAACAAAAAATTCTATGTGTGTGATTTCCACCTTGATTAAATCAAAACTTAATGGTTTCATACTCTTATGTAACTAGATAGCAAATCTTTTCCTACAAGTCACATGAAACTGAACCTATTATCACTCTATTAAACTAATAACCATGATAACCACTCATTTCATTTTCATATAAAAATAATTCCATATCACTCCTCTTAAAATTTTTATCACTAACTCATGCCAAAGTCTACCGCATGCACACCCACCACCCTAGAAACATTCTATAATCCACATAATCAACCAACACTTTCTCCACCTAAGATCTACCCATTTATAGTCAACAAAAACCATCCTATTGAAAACAAAAAAAAAATTCTACAGGGTTAGGCATCCAAATTATCCTTCCCTCAAAACCATCAATGATACTAAGTCACTTCCATTGAAGGTGCATTCCTCATACAAATCCAAGGAATAATCATGACTAAAACATATATAGAAGAACCATTTTTTTATTGATATCAAGGTGAGTAAGGTTTCACTTTAACATCCCTCAATATGAGAAACCAATAATTATGGACTTATCTAACCTAACTTCATAATTTATGTGTTCTACAGAAGATGCTTACCTATAAATAATATTATGTATAATTACTACTCATTGATATAATGGAATTTAATATCATGGTTTTATATTTATATTATTTTATTATATATATTTTATTTTTTTCTTTTATATTACGATTCTCATATATATTAGTTTGTCAGTTACGGTTTCATCTAAATTGAACAATTCTTATTTCTTTAAATATATTTTCGATTTAACTTCAATATTATTTAACTTTAATATTATATATTTAAATTAAATATATGACATTTTTTTATAGAATGGATAAAATTTGGATGTATGAATTTGATTTGATATAAATTAATTTTCTAAACAAGTTAGAGATATTTTTATATTTTTCATTTAACAATGCTTCAGATAGTGGTCATATACACAGAGCATGTTATAATTGTGTTGGAGGACTTTGGTTAAGTTGTGAATAAGTTATCTTCCATATAAACAAATATGGTTTTCAAACAAGCTACTATGTCTAGTATCACGGTGGGGAGAAAATTTCATCTCAAAATGTTCATGATCCAAATGAGAGGGCTGGATTGGAGAATTTATTAGATGACTAGTTTCGGTTTATTCGTCACCATGAGAAAGAAAGGATGCTGAACCAAGAAGACTTAAATATGAGAACACATGATGTATGTAATTAAAATGTTGATGTTGATAGGGTGGAGAAATTTAATGATTCTTCCACGACTCCAGTATATCGACAATGTGGTAAAATGAAAAAGATGGAATTTTTAATCTGACTGTTTCATAGGAAACCCATGTGCGGGATTTCTAATACTTCCATCGATTATATTATTACCTTTTTAGAATTATTACTTCTAGATGATGTAGATATTAACTCAAACCATTATGTGGAATGGAAGTTAGTTGAAGAACTTGTATTTTATAAAAACAAAATTCATGATTTCCTGAAAGATTACATCTTATTCTGGGAGGAAAATATTGAATGAAATGATTTTATAAAATTTGACACATATTGATGGAAGCCAAATGCTGATGGAACATGATCCCATATTCTATAGAATGTAATGTGGAACTTTACATTTATTCACAGACTCCATACTATTTTCATGTTTGATGAAATATCAATAAATATGCGATGTCATTATACCGAGAGAAAGAAGGAAAATAATAAGTTCATTCATCTTGAAGATATATTTTCATGGAAGACATTTGATGTTCGATATCCAAATTTTATAGTTGATCTGAATAATTTGAGGTCGGGTCTATCATGTGATGGTTTTAATATATTTGGTAATATGTTTAATTCACACATCACATGGCCAGTTTTCATACACATTTATAACCTTCCTGCGTGGATGTGTATGAAAAAACCTGTCACTTTCATGAGTATACTCATATATGAAATTTATGATCCTATAAATGATATAGATTTATATATGAAAATTTTAATAAAAGTGTTGAATCATATTTGTAATGTGGGTGTCCACACACACGATGCATGTTTGAAAGACATATTTTAGATGCATGCTATGCTTATGTTGACAATAAATGATTTTATTTCTTATGAAATTATTTATGGATGGAGAACAAAGGGAAAACTTTCATACCCTATTTTTATGAAGAATAATGAATCCAAAAACTTAAATATCATCATAGTTTCAATTTTATAGGTCATCTATGATTCTTTCTAATGGATAATCCATATAGGAATAATCGTTGAAGGATTGAAAATACCATGGTGACTGAAAATCCACCTCAGTGTATGTCTAGAAATGATGTGATTAATTAATTGTAAGATGCTATTTTTTTATTTAGGAAGGGTCAGATGAAATATAGAAAGAGGAATAATGTTTTTATTGAAACCAATTAAAATTGGAGGAAGAAAATTAACTTCTTTGAGTTTCCTTAATTTTCAACCAATTTTTTACATCATTTCTTATATGTAATTCACATTGAAAATTATATTTAAAATTTTTCTTTCAATTATTCTAAATTTCAAGGGAGAGAAAAAAGATAATTTATGATATCTTCATGACTTGGTGGATTGGGTTATTATACCAGAATTGCATCCTATGTGTATCAGTAAAAATAAATGGAAATTTATATGTGATTATTATGTGATGAAACCTATAGATACAAAATCAATTTATAGAAGTACTAGAGACTATTAAAGTTTTTGATGGCTATTCAAGAAACATATCAAAATGGTTCAATAGAATAGAGTTGATGATCAAATATTTGAAGACTCATGATTATCACATCTTTCTACATGAGTTGATTCCAATATAAATCCTTCATATAATTTCTAATAATATAAGGGTGGTAGTTATTCAGTTGTGCCATTTATATATATATATTTGTTCTAAAAAGTTTTCCAAGTGTTTCTTGATTTTTTTTGGAAGAGGAACCATTAATTTTTTATGAGTTAGAGAAAATATTCCCTCCATAATTTTTCATATGCATGTTTCATTTAACTATACATCTTCCAACTAAAATTCTTATTGGATGGATTATTTCTTTTCATTGGATGTATCCAATTGCAAGAAATATTTACACATTAAAGTCTTATATCTGGAATAAGAATCATCCTGATGTTTCTATCATGAAAGGTTACTTGGATCAAGAATGTATGGATTTATATTTGATTTATTTATCTGATGTGACTATGAGATGGAATAGAACAATGAGAAATAAAGAAGACAAGTATAGGAAAATTGAACCCATTTTCTATCACTTACCCAAATATGAATAATTCTTGGATCATATACTTTGATTAAATTAATCCTTGGAGAGATGGATATGAAACATCACATAGTTTTTTTAACTGTGATTTGTTTGATAACTATATCAAGTAAGTAAATTGAACATGTATATGTTATCTCATATCATGTAATTGTACATATATGTTAAACTATTTATATATTTTTTTCTATAGGGAACATAAAAAAATTATAAATAGAAATCATTTATATTTATCTTTGAGAAGGAGAGAGAATTTTCATAACAAAGAGTTTTTTGCTTGGTTGAAATTTAAGGTATAAACATTACTGTAATAAGTTAAAAAATTAATATTTATTTAATTTTAATATAAATTTATATTTAAGGTATTGATTTTTCATGCTAACTCTATCTCTGAGGAAATAAGATCTTTGGATTTTGGTCATAATTCTATGGTTCATGAATGAAAATCAATTGTGATCAATGGGTACAAATTTATTATCATTGAAAAAGCAATGAACATAAGAAAAAAACATGATGGTGTTATAGTAACCTCCACAATATACTATTATTCCAGTGCATCCGATACTAGAACTTGATTTGAAAATATATCTTATTATGGATTCATTGAGAAAATAATAATATTGGATAATTACTCTCATGGTTGAGTCACTATGATGAAATAATAGTGGTTTTATTCAATGAAGAGGCATGGAACATTTATTGATGATTGCAGATTTCGAGTTATTGACATGACTCACACTCTTGATACTAATGAGTCGTATATATTGGAATCAATGGTGAAACAAGTTTTAATGTGAAATATCATATGTGACTTGAATTTTGTGTCATTATTGAAGTATTCTCAAGAATTTTTTTTATGATGGTGATGATTAAATTAACACCATCACTAACACCATTTTCCATGATCAATTTATTATATTTTACGACTCCAATAGTTTAATTTTCAGATTTTATTGTGAACCTCAATTTGTGGTGGGAAATATATAGGATCACCCATTTACGTTCTCAGTTATTTTGGTTTAGCTCGATTCGGGTTGGTCAGTTTAGTACTATTCAAATTGTTTTACTATTTATTAAAAATATTTTGTATCCAACTTGAACTTCATGTTTATTTTCAATATATACTAGTTTCAATTTTATTTGAGTTTCATTTTCTAATATTGAATTAAACTATATTAGAACCTACCAAACTAAAAAAAACTCAAGTAGAACAAAAAACAAGATGAATTGAATTGAATCATATTAAACTAATTGGTATGAAAATAAAAACCAGTGAAAAGAATGAACTAACTAAAAAAGGAAAAATAACCTAACCCAAAATATGAAACAAATGACCTAACCCAAAAAATGGAAAAAACCTAATAAATTGACCAACATGAACCAAATAACCTAACCATAACTGAATTGGATCAGATTAATAATAGAATAAAACTACATCATACCCATGTTAAACATTCTAATTTGAATGTATTTATTTTTCTATGATGCATATTTTATGTTTTGATATTTTTCCCACTGAATATAATATGATTTTTTATATCACTATGTATCCTTTATTTGGTTCTACAATTTATATTCCTTAATTAATTCATGTCCCATATATTTCTTGTTTACATTAGTTATGAATTTATAATTAATTATATGTTTGTTTTCAAATATAGAAAATGAAAAATATTGAAGAGATACTAAGTAAGAGGATGAAAAACAATAATTAATGCATGAGAGAGATGATAATTCCTCCTTTGGTTCCTATTGTGAGTATTTTATTTCAAATATATATATCAATAACATATAATGTCATATAATTAATTTTATTTAACTTTTAATCATGATCCACCATCCAAGATACAATTATTCTCCGATGAGCCTAGTGGTAGCAGTAATCAACCAGATGATATGGGGGGGGGGTACCAGAGCTATGCGCACCACTCGGCATACCCAATCACGCACTTCTCCTTCATCTAATATACCATCTAGAACACCTTTTTATCCCACAGTGTCGCTATAGGAACCTGAGATATTTAGGCCACCTATATTTTTACCACTATTCACATCTAATCCTCTTCATATTTCTTTCCCTTATCTGATGATGGATCCTACTCCCCATCTGTATTATATGTTTCCACAAACGTCTATTCCAACTTATTTTTCTTATACTTCCTTCTCCCCAAGATTCTATGTTCATGATCCTCCGACTTCTACTTTGACACATTCTGAGCCTCACGTGCATACATTATATCTCAATCATACTGTACAGGTTGACGATCCTTCAGATCCTAGGAATCCAACGACACCCATTGATCAGACTGGATCATGTATATTTATATAACCAAGTAAATATTTTTGACCATAATTGATTTTCATTGTAATATGTATTGATATAATTTTTTTTATTTCATAGCTAGATCTACCACTAGGCGTCATGGGAATACATGTATGTATGAGGTGTGGAACCGCCACACACAACTGATGATCGAGTATAATGAGGATAATAAAATGATTGGAAGAATAGGGAATGAATATTGGAGTTTTATGGTGATGATTTCCAAATAATATAACATCATTCCCTTTGGTCCACTCTCCTCGAGACACCTTCAAAATGAAGTAAAGGATAATGCTTGGGAGTAAATATGGGTATGAAAATTCATTTTATTTAATGTTATATTATGATTGTATTTATATGAATTAATATTTTGGTTCCACCTTTATTATGATGTTCCTGATGGAGAGGCCGTGAGGATAGCATGACTCATGAAATTATGTGACCTGTATAGAGAATATAAGCATGAGTTGTATAGTGGATAACATGCTAGAGTTGGTATAGATTTAGAGGCCACACCTATTATTAACGAGTGTCTAGTAGTATATTACCGGGAAATGATTTTTTATTGGAAGAGTACTGAGTTTAAGGTATTAATAAAATTTGATATTTTTTATTGAAAACTACCATGATTTTCATTAATAATTTGTTTTGTATTATTGAAAATTCTTTTTTTGGTGCTTTATAAAGAAATAAAAAATATGGGTGTTATGAAATACCTCCACACTTTGGGGTGGAATATGATTTCAGTCCATGAGAGGAATTGGGTACAACACTCATTTATAATTTTTCTATTTAAATAAATTAAGGAAACACAATTTCTTCAATTATAAATTATATAGATTCATTATAATTTTTTAATAACAACTATATTAAATAATTTGATAGTTTAGGATATGTTAAAGATATAATTATTAGAGGGAAATGTAAAATGGGGTTTAACATAGAATATTTTCTTGTGGAATCCTACATAACCTCTTAATAATTCCAATAGGAGAGATATAGGTTGACCCTAGACAAGGATAATGATTTATATACTAAAAACCCCAAATTTAATTAATGATTAAAATCATTTTCAAGATAAGATTATAGAAAAAAAATCAATTTATCTTCAAGAAATACTTGTATTAACATCCCAAGAGGGAAATTAGGTATATTTTTAACAAGGTTTGTGGTAGGTAGGAATCATGTGTAAATATTATATGTGTTAGTTAGGATACTATGGGAAAAGAAAGTGGGTGCCTATTATGAGGTAATTGGAAAGTGGTTGGTGGGGAATGATTATGATAGATTCCAATGATATCAAACATGTCTAAAATTTTTATAAACTTAAAACCAATTAGAAATATAATTTTTTATAAGAATAGAAAACAAACACGATGAACATAAATACAACACACCTACTACCCATTAATCATTAACTTAGAAGATTGATGATGAACAATTAAAAGTAACCAATATGTTCTTTCTTTGTAAGGTAATCCACCAAATTTGAAATATTGAAATAACATTAGAATGATATTATTTATCTCTAATAGTATTCTAGTACCACATATACAGTATGGGAAGTAATAATATTCACAATGAATAATTTATTATAACACACTATTTTTTATGTATATCTTTAAATTAATCAAGAAAATCCCTACTATAAACCTCATTCACTAATGAATTTTCCTCTAAATTTTTTAACATCTCACAAATATAGTACTTGAAATATTCTTATATTGAATACATCACTCCAAGCAATACATATCACATAAAATGATATAAATATATTCATTCAGAGTATTTGATTATATAGAATGATCAATTACTATTATATATGGAGATAGTGAGTTATTAAATGAGCATATGAATTGGTTTAAATAAGGGTTTAATATGGAAATTTATACAATGTTCAATTCTAGAAATTAAGGAATTGAATCATATAATCTTCTACAAATTCTTTAGGTCCACCATGTCTCATACTAATATAGAAGTTTTATTTATTTTTTAACTATTTGATACTTATAATATTTTGGTAAATGTATCATGATCACTGTAAAAAATATCCTTAAACATTTAATATTAATTAAAGATGTATCCATAGTCATTATAGGTGAGTAAGAAATAATTATAAATGGTTACATTGATACAAGAATCTAAATTAACTAGGATAATTTAGGATCTCAATCTATATAACTCACACAAGATTTAGTCACCTATACCACTCTTAATATCAAATTTTAATTTAATTTCACAAGTGTACACAAGTTATTCAACCCAAACAAGAAAATACATTTGTAAAATACCTTTTACATGTCCACATGCCACATGATGATTTAAAAAAATCATTATAGATTATTAATGACCACTCAACACACAAAAAAATTATTAAAACAAAAATTCTAACACATCAATATGATTTAGCATTATTAATTCAACAATTGTCACATTTTTCACCTTTAAACACTATTCCATCAATTTACTCATTTAAATCACATGGAATAATTAATAAATACTAGAAAATAAAGTTTCCAAATCACAAATTCAATAAAATAAAAAATAATAAAACACTTTATTCCACTTAATGTATCTATTAAATCACACAACTCATTTTATTCCATAGCATACTTAATTACCTTCTATATTCTAATCTAAACATAACAAAATTTCACATTTTTTCTCATGTTAGCACATTGTTTGCTCTGGCTTGTTTTTGGTTGATGCCTCCATCTCCTCTGGTGAAGCACACTCCTGGTTGTTTCTACAATCCTGGTTGTGCATGCTTATCCGAGCTGTTTCTGCATTTGAGATGTTGTAGTTTTCTTTTTTTGGGTTGTCCTCTCATCTGCTCTTTCTAATTAAGGCTGATTTGGATCTGCCTCATTAATTCAGTTTTGAGTTTGTTCTATTTCTATGGTCATCTGCTTCAGTTTCTGGATTTAAAGGTTTTATTTGGCTAGAATGTTCAACAACCAGGAGTTTAGGGCTTCGCTACTTGGTTGAGATGCTTAGATTCTAATTCCCTATATTATTGAGGTGGAATGGAGAAGGATGAATGGTGAACAAGCTTGAAGATCTGCAGTTCCTCTTTTTTGAATCGGTACCTGTTTTAAATTTTTTTCCTATCCCCATGTATCTGGTTCCTTTCTTTGTTGGTGTAGCTTCATTACACCTCGAGACTACTTTGTAACTCTTTAATTTTTGAATAAATTCTTCAGGGATATGGGTTGGGATAAAAATTAGTTTTTTTCAATAAAGACATTCTATTTACATTATTCTATAATTACATTGCCCTTATATTAATGGAAATAATATTTACAAACAAGAATCAGTATATTACACTTTAAGTTAATTTATCAAATAATTATTTAATCATATTCTCAATTATCCCAATTTATTATATTTTTTTTTAACCAACACATATCATACTAGTAAAAAGTAATCAATCATTATAGAAAATCATACTGCATCATCGAGTATATCCATTTGAATTAATTAATCAAATTAATTATTAATAACCTCTTTTGAATTTGGTTTTCTATATTCAATTCCATTACAGAGGGAGGTTTTGAATATTGAAGGAAGTGAGCCTCAAGAATTTTTTTTCTCAAGTAGAAAGAAGAAAGTTGGAAGTGCGGTAAACGAACAAACACATCAACAGATTATAAGTTTTAATTTGTTGATTTAAAATTTTAATATCTATTTTGTAACTAAATAGTATATTTATATTTGTAACAGTGTTCTTTAGAGGCCCTTAATGAGCAGGAGGCTAACAAATGTGGTCCAAATTATCATTTACAACAGGTATAAGGAGATGGGAACCATGGAAAAGTATGTTTTTTACCAGGGAAGAGTATTTACACTACTGGATATTGGCATACTCTTGGTGCTAGTCCTAGTAGCACTGAGTTGGAAACTGTTTGTGCACAGGAAATATAGGCTCATGATGAGGAATAAGAGGCCAAAAAAAATGGTCACACAAGAGCGGGGATAGAATCAAAAGGCTAATGACGAATTTATGAAAATTATATAAATTTTATGTCCATAAATTACACCAGATACCATCATATATTGTGATACATATATTTTAACAATGTATACATTATATGGTGCACTAGGTGATGGTTCTAGTGGTGGTCAGGATGATGACGTTCATGGAGATGGTGATGGAGATGGAAATGTTGAGGATGAAAGTGAGAATGATGGTGAGGAAGATGGTGAGGATGACGGTAAGGATGAAAGTGAAAATAGTGATGGTGATGGTGATGAGAGTGAGATTGATCCTTTATATTTTTGACTAATATTTATGACATTTTATGTTTGATGATTAGTTTTGAATGAATATATGTGATGTTTTAAATATGTGTTATCACTGGTTAAATGCATTAATTAGTTTCTTTTTTTTATCATTGTTTGTATATTGGTTGGTGATGTTTGTTGAAACTGTTTGGTGATTTGTATAGGTAATTAGAGAAGTTGGGGGTTCCACTGCCTGTTTGGTGATTTTTAATGGCTGTTTGGGAAAGGTGGGGGTGTTTTTGCCTAGGAAGATATGGAAGGTCTATACAAATAGTTTGAAAACCATTGGTATATCTTTTAGACTGGGAACACTATGTCAAAAATTTATAAACCACTGGTATAAGGCTTTAGCAACAATTTTTTAAACCATTGGTAATTACTTATACCAACGGTTTTAATAGAACTGTTGGTAACATAAAATTTTAGGACTATACCAATGGTTTACTATATATCATTGTTATAATCCTATACCCACGAAACCTAATCCAATAGTTTGTAGAACCATCGGTATAAGATTTAACAATGGTTATCTATCCTATAACAATAGTTTTGAACCATTGGTATAGCCCAGTTTTCCAGCAGTGGAGCTTCACAAAGGGCTATGCAAACCTAATATACGATGTGCAAAGGCCTCAAGATTTGAACGACTGAGGAATTTCAAGAACTGGAGTTACAATACATGGATGTTACCACCTCAATATTTGCATGGCTGGGGAATTTTGTGAGCTATGACCATTTATGAAGGTTTAGAACTTCATGAATCCAAACACTTAAGTGGATTTTCAATCCATTTTAACCTGAATTTGTTTCAAACCAGCCACGCCTTCTTCGACCTCTTGAGTGACATGCAAATTTCGGTGTAAAAAAGGATTTGGAGTTTTTGGGTGGAGTCCAAAGGCATTAAAGGGGGTAACACCTTAGTCCTGGGGTAAAATCCATAAGTGTTATCCTCCTTAACACCTTTGAACTGAACTATTTTTTTAGTTTTAATTGTTTTAGTTTAGTTTAGTTTTGTTTATATATATAACAATTTTTTAGAAAAATTTAACTCTTATTTAATATCCAACATTAATGTAATTAAAATAGTCTAGAATTAGGGCAGAAAGTCTCACTCAAGGCTCCCTTTTATAGGGGTTTTCTTGGAAATCCTTATGGATTTTTAATGTGGGATCTAGGTTCCCCCTTCCCTACGCAGAATTAATAATATATTATCATTAATAATTAGTAATTAATTAATAATAAATATTAATTACTAATTAATAATAATAAATAACTAATTAATTAATAATTAATTATTAAAAATTAATAGGTTTTAATTAATTAGTAATTAAATAATATTTCATTACTAATAAATAATATTAATAATAACTAAATAATAATTAATAATTTATAAATATATAATTATTATTATAAATAATTAGTAACTAAATAATAATCATACATATTTGTTAGTAATTAATAATTTTTAGAAAATAATATTATTAAATTGAAAATAAAATTATTTAATTGAAATTTATTAGTTATTCAAATTTAGTAGTAATTAATATTGATTAGCAACAATTAGTTAATTAATTATTAATTAATTAATTATTAATTATTAATTTATTAATTTAATAATTATTAGTATTATTTAGTAACCAAATAATATTTTTTAATATTTATAAGTAATTAATTAATAATAATTACTAATAATTATTAATTAATAATTAATTAATAATTAATTATTTAATTAGTAATTAATATTATTACCAAAAAGGTCGAGAAGCAAGGCGAACCTTCTCCTACAAAAATTTATTAAAAAATAAAGGACAAAACATGAAATGGAGAAAGGACATGAACAACAATAGAGAATTCCTTATCCAGAAAACAAAACTACAAATGGGTAGAATAAAAATCATCCCCATAATCTTGATCATAGCTATCATCAACATATTCACACTCTAACTGTGAATTCTTCTAATTGAAAAGAACACAATACTTTCCCTGAGTTTAACCTTTTCTAGAGTGATATCCTTAGAAGAAGACCTGATAGAACAACCATGTTCATCCCATTCATCCCTGCCACGTCCTCGTCCACAATTTTTTGGATACCAACCTCATTTCCAAGTCTTCATTTTCTTTCAATACCCTTCTAATTCAGAAAGAGTGAGAGACTATTACATAGATTCGTGAATGACTCTTGAAGCATCATCTACCACATCTTGCACCCCAATATCAAGATCAATCAACTCCATTCTATCCATGACAGGTGAATCATTCACTTTTCTTCTACCAATATTAATGGATTTTTGAGCTGCTTTAACCAAACTACCCACCCCTATATTTTTATCATTCCCAGCAATAATATCTAACCATAATATATTTTTACCAGTGCCATCTTCAAACTACACAATCGACTATCCGGAAGTCCTACAAGCTGGTTATCCAACCCCTGCACAACCATTACCAGGAGTACTCTCCATCATATGATTCTCATATGGATCAGAAGCCCTTATATTTGTGCAATCCTTTGTAGGAACATCATCCACCAAATGTGTATTAGCCTGCACAATCAGACCATGAGAGGCATTAATATTTTTCCCATGTCCAGCATTAGCACATGAAGTTGTTGTAACCCAAGTTTGATCAAGCCCTCTAGAATGTTGGGGGGCTTCATTTGTATTCTTCTTCAGATATATCTTAGAATCATGCCCATGTAGGGAGCAATAGTCGTATACTATGGATTTCCTATAATTCAATATTTTGTATCCAATTACCTTGCATTATAAATAAAATTTTGGCATTCTTTCATATACAATTCTCAAATCAATTTCACCCTCATCAGTGTATAATAGAATACAATCCACTTAAGTGGAATTTGAATTAACTTTGAAAAAAAAGTGGGAAAAGTTCCCAAATCTTACAGTCTCTGTTTCCTTATCAATCTTGATTGAAGAACCAATTGACATTGTAATATCATACAATATTTTAGGATTCCAAAGAATCCAATTAAGGCCATAGACCCTTACCCAGATTTGAATAGTAGACTTACCAACTTCGAGCAGATTAAAGTTCTTATCCCATTTACAAATATGGATAAAACCTAGTTTGAGAAAAATTGATCCAAATCCCCATGCTTGTATCTTCAACTCATTGGAGGGGAATAGCATATGAAAAAACCGCGACCCAAACTTAAATATTGTAATTAATATTATTAATAGTTAATTAAATATTGTTTAATTTGGTAATTAAATAATAACTAATAATTATATTAGCATTTAAAATAATTAGTATCTAAAATAAAATTTAAAGTATTTATTTTAAGTTAATATTAATTATTAATTAATATTAATTATAAATTAATATTAATTATAAATTAATATTATTAAACTGTGAATAATATTATTTAATTAATATTTATGAATAATTAATATTAACTAGAAACAATTAGTTAATTAATTAGTAATAATTTAATTATAATTAATTAATAATTAGTAATTTAATAGTTTAATCATTTAATTAATATTTAGTAACAAAATAAAAATTTAAAATATTTTTTAGTAATTTTTTAATAATAATAATTTTTATCAATCAATCAATTATTTAATAATTAATTACTTAATTAGTAATTAATATTATTAATAAGTAATTAAATATCATTTAATTACTAATTAATTAATAACTAATAATTATATTATTATTATTATTAATTATTTACTAAATAATAATTTTAAATATTTACTAGTAATAAATATTAATTATTAATAAATATTAATTATAAATTTATATTATTAAATAGTAAATAATTATATTTAATTAATATTTATTTTTAATTAATATTAATTAAAAACAGTTAGTTATTAAATTTATAATAATTTAATAATTAAATCCTTATTATTAATATTTAGTAAATAAATAAAATTTTAAAACAGTTATTAGTAATTATGTAATAATAATTAATAATAGTTGTTAATTAATTAATAATTAATTAGTTAATAACTAATTAATATTATTAATAAGTAATTAAATATTGTTTAATTACTAATTATTTAATGGCTATTAACTATTAAAATTCAATTAGTTATTAATTTGTTATATATTAAAATGTTTATTAATATTATTATTAATAATTAGTTAATTATTAATATTTAATAGTAAATGTTAACAGTTAATTATTTTTTATGTATTATTATTTAGAATTTATTATTATTTATGAGTAATTAGTATTTACTATTAATTAATTACTAATTATTAATGATATTATATTATCGATTATATACATAGATGGGGGAACCTGAATCCCACATTAGAAATCAATAAGGATTTCTAGGCCAAGCTCCCTTATAAAAGGGAACCGTGGTTGAGACTTTATGTCATAATTCTAGACTTTTTTATTTCCAGTAATACTATATATTAAATAATAGTTAAATTCTACAAATTTTTTTAGTTATATGTATATAAACAAAATAAAATAATAAATATATATATATTTTTAAAAAAGTTCAATCCAAAGGTGATAAGGGAGATAACACATTTTACTTTTACCCCTAGACAAAGATGTTACCCCCTTTAACACCTTTGGATTCTATCCAAAAACCCCAAAGGCCTTAAAGGGGGTAACTCCATTCTGTATTAGTTTTAAAAAAATTATCCTAGAATTATTTTAATATTTTTTTTTCAAAAAACACATATAAAAAAACTCTTATCATCAAATTGATAAATAAAGAAATCCATGTCTTACACATCCTTCCTCGTATATGAATTCGGGTTAAATTTCAGGTGATCGAAATTACCACTGACCACTATTATTTATCTTCCCCACTTGTTCTTTACCTTTTATTTTTATTGTAGTTTGAGGATAGGAGTTTATGTGGGGGTGTGGCCTCACATGGATGATAGAAGGTGATGATAAATTTTGAGTGGAAGAGGTGGCGTGATGGTGGGAGCTCAACAGTAAGTCGGTGATGGCTCGAATGATGATAAATTGGGGCTTGTGAATGAGTTTATCGATAAACGATGATGGTAGATTCATTCATTAGAAAATATGATCTAGTAAGGCATGGCAGTGATCCCTAGTGGCCTGGGTTGAGTGACAGCGGAGGTGTAACCAATGGCGGAGGACACAATGGGCATGGTGTGAAACTCAGGCTGTTTCACATCTTGGATGTGGAATTTATGACTAAACACATGCAGTGGTTCAGGTCACACACCATCTGTATCTTGTAACCCTATGATGTTAAGGTTTATGCATTCTATAAACATCGCATGGGGTGTAACCATAGGCCACCCACTATGCATTATAGGAGAGTTTTTTAATATACATTTTTAATATTATTTAAATAATACTAGGTTATTTTTTTAATCTAACATGGAAAGGTGGCATCTGCCTTACTACCCTTGGGTTTTAGTCCAAAGGTGATAAGACCTATGGCACCTTTTCCAAAAATAAAATAAAATAAAAAATATATATATATTTTTATATATATATATATATATATATATATTAATTTCTTTTGTTTATAATTATTTCCATTAATATTTGAAAGTGAAAATGTTATGGTTTTAAGTAATAAAATTTGTGACATGTAAATTAGCGTTTTCTTTTTATATTTATGATTTTTTTACTTTCAATTATTTTTTATATATTGAGTCATTTTGTCAAATATCATTTAGATTGTATTTAAATTTTATAATATATATGCTTTCAAAGTCACCTAAATGAAACATGATAATGTTTCAAGTTAGTGGGATTGAAATTCTATAAATAATAATGTATAAATACAATCTAAATAAAATATTGCACAATTTCCGAACATATAAAAAATAATTGAAAATAACAAGAATTTCATAAGAACAATTGATGAAAAGTAATTTTAGTGTCACCATATATTATTTTTTTAAACCATTACATTTGTATTTATAATTTTTTTTTCATTCCTTTCATTTTAAATTATTTATTTTATCTTTAATCTATGTTCTAAATTTCATTTCAATTTTAATTATACAATTTTTTGTGCATTTATTTTTTACCATGTAAATATAATTTTTTTAATTAATAATATTTGTGTGATGTAAATTATCTTTTTTTATTATATTTATGAAATTATTTTTATTTTCAATTTTTTTTAGATGTTTATCCTATATTTTAAGTTTTATTTATATTGTTTTTATAGTTTATATTTTATAAGTTTTTAAAGTTACCTACTTTAAATTTAATAAGTTTTCCCATGTTTCAAGTTTTTGACATTGAAATTTTATAAATGAAAAACTAAAAGTAAATTAAAAAAAATTGAAATAGTGGCTAAACATGTAAAAATAGTTGATAGTAAAAAGATTTTCATGATTTTAATAGACATACAATTATATATATGATAGAATACATTTTTGTTTCAAATTATTTAAGTTAATAACACACATATAAACAAATGAGTACAATCACTTTCTATGACAAGATCAAGTCCTAGAATCTAGTGTGTGTATAAGACGTCTGTATCAAGATTATTGACCTATGTGTTGGGGTGGAGTATAATGATCTATAGAGGGATCATCCTCGGGTGATATAACCTCATATGTATGATGCTCTGTCTATGACTCATCAGGATGAGGTGGCATCTGGATTTCATCATGTGCACCTGATCCTTTCCCCACTATGTAAGTGGAAGGATCTTTCATCATCTACTGGGGGAACCATGAGGTCTATGGAGGCTTAGTCACGAAAGGTGGAGGCATGAGAAATGGCCCCTGATACGAGTTCAAATAATATATATATAGGGAAAACTGTGGATATCCTAACAATATAAATCGATCCCATGCCTCTTGGTGCACATCCGAAATTGGATAAGGCTAGACTACTAGAGGTTCACCCTCTGCCTCTAGTATAGGTGAGGCCTCACATACACATGATGCGGTCTACATCTTCACTGTCATGAATACTCAACATTGACAACTACTGGAGGAGGTTCCTTGGAAGGAACCACCTCTCCCTGGGAAAGAAAAACATATCCCTAAGGTGGATGATCAAATATACTATCATGTAGAACATGATATGATAACATCATCCCTTTCACTTCAACATGGTGCATTGTCTGCCTAAAAACCTCCTCCTCCTCTTGATTAGACATGATAATAATATGTTGTAGTCTAGTATGCTGTAAATAAATTCAAAATGAATTAAAAAAATTATAATAAAAAAACTAATGTAAATTTATTAACTTACTAGATCTTGAAGACCTCTTCCGTGTGGAGTAAGATACATTATAAACTTCAATATATAGTATGGATCATACTCAAGATTCTATACTAGAAGGAATTGTATAGTACACATACCTTCTATATGAAATGACACTCGTCTGTCCTAGAGGTCCTAATACTCTTTATGTCATCGATGCCCATCAACATCCTGCCTCCCTATCAGCTTTGCAGAATGAATCGCTGTTGACCGTGTTGGTGGAAAGGGAATACACTGAACAAATCCAAACTGAAACTTGACACTATTAGGTTGGTGCCACTCAATTATATGAAAGTGAATGAGTGGAACTACAACCATGGTATTATGAATCCTATCAGTGTAGTATGTGGCCAGATGGTCTAATAGATCCCAATATGGAAGCCATGAAATCTGAAATGACATGTGACATTTGTTAAAAAACATTGTTACTAGAAACCAAAAAATATAATAATATGAAATTTATTAATCAAGTAAATACCATATATACTTACATCGGTGGGTACTAGACTGTAAAACATGAGATTATATACACCCAAGTTGTGCCTTAGCATCCTGAAAAAGTGGTGTACATGACTCCACCTATAACTTACAACATAGAAGGTGATAAATAATAAGAAATTAAATTTAATAACACATAGTAGCATCAAAAAACAATAAAGATGAGTGATTATACCAACATTCACATGGAGAATAATGCACCACATCTATATGATGCTCATAACCATAAAAAATAGAGGATAGGGGAGGGATACGCTCCCATGACAACATCTGAATAAGGATGACACATCCCGTGAGATTAGTTCCATCTTATCGGCATGCCATGTATAATTCTCTATAAGTGATTGTCAAGAAAGTAGATCCAAATATTTATCTTAATTCATAATAAAAATACTCTAGTATCCCTAGAAATATCATGTGAACACACATATTAGAGTCATTAGTGCACGTTTTCCCTCAATTGGGACATAAGATATATGCATGAGCATGATGCATGATAGTCTGCTTGTCAGCGTCCGTGGGTAACTGTGAAAAGTGCATCTCAAGACACATCATAGATATCAACCTACCATTTGTAACATCATCATAGTAAAAAATTTCCACATATTTCAATCACTATACAAGATCAGGATAGTCTCCATGGGTGGGTCCTATAATAATATCCCCCTGGATAAGAAGTCCAAGAAGAACTGCCACATCCTCAAGGGTGATGGTCATCTCTCCCTCTAAAAAGTGGAATGTGTGTGTCTCAAGTCTCCATCTCTTAGTGAGAACAATATGGAGGTTATGATGAACGAATTTAAAATCAGATACAGTAATTCCATAGCATCCAGTACAGTATAGGTATGTTTTAATGGTAGTTGGAGGTGTAATGTAATGATAATGGTGTTCTTTACACAACCTGATTTTCCGAACCTCAATAATCACTAGAATGTCGCGTGAAACATGCCTACACTTCTTAGTGAGTATCATAGTATCGTCCATATTTATCTATAAAAATTAAACAAAAATTTAATGTATTCTTTAAATATAACTTTATGGTTAGAAGAATGCTATGACTGATAGAATGTAAGACACAACATGTTTTTCCCATTGTTTTATGAAGTTTTTCTTACTAAAAGAAAAGAGAATGTCTTCATTTTTCTCAAATATTATTTCTAAATTTGTTTTAGATATAGTTTTACCTTAGAAATGGCGTTTTGTTAAATTGGGCATGTTTGATTTATGAAATATATTGTGCCTTATGGACTCATTTGTTTACTTGAACTATGTTTGGGAATTTTTTTGGAAAACTATGTTTGTTTTCTAAAAGAAAACCAAATGGATTTTAAAGGTTTACTTAAAGTTGGATTATTTTCAAGTTGTTTAGTTTTGAAATTGTTTTTAAACTAATTTATTAGTTTTCATGGATAAAATCCTTAAATATATTCATGGTGGTGTCCTAATAAGATTCATGCCTCACACCCTTTTTGGGACCTTCTTTGGAATTTGTAAATTTAATTTTCCTGATATAAATTTTCAAAGGTGACTGGTTTTTCCTCTCTTCTTATTGGAATATAGTAATTTTTTAAAGGGGTTTTAATTTAGAAACAATTTTTTGCACACATAGGTTATATCGGTTGGACCCATTTTATGGATTGAGGCTTTCTTTAATGTATAGAACATTTACCAACAAGTTAGATACCACATGGAGTGATTTGTAATTTATGTATGATTTATCACATGATAGTATATTTTATGATTATTTTCTCACTTGATTGATTTAAAGTGTAGCCATGGATAGTTTGATTATTATTTATTATCATATCACATGTACTTTTCATATTTCTTATAATGTGAGTATGAAAGGTTTATTATTATTCCATAGTAAAAGTAATCATAAATGTTAGATAACTTAAAAAAAAGAATTTTATATTAACACCATGTAATTGATAACATGAAAATTTAAAATTAGAGATAATGAATAATTTTGGCTGAGAGTGTGAACTCGATCCAAAAATGTTAGGGAATCATTTCTTATTATGACCTTCCTAATGACATATACTACATCTAAAACCTTTCCCTTGTTCTTGAGGCCAGTACATCTTATTCTGCATCATACTGGACTTCAGTCTCCCTCACTATCATAACCTATTGATGTCAATTATCAACATTGGTTGGTATTTATGCATTGGGAAATGTCAAAACTCCCTAATAGGAATCTATGGTGTAGTATAGCAGTTAGAAATGGCATCAAGCTGGTAAACTGAATTAACATATGATTCCCATGATATGTTCACAGAGGCACATGATGTGTGCACATGGAAAATGTAATTCCTGGAAGTTTACACATTGAAATTGCCTCGATTTTAGTAATACTACCAAGAATAGATCATTGCTATTTTTTATTGGGTTCAGACACTCTTGAACTTCAAATCAAGAGTCTTCTTAGTGGAAAATTTACACTCAATAAGTAGAATCTCTTTTAATGTTCTTTTCAATATCTTATTGAAAGTATCTTCCATACCTTATCCCCCATTGAATCCCATCCATGTTCTATTTTTCTCTATCAACCAAGTAATTGAAATAATGATAAAATATCTCTTGAAATAGTCTAGTTACTGGTAACTTGTGAAGCCCATTGAAGATTCCATTGATGGACTCCAAAATTTTTGTGATCATGTGTTTGTACCTCTTCCCCCCATCATATTCCAATGTCCATTTTTCTTTTGGAATCTGCATCATTTAATCATACACTCCCTGATTATACCTACCAAATTATTCAAAACGTTGTTCAAAACATCATTGATCCAGCTCATATGATACACAAAATTGATCATATTTTACATAAATTAATTTTATCATTTTGTTAAAATAGTAAAAAAATAAGAAAGAGTTGTATTCCAAGACTCGTGATTTCCTTCTTCAAAGGTTCATCATGGAATGTTTTTCACACATTTATATCAATGTGTCAGATGTAGTACTGATGATTTGAATTCAGGGGTCTCTATGTATCAGGATCTATATAGATTTCTTGATTTCCTAATGATGATCATATATCAAGTAGACACCTCGAATGCAGGTGAAATGGTTTCTAATACATGCCAAAAACAAACTCCATGATTCATAATTTTCCTTATCCAAAATGGAAAATACAAGTAGCAGAGGCGAACAGTTTCCATCTTGGGTTGCTATAATTAGAAATAATTCCATTTATTCTCCATATAGATTTTTTTCAATCTGTAGGAACTATTTGTAGAAACAAAATGTAGAAATACAGGGAAGGAATGCCCAGAAAAACTGATGAAATTTGACATGAGGTGGATAAAGTTGGTTATCTTAAGACATATGTCTGTTCATATCAAGATGGAATAAAACTTGGTCATTATGTCTCAATATGACCAGCAATCATGGAAACACCCGATATGAGTCATCCCAATCATTATAGACCATGATAATTTCCTTCTATTTCACAATTCATGCCTTATTATCGGAAATATTATAACCAAAAATTTTCCATATCCTTTCTTACACAAGTTCCACAGGAACATCTTGGATGGTTCTAATCATATCAACGAAAATAGATGAAACAAATTTAGCATCCAATAAAGTATGATCTTATGTTAGGTTTGGATGAATGCAAGTATGAGCTGCCTCAATCTTAGAAATTATTCAACCTCTAAATGAAATGTTAAGAATCACCCTCAAGTAGAATCTACAATCATCCCCATATTTATCACACTGTATGATTTATTTTGTATGGTTTGATTCCTAAACTAAATATCTACAGTGTCTCTCAATATGAAACTGTTTTAGTATGTTTTTCATTGTATATTTACTTGGAAAATACATTACAACGTATAATGTTTTATCCAGATCACTAAACCTATCCTCTATAAGTCCATGAAACTCAGTTTTAGGTGTAATAACATTCTAGTGGAATTCAGGAAAACATTTCATTTATTTCAAACAAGATGTGAACATAGGTGGATGATTTATTGTGGGTCAAGGATGCTGTAAAACTACTACATTTATAGACACTTCCTCCCCAACTTCTTTCAGTTTCCTCCTCACTAGAACTATTATCTCCATATATTCCATAATTATGAAATTCATCATCAGAAAACAGATTTAGATGTACATTCTAGAGATCATCTTGGTTGTCTTCTTCTACATCATAGAGAATAGCCACACTTTATTGAGATAGACCTTCTTCTACCACTCTTGTATGTATACATATTCATACAATTGGATAATGTTATTGTATACTAGAAACCATAACAT
Source organism: Viscum album (assembly GCA_963277665.1). Taxonomy (NCBI): domain Eukaryota; kingdom Viridiplantae; phylum Streptophyta; class Magnoliopsida; order Santalales; family Viscaceae; genus Viscum; species Viscum album. Next base: position 1,144,586 of record OY728146.1, on the reverse strand, counting down.
ATAACTCCATCATGTAACCATATGACCATTGGAAAAATAAAGTTATTTCTTGGACCCACTACTAATCAACAACCAATGGACATGTTAGATGCCATGGTGTAGCTGATAATTGAAAATGTCTATAGCTGATAGATTGGATCTCTTGATCAGGTCCCATATTTAAATAACCACGAATTCTTTCTTGAAGTTATCTTAGGGTTACATAATCATATATCCTAACCATTATTTTTGGTTGTGCACTATAAAAAGCTCCTTTCTTAGTTTTAATTACCTCCCCATAATAGTAGGCATAGAGAAACATGATTCTCTATGAAAAAAATGGGTTTTGATCAAGATTATGATAGTGTAAATAATATTCAAAATAAAGAATAATCATGTAGTGTTGACCATATAGTATTTATTATACTGAAATTTTAGAATATATCCTAATATCCTAAAAGATGACACTAACATTTCACAGTACAATTTTTTATCTTCCTCACCCGCAACCATAACCAATCCTCACCCACAGGCATAACAAATCCTCACCCGCAGGCATGACACAACATCGCCCGTAGGCATAACACCACCTCACCCACAAGCATAGCACAACATCACTCATAGGCATATCACATAACAATAGCACATGTCGATTAAACTATTACATGGAAAATTTTGATCAACTAACGTGGGTAATTCATAATACAATCCTAACATGTAATATAACAATCATAAGGCTTAAAAATTGTTTATCTCACATGGGTAAACATTTAATTGACCAAATTTAATTTTATAAAACCCTTAAAAGGGAAAAAAAGGCATGACCATAGGCATCCTAGGCCAAAATGGCTAAACATTGGTTATCCGAGGGAAACACACCCACATGGTGTTCCTTAATCAAATAAAACAAGCTCAACATGCTTCAATTAATATAATTAATCACCTAAACATATTTAGGAATCATCATGGGTCAAAATATCCACAAAGAAACACCATAAAAATGGTCTTGCAGCACTCTGGAACATATAAACCACTTAACAATTATCAAAAGGCATAAGAACACATACCTTGTGGTCGTATGGCTCTCGTCATCCAACGTCAGCTTCTAATTCAACCTAGAATAGAGTAGATCTAAAAAATGAGTATAAAAATAAAGATTTTATAACTATTTAAAGAGGATAAATCCCAAGGAATGGTTCAATAAGAATTTATATCATATCAAGGAGATTCTAATGCACTTGACGGTGTCCGGATCAGAGTTTAGATGGAGAAATGGGACCTGAAATGGTCCTCTGGCACAGTTGCTGGAAAAATCATGTGGGTGAGGTTCTGTCTATTTTTATAGAAAACAAGGCTACTTCCTCATTTATAAAAAAACCCGTTGGGAAAGTACATGGCGTGTAGGTTCACGATGTGTACCCCAAGTACACGGGGTGTACCTGGCATGCATCCATTTTTCTGCATTTCTCCCCTTTATTCCCAATAACAACCTAACCGGCCCATGGACCAGTTTATTGTTTAAGCCAAAAAGGAAGGTAAAAAACATTTAATCCAAAAGATTAAATCCATACCTTAAGAAATATCCAGTATCTTACAAACTTCTCCCTTAAAGAATTTTGTCCCTGTATTTCCTTTCCAAGGGTGGTGAAGAAACATCAAAGAATAACTTTGGCCACTAAGCACGTACATCAGCCTCCTACTCCTAGGTCTCATCCCTCACTCAACCATGCTTACATAACACCCATACTATAGGAACTGATCATCCTTAGATAACGTTGGTGCTCCTATAAATGATATGAATCAGATGCTTCTCAAAGGATACATCAAACTGAAGCTCAACCTGCTCGGGCTAAAAAATGTGAGATGGGTCTGAATGATAGCGTCATAATTGAGATACGTGGAAGACATCATGTATGGATCAATACCTATGAGGTAACTAAAACCAATAGGCAACCGACCCAACTCTCCCCAGAACTCAAACGTCCTGACATATCGTGGTGAAATTTTACCTTGTCTCCTAATCCGCATGTGTCCCAACCTCAGTGAAACATAAAAGAAAACCCAATCCCTGACCTTGAACTCTAGAGGTCATCTATGGTGATCAGCATAATATTTCTGATGAGACTACACAGTATCCATCTACATTTGAATCAACTAGACCTACTCATAAGTCTCCTTCACAAGACGTGGTCCTAGTATAGTTGCCTCACCTGCATCCATCCAGTATAAGAGTGATCAACATGGCCTAATGTACAAATCCTTATAAGGTGTCATCTCTATAGTTGCATGGAAACTATTATTATAGGAAAATTAAACTAGGGGGATATGATTCTACCAAGATCCCCCAAAGTCTAGGACACATGCTCGCATCATTTCCTCCAGCACCTGTATCATATGCTATGACTAGCTATCAATCTGAGGATGGTATGTCGTGCTCAAAATCACCTATGTACCCAACACCCTCTGAAAAATCTACAAGAAATGAGACGTAAAGAGGGTTTCCCTATCTGAAATGATAGAATAAGGGACCCCATAAAGTCATACCACTGCACAAATATACAACTTCCCAAGAACATCAACACCAAATGTATCCTTGATTGTAAAGAAGTGAGTGACCTTTGTAAGTCTATCAACCACCACCCACACAACATCGTTACCTCTGAGTGACTTTGGTAACTGAGTCACGAAATCCATCACAACATCATCCCATTTCCACTCTAAAATAGGTAACTGTTGTAAAAGCCTGGCTGGCCGCTGGTGTTACGCCTTCACCTATAGATAGGAGGAACACCTCATAACAAAACCAACCACCTCTATCTTCATACGCGACCACCAGTACTGACAATGCAAGTCATGGTATATCTTGGTAACTCTGGGATGCACTGTCCAAGATGAATTATGAAACTCCAACATCAAATCCTCACGTATGACCACTAGAACCCAGACATGTCTATAGATATACAAGATCTCATCATCACCTACCATCCAACCAGAAGGTGGATCCTCACCTGTTACACTGTCCCACAGGACTGGTCCCTTAGAATTGGTTAGATTCCTCATACTCACTCTATCCATGATGGTAGAAGTCATAGCTAATGAAGAAAGGAAAGGTTGTCTATGACTATCACAAACCTCCAAATTCATCTTATAGAATAAGTACATAAGCTTCCACTCACTACTGGACTCCAACACTCCCTGTATCTAAGTCCTCCGGCTCAATGCATCATCCACTACATTGCCTTTCCTAGGTGTGTAGGCATGATCAAAATTGAAATATTGAAGGTATTCTACCCACATTCGTTATCTCAAATTTATTTCACACTGGGTAAAGATGTATTTGAGGATTTTATGGCCATTTTACACCACAAAATGATCTCCAAGTAAATAGTGTCTCCAATATCACAACACATGTACAACAGTAGCTAACTCCAAATCATGCGTAGGGTAATTCCTCTCGTGAGGCCTCAAATGTCGAGACCTATATGCCATGACTCAATCTCCCTGCATCAGCACTTCCCCTAGCCCAATACTTGAAGCATCACAATAGACTATATAACTCTTTCCCTACTCTGGCAGTATCAAGACTGGTGCTGATTTCAGTCTCCCCTTTAGCTCCTAAAATGTTGTCTTGCAAGCATTTGACCACACAAAATTGACACCCTTCTTAGTCAATCCTATCAATGGAACTGCTAAGCATGAGAAGTACTATATAATACACGTGTACTACCCAAATATCCCCAAGAAACTTTGTATGTCAAACACGTTCTTGGTCTGTTCCCAGGAAACTACTGCCCTCACCTTCTTTGGGTCCACTGACACTCCTGTCTCCAAGATAATGTGACCTAGGAAGTGAATCTTATCCATCCAAAAGTGGAACTTTGTGATATTAGCATATAAATGATGCTCTCCCAGTTTATTTAAAATGATCTCAAGATAGTTGTCATATTCATGTCGATTTTGAGAACACACCAAGATATAGTCCACGAAAAACACCACAAAAGAATTCAAGTAAGGATGGAACACTCGGTTAATAAGCTCCATGAAAACTAATGGAAAATTCATGAGACCGAAAAAAATAACCAGATACTCATATAGACCATACCTACAATGAAATGTTGTACGAGGTATGTATGCAGGTCGAACACGTACACGGTGATATCCTAACCTCAAGTCAATTTTCAAGAACACCCGGGATCCTCAAAGCTAATCAAATAGGTCATCAATTCTTGGTAAGGGATATCTATATTTAACCATTAGCTGGTTCAATTTCTGATATTCCACACATATCCTAAGGGTACCATCCTCCTTTTTCACAAAAAAGGACCAGTGAACCCCATGGAGAAGTACTGGGTCAGATAAACCCCTTTTCCTATAAATACTCTAGCTACCTATTGAGAGCCTGTAGATTTGTCGTATCCATCCTGTAAGGAGTAATGGATACCGATGTAGCTATTGGAACTAGTTCAATCGTGAACTCCACCTCTCTCACTGGAGGTAACCCTAAAAATTCATACTAGAAAACATACCTAAAATGATCAACCACTGGAGGGAAATCTGTATGACATGTCCCCTGCTCATCCAGAAATAGACTCACAATCTGGGCTGTTTCTCCACCCAACCCACAATGTTGGGGTCCATCTCTACCCTCCTGAACATCCCATCCACCTTTGTGTAGAACTGATCCACCCTCCGGTGACGTGAAACTCACCCTAAAACGATAGCAATCGACAAAGGCTTGAAAAAGAATCAACCAGTACATTCTGATAATGACATCAAATCATGTCATCTCTACAACATATAGATCCCATAAGAAGTGACACCCACCAAACTCAAGGGGGAACTCCTTACACTAACACATATCTGCCGTTCTTACCCCTAACGGAGTGTCTAGCATCATAACATCATCAGAATAGAAAACACAGAGCCCAAGGCTCTCTAAAATGGGAACATTTATAAAACTATGTGAGGCCCCTATATCAAAGAGTGTATAAGATAAAATAGAGGTGACTAGAATAATACCTATGATAGTAGAGGGTCAGGGATCCTACTCCTATTGGTTCTGCTGCACTGCATAGGTCTGATTGATACCATGGCCCTATGAAACTACCTGGATACCCTAAGCTAATCCACCCTCATGTCATTGAAACCCTAGGGTCTGGATACCATGGACACGACCACCACCCCAGCCTGAATTCCCTGATGCACCCCAATTACCAGTTTTTTGAGAAACCACTAACCTTGCTCCTGAATGTGGAGTCAGTGCAGAACCTCTCTCACTAGATGCTGGTGGAAAGGCCCTATAGAAGCATTATAGATAAACCATCTTACTGCAAGCTTGGCACTCGACTGGGTCTATCATACATTACAATATCATGTTCCTAGATTATCCTCATTGGTATCAACTCACCTAGCTAGTGGAAGAAACATTCTGATTGCTTGTATCACTGTGAGAATACTCCATACGACACCTCTTTCTCCTAGTCGAGACAATGCCAGATCTCGATGATGAACTACCATGGTTCGCACCTCCTACATCTCAAAGATTATGCTTGGTAATCAGCACCTAATTCATGATGGAATATATAGAAGGCAACTTGAAAATGTTCACCTATGATCAAATTTCGTACATGAGACCATCCTTGAATCTCCTATCCCTTGATGTATAGTCACCTATCAGAATAGGTGTGAATCTATGAAGCTTAGAGAAACGGGTAGAGTAGTCCATCACTGATATAGTACCTTTCTCTAGATGCATGAACTCACAGGTTCTATCATCCCTTAGCATCTTGGGAAAATATTAGTCATAGAAGACCATGTGAAAATCTCCCCATGCTATGTCCCGATGATTTCCTGTCTGAGTGGTAACATCCCACCACCTCTTGGCCGAATCAAACAGAATATAAGTCATGAGATTGAACCTCCTATCAAGAGGAATCCCTAAATGATTGAAGATAGAAAGCATGGATTCCAACCATGAATCTACAGCTTGTGGTCCACCATCCCTTGAAAATGTAGGTGGATGCTACTGATAGAATAATCACGTCAGTTCTTCCATAGACGTGGAAAGATGAGGTACTCCTTGGAAGGTCTGCATAAACCTCATGAAGCCTTTGCAGAACTTTGTATCTGCACCTGTGTCGGGTATAATAGCTAGTTCCACAACATGAACATATATAGGATCCTCTGGTAGCCCATGACCTACCACCTATAGGGTATGATCATCTCCACTTTCCTTGCGTAAAGATCGAGGTCATCATGGTGGAATAACTCTACATGGTCAACCACACACCTCAGTTCAAGTTTATTGTTAAGGTTTTCCATTCAAGAGTGCCAAAGAAAAAAAATGAGAGATCCTCAAAGGTAAAAAACAGGAGTACAAAACATTTAGAACCTACACACAGTATGTACCCTCAAGCATTCACATGGTCTTGTTCTCTCACCGGCCTAGGCATGTAAAAACCCTAGGTACATAGCGTGTTAGTCGGGTTTCCAAATATAATGTCCCTAAATCTCACTAAAACTCCAATTTTAGAAAAGAAAAACAATGGTATGACAAATTTTGATCTATGGGGGCCATACTCCCTGTGAATAAAATATTGGAATCCACCTGCAACACATCATAATATAATTCCATATAATATAGCAACATGACCCACTAAATTTTGATCCAAGAGGGCCCATACACCTTAGGGATAAAAGTTTTGCATCCATCCCTAGCATATCATAACATGATTCAATATAAGTCTAAAACATGGTCTACCAAATTCCGATCCAAGAGGGCCCATACACCTTTGGGATAAAAGTTTGGCATCCATCCAATTCTAACCATAACACGTACCATTACACCTATCACAACAACAGACATATCTACCATGGTACATATCACAATAGCATGCATATCTAGGATGACATCTATCACAATAGGATGTAATCAGTAATGCTCCTAAATGGTATGGAAAGAATTCATGTAATGTGATTTTAACAAGTGGCTAAATGATTCATGAGATGGAATAACCTCATCTCACCAGGTTGTAACAAAATAGAACCAAAATGATATCAATAATAACAACACAATACAAGTGCATCGCCCAATAGTCAAATAAAAACAACTATAATTGATCAAAAGAAAAAATCACAATTCATTTTGAGGAAATTCATATTTTCCTTGTACGTATGGTAGCTACTCCAGGGCACAATTTATTACTAAATCCCTTTAAATTTTTACCTCTTTCCATTATCACCAAATAATAAGAAAATTGGAGAAAAAGAAAATCATCTGATGCCACTTTGTAATATCCCAGATCTGGATGCCACTAAACTGGTGCTCCATACCCGATTGGTCGCATGGCCTCAAGCGCATTTCCCTAAACGTCAGAGGCTACCGACTAACTATGGTGGACTAAGGTGTGATAGTGGGGAAACTATTCCCTCATTGACAGAGTGTAACATAGCAAAACAATAATATACAATAGCGGAAGTAGTAAATACCATACAACTAAAACCAACAATGGAAGAATAATAATAAAGATAACCAAAAGTCATAACATACAAAAGATGATGCTTCCTGTAACATGTTCTAAGAAATAAGACCAAATAAGATACACTGTTGTCAAATAAAAAATATAATACCAAGGTATAGAAATACAAAAGAAAACTCAGAATCATCGCAAGCCTTGTCTTGGTCCCATGCTATCCTACTCCTAAATATAAAATCAAGTACCTATAGATGGGTGCTTTACCTTATCGAAACCTTCAAAAATATTATCTTTTTGGACCTCGAATCATGACCCAAATAGGGTGTGATAAATAAATCCCAGTAGGCAACTACCCAATATCCGTGCCTATCTATCAGTGAGTATATGAAGTAGGTAGTGTACAAAAAGGAAAAGTAGTAAAGTAGAAAGTACTCAAAAGTAAACAATCATACAAGTCATGTTTCCATTTATATCCAGTTCATGTTCATTAAACAATTAAATTACATGGAATTGTAAAAATATTGAGATCTGACCTTAGCCTGACAATCCCCCATATCAAGTAATCACAATAGATGTCTCAAAAGGCTATCTAAACAGTTATAAGGGAAGACCAAATCCAAGATTGTTCTTTGGATTGGCAGACAGATCATAAGGATTTCCACAAGATATTTAGTTGAAAACCTCACACACAGACATAGAAAAAACCTACCCATAGGCATAACACAACCCTGCCAGCAGGCATAACCAATCCTCACCCGTAGGCATGACGCAACATCACCTGCATGCATATCACCACCTCACCCACAAGCATAGCACAACATCACCCGCAAGCAGAGAACATAACAAGTGTACATCTATATTAAATTATTACATGGAAAACATTGATCAACTCATGTGAGAAATTAATAATTCAATCCTAATATGTAATCTAACAATTATAAGGAATAACAATTTTTTATCTCACATGGGTAAACACTTAATTGACCAAAATTCATTTTAAACAACCCTTAAAAGGGAAAAAAGGGAATTCCCATAGGAATCATATGATGAAATGGATAAACATTGGTTATCTGAGGGAAATTAACCCAAAATGTTTCCCTTAATCAAACCCAATAAGCACAACATTCTACAATTTGTACACGTAATCACCAAAACATCTTTAGGCATCAACACTGGTCAAAATATCAATAAATTGACACCCTAAAAATGGTAATGTGGAACTCAATCACATATAAACAACTCAAAAATTATCAAAAGGCACAAGAACACCTACCTCATAATCATATGTCTCTCCTCATCCAGTGTCAGTTTCTAATTCAACCTAGAACAGATTAGATCTAAAAAATAAGCATAAAAAATCAATCTTTTATAACTATGTCGAGAGGATAAATAAAAAGGAATGGATAAATAGGAATCAAGACCATACTGAGGGTATTCCAATGCACTTGACAGTGTCCATATTGGAGTTTATATGGAGAAACATGAGCCAAAATGGTCCTCCAGTGCAGTTGTTGGAAAAATCCCACGATTGAGGTTCTGTCTATTTTTATAGAAAATGAGGCTACTGCCTCTTTTATAAAAAACTCACCGGTCAAGTACACGATGTGTAGGTACATGATGTACACCCCATGTACATGGCATATACCTATACTGCATCCATTTTTCTACATTTTCTCCCCTTCATTCCCAATAACAACCCAACCGGCCCATGGCCCAGTTTAGGGTTTAATCCAAAAAGGAAGGTAAACAGTATTTAAGCCAAAAGAAAAGATCTATACATCAAGAAAGACACATGATCTTAAAATAATTTTATTCTTAGTTATTCATTACTAAGTCAGTAGTTAATAATTCATTAATTATTAGTTCTTGAGTAGTTAGTTTAAAGTTAGTTAATAGATATCAAGCAGTTACTTTATAGCTAATTATTAGTTATTTAATAGTTAATAATTAAGTAATTATTAGTTAATAATTCTTTACTCATTAGTTAATAATATGTTTTTCATTATTTAGTTATTAGCTAATATTTAGTTAAGAATTATTTAATCCTATATTAATTAATCACTAGTTAATCATTAATTAATTTTATAGATATCAAATAGTTACTTTATAGATAATTATTAGTTAATTAATAGTTAATCATTAAGTAATTACTAGTTAATCAATCTTTAATAATTATTTAATCATATTTTATTAATTAGTTAATAATTATATAATCATTCATTAGTCACTAGTTAATCATCACTTAATTAATAGATATTGAGTACTTACTTTATAACTAATTATTACTTAATTAATAGTTAATAATCAAGTAATTATTAGTTAATCATATGTTATTCATTTTTTAGTCATTATCTAATCATTAGTTAATCATTAGTCAATTATATATTAATTATGCATTAATCATTCATTAATCACTAGTTAATCATTACTTAATTAATAAATATCAAGTAGTTAATTTATAGATAATTATTAGCTAATTAATAGTTAATCATTAAGTAATTATTAGTTAATCATTCTTTAGTCTTTATTTAATCGTATGTTATTCATTAGTTAATTATTAGCTAATCATTAGTTAAGAATTTGTTAATCCTATATTAATTCTATCTTAATCATTCATTAATCACTAGTTAATCATTACTTAATTACTAGATATCAAATAGTTACTATATATCTAATTATTAGTTAGTTAATATTTAATCATTAATTAATTATTAGTTAATCATTCTTTACTCATTTTTTTAGCATATGTTATTCATTAGTTAAATATTATCTAATTATTAGTTAAGCATTAATTAATCCTATATTAATTATGCCTTAATCATTCATTAATCACTCACTAATCATTACCTAATTGATAAATATTAAGTAGTTACTTTATAGTAAATTATTAGTTAATTACTTGTTGATCATTAATTAATTTTTACTCATTCATTATTTAATCATTAGTTAATAATTTTTTATTAATTAGTTTTTTATTAGCTAATCATTAGTTAAACATTACTTAATCCTTAATTAATTATGCTTTACTCATTATGACACTAATATTTATTCATCATCTAGTTAATATTAATTCTTAATTATATAAATAATATTTAAAAATTACCATGTTATACTAAAGAATAATCATATTATAATAATAAATCTATTACTAAGACTAATTATCATTTATTTACTCAAAATTCATAAATAAATAATACTATTTTATTTACTTATGTTAACTATTATTTCTAAACTATATCTAATTAACTAAAAAAATAAATAAATAACATATTAAAAACTAACTAAATTAAATAAATAAATAACTTTAAAATAAATAAGAAAAAATACCTCTAAATGCTACTTCACAAAATTTGTGACTCCTTTTAGGCCACCAAAACTATTGTGCAAAAAGGGGAGAAAAGTGTAGAGAGAGAGGGAGTGTAATTAGAGAGTGAGTGGGTAAAATAAGTTAAGAGAAGGGGGTGGGGTGGGTTCCCTTTTAACGGGGTTTGGGGAAAATGAAACATCAATGATTTCAGCTTTCTCCCTAAAATACTAGAAAGGTGACATCTCAGATGCCACCTTTTCCATATCATTGATCCGGGTCAATGAGAGGAAAAGGATACATCATCCTTGCTTCCCTTCAAGATAACACAAAGTTAGTATCGGCGATACCGCCTTTCGACATTAGTTTTATTAAAAAAAAATTAACCAAGTATTATTTAAATAAATATTTTAAAAAAACATATATAAAAAAACTCATCATGGGACCAAGTTACGTCGCATGTACTCAAGCACATGCCGGGTTATTGACCCCACATAGCATGTGGTCCATTAGACAAACAATACAATTTAGTGATGCAAGGTGAATCTAGAAGTACACCAATGATTGGTCGGTAGATACTACACTTCACGCACAAAGTTATTTTTTAACATAATTTTTTTGAAAAAAATTATTAAATTAAAACTAGGTTACTTTTTAAAAAAATTAAGACATAAATGTGGCATCGACCTAGACACCTTTAGGTTTAAGTCAAAAGGTGTTGATGTCGATATTGCCTTTTCCTACCATCGACCCAGATTGATGACATGACAAAGGAGGTGAAATGCGTTAACACACAAACATATTTCAACTTAATGTTAACAAAATATGTTTTACAAGTTAACGCCTTCAACATAAAATAAGACCAAAGATATTTTTGATGATAACGCCTTTGCCCCAACCCCTATAAAAATTCACCCTCCCTTCCCCCTTCTCCTCACTCAATTTAGTCTACCTCTCTCTAATTCCACTCCCTCTCACTCTAAAATTTTTCTGGTGCTTGATGCCTTATGCATAGTGTTTTTGGTAGCCTAAAAGGAGTTCTGAATTTGCGAAGTGAATAATTTATGAAGCATAATTTAGAGTTTTTTTCTTATTTATTTTTAAGTTAATTATTTATTTAGCTATTTAGTTTTTAGTTAATTTTAAATGTGTTAGTTACTTAGTTGTTTAGTTAGTTAGATATAATTTATAAATAATATTTAATATTATTAAGTAAAATATTATTATTTAATTATGAATTTTGAGTAAATAATTTATAACTAGTATTAATAATGTATTTATTATTATAAGAAGACTATTATTTAGTATAACTTAGCAGTTTTTAAATAATAGTGACATAATTAGGAATTAATATTCACTAGATTATGAATAAATATTAGTAAAATAACGATTCACTAATAATTAACTATTAAATAAATAATGGTTAACTAATGATAAAGTAATGATTAAGTATTGATTAAATAATGAATAACTATGGAATAACACAGGATTAAAGAATGATTAGAAAATGAATAACCTAGTATTAACTAATGACTAACTTGGGATAAAATAATGATTAATTAGTGATTAAAAAATAATTAAATAATGATAAACTATTAATTAACAATTAAATAGATATAAAGTAAGTACTTGATAAGTATTAATTAAGTAATGATTAACGAGTGATAAATGAAAGAGTAAGGCATAATTAACTTAGGATTAACTAATGTCTGAATAATGATTAACAAATAATTAACTAAGGAATTACAAGTGATTAACTAATGATTAAAGGATGATTAACCAATAATTAATTAATGATTAACTATTAATTAACTAATAATTAAATATATAATAATTACTTTATATATATTATCTAAGTAATGATTAACGAGTGATTAATGAATGATTAAGGCGTAATTAATTTAGGATTAACTAATTCTTAAAGAATGATTATGTAATGATTAACTAAGGATTAGTGAATGATTAATGAATGGTAGAATAATGATTAACAAGTGATTAAAGAATGATTAATCAATGAGTAGGAAATTATTTACATAATATTAATTAATGAAAAAGTAATTATTAACCAATAATTAATTAATGATTAACTATTAATTAACTATAAAGTAAAAACTTGAATAATAATTAACTAATAATTTACCTTAAAGTAAATACTTAATATCTATTATTTAGGTAATGAATAATGAGTGGTTAACAAATAATTAATCCGTAATTAACTTAGGATTAACTAATGATTAATGAATGACTAAGCAATGATTAAATAATGATTAACCAATGATTTTTTTAAAGGTAATGTCTTGGTCAAATACCAACGCACCATTTATTAATTAAAGAAAAAAAAGTTTATATAAGATGAAAATATAGTATTCTTTTACAATCTCTATCAAAAAATGAAATAGATCAGCTGGCAGGGTATCCGACCAAGTCATGTTCTGATGAACACCTTTTTTTGGCAAGGGCATTAGCAACAACATTTGCTTCATGGAAGGCATGAGTAGCTATGTAGTCAATCCCATGGAGTGATTTCTGGAAATTCATCCAGAGAGTAATAAACGACTAGGTGAGATTAATAACACCATTCCAAATGGCATGAAAAATGGTGGTAGAATCACTTTAAATCCAAAGATTTATCCATCCTCTTTGAAGCGCTAAATCAATTGCATGGATGACTCCCAACATTTCATCTTCCAAAGATGAAGAAAGACCACATCCACCATAGAAGCAACCCTGACACTGTCCAGTAGAGTCTCTAAATATCACTCCACAACTGGAAGGTCCTAGGTTTCCCTTTGAGGCACCATCAATGTTCACTTTGATCCATCCTGGAATTAGTGATTGCCAGAAAACTTTAAAGGAACGTATGGGCTGCAGAAAAATACCCGGAACCCAGATATGTCGAAGGATATCAAAGTCACCAACAAAGTTGTTGCAACAACCTTTTTGAATTGAAGCAGTTTCATGGATCGCAATGAGAATTCGAGTTTTTCCTGCATTGAGACTGAATGAGTGCTTATTATGAATAATATCATTTCTGAAATTCCAAATCTCATGCAGGAGTTCTGCCACTACCGCAAGAAATATATTTTTAACTTTTTGAGAGGCTTCATGTCTAGTAAATTTTTTCAAGAACAAACAAATCGAGTCAGATAAGGACCAACTGTAATTAAATAAGTCAAAAATATAATTCCATAAGGCAGAGTCCGTAGCACAAGACAAGAAGAGATGATCCGAATCCTCCCTGTGTTGATTACACAAATGGCATTTAGAGCAGAGTTGAATGCCAAAAGTTTGCAGGCCAGTTTCAGTGGGAAATCTATTATGTTCAATATGAAAAATAAGAGTGAACCTTGAGGGTTTGATCCAAGGCTTGTTAAAGGTACTCACCCATTTATGATTAGATTCATTTCCAGAGAAATTATGCTTGTAGAAATTTTTTGAATCAAGAATACCATTAGCAGCAGGTTCCCAAACAAGGAAATCTCCAGAAGTAGAAAATGAATAATTATCAATGATCTGTGCAATGTTGTCATGGAGATCATGCTTATGCGATTGTAAAACATCCTTGATAGTATGACTAGTATCTTCGGTAGTATTATTAAGAGGTAACAAAGATATCAAGGGGTTACCAATACAATTGTCACACCAAAAATTAATGCATGAGTCAGCGCTAACCATCCATCTAGAGTTTTCCATAATCTTATGATATGAGTCCCTAATGGAAGGCCAGATCAAGGAGTTAATGAAATTCAAATTCCCTTTAAAAATTTTATTAAATAATCTATGGTTTAAAAATTTAGAAGCTTTAGATGTATAATTTATGAGACACCAAGTGAGTCTAGCTTGAAGGGCATCATTAAACAATTTTAAATTTTTGATACCAATTCCTCCTTTATCAAGAGGTTTACAACAGGTCTTCCAAGGGATGGTGACAAGCTTCTTTTCAAAAATATTTCCCGTAAAAATGAAATTTTTAATAAGGGTATTAATTTTCCTGAAGTTACCTATGAGCCATTTATAAATCATGAGAGTATAGACCATTTTAGAGACAATGGTCAATTTAACAAGGCATATTCTTCCGGCCATGGAGAGGGATTTCCCCTTCCAAGTAGAGAGTTGATTTATAATTTGATCAATAGTATTAGAAAAGTAGAAAGATTTAGGTCTCCCCCAAAATATCGGGACGCCCAAGTAAGTGAAAGGAAAAATACCTTATTTAATTCCAAGATTATTGGTAATGATAGTTTTTCTTCTAGTAGGGAAGTTTTTTCCAAATAAAATATGATATTTACTCCAAGAAATGGCTTGACTTGAAATTTCCTCATAATGAGAGATAGCTTGTTTAAGAACTTGAATGTTTCTTTGGTCCCCTTTGAGAAACAAGATTATATCATCTGCATATAGAAGGTGAGTGGGGACATTTAGGCTTCTGGATGCTTGTATGGGTTTAAGCTTATTTTGATCAACCAGATTATTGAGGAGTCTGTTTAAGTAATCTTTAGCAATATCAAAAAGAATGGCCGAAAGAGGTTCTCCCTGCCTAACACCTTTAGAACATTTGAAAAAACCTCACGGGGTGCCATTGATCAAAATGGAGATAAGTGCTGAGTGAAATAAAGTTTTAATTCTCCTGATAAAAGTCTCATGAAAACCAAAGTTTTTAAGACTTTGAAAATGAAATCCTAAACAATGGTATCAAAATCTTTTATAATATCAAGTTTTATGGCAACACTACTCCCTCTTGTGTTTTTATTTAGGCAATTAGTACATTCGGAGGCAAGACAATTTCAATCTTGAATAGACCTTCCTTTAATGAAACCAAACTGATTCCATGAGACAATTTTATTACAAATAGGGAAAGTCTATTAGCAATAATTTTAGAAATGATCCTGTATAGAGTGTTAATCAGCGAAATAGGTCTAAATTGATGTATCTCTGAAGCGTTTTCAACCTTAGGTATTAAAATAAGGAATTGAGAATTAATTCCATGAGGAAGAGATCCACGAATAAAAAAGGATCTCACAAGATTACAAACATCAGAATGTAATACATCCCAATGTTTTTGGTAGAAAACATTATTGAAGCCATCCAGTCCAGGCACACTGTCCGGTTAGAGACTAAAGACCGTGTCTCTGATTTCATACTCAAGGGGAATAATTAATAGAGACTCATTATCTTTTTCATCCACTATTAAAGGTATAATTTCTGATCTAAGGTCAATATTATTCTCAGGACCATTAAATATGTTGTAAAATTACGAGATAACAAGTTCCGAGATGGCCTCTTCAGTGTCAATGATCGAATCATTGTGTATAAGTTTAGTAAGAGGATGATTGGATTTCCTGATTCTTTGGAGGGAGTTATAAAATTTAGTATTTTGATCCCCATCAATAAGAAATTTTTTCCTAAACCTTTTCTTACGAATATTATCCTTAAAGGTGAGTAAAGAGTTGAGTTTTAAAGAAATATTAGCCTCCGATTGAGGGTCCACATTAAAGTATGAGTTGGTACTGTGAGTTTGGATTTGGATAATATCTTTTTCAAGAGTGGAAATGTCTAAATCCATTTGAGAGTTTTTGGTTTTATACCATCCTTTGAGGGAATGCTTCAAGGTTTTCAGCTTGAACATACAGGCAAAGTAATCATGATGATGTTTCATGGAATTCCAAGTGTTTTTAAATAAAGTGACACAGTTAGGATCCAAAGACCAAGCATTGTTAAATTTAAAAGGAAGGGTAAGTTTACGTTCATTAATTAGGGATCTAAATAAAATAGGATGATGATCAGAGTTAAGTCTAGGCAGAGTTATACTAGAGACATTATCCCAAATGTCAAGCGCTTTCATGTTAAAAAAGGCCCTATCAAGCTTACTGGCAACAATTTTATTATAATGTCTTCTGTTCTAAGTATACTTAGCACCAGTATGGGTAACTTCAAAAAGATTACAATCCTCAATAGAGGATCTGAATTCTCTTGTGGATATGGAGAGATGTGAGGGGGAAATTTTTTCACAAGAGTTAAGAATGACATTGAAATCTCCCATAACAACCCAAGGGTCCTGAATAGAGTTGGCCATGTCAAATAGATCATGCCAAAGATTCCTTCTTTATTGATATCTATTGTTGGCATAAAACATCATACAATAAGTATGACGACCATTCCACGAGAAATCACAGGTAAATTTGTGTTCAGTATTTTTAAAAATGTTAATGTTTTGTAGAGAATTGTGATAAAAAAATACACATAGAATCAGTCTGAGGACCATTCTTACAAGAACCTAAGAATTTGTAATTTATAGATCCAATCCTCATAAAATTCATATTTAAGTTAACTTTAGGTTCAGAGATAGAAAAAAAATGAGGCTTATGAGTATTTAAAAACCTCCTAAGAGTTGCAGAGGTATCATTATTAGCTATGCCTTGACAATTCCAAAAGAGAAGATTCATTTCTACTTATGTTTTGGGTTAGAACCCCTTTTTTGGATTTCCTAGAACCTTTCTTCCTTTGAGATCTCCTAACATTTGGATAGGAAGTAGGTTTTGTTTTATTCTCATTAGTTTTAACATTAGAGTTTGGAGAAAAAACATTAATCATAGCAGAATCTGCTGTAGGAACAGAGACAAATGTGCTTAAAGGGGGAGATGGCAGGGAAGTACTGCCCTGGGGATGATCCATCTCAAATTTTTTAATAGGTGGATGTTCATTTGAGGATTGAATAGTATTCTTTATCATGGCAGAGGTAGAAGCCTCAGAAGAGACAGTAGTAGTCAAAGCATTATTATACAAGGGGACAATAGTGTTTGCGGGGGTAGAGGGTAGGGTGATGTTTTCTTGTAATTGTTCCCCAGAAAAATCCCGAACATATTGGTGCTCAGGTGAGGATTGTTCATAATTTTTAATCAAAATAGTAGGGGTGTCATCAATTTTCAATAATTCAGAAGTGGAAACAGGAGTAGTAGGGTGATTCTGCATTAAAGCAGAACCCTGTTTCCCAACAGGAGGTGTGTTAACCTCACTATTTACAGAATAATCTGTAGAAAGCAGAACAGGCACATCTTTATCAACAGGAATAAAATCATTCATATGTGACTTGGTGTGTGCATTAGGAGTAGCCGTAGTGATATCATCATGCACTTGCAAGATACTAACAGAATTATCAACATGAGCAGTCATAGCATAGATTTCCGGAGTAGGAACATGGTTTTTATCAGCAGTTATTTGAGAAGGATTTACCGAGTTACCTAATTTTGGGATTTTTTTCATGTTACCTTGTATCTTTTTAGAATCACTGAGGGAGGAGATCCCAATTGAGGAGATCCCAATTTTCTGACTCTCTGTTCCATCCAGTGTCTTAGGAACTTCACCTGTGTCATCCAATATAGAAGCCATAATAGAGTTCCCCATGTCCCTGTATACATGCTCATTTGAAACTGATGCACTGGGTACAGAAGCATCATCTTCCTCATCAACCATGTCCCCCCATGATTTACCATATATGGGGGAAGAGCATTAGGTTTATTAACCCATATATCCTATTTATTTTTATGGAATTCAGATTTATCCAGAATATCCTTGCCCTTCTTACTATGTTTAATTTCCTTCCAATCATTAGTGATTGGAGGGTCAACTTTTTTTCTAACCACTCTACAATTAGAGAGGTTATGCCCTATAATTTTTCAAACCTCACAAAAAGGAGGTTTTTTTTTCATATTCAATTCTGATATCAATTCTATAGTCAGGAGCATTGAAGTTTATAACTGATGGAGGTTCTATAGCAAGGTTTACCTCAACCATAATTCTAGCAAATAGCCCAAGGTCTCCATTCAAAGTTCTGTGATCAATTTTAATAGGAGTTACTATACAGGAGGCTATGTCATTTAAGATTTTAGGATGCCATTAAAACCAATTAAGACCATGAATCCTAACCCATACCTATGCCATGGAATTTCTGTGTGAGTATGGATTAAAGGAGACATCCCAGTCATAAATTCTAAGGAAACCCGGTTTAAGATGCAAATTATCGAATCTCCATACCTGATCAAGCTCTTCCTACGAGTTGAAGAGTATATGATAATAACCTTTGCCGATGGGAACCATCTTCCATCTTGTCGTACCCCAGCAATGTGCTATTCTGTTATTGAGTTCCATCAGAGGCCAGGGTCAGTCACCCGTGTTGTAAGAAACACGGCCAAGTACCGAGTATTTTCACAATTGTGCTCTTTGCTTCAGTGCTTCAGGATCTGCATCTACTATGAAGCCGCCATCCTCAAGATTTTTGAAGAGCAGAGGTTTGTACCCGTTCATGTTACTCAGGTCCAATTCTTTTAACGTATCGCGGAAGGAGATAGGTAGCGCTCGAAGGGGTACTTCAAGATTTCCAACTTCTATATTGGGAGATCTAGCGTCTATAGATGCAGGAGTAGCAAGGGAAGTAAATTCACACTGTGGATCAAAACTGGCCATCGATGAAGCTCAGGCAAAATAGAAGGAAGAAAATAGGGTTTTCAGTCACCAAGTCGTCTTATAGAGCACTCTCGAGAGCCTTATCTCTTCACCAATGATTAATGAAAGATAAAATAATGATTAATTAATGATTAAATGATGATTAACTAACAATTATATGTTGATGAACTATTAATTAACCCATAATAAACTATAAATTAAGAAATTATTAATTATTAATTAAGCAATGATTAATAAGTTATTAACATAATATTATTTAATGATGAAGTAATGAATAACCAATAATTAATTAATAATTAACTATTAATTTACTATAAACTAACTACTTAAATAATTATTAAATAGTAACGAAATAATAATTAAATTTAAAGTGACTAATTAATAATTATTATTTAAATAATGATTAATAAGTGATTAATGAATGATTAAGATGTAATTAACATAGTATTAACTATTCCTTAACAAATGATTAATTAAGGATTAACTAATGATTAACCAATGATTAATGAAATATTAAATAATGATTAACTAATTATTAACTAATTATTAATCAATTGTTAAGGAATGATTATTCAATAAATATGGAATGATTAACTTAACAATAATTAAGTAATTATTAAACAATAATTATTTAATGATTAACTATTAATTAACTTAAAACTAACTACTTAATAACTATTAATTAATGAATTATTAATAAATTCTTAATGAGTGATTAAATATTCATTAATGAATGATTAACTTAGGAATAAGTAATAATTAACTTTGTATTAAACAATGATTAACTTAGGATTAATTAATGATTAATTATTAGCTAACTTTAAACTAACTACTTAATAACTATTAATTTATTAATTCTTAACTACAGACTAAATAATGATTTAATAATTATTAAATCAAGATTAAATAATTATTAGCTATTGATTAAATTCATATTAATATAGAATTAACATAGGATCAAAGATGGGAAACTGCACAACAAAGAGGCTTAACTACACACCTGATTTGTCAATCCTGCTATTTAGCTGATTCATACCTTTCTGCACACCTAGTTTGAAAATCTCACTAGATATGTTTTAGATGATTCCCATTCTCTTTATGAACTACTAAAAATACCTTTAGGAAGAATAAAATTTTAGTATGAAACATTAGTTTCATATTTAAGGATATAAGAAGATGTTATAAATTTTAGTAAAGTAAAGATTGTGTGGTTATCTAAGAAATGAAATCCTTATCTAGATACTATAAGTGGATATGGATTTAGAATAGATGTACCTAGGGATAATAAACCCAAAACACCATATTGATGTATACTTGATCAAATACTAGTGCAGAACAATGGACCTTGTGGCACACTTATTTTTACACTCCTGATGGATATGATTTAGATAATTCACATTCTCTTTATAAACTATTGAACATACCTTTAAGAAGATTAAAAATTATACTATAAAAAATTATCTTCATCATTGAGGATATAATAAGACATTCCAAAATTTTGGTAAAGTAAATATTGTGTGGTTATCCAACCAATAAAATTTCTATTTTAATACTACAAGTTGATGTGGCTCTGGCACAGATGTACATAGGGGTATCAACCTCAAAACACTATATTGAGATAGACTCATTCGGGAACTGGTGCACTACAACGAGCCTTGATGCACCCCTAGTTTGACACCCCCAAAGGATATTATTTAGATGATTCATATTATCTTTATAAACTATTTAACATACCTTTAGGTTGATTAAAAATTATTTTAGGAAACATTTGTTACATATTTTAGGATATAGGAAAACATTATAAATTTTCAGTAAATTGAATATCATGCGGTCAACACTACATGATTATTACTCATTTTCAATATTATTTTCACTATTAGAATCTTGATCAAAAAATATTTTTCACATATAAAATCATGTTTTCCTATGTCTACTGCTATGGGGAGGTTATTCAAACTAAACAAGGGTATTATTATAGTACGCAAACAACAATAATTGTTAGGATATATGATTGTAAAACCCTAAGAGAAGTCCAGGAAATAATTTGTGGTGGTTTAAATCTGGGACCTGATCAAGAGATCCTGCCTATTAGATATAGATATTTTAAATTCCAGGATACACAATGGCATCTAGATTTTCCATTGTCTACTGATGAGGACTATGTCTATGAAGCAAATTTATTTTACCAACATTCATACGGTTCCATTATGGAGTTATATGTTGAGGTTTCTAGTGTACAATGGAAACATCTAGTTGTACAATGACATAGAAATACAAATTTTTTTAAAGAAGTACCATCCTAAGAAAACGAGCCTATTCCCTATGATGAATAATAATACAACCAATCTGATAAGACATATATACAACAAGATCAATTTAATAATTAGGAAGTGTCAAATTATGGGACATATGGATAGAAAAATGATGAGAAGGATGAATCTAAAGAAGTTGAGGAGGAAGTTGGTAGTAATGAAGTAGTTGCATAGTAGCCTTGACACACAATAAATCATTATACCCTATTCACATCTTGGTTAGAAGAAATGAAACATTTTTATAAATTAAACTCGAATGTTATCACACCATCAAATAATTTTACTAGAGTTGTAGAGGATATATTAAGTGAACTGGACAAAACATTATACATTAGAATATATTTTCAAGAAAAGATACCATGATAAACATACTGAAAATATTTCATATTGATAGACACTATAGATATTTAGTTCAATATTCAAACCATATAAAATACATCATATGGTGTGACAAATACAAAGATGATTTTAATTTCCTCTTAAGGGAAATTTTTAACATTTAATTTGGAGGTTAGAGAATTTCTAAGATTGATGCATTTCATACATGCATACAAAGAAACCTAAGAAAAGATCATATATCATTTTATTTTTAATTTGTGTCATCTATTATTGATTATATGATCATGAACTGCTAATATACGCCTTTATCCCTTATGTAGGAGAGGATATAATACCATTTTTGTTATATGATTTCTTTTATAAAGGCATGGATGGTGAAATAGAAGGAAATTAGCAAGGTCTATGGTGATTGAGATAACACATATTGGGTGTTTCCATAATTTATATCTATACCAAGACACACTAACCAATTTTTATTCCATATCAATATTAATGAACATGTGTGCCAAGATAACTGACATGATCCATCTCATGTCAAAATGTGTCAGTTGTTCTGAGTATTCCTTCCATGTATTTCAATGTTTTGTTTCTGAAAATAGTTCATACAAATTGAAGAGTTGTTTCTATATAGAAAATAAAGGATTTAATTTTTTATTGTGGCAACCCAATATAACAATCGTTCACCTCCACCACTTTCATTTTCTATTTTGGATAAGGAAAATTTCGAATCATGGAGTTCATTTTTAGCATGTATCAACAACTATTTCACCCATATTCGGGGTATCTATTTGATATTTTACTGTCATTAGGAAATCAATGAGGTGATAAATACATATCCTATTACATGGAGACCCCCTGAATCCACATCATCGGTACTGCATCAAACACATTTCTAGAAACATGTAAAAAATGATCCATGATGAACCTTTGAATAAAGCTATCACGAGGCTTGGTATACAATCTTTTTCTTATTTTTTACTATTTCAACATAATAATAAAATTAATTTATGTGAAATATGATCAATTTCATGTATCAAATGATTTGTATCAATAAAGGATTGAATAATGATTAAAATAAATATGTAGGGATAATCAGGGAGTATGATTATACAACGTGTATTCTAAAAGAAAAATATACATTGGAATACTATGGTGGGAAGAAGTATGAAAACTTGAACACAAACATTTTGGAGTGCATCAATGGAATCTTTAAGGGGCTTCACAAGTTACCTATAACTGGACTAATTCAGGAGTCATTTTATTATTGTGTCTAGTACTTTTTTAAAAGAGGAAAATATACTACTGATGGGATTTAGTAGGGGTTGAGGTACAAACAAGACTTTCAATGATATATTCATAAGAACATTGAAGAAGTTTTTGCTTATATAATGTCCCTTTCAACTTAAAATACCATCAATTTGAAGTGAAAGAGTGTTCAAATACCATAATAGGTAGCAGCAGTCAAGTCCTGGTGGTATTATTAGAAGTGAGTAATTATCAATGTGGAAACTTCCAAGCATTATGGATTCTATATACACATTCCATTACAACATGTGCCTTTGTGAACATATCATGGGAAGAATTTTTTGATCCAGTGTACCAGCTAGACACCATTTATAACTATTATTCTACACTATGGAAACCTATTGGGGAGTTTTTACATTTTAAAATTCCTAAAGACCATCCAATATTGATGCCTGACATCAATAGGTTGTGACAACGAGGGAGACCAAAGTATAGAAGGATATGGAATGAGATGGATTGGCCTTAAGATAAAGTGAAATGTTTGAGATGCAATACATGTCATCCAGAATTTCATAAAAGGAAATGATTCCCTAACATTCCTACATCAAGTTATCACTCTCAGTCATGATGATGTATTGCCTCCAATGTAAAATTTTCATATTATCAATTACATGGTGTTAATATAATCTCCTTCATTTTCTATAATTCTATTCCATTTCCAAATACTTATACTATCAAATAATAAATAGTTCATAAATTATACAACCATTTACATAATCACACACAAGATAAACATGCCAAAATGCTATATCATTTTAATAAATAAAACTTTATTATATAAATTTCCCTTCCCTTTAAAAATATTTTTACATGATAAAATCATTTTTTAAATAATAATTTTGTTTTCATAATAATATTTCATATTCACATTATAAGTAATATAAAAAGTACATGTGATATGACATGAATACATAATCAAACTAACCATGGATACACTATAAATAAAGAATGTGGGAAAATAACCTTGAAATGTACCACCATGTGAGAAATCATACCTAAATAAAAAATCACACTATTTGGGATCTAACCTATTGGTATACATTTTAAACATGATAGAAAGCCTCAATCCATAAGGTGTATCCAATTGATATAACATGTGTGTGCACAAATCTATTTTTGAAGTAAAATACCTTTAAAAACATAACTCTATTCTAATAATAATAAAGGAAAAACTAGTTGTCTTCCAAAATAGAGATTGGAAAATATAAAAATAATAAAAGGATATTTACATAGATGAAAAATAATTTTCTAAAATCATTAGAAATATTCCTTGAGAAACATGAAATGATGCCTTTTTATTTTGGTAAGAAATTTTTTATAAAATAATGGGAATATTCATGTTATATATTACATTATACCAGTAATAAAATTATTCCAAACATAAAATTATATTTATATTTTAAAATTAATTAAGATGTATTTCATTTTTTACACAGATATTGAGGATAATACCCTACTCATTGAGAAATATATGTATGTTTCACATGAGTTAATCATGTGCTGTGAGGTTTGAAAGATTAGTGTGTGTAGAGCGCACCATTATCATCACATTCCACATCCATATTATATAATACCATACCTAAAACATGTTAACTTATATGGAATCATTGTATCTGATTATAAATTTGTTGATCAACACCTCTTTGTTACCTTCACTGAGATATGGAGACCTAAGACTCAAACATTCCACTTGTCTGAGGGAGAGATGACCATCACCCTTGAGGATGTGGTAGTTATGCTTGGTCTCCCTATCCAGGGTGATTTTATTAATGTAATAACCCATGGATACTAGTCCGAACTTTTACAATGGTTTCTTGGTATCAAAATTTTTAGGGAGGATGATGCTATGAATGGAGGGTCACTATATATGAGCTAGATGGACATGAACTTCAGAAAGTTACCCACCAAAACTGATGAGTAGAGTGTCATGTTTCACACCCATTCATATATCTTATGGATTATTAGAGAGACATTGTGTGCTGATCACTTTGGTATGCATGTACTCATGGTGTATCTGGGGCTACTGGAGGGTTTTGATCAAGTTGGGAGATACAATTGGGGATATACATGCTTGGCATACACGTATAGAGAATTATGGATGACATGTTGATTTTATCACATTGATCTTGGGGGATTTTTTTATCCTTATTTAGATGTGGTAATTGGAGTGTATCCCTCACCTCACCCATATTTTTTCTGGCTTGTAGATTCATATTGGTGTATTGTATATTGCTCCATGTGGAAACTGGTATGATCACTCATATTTACTATTTTCTATTGATAATTTGAATTATTATACTATATTTCTTATTATTTATCACTTTCTATGTTGTAAATTATAGGTGGAGTCATGAACACTACTTCATTAGGACCTTGAGACACAATTTGGGTGCATATCGTATCATGTTGGAGTATAATACCCATTTATATAAGTATATACAATATTTCCTTGACTAAGAAATTTCATAATATTATCATTTTTGGTTTTTAGTAACAAAATATTTAAAAAAAATTACATATCATTTTAGATTGCATGAATTACATACTAGTCTATATTAGACTATATTCCCACATACTACACCAATGGGATTCATGATTTCTCAACTTTTGTTCCTCTCATTAACTTTCATATTTTTGAGTGGCACTAGCCTAATAGAGTCATGCGCTAGTTTAAATTTGTTTATTATATTCCCTTTCCACCCAAAAAGTCAACAAAGCTTTATTCTGTGAAGGTGAGAGGGAGAAAGGATGTGTAATGGTTCTAAATACATTTATATTTTCTCGACCTCTGGGATAGATGAGAATAATTTCATATCAAGGATATGAGTACAATTCAATTCCTTCTATCAGAGAAGCTCGAGTATGGCCCATGGTATAGACTAAATTCTACACTATATCTTACTCCACATGGAAGAGGGTTTTAGGATCTAAGTCAATAAATTTATATTAGTTTGTTTATTGTAATTTTTTAAATCCATTTTGAATATCTTTACATCATATTCGACCACAACATATTATCAGCAAATATGATTCAGAGGAGGGTGTGGTTTTTAGCCAGGAAGTGTACCATACTGTATCATAGGGGATGAAGCCAGTATATCATATTCTTTATGATCATACATTTTATTGTAAACCTTGGGGAGATGATGTTCCTACCTAGGGATAAAAGGTTACTGCTCAAAAACCTCCCCCAATAGCTGTTGATGTTTAGCAGACATGATGGTGATGATATAGACCATGTCATCCTATATGTGAGGCCTCACCTATTCTATAGGCATAGGTCACACCTATATCATTCCAAACTCAGATGATTGGGTATTTTCATCATGAGGCCTGAGATCCATTTTTGTTTTTAGGATATCCATAGTTTTTGCTGATTATATCTAATCTGAGCTCATATTAGGGGACCCTACCCCTAACTTTCATAACCAACCCTTCATAGGCTCTATGGTTCCCTCAAAAGATGATGGAAGATCCTTCCATTTACACAGTGGGAGAAGGATCAGGTGCACATAAGATATTTAGATGACATATCCTCCTGATAAGTCACAAGTAGAGCATCATACATTCGAGGATCCTAAAAATGAGTAAGATTACTCTACCACTCATCATACTCCACCCTAACACAGAGGTCAGTGATCTCAATACAGGCATCCCATTCACACACCATATTGTGGGATGAGGCCTAATCATAGATAGTGTTTTACTCATTCATTTATATGTTTTCTATTGAATTAAAAGATTTGAAACAAAAATGTATTTGATCTTCTATATTAATTTATCTCTATTAAATTGATGAAATTATTTTTATTACCAACCATTTTTTACATGATTGTAAACAATTTCAATTTTCATTTATATTTTACTTATAGTTTAAATTTTATAAGGTTTTAAAATTGACTATATGAAACATAGAAAAACTTATTAAATTTCAAGTAGTCAACTAAAATATTATAAAATATAAACTATAAAAATAATCTAATTAAAACATAAAACATATCCTAAACATCTAAAAATTTATTTATAATAAAAATATTTTTATCAATATAATAAACCAAAATTAATTTACATGACATGAACATTATTGATTAAAAACAGACTATTTACACATTAAAAAATATATGCAAAGAAATTACAGTATAACTAAAATCTAAATGAAATTTAAAACATTGACTAAACGTATAAAAAATAATTTAAAATAAAAGGAATGTAAAAAAAATTATTAATATAAATATAATGTATTAAAACAACAACATATTGTGCCATTAAAATTAATTTTCATTAATTGTTTTTATAAAATACTTGTTTTTTAAAATTATTTTTTATATGTTCAGTAAGTGTGTCCAATTTAATTTAGATTGCAATAATACTTTATTATTTATAGGATTTCAAATTCAACAAATTGAAACATTATTATGTTTCATGTAGGTGACTTTAAAGGATATAAATTATAAAATTTAAATACAATCTAAATGAAATTTGAAAAAATAATTCAACATAAAAAATATAATTAAAAAAATCATAAATATAATAAAAAAAGCTAATTTACATGTCACGAACTTTATTGCTTAAAAAAATAACATTTACACTTTAAAATATTAATGAACATATTTCTTATCAAGTAGTATATTATTAATTACATTACTTTGAAGTATTATTAATTATTGAATTATAATAAAATGTTATTAACTACATTATTAATAAATATTAATTATATTAATAAATATTTACTATAATTAAATAATAAATATTCATAATGGTGTAAATAATATAAATATTAACATAACTAATAAATTATTTAACAATATAATTTTAAAATAAATCTTAATTAAATTAGTAATATAAAAAATTAATTATTAATAATAATGGTATCAATAAAAAATTATTTGTGTATATATGTATCTGAACAAAATAATATATATATATATATACATGTTTTAAATATAAAAACGTATATATTTTTAATTTATTAAATGTTTTTTTCACTTGAAAAAAGGGGTTGTATTGGTTAATGCCTTTGTCAATTTTTTTTGGAAAAGGTAGAAAGGGCATAAAAACCTTTATACCGAGTGAAAAAATGTCAAAGGAATGAAATCCATTCACGCCTTTCGACATTAGTTTTAAAAATATTTTTAACCTAGTATTATTTTAATAATTTTATTTCAAAAAAAAATATAAGAAAAATCTCATGCACCCCACTAGACACACCGTGTATGTAACCCCCACATGAATGGTTTGGTGTAGTTCCACATGCCATGTATGCATATATACATGTTGTGTATTTTGGAATATGACTGAGTGTGAACTGGCGATAAATGCTTTGACAAAGAAATAAGTCCCACAAGATGTGTAACATATTGGACACATTGTGTTAGCCAAATCTACATTTTCTAGATGACAGATGAGTACAGTTGACTATCACTCAAGGCTTACATATTGTATACTAGATTTTTTTTTGTTCTTTGTATATTTTCGTTCGGGTGTTAGAATTAATAACATAATTAGTATATTTTGAGTTATTTTTCATGGATAATGTAATGGTTCACATTTCCTTGATGGTGAGGGTGGTTTTCGAGATATTTAGGATAAATGGTTATCCGTAGATTCGAGGAGATGTCATTGGATTTGGGGAGAGGTTTTCAGTTCATACATGAGGTTGGTAACCCATAGAGGTGTTTTTAGAATAGTGGGTTAGCCTCTGATATGTATTTTGGAGTTGAGGACCACTGCATGGGTATAGGGGAACAAGTATTCCATTCATGGGGCATGATTCATCTATTCACGCAAAAGGACTATACCCCCTCGATCCCGAGGAGGTGTGGGCCCTCCATAATATAAGTGGGATTAGTAAACACTCACATGAGGGTGAATGAGTTCTCAACTTTTCTAGGTCAGTGATTTTCCCATAAGGTAGTTTGTGGGTCTTTCCTTTGTTAGGTCTAGCATCCCATTGTCTGGCTCCCTTCATAGTAAGGAGAAGGCCCCCTATTACAGGTTTAATGAGGTATCATGGTAGTCATAAGGTCCAGGTAAATGCGATGATGTGTGATATGGATGTTATAGGTCTTGTAATGGTCTAACCTTAATGGATGTTTTTTGGATGTGATTTATAATCAATCTATTGAATTCATACCATGTGATAATTTTGATATTATAGGTATGTCTTCTTTCTCATGAGATATGAATCTTCATGTAGCTGATCCAATGAGATTGGGATTCCTCCTTTATCCCTTGTTTATTCTTAACCTTTAAGTATATCTGGTTCCTTTAAAATTCACTTTTATTTTTTCCTATAGTCTTGGGTTTTAGTAGACTTGTGGTTTTATCCTACTTTATATTTTCTAGGACATACTACTAGGTATGATTATACTCACCCCTTCACATGCCTTGTGCCCACACGTGTTGTGTTTGTGAATATGTTGCATAGTTTGGAGGAGAAATTGGTGGATGTGGAGCTGGAGAAGCTAGTAGATCTTGAGCATGGTAGTATATGGTTGTTCGTGGTGGAGATGGTTTCCATTGGTGTTCTATTCACATGAGTTCTTGGAGTGTGGTTATTATTTTCCTTATCACATGTTAGTTGTGCTCTGCAATATTATCTATATTCACTATAGAAAAAATGGATAATTTCAACACAGTAGGAACCCATCAAAAATAGTCTTATAGAATGACTTATTTGCGACAAAAGACATTTTACGCTGCAAATAAGTATTGTTTGTGATAAAAGAATGTCTTCCGTTGCAAATACATTTGGAGCGCATGAATTCCAGGAGATCCCACTAAGAAATTTTGTGATGAATAATGAATATCTTCACAAAAAGTGAAAAAACATCCTTTATCGATGGATAATGGAATCCATCAGAAAAATTAATCGAAATAACCTTTAGAGACGGAATAGATTTCATCTCTATTAACCCATTGCTATTATAAAATTATTATAACTTCACATAACCTAGTTTCTCCTCCCCTCATCTTTCTCCTTTTCCTGTTACTCCCTTTATAAAAACCCTCAAAGAAATCTTCCAAAAATATTCCACCATAAATTGATTTCTTATGAATTTGGGTTCCAATCCCCTAGGTATGAACTCCTCTTCTATCATCTTTTGTTATTGCTGTAATTTCCCATTCAATCTTGGTGAAATTAGTTTGGTCAAACCCTACGCCAAAAAATTTACTCTATTTTTATGATTTATTTGGTATTTAGGGTTACTATAACTTTATTACTCCCTATTCGGGTGTCCACTGGCTCTAAACGATTTGATTTCAATTGATTTGAGATATTTTTCTCATTTTTTAACCTTTAGATTTAACAGATCTGTTGTTTGGTATTTAGGGTTAATACAAGTTTATTATTTTATTTTATTGTTAGAAATATAATTATTATGGAAATTATTTCGGGATATATGATATTGATAAAGTTTATATATATCTATTTAATTTTTCAATTGTATTACATGCTTATGGTGATATAATTTTTGATAAATTATGATAATACTTGGATTGTAGTGTGATGTTAACCCATATTTGATTGTTATATTATGACTGGTTTTCATTTATTTAAAACATGTGAATATAGTATTAAAAACATTTGGATATATATAAATATATATCAACATGTGAATATAAATATATAAACATTTTAAAAAAATATGTAAGATTTTTTATGTATATATTTATGTATGTATATATATATATATTTTACATGTATATTTGTTTAAAAAGGGGTGAAAATATATTTGATGTATATATATGTGATTAAAAAATTGTGTAACATACACACACAAACACAAATACACAGAACATATAAAATAAAAAGAAAATGAGTGTTTTTTTAAATGATGATAAAATCAATTTAAAGATGACATTTTAACAAAAATATTTTAAAAAATATATTTTTTTTTAAAAACATTATAAAAATATTTTAATGAAAACAACTTATAATAAAAATGTAACTATAATGATTACTAGTTAATATTTAGCCATGAAATAAAATTATGGAGGATCATAAATGTTTTGATAATTTTTTAATGTATACTCTTTGTTAAGTTTCATTAAAATAAATAAAAATAATAGTAATAATAAAAAATATTTGATTAATTTTATTTATAATTAATAAATAATTAGTATTAGATAATAAATATATGTAATAATCAATAAAAAATTTACAATTAATTATGAATATTTTAAATACCAATAATTTTTAAAAATTCACAATAATTAGTAAAGATGTACAATAATTAAAAAATAGCATTGATATTTATTTTTAAAATAATTAATAAATAATTAGGAAATATTAGTAATAATTAATAAATATTAGTAAATTATGATAAATAGAAAAATACATATATAATATTAATAAATATTAAAAAGGATACCCTCACATTAGATGTCATCAAACACTCAACACACACAAATGTTATGTCATGTATTGAGTAAACCCCATATCCTGGACCTAACAGTGGTCTCATATTTCTTATATGATACACCTTTTGGGAGATACTTCAATTTTTTTTAAATATAATTAAAATATTAAATGGATTACCCTCACTTGTGATGTTACCAAACACCTAAAACACACAAAATTTATGTCACACATAGGGTAAAGCCTACATCCTGAACCTAACATTTGTCTCATATTTCTCATAAAATACACCATTCAGGTGATATTTCATTTTCTTGTAAAAAATTATAATGAAATTATTATATGAATTTCACTCATGTGCATTGTTACCAAACACCAAATACGTACAAATGTTATGTCATGCCTTGTGTAAACCAAGCATCCCCAACCTAATAGTGGTCTCATATTTCTCATATGACACACCTCTTGGGTGATATTTTATGTTTTTTGTAAAAAATCATAATAAAAATAATAAATTAATTACCCTCGCGTATGATGTTACCAAACACCTGACATGCATAAAATTTATGCCATTCCTAGGGTAAAACCCTTTTCCTAGACCTAATCATGGTCTCAAATTTATCATAAGATACACCATTTGAGAGATATTCTAATTTTTTCTGTAAAAAATTAAAATAAAAATATTAAATGAATTACTCTTGCGTGAGTTGTTACCAAAAACCCAATGCGCACAAATGTTATATCACACATATAGTAAACTTAGAATTCCAGACCTAATGGTGGTGTCATATTTCTCATATAAGACATT
This sequence comes from Viscum album, assembly GCA_963277665.1. Taxonomy (NCBI): domain Eukaryota; kingdom Viridiplantae; phylum Streptophyta; class Magnoliopsida; order Santalales; family Viscaceae; genus Viscum; species Viscum album. The sequence goes on along the minus strand of OY728146.1, from coordinate 1,112,242 downwards.
TTTTAGTAGATATTCCATTATTTTGTGAAAATAATGTTCACGTGATATAATATATTTAATATTTTTTATTCTATCTATGTTGAACCTTTACGAGACCCAAATCCCATGATAACTCAGTGCCTTGCTCCAAAAATATTCCTTAGAATATTATAATATGTTAAAATATAATAATAATTTTTAATTAGTCACTATAAGAAATAATTATTCTTATTTATATTGTTTTTAGATAACTATGGAGTCAGGAAGTAGACATCAGTTCTATTATGCAATCGTTATTGGGTAAATCATCGAAAAAATCCTAACTGATCTGGTATAAATCCTATATAATTTTAAATATTATATAAATTTCATATATATTCATTATTAGTTTAATTATATTAATCCATAAAAGTTAGAGATAGAAAATGAAATACACCATTCATGGTTATGGTATGTCGTACATACACATGAATATTGTTTCCATTTTTTTAACGGATGAAATGAATGAAAGGTAAATAATATATTACCATTATAGAAGAATTATTATTTCATATATAGAATTTATATTCATTAAATTTTTCCTTACTACCTTCCATGTAAAGTGTAGCCTAAAATGAATCATATCGCTTTGCGAAGCGGTAGTCTACTGTATACACGAGCGACATTATCATATCCCCCACATAATGGAAAGTAACAAGATACCATTGATATCATAATTACAAAAGTAAATTAATATCATAAATATCATATAAATTTTTTAAATCCATCATTATATTCATATTGGTAAGGTGGTGATGAAAAAAAACTACATTGGTTCACGAGGCTATAGTCCACTGTACACACGATCGACGGTTTTGTTTTCCATTTGATGGAAGTGGAGATCAATATCGATTATTACATTAACATAATAAAATCTAAGTATATAAGATACACTATTGTAGTTATATTTTAAGTTTTAAGACATAATTTATAGTGGAATAAGAATAAAGAAAAATAAGGATCTTAGTGAAGACAATTACCTTCACTTAGAAGAACCTCCATTGGATCTCTTATTAAGGACCCTAGTGTTGGTCTTTTGGGAAGAAAAATAGATATAAAACATGGGTAAGTATGTTGGGTATTTTTTATTATGTTTTTTCCAAAATATATGGCTTGATAAGTGTGAAATAGTGAAGGGTGGTGGTGGATTTTTATAAGTGGGGGAAAGGAACACACTTGGAAATTACTTGGAAATTTCCAAAAAGAATCCAAAATGATAAAGTCATTCACATGAAAAAGTCATAAAAATGACCTCATATTTAAAATTGGGAAGTATAAGATGGAAATATGGCTATAATATAGTATTTATACATGTTTTGGATCATTTTTAACCCTTATCGTTTTAGTGTAACCCCAAGGTAAACCCATTTTTACCTTAACCGTGGTAATTAATTTTCACTGTTTACACTATCCATCATGGTAAAAAAACTAAGTTGACACTATTAGATATTATAAATTATTTTGATTAAAAATATAGAATCTATTTTTCCAAATTCCATTCATATAAGTGGAATGTTTTAATTGAAAATTAACCCCACAGATCCGATGAGAAAGTGGGTTTTCAAAGAGAAAATGTTCAAAAGTTTTAAACAAATTATATCAAAATTCAAAATGAAAATTATTCCAATGACATAAATTTTACTAATAGATATATTATTTAACAGATTTTAGTTTTAAAACAACATTAAAACAATTTTTAAGTTTTTAAAATCTTAAAAATAAATGACATTTTTTTAATAAAAACTAGTTTTTTTCACTATTCATCCAAAAAAATTATCTTCTCAGAAAATTATCAAAAAATTAAAATAATATAATTCTGAAATTATGGTTTCAAAAAATGTTTTTTTTTCAAATAAATTTTAAAAAATTAGTTTTAAAATAAGTGTGCAAAAGGTGACAAAACTATTTTTTTAGAAAAATACACTTTTAATGCATTAAATTGGATTTTTTATTATCTCTTGTATAGAAAACACATAAGAAGAATGTTAAAATTTTGATCTAATATAAAATAAATAAAATTAATTAAAATAATTCACTGAAATTTTTTGGTTTAATTTATTGATTTGAAAAAACTTTGTTTGTATAAAAAAATTAGAAAAAGATTTCCTTTATTTTCAAATAGTTTTTTTTATTTTTATTTATAATTAATTGGTCACAAAAGAATTAATTTTATATACATGTTCAAACCATATACTTTGATAATTTAGTTAATCTTATTCATACCCATTGTCACGACCCGAGAGTCGTACGCTCCCCACTCTGATCCTTCTTTTCTGTGAAGCAATAATGTTGAGGGTACTGAGTGTGGTTTTCAGTTCAGGGAGTCCAGTGTTGGTGCGGCGGACGATGTATCCATACACCAGGACCCTGACTTCTGATTTCTGACTTTGTGCACGAAAAAACTGATTGCGTGTGTGTCTTTAAAATTTTTTCTTTGAGTCAGCTCAACCAGGTCAACTCACTAGGTATAAATATTTTGATATTGTCGCATCTGTTTCTCTCAGGATACATCCCTGCAGAGCCCCGATAGTCGTAAGCTCTGACATCCCACCGAGCGATGAGGCCTTAGTGTAGGGCCCTTTACCAATGGAGGCACCAGTGGTACCACTTCCCGTTGGGCCACTGATGCCACCAGCCCCAGCAACAGATGATGCATGCCGCTTGAGCGTGATGCATGAGTTCCAGCGCCATAGGCCACCCAGGTTCCAGGGAGAGACTGACCCACAGGAGGTTGAGGATTGGATGGAGGTTTTGGTGAGAGTTTTTAGGCTAGTAGGGACACCAGCAGACTACATGGTGATCCTTGCTTCCAGTCTCCTTCAGGCAGTAACATGCAAATGGTGGAGCCTAATGCTCTAGGTTAATGTCGAGGCGACACTTCTATGTGAAGATTTCGAGAGCCTATTTCGGGCAGAGTTTGTATCATCCACCCTTCGAGAGATATAGATTCAGGAGTTACTTAATCTGTAGTAGGGTATCATGACAGTAGCATAGTACTCAGTGAGGTTCACCGACCTCTCGCGCTACTCCACGGATATGGTACGAGACCCATTCTTCAGGGTCCATACCTTTTAGCAGGGGATCAGGCGAGAGATCAGGGCATCGATGATCTCCCTCAGCATCCCGACATAGGCGGGGGTGTTAGAGAGATCCCTCATAGTGGAGAGTTTTCTTACTGAGTAGTCACCAGCAGCGAGACCCACTACTAGTCGACATGCAGCGGAGTCTTCTGCAGCTGGTAGTAGACAGATGACGTAGAGGTCCAAGAGGACCAGACCTATGGGTGGATGACCACAGGACTCAGGATCAGTTGTGTGGGGAAACTGAGGCAATGAATTACCTTCCAGGAGCAGGCAGTGTTACTCATGTGGCTGGTAGGGTCACATGGCTCGTGACTGTCCGACCCTCCATTCAGATGATCAGCAGACAGTTGAGGGACCTCCCAAGAAGAGGTAGAGGTTCGATCGAGGTGGTCCGCAGGGAGCAAGTGGACGTGGAAGAGGAGCTGTTCGAGCAACTGGTAGTGGACGACGTTATGAGGTGTTACCACCACCACCACTAAGAGGCCCACCCTGACCGCAGGTAGTGGGTGGACAGGGGAGAGCTCAACTTCCGGAAGCTGAGGCATACGACCACGACGCTCCGGAGATGATTTGAGGGACTATATGTGTCTACTCCACCTTAGTTGTAGTTCTTATAGACACGGGTACCGGTCATTCTTTCATTGCCACTGCCCTCGTTCGGAGCTCGGATATTCTGATAGAGCTGTTGGCTCAATCATTATGGCAAGAGACTCCTACAGAAGCATACTCGATGATAATGCACTAGTGTCGGCAATGTGATCTTACTCTAGGAGGCGAGAGCTTCGGCAGGGATCTCCTCATAGCGGCGTTGAGGCCTTACGATGTCATATTGCGTATGGAATGGTTATCTACAGTCCATGCTCAGATTGAATGTATTAGGCGAAAAGTGTGGTGTGTCCGCATGGATGGGACCAGGTTTACCTTCACCGGCGAGAAGGGAACCTTTGGAGCATAGGACAAACTTACTTGGAGGAGGGTGCAGCTGATCACTCACCAGTTGGCTTGCCTTACCCTCAGAGCAGTTGATGTGGAGAGTCCGACTTATCCTGTAGTGGTGGACCAGTATGCAGATGTTTTCCTTGACGATGTTCTAGGACTACCTCCTCACAGAGAGGTGGGCTTCTACAATGAAATGTACCATGGGACGACACCGATATCTACTCCAGCATATCGAATGGCTCCCACTGATCTTAGAGAGATGAGGGTACAGTTAGAGGACCTGTAGGGAAAGGGATTCATCTGACCCAGTGTTTCCCCCTGGGAATCCCTGATTCTATTCACCAAGAAGGCGGATGGGAGATTGAGGCTCTGTGTTGACTACTGTCTCCTAAATCAAGTGACTGTGAAGAACAAGTACCCTCTCCTGAGGATTGAAAACCTCTTTGATCAGCTCATGGGAGCATGATGGTTCTCGAAGATAGACCTTAGATAAGGCTATCACCATCTCAGAGTTTGAGATGAGGATGTGCAGAAGACGGCCTTCAGATGTCGGTATGGCCACTATGAGTTCTTGGTTATTCCCTTCGGCATAACCAACACTACAGCAGTGTTCATGTGTCTCATGAATAGGATCTTCCAGCCATACCTCGATCGCTTTTTTGTTGTCTTCATTGACGAAATTCTGATCTACTTGACTACTGAGGAGGAGCATGCCTTCCATTTGCAGGTAGTACTGGATACACTCTGAGAGCACCATCTTTATGGTAAGCTCTCGAAGTGCCAGTTTTGGATTCGATAGGTTCACTTCTTGGGACATGTCATCTCGGAGGCTGGAGTTGCAGTAGATCCCATGAAGATTGCAGTGGTACTTACTTGGGAGCCACACAGGAGTGTGATGGAGGTACGAAATTTCATGGGCTTGGCTGGATACTACTGGAGATTTGTTCCAGAATTATCTAGAGTTGCATCACCACTATCAGCGTTGACGAAGAAATGGAAACCCTTCATGTGGTTGGAGAGATGTCAGCAGAAGTTTCAGGAGCTGAGGGAGAGGCTGACTAGTGCCCCAATCTTGAGGCTTCCAGAGGAGGGCGTAGGGTATGTAGTCTACTGAGACGTATCAGGGACCAGACTTGGGTGTGTCGTAATGCAGGAGCGAGAAGTAATCACATATGGTTCTCGGCAGTTGAGACAACATGAGCAGAACTATGCTACCCATGACCTGGATTTAGTAGCAGTGGTCTTCTCCTTGAAGATGTGGTGGCACTATCTGATGGGCGATGTTTTACCAAGTACTTTGATTACAAGAGTCTCAGGTATATATTCTCTCACAAGGATCTAAACCTGAGACAGAGGTGATGGCTTGAGTTTCTCCAGGAATATGACTTTGAGATAGTCTATACTCCTGGGAAGGGGACCATTGTTGCGGATGCTCTTAGCAGTAGATCTGGTATACATCTTCTAGGAGAGGCGACAGAGCAGTTGGATGCCTTATAGATATCCTATGCGGATATGGATAGATCAGCCTATCTACAGTCTCTTATAATCACTCCTCCACTTCTTCAGCGAGTCATGGAGGCACAGCATGGAAACACTGACTGTGAGACATGACATGCTCAGATATCCACAGGGCAGGCACCTGATGGATTTTCAGAAGGAGAGGAGCGCGTCATCCTCTTCAGAGGACTTACTATGGTACCAAAATCACTTCAGGAGGAAGTGTTGAGGGAGTTCCACACATCCCCTTTAGCGGTACATCCAGGTGTGGCGAAGATGTATCAGGACCTCTGACGACAGCACAGGTGGCCAGGTATGAATAAGGCAGTAGCTAAGTTTATCTCACGGTGCCTCACTTGTCAGCAAGTGAAGGTGGAGCACAAGGTACCAGAAGGCTTGGTTCAGCCCTTAGAGGTCTCATAGTGGAAGTGGGATGGTATATCCATGGGCTTTGTGATGGGTCTTCCACGTACATCTAGGAGTCACGATTCGATATGGGTGATTGTTGACTGACTCACCAAGTCGGCCCACTTCCTACTGATCAGAGATCAGGGATCAGTAGAGAGCTTGGGACACCTCTATGTGCAGGAGATTGTGCATTTACATGGAGTACCTTCTACTATTGTCTCTGACCGTGATGCACGGTTTACTTCCTGGCTATGGAAGGGGTTGCAGGAGGCTTTTGGGACACAACTTTGCTTGAGCACCGCCTTCCATCCTCAGACAGATGGACAGACCGAGCGGACCATCCATACCCTCGAGGACATGCTCCGTGCATGCTTCGCTAGCTTTTACAGTGCTTTTCTAGTGCTGTTAAAGGCCATTTTTAGCGCTGATAAATGGCGTATTTGTAGTAGTGTTTGGTGGAGTTTGCCTACAATAACAACTATCAATCCATCATCGGTATGACACCTTTTGAGGCCTTGTATGGTCGAACTTGTAGATCACCACTGTGTTGGACAGACCCAAAGGAGTCAGCACTAGTGGGACCAGAGATGGTACGGGTAACCACGGAGAAGGTGCAGATCATCCAGGAGCAGATGAAGATAGAAAAGAGCAGGCAGAAGTCGTATGATGACAGGAGACAGAGACCTCTGGAGTTTGAGGATGGTGACCACGTCTTTCTATGGGTCTCACCTCAACGAGGTCTACAGAGATTTGTCCGAGGCGGCAAGTTATCTCTGCAATTCATCAGACCTTTCTAGGTCCTCAGCAGAGTAGGCAAGGTGGCTTACCACTTAGCTCTACCACCTTAGTTGTACTAGGTGCATGACGTCTTCCACGTATCTCAGCTGAGGAGATACGTGCATGGCCCTTCCCACATCATCGACCACGGAAAGCTGGACATCGATGATGAGGAGACTTTCACGGAGGTCCCAGTGGAGATTGAGGATCGACAGGAGTGGGTCATATGTGGGTGGTCGATACCTCTGGTGCGCGTTCGCTGGAAGCCCGAGAACCTCCTGGAGAGCACATGGGAGAGGGAGGCTTAGATGCGTACTCAGTACCCCCATTTATTTCGATAGTTAGATTTGTTGCTTATAGGGACATAAACCCTGAGGTGGGGAGAATGTAAAGACCTAGAAATTCCGTGGAAAATTTTTTCTTAAATTCATGGGATTTTTACGAGTTCGTGAAAATTTATGGCGCTTGATTCTAAGGCCCGGTGTGCCCGGAATCAATTTTTGAAGTTTTTTTTGGGTACGTTCAGTAAACATACGAGTGGGATTTTATATCTTTTGAACTGGTCCTCGGAATTGAAATCTGAGGGCACCATTGAACTCGCAGCGTTAGTGATTGCTTAGTGAGACCTTCACTGCAGTTGCGTTCTGACGAGAATGGAAGTTAGATTTTGGGGGGGTTTTTAATTAAGTTAAGTAAAAATAAGAGATAGTTTTTTTTATTTTTGAGGTGGTTAGTGGTAGGGCCCACCCGCACATAACCTCCCTTGGGAGGATATCCTTGGTGGGGACAAAATGGGTTTTAAACCCCCCTTTAACTCCCCATTAATTATTTGAACACCCCTCTTCATTTAATTAGAACTCTCCACCTCCCCTAATTTGAATTTGAATCAATTCCAAATCATTAATTAAATGAATTGTCTCATTTAATTAAACACAACTATTTGTGTTTTTGTGCCAACAAATAATAGAGGATTCCTTTATTATTTTTGGTTAGCATTTTGGTGGAGATTTGGGAGGAGAAGGACTCTTCAACGAAGAACCGTCACCCATGAAGAACACCTCTTCATCGCCCACCGAAGAACGATGAACTCTTTCATCGATCTTTAACCATGCCAAATGAAAAGGAACCGACTGTGAAGAATGCTGATGATGCTTCTTTCTTGGTCTCCTACCCTGGATACTTCTTGATATCATCGAATCAACGTCCACCATTCCTCTCCTTCCACCATCAATGATCACCAAGCGAGGTAGGGGTTTGATTTGAATTTTTTATTCTTATTCTACGTCATTGAATTCTCAGATTATGTAATGTCGATTGATATCAACATAACGTGGAAGGCACGGACCACACGAACATGGCCCGACCCTCCCCCTTTGATTGTTCTCGTTTGTTGATGACGGCGGCAGCACACCGAAGCCTTCAAAAGAGAGGATCATAGCAGAGGAATGGGCCGCGACTGATGGGCCGCGGTGGTACATGCGATGACCGGCAACGAGCCGGCCGTGGAAGAAGCCGACGACGCAAGGGCCGTGGGAGGGGTGCGGTGCCGTCACACCGTGCAGAGAATCGAGCCGCGGCCAGGGGGCTGTGGTGGTGCCAGAGGTGCGCGGTGTCATCGCACCATGTCAAAAGAGGTTGCCACAGCCACGCAGGCTGTGGAAATTGGACGGGCTGGGCACGGCGCCGGAGAAGGACCGCGGCCATAGGCCGAAGTGGATAGAGGAGGGAGGCCGGCTGAGCCGGCCGCTGGTGCACGCTACAGGCAGGACCCAAAGGGTCCCGTGGTTACTAGGGTCGGCGCCTCACATCGGCCGTTGTGGAAGATAGAGGGTGTGTACCCCCCCCCCCCCCACGCATGGCTAGCTGGGCCACACAGGCCATCCACCCGGGCCAGCCAGCTAGCAGACCAGCCGGGCTAGCTCGCCAGCCAGCCACGTGGGCCGCCAGTGATCCATCCACGTGGGCCGCAAGCCAACCGGGCCACAGGGGCTGCCAGCCAGCTGGGCCACGCAGACAGCCAGGTCGGGTCGCCCCCTAGGGGCTTGTGCCGTGACTATCCCATGCCCGTCTTCCATAGGCCAGGGGCTGGTGACTAGCACCAAAGGCGAAAATCCCTAAGATGGTAAGGCATTTCCTTTATAAAAAGTAAACACACACAACAGAGTACGCAACTGGAAGTAAAACACCAAGTAAAACTGTATACAAAAGAGAGTGCTAAAAGTAAAGGGGGCCAGAAATACAATCCCAACAGTAAAGTACAAGGAAACAGAAAAGTAAAAGTATGACTGAAATAAGAAATAAAGCATCTACTAGGTCATCCTCCAGGGTTCCTACCTGAAGGGTAGGTACAGACAGCCTCCTCACCACTCCACATCCGTCTTTCTGCTCCGTCTACCGTCTCGCTGAGTGGTCCACCTCTGAGTACTATCCAGTTCTGCTACTCTCTGCCTCAGTCAGCGCTGTCTGTCATCTGCAACCAATACAAGGAGGTGTGGACATAGCCCGTGTAGGGGTGAGTATAACTATACTCAGTAGGGACCCTGAGACCCTCAAGGTATCACTAAATCCAACAAGGATAAACCAGAATTATTAAATTAACAGATAACCATCACTTAGGTATATTCTCATACATATACCTAAGTTATCTAGTAACCCATATCATTCGTGAGGTAAACATAAAAGTCATTAACTCAGATTAAACCAAGACTTTATTCTAGGTGGTAGTATCAAGTAACAACTCCATTCACACTATCAGAACCTTAGCTGATGGTGTACTACTCCTCTATCGAGTACAGTGGGCCTGTCGCATCACACAGAGGCACTTCCCACCCCCACCTTCGTAGTTACAGATGGCCTCCTCAGCACTCCACGCCTGTTCGTCCGCTCAATGTACCGTCTCTCCAAGTGGTCCACCTCCGGGTACCGTCTAGTCCTGCTACTCTCTCTCAGTCAGTGTTATCCATCGTTTGCAACCAAAACAACGAGGTGTGTGCATAGCCCGTGCATGGGTGAGTATAACGATACTCAATAGGGACCCTGAGACTCTCAAGGTATCACTAAATCCAACAAGGATAAACCACAAGTATGAAATAAATAGATAACCATCACTTAGGTATATTTTCATACATGTACCAAAGTTATCTAGTAACCCATATCATTCGTGAGGTAAACACAAAATTCATTGACTCAGCTCAAACCAGGATTTTATTCAAGGAATACTAGCAAGTAACACCCACAGTCAAACTGTCAGAATCTTGGCTGATGCTATACTCCTCCTCTATTGAGTACAATGGTCCTTCCACATAACACAGAGGTGCTTCCCACCTTCCTGTATTGATGTGGTACTCCTCCTGTCAAGTATCGTGGGTCTGTTGCGTCACACAGAGGCGCTCCCCACTGTGGGTCTGCCGTGCTCACACAGAGGCGCTCCCCCTTGTAGCCTACTGAGGTACTCCTCCTGTCAAGTACCGTGGGTCTATCACATCACACATAGGCACTCCTCACTGTGGGTCTATTGTGTCACACAGAGGTGCTCCCCACTGGGCTAGTCGAAACACTTTGAGTCGTAAGGTCAGTAGTCGTCAGGTATCAGCCAACTACTAAGTCTTTGTACTCCGCTCGCTCGTCTCTAGGAGGATCCACTCCACGAGCTACTGGTCGGTACTCCAACTATCACGAAGTCCCAAGAAGAAGTATCACAATGGTTCATCTCGTTATAGGGGTCTCAACGCAATAGACGGCGCGTCAATCAGACGCCCGGTCTGTGAGTTATTGGCATTTTCATCCCAGGGCCCCGGTTGGTTTTTAGGTTAAAACCAACCCGACTGTATCCCAACTATGTCCAAACATAAAGTAGGGTATTCCAAAAGTACCATCTTTTTCTAAGATTTTTGTCACTGCAAACGGTTTGTCGATCGGACACCTGTAGCCCAAGATACCGGCGAAAAAGTGTATTTGGTTAATCGGGTACGAACTGGGGTCTGACCCAGTCTGCGGGTCTGACCCGGTCCGTGAGTCCGACCCGGCATTGAAGGGAGTGGCCTGGCCAGAGGGGTGGCCCGACCCAAGATGGTGGCCCGACCCGAGGGGGTGGCCCGACCTGAGGCGGTGACCCGACCCGAGGGGGCGGCCCGACCCGAAGGCGGCCCGACCTGAGGGAGTGGCCCGACCCGAGGGGGAGGCCCAGCCTGAAGGCTGCCCAGCGGCCCAGTTGGCTCAGAGGCCCGGTTGTCCTGGCATCCTGGTCGGCCTAGCGGCCCGGTCAGCCTGGCGGCTCGGTCGGCCTGGTGACCCGGTGGCTCGGCGGGGGCCCGCCTTAGTCACCGCCAGGGGGAAACCGCACACCCCCTAGCTTACCAAACAACTTTTCCATTTGGTTGTGAGCCGAAACTAATGCCAGGTGGTGCCAGTCTAGTACACATGGGACCCACTGGGTCCCGCTCCTCACGGCTGGCCGAGCGGCCAACCGCTCCACCTGCTCCGTCGTGGCCCACCTTGGCCGTGGTTCCCCTGCTCCGCACGGCGTGATGGCGCTGCGCCACCTCCGCCACGGCCCGACCTGGTCGCGGCCTCTAGCTTCTACGTGTGGCGTGATGGCATCGCACTCATCATCTGACTGTCGTGGCCCTCCTGGCCGCGGCCCTTCCACGCGTGTGGCACGACGGCGTCGCACCCCTCCAGTGACCCGGTGGCCCTTGCGCTGCCGGTTTTCTTCGCAGCTGGCCTGACGTCAGTCACGTTGCTCCGCCACGGTCCATTCTTTCGGCGTCTCCATTGCACCATCGTCATCGTCAACAAACGAGAACAATCAAAACGGGGGAGGTTCAGGCCGTGATCGTGAGGTCTGAGCCCTCAACGTTACGTTGATATCATTCCACAAATTACTATCCAAGATTGAACAACGTAGAACAGAAAAAATTTCAACTCAAAATTCCCATACCTCGTATTTCTTGATCGTTGACGAAGTCGCGGAAAAAGGAAGGCATCGATTCATCAATGTCGGAAGAGGAAGAGGATATCCGTCGTTGGCAGATAAGAGTTCATAGGTGACGAAGTTGAAGATAGCATTCCTCGCGGTCGACCCCTTCTCTTTTGGCACAGTTGAAGATCGAGGAATATGTTCATTGTTCTTCATTGGAAGATATTTCTCCAAGGGTCTTCCAAGTTCTTCTAAAGCACCCCAAATGAAAATTTTCTAATCAAAAATAAATAATATCTTTGTCTATTATTTAATTATTGGCATTAATTCAAAAGAATTCAAAAAGCTACCAATTAATTAAATGAAAGTGTTCAATTAATTAATTGTTAGAGTTGGAACATTTAATAAATAGGGGAAGCTCAAGGGTTCCTCCACTTAATTGGGGGTTCCAAGGGGTTACAACCCCCGGGTGGTCCCCACCAAAGATATCCTCCCAAGGGAGGTTATGTGTGGGTGGGCCCCACCACCATAACCTCCCATGGGAAGTTAGGGTGTGGTGGCCCCCACCACTAACCACCTCTTGGAGGTTTTAACCTCCTAAAAAATAAAAATAAGCTAACTCTTATTTTTATTTTACATAATTAAAAACTCCCAAAATCTAACTTCCATTCTTGTTAGAATGCAACTGCGGTAAAGGTATCACTAAGCAATCACTAACGCTGCAAGTTCAACAGTGCCCTCAGATTTCAATTCTGAGCATCGGTTCAAATGTTATAAAATCCCGCTCGTACGTTTACTGAACATACCTGAAAAAAACTTCAGAAATTGATTCAGGGAACACCAGGCCTCGGAATCAAGCGCCGTAAATTTTCACGGACTCATAAAATTCTCATGTATTTAAGAAAAAAATTTCCATGGAATTTCCGGGTCTTGAGATTCTCCCCACCTTAGGGATTTACGTCCCTATAAGCTACAACTCAAACTATGGGAACAAATGGGGGTATTGAGCACACATCTAAGCCTCCCACTTCCATGTTCTCTCCTGAATATTCATGTGCTACTAGCGAATGCGCACCAGAGGTATCGACCATCCACGTAGGATCCAATCCTGTCGATCCTCAATCTCCACTAAAACCTCCGTGAAAGTCGCCCCGTCATCGATGTCCAGCTCCCCGTGGTCGATGATGTGGGATGGGTTGTGCACGTATCTCCTCAATTGAGATATGTGGAAGACATCGTGCACCCAGTGCAACTGTGGTGGAAGAGATAAGTGGTAAGCCACCTCGCCTACTCTGCTGAGGACTTGGAAAGGTCTGATGTACCGCAGAGATAACTTTCCACCTTAGCCAAATATCTGTAGACCTCGTCGATGTGAGACCCGTAGAAAGACGTGGTCACCATCCTCGAACTCCAGAGGTCTCCATCTCCTGTCAGTATAAGACTTTTTCCTACTCTGTGTAGTCTTCATCCGCTCCTAGATGATCTGCACCTTCTCCATAGTAGCCAGTACCATCTCTGGTCCCACTAGTGATAACTCCCCTGGGTCTGTCCAGCATATTGGTGATCTGTAAGGTCGACCATACAAGGACTCAAAGGGTTCCATACTGATGGTGGAGTGATAAATGTTGTTGTAGTAAAACTCAACCAAAGGTAAGTGATCCTCCTAGCTGTGACCAAATTCGATAACACATGCACGAAGCATGTCCTTGAGGGTCTGGATGGTCGGCTCAATCTGACCATCTATCTGAGGATGGAAGGTGGTGCTCAGACATATTTGTATCCTAAAAGACTCCTGCAACCCCTTCCATAGCCGGGAAGTAAACTGTGTGTCATGGTCGGAGACAATATAAGAAGTTACTCCATGAAAATGCACAATCTCCTACACATAGAGGTGTCCCAAGCTCTCTACTGATCCCTTCTCTCTGATTAGTAGGAAGTGGTCCGACTTGGTGAGTTAGTCAACGATCACCCATATCGAATCGTAACTTATGGATGTATGTGGAAGACCCGTCACGAAGTTCATGGATATCCTATCCCACTTCCACTCTGGGACCTCTAAGGGCTAAACCAAGCCTGCTGGTACCTTGTGATCTTCCTTCACTTGCTGACAAGTGAGGCACCGTGAGACAAACTCTTCTACTGCCTTCTTCATACCTGGCCACCAATGCTGACATCGGAGGTCCTGGTACATCTTTGCTACTCCTGGATGTACTGCAAGAGGGGAAGTGTGGAACTCCCTCAACACTTCCTCCTAAAGTGAAACTAGTACCATAGTACGTCCTATGAAGAGGATGATGTGCTCCCCACCCTATGAAAATCCATCAGGTGCCTTCCCTATGGATATCTGAGCACGTCGTGTCTCACAGTCAGCGTCCCCATTCTATGCCTCCCTGAATCGCTGAAGAAGTGGAGAAGTGACTATAAGAGACTGTATATAGGCTTCTCCATCCCTATCCACATAGGAAATCTGCAAGGCATCCAACTACTCTGTCGCCTCTCCTGGAAACTGTATTCCAGATCTCCTACTGAGAGCATCTGAAACAATGTTCCCCTTCCCAAGAGTATAGACTATCTCTAAGTCATAGTCTTGGAGGAACTCAATCCATTTCCATTGTCTCAGGTTCAGGTCCTTCTGAGAGAAGATATACCTGAGATTCCTATGATCAGAGTATACTGCGAAACGCTTGCCCATCAGATAGTGCCTCCACATCTTCAAGGCGAAGACCACTACTGCGAACTCCAGATCATGGGTAGCATAGTTCTGCTCGTGCTATCTCAACAACCGAGAACCATACATGATCACATCTAACTCCTGCATCAAGACACACCTGAGTCCGGTCCCTGATGCATCGCAGTAAACTATGTACCCTACACCTTCCCCTGGAAGCCTCAAGATGGGTGCAATAGTCACCCTCTGACTTAGCTCCTGAAAGTTATACTGTCATCTCTCCACCCACACGAAGGGTTTCCCCTTCTTCTTTAAAGATTATAGTGGTGCTACAACTCTGGAGAAGTCTGGAACGAACCTCTAGTAGTACCCAGCCAATCCCAAGAAACTACGTACCTCCATCACACTCCTGGGTGGATCCCAAGCAAGTACTGACTCAATCTTAGCTAGATCCACTGCAACTCCAGTCTCCGAGACAACGTGTCCCAAGAATTGAACCTCTCGAATCCAAAAATGGAACTTCGAGAGATTACCATAAAGCTGGTGCTCTCATAGTGTGTCCAGTACTACCTGAAAATGGTAGGCATGCTCATCCTCAGTAGTTGAGTATATCAGAATGTCATCGATGAAGACCATGACAAATAGATCGAGGTAAGGCTGTAAGATCCAATTCATGAGACTCATGAACACTGCTGGAGCGTTGGTTACACCGAAGGGCATAACCAAGAACTCATAGTGGATGTAACAAAACCTGAAGGCCATCTTTTGCACATCCTCGTCTCGAACTTTGAGCTTGTGATTGCCTGATCTGAGGTTTATCTTTGAGAACCACCGTGCTCCCTTGAGCTGATCAAAGAGGTTGTCAATCCTCAGGATTGGGTACTTATTCTTCACAGTCACCTGGTTTAGGTGAAGATAGTCAACACAGATCCTCAAGCTCCCATCCACCTTCTTGGAGAACAAAATTAGGGCTTCCGAGGGAGAAACACTGGGCCAGATGAATCCCTTCCCCTGCAAGTCCTCTAGCTGTACCCGTATCTCACGAAGCTCAGCGGGAGCCATCCGATATGCTGGAGTAGATATCAGTGTCATCCAAGGGTACAAGTCTATATAGAATTCCACCTCTCTATGAGTAGGTATTCCTGGAACATATTTAGGGAAAACATCCACGTACTAGTTCACCACTATAGGATAAATCGGACTCTCCACATCAACTGCTCTGAGGGTAAGGCAAGCTAACTGGTGAGTGATCGGCTACACCCTCCTCCGAGTAAGTCTATCCTGCACTGCAAAAGCTCCCTTCTCTTAGGTGATGGCGAACCTGGTCCCATCTGTGCGGACACACTGCACTTTTCACCTAATATAGTCAATATAAGCATGGATTGTAGATAACCATTCCATACCCAAAATGACGTTGTAAGGCCTCGACGTCGCTATGAAGTGATCCTAATCGAAGCTCTAGCCTCCTAGAGTAAGCTCACACTACCGGAACCATTGTGTAATTGTCGAGTCTTCTCCTGTAGGAGTCTCTATCCTTAAGGATCGAGCCAATGACTCCGTCGGAATCTCCGAGCTCTGAATGAGGGCAGTGGTAATGAATGAATTACTGTAACGTGTGTCTATAAGAACTGCAGCTATGGTGGATTAGACACAGATTGAACCTTGAATCATATCTAGAGTGTCATGGTCATATGCCTCATCTGTCTGGAGCTAAGCTCTCCCCTGTCCACCCACTCCCTACAGTTGGGGTGGACCTCCTAGTGGTGGTGGTGGTAATACCTCGAAACATCGTCCACCATCGGCTGCTCGACCAGTTCCTCTTCCAAATTTTCTTGCTCCCTGCGGAGCACCTCGATCTAACCTTTTCCTCTGCCTGGGAGGTCCCTCAACTATCTACTGATAATCTGAATGGTGGGTCGGACAGTCACGAGCCATGTGACCCTGCCCGCCGCATGAGTAACACTGCCTGCTCCTGGAAGGTAAGTCACTACCTCGGGTGCCCCACAAAACTGATCCTGAGTCCTGCGGTCATCCACCCATGGTTTTGGTCCTCTTGGACCTCTGCATCATCTATCTACTGCCAGCTATAGAGGACTCCTCTACATTCCGACTAGTAGTGGGTCTCGCTGCTGGTGTCTGCTCAGCAAGAAAAATCTATACTAGGAGGAATCTCTCTAACACCCCTGCCTGCATCGGGATGCTAATGGAGATCATTGAAGCCCTGATCTCTCGGCTGATCCCTTACTCGAAGGTCCGAGCCCTGAAGAATGGGTCCCGTACCATATCTGTGGAGTAGGGTGAGAGGCCGGTGAACCTCACTGAGTACTAAGCTACAGTCATGATACCCTGCTATAGATGTAGTAGCTCCTGTATCTGCACCGCTAGAAGGGTGGATGGTAAAAACTCCGCCCAGAATAGGGTCTCAAAGTTTTTCCAAAGAAGTGTCACCTTGACATGCACCTTGAGTATCAGGCTCCACCATCTACCAGCTGCTTCCTGAAGGAGACTGGCAGTAAGGATCACCATGTAGTCTGATGGTATCCCTACTATCCTGAAAACTCTCACCATAGCCTCCAGCCAATCCTCATCCACCTGTGGGTCCATGTCTCCCTGGAACCTGGGTGGCCACTGGTGTTGGAACTCATGCAATGCACTCAAATGGTGTGCATCGTCTGCTGCTGGGGCTGGTGGTATCGGGGGCCCAATGAGGAGTAGTACCGCTGGTGCCTCCACTGGTAAAGGGCCCTACACCGAGGCCTCGTATCTCAGTGGGATGTTAGAGCGTATGACTCTCGGGGCTCTACGGGGAGGCATCCTAAAAGAAACAGATGTGACACGGTCAAAAGATTATACCTGGTGAGCTGACCTGGTTGAGCTGATATAAAGAAAACTTTTGAAACTACAGACGCAATCAGTGGTTTCGTGCACTGAGTTGGAAATCAGAATTCAGGGTCCTGGTGTATGGATACCTCGGCCACCGCACCAACGCTGGACTCCCTGAACTGAAAACCACACTCAGTAGGGACCCCAATACCCTCAAGGTCTCATTAAATCCAACAAGGATAAACCAAAAGTATGAAATCAATATAGAACCATCACTTAGGTATATGCCCATACATATACCTAAGTTATTTATTAACCCATATCATTCGTGAGGTAAACATAAAAGTCATTGACTTAGCTCAAAATAGGATTTTATTCAAGGAATAGTAGTAAGTAACACCCACAGTCAAACAATTGGAATCTCAGCTGATGGTGTACTCCTCCTCTATCAAGAACAGGTGGCCTGCTGTGTCACATAGTGGCGCTTCCCACCTTCTTGGACTACAGTGGTACTCCTCCTGCCGAGTACCGTGGATCGACTACGTCACACAAAGGTGCTCCCCACTGTGGGTCTGCTGCACTCACATAGAGGCGCTCCCCCTTGTAACCTGCTGAGGTACTCCTCCTGTCGAGTATCGTGGGTCTTCCACGTCACACAGAGGTGCTCCCCACTGTGGGTCTGCTGCGTCACATAGAGACACTCCCCACTGGACTATTCGAAACACTCCGAGTCGTAAGGTCAGCATTCGTTAGGTATCAGCCAGCTACTAAGTCTCCGTACTCCTCTCACTCGTCTCCGGGAGGATCTTCTCCACGAGCTACTAGTCGATACTCAAACTGTCATGAAGTCCCAAGTAGAAGTATCTCAAAGGTCCACCTCATCATTGTAGTCTCAATGCAATAGATGACACGTCAATCAGATGCTCGTTCTGTGAGTTATTGGCATTTCCGTCCCAGCGGCCCTCCTGGCCGCGACTCGGTTCTCTGCGTGGCGCGATGGCACCGCACCCCTCCAGAGGCCCGACAGCCCTTACGCCACCGGATTCTCCCATGGCCGCCTTTTTTATGGTCACTGTATGTACCGCCATGGATCGTTGTCCGTAGACCGTTCCTCCATTGCTATCCTCTCTTCTGGCGGTGCCGTTGCACTACCGCTGTCGTCATCAAACGAGAACAATCAAAGGGGGAGGGTCAGACCATGTTCGTGCGGTCTCTGCCCTCCACGTTACATTGATATCAATCGGTATAACATAATCCGAGAATTGAACGATGTAGAACAAGAATAAAAAATTCAACTCAAACCCCTACCTCGCTTGTCGATCGTTGACGGTGGAAAGAGAGTAATGGTGGACGTTGATTTGCTGACGTCGAGAAGCATCTGAGGTAGGAGACCGAGGAAGAACTGTCGTCGGCGTTCTTCACGGTCGTCTCCTTCTCTTTTGGCTCGGTCGAAGATCGAATAAATAGTTCGTCGTTCTTCAGGGGACGATGACGAGGCATTCTTCATGGGCGACGGTTCTTCATTGGAGATTTCTTCATTCTCGATGGGCGATGAAGAGGCATTCTTCGCGGGCGACGGTTCTCTTTACGGAGCTTGATTCCGAGGCCCGGTGTGCCTGGAATAAATTTCTAAAGTTTTGTTCAGGTGTGTTCAGTAAACGTACAAGCGAGATTTTATAAATTTTGAACCGGTGCTCAGAACTGAAATCTGAGGGCAACGTTGAACTCACAACGTTGGTGATTGCTTAGTGAGACCTTTACCGCAGTTGCATTCTAATGAGAATGAAAGTTAGATTTTGGGTTTTTAATTAAATTAAATTAAAATAATGTGTTAGCTTTATTTTTATTTCTTGGTGGTTAAAACCTCCAAGAGGAGGTTAGTGGTGGGTTCCACCACACCATAACCTTCCATGAGGGGTTATGGTGGTGGGGCCCACCCACACATAACCTCCCTTTGGAGGATATTTTCGGTTTGGGATTCCACCCAAACTGCTTTGCCGTTCAGAAGCCAGGGGGCACGCATTTCCCTCCTTGTCCATGGACAAGGCGGACCCCCACCAGGCCGCCGGGTCGCCAGGACGATCGGGCCGCCGAGCCAACTGGGCCACCGGGCCGCCATCGGGTCAGGCCTCCCCCTCAGGTTGGGCCACTCCCTCGGGTCGGGTCGCCTTCGAACCAGGCCGCCCCCTTGAGTCGGGCCACCGTCTTGAGCCAGACCACCCCTTGGGTCGGGCCACTCCCTTCAGGGCCGGGTCGGACTCGCGGGCCAGGTCGGACCCCGGTCCAGACCCAGGTCGGACCCCGGTCCAGACCCAGGTCGGGTCGGGTGGGTCCGACTGGGTCAGACCAAACCTAGACCCGTTTGACCCGATAACACTTTTGCGCCCATATCATGGGATACTAGTGTCTGATCGATGAACTGTCTATGGTCACAGAAATCTTAGAGTGAGACAGTTCTTTTGGCATATCCCACTTGATGTTTAGATACAACTGGGGTATAATCGGGTTGTTTTGAAACTAAAAACCAACCAGGCCTCGGGGTGGAAATGTCAATAACTCATGGACCGAGAGTCTGATTGACACACTATCTATTGAGTAGAGACCCCTATGACAAGGTGGACCTTTGAGATACTTGTACATGGACTTTGTGACAGTTGGAGTATCGACCAGTAGCTCATGGAGCGGATCCTCTCGGAGACGAGCGAGCGGAGTATGGAGACCTAGTAGCTGGATGAGACTTGAAAACTGTTGACATTTCGACTTGAAGTGTTTCGAGTAGTCCAGTGGGGAGAAACTCTATGTGACGTAGTAGACCCACAGTGGGGATCGCCTCTATGTGACGTAGCATACCTATGGTACTCGATAGGAGGAGTACCTCATTAGGCTATGAGGGGGAGCACCTCTGTGTGAACGCGGCAGACCCACAGTGGGGAGTGCCTCTGTGTGAGCGCAGTAGATCCATGGTACTCGACAGGAGGAGTATGAAAATAGTCCAGGATAGTGGGAAGAACCTCTGTGTGACACGGAAGGCCCACTGTACTCGTTATAGGAGTATTACACCATCATCCAGGGTTCCAACAGTGTGACTAGGGTTGTTACTTGATACTACCCCTAGAATAAAATAATGGTTTGAGCTGAGTCAATGAATTTTTTGTTTACCTCACAAATGAGATGGGTTACTAGATAACTTAGGTATATGTATGGGTATATACCTAAGTGATGGTTATCTATTGATTTCATACTTGTGTTTTATCCTTGTTGGATTTAGTGAGACCTTGAGGGTCTCGGGGTCCTTACTGAGTATCGTTATACTCACCCCTGTACGGGCTATGCCCGCACCTCATTATGTTGGTTGCAGATGACAGACAGCGCTGACTGAGAGAGAGTAGCTAGACTTGACAGTACCCGAAGGTGGACCACTTTGCGAGACAGTACACGGAGCGGATGGACAGACGTTGAGTGCTGAGGAAGCCATCTATACCTACCCTTTAGGTAGGAACCCCGGAGGATGACCCAGTAGCTGCTTTACTTTTCTTCAGTTGTACTTGCTTTCAGTTGTACTTTATTTCAGTTCTACATGTACATTCCTGTTGGGCTTGTATTTCTGGCCCCTTTTACTTTCTAACACTTCTTTTGTATACAATTTTACTTAGTGTTTTACTTCCTTTTGTATGAAAACCCTGATTTTTATTACAACTTAAACATGCTTTATTACATAAAACTTCACTTGATACAACAAATAAGATCGAGAGGTTTAGTGTCTTTGGGGCTTAGGATCATTACATAAAAACTTAAAACATGAAATACAACATCTTTATTGAAAACTTCCTTTACATGACCACTACATTCCCTCGTACTTAGCATTGCATGGGATAACCTGAGGACATGCATAAGAAAAGGGTGAGCTATAAAGCCCAGTAAGGGAGTACACATGGAATAACATGAGGAGTAAAATACATGTTAGGAAATAGGCATGTCAATAGAGCACAAGATAAACATGAACATAAAGGCATGATAAAGCATGATAATCATAATATGGAAATGTGGAAACAACACTTAACATTGAATTAGCATGAGCCAAGGCTCATTGCACATGGATCATGAGTAAACCCTCATTGCACATGAAGCACGAGTAAACCCTCGTTGCACTTAAATTAGCATGAGTAATCACTCATTGCACATGACGTATCATGATACTATACTTTACCCAATGCATTGGAGCGCTATAAGGGCACACCCTTCTTAAACATTTCATTTCATGCATAAGTGTGCCACATGGATCATAAAACATGGATTCATAAAACATAATCATTTATTCCATGATAAAGGAATGTGGAATTCATACATGAAACTTTTTAATCAATAAGTAAAGGTTCATAAATGTGGATACCCTTGATGGAGAAATGGGCATGGTATCCACTACACAATGGCATTGGCTTAGAAAATTGGTGCGATTTCGACAGCGTAACGACGTGACATAAGAATTCATAAAAATGGTTGATGAGAGAGAAAGGGGTTCCTCATCATATTTAAATGTAATGGAAAGTAAGGAGGTCATATAGAACATGTCCCAAAAATTGAGATGGAATTTAGATTCATGATACAAAAGTATTGCTTGAATGTAAAAGAAGAGAGAGAAGTTCCTTTCAGAATTTCGGCATAGTAAGGGTGTACATGGGAGGCATTTAATGAGAGAGAAAGGGGTCTCCCATCATTCAAAAAATAAGAGGGTAGTATGGGGGAGGTGAAAAACCATACCCCAACATTCATAATTGAAATTAAAAGGGAAATACAACTTAAAGAAAATTGACAAAAATGAGAAAGTAAGAAAAAACCCTTACTTGGAAGTGTGCTTCCAAAGGCTAGAGAGAGGCTTGTGAGAGGCTTCTTGGGAGCTTGGGGCACCTTGGGAGGATTCTAGAGAGATTATGTTAGAGGTTGGACGAACCCAAATGGATTTTAGTGAGGAGGAAGTGGGAGATTGGGTGGGTTTATATAGGAAAGGTGAGGTAATTCTTTATTATTTAGGTTTGGGACCCCTTATATTAAACTAATCCAAAACACAAACCATACCATGGTTTTTGCCCATGGTTTCTGTAAAATGAAAGAGGAAAACAATATTTTACAATTCCAAGGTCCGAACTTATTAAAATATTAGGTTTTCTTATGTGGAGGTGAGTCACACTCCCATGGAAATTAATTTAAAAAGGCAAAGTGTTGAATATGTCTTGAGGGGTTCATTAATGCTTTGAAAAGTAAGTCAAAAATACCCAAAATCACAGTATTTTAATGATAAAACATAAATTGGACGAAAATAAGGATTATGGTATTTTATTACATCACCATTGGATCATTATGATGTCATAAAACACATTATATATTTAAACGGTATTTAATTTTTACCCAAAAATTTGACTGTCTCAGAAAATTATGAAAAATTCACCATTGGATAATTTCAACATCCTGATTCCATAAATGAAATTTATTTTATCTAAATAATTTTCTGAATATGTGAATTTTCACTTTTAAAATAAAAACTGACATTTATCGAAAATTCACGGGTTTTGACAGAAATGGCTTTCAAACCTTAATAAAAATTTTAATTGCATTCATAAAATTATAAAATCATTTATATTTAATAAAAATTAATTTAATAATAATATTATTATTTTATTAAAATATTATTTAATTCAAAAATCCCTTAATTTAATAAAATAGATTTCTTAATTAAATAATAACTAAAAACACCATTTGTACTTTAAAAACTATTTACAATGTATCAAAAATGACTAGAAATTTTATTCATTATTATATACAAAAATAATGTACATGAACATAGTACTACGTATTTGTTACATAACCCCTTAAAACAGCCACATAAGACTTAAGGGTAAGGTGTGCGATGGTGACAGACTCTTGGGGTGGCTCGGATAACATCGCTCGAGTGGTAATTTAAATCAACTTCCACTTTTCCCGTAGACGGTCACGTTCGAGCTTGACATAATGAAGTTCAGCTTGGGCTTGGTCAAGGGCGAAGCCCAAGGATGCCACCTCTTTTCCGAGCTCCAACAAATGGGCTTCGTATGGGGAAATTCTACTGGATGAGGCCATCACTTCCTTTGTGTGAGTAAAATTGGGTTCATTAAAGCCTTATACTAATCATGTGATAGATGTTCAACAGCTATAAAAGTAACGGTCACAACTCTTATCATAAAACCAAAGAAGTTTACATTTTATAAAACATTTTATTTAAAGAGACATTTAATAAGATCAAGAGGGATTTCCATTAATGAAACTTTGGGTCGTTACAATATTCCCCCCTTAAGAAATTTCACCCTCGAAATTTTCCTTTTCCCACACTAAAACAAATGTGGGTAACTCAGCTTCATCATATCCTCTGATTCCCAAGTCGCTTATTCAAACTTGTGGATTCTCCACAATACCTTGACAAGGGGCATTGTCTCATTTCTTAGAAATTTTTCTCTACGATCTAAGATCTTCACTGGTTGCTCCTCATAAGAAAGATCATCTTCCAATTGTACCACCTCAGAAGAGAGTACATGTGAAGGGTCTGATATGTATTTCCTTAAGAGGGATACATGAAAGACATCATGCACCTTGGCCATAGTAGGTGGAAGTGATAGTCGATAGGCCACAGCCCCAACACGATCAAGAATCTCGAAGGGGTCGATGTACCTTGGACTTAACTTCCCTTTATTTCAAAACCTCATGACCTTCTTCCACGGAGATATGCGTAAAAACACCATGTCTCAAACTTTAAACTCAAGGTCTCGTCGACGATTATCTGAATAACTCTTCTGTCGACTCTGGGATGCCTTGATATGCTGCTGAATGGTTTTCACCTTCTCCACCATTTCCTCGACTATTTCTGGTCCAAGCAGCTTACGTTCACCGACCTCATCCCAACATGCCTGTGTTCTGCACCTTTTCCCATACAGGGCTTCGTATGGTGCCATTTGGATGCTCAAGTGAAAACTGTTATTATAAGAGAACTCAACCAAAGGAAGATGTTGATCCCATCCTCCTTTAAAATCCATTGAGCATGCTCTCAACATATCCTCAAGTGTTTGGATATTACTCTCTGATTGGCCATCAGTTTGAGGATGATAGGTCGTACTAAAGTTCAGTTTAGTATTCAGAGCATGTTTAAGACTCTTCCAAAACTTAGAGGTGAATCTTGGATCTCGGTCAGACACAATAGATAGTGGTACTCCCTGAAACTTTACCACTTCCCTGATATATATCCGTTCCAGTTGATCCAATGAGAAATCCTCCCGAATAGCAATGAAGTGTGCAGTCTTTGTAAGACGATCCACAACAACCCAGATTGCATTATTGCCTTTGGATGTCCTTGGAAGTCCGATGAAAAAGTCCATGGTGATGTTTTCCCATTTCCATTCTGGTATGGGCAATGGTTGCATCATCCCCTTAGACTTCTGCCTCTCTGCCTTCACTTGCTGACACACTAGGCACTTTGATGTATATTCGGAGATCTCCTTCTTCATATTATCCCACCAAAAGTTTTCTCAGAGATCTCGATACATCTTTGTGCTCCCTAGGTGAATAGAGAAATTTGAACTATGTGCATCATTTAAGAGTTCCTTTTTCAGCTCCGGACTTGATGGAACACATAGTCTTTTCCCAAACCGCACAGTTCCTTCTTCATTAACATTAAACTCCGAGGATTTTCCCTTTTTGATAGCTTCCACTTTTTCTTGAATTCCCACATCATCCTTTTGAGCATCCTTTAAACTTTCCAAAAGATATGGTTGAGCAATCTTTTGTGAAAGGATTGATTATGTTCCCTTATTTATGATTCCCGCATCCATCTTTATCAAGTCTAAAACGATTGGATCCTTCTCAATTCTCATCATTGATAGAATCGTTGGATCCTTTCTACTTAGGGAATCTGCCACCTTGTTCGCTTTCCCATGGTGGTAATGTATTGAATAGTCATAATCCTTGATGAGCTCTATCCATCTTCTCTGGATCATATTAAGCTCTTTCTATGTGAATATATATTTAAGACTCTTGTGGTCAGTATATATATCACATTTCTCTCCATAGAGATAATGCTGCCAGATTTTCAAGGAAAAGATCACCGCCGCCAACTCCAGATCATGCGTTAGATAGTTTCACTCATGGATTTTCAACTGCCTTGAGGCATATGATATCACTTTATCATTCTTCATCAGCACACATCCTAATCCCTTCTTCGAAGCATCACTGAATACCACAAAAATCTCCCCACTTGTGGGTAAAGTGAGCACGGGTGCAGTGATAATCCTCCTTTTCAACTCCTTGAAGATTTATTCGCATTCATCACTCCAATAAAACTTTACTCCCTTTCGAGTTAGCTTGGTAAGAGGGTTGGAAAATCCTGAGAAATTCCCCACAAATCCTCGATAATATCCAGCTAACCCCAAGAATCTACGGATATCCGTTACTGATGTTGGCCTCGGCCATCCCTCAATTGCATCTGATTTGGAGGGGTCTATAGATATTCCATTGCTTGTGATTATATGGCCCAAGAATGAGACATCCTTCAACCAGAACTCACACTTTTTTTACTTTGCATAGAGCTTCTCCTTGCGCAAAGTCTCTAGTACAGTTTTTAAATGCTCCTCATGATCCTCCTTGGTTTTGGAGTATATTAGAATATCATCTATAAATACTACCACAAATTTGTCAAGGTAATCTCTAAAGACTCTATTCATCAAGTCTATGAATATTTCTGGAGCATTGGTGAGTCCTAAAGGCATTACTATGAATTCATAGTGCCCGTACCTTGTACGAAAAACAGTCTTGGGGATATCTTCCTTCTTCACCCTTACTTGATAATATCCCGACCGCAAGTCCACCTTGGAGAAGTATTGTGATCCACGCAATTGATCGAAAAAGTCATCAATTCGTGGGAGAGGATACTTGTTCTTTATCGTGATTTTGTTAAGTTCATGATAATCGATGCAAAGCCGCATTGACCCATCCTTCTTCTTGACGAAGAGGACTAGTTCACCCCATGGTGAAGCACTTGGGCATATAAACCCTTTATCCAGATTCTCATGTAGTTGTTTCTTCAGCTCTTCAAGATCAACAACATCCATTCTATATGGAGTCTTGGATATTGGTAATGCCCCAGGTATAAGTTCAATTGAGAACTCAAAATCTATTCTAGGAGGAAGACCAGGCAGTTCCTCGGGAAACACTTCCGCGAATTACCTCACAATAGGCATTTATTCAAGGATGGATTCTTCCTTAGACTCAATCATCTGAGCCAGATACGCGTACTCATAGGGAAGTAATATCCATGCTTGAGATGATGTATCTAAAGGAGATTCATCTTCCTCCTGACACTTGTAAAGAATCGGGGGTCGATTCTCTATATGGAGTGTGATTTCCCTCTCCTAACAATTTGTGTTGGCTCTATATAAGGAAAGCCAATCCATGCCAAGAATTGCATCAAATTCCACCAAAGGGAGTATGATGAGGTTCTCTGGGAAATTAAATCCACAGATTATAACAGGGGAGGACTTATATTCATGGGATGCAATGATTGCCCCATTTTCCATACTCACCCACATCTTTACTTCCATGATTTGTGGTGGTGCTGGGATTGTTCTACTAAACTTTTGAGATATAAAAGAATGCGTAG
Source organism: Viscum album (assembly GCA_963277665.1). NCBI lineage: Eukaryota > Viridiplantae > Streptophyta > Magnoliopsida > Santalales > Viscaceae > Viscum > Viscum album. The sequence goes on along the minus strand of OY728146.1, from coordinate 1,085,438 downwards.
AACCTAAATAAAAAAGTATGTTCGCTATTCTTGAATGAATAACTAGCGTACCTGTCACCACTTCATTGTCGGGGTTCACTTCGGCAGAAGTGATGGTAAAAGCTCTTCCTTGCTGTCTTGGAGGTTGTTGGTTGCCTCCTATAACCCTTGGATTAGGGCACTAATTTGAAAAATGACATGGTTCTTTGAATTTATAGCATTGAACAACACGTTGAGGTTCGAACGGAGCGTTCCTCTCCTCTATCGCAGCCACGGGTCCTTCTTACCGATAGTTAACAGATAGGTTCCCTTCTCTTCCACACCTGAAGCATTTTCTCATCCCCTTAAGGCAATTTCCAGGGTGCTTCTTTCCGCACTTTTGGCAAGTGGGGTGCTGGAACTTCTTAGAGTCATTGGATTTATCCATTGGCCCACCAGCATTGAAGTCCACCTTACGCTTCTTATCCCCATGATACCCCTGTGATTCTCCAATCTCCATTTCGACCTTGAGGGAACATCAGACAATTTCCTCATAGTTGTCGAAGTCACAGATCGCTAATGATTTCTGCAAGCTAGGATTCAACCAACCAAAGAAGTGGTCAACCTTGCATTCGGGGGTAACGACAAAGCCGAAAGCGTATCGTGCAAGCCTTGTGAAGTTTTCCTCGTACGATCCAACGGATTCCTCATCTTTTTTGCTTGAGGTAAAGGAATTCCCTTTCTATCTTAAGCCGAAGGGTGTGCGGAAAATATTTATTGAAAAAAATCTTCCGAAATTCCTTCCATTCCAAAGCCTCGATCTCCTCCTCAGGCTTCGTATTTTTGATCAATGTCCACCATTGATCAGCTTCACCCTCCATACGATAGGCAGCCAGGAGAACCTTCTCTTGTTCATAACATTGGAGGATGGAGAAGATCTTTTCAATGGAGTTGATCCATTATTCAGCGATTGTGGGATCATATGATCCACTAAAAGTAGTAGGCCTTTGTCTCATGAAGCTCTTGATAGCGACTTGTTCTTTCTTAGGGGGGTTGAACGTTCCTCTTGACCCGTGTTTCTATTCAAAACTTGAGTTAGCTAAGAGAGAAGCGTGACAAAGTTCGCAATTCCCGCTCCCATTGGATTTGGCATCTCATTAGTACAATCATCACACTAATCTTCACAACGGTTGTTAGACCGAGCCCTCCTATTACTGGCCATTGGCTGGAATAAAAGGAAATTTAGGGGTAACACATAAAGGGTAATCTAAAGAAAAAAGTTGATGACTCAAAAATAAACTTTTATTTCCTTAACTCAGGAGTCTATAGGCTTCAATCTAGGCTTTTCATGATCTACTTTCTAATATATATTCTTAGGGACATTTTTCCCTTAATAAGGGTTTATACTAAGATTGTGAATTTATAAAAACATATCCCCCAAGAGTGTCATAACCAAGAGTACAGCAAGGCTCGTTGTCGTGCACCAGTTCCCGTTCAAGTCTAGCTCAAAGCGGTGTTTTCAGGTTTTACCCCTAGGATACATCTGTGCCAGAGCCGCCTCTACCTGCTCGTATCCAGACAGGGATGTATTTTTTTGATAAACCACTTACTCAGTACTAACCAAAACTTAGGGATGTTTTTATTATACTTAGTCTTGTATATAAGGATTTACTAGAGTTTTCTAATCACAAAAATAACTAAACCTATCCTCTGATACCAACTATGACAACCCTGCTTCTTATTACAACTTAAACATACCTTATTACATAAAACTTCACTTGATACAACAAAGAAGATCCAGAGGTTTAGTGTCTTTGGGGCTTAGGATCATTACATAAAAACTTAAAACATGAAATACAACATCTTTATTGAAAACTTCTTTTACATGACCACTATATTCCCTCGTACTTAGCATTGCATGGGATAACCTGAGGACATGCATAAGAAAAGGGTGAGCTACAAAGCCCAGTAAGGGAGTACACATGGAATAACATGAGGAGTACAATACATGTTAGGCAATAGTCATGTCAGTAGAGCATAATATAAACATGAACATAAAGGCATGATAAAGCATGATAATCATAACATGGAAATGTGGCAACAGCACTTAACATTTAATTAGCATGAGCCAAGGCTAATTGCACATGGAGCATGAGTAAACCCTCATTGCACATGAAGCATGAGTAAACCCTCATTGCAATTTAATTATCATGAGTCAACACTAATTTCACATGACGTATCATGATACTATACTTTACCCAATGCATTGGAGCGCTATAAGGGCACACCCTTCTTAAACATTTCATTTCATGCATAAGTGTGCCACATGGATCATAAAACATAGATTCATAAAACATAATCATTTCTTCCACGATAAAGGAATGTGTAATTTATACATGAAACTTTTTAATCAATAAGTAAAGGTGCATAAATGTGGATACCCTTGATGGAGAAATGGTCATGGTATCCACTACACAATGACATTGGCTTAGAAAATCGGTGCGATTTCGGCAGCGTAACGGCGTGACATAAGAATTAATAAAAATGGTTGATGAGAGAGAAAGGGGTTCCTCATCATATTTACATGTAATGGAAAGTAAGGAGGTCATATAGAACATGTACCAAAAATTGAAATGGAATTTAGATTCATGATACAAAAGTATTGCTTGAATGTAAAAGAAGAGAGAGAAGTTCCTTTCGGAATTTCAGCATAGTAACGGGTGTACATAGGAGGCATTTAATGAGAGAGAAAGGGGTCCCCCATCATTCAAAAAATAATAGGGCAATATGGGGGAGGTGCGAAACCATACCCCAACATTCATAATTGAAATTAAAAGGGCAATACAACTTAAAGAAAATTGACAAAAATGAGAAAGGAAGAAAAAACCCTTACTTGGAAGTGTGCTTCCAAAGGCTAGAGAGAGGCTTGTGAGAGGCTTCTTGGGAGCTTGGGGAACCTTGGGAAGATTATAGAAAGATTAGGTCAGAGGTTGGACAAACCCCAAGGGATTTTAGTGTGGAGGAAGTGGGAGCTTGGGTGGGTTTATATCGGAAAGGTGAGGTAATTCTTTATTATTTAGGTTTGGGGCCCCTTATATTAAACTAATCCAAACCACAAACCATCCCATGGTTTTTGAACATGGTTTCTGTAAAAGGAAAGAGGAAAAAAATATTTTACAAGTCCAAGGTCCGAACGTATTAAAATATTAGGGTTTCTTATGTGGAGGTGAGTCACACTCCCATGGAAATTAATTTAAAAAGGCAAAGTGTTGAATATGTCTTGAGGGGTTCATTAATGCTTTGAAAAGTAAGTCAAAAAAACCCAAAATCACATTATTTTAATGATAAAAAATAAATTGGCCGAACATAAGGATTATGGTATTTTATTACATCACCATTGGGTCATTATGATGTCATAAAACACATTATATATTTAAACAGTATTTAATTTTTACCCAGAAATTTGACTATCTCAGAAAATTATGAAAAATTCACCATTGGATAATTTCGACATCCTGATTCCAGAAATGACATTTATTTTATCTAAATAATTTTCTAAATATGTGAATTTTAACTTTTAAAATAAAAACTGACATTTATCGAAAATTCACGGGTTTTGACAGAAATGGATTTCAAACCTTAATAAAAATTTTAATTGCATTCATAAAATTATAAGATCATTTATATTTAATAAAAATTAATTTAATAATAATAATATTATTTTATTAAAATATTATTTAATTCAAAAATCCCTTAATTTAATAAAATATATTTCTTAATTAAATAATAACTAAAAACACCATTTGTACTTTAAAAACTATTTACATTGTATCAAAAATGACTAGAAATTATATTCATTATTATATACAAAAATAATGTACATGAACATAGTACTACTTATTTGTTACATAACCCCTTAAAACAGCCGCATAAGACCTAAGGGTAAGGTGTGTGATGGTGACAGACTCTTGGGGTGGCTCGATAACATCGCTCGAGTGGTAATTTCAATCAACTTCCACTTTTCCTGTAGACGGTCATGTTAGAGCTTGACATAATGAAGCTCATATTGGGCTTGGTAAAGGGCGAAGCCCAAGGACGCCACCTCTTTTCTGAGCTCCGACAAATGGGCTTCGTATGGGGCAATTCTACTGGATGAGGCCATCACTTCCTTTGTCTGAGTAAAATTGAGTTCGTTAAAGCCTTATACTAATCATGTGATCACTGTTCAACGACTGTAAAAGTAACGGTCACAACTCTTATCATAAAACCAAATAAGTTGACATTTTATAAAACATTTTATATAGAGAGACATTTAATAAGATCAATAGGGATTTCCATTAATGAAACTTTGGGTCGTTACATTTTTCGTACTTTATTGTGTGTGTTTAGTTTTTTTAAAGGAAATACCTTCCCAATTTAGGGATTTTTTCCTTTGGTGCTAGTCACCAGCCCCTGGCATATGGAATCCAGGCTTGGGGTGGTCACGATACAGGCCCCGGGGGATGGTTCATGACAAATTGGTATCAAAGGAGTCGGTTATACTGAAGAACTTAGGACTCTGATCTTTCTTGTCTATGAAGCAATAGTGTTAAGGGAACTGAGTGTGGTTTTTAGTTCAGGGAGTCCAGTGTTGGTGTGGCACGAAAACATTGATTGCGTGTGTAGTTTCAAAAGTTTTCTTTAAGTCAGATCAACCAGGTCAGCTCACTAGGTATAATATTTTGACCGTGTGGCATCTGTTTCTTTCAAGATGCCTCCCCGCAGAGCCCCGAGAGTTGTACGCTCTGACATCCCATCGAGCGACGAGGCCTCGATGCATGGACCTTTACCATCGAAGGCACTAGTGGTACTACTCCCCGTTGGGCTACCGATGCCACCAGCCCTGACAGCAGACGATGCACGCCATTGGAGCGTGTTGCATGAGTTCCAGTGCCAGAGGCCACCCAGGTTCCGGGGAGAGATAGACCCACAGGCAGCTGAGGATTGGATGGAGGCTGTGGTGAGAGTTTTCTGGCTAGTAGGGACACCAGAAGATTACATGGTGATCCATTCTACCAATCTCCTTCAGGAAGTAGTAGGAAGATGGTGGATCCTGATGCTCTAGGTGCATGTCAAGGTGACACTTCTTTGGACAGATTTAGAGATCCTATTCCAGGCAGAGTTTGTACTAGCCACCCTTTGAGCAGTGTGGATACAGGAGATACTACATCTAGAGCAGGGTAGCATGAATGTAGCTCAGTACTCAACGAGGTTCACCGACCCCTCGCGCTACTCCATGAATATGGTACGAGACCCATTCTTTAGGACCCAGACCTTCGAGCAGGAGATTAGGTGAGAGATCAGGGATTCAATGATCTCCCTTAGCATCCCGAAGCAGGCGGTGGTGTTAGAGAGAGCCCTTATAGTAGAGAGTTTTATTGCTAAGCAAACACCAGGAGCGAGACCCACTACTAGTCAACATACAACAGAGTCTTCTACAGCTGGCAGTGGATAGATGACGTAGAGGTCCAAGAGGAATAGACCCATGGGTGGAAGACTGCAGGACTCAGGATCAGTTGTGCGGGGCACCCGAGGCAGTGACTTACCTGCCAAGAGCAGGCAATGCTACTCATGCGACGGGCAGGGTCACATGGCTCTTGACTATCCGAACTGCCATTCAGATGATCAATAGACAGTTGAGGGACCTACTAGGAAGAGGCAAAGGTTCAATCGAAGTGGTCTGCAGGGAGCAGAAGAACATGGCAGAGGAGTTGGTCGAGCAATTGGCGGTGGGCGACGTTTCGAGGTATTGCCACCACCAACACTAGGAGGTCCACCCGGCTGTAGGGAGTGGGTGGAGAGGGGAGAGCTCTGCTTCAGGAAACTAATGCATACGACCACGACACTCTGGAGATGATTCGAGGTATGATCTGTGTCTACTCCACCTTAGCTACAGTTTTTATAGACACAGGTTCCAGTCATTCTTTCATTTCCTTGCCCTCATTCGGAGCTTGAAGATTTTGACGGAGCCATTGGCTCGATCCTTATGGATAGAGACTCCTACGGGAGTAGAATCGACAATTACACACTAGTGCCAGCAGTGTGAGGTTACACTAAGAGGCGAGAGCTTCGGATGGGATCTCCTCGTAGTGGAATTGGGATCTTACAACACTATCTTGGGTATGGAATGTTTATCTACAGTCCATACTCAAATTGATTATATTAGGCGAAAAGTGCGGTGTGTCCACATAGATGGGACCAGGTTCACCTTCACCAGTAAGAAGGGTGATTTTATAGCACATGAAAGAATTAATCAAATAAGGGTGAAGCCGATCACTCACCAGTTGGCTTGCCTTACCCTCGAAGCAGTTGACATGGAGAGTCTAACTTATCCTGTAGTGGTGGACCAGTACGTGGATGTTTTCCCTGGCGATGTTACAGGACTACCTCCTCACAGATAGGTGGAATTCTATATAGACTTGTACCCTGAGAAGGCACTAATATCTACTCCAGCATATCGGATGGCTCCCACTGAGCTTCGTGAGATGCGGGTACAACTAGAGGACTTGCAGAGGAAGAGATTCATTCGGCCCAGTGTTTCTCCCTGGGCGGCCCCGATTCTGTTTTCCAAGAAGGAGGATGGGAGCTTGAGGCTCTATGTTGACTACCGTTGCCTGAACTAGATGACCATGAAGCACAATTACCCACTCCTGAGGATTGACGACCTCTTTGATCAGCTTAAGAGAGCACGGTGGTTCTCGAAGATAGACCTTAGATCAGGCTATCACCAGCTCAGAGTTTGAGACGAGGATGTGTAGAAGACGAACTTCAGGTGTCGTTATGACCACTATGAGTTCTTGGTTATGACCTTAAATTTAAACAATGCTCCAACAGTGTTCATGAGTCTCATGAATAGGATCTTCCAGCCTTACCTCGATCACATTGTCGTGGTCTTCATTGACGACATTCTGATCTACTCGACTAATGAGGATGAGCAGGCCTACCATTTGCAGGTAGTACTAGACACACTCCGAGAGCACCAGCTTTATAGTAATCTCTCGAAGTGCCAGTTTTGGATTTGAGAGGTTCACTTCTTGGGACACGTCATCTCGGAGACTGTATTTGCAGTGGATCCAGTGTATATTGAGGCGGTACTTGCTTGGGAGACACCCAAGAGTGTGACGGAGGTACGAAGTTTCCTGGGCTTGGATGGGTACTGCTGGAGGTTCATTCCAGACTTCTCCAGAGTTTCAGAACCACTATCAACCTTGACGAAGAAGGGGAAACCCTTCGTGTGGTCGGAGAGATGCCAACAAAGCTTTCAAGAGCTGAGTCAGAGGCTGACTAGTGCCCCAATCTTGAGACTTCTAGAGGAAGGAGTAGGGTTCATAGTTTACTGCGATGCATCAAGGACCGAACTTGGGTGTGTCCTGATGTAGGAGTGAACAATGATCACATATGGTTCTCGATAGCTGAGACAACATGAGAAGAACTATTCTACCCATGACCTGGAGTTAGCAGCAATGGTCTTTTCCTTGAATATGTGGAGACACTATCTGATGGGCGAGAGTTTCACAGTCTACTCTGATCACAAGAGTCTCAGGAATATCTTCTCTCATAAGGAACTGAACCTGAGACATCGACGATGGCTTGAGTTCCTACAGTACTATGACATTGAGATATTCTATACTCCTGGGAAGGGGAATGTTGTTGTGGATTCTCTCAGTAAGAGATCTGGTATACAGCTGCTAGGAGAGGTGACAGAGCAGCTGGTTTCCTTGTAGATATCCTATGTGGATAGGGATGGAGTAGCCTATCTACAGTCTCTTACATTCACTCCTCCACTTCATCAATGAGTCAGGGAGGCACATCGTGGGGACACTGACTGTGAGACATGACGTGCTCAGATATCCACAGGGCAGGCACCTGATGGATTTTCTGAAGGTAGGGAGCACATCATCCTCTTCAGAGGACGTACCATGGTACCAGTAGCACTTCAGGAGGAAGTGTTCAAGGAGTTCCACACTTCCCCTATAGAAGTACATCTAGGAGTGGCGAAGATGTATCAGGACCTCAGACGACATCACTGGTGGCCAGGTATGAAGAAGTCAGTAGCAGAGTTTTTCTCTCGGTGCCTCACTTGTCAGCAAGTGAAGGCGGAGCACCAAGTACCAACAGGCTTGGTAAAACCCTTAGAGGTCCCAGAGTGTAATTGGGATGGTATATTCATGGACTTTGTGACAGTTCTTCCACGTACATCCAGGAGTCATGATTAGATATGGGTGATCATTGACTGACTCACCAAGTCATCCCACTTTCTACCGATCAGAGAGTAGGGCTCGGTAGAGATCTTGGGATGCCTCTATGTGCAGAATATTGCACATTTTCATGGAGTAACTTCTTCTATTGTCTCTGATCGTGACACATGTTTTACTTCCCGACTATGTAAGGGTTGCAGGAGGCTTTCAGGATGCAGCTACGTCCGAGCACCGCCTTCCATCCTCAAATAGATGGCCAGACTGAGCGGACCATTTAGACCCTGGAGGACAATCTCCGTGCTTATGTCCTCAACTTTGGTCATAGCTTGGAGGAACACTTACCATTGGTAGAGTTTTCCTACAACAACAGCTATCACTCCACCATTGGTATGGCACCCTTTGAGGCCTTGTATAGTTGACCTTGCAGATCGCCACTGTGCTGGACAGACCCAGGGGAGTCAGCACTAGTAGGACCAGAGATGGTACGAGCTACCACAGAAAAGGTGTATATCATCCAGGAGCAGATGAAGACTGCACAGAGCAGGCAGAAGTCTTATGCTGACAGGAGACGAAGACCTCTGGAGTTCGAGGATGGAGACCACATATTTCTACGGGTCTCACCTCGCCGAGGTCTACAGAGATTTGATCGAGACAACATGTTATCTCCGCGGTTCATCAGACCTTTCCAAGTCCTCAGCAGAGTAGGTGAGGTGTCTTACTGCTTAGCTCTTCCACCTTAGTTGCACCGGGTGCATGACCTCTTCAACGTATCTCAGCTGAGGAGATACGTGTACGACCCATCCCACATCATCGACCATGGGGAGATGGACATCGATGACGGGGTGACTTTCACGGAGGTTCCAGTGGAGATTGAGGATTGACAGGAGTGGTTCCTACGTAGATGGTTGATACCTCTGGTGTGCATTCGATGGAAGCACAGGAATCTCCTGGAGAGCACATGGGAGCGGGAGGCTCAAATGCGTGCTCAGTACCCCCATTTGATCCCATAGTTTGAGTTATAGCTTATAGGGACGTAAATCCCTGTGGTGGGGAGAATGTAAAGATACGGGAATTCCTTGTAATTTTTTTTCTTAAATACATGGGAATTTTATGAGTCCGCGAAAATTTATTGTGCTTGATTCTGAGGCCTGGTGTGCCCGGAATCAATTTCTGAAGTTTTGTTCGGGTACGTTCAGTAATCGTACGAGCAGGATTTTATAAATTTTGAACCGGTGCTTGGAATTGAAATCTGAGGGCACCGTTGAACTCGTAGTGTCAGTTATTTCTTAGTGAGACCTTTACTGCAGTTGCGTTCTAATGTGAATGGAAGTTAGATTTTGGGTTTTTAATTAAATTAAATTAAATAAAAATAATGTGTTTGCTTTATTTTTATTTCATGGTGGTTAAAACCTCCAAGAGGAGGTTAGTGGTGGGGGCCACCACACCATAACCTCCCATGAGGGGTTATGGTGGTGGGGCCCACCCTCATATAACCACCCTTGGGAGGATATTTTTGGTTTTGGATTCCACCCGAACGACTTTGCCGTTCGGGAGCCAGGGGCATGCGTTTCCCCCCTGGCTGCGGCTAAGGTGGACCCCCGCCAGGCCGCCGGGTCGTCAGGCCGACCGGGCCACCGGGCCAACCGGTCCACCGGGCCGCCATCGGGTCGGGCCGCCCCCTCGGGTCGGGCCACTCCCTCGGGCCGGGTCTCCTTCGGGCTAGGCCGCCCCCTCAGTTCGGGCCACCATGTTGGGTCGGGCCACCCCTCAGTCCGAGCCACTCCCTTTAGGGCCGGGTCAGACTCGTGGACCGGGTTGGACCCCGGTCCAGACCCTGGTCGGGTTGGGTAGGTCCCACTGGGTCGGGTAGGTCCGACTGGGTCAGACCGGACCCAGACCCGTTTGACCTGATAACACTTTTGCGCCCATATCTTGGGCTATGGGTGTCTGATCGACAAACTGTCTGCGGAGATGGAAATCATAGAGCGAGGTAGTTCTTTTGGAATATACCACTTGAGGTTTGGACACAATTTGGGTATGGTCGGGTTGGTTTGAACTTAAAAACCAATGGGTCCCTTGGGGAGGAAATTCCAATAACTCACGGACCGGTCGTCCGATTGACGCACCGTCTATTGCGTGGAGACCCCTATAATGAGGAAGACCTTTGAGATACTTCTACATAGACTTATTAACAGTTAGAGTATCAACCAGTAGCTCATGGAGCGGATCCTCCTAGAGACGAGCGAGCAGAGTATGGTGACCTAATAGCTGGCTGAGACCTAACGACTGCTGACCTTTCGACTCAGAGTGTTTCGACTACTCCAGTGGGGAGAGGCTCTGTGTGACACAGCAGGACCACAGTGGGGAGTGCCTCTATGTGACACATCAGACCCAAGGTACTCAACAGGAGGGATACCTCAGTAGGCTACAAGGGGGAGCGTCTCTGTGTGAGCGCGGCAGACCCACAGTGGGGAGTGCCTCTGTGTTAGCGCAACAGATCTATGGTAATGGATAGGAGAAGTACCACAATAGTTCAGGATAGTGGGAAGTGACTCTGTGTGATGTGGGAGGCCCAATTTACTCGTTAGAGGAGGAGTACACCATCATCCAAGGTTCCGATAGTGTGACTGGGGTTGTTGCTTGATACTACCCCTAGAATAAAATCCTGGTTTGATCTGAGTTAATGACTTTTATGTTTACCTCACGAATGAGATGGGTTACTAGATAACTTAGGTATATGTATGGGCATATACATAAGTGATGGTTATCTATTGATTTCATACTTGTGCTTTATCCTTGTTGTATTTAGTGAGACCTTGAGGGTCTCAGGGTCCCTACTGAGTATCGTTATACTCACCCCTGAACGGGCTATGCCCGAACCTCGTTGTGTTGGTTGCAGATGACAGATAGTGCTTACTGAGTGAGAGTAGTAGGACTGGATGGTACCTGGAGGTGGACCACTTGGAGAGATGGTACACGGAGTGGACGGACAAATCACTACTAGAAAAGGGGGCATTGGAGCCCCTCAGAATCGGGCGATCGCCATTGGTTGTCGCTATAGATATCTAATAGCGACCGCCAATGGCGGCCGCTGGCCTTGATAAAAAAAACGACCCTTTTTGCGCCCCCCCCCCCCCCCCCGCGCCCCCCTCTCGATCGAACCCTGCTCCCCCCTGTCGCCCCCCCCCCCCCCCCCCGACGCTGCCCTCCCTCCCCGCCTCCCCCCCCGCCCAGCCTCCCCCCCCCTGACGCCGCCCTCCCCCCCGCCTCCCGGCCTCCCCCGCTCCCCCCCCATGTCGCCGCCCTCCCCCCGTCTCCCGGCCTCCCTCGCCGCACCCCCCGCCTCTCGACCTCCCCCGCCGCCCGGCCTCCCCCGCCGCCCGGCCTCCCCCGCCGCTCGGCCTCCCCCACCGCCCGGCCTCCCCCGCCGCCCGGCCTCCCCCGCCGCACGCCCTCCGACCTCCGCCCTCCGCCATCCGCCCTCCGCCCTCCGCCCTCCGGCCTCCGCCCCCTCAGCCCTACCCCCCAACCCGGATGGCTCCGACACCCCGGATAGCCCCCCCCCCCTCGCTGCCCGTCCCCCGTCCCCTCACCGCCTCCTCTCCTCCAGCTCCCCGCCGCCACCGCCACCCGTCCCCTCCCTTGCTACACCGCCTTTGGCTCCAGCTCCCCTTCGCTGCCTCCTCTCTCTCGCTGCACCGCCTTTGGCTCCCCTCCCTTTCAGGTTTGTAGCTCAATCAGGTAAATGGGCTTTTAGTTACATTATTATTTTATCAATGGTTCATAAACAAATGATTAATATTTATTTTAAATATAGTTGATTTGAAAATGTAAATGTAATAAGTATTTTGTAAATGTTTGTTATACAGATATAATTATGGATAAGAGTTGGATTTATCTTCCAAATCGAACGTCTAGAGAATATTTCAATGGCATTATGCAGTTTATTGACTTCACGAGAGGATTTGAAAGTGACTATATTAGTTTTCCATGTAGAAAATGTGCTAACAGATATCAATTCACACGAGATACTGTGAGGGAGCACCTTTTCTTTAATGGATTTCTGAAAAATTATAAGAGTTGGACTCGTCATGGAGAAGAATATGTTCGTTTTCAAAATACAGATGCAGCTCAGATGGATGTTGATGCAAGGATGACTGATCCAATGCATGAAATGCTTACTGAAATGGTACGTGGGTTTGATCCTGAAGGCATTGACATCCAGAATCTTGAGACCGGTGAGATAAATCTTCGCTCTGGTGCAGATCATGATTCGAGGAGGTTTTATGAAGCACTTGATGATGCAAAAACAGAATTATATCCTGGATGTACTTCTTACAATAAACTGTCGTTTATCGCGGAGTTGTTGAATTTGAAGACTTTGAATAATTGGTCAGAGATATCATTCAACATGCTTTTGGTTTTATTGAAAAAAGTTTTTCCTGTCAATGCTAAGATTCCTGAGTCGTATTACTATGCTCGTAAGTTGACAGAGAACTTAGGTTTTACATATCAGACCATAGATGCATGTGCAAACAACTGTATGTTGTTTAGAAAAGAAACTGCCCATTTGGATATTTGTACGGTTTTTGGTGCTTCCAGGTGGAAAGAGAACAGGGGAAATAATACTCATCAAAGTCAGATTGCGATACAGGGGAAACCGATTGCCATAAAGAAAATGCGTTACTTTCCCCTTAAACTGAGATTGAAAAGATTTTTTATGTCATCTAAAGTTTCTAATTTAATGATATGGCATGCAGAAAGAGTTCATGAAAGTGATATGTTAACCCACCCGGCAGACTCTCATGCATGGAAGGATTTTGATAAGAGACATCCCGACTTTGCTAAAGATGTTCGTAATGTCCGATTGGGATTGGCAGCAGATGGTTTCAATCCATTCAAGTCTATCGTTGGTGCAACTCATAGCACATGGCCCGTGGTGTTGGTTCTATATAATCTTCCTCTGTGGCTTTGTATGAAGCAACAATTTATATTACTTTCCACTCTTATTGATGGACCTAAAAGTCCGGGGGATAAGATTGATGTTTACCTTCAGCCATTGATTGATGAGTTGAATGAATTTTGGGGCGATGGTGTGATGACTTATGACTGCGAAACGAATGAAATGTTAAAACTGCATGCTGCTTTATTGTGGACAATCAATGACTTCCCAGCTTATGCAAATTTATCAGGCTGGAGTACGAAAGGGGAATTTGCTTGCCCTTGTTGCAATAAAAGTAAAAAATCTGTATGGCTTAAACATTCCAAAAAATGGGCATACATGGGTCACATGCGTTTTCTCCCTCCTCAGCACAGATTCAGAAAGGACAGAGTGGCATTTGATGGTTCTAGAGAGTTCATCCCAGCACCAAAGATCATGATAGGAGTCAAAATGTTATCGCAGATTGAGGAAGAAAACATCCGCACGGTATATGAAATTCAGGATTTGGTGGCTCCTCCAGTACATAATATTCGTGCTGCGGGTAGGCAGCGCAGTCACAATTGGAAAAAGAAAAGTATTTTTTATAGTCTTCCGTATTGGAAAACTAACATGTTGAGGCATAATTTGGATGTCATGCACATTGAAAAAAATGTTTGTGATAACATATTGTGGACCATTTTAGGTGTCAGTGGAAAATCAAAGGACCATGTTAATGCACACCGTGATTTGGAAGAAATGGGTTTAAGGAAACAGTTGCATTTACAGTTAGCTGAGGGAAACAAGGCATATATGCCTGATGCACAGTATACGATGACTACAGAGGAGAAAGAGACATTTCTTTCCATTTTGAAGATGGTAAAGGTGCCTGATGGTTATTCTTCTAATATTTCAAAGTGTGTGAATCTAACGAGCAAGACATTGCAAGGGTTGAAAAGTCAGGACAATCACATATTACTTCAGCAGTTGATTCCAAACATGCTCCGAACGACCTGAAACTGCACGAGAATGATAGAAATATTATTCCTGAGATGCAGGGGGAGGCGGCACGTCCATCGGACGTGCGGTGCGCGCAACACGTCCGAATGAGTCATTTTCAGCAGCTCGGCGCGCGCTGAAATGGCGCGTCGGGGGGTCAAAACCACCTGAATGACCTCCGAATGGCACGAAACCGCACGACAACATCCATTACGTGAATTGTGAAATGGTCGGGCAGACGTCACGTCAATCCGAGGTGCCGTTTGACCGCGGCGGCCGGAAACGCGTTTCCGGCGCCATAAAACACCAAAACGGCGTGCGACGGTCCAATTCGGAGAAAACGTGCTCCGAACGACCTGAAACCGCACAAGAACGATAGAAATATTATTCCTGAGATGAAGGAGGAGGCGGCACGTCCATCGGACGTGCGGTGCGCGCAGCACGACCGAATGCGTTGTTTTCAGCAGCTCGACGCGCGCTGAAATGGCGCGTTGGGGGGTCAAAACCACCCGAACGACCTCCGTATGCCACGAAACCGCACGAAAACATCCGTTGCGTGAATTTTTAAATTGTTGGATAGACGGAACGTCAATCGGAGGTGTCGTTTGACCGCGGCGGCGGGAAACGCGTTTCCAGAGTCATAAAACACCAAAACGGCGTGCGGCGGTCGAATTCGGAGCAAACGTGCTCCAAAAAACCTGAAACCGCACGAGAATTATAGTAATATTATTCTTGATATGCAGGAGGAGACGGAACGTCCATCGGACGTGCGGTGCGTGTGGCACGACCGAATGCGTTGTTTTCAGCAGCTCGGCGCGTGCTGAAATGGCGCGTTGGGGGATCAAAACCACCCGAACGACCTCCGAATGGCACGAAACCACACGAAAACATCCGGTGCGTGAATTGTGAAATGATCGGAGAGACGGCACGTCAATAGGAGGTTCCGTTTGACCGCAGCGGCCGGAAACGCGTTTCCAGAGTCATAAAACACCAAAACGGCGTGCGGCGGTCGAATTCAGAGCAAACGTGCTCCGAAAAACCTGAAACCGCACGAGAATGATAGTAATATTATTACTGAGATGCAGGAGGAGGCGGCACGTCCATCGGATGTGCGGTGCGCGCGGGACGACCGAATGCGTCGTTTTCAGCAGCTCGGCGCGTGCTGAAATGGCGCGTTGGGGGGTCAAAACCACCCGAACGACCTCCGAATGGCACGAAACCGCACGAAAACATCCGGTGCGTGAATTGTGAAATGTTCGGAGAGACGGCACGTCAATCAGAGGTGTCGTTTGACCGCGACGGCCGGAAACGTGTTTCCGGAGTCATAAAACACCAAAACGGCGTGCGACGGTCGAATTCGGAGCAAACGTGCTCCGAACGACCTGAAACCGCACGAGAACGATACGAATATTATTCCTGAGATGCAGGAGGGGGAAGCACGTCCATCAGATGTGCGGTGCATGCGGCACGACCGAATGCGTCGTTTTCAGCAGCTCGGCGCGCGCTGAAATGGCGCGTTGGGGGGTCAAAACCACCCGAATGACCTCCGAATTCCACGAAACTGCACGACAAAATCTGTTGCATGAATTGTGAAATGGTCGGATAGACGGTACATCAATAAGAGGTGCCGTTTGACCGCGGAGGCCGGAAACGCGTTTCCAGAGTCATAAAACACCAAAACGGCGTGCGACGGTCGAATTCGGAGAAAACGTGCTCCGAATGGCCTGAAACCGCACGAGAACGATAGAAATATTATTCCTGAGATGCAGGAGGATGCGGCACATCCATCGGACGTGCGGTGCGCGCAGCACGTCCGAATGTGTCCTTTTTAGCAGCTCGACGCGCGCTGAAATGACGCGTTGGGGGGTCAAAATCACCCGAACGACCTCCAAATGGCACGAATCCG
Source organism: Viscum album (assembly GCA_963277665.1). Classification (NCBI taxonomy): domain Eukaryota; kingdom Viridiplantae; phylum Streptophyta; class Magnoliopsida; order Santalales; family Viscaceae; genus Viscum; species Viscum album. Next base: position 1,069,420 of record OY728146.1, on the reverse strand, counting down.
CACGAAAACATCCGTTGAATTAATTGTGAAATGTTCAGGCAGACGGCACATCAATCAGAGGTTCCGTTTGACCGCAGCAGCCGAAAACGCGTTTCCGGAGTCATAAAACAACAAAACGGCATGCGGCGGACGAATTTGGAGCAAACGTGCTCCGAACGACCTGAAACTGCACAAGAACTATAGGAATATTATTCCTGAGATGCAAGAGGAGGCAGCACGTCCATCAGAAGTGCGGTACGCGCGGCACGATCGAATGCGTCGTTTTCAGCAGCTCGGCGAGCGCAGAAATGGCGTGTTGGGGGGTCAAAACCACCCGAACGACCTCCGAATTCCAAGAAACCGCACGACAACATCAAGTGCATGAATTGTGAAATGGTCGGAGAGATGACACGTCAATCAGAGGTTCCCTTTGACCACGGCGGCCGGAAACGCGTTTCCGGCGCCGTAAAACACCAAAACGGCGTGCGGCGGTCCAATTCAGAGCAAACATGCTCTGAATGACCTGAAACTGCACAATAACGATAGGAATATTATTCATGAGATGCAGGAGGAGGCATCACGTCCATCGGATGTGTGGTGCGCGCGGCACGACCAAATGCGTCGTTTTCAGCAGCTCGACGCGCGCTGAAATGCCGCATTGGGGGGTCAAAACCACCCGAACGACCTATGAATGCCACAAAACCGCACGAAAACATCCGTTGCGTGAATTGTGAAATGGTCGGATAGACGGCACGTCAATTGGAGGTGTCGTTTGACCGCGGCGGCCGAAAACGCGTTTCCGGAGTCATAAAACACCAAAACGGCGTGCGGCGGTCGAATTTGGAGAAAACGTGCTCCGAAAAACCTGAAACCGCACGAGAATGATAGGAATATTATTCCTGAGATGCAGGAGGAGGCGACACGTCCATTGGATGTGCGGTGCGCGCGACACGACCGAATGCGTCGTTTTCAGCAGCTCGGCGCGCGCTAAAATGGTGCGTTGGGGGGTCAAAACCACCCGAACGACCTCCGAATGCCACGAAACCGCACGAAAACATCCGGTGCGTGAATTGTGAAATGGTTGGAGAGACGGCACGTCAATCGGAGGTTCCATTTGACCGCGGCGGCTGAAAACGCGTTTCCGGCGCCACAAAACACCAAAACGGCGTGCAGCAGTCCAATTCGGAGCAAACGTGCTCTGAATGACCTGAAACCGCACGAGAACGATAGGAATATTATTCCTGAGATGCAGGAGGAGGCGGAATGTCCATCGGACGTGCGGTGCGCACGGCACGACCGAATGCGTCGTTTTCAGCAGCTCAGCGCGCGCTGAAATGCCGCGTTGGGGGGTCAAAACCACCCGAACGACCTCCAAATGCCACGAAACCACACGACAACATCCGTTGCATGAATTGTGAAATGGTCGGATAGACGGCACGTCAATCGGATGTGCCGTTTGACCGCGGCGGCTGGAAACGCATTTCCGGAGTCATAAAACACCAAAACGGCGTGCGACGGTGGAATTTGGAGCAAACGTGCTTCGAACGACCTGAAACCGCATGAGAATGATAGGAATATTATTCCTGAGATGCAGGAGGAGGCGGCACGTCCATCGGACATGCGGTGCGCGCGGCACGACCGAATGCGTCGTTTTCAGCAGCTCGGCGCGCGCTGAAATGGCGCGTTGTGGGGTCAAAACCACCCGAACGACCTCCGAATGCCACGAAACCGCACGACAACATCCGTTGCATGAATTGTGAAATGGTTGGAGAGACGGAACGTCAATCGGAGGTTCCGTTTGACCGCGGCGGCCGGAAACGCGTTTCCAGAGTCATAAAACACCAAAACGGTGTGCGGCGGTCGAATTCGGAGAAAACGTGCTCCGAACGACCTGAAACTGCACGAGAACGATAGAAATATTATTATTGAGATGCAGGAAGAGGCGGCACGTCCATCGGACGTGCGGTGCACGTAGCACGTCTGAATGTGTCGTTTTCAGCAGCTTGGCGCGCGCCGAAATGGCGCGTTGGGGGGTCAAAACCACCCGAACGACCTCCGAATGGCACGAAACCGCTCGACAACATCCGTTGCATGAATTGAGAAATGGTAGGGCATAAGGCATGTCAATCAGAGGTTCTGTTTGACCGCGGCAGCCGAAAACGCGTTTCCGGAGTCATAAAACACCAAAACGGCGTGCGACGGATGAATTCGGAGAAAACATGCTCCAAACGACCTGAAACCACATGATAACGATAGGAATATTATTACTGAGATGTAGGAGGAGGCGGCACATCCATCGGACGTGCGGTGTGCACGGCACGACCGAATGCGTCGTTTTCAGCAGCTCGGCGTGCGCTGAAATGGCGCGTTGGGGGGTCAAAACCACCCGAACAACCTCCGAATGCCACTAAACCGCACTACAACATCCGTTGCGTGAGTTGTGAAATGGTCGGACATACGACACGTCAATCGGAGGTGCCTTTTGACCGCGGCGGCCGGGAACGCGTTTCCGGAGTCATAAAACACCAAAACGGCGTGCGGCGGTCAAATTCGGAGCAAACGTGCTCCGAAAAACCTGAAACCGCACGAGAATGATAGGAATATTATTCCTGAGATGCAGGAGGAGGCGGCACATCCATCGGACGTGCGGTGTGTGCGGCATGACTGAATGCGTCGTTTTCAACAGCTTGGCGCGCGCTGAAATGGCGCGTTGGGGGGTCAAAACAACCCGAATGACCTCCGAATGCCATGAAACCGCACAACAACATCCATTGCGTGAATTGTGAAAAATGGTCGGATAGACGGCACGTCAATCGGAGGTGCCGTTTGACCGCGGCGGCCGGAAACGCATTTCCGGAGTCATAAAACACCAAAACGGCGTGCGGCGGTCGAATTCGGAGCAAACATGCTCTGAAAAACCTGAAACCGCATTAGAATGATAGAAATATTATTCCTGAGATGCAGGAGGAGGAAGCATGTCAATCGGACGTGCGATGCGCGCGGCACGACCGAATGCGTCGTTTTCAGCAGCTCGGCACGCGCTGAAATGGCGCGTTGGGGGGTCAAAACCACCCGAACGACCTCCAAATGGCACGAAACCACACGACAACATCCATTGCGTGAATTGTGAAATGGTCAGATAGACGGAACGTCAATCGGAGTTTCCGTTTGACCGCGGCGGCCAGAAACGTGTTTTTGGAGTCACAAAACACCAAAACGGCGTGCGGCGGTCGAATTCGGAGCAAACGTGCTCCGAAAAACCGGAAATGATAGCATTTCTTAAATTGGGGGTTTTAAATTATTATATCACAATGATTCGATATTATACATATATTTAATATTATATATATTAAAACATTTAAAATATATTATATATATATATATTTAAAATATTGTATTTAATACTATATATGTGAATATTTTTTTTAATATATATATATATATATATATATATATTTATTTCAGTGGACATTTTTTTTTAAAAAAAAAATTCTCTATAGAGACCGCCAAAAGCGGTCGCTATAGGTTGCCCGGCAGGAGGCCTGCAGCGACCGCTAGGCCTCTAGCGACGAGGCTAAAGCGACCGCCAATGGCGGTCGCTGGGCGGCCGCTAGAGCCCTATAGCGACCGCTTTTGCTGGTCGCTGTAGGAGGTTTTTTTAGTAGTGGATGTGGAGTGCTGAGGATGCCATATGTACCTACCCTTCAGGTAGGAACCCCAGAGGACGACCCAGTAGCTGCTTTACTTTTCTTCAGTTGTACTTTCTTTCAGTTGTACTTGTACATTCCTGTTGGGCTTGTATTTCTAGCCCCTTTTACTTTCCAGCACTTCTTTTTTATGCAGTTTTACTTAGTGTTTTACTTCCTCTTGCGTACTCTGTTATGTGTGTTCAGTTTTTTTAAAGACGATTCCTTCCCAGTTTAGGGATTTACTCCTTTGGTGCTAGTCACTAGCCCCTGGCCTATGGAAGGTGGGCTTGGGGTGGTCACGATACGGGCCCTGGGGGACGGGTCGTGACACCCACCATTCCAATGTCTAGGTGATAAATATCATATTAAATAATAATATTTTAATAGTATGTCAAATTTTTTTTAAACTCAATGATGCATATAAAGTAAGATAAAATTAGTGTTACACGTAATGAAATCTAAACTTGGTGTTGCATGTAACTCAATTTATCAAAAATATTAAATTTGTTTGCAAAAAAATTATTTCACAAAATCTCAGTGTGTTACATTCTACCACTCTTAAAATGATTTTCCCTTTGAAATTCATCACTTTGGTACAAAAAATATAGGATAATTATACCTCATCACATCCTTAGGTTCCCATATAGCTTTCTCAAGCTGGTGGTTTCACTATAAAAAATTTTCTTGGTGCATGGTCCTGTTTCATAGAACATTCATTGTATGATCCAAAATATCAATTGATTGTTCCTCATAAGAAATATCATGCTCTACTGGTATGACCTCTGAGTTTAGTAAATGTGAAGGATCAGATATATACTTCCTCTAGAGAGATACAAGGAACCCATCATGACCTTGAGAGAGTTTTTTGTGTAATCACCAATTGATATGTTACCATCCTGATATGATCAATAATATCAAATGGACTGATATACATAGGGATTAGCTTTTTTTTATACCATAAGCACAATTTCATCCTTTGGTTGTGGTTTGATGAATTTCAAATTCATATCTTAGTTTAAGAAATGATATATTTGTTTTTATTCTTGAAGCACTATTGGATCATAATATCTATATATGAATGATAACTCATTCATTCATTCTCTAGTTATTATCAAAAATAGAATTGTTAGCATAGGTTATCCAATAACATCCAAACTTGAACTTAATCCATTCCATGAATAGTTAACCTTAAGTCTCCTTCACATCTGACAAAAATTGAAATAAAAAAATCAGAATGATGGGTACTAAATTTCAATTATCAACTTAATATTAATCCCCCAAATATCATAAAGTATCTCTTAAATGTCACATACCAAATATGTGAATAACAATCATATATTTTCTTGAAACATGGTAATAACTAGAATTACCATAAAAAATTAATTAAAACATAAATACTTTCTCATTTATTGAAAAAAACCATATATTATTGAATATATTCCATAAATCCAATATTTTTTAAACTCCATCAATGATAAAATAAACCACTTTTTCCACAATTCATTAATTAGTTTCAAGGTAACCAATACTATACAGTTTACTTTATCCAATCAATCATCTATTTATCCCAACATCATTATCTAATCATTAGGAACATATTAAGGGTTATCTTTACTATAACGACTTTGATTTTCTTGGTTCTATTTTTAGAAATGTTTTCAGAAAATTACGAGACCAAGCACTGAGACAAAATGTGATTCTGAGGCCTGAAGTTCCTGGAATGATCTGTTGAAAAATGTTAAGTTTTAAAATAGAACACACGATCATTTTTCATGAGAAATTGGAATAACTCTTAAATAGATACCCAAATTAGAAATCAAATGGCACAGTTGTGTTCTTAGCAATGGGTTTACCCTAGGCACAACTTAAGCATAGTTGGTGAAGGTCTTCAGTGAGAAAACCTAAAAATGACATAACTATAAATAAAATAATTAAATAGAATTATTTTATCTCTCAAGTTCTTATAACTCATGAATGGTGACTCAGAATGAAAACCTGAGACCACCATTGAGCTCATGAAGGTGTGATTTACTTAGGCAGAGCCTAAAATTGGCCGAAACGGTCCATCTGTTAAAATTAGTTTTTGGGATGTAACTGTAAATAAAATAATTAAATAAAATTATTTTATTTTTCAAATCCTTATAACTCTTAAATTGTAACTCGGATTGGAAATCCAAGAGTACCATTGAGATCGTGAGGTTGTGCTTTCACTTGTAAGACCCTAAAATTAACCTGCATGATTCAAGGGTAAAAGTTAATTTTTGGACTTTTTAAAAGGAGAATAAAATAAACTTAAAGAAGTTTATTTGGTTTCCTTTTTACATTTCATAGTGTGGCGACGCTGCAACATAGTGACAAAGAAACCCGTTATCCTTTCATAAATGAAGCAATGTGGAAATGTTGTTTCAAAGAGAAACAAAAACAGTGAAACATGTTTCCTCCTTTAATGGATAATCATAGCTATGAAATCGAGTGAAAACCTAGGAATTTTTTTAACCTCTCGAGAAATTTCATAGGCAAGCAACAAACAATGACAAACTAAGAATCACTAACAACAATAGATCATGGCATTTTTCAACAGATCACCAATGATGATCGAACCCTGATGCCAACTGATCATGTTTTCCAGGTAGGGTGTTAGTTTTTGATTATGTTTTCCCCATTCTTGATTTCTAAATGATGAACACAGATCAACCCATGAACAGGTTGACCCATGGTTTGATCGTTCTTACAATAGGGTTTCTTTTTCAGGGTTCATTTTTGGGGTTGTGTATTTGATTCGATGATCCTTTGATTTTGGATTCTGATTACCCCTGTAATAGTGACAAACCATGATTGATACTAACAAAAATCGTGGTCTGTCCCTTTTTGTTGATCCATTCCTTTCTTCCTCCTCTGTTCTTCGTTCATCGCAGACATTCTTCATTTGTCCTGAAACTCAACACTTGGTTATTGATCGATTGTTGTGAAACCAATATTTAGTGTAATAATATGATATTGTAGATTTAGGTTGAACATGGAATGATGGAGGTGCGATGACAGTGGTGGTGAACAGATCAAGGTGGTGCCGGAGATATCGCTGCTCGAATGGATTTATCACCAGGATGGACCGTGGCATGTATTCGAGCCCATGGAAGTGAAGATAGAGAGCCAATGATCCCAAAACCTATTTCTAATTGAATAACAGTCCACCAGAGCACATACAGTGGCTCATGGAAGGTCCCACTAGCATGGAGGCAGTGGCAGTGACATCGACAGCTGCTACGGTGGAGGAGTCGCGACTTCATGCCACGTTGGGAGGAGATGGACTTGCAAATTAGGCCGCGGGGTAGATCAGAAGATGTAATTGGATGTTTTGGTTTGGATGGATCACAATGTAGGCCTGCGATATTGACCGCAGGTGGGAAACGATGCCCACTGTGTCCCGAGCGGAGAAGACCGGTCCACTCCAGCAGGCCGGGTTAGTCAGGTAGGTCAACTCTGGGCTGGCCCTAGTGCCTCGGGTTGGGCCAGTGTAGTGGGTCAGGTAGACTCAGTGGGTCAGGTCAGACCTGGGTTGGTTTGGCGAACCCTAGGCATGATCGGGTCAGGTCGGACCAGACCCAGACCCAACCTGCCTCTTTTCACTAAAATACCCACATCTTTCAAATCGTAAGTCCGACTGACGAGACATCTGTGGCATTGGGACCCTTGAAATGAGGAAGTCATTATGAGATGTCTTAGTGGGGTTTTTTGGACTAGTGGGGGCTTGTTTCATTCTCTTTTTCTTTCTTATAAGGGATCAATGTAGGATCCTGATCCCATCATAAAGGGTGATAGTGGAGTTTGAGACGATACCCTTGGGATTCTCTATGAAGGTACAATGTAGAATCACATTCCTTTCATAGATAATGAATTGTGTACTAAAGTGAGTTGGATCAGAGTGGATCTTGGTGACCCAATAGGCATAAGTGACGAGCGTATCTAGGTGACACAGCAGGATGAAATGACTCTGCAGGTCTTAGTGCCCTAGTGTGTTTATGTGGAGCATGTACCACATCGAGAGGCCCAGTCGGTCCTCACTTCTCTTCTTGGTAACTTAAATAGGGTTTTCAGTGTGATTGTGACTAATATTTACATGGTAACCGATCCCCTATCTAGGATGACAATTTCAGTAGGGCCAGGATGTCCCCTAGTGAGCCCTGGGTGTAGGACCCCTATCCATGTATAGAGATTTTTCCTTACTTCATGACTTGACCTGATCAATGTAATTTGAGTAGTTCTCAGTGAGTTCTCTTTGGGCTAGGCCTAAAGAACTGGGACCTATTGCGAGGGTCTCTAATGACTTTATAGCTCAAGGAGTGATTTCTCTCAGAACAAGCACACCTTGAGCAAAATCATGTGACCAAGGATTGGGTTGTGATATCGAGACTCCTTGTCTTAGTGAGACCAGACATCTTAGGGAATATTTGTGACGTATCAATACCAAATGTTCTCTTAGATACTTTTGGTATAATTGTTCTTCATTTTTTCTTTTAGATAGCTCGAGGAGTGGGATCTCCTGGAATTGATCATCCTATGAGCGAAATCATATGGTTGGTAGTGGATGAGATGTTTCATCTTGGAATCATTTACAAGTATACATGGATGTTCTTGTTATATGTGTTGTTGACATATACTCATGTTGATCTAACTATACCTTATTCGTGGTGTTTTCTTTGTGGTGTTTTACCTTGTGTTTTGGGGTCCCATACTGAGTATTGTTTTAATCACCTCTGCACAAGCTTTTCCTGCATGTGTCGTGTCTTATATAGTTGACTGATGCTTTTTAGGAGTCCTAGGTATCCTAGGACTAGGACCAGGACTAGACAGTGCCTTGTGTGATCAGAAAAGCTAAAGTGTTTCCAGAAGCTTCCTACAACAGCTTCAGTGCCCGTTTTTGCAAGCCATACTTTATCATTGTCTTATTTTAGTGGGATTTTGTTTCTGGACCAATTGTACTTTACTAATTTATTTTCTACCATACTATGTTGTTTGGTTGTAGTGGTATGCATGAATTTTCTTTAATTAGTGTTTTTACTCTCCATACCCCATGGTTTGGAGTTGGGTGCATGTGTACAAGATATTAGGAAAATTCCTCCCATTTGTGGGATATTCCTACTCGGTGCTAGTTTGCAACCCCTAGCATATCAGAGGAAGGCTTGGGGTTGTCACGGGATGGGCCCCAAGGGATGGGTCATGACATTTCCCTTAATAATGTGTTTCCTATGATATATCACCTTTATTTTAAATCACTTTTATAGGCCATCCATACCATTCAACATATTCTTGAAAATACTTAATGAAAAACTTATAGTGAACAATCGTTATATATTTCATGGTTCATACAATATAATTCCTTAATTCCAATATATAAAAAATTCAATTATCCTACTTAATTCTTAAACCATTAACTAGGTTTGATCATATTATTCCTTAACACATCCTTCCTTTCATATTTAATTTTTAGTCTCCTTATCATAAAAAAAAAGAATTTACTTGTACCAACTTGTTGATCGTATTATTGATATTTCCCCATAGGAAATCTATTTTCATAATGCCCATACCATCCACATTTAAAACATTAATCTATTTATAATAACTTATGGTGTATAATATTCTCATCCATTGCGTTAAATAAACTTTTCATTTTTCCCCAGAAATCACTTACTATGTTCCTTTATTCTCCATATATAAAACATCTTCCCATTTATTTGAGACAATCCTTAGAGTGATTCTTCCCACATTCTAAAAAAATACGAAACTAAATCTTATTTCCTCCCTAGATACCACCATTTAAGCTCTCAGGAAACTCTTTCCATATCCTTTTTTGTGTATCTGAGATTTGGTTAAGGTGAAAGTTTTTAATCATGTATCATGATAACTGATTAGGTATAACCACAATATCATTCACTATAGTTATCATCCCATTTGGTTTCTAATCAACAAATTTTCTATCGCATTCAATGTTAATCTTGTTTCTTTTGGTACCCGCCACTGACTAAAACCAAAAAACATAGTGTGAGTAACAATATTCATAGTGGGAAACCACATAATCATGAAAAATGGCTTATAATATTTCTAAATAATGAAAAAAAAATTCAATATATGAAACCTTATGTTTAACATAGGCTATTCATGGTCATCATCTATTGAAATCCTTAAGGATGGTTTATAAAGAGTTTGTGAATTTTTAAATCATATCCCCCAATATTGTCAAACCATTTGTGCAGAAAGGCATGTTTTCATGATCTAGGTGACAATTGAATCTAGCTCAATGTACAGTTTTTAGAGTTATTATACCTAGTTACCTCTATTCTAGAGCCACATCCACTTGTAGTATCTAGACAGGGATGAAATTTCTTAAAAACCCATTGTTATATCCTTTACCAAAATTCCAGGATATTTTTCTCTACTTAGAATTTTCCTTAGACCTATCCTTAGATATATCCTTAGACATATACCTATAATTATACTTAGGAATATCCCTTTGTATGTCACTAAATTTTTTCTAATACAAATATCCAAATATTGAAAAAACATTCCTCTCATACCATTTAATGTGACCTGGGATACTCATACTTTTATATTAAATCTTTTTAGATGAATTATAATTACATTAAACAAATACATGCTTTAGGATTGTAAAGGTATAGTTTATTTAGATACTTGAAACAAAATATTCTTATTTTATGAAATATATTAAACATATTCAACAAATATCTTCTCACATAGTGCTTATCTTAGGCATACCCTACCTAAACCTTTTTTCATAACCTGGGGAAGGAAACATAAGAAATGGTGAGATCAGATGCTCAGTAAGGGTAAACATAAGAGATATAAATCTATGATCATTTGAAATCATAAGATAAGAATAATGGTATGTGATCATGAACATAACTTATGAATTTCATACCCAACCTGTCAAAGATTATAAACACAATTCACGCCATAAAAACATTATCATTTCTGAAAACATTACCATAAGAGTGATAAATAATCATAAATCAATTAAAAACCATAAGATAATTCTATAAAAGTGTGGAACCACCATAAATATTGAAAAAAATTCATATGTCAAGGTTAAATACCAAGAATATCAGCATAGTGATTCAGGACTCATCACATGCTTCCCATTGTGGATCAGGACATACCTGTTCCCTATAGTGGATAAGGATGTTCCTATTTCCCATGGTGGATCAGGACATGCCTATTTCCCATAGTGGATTTGGATACACCTATTTACCATAGTGTATTATGCCCATCAACTTGTTTCCCATTTTATCTCATGATATGTATATATTTACCCAATTAATTGGAGGGAGATATAGGTCCCACCTATCTCATAATGAAAACCATACTTATGTATACCAAAATATCATAAAAATTTCATCATATCATCACATCATAACCCATGTAAAGAAAATGGATTTCATAAACATTTCACAAATTCACTATAGAATAACCCATGAAAAATAAATGCATTTCATCAATATTTCATCAACATAAACATTAACCATCTAGGGAAATAATAAGGATGATATCATTAAATCTTATCCATAGTAAACCATAAATAACTTAAAAGGATTTCATCATTGATGGAAAATGATTTTGAAAGATCACTTGTAAAATTTCTTCAAAAATATTGCCTTTAGACTTTGAAAAATACTTTTAAAACCATAAAACATTTTAAAAATTTTATTTATTTAAATATAATATTGGAATCTTATAAAAGAATATTTAAAAACTGTTTAAAAAATTTCTTGAGGAAAATAACCTTTCCATTTTGAAAAAAACTTTTTAAAACCTATTTTTTTTAAAATAATTTTTTTAAAATAACCTTAAAAACTTATAAGTTAATCTATAATGAAAATAGTGGTCATGATGGCAGTAAATTCCTTTCACATTGAACATGTTAAAGTAAAGATTCCTTTCATATTTTAAGTAAAAATCCAAATGGGTTTTATTTAGAAAATTAAATGAAGATTAATTTTAAAATATTTTATAAAAATTAAAAAATTAGTAAAATTTTATCTAAAAAATCATTTTTAAAATTTTAAAAACATTTTTGAAAACATTTTTTTTAAAAACAATATTTTTGAAGAAAAATGGTTTTTGACCAAAGAGAGAAATAAAGATGATTTTTCTTATAAAAAGTTTTGAACTCTTGAGTACATAAAGAGGGAAAAATGAATGGAAAATATGTATTATCATAACATAACTATATTATAATAAAATTTATTATTTTTTTGAGAGATATATCACATGATTTCATCATTGTAAGTATAATCATAAATAATCCTGATAAACGATGAGATTATAGCATAAAACTCTTACAACTTTTGTAACTTTGAATCCTAAACCACATGAAAGAGAGATAATAAAATAAATATATAAAAACACATAAATTTAAGTATAAAAATCATAAAATACATTCATGGTCATTATATACACCATATAAAAGTAATAAGTGGTGAATATGACGTGTGTCTCACAAAAGTAAAAAGTGAGACATAAATCCCTTACCTTAAGTCTCGAAGTATTTTGTACACATTTTAACCTCATGTATAATAAATTTAGGTTTATTATACCTATATTATATAACCATAAATATATATAATACCATATATGGTTTACTTATGACCTTTTATTATCCGTTTATTAACAATTCCATGTTAAAATCACTGTTTGGGTAATAACTACTTTGTTTTTTGAGTATGTTTTGATTTTTTATTTTTAGTAATCTTAAATTTATAATGGTTACATAATATAAAGATTTTTAAACATGATATCAATTTCATATACATTCTATATAAGTTTATTTATAGTAATCCATAAAATTTAGAGATAGAAAATTAAATACAACATTCATGGAGACAGTAGGTTGTACATGTACATGAATGCTATTTCCATTTTTTGATGGATGAAATTAATGAAAGTTAAATAATATATTAACATTAAATAATAATTATGATTTAATATATATAAATTATAATCATTTAATTTATCCTTACTACCTTTCATGTAAAGCGTAAGTGAAAACGAATCACATCGCTTCGCGAGGCGGTAGTCTACCGCACACACAAGCGACATTATCGTATCCCCCACAGAATGAAAAATAAGAAGTAATCATTTAAATAAAAATTACAGAATTATATTAATTTCATAAATATCAAATAAATATTTTAAATACATCATTATATCTATCCTTAAAATATGGTGATGGAAAACAAACTACATCGGTTTGCGAGGCTGTAGTCCTCCATACACATGATCTACGATTTTGTTTTCCATTTTATGGAAGCGAAGATGGATATAGGTTATTAATTTAAAATAATAACATAATAGTATATATTAGAAACTTTTTTTTATTATATTTTAAGTGATATTATATAATTTAAGGTGGAAAAATAAGAAAGAAAAAAATGATCTTAGTGAAGATAATTATATTTGTTTAGAAGAACCTCCTTTGGATCTCTTATTAATGACCCTAGTGTTGGTATTTTGGGAGAAAACGAAGATCTAGAACATGGATAAGTATGTTTAATAGGGATTTTTGAAGGGTTTTTATGAACTATATATCTTGAGAAGTGTGAATAAGGGAAGGATGGTGGTGGCCTTTTATAAGCGTGGGAAATGAACCCACTTCTAAACTACTTCAAAATTTCTCGAACGAATCCAAAATGATAAAGTAATTCATAGGAAAAAATAATAAAAATAAACCTATATTTTAACATTTGAAGTATAAGAGGAAAATATGGCCATAAAAATAGTATTTATATATTTTGGGTCATTTTAACCCTTATCTTTTTAGTTTAACTCCCCAGTAAACCCATTTTTACCTTAACCACAATAATTATTTTTTACTTTTTTTACTATTAATTATTGTAAAAAAAATTAATTTTACATTATTATATATTATAAATTATTTTTATTGAAGATATAAAATCCATTTTTTCAAATTCCATTCAAATAATTGGAAAATTTTAATTTAAAATTAATCTCAGAGACGTGATGAGAAAACGAGTTTTCAAAGAGATAATGTTTGAAAGTTTAAAAAGTTGTATGTCAAAATTCATTATTAAAATTATAAAAAATACTTAAATTGTATTAATAAATATATAATTGAAATAATTTTTTTTAAAACCATCTTAAAACAATTTTTTATTTTATAAAATCTTTAAAATAAATGACAATTTTTAACAAAAAATAGTATTTTACGTTATTCTACAAAAAAATTATCTTCTCAAGAAATTATCAAAAATTCACCCTAAGATACTTTTTGACTTTATGATTACAAAAATGAACATTATTTTTTAAAATAAATCTTATAAAAGTGTCCAAAAATAGTTTTAAAATAATTATATAAAAGGAAACAAAACTACTTTTTAGAAAAATGCAATTTTTAAGTGTTAAATTGGATTTATTCTTATATATTGTATATAAAAAAAATAAGATGAATTTTAAACACTTTATTGAATATATAATATATAAATTTAATTAAAATCAGTCATCAAAATTGGATTTTTCTAAATTATTGTGGTAAAACCTGTTTGTTTGCATAAAAATTGTTTTTTCAGAAAAAGATTTTCCTTATTTTTAAATAGTTTTTATTTTCATTTCTAATGATTTAATCACAAAAGAATTAATTTTACATACATGTGTAAAACATATATTTTCATAATTTATTTAGTCATATTCATACCCACCATTCCAACAACTCGACGATAACATTCATATTAAATTATAATATTTTAATTGTATGTTATGTTTCCTTTAAACTCGGTGTTGTGTTTAATGAAAGATAAACTTACTGTTATATACAATTCAAGATAAAATTAGTATTATGTGTAACAAAAGATATTAAAAATATTAAATTTATTCTAAGAAAGATATTTCAAAAAATATCAAGGTGTTACAACATAACCTTAGAGATCGAGCTATATATAGTGCTTCTACTACTATTTTCAACAAGTCTTGAATCTCCCATCAACCTAACTATATTTTGGCTTATTTATTGGTTGGATTGTTCTCATATTGTCTAGGAGTGACTTTTAGGAGAAGTTCATCATCTATATGTTAGATTTGGGGGAGGAAGGAGGTCACACATAGGGTTAGGAGACGTATATTTGGTATACATCAACGACATATGGTAAGTAATGTTATTTATTAATGTATATATACTTTAATGTAATTTTTTTATATTATAAAATATTACACTAAACCATCTATTACGGAGTTTAAATTTTATAATAATATGTAGATTGATCCCCATACAGGGCAACTTATCGGTGACCGACAACGCCAGATTGTGGTTAGTATATTTTTAAAGTTTTACTATTATTAATTTTATTATTATTATAATTTATAATTATAGTTGAAGGAAAAATATGAGAATTTGGTTTCTCATTCACCAGAGATTCAAGATGAGAGAAAAGAAGATTACACTTTCAAGTTATGTTTCAATGAGGATGTTTGGATATGTGTAACTGTTCATATTGTTGAGAAAGGCCAAGTGATAAGTATTGGTTCCTGAAAAACACCTACCAGTTATTATGATACTAATGTGATGTCATTGGTTAGATCTAAGGGAGCTCATGTAGAGTCATTGTCATCATATTTTATATAGTATGATGATAGTTTGAGATCTCATGAAGATAAGATTCAACATATGTAGAGAGAGATATAGGGAGGAGGAGTGTAAGCTGTAATGTTAGAGAGATGAATAAATATTGGAGTATATGCGATGGGTTTCACATGGTGTTGGTATGGATTTCCCTTCCCCTAACCCTTCAAGCGATCCTCCTCCACCAAATACCAATTGATGCTCATTGGTTTTTTATGACTATTTTTTATTTTGGGGTGAAAACATATTATTTGTGAAATTATGTATCGATGTTATATTTGTTTTTATTATTTTTATTTATTTTTATTTTTAAAAAGAAGTTTTTATTTTTAAATATTTTTTTGTATTTTTGGTATTTTTTTTAAAATATTATAAATTACGAAAGATATCTATATCCATCATAATTGTTTTTTTCAAATAACATCTTGACTTATTTGTGACGATAAAAGTGACCATCGTAAATATTATTATTTGTGATAGACCCGTAAAAATTGTTTATTTAAGAAAATTACTATTATTACCTATGATGGTATTTTCATCCATTAGAAATAATAATTATTTTTGATACCCTGTCCCCAAAAAACATAATTACGACGACATTTTTGGTGATGGTCCATTGGCAATAGAATCCCATCGCAAAAGGCTATTTACAATGGGCCTCCATCACTAATGATCCATCACAAAAATGTAAGACTTAAGAAGTGATTATTTTTATCTTTTGAGGATTTAATTTATAAAATTTTATATGTCATTTGATGTTTCATACAAGAATCATACATAGTTAGTTGATTATATATATATATTGCTAGTGTTTTTGGTCATTAGTATATATTGGAAGTTAGATTTAGTACCCTAAAAACAACTACTTTGTACTTTAGATTACATATATATTCAAAGAAGTGAATATTAATATAATAACCTTATCTCATATTGTTTGTTCTTCTACATAAAATAGATGTGATAATGTTCTAGAGTATCTATCGTATTGATAAGGTCATAGTAGTTCCCTAGTATGATGAGAACCTTGAAATGTTATGATGATATTCTTAAATATAGTTTTATAGTTAGATAAAAAATTAATATAGGTCACATAATATATAGACCTACAGGTGTGAGTACTAATAAGAGGATGTGACTTCTTTTCATGAAGTTCTCACTTGGTAATCTCTAAGACTGAAGATTATGAGAACAAACCCGATAGTAGAAAATATTCATGTATTGGTGTTATCGAATATTTTTATCCGCGAGCACGTGTAATGGTTCATATACTTTAAGATTATCATTAATTCATGTCATGAATCATACACTTGAATTTATTGATAAAAAATATCACGCCGTATATTTTTAGGAAGTAAGGTATGTTGGGTGTATCAAGAATGACATGTTATTAAAGGATAATTTGAGGAATAGTTTTCACCTTCTATATTTATAGAAGTTGATATATCAACCCTTTGATTGAAATGTATTTGTCATATAAATTCCATGTCCATGGTGTAATGATTTTTATTTCAGATAGACAAAGAAAGCCATATCAAGTATATAGGTTAATGACACAAATGTTTAGCCTGATTGATAATATATTAAGACAAAGGGATTATATTACACAGTGAGCATTCATATTTGGTTTTTGTTGTTGTGACATTACGTAATTTATCTTGGGTTCCTTGGAAAATTTCTTGATAGTAATCTTAGACTTTAAGAAATTACTCCTAATACAAATGAAAAGAATCCTAGAGGGTCACACACTAAGTGTTATCATTGATCTTGATTAAATTCTATTTCAATTTAACTAGTGGAATACATATTATTCTTAAGAAAAAGGAATAATTTTATCCTAGTTTTATTTATGACATAAATTAAAGGAATATTTATTCACCGGATTGTGAATAAAATTTATTTATTTATTTTATTGAATATTTAATAAATATTTATTCATCAGTTTGTGGATTAAGATATTTATTTATGAATAAATTGTTTATTTGGGTATTTAGTAAATACCGAGGAGGAAAAAACCAAGATTGTTTCCTATGATAAATATTAATTTTTCAATAGGTAAAATTATATTTATCACTATGAAAGTTATCACACAACATAAAAATAGTAATATTATTTTATTATTATATGGTATGAGGTTTTCTAAAGATTATTTTACTATTTATGGGTCATTAATCAATTAAATAATATTTTAACATAAAACCTAGATCTATAAATAGATTTTTATATCTATTGTGTAGGGTTAATTGAAAATAGAGAATTGAGAATTGTTGGGAATAATATACTTCATTATCTCTCTCAATTTTCCTCATATCTTACAATCAAGAAAAAGAATAACTTCTTCAAGCTTGGGGGAACTTGAGATATCAAGATGGACAATGAAGGACGATTGATTCACTATGCTATCACCTAGAAATCAATTGTTGTTGTTCAAAGATCAATGGATCACCCTTGGATCACTATTAGAGGGATTCTTCAGTTAGATTATTATAGTGAAATCAAGTTAATATGAAAAGGATTTTTAGAATGATGAACATCTATATTGAATAATGAACCTAAGACGAGGAATTCATTTCTTCTGATCTAAAAAAATTAATTATAAATTTAATCTGAAAATATCCTATATTGGGGTTTTGGATAACTCTATGTTAAAAAATTTTCATATATCACTCACTAAAGGCACTTCCACTGCACTCAGAACCTTTAGGTGTTATCATATGGGTCATGTTTCAAATTTATAATTATTTATTTAATTATTTATCTATATACACAATAGTGGTTATATATTTTATTTCAATATTGTTCTTTCTTTAATCCTATTATTTGATTAATATGCCTTCCAAATTTTAATTTCTCTATTCAAGATTAAAAATTTCTTAAGGCCAAGCATTGATGAATAACAACTAGAGATGATATCTGGATGTGTCAAGGAATATGTCCGGATAACATGGGATTACATGGTGTGTAGCTGGAGTGCACTCCATGTACCCAAGTGCACTACATTTGGCCATGTCACGAGATACATGACGCGCCAAGTAGTAATTACACAGAGTGAATTTATTACACACCATGTATAGACTTATCCAATGTAGAACATGGAATGATAGATTATATGGCGTGTACCTAACATACATTCCATGTAGTCTACATGCATTATCTATGAAATTTTCCTAACCAGTGTGTTCATTATACATGGTCAAAACCACATGATTCTGTCAGCCTATTGCATTAATGGAGTATATGATGTGTATCTTGTGTACATGGTGTGTAACTCATTAATTCCCATATACGAATTACATGATGATCCATTAAATAAGAAAATAGGGCACACAAAATGTGACATACATAGCGTGTAGCTAGATTGTACATGTCGTGTAGTATCGCATTCAATAAACACACCAAATGCTTTGACGGGTTGCATAGACACACGACAAGAAGAACACATGACATGTAACTGGTATTACACACCATATAGTTTAATTAATTTATATTCCAAATCCCCATTCGTGTAATTTAGGTATATAGAAACTAAAATACACAATGTGTAACTCATAATTACACACTGTGTAGTCTCCAAATTAAGGATATAATTAAATTAAATTAAATTAAAAATTACAGCATTAAAATCTTATTTTATTGACTGACATGCCAGGTGTATTTGAAAATTTTATAATGGGTTTACATAATTTTAAATAATTAATTAATTTATTATAATAATATGTAACTATTGGGTCTAGAGTTTATTTTCTATGATTTAATTTATTATGGGTATCTTCAAATGAATTCAGATGGCCATTAAGACAAAAATAATTAATTAATGCAAGCGTTCTTATCATAATAATAAAGGGAGAATAAAAATAAATGTTAAGCTGCTTTACTTTTTCATATTCATTTCATGTATAACCATTCATAATCTTGACCAAGACTTATATATGCATTGGTTGTTTTAATTTAATTTATTGTATTAGTTTGAAATTATTTAATATTAAATTAAAATTGATGTCCTGTGATTTATCCCTCCCTCCATTATTATATAGGACCTATGTGTCTATGGTTATTTATGTAATTCCCCACCAATACTTTGGTTCCCCTAAACTATGAATGAGTTATAAATATATATAATTAATGGTGTATCCCAAGTTTTGTGGAGGTGGTTCAATATATAACCATAATGATGCCAACCCAGGTGATGCACAAGTGGATAGGTTGAATGCCACAACTCATTCCAAGACAAGTAAAAGGTGTTATTACCCTAGGATATAGGTTGATTTATTTTACACTCAATAAATCATTCATTATATAAGCTCATGGTTAGTTTATTTATTTATTCATTTATTTTTGTCTATGAATTATTTAATTTATGGATGTAAGACCATAATCACATAAATAAATGAATTAATATGAAAATATGGAATATAAATAAATGGGTTATGCGTAAATGTTTTATCCAACATGGTTAATTAATTAATTAAAAACCACTTAAAATTATCAAGACATGTAAGAGATAAAATAAGATAAAATTTACACATAATAAATAAAATCCCTCAAATAAATATTAAGTTAGACTTGGTCTTCCGTTATTGATTAGGAATGAAACCAATAGAACTAGATGTTTGAAAAACCCTTATTGGGACACTTAATTTTATAAGGGGAGTTCTTAAGAAGTTTTTGGGTTACCTTAACCATTTTAAATCAAGAAGAGTATCCCTTTCTAGGCTTGGTGTAACTTAGAGGAAAATGTTGAGGAAAAACTAATTATAATTTCAAGATTTGGGAATGCACTCAACGGATCAAGGAGCTGCCAACCCATAGTTTCAATGACCTACCAACCTAAATACCTTAAAATATCTTGAAAAACCCATGTTGGGGTTATGATAAGGGGCATATGGATCCTTGCCACTAGAATGTCCAAACAACTAGATGTTATAAGTTTAATGGTGAGGGATTTTGAACCTTGATAAAATAGTGGGAGAATTAATAAAACTAATTATTTTTTCTCACATAATTTTTAATCATGTAAATTAATATTCATCTATTTTAATTATTTTAGAAAATGGTAAGAAGAATCACAATAACAGTATAATTATTCCATAAATTAGGGTATTTCCTTACAAAATTTTTTTTAGTATAATGTACAACTGTTTATGCTATGCATTATTATCAAGAAGTTTTTATTATATGTTTAGAATCCCCTACTCATGTTCTGACACCCTATTAAGTGAGAGAATGTGAAAGGTATTCCTCCCATAGATATGTTGAGGATTCTTCCTATGTTTGTTGTATTATATTATCCATTATGTCTGGGGAGTTTATTATACAACATAAATATATGGATGATTACACCATAATATCTTATCTTATTTATCTTGGGACAGATAATAAGGGATTCAAATAAATAATATTGTCAATGAACTATATTAGTGTAAAATAGTAGAAGGCAATCTAGCTACTGATCATGTTTTCACAATGTTGGTGTATACTGATCAGTAAGAAAAATTGGGCTTCCACCTAGATAAGAAATCATCCATTAATCTTATCTTATTAACCATACCATCAAAATTATCATTATTTTTCCAAGCCTGGATAAAGGAAATGGATAAATTTCTCGAGAATTTTTTTTACATACTTCACCAAGAAGATAAGGATTGGTTAAAACATGTTTCTCCACACCTTATGGTGTAAATTTTAAAATAAAAGGTTTGATATCCCATGGATAATATAAATACAAAATATTATTTATGGAATCATTTAAATAGATAAAATATTCTAATGCAGAAGAATAAACTAGAGGCTATTTTCTTCTTTTGTGGAAAGAATAAACACTAGAAAAGAAATTACAATGAATTGAAGATGAAACTAGTTATATTCACTTCAGGTATATTCATCAAGTTTATATTCACCATTTTTTTATTAAATACAATATTCTTACAACATATATTTATTTAAATACAGGAAAAAAGACAAAAAATAAAGGTTATAAAGTGAACTCAACAGAAGGTGACAAAGGGTGATTCCTATTTCAGCTAAGGGGAGATCACTATTTCTCATTTCCAGATTGGATTAATTCAAGTTTGTAATAATCTTGACCAAAAAAATTATCTCAGTTTCTAGATTTCAATAAGGAGACATTATTTCATATTCATAATAAATGTTGTTATGGTACTTAAATACTAAACTAGATGTTCAATAACTCTTGAATAAAAAATTTCAATTGCAATGAATTATGAATATAAAATATAAGACTCTTACCAGATTTTGGAGAGGTAATTAGTTTTTAATTAAAACTAAAAGTAGTATACCTTTTTATACTCATAAAAGTGTTTTAGTCTCAATTGAACTAAGATACTAGATATTCAAACAAACTATTTATCAAGTTTTAGATAAAGAAACCTTTATAAATAAAGTTACATTAAAAAACTTTTATAATTAGTTCAACGTGGCCATGTGAGATATTATTAAGATAAGGGTAACTTCATATACTTCATGATATTTCTTTAAAAACATTTAGAAATTCTTGGTGAAATAAATGAGTGTACTTCTTATAGATTGAGGAGATATCTGAGATATATTCTCAGAAATCAAAATATCCAAGTAATCATTGATCATATATATGGAGTAAAGGTTGTCCCTAACAAAATTTTTCTCATATACATTAATGTAATGATGGTATTAAATGGAAGATCAATGATGAGTCTTATATATATTGAAAATGATCCATCATTCCTTCAAATTCATGTTTTGAAAATAGTTGTGCAACATCTAACCATATGCCCACTATATTGTCTAATGGATATCATATTAATTACAATGTGATAAGAATATATTAGGACATTATCATAATTTATTTTTTTAAACCATTTGTTAAAAGTTATACTTAGCTACTAATGAACATTAAAACACTGAGGTGAATCTAATTTAATGATCCTATAGTCACTAAGGACATTAATGTCTTGTCAAGATCCACTATATTTCTATAAATTATAATCATCTCTTTGAAGATAGCGGGAGTAGAAATAACTTCTATGGGTTAAGGATCTTGATGCACATGAGTTGACAAAGGAATACTGGAATCCACTAATCTTAGTGAGAGGAATAGTTCTATAGACACATGATATATATGAATTCATAAGAAAATAAGTGGTTTATGTTGCCCATGGTGGGTGATACATATATTATTTTTTATGAATAAATATTCCTACAAAGAAGTAGTAAATGGTAATATGATATAGTTGAAAATTATGTATAAATTCAATTGATTGAACCCCTATATCAAAATTTATGGATTCTTTATTTTGAATATTTCCAAGACTTGATACTGATGGTGATTATTCAAGAGAAACTATACATGGATGGTAAAAGGTGGTAGCAATATAGCACAATGGATTATTGAGAGTTTGGTCTACGATAAAACGTTTTCACCTCTCATCAACACTAAAATCCCTTTTTTAATTCTACTTATCAAAGAATATTTATATAATCATCATATAGGTATATGGATAGTCATCAAAACCTCATTTAGAGGAATCCTTATGGAATATGTCTATGTGAAATGACCAAAATGATACCCTATGGTATATCTCTGCTAAGAATAACTAAAAGGGTTAGTGACATTAAAAAATTCCAATAAGATATGTAGATTACATGAATTCATTTATGAATGAATCATGTATAATGATCATAGAATATTCATTTGGAAATGAATGAGTGACACGTATCTTGAACAGGTTACTGGGAGAACTTTTAGTTTTCAAGATATATATCTTAATAATATATGGAAAGAAAATATAATGTATTACCAGCTTGTTAAGACCAAGTAATGAAATTTCTCTAAGTTTTACTTAAAGTAGAAATCTTGTTTTAGGGGACAAGAACTACAAAATGGATCTATGATTTTTCTAAATATAGTTATAGTAAATATATTAATATATTATTAAATAATACAAGTTAAAACAATTCAAGACTAAATTTTTATCATCATACAATCTTTCATGTAGAACATGCATGGGAATATGAAGAGATTATAGAGATTAAAATAATTTCACAAGATTAACTGATAGGATTTCATCTTATGTTCCATTATATGTACTAATGTTTGATATTACTGATGCATAAAGCATGATATTTTAATTTAAAATAGATCCAATATAATTACACAGTCGTGTAGTTATAACCATCCGACTGTGCTTGGAAAAGTAGAAATGGATGAGTTCCTGGTGTCTAGAGAAGTAATAATACTAGTAATCAATGGAATTGAACACATTTTTACAATTGGTTCAATTTGATCTAGTATCATATAAAAGTATAAAGTAATATGTAATAAAAACTTATTATAGCCAGTGGTTTCCATATCTACAATATTTGAGTACATTATAGCTTCTGATTTGGCTTAAGAATTAGTTTTAGCAATATCATGTTCTGATTTAATGTTATACCAAAAGAAATATTTTTATCATTATGATAAAATTAGACTATGGTCTCAGTCAGGATGTCAATAATTCACATGGTAACAAGAGTTTGATACTTAGTTATATCACCACTTGAAGTATTTTCTCAATATTGCAATGTTGCAACAAATAGATTCTCTACACAGACATGTGTCTTTACCCACCCTAGCCATGGAAATGTGGTAGGCCTAGCAGCTATAACCATACTCAGCATAATTATGTTTTTTTATGAAGACTAATTTTTTGTTAGAAGTTTTATCTAGTGAAAGTGGGAGTTTTTTGGAGTTAGTACCCTAGATCCAACTATATTGTACTTTGGATTACATATATACTCAAAGAAGTGAATATTAGTATAAATACCTTATCACATATTGTTTATTATTCTACATAACATTGATGTGATAATTTTCTAGAGTATATATCACATTGAAAAGGTTATAGTAGTTCTCTGAAATGATTAAAACCTTGAAATACTATGACAATATTCTTAAATATAGTTCTATATTTTGATAACATACTATGATTGGGAACATAGTATATTGGCCATCAGGTTCTAGAACTCATAATAGGATGAGGCATATTCTCATGAAGTTCACACTTGGTAATCTACAAGATGAGATATTATGAGAACAAACCCTCTAGTAGGAATTCTACATGTTTTGGTGTAATTAGATATTCCAATATATGAGCATGTGTAATGGTCCTTAGATGTCAATATTTTCATTAGTTCATGTCATAGATTTCACACTTACATTTACTGATAATAACTATCATTCCATATGTTGGAGGGAATTAGGGTACATTGGGTGTGTCACAAATGAAATGTTATTAATGGATAAGTCGAGGAATGATTTTCCCCATCCATCTTTATGGAAGTTGATATCTCAAACCTTTGATTAAAATATAACTGTCACATAAATTCCATGGCCATAGTTTAATGACATTTATTTCATATAGTCAAAGAAATATATATCAATCATATAGGTTGATGACATAGATGTGAAACCTACTTGATGAGATACTGAGGCAAAAGGATTATATTACACAATGAGCATTCATATGTGGTTTTTTTCGTTGTGACATTAAGTTATTTATCTTGGGTGCCTTGAACCTTTTCTAGACAGTAATATTGGACTTTAAGAAAGCCCACTTAATTCCAATGAGAAATAATCACAGAGTGTCACAAACTAAGAGTTATTATTGTTCTCGATTAAATTATACTTGAATTTAACTAATAGAATAAATATTATTTTTAAGACTGAAGAATAATTTTATTTAATTATTATTGATCACGTAAATTAAATAAATAAATATTTATTTATTTTATTGAATATTTAATAAATATTTATTCACTGGTTTGTGGATTAAAATATTTATTTAAGAATAAAATGCTTATTCAAGAATTCATTAAATACCAAGGAGGAGGAATAGACCAAGACTATGTCTATTGATAAATATTAATTTTCTTACATGTAAAATTAAATTTATCACTGCACAAGTTAGCACACAACATAAAAATAATAATACTATTTTATTATTATATGGAATGGGATCGGTTAAAGATTATTATATTATTTAATTTATTTTTCACAATTAAATAATATTTTAACCTAAACCCTAGCTCTATAAATATATGGTTATGTCTATTGTGTAGGGTTAATAAAAAATTGATAGTTGAGAATCATTGTGCACAATGGACTTCTCTATCTTGAATTTTTCTCCTCTATTCCTCTCAATAATTAGAATAACTCATTCAAGACCAAAGTAACTTGATTGATCAAGATAAAAAATGCAAGATGATTGATTCACCATGATAGAAACCAAAAATAAATCAATGTCAA
The DNA here is from genome assembly GCA_963277665.1 of Viscum album. Taxonomy (NCBI): domain Eukaryota; kingdom Viridiplantae; phylum Streptophyta; class Magnoliopsida; order Santalales; family Viscaceae; genus Viscum; species Viscum album. The sequence continues at coordinate 1,043,829 of OY728146.1, read as the reverse complement.
TCAGAGATCAAATGATCACATGTGGATCACCGGTAGATAGATTATACACTTGGATCCTTACAACACAACGATAATAATCTAAAAAGGGTTTTTAGAATGATCAAAATCTGCATCAAAGAACAAGTCTAAGATGAGGTAATATTTTATTTTGATCTAAATGAAATAATTATAAATTTAGCATGAAATATCCTCTATTGGGGTTTTGATAAACTCTATGTTAAAATAAATTTTAATATATCTCCCACCGAAGGCGCTTTTCCTACACCTATAATCTTTAGGTGGTATCAGAGGGATCACATTTCAAATTTTTAATTTTTAATTTTATTTTTGATCTATATGTGCAATAGTGGTTATATATTTCATTTAAATATTATTCATATTTTAATAAAATTGTTTAATTAACATGCCTTCAACATTTAAAATTATATGTTTAAGATTCACAATTTTTTAAGTCCAAGAATAGATAAAGAATGAATGGAGATACTATCAAGAAGTGTAGAGGAATCTGGCTAGATAGCATGGGATTACATGAAGTGTAGCTGAATTACATGTTGTATACCCAAGTATACCACACTGGGATGTGTTACGGGACACACCATTTTATAAGTAGTAACTACACACAATGAATTTATTACACACCATGTATAGACTAGGCCAACCTAGAACACAACATTTCAGATTATATAATGTGTATTTGGAATACATTCCATATAGTCTAAACTCATTAGTTGAAAAATTCATGCAACTCATGAGGTCGTTATACAGTTCAAAAATGTGTAATACTAACAGTGTTGAAATAGTTTGTTCCCTAGACCCAACTATGCTGTGCTTTTGATTACCATATCATGTATACAGTTAGAGATACATGATGGTTACTTACCATTATAGTGTGCATATTTCTACATCCACTATTTAATGGTAATGTCTATTGATTAGTTATTGTATCAAATGGTTATAGAAGATCCTAAGATATAATGAGAACCTTGAGATACTATGACATTAATCTTACACAAAGGTCCTATGGTCTAGATACATCATTCTGACTGGACACAATTGATGTTTGACTACCAGGTGATGGAGGCTCATAATCATTGTGACTTATTCTCATGAAATTTTCACTTGGTGATCTTGAGTAGTGAGATCTTGAGGAAATACCCACTAATGGGAACACCACATGTTTCGAGTGTCATTGGATTTTTATATCTATGATCATATGTAATATTATCTTGAATTGATATAATTTCCAATTTTTTCCATTCGATCGTGTACTTTGATGCAATATGAATAACATGATATTGAAATTGTGGTGAATTAGTTTGTTTTGGGGTTTTCATTGGTGGTAGGACATTAGTTGAATAACCAAGAAATATTTTTTCACTTCCAGGTTAAGGAAGTTATATATCTCAGACCATGTTGATAAGGATGGTAATACCTTGATAAATCAATGGCCATGGTCGTCCAAGGCAATTCCATATAGTTAGATCAAAAATAGTAAAGAAATAAAAGGGCTATTACACAAGTGTGTGTCCTTCTTTATGAGACATTTAAAGACAAAGTGATTATATTACACAGTATATGTTCGTAGGTTGGTTGTCACTACTGTGATAATCCTTATCTATTTAGGGGTCATGATAGATTGCTAGATCCCACTCTTGGTCTATGAATAATATTCAGTAATATTGATATAAGGTCCTATAGGGTCACACACAATAGTGTATTCAAGAATCTTCCCTATTCAATTTAATAGGTATATTAGACATAGTGGACCCCAGCACTAGGGTCTAGGATTTGTCCAAAGAGATATGATCACCAATGCAATAAATAAATTCATATTATTCAAGTTAAGAATAATGAGTATTGAATTTATTTATTAATTGTATTTACAAGGTTTAAAGTAAATACATGAAAATATTAATTGAATGAATATCAGTTTTAATATATTCAAGGTTCAATTAAATTTTGTGGGAACGACGAGTCAAGTTTACGAATCATTTATTATCATGTAATATATTTAATATATTACAAGAAATTGATAATAATATTTATGACTCAGATTAGTGGTCACAACATGCCATTTATAGTGCGTTAAGTATTCAGGGGCCAGAGAGGAAATACTAAGTATTTTAATTACACACTATATATAGAAGAGGAGAGACTCCCACTAGGGACTATTCATGGGGTTTCTCTCTTCTATTATCTATCCCATGATATATAGAGAGAATATTTAGAAGCAAAAGCTCAGATCAAGCTCTCTCTTAGAAATTGCAAGGGACGCGATGTGGTGATCGTCAAAGCATCTAAGGAATCGTCGAATTTCAACTTTAACACCTGGAATTTTAAAAACGGTTCTCCCATAATTTCTTGAAGCATGTGTGAACGATCTAGAGGAATTCAGATTCAGATTCTTTGTGCAATGATCGCTAACAATGAGCATATGTCATGTGTGGATTCTGATCGAATCCAACTATTATACGGTTTATTTTTGTGATTAAAACTCTTCACGTGAGATCCTTAGCTTTAAATCGGGTAGTGATTCACCGACATCAACGATTTCATGTCATACGTCAATGAAAATGTTTAAAATAGCACTTTTGGGGATTCCCATGCATGCCCAGTACCATTCAATTCGTATCAGAAGGATGTGTGAAATTTTTAATCCAATGAAAGAATTAAATTTACATGAAGCTATGAAGAGAGAATCTTTACATCATCTGAAGTTTTAAATTTGGATTTAAAACTAGTGGTTTTATTAGGTTTCTATATAATGTCATATAAAAATCTAATGTGGATTGAAAAATGTTTTTCAGGATTTAAAATTTAATAAACACATATAGTTTATTTTTGTTTAATATATCCAAAGACTGTTGCCAAAATCTGTTTCGGTGAACCTCATCATTCCGGCCAACAGGTAGTCGGAACAGTGTTTTCTGATAAGGTCTAATTATTATTATTATGATAATAATTTTATCCTTATAATAAAATAATTATTTTATCTAACCTAATTATAGGTTTTAAAAAATTTGAATGCTTTTCAATCATCACCCAAGTGGGGGATTTTTTTTTACATTTTTAGAGAAAAATATTTTCCAGGAAAAGATTCTGGAATTTTTTTTTAAAAAAATGCACCTCAAAGGCGGCATCCCGGATGCCGCCTTTGCATTTCGGGGGCAAGGCGGCATCTGCGATGCCTCCTTTCTCCTAAAAAAATCTTTTTTTGAAAATTTTCATTTTTATTTTTTTTGTTTTGTTTATATATATATATATATATATAAACAAAATAAAAAATTTCAGCAAAATTTCTCTGCTATTAAAGATCCTGCGCTACAGCCATTACAACAGTCTGGATTCTGACAAAAACTCTTACCTAGACCTCCCTTTTATAAGAGGGCTTTCCCTGAAAATCATTCTGCATTTTCGATGTGGGATTCAGGTTATACCTTTACTGCGCAGTACATTCTGCATTTCCGATGTGGGATTCTGTTTCAAGTACGTGACTTTGAAATACAATAAAATATAAAATATAAGGCCAATATAAATGAAATTTTAAACATTGATTAATCATATAATAAATAGTTGAAAACAAAACGAATTTCCTCAAAAATGTTGATGAAAAATAATCTATAACCTTTCAAAACCGCCTACTTGAAACTTAAAAATGTTTCAAATACGTGAATTTGAAAGACTGTAAAATATAAACTATAAAACAAATATAATTGAAACTTTAAACATTGATTAAACATATAATAAATAGTTTTAAAAAAATAAATTTCCAAAAAAATGTTGATGAAAAGTAATTTATAATCTTTCAAAACCGCATACTTGAAACTTAAAATTTTTAAAGTGTGTGAATTGGAAAGACCATAAAACATAAAATAGAAGACCAATATAAATGAAACGTTAAACATTGATTAAACATATAAGAAATAGTTGAAAACAAAATCAATTTCCAAAAAAATGTTAATGAAAAATAATTTATAATCTTTCAAAACCACCTACTTGAAACTTAAAAATGTTTCAAGTACGTGACTTTGAAAGATTATAATTATATTACTAATTAACTAATTAATTAATTATTTTATAATTAATTATTAATAATATTAACTAATTAACTACTTATTTATTAGTTTAATAGTTAAATAAATTATTACATGTTTAATGAATAATTATAATGAATAATTATATTACTAATTAACTATTATATAATTAATTATTAATAATATTAATTTAATACTTATTAATTAATTATATAATAGTTAATTAGTAATATAATTATTCATTAGTAATTACTAAAAAGTATTATATAATAAATAAGTAGTTAATTTGTAATATATTTATTCATTATAATTATTCATTATAACTATTAATTATTATTTATCATTTATATAATACTTAATTAGAAATATAATGATTAATTATATAATTATTAACTGTATAATAAATAATTATTTAATTAGTAATATCATTATTAATTATATAATAATTAATTAGTTATTTATAAATAAGATAATTAATTATAATAATTAATTATAATTATTAATTAGTAATTATTAATAGATAATTATGTAAAAATTAATTAGTTAATTAGTAATATTATTATTAATTATATAATAATTAATTAGTAAATTTTTAATATGATTTTTAATTATAATTATTCATTATAATAATCAATTAGTAAATTTGTAATATGATTTTTAATTATAATTATTAATTAGTAATTAATAATAATTAATTATATAAAAATTAGTTAGTTAATTTGTAATATTATTATTAATTATATAATAATAAATTACTAAAATAGTAATATAATTTTTAATTACATTTATCCATTATAATTATTAATTATTAATTAGTAATTAGTAATGAGTAATGAGTAATTATTAATTATTAATTAGTTAATTAGTAATATAAATATTAATTATAATTAGTCATTATAATTATTAATTATTAATTATTAATAATTAGTTATATAATAGTTAGTTAGTTCATTAGTTATATAATTATTAATTATATAACAATTAATTAGTAAATTAGTCATATAATTTTTAATTACATTTATTCATTATAATTTTTAATTATTAATTAGTAATTATTAATAATTAAATATGTCATAATTAATTAGTTAATTAGTAATATTATCATTAATTATATAATAATTAATTAGTAATATAATTATTACATATATAATAAATATTTAGTTAATTAGAAATACAATTAATAATTATAACTAATTAATTAGTAATTAGTAATTAGTAATTATTAATTAATTAATTAGTAATATAAATATTTATTATAATTATTCATTATAATTAGTAATTAGTAATTAATAATTATTAATAAGTAATTAGTAATTATTAATTAGTTAATTAGTAATATAAATATTAATTATTAATTATTACTTATATAATAATTAATTAGTTAATTATTAATATAACTATTAATTATATAATAATTAATTAATTAGTTAATTAGTAATATAATTATAATCTTTCAAAGTCACGTACTTGAAACATTTTTAAGTTTCAAGTAGGTGGTTTTGAAAGCTTATAAATTATTTTTCATTAACATGTTTTTGGAAATTGATTTTGTTTTCAACTATTTCTTATATGTTTAATCAATGTTTAACGTTTCATTTATATTGGTCTTCTATTTTATGTTTTATGGTCTTTCCAATTCACACACTTGAAAAATTTTAAGTTTCAAGTATGCAGTTTTGAAAGCTTATAAATTAATTTTCATCAACATTTTTTTGGAAATTTCTTTTGTTTTCAACTATTTATTATATGTTTAATCAATATTTAAAGATTCAATTATATTATTTTTATAGTTTATATTTTACAGTCTTTCAAATTCACGTATTTGAAACATTTTTAAGTTTCAAGTAGGCGGTTTTGAAAGGTTATAGATTATTTTTCATCAACATTTTTAAGGAAATTCTTTTTGTTTTCAACTATTTATTATATGTTTAATCAATGTTTAAAATTTCATTTATATTGGCCTTATAGTTTATATTTTATTGTATTTCAAAGTCACGTACTTGAAACAGAATCCCACATCGGAAATGCAGAATGTACTACGCAGTAAAGGTAGAACCTGAATCCCACATCGAAAATGCAGAATGATTTTCAGGGAAAGCCCTCTTATAAAAGGAGGGTCTGGGTAAGATTTTCTGTCAGAATCCAGACTGCTGTAATGGCTATAGCGCTGGATCTTTAATAGCAGAGAAATTCTGCTGAATTTTTTTTTGTTTATATATATATATATATAAATCAAAACAGAAAATAAAAATTTTCAAAAAAATGATTTTTTAGGAGAAAGGCGGCATCGCGGATGCCGCCTTTCACCCGCAGCGCAAAGGCGGCATCGTAGATGCCGCCTTGCCCCCGAAATGCAAAGGCGGCATCTGGGATGCTGCCTTTGAGATTCATTTTTTTAAAAAAAAATTCCCTAAGCGTTTTCTGGAAAAATTTTATTTTTAAAAACGTAAAAAAAATCCCCTAAGTGGGTGAGACAAAACAAATGAGTATGCATTTATAAAAAGAAAAACATAAAAAAGGGTTTCTTTAGGAAAAAGGAGGTCATTCTGGTTTGTCGCCCCTATCCCTTTCCCATGTGCACCACCCACTTCAGGTCAGTGGGCTATCTCCATCTCTGGTCGGTGCCCCACACTCCCTCCGGCCAGACTTTCGAGGAGGGCCTCCCTCCAGCTGGACCGATTCCCGACCACCAGCCGAATCCAGGATGACTACCCACTTTGCAGGTGGCTAGTTCAGGTCCTGATCACCTCCACTGTATAATGTTTCCCTAGGAACACCTATGCTACCCCGCTACCAAAATCCCCTCAAGATGGACTCGCCAGCTTCTTCCACCCCAGGTCGCCCGTGATCGCCAGCTTGATGTGCGACGCCGCCTACCGGCGAGACCAGCCACCCCAGTGGATTTACTCCACCTGTGACCCCCCTTCTGATGTGCCACCCAAACCAGGTCTCACCCTTTCTTACGTCCCTCAGAGCAACATGCGGTGCCTTGTCCACCCGACCCATTCAAAAACCCCACCGAATGGCCAGAACCAACAAGCGGCCAGTGAGGTAACCTTATGCTGGGACCAGATTTCCCTGAATCAGGCCCATGCGGGTCTACCCAGCGGCATGGGCGGACCAGGCCAAGATCACCACTGCACGGGGTTGACACAACCCAGAATGGGTATGTGCGGGTTTGACCCAACCCACAAAGGCTGAGCCCAAGGTTGTTGGGGCCCATATAATTTAATTTAATAAAAAAGTTAATTAAATTAATTAATTTAATTTTGGTTGTAAAATTAAATTAATTAAATATGGATTATTGGTTTAAAATTGATTTTCTCATAAATTAATTTGATTTGGTGCATAATTAAATTAATTAATTAATTAATTAAATTTTTTGTTTTAAAATTAAATTAATTATATGGACCAAACGACGATATTTTGTTGAATTAAAATTAGAGTGAAATTTTAATTCAATAAAAAAATTCCCTCAAAAATTAATAATGTAAGATTAATTCAATTTTACATTTTTTTCTAAAATACGCGCGTTAATGCATGGTAGACTGGCCAAGAGCCGTGGTCCAACCAATGCATGTTTGGTGCATGTTTTATTTAATTTATTTAATTGTTGAAATTGTTATTTGTAATAATTATTTTTAATTAAAAGGCGATATGCATGTCATCTCAGTGTTTATATGTATAATGGATTGTGTGCCCATTCTCATAGTTCTATTTTATACCCTGATACCCCCTCGCCTACGTGCGAGTAATGTTGTATAATGAAAAGATAATGAGAGATGCATTTCGGGTCAAGTTATGGTGACACACCAGATATGAGCTTATGCATTGGGTGGGAAAGAACTACAATTCGAGTTGCAAGCAATGTGACTCAAGGTATTACCCCTAAGGTCTAGGTTGCTTCTTTATTCACTCAATTGATCAACCATTAGTACCGGCCCATGATCAGGTCATCATTTTATTTTTGCATGGTTTATTATTTTTGTGTATGTGTAGTTAATGCACAAACACATAGAGTAACAATAAACGAGCATGCATAGATGAAATGAACATGTGGCATAATAGATTTTTCTACTTATAACATGGATAGTTGTGAGTGCGATCCCATAGTACATGCTAATAAGATAGAAAATTATTTCTTTTGTTACATTAAAAATATAAAACCCTCAAAAAAATATTATGTCTAAACTATCTTTCGTCATTCAAATTTGGACAAAACCGAGTGTTTGGGGTACCAATCATGCTACAACAGAGGGTGCATCTTACTATCGGGGAGTTATTATGAGAGTGGTGGGTTTATTTAACTAAAGTGGTAGTAAATATTATCCATAGATAACTTTCTATCATTTTAGAGGCAAGTGTTGTGTAAATCAATTATTGATTTTAGAAGCTGGGGCTTCACTCAACAGATCAAGGAACCATGAGTTCATGCGACTGACCAACCTAATGCCTACCTTGAACCCTCCAAGTAGTGTCGTAGCCATATATTGTAGACTATGAGGGGAGGTTCACAGATCCTTTACACTAGAATACTTAAGTGACAAATTATTTTGATTCTAGCACCGAGGGTTCCTTGAATATGATAAAATAGTGGAATACATTTAACTAATTTATTAATCAAAATGTCTAAAATGGTAATCATGATAAAAGTGATAATATTATAAAATTTATTTTGTAGAAAAATGGTAAGTTATACCACATGTTTAAAAAACTGCGATAAATATTGGACAAAGTAAATGTTCACATTGATACGAGTATCCAAGAATATTACAGGTGCTTGCGCACAATACTATTGGAGACTCAGTGTGCTAGTGTCTCTATATCTACTATATTACCTCAGGAAGCAAGAGTGAAGTTTCTTACATGAGACAAATGTACAAAGCATGTGATGGATATGTTATTATTCTTTCATCCACATCTGGTGTTAGTTGCGGTTGCTACATCAGGACATGGATGATATTACATGAAGTCTCATCTCCAAGTGGTTTGCAAGGATAAAGTGAAGCAATGATATGAATAGAAAATGGTTACCTTGGATCTTCATAAATTTAAAGGCATGATTTGATCTTTCAAAACATCATATTCTAATATCATATTCACCCCATTACGCAAGTTTCATTTTAACTTACAAAATGAACAAGTATTGAGTAAATGCTTCATGACCAATTTAGGTAAGGATCACCAAGTAAATAAGAATATCAAATACAATTTCATATTTAATTCTTATGGAGAATAAATTAAAATTAAAGGTGAAAAATCCAATGGAAAGTTATGCCATAGGCACATTCACAACATTTTTCAATGAAAGAGGTATTAACAAGCAGTTACTTTCATTGCACAATATGAAATAAAACTATAGAAGTTTAATTGCAGTAAACTGAATTAATGATGCAATTACTCACTTCTTCTTCATGTATATTCATCAAAATAATGTTTTGGTTTTACTTCTTTTGTATTCAATATAATATTATTATCACATATGTGTATTGATATACAATAACCAAGTATACACATATTATTAGCAAGTCAGGTGTGTTCTCCAAGTGGCTGAGAAAGGGTGATACCTAATCCAGTGGTGAGAAGTACACAACTTCTTTTCAAGTGAAAGATTCATATAGAAACATTATTGGGTATAACCAAAACATTAATCTCATGTGACCTTAGACACAAGGATACATTATTCTAGGTTTTGGAATGAATGTTTTTTGGTATTTAATACTCAATCACTAGTTCAGTGATACATGAATCATAGACAATGAGTGATGAATATAAAAATGTAATACTTATACCCAGTTGTGGAAAGATAATTATTTGAAAATAAAAACTAAAAGTGGATGTCAAGTATATACCCAATATGTTATTTAGGCTCAGTATAACTAAGAACCTATGGTATTATCGAAAACTTTAGTTTGGATAAATAAACCTTTATAAATAAAGGTATGTCACAATGATTTTGGAAATAGTTCCACAAGTGAACGTGAACTATTACAAGGGTAATATTGAGGTATATATATACTCTATAATATTCCTTTAAGTTATTAAGGAATAATAAAGTGAAGTATATGCATGGTCATAAGATATGAGATGTTTTGGACCAGCATGCTGAAGAATATCTTGATCAAGCATTCATCATCATGATAATGTAGCATAGAGTAATTTCTAAAGGAAAATTACATTATCTACATCACGACAATGAATTTAATGAGAAAGACTGATGATTAAGTCTTACATGTTAACATTGATCAACAAAATGTAGCATGGAGAAATTCCTAAATGCATATTTTATACACTAGAGTCATGATGTAAGGAGTATCAATGTTACAAATTGTAGAAACTTCCATTATATTTCATAGTGTGATTTTCAAGTAATGGCGATATCCTATAACCATATGTCAACTATAATGAAAAATAGATATCATACGAGTCGTAGTATGATGAAAATCCATTATTTCATATGATGTGTGTTTTGATTCATGAAAAAAAATTGTTAGGATTTAAAAAAACTAGCTTCAAGTGAAACATATTGTGCATCTAAGCCTTTATCCTAACAGTTTCTTAGGATATTACATAAATCCATAAGATAAAAAAGTTGTAGTAAAGTGATAGAATACAGTTCTATAAGATTGTATACATCTCTTTTGAGATAGTGGGAGCCATATTGACTCTGTTTTAGTTAATTCCTAAGATGCACATATAGTTGGCATAAGAACTAGTTCTACAAGAGCACATGGAACATAGTATGTTCCAGAGACACATACTCTATATGAAGGATTAAACCATGATGATGGTTTATGTATTCACCGTAGTCAGTGATCTATTATTCATTGTGAATAATATTTCCTATAGGTAAGTAGTATATAAAAATTTGCTAAGATTGACAAGACCCGCTAAAATTCAATAACAGATTCCATGTATCAAAATGAAAAGGGGATTATTATTTTGAATACTATGGTGGATATTCACATAAGTTGATAAATGGATGGTATAAGTCTAGTATCAATAAAGATCAATTGGTTACACAAAGAATTTATTCCTAAATCTATTATAAGTTTACCTTTCATAGCTAATTTCTATGATCATATTGTTAAGAATTGGATGTAATGACCATAAATTATGGAAGTTGTCTATACGACGCAACTATAAGAGGATGGTCACATCACAGAATACAAAGAAAGGTTGCATGTTTATGAAATCTAGATTATTATTGAAGTAAGAAATAGGATCATATAATATTCATTTGGAATGAAAGTTTTTCATGTGTCTACCTAAAGTTAGTGGGGACACTATAGTTTTACAAGTAAAATATTTTCAGCAACATATGGAAAATATATTGGTCTTCAAGTTAGTTAATACTAGCATGAAATTTATTATCCAATGATGGAATTAAAGTATAATCCTATATTCTAGGGAATATGATCTTTTGAGGTAGATCTATATGTTTATTGGACCTTTTAAATCATACATATTGTGACATGGTAATGAAAAATACAAGTTGGAACAATTCAATATATAATTGTTACCTACATCACATGGCATTATCTATCCAGATTGACATGTTTAGGACATGGGGGGAGATAAATGTGGTGAGATGAAATCTATATGCTTAAGTGATGGATCAATCACGTATGTCATGATATGTACAAGAACTGATATTTCTAGGATATACTTTATAGTAGGGAAATATCACTAATATCTAGGAGCACTGTAAGTGAAGCAGTCAAAACTATCTAATTGCACTTCGAAAAGTACAAAAGATATATACTTAGTAGGTAGAGAAGAAAGGATGGTAGTTTTCAGGGGACACAAACCAGTATTCCTTAAATCTATGTGATCTAGTATTGAATTTAGGCTAAGGTGATGAGTGAGACAAGCTCATATGAGCTAGTGGTATCCATACCTACAAATACCGAGTATGTTGGAACTTCTAACGTAGCTAAGAAGCCGTGAAATGCAACTACTTGTTCCAGTTCTTGGAATAACAACTAGTTAGAAGACGATTATCACAATGTCAATTAAGATATTCTTACTAGCCAAGATGTAAAGTTTTGATAGTGGAAAAAAGGTATATTCTCAGTGATACCATCTCTTGGGAAGTTTTAATTAAGGAGATGAGGTCACAAATAGTAGAATAGCCACACAGAGGAATCATAGAAGGCCTAGAAGCTAAATCCATAACTCAATAGAAATATGATTTTGATCATGTACGAAGCTAACCAAGTTTATCTAGAAAGTTGGCTATAGTTCAAGTGGTACTGTTGAAATAGTGGGTTCCCTAGACCCAACTATGCAATTTTTTTGATTACCTTATCGTGTATACAGTTAGATATACATGATGGTTACATACCATTATATTGTAGATATTTATGCATCCACTATTTAATGGCAATTTCCATAGATTAATTGTTGTATCAAAAGGTTATAGCAGATCCAAAGCTATAATGAGATCCTAGAGATACTATGAAATTAATCTTAAAAAAGGCCCTATGGTCTAGATACATCATACTGACCGAAAATAGTAGATGTTTGACTATTAGGTGTTGGGGGATAATAAGCATTGAGACTTATTCTCATGAAGTTTACTCTTGGTGATGTCGAGTAGTGAGATCATGAGGAAAACCTGCTAATAAGAAAACCACATGTTTCCAGTGTCATTAGATATTCCTATCTATGATGATGTGTAATAGTATCCTGACTTGAGATCATTTCTAACAGGTTCCATTCAATCATGTACTTTGATGCAAGATGAAAACCATTATTTTGAAATTATGGTTAGGTAGTTTGTGTTGGGTTCATAATTGCTGGCATGACATTGGTTGAATGATCAAGAAAGAATTTGTCACTTCCAGGTTAAGGAAGTTATATATCTTGGGCCATGTTTATTAGGATGGGAGTACCTTGACAAATCCATGGACATGATCATACATGGTAATTCCATCCAATTAGATAAAAAAATAGTAAATCAAGTAAATGGATATGACAAGAGTGTGCATCCTACTTTATTCGATATTAAAAGACAAAGAGATTATACTACACAATACGTTTTTGTAGGTTGGTTGTCACTGTTGTGACAATCCTTATCTCTTTAGGGGCTATGATGGGTTGTTAGATCCTACTATTGGTCTGTGAATAATATTCACTACTAGAGAGATAAGGGCCTATAGGGTCACACACAATTGTGTATTCAAGAATCTTCACTATTCAGTTGAAAGGTATATTGTACATGGTGGGCCCCACCACTAGGGTCCGATATTTTTCCAATGAGATATGATCACCAATAAAATAAATAAATTCATATTATTCAAGGTAAGAATAATGAATTTTGAATTTATTTATTAATTTTATTTACAATGTTTAAATTAAATACTTATAAATATTAATTGAACGAATATCAGTTTTAATATATTCAAGGTTTAACTAATTTTTTGGGCACAATGAGTCGAGTTTATGACTCATTTATTATCATGAAATATATTTAATATATTTTAAGAAAGTGATAAAAAAATTTATGACTCAAATTAGTAGTCATAACATGCCATTTATAGTTCGTTTGGTATTCTGGGGTCGAAGAGTCAATACCAGGTTTTTTAATTACACACTATATATAGAAGTGGAGAGACTCCCAACAAGGACTATTCAGGGGATTTATCTCTCCTATTATCTCTCCCATGATCTATAGAGAGAATATTTGGATCTAGGAGCTCAGATCGAGCTCTCTCTCAGGCATCACAAGCGAGGTGATGCAGTGATCGTCAGAGAATCGAAGGCATCATAGAATCTCCATGTTAGCACTCGGAATTCAATGAATGATGATCCTGTAGCTTCTTGAAGCACGTGTTGACGATCTATAGGTATTCAAATTAGGATTATTCATGTATTTATCCCCAATAATGAGCATACATAATGTGTATCTTCGGATCTAAACAATGTATTTTACGGTTTATTTTTTTGATTAAAAATTTTCATGTGAGATCCTTGGATTTAAACTTGGAAACGATTCACCGACATCATTGAGTTTATGTCGTACGTCAGTGAAAAATTTAATAATCCCACTTTTGGGGCTTTTGCCGCATGCCCAGTCGTACACCAGTGAAAAATTTAATAATGCCACTTTTGGGGCTTTTTCCGCATGCCCAGTACCCTTCAAATACCCTGTTGCATTAATGGAGTACACGATGTGTTGACAGTGTACATTTTGTGTAACTCATTAATTCTCATGTCTGGAGTACAAATTGATCCATTTAGTGAGACAATCGGACACATGACATGCAATATATTGTGTGTGTATCCATATTGTACACATCATGTAATACTGTATTTGATTAACACACCGAATCCTTTGGATGATTTCATAGATACACAAAAATAAGAACACATGACATGTAGCTGGTAGTATACACCATATAGTTAGAATGATTTACATGAAAAATCCCCATGTGTGTAACCCGAGTACATGAAAACCAAGGTACATGAGATTTAACATGTAAGTACAGACCATGTAGTATCTCGATTAAGGATATAATTAAATCACATTAAATTGTAAAATTATATCATTAAAATCTTATTTTATTGATTGACATGCCTAGTGTGTTTGACAAATGGTTTTAAAGAATTTTAAATTACCAATTAATGTAATTTTTATTTATCATGTTTATTATTCATGAATGAATTTATGATGGGAATCTCCAAATAAATTGATATGGTCATTAATATGGAAGGGAATTAATTGATACAAGAACAATTATCTTATTAATAAATAATGAATAGAAATGAATTTCATCTGATCTAAATTTTGTGTATCATTTGAATTTATGACCATTCATGAGATTGACTAGGACCTATGTATGAATTGGTTCTTTTAATTTAATTTATTACATGAGTTTTCAATTATTTAATATTAAATAAAAAATTATGTCTTGAAATTCATCCCCCCTCCATTATTATGTAGGACCTGCATGTCCAAGGTTATTTATGTAATTCCCCTTAACCAATCATTTGGTTCCCCTCACATATGTGTGAGTTATAAATACATAAAATTAATGGTGTATCCCAAGTCACATGGAGGTAGTTTAATATATAACCACAATGATGAAAAACTAGGTGATACATAGATGGAAAGGTGAAATGCTACAACTCATGCCAAGAATATAAGGATTGGTTAAAACCTATTTCTCCACCCATTATGGTGAACCGTTTTAAAGAAAAGTTTAAATATCCCATGGCTAATAAAAATCCAAAAATATTTTATGTAATCTTTAAAATAGATAAAAGATTAAAATTTAGAAGAATGAACCAGAGGATATGTACTTCTTATGTGGAAAGAATGAAAACTGGGAAATAAATTACAATGAATTTAAGAGGAAAGTAGTTGAATTAACTTTCTGTATATTCATGAAGCTTATATTCACCATTTTTGTATTAAATAAAACGTTCTTATAATATATATATATATATGTATTTAAATATAGAAAATAGGTAAGAATAGAAAGGTTATAAAGTGAACTCAATAGGAGGTGAGAAAGGGTTATTCCTATGTCAACCAAGGAGAGATCACTATTTCTCACTACCAGATTGGATTGATTCAATTTTTTAATAAGTGTGACAAAACAATTTATCTCAGTGTCCAACTTATACCAATGAGACATTATTTCATTTTCAGAATAAATGTTTTTATGCTACTTAAATACTAAACTAGATGTTTAGAAACTCTTAAATAAAAAATATCCATTGTAATTGGTGATGAATATAAAATATAAGTCTCTTACCTGATTATGTCAACATAATTATTTTCAAATAAAATTGATATTACTTGACCTGTTTGTACCCATACAAGTGTTTTTGTCTCAATTGAGCTAAGATACCAGATATATAGAAAAACTAATTACCAAGTTTTAGATAAATAAACCTTTATAAATAAAGTTACATAAATTTTTTTTATAATTAGTTCAACATATCTATGAGATCTATTCTGAAGATAAAGGTAACTTTATATACTTCATGTTATTTTTTAAAGAAATTTTAGAAATGCTTAGTGAAGTAAATGGATTCAATTCATAAAGATTAAGGAAATCTCTAAGCTGGATTTTCGGAAAAAATATCACCCAAGTAATAATTGATCATAGAAATAGATTAAAGGTTATCCCTACCTCATATTTACTTATATACATCAATTTTAGGATGTTAGTGAAATGAAAGTCAATGATTAGTTTTATATATATTGCAAATCATTCAGTATTACTTCCAAGACATGTTTTGATAATAAAAGTGAAATAACTAACCATATGCCAACCATATTGTATAATGGATATCATATCCATTAGGATATGATAAGAATCTATTAGGACATTAACACAACTATTTTTTGATAACCATTTTTAAAAAATTGTCCTTAGCTACAAATGAACATTAAAACACTAAGGTCCATCTAAGTTAATGACCTTACAGTCACTAAGGATTTTAATGTCTAGTCAAGATTGACTATATTTCCTTAATGTAAGACTTTCTCTTTGAATAAATTGGGGGAAAAATTTACTTCTATTGGTTAAGGATGTGGATACACATGAGTTGATATAGTAATATTGGAATCCACTGAGCTTAGCGGGAGGAGTAATTCCAGAGACCCATGTTGTGAAGGAATTAATAACAAATGAGTTGGTTTATGTTCACCTTGGTGGGTGTATTCTTATTATTTTATCAGAATATATATTCCTAAAAGGAAACATTAAATGGAAATATGATACTATTGATAAGTATGTATAAATTCATGTGATGGATTCTATGTATCAAAATTCAGGTATTCTATATTTTTAATGTTTCTAAGACTTAATTATATTTGTGAGTATTCAAGAGAAATGGGACATGGATGGTAAAAGAAGGTACCAATATATAATGATAGATTATTGAGATTTTAGTTTATGAAAAAACTTATTCACCTCTCATTGTGACTAAAATCTTTTTTGAATTCTATTTGTCAAAGCATATTTCTATGATCATAATATTGGGATATTGATAGTTAAGGCCACCTCATTTAGAGGAATCCTTATGGATGATGTCTATACGACACAAAAAAAAGGGTACCATATGCTATATGTCTACTAGGAATAACTAAAAGGGTCAATGAAATCAATAAAGTACAATAATATATGCAGATTATATAAATTCATTTATGAATAAATCATGCATAATGACCATAAAATATCTTTTTTGGAAATGAATGAGTGACATGTGTCTTGAACTGGTTAGTGGGAGCCCTATTAGTTTTCAAGATAGATATGTTAATAACAAATGGAAAACAAATGTAATGTATTACCATCATGTTAGGACTAAGGAAATAAATTTCTCTAAGTTTGAATTAAAGTAGTAATTGTATTATAGGAAAAAAGATCTAGAAAATGAATACATGAATTTTATAAATCTATTAATAGTACATATATTAACATAGTATTGAAAAATAAAAGTTGAAATGATTCAAGACTGAATTTTTGTTGGCATATAATCCTTCCAGTAGAACATACATGGGTATAAGATGAGATTATAGAGATTAAAATTATTTCACAAGATTAAGTGCTAGGAATTCCTTTCATGTTCCATGATATGTAAATTTTTTTGATATTACTAATTCATAAGGAATAACAGGTTAATATCACATATATACAACATAATTTCAGAGTCTTGCAGTTATAACCATCTGATGGTACTTAGAAAAGTAAAACCGCATGAGTTCCTAGTGTTTGGAGAAGTAAGAATACTAGTAATAAAGAGAAATGAACACTTTTTTACATTTGGTTTAAATTTATCTAGTATCTTATAAAATTATAAATTAATGTGAAATAAAAACTTATTACAACCATTGGTTTCCATATCTATAATATCTGAGTATGTTTCAGATTTTGGTGCAGCTTAAGAAGCAGTTCTAGCAATGTCCTATTCTAATTTTGGTTTATACCAAAAGAAACAGTTTAATCATTATGAAAAACATATACTATGGAGTTTTGTCAAAATAAAAATATTTTACATAGGAATAAGATGTGGATACTCATTTATATCACTACTTTATGTATTTTCTCATGATAGTAATGTTGGAGTTAACAGATTCTCCATACAAACATGTGGTTTTACCAACCTTAGCCAAAGAAACATGGTAGGCCTAAAAGCTATATCCATACTAAGTATAATCATGTTTTTCATGTGAGTATTAGCTAATAGTTAGTAATTATATTGAGAGAAAGTGGGGTTTTATAGTAGTTATTTCCCTGGAACTAACTACTTGGTATTTTGGATTGCATATATATTCAAATAAGTGGATATTAATATAAATACCTTATTGTATATTTTTTTAGTTTGAATAAAATTAATTGGATAATATCCTAGAGTATTTTTATCATTATAAGCTCATAGTAGTTCCTTGATATGATGAGAATATTAAAATCCTATGATTATATTCTTAAATATAGTTATGTGATTTGATAATAGACTATAATAGGGAACATGGTATATAAACCGTTAGGTGTGAGTACTCATAAGCAGATGAAGCTTATAATTATGAAGTTTTCACTTGGAAATCTCTAAGATGAGATATTATGATAACATACCTTCTAGTAGGAATTACAAATGTTTTGGTGTCATGAGATATTTCTATCTTTAATCATGTGTAATGGTCCTTATACATTAAGATTACCATTAATTCATGTCATGAGTTTCACACATAGATTTACTAATAAAAAATGTTACACCATATCTTGGTGAGAAGTAAGGTACATTGGGTGTGTCATGAATAACATGATATTAATGGATAATCCAAGGAAGTATTTTTCCCTTCCATATTTATGGAAGTTGATATCCCTCCCCTTTGATCGAAATATAACTGTCATATAAATTCCATAGCAATAGTGTAATGATGTTTATTCTAGATATCCAAAGAAAGATGTATCAAGCATATAGGTTGATGTCATAGATGTGAACCTTTCTTGATGAGATATTGAGACAATGATATAAGATTACACATTGAGAGTTTGTATGTGGTTTTCTTCATTGTGACATTAAGTTCTTTCTCTTGGGTTCCTTGACCTGTTAATAAATAGTAATCTTGGACTTTAGGAAAGCTTGCCTAATGCTAATGAGAAATAATCCTAGTGAGTCACAAATTAAGTGATACCATTTATCTTTATTAAATTCTATTTTAATTTAACTAATATAATAAATATTATTCTCAAGACATAGGAATAATTTTATTCAAGTTTTATTGACCGCATAAATTAAATAAATATCTATTCATCAGATTGTGAATAAAATATATTTATTCTTTTTATTGAATATTTTATAAATATTTATTTTATGGTTAATACCACATCTGTTGATAAATATTATTTTTTCAATAGGTAAAAGTATATTTATATTTATGCATGTTAGTGAACCCTTTAAAAATAATATTATTATTTTTCTATTATATGGAATGAGGGTTTTTTTATAGATTATCATATTATTTAATGGTCTATATATAATTAAATAGTATTTTAACCTAAACCCTAACTATACAAATATATGGTTATGCCTATTGTGTTTGGTTAATCTAAATTAGAGAATTGAGAATTGTTACGCACAATGGACTTCTCTCTCTAATTTTCCTCCTCTCTTCCTCTCAATAATGTGAAGAGATCCATAAAAGCCTGAAATAACTTGAGAAATAATTATGAACAATGCAATACAATTGATTCTCTATGCTAGAACCTAGAAATTAATCAGTGTAATTCAGATATCAAAGGATCACATGTGGATCATCTCTAGAGGGATTATACACTTGGATCCTTACATAACAGCAAATGTGATCTGAAAAGGGTTTTTGGTATAATAAAAATATATATTGAAGAAAGAATATAATATGAGGTAATCACTTCTTCTAATCTAAATAAATTAATTATAAATTTAACATGAAAACATCCTCTATTGAGATTTTTAGAAACTCTATGTTAAAACAAATTTTAATATATCACCCACCAAAGGCACTTCTACTACACCCAGAACCTTAATTGGAGATATATATTTGTTACATTTTGATATAGGCTATGGACTCATGTGAGTATTATGACTTATTAATGCTTATCACCAACCCTTGAACTATTAGAGACAATCTTGGTGCAACACACTTGACTTACTATCAGCCAAGGTGGGGCCTTTTTGGGTTAGGTCATGTCAAAATTGTATCAGAGTTGTTAGATTCCTAAGGGAGGAGTTTGAAACTAGTTGTCTTGTGGGGATTTTTTTAGGATTTATGATAATAATGTTAAAGTAATATTAAGTTATGTTATCAAAATAGGGATATCAATGTAGGTGTAGTGGACAATTTATCCTTTCTCCAGGACTCTGATAACCTGCTAATCGACCAAGAACTCCGAAACACCAGTTATGGTGTATAACGAGGATGGAGATTTCATCATAAAATGGTTAATAATGATATGCCATATCCTTTTTTTCATCTCACTTAGATATTATCTAGTAACCATGGGTTCATCCAATCTGATAGAGTATGATACCTATAGACAACCAAATCTTATCCAGAGGTAAGGTTGTGACATTCCTGTGCTAGTGTTTGATCCACTCTCTGTTGATTAGTTAAGTGACAAGGAATTGATTACAAGATTGTATTGAGATTTATCTTAACCCCATGAGTATAGGGTAGATCCTCCACCATTTATTCTTAGTGCATGCATTCTTATAGAGTATATGATAGTTCATGTCGAGTTAAATAGGACTAACTATAGACTAAATGAAATATATACATTCCATTGATATATGATACATGGGTTTACAAGGTGGGCCTAATACTTAGGTTATATAGGTTTGGTTGGAGTTCAAGACATAAATTTATCATCCATTTTGGACACTCATTGACTAGATATCTAATCTTGCACCAAGTTATATTTATGAGGAAACGAGCCTTTGATTAACGTTTAACTAATCTCGAGATGATATTACTCTACCATGAATGGTGTCTAAAATATTTCTAAAGAAGTTAAATTCATCAATGTAGAATATGACTTGAGTTCATAAGATTCTAAACACTTTTTATAGCACCATGTACATGACCAAGTTTGTGTGGATTTTTATATATAGAGTACTCAATGGACCTGATTTGAAAGAGAATCCTATGAGATCAAGAGTTTGAGATAGGCCTTCAGTGTGAGTTTTTTTGTTTGGGTTTGCAACTTTTTTTCATTCATAACCTATTACAAAAACCTAGAGAGAGTATTTGAATTTTAGATTTTCCTAGTTGTGATGATATTGATTTTGGAACATGATTTTTTCCCGTGGTTACCTAAAGAGCTTCTTTGGATGGAACTACATGTTAAAAATGAAATTGTGATCAAATTTATTCCTGTTGTGGGAATTATTTCCTTTTTAGAGGAAATTTTAGAAGTATAATTGGTGGTTAATGAATAATTAGATATGGTTGATGCTTTTAACTATTTCCATTACCACCTTTTAGTAACCCCCTTCATATATAGAGTGATAATAGTCAGGTTGGGGATGTTTATTGGAACCAAGGATTTTCATAGTTGGAAATCAAGTCTAGTTTGTGTTTTCAGTCAATCCATAGTGGTTTGATCAAGGATTTTGGAAGAAAAGTGTTTTTACAGTGTATATGGATTTAGTGTTTAAGATGGCGTTGTTTCCCATTGTTTTCCAAAATCTTGGGTCCAAAATGTGGAGAATGGTGAAAAGTTTTTTTTTGCAAAGGAAGTTGCGCACAAGTTTGAAAGTGAATATGAATGTTGCACACAAGTAGTGTTTTGAAATCATCAAATAAAAAATATGACTAAGGCATGAGCTGTGTGAAAAATGTTAAATTGTACAAAAGAATCTTATGTAACAAATACGATGTCAAAATTAGTTGTGTGGAAGTGGATTCTCGAGATCATCACTTAAAAATATGGAAAAGGCATGATATTCATGTAAAATATGAAATTGTGTGAATGGATATTACATGCCAAATACGATGTCAAAATCAGGCTTATGCACATGGGGGTGGCGTGCAAGGAACTTTCACATAGGGGTGACAATGTCAATAAATAAGTGGCTACCCCCATACAATAGTTATAACTCTACAATGAAGATTTGGTATTTATGCCATGTGAAAGAGTTGCATATAGTAAATCTTGTGTTGAAAATGGTCCTTGTGTATATAATCCCAAGTCAAATTGATGGTGTGGTTATATGAAAGATAAGGGTTGTTAAAAAGTCATCTTGCATGGAAATCACAAAATTTTCATGAAATAATAGGTGTTGAACACAAGTGATTGAGTTGTGATACTAGAAGGTTTATAATATTTGGTTTCTTTGATCACTGATTTGAAGTGCATCAATTCAGGACTATGGTACAAGAAGATTCTCATGATAGTTAGAGACAAATAATTAAATTCCAATCCACTGAATCAACCTTCAAGTCATTAAACCAAGTAAGACTTCACCCAAAGCAGTGATCCAAGGGGATTCGAAGGAAGTGTTACAAGGGAGGTAGTGTGATATCCCTAAAATATTATAAAGGAAGTTTTTCTAGAACATAGTATCTATTTATAAACTCATATAATCCATAACTAGTGAATATTAGTGGATTTAGGTACAACCGACACACTTTCAGCATATGCTCCTTGGACTATCCCTTAGTGGTTAACCAAGTCAAATTACTGTGTTTTCTCTATGCATGTGAATGATTAAATTACTACACATTACCATTAGAAAGGTTTAACAGGTTCATACGAATGGTTGTGCATGATGGATGGCTTTGAGAAGGTACAATATTATAGGGATTTTAGTTGATCATCCACTAATTGTAAAGCATATCTTGGCATGATATATACACTTTTGTGATGCAGTTACTTATTAAGGTTTATAAACATGTGAATGATATATTGGGGGATAGCTCAAGGTTTCTCTCACAAAGTGGTTGGATTTAATATTATCTTAATTTAGAGGGTTTACTAATATCTTCTACTACTTATATGGTAGGATAACTAAGCTCATAGAGATGATGGTGTAGTTTGGTGTCATGTTGGAGAAAGATTTACATTGGGCTCAATGAGACCTCTATAATCCATGGAAAGGAACAAAAGGGGTAATTGGAGGTCAATATTAGGTATGTTTGGTATCATCTTTAGTTTGTGGACACAAAATTCCATGGGTAGTGTTCAAATATCACTATGAAAATTTTAAAATCCTAGTGATGTCATTGGGAGTAATTGACACCCTTGTTGTAATTATGTAATCTATGGAACATTCATGGTAATTTTTGTTGATGTCACCCATGTTGAGATAAAAAATAGGGTGAGTTCCCTAAGCGTTTATAGATTATTCTTGGATTAATTTTTGAGCACTAATGATATCATGGGCTCTTGAGGTACGAGTTCTAGTTGTGATAAAATCATCCTTTCATATATGATAATTAAAATGGAATTCTAGCGTTTGGACCACATGATTCTTAAATATCTAGTGACTTCTATGTATATAATGGAGTGGTAGTAGTGTGGTAGATAACACTCTTAGTGGGATTTTATTTCTCATTTGGTAGAGTAGATATCTAAGGAACTGATCTTAGTATAGTTAGTTTTGATGGTTGAGGGAGATGTAGTATGTATTTCACCAATTGTAAAGACCCTCACATATCAACGAGTGTTAGAGGTCCTATATGATAGCATAGATTATGGGATCATGTGTGATCATATATTTATGGATAGTGTTCCTGATGAATTCTATTAAATTAAGGGAGTAAATCATATTTATTCAAATTTGGATAGTGATGTTTTCATAAGACTCATCTTGAGTATTATGACAATCAATTTTAAACTATGGTCTCTTAGTAGGGTATATAACCTTAGTGGTGAATCATGATTGAAAATAGATGTTCATTGTGTGGAAAATATTGTTATTAAATGAAGGATGTTGTTCTATAGGTTGAGTTTATTGGTCACTCGAGTTTTGGAAGGGGTATCCTGGTATCTGGAACCAACTAAACAGGGTTATCTGAATGGCCAGGACTTCCTAATTTATATTGTGGTGGAATGGGTCATCAAAGCATTGAGGGTTTATTAGATGATATTTTGAGGAGTCTAGTGTTGTATACAGAGTAGGGTTATCTAGATATCCAAGATTGTCTACTTCAGATTATGGAAGAATGGGTCACCAAAGGGTTGAGGGTTTTTTCATGATATTTTAACGAGGTTGGTGTTGTATCATTATGCTCTCTTCAGTTTCTTTCTTAGAGAGAGAGTTAACCCAACTGAGTGATATTTAGTAAGGGATGTGATCTTGTTTTATATTATAGGTGTGTTTAGATGGTTTCCTTTGGTAGAAAAGGAAGGGTTTATCTTTAGGGATATTTATATGATTATGACTAGTGTTGGAGATTTCCAAACGTTTTATTTTTCAGATGAGGATGAAAAATTAAATCCGACCTAAAATGAGTCTTGACTTGTGACATCTTATAGGGTTTGTGTGGAATCTTTGGTTGTTTCACATTTTGATGGTATTTTGAGAAGGTCGATAATTTTCATGTAATATATTTTTGGGTTTCTTTTTAATAGTGGGGAACATAATGCTATCACTAGTGGAGTCCTCAATAAAGAATATTTCTAAGGTTGATGTTGATGGTATGTGGTTTTATCTTCATTCTTGGTGGAAGAATGATATAAGGATGGAAATTTCTTTGGTGAAGATCATAGAGAAATTCATGTAATGTGAGGTTAATATTTTTTAAGGCTTCACTAGAATGTTCTTGAACTGATTGAACCCTTTCAGGGTGTTGAAATACCAGGAAGATAATTAGGGTGAAAATGGTAGACGGAATTTTTTTCTTATAAGGTTGTGTCCTAGGTTCACATAGAGCCTAAACCTAAAGAGTTGGATAAAGTGTTTACAATGATGATATTTATCCCACATAAGGTTGTTTCATGATATTTTTTGTAATATCCCGTTTTTTCTATGATGTATAGATCCTTTAATATTCTATTTAATTTCTTGGTTTTAGCCTAATATGAATGCCTAGTGAGGTTATAGAGGAACCAAGGGTTTATAAGGCTTGTTCAGAGCCTAAAACCCCAATTGGTGTAAGAAATCACTAGACCATATTATTAGTAAAAACTGTGCATCCCAGTCCACAAGGTTTCTCCTAACCATGTGGGGGTTTTTTAGTGAGCAAGAGTGGGATGCATGGTTTTCCCTAACCGTGTGTCCCAGGACACATGCATATATGGGAGTTCTGTATTTTTTGATTGAGGGAAATAGCATGGTTTTCACATGGTTTCCCAAAATATTCACACAAACCATGTGAGTAGGGTTTTGAGATAGTACTGGCACATGATTGACGCACGATTAGGAAAACCATGTGGCCAAACTGTGTGCCCAAACTGCGAGACCCCTGGAAGTTGGAAAAAATTACCACTTTCCCTTAAAATTATAATAACTTAAATCCCTATCTTCTTTTCTTCATTCTATCAAACAACCACCTTCTTCCTCCCATTTAAGATCCTCCTCCCATTAATCTAGTTTCGTGGATAAATTTTCCTTCCAGACTCCAATTAGACTTTCGATCATATCATTGGATGTGTATCAGTGAGTTATTTATTCATATTGCATCATTTTTATTCCTCTTGATGGAGTTATTTTTATGCAAGCTCATATGATCTATTCCCAGGACATTCTTCTATTTTTGTCATTTTCTTCAGATCTGTACCAAACCAAAGGATGATACTTGATGAGTTCTCCTCTATAAGCATATGGTAGGTGGTATTATATTTATCCCTCAATGTTGAGATTTTTTATAATAAGTGTTGTGTTC
The DNA here is from genome assembly GCA_963277665.1 of Viscum album. Taxonomy (NCBI): domain Eukaryota; kingdom Viridiplantae; phylum Streptophyta; class Magnoliopsida; order Santalales; family Viscaceae; genus Viscum; species Viscum album. The sequence continues at coordinate 1,017,969 of OY728146.1, read as the reverse complement.
CGCACACCAGTTTCACTATGTATTTCCCCTAAATTAAATATGTCTTCAATTGGTTTCCTAAATTTAGAACCTAATGACTCTATTAGGTCCCCTTCAATTATTGACACCCCTTGAGGCATGATGATGAAATTTCCATTATTATTATAAATGTCTAAATAGAAAAACCATCATCTATATGGTTTGGGCATGAATTCTAATCATGATGATATAATGGATTAAATAGAATTGGGTGGTATGACCACATCACTTGATTAAAGATTAAAATGGTTATTCCCTTGTTAAAGATGAATGCTAATGAATACGAGCTACCTATTGGATCTTATTAAACACTTTGACTACTTATCACTACTATGATAAATGGACACAATGACCCCTATTCTATTGTGATATATGGGCATGGTGACCCTTATGAATTATAATGAATGGGCATGGAAAACCAACAGTTAGGATACAACCATGTAAACCCTACTATTATGATATGTTCTTCGAGACTCTATTGTTACAATTCAGGAATGAAGACCCTACTATTATGATACAGGAATGATGGCCCTATTGTTATGATTCAGTCATGATGACCCTATTGTTATGATTTAGGCATAGAGAACCTATTAATATGATATTGGGTATAGAAAACCTTCTTAATATGATATACGGGCATGGAAACCCTTACTGTTATGATTCAGTCATGGTGAACCTACTATTATGACATTGGGAATGGCGTCCCTTATTCTTATGATATTGGGCATGGTGTCCCTTGATAATTATGAGACTCATGCTACTACTTATAGATGGTTGATTTACGACCTGTATACAATCTAGTATCAGTATCCATATATATGGTTGTAGACATCACTGCGTATACATACCATATATATGTATACATATGGTAACTTATTAAGAGATTATCCGACATGAGCTAAAGTAGGTAGTGTCAGAATGGTATCCTTTAAGAACCAGATCCAAGCCTTTACAAATTTTATTATTTCTTACTACTATATCTGCACACTGATCATATTATATGCACTAACTAGATATTTATAGACACTGTTGGTGGTGGCCTACTGAGTTTATCTCACACTCTATCCGAGCCTCCGATGGTACCCATACAGACTTTATGGATGCCGTTAGGGATATGGGAAATCACCCAATGGTTGATACATGATTCGATTATAGCATGGGACTAGGGAGGCACACGACTGATCAATGGCTCATGATGTTATTGGAGATAGTCTTTTTAGTCTTTTTTTTCTTTTGAAACTTGTATCGTATTGCATTACTGCTACCATGCCCTTCCATTTAATTTTTTTATACATGAAATTATATCATTTTGTATATGATGATGGATATTGTTAATGTTGGTTTTTTATTATATTTGGATTCTTTACCTTCCACTATCAATTATTTATTATTCTTTCACTATTTATCTATTCCTTTCACTGTTTTTATACTTTGATCATGAGTGTATAGTCTCTCTACTATACCACCTTGGACCCTTACTACTATTTAATAGCCTTTGGTGTATGGGGAGGCATGCTTGAGGCCATGTGGCTCACTAGCTTGAGGCACCATTTAGTGGAATCTAGGTAAGGACATCACAAATTGGTATCTGAGATTTTTTTTGTCTTATCATTTGGGAATATTAGATAGAATATTAGGAATGTGTCAAAATTTGGCAATGAGTTGTTCTGGTGAGTAACCTTACCACATATAGGGAAATTAGAAATTACCTAGGACGAGACATAATGTTTTGGTTTATTCTTATTATAGTTTCCTTGATTTCACCATTGGGTGACACACATGATGTGTGATGTTTATTTTTATGATTGAGGTTTATATTTTATCCTTGTCCCGATACGACAAGGAATCATGATCATGCCTAATTTTAGGCACCATATAGGATTTATATTCCATGCATTATTCCATGCCATGTTTACTTACTACATGCATTACTTGCAATATTTTTTTTGTTCTTATTTTTATATCCATGAATTGTGCTAACATTTTATGCAAGGACTTGATAAGTGAGTGGTTTTTATTGAACGGATGTCACATCTCAATTTATAAGGTGTATAGTACCTTATAAAATGGAATTGGAAATCCATATATTCCAACCTTTTAAATAGAAATTATATATAAATGAGAATGAAATTAAATGAAATTGAATCCTAAAATAAATTGGCACTGTTAAATAGGGATGAAAATTTCATTTTAAAGGGTTTTTTCCTCTATAAATTGAAATTTAAACTATGTATACTGAGACCTTGGACCTATAATATAGAGAATGACCAAGACTCTACCTTAGTATTGGGTAGTAGGTAACTTCTCTTATGTTCTATATAATTATTCACATCACCCATACTTGTCTCTAAGAGTAGGAAGAGGGGTGTGGTTTTTATATAGGAAGGATTGTATATATCCTATTCATGTATTTGTGATATTTACCATTATCAAAACCTATCTAAGGTATATGTTTGGAACTTTTAGAGTTATGCCACCACCACGTCCTCTAGTCATTCTCTAAGAGGGTAGTAACGACCATTTTCTGGAGGTGGTAGGCCCTAAGCCACCAGTCATACCTATAGTAGTGAAACCTATGGAACTTCCTATTATCCTTGATGTATGTAATGATATTCAATTTTTAGTGGAGTTTTTGTGACTTATATAAACTATACATGGATCGTTGCGATCTACCCCTTCTATTGAAGAGTTGATCTGGGAGTTTCAACAACATCATCCACCTACTTTTTCAGGGGATGGTAGACCCTAGACTGTAGAGTTATGGCTGGAAAAAGTCTTATCTATATTCAAGAACATACATAAAACTCTTGATAGGGGTGTTAATTCATATATTATTCGAGGATCCACCAAACATTGGTGTGATATTTTGAACTAGACAAGCCAGTATCATGAAGTAATTTGGAGGGATTTCCAATATATCTTCTAAAACCATTTATTCCCTAAGACCCTGAGGGATGATCATGCTAGGGAGTTCATGAAACTACTATAGATTTTTATCTCCATTATGGACTAATCATCTCATTTTACAAAGATTCATATCTTTCCACCTATTTATACTACCGATGAGCCAACAAAAGAGATCCGATTTAGGGATGGTCTTAGGAATTCTATTTGATCTTAGGTAAATGTTTCTTGGTTGAATACCATATCTGATATGTTGAAATAGGTTATCATCACCAAAAAGAACTTGAGGGATTATAATGTAGTGATCTAGAGAAGTTCATAACTGAGATAGGTTATTAGCTCAACTAGCAGTCGGAATCGACACTTTGAGACTGCGTTCATGAGTAGTGATAACCAAGTGACACTCACTTACAGTTATGTGATATGTCAGTAGTGTGGGAAGCTTGGGAATAATAATCCCCAGTGTCTTAGATACCCTGTTTAGTGCTGATGTTGCATAAAATTGGGGAATCTCCAACATTTATATAGAAAATTATCATGTGTTCCAAGTGTGAGAGGATCCATTTTAGCTCCAACTCTAGGAGTTGGATAAAGAGAACCTCAACAGGTAGGTAGCTAGAGCACTACCATCCTTACAAGAAAAGGAGTATTTCATGGATAAGGTATCTGGAATTTAGATACACATTTCCAGAAGAGCAGACCCACTTGGGGTAGTTAGGTTGTAGCACAGGGTTGTGGATTAGGCCAATTTTATTTAGTGCAACCTATACCAGAGGAGTAGGGTGTTGGGCCATCCATTGTTCGAGGTACTATTCTAGTTGTCTCTACTCTTATATATAATTTATTTAGAATGGGTTATTTAGACTCTATTATCAATATGGATATTGTGGAAATCCTTGGGCTTAATATTGAGTACTTCTGAGGTGTGATGACGCTTGAAACCCCTTTGGGTATACGTTTAGAGAGTGTATGCCAATGCAATGAATCCCCCCTTAAGGCAGGAAACCATCATTTCTTATGGGACCTCTTTATCCTTGAGATGATGAGATTTGATGTCATTATTGTAATGGAATTTCTGGTCCGCTATCATGCTTATGTGAATTGTTATCACTGGAGGGTATTATTCAAATCAATTGAGGGTAGTACATATACTCACAAGGGTGATTTTGATGTCCCAACAGGTAGAGATGGACTAGAGATTCTTGGGAAATGTGGAGTAACCACATAGATTTATATACTTTATATAGATGATCAAGGACTACATAAAGCTGAATTCCCTCCTATAGTGGATCATTTCAGAGATGTATTCCCTGATAAATTATCTAAACAACCTCCTGAGAGAGAGGCAGAATTTACTATCGAGCTAGTGCCTAGAGCTGTACAAGTATCCATTCATCATTACCATATGGATACTACTGATTTTCAAGATATCACAAGGTAGCTATAGGATTTAGAGTCTAAGGGTTTTATATAGACCAATACTTCTCCCTGGGGTTCACCGATCCTTTTAACCAAGATGGCGGATGTAACCCTCATGATTTTCATGGAATATCGGAATATGAATTAGTTTACTATGAAGAATCGGTATCCTTTTCCTCATATAGATGATATCTTATACCATCTCAGAGGAGGTAGGGTATTCTCTAAGATCGATTTGAGTTCAATCTATCAATAGGTTCAATTTATACCTTCATATACACCTCATAAAACTTTTCTAAGTAGGTATGGTTTATATGAGTATCTGGATATTCCATTTGGTCTCACGAACACACCTTCTATTTTCATGCCTTTGATGAATATGGTTTTCCACCCCTATCTTGATTATTTTTTCATGGTTTTTTGTGGGATATATCTTGGTGTATTCTCACACTCAACACGACCATGACAAACATCTTGAGATCATTTTGAATACACTAAGAGAGCACCAAATATATTCTAATATCAGTAAATTCCACTTATGGATCAACAAGGTTCACTTCTTGGGTCGTATTATCTTAGAGGTAGGAGTATCAATTAAACCAGAGAAGGTTATTGTTTTAGTTACCTGGTATCATCCTAATAAAGTCTTTGATATACAGAGTTTCTTGGGGGTATCTAGTTATTAAAAGCATTTCATACAAGACTTCTTGATCTTAGAAACACTACTTGTGAGATTGAGTAATAAGGGTGTGAAGTTTATATAGTATGAAGCATGCGAGAAGGAATTTTAGGAGCTAAAAGGAAGACTTACTTTAACACTAATCCTAATTATCTTATAGCTAAGAATAATCAATAAAATGTATTGTGACTCATAATGTATCAGGCTAAGAGTAGTTTTGATGCTGGAAGAGAAATTCATTGTGTACTAGTTTCACTAGTTGAGACCTCATTAGCATAATTACCTGATGCACAATCTTGAGTTAGCAGTTGTTGTTCACACTTTCCATCTTTCGAGGGATTACTTACTGGGAGAGTGATTTTTGGTGTATACAGACCACAAGATCCTCAAATATACTTTTACACAACATGAATTGAATCTCGCGAAATAATGGTGGGTTTAATACCTACATTCCTTTGACTTTGAGCTTGCCTATATGCCTAGGAAAGTAAATGTTGTTGCATATGCTTTGAAGAGGACTCATACATGGATAGTTCAGGAGGCCAGTAGCGAGTGGTTGCTTATGAACCTATTTTTTGAGATGCACATGAAGGTTCATGACTGTCATGGATAGTATATAATTTCATCGCTATTAGTGACATATTCAATTCTAGAGAGAGTGAAGATGAGGTAGTTCTCATACCCTGAAGGATTAGTCTTATGAGAGAGTATTTCTGGTGAGGACCTGCATCCTTATTGGTCTATCGATGATGATGAAATATTGTATATAAATGGTCATATCTATGTTTTTATAGACATGAGAGAGGAAATGATGCAAGAGTCACATGATTCTTTTTGGGAAGTGTACCCAGGTATCCCTAATATGTATCTGAATATTCACCATAAGTATTGGTTTCCTGGGATGAAATGTCAGATAACATGTTTTATCACTAGGTATTCCACCTTTCAGCAGGTGAAGGTGTAACATCAACGAACCAAGAGATTGTTATAGCCATTACCATTCCTAGAATGAAAATGAGAAGATATTGCAATGGATTTTGTGTTAGGATTATTGAGGCCGCCTCTAGGTAGAAATACGGTTTGGGTAGTCATGGATTTACTGAAAAAGGTAGCCCAATTATTACCTATCTAGAAGACATTCTTAGTTTATGAGCTGTGAAGAATGTATGTCCATGAAATTATATAAATATGTGGGGTTCCTAATTTTTTTTTTGATAGGGATACTCATTTTACATCGAGGTTCTGGAAAGGGTTACATAGAGCTTTAGGTACACAAGTGATTTTGAGAACATCCTTTTACCCTTAGACTGATGGTCAGTCAGAACGGACTATACAGGTGTTAGAGGACATGCTTTGAGCATGAATACTTGATTTTGGTAGTTCTTAGGAGGATAATATACTTATCTTCAAGTTTTACTTCAATATTAGACTGCAGGAAACAATTCAAATTGCCCCGTATGAGGCCTTTTATCATAGGTCATTTCGTTCACCTCTGTGCTAGCTAGAGGTAGGGAAGTCAATCATAATAGGTCCTCATATTATACAGGAGACTTTGGAGTAGATGAAGTTGATCATAAAATGTATGTCTGTAGACCAGTCTAGGAAAAAATCTTACATCTATTGCCATCAATGATCTTTGGAGTTCGAGTTCAAGGATAATGTATTCTTATGAGTATAACCAAAACTTGAGAATAGAAAAATACAGAGCTAAGAGAAGCTTTTGAATTATTATGTCAGGCTGTTTGAAATTTTGGATAGATTCAGGATGATAGACTATCAGTTTCTATTACCTCATAGGTACCGTCCCATGCACAACGTCCTCTACATATCATAGCCTTTTCATTATAATGTTGACCAGTCTCATACTTTTGATCCTGAGGATATTGATTTGGATGCTGATGCTGTTTTTGAGAAGTATCCCCTACACATCATTGATCAGAGAATGAAGGATCTCCGAGGCCTATCTATCCCTTTGGTACATGTACTATTGTATCACGACTGGGTACAAGATGATACATGGGAGAGGGAGGCTGATGTACAAGCTCAATGGATAGAGTTTTTTTGAGACAACATTTTACCACCCTTGGAAGGGTAATAAAGAGGCAAGTTCCTTTAAGGGGGAATACTGTAAGAACCTGGTTTCTCTATGAGGTAATAATCCTTTTATTTTTTGTTTAATTTTTTGGTTTTATCCTAATATTAATTCAAAGTGAGTCTATGGAGGAAATAATGGTGTATGGGGGTTTTTAGGATCCTGAAACCTTAGATGGTGGAAGAAATCACTAGACCATTGGGTAAGTAAAAACTATGATACCCGGTCTGTACGGGTTCTCCTAAGCATTCTGGGTATTTCAATGAGAAGAAGTGGGCCTCATAGTTTTCCCTAGTCATGTGACATAGGGTTTATTGAGGGATATATAGTTTTTAATAGAGATAAATAACATAGTTTGCGCATGGTTTTCCAAACCGTGCACATGAACTGTGTGAGGAGGGATTTGAGATAGTCCATGGTGCACGATTGGTGTACAGTTTTTCCAACCATGTAGCCAAACCATGAGAACCCTAAATGTTGGAAAAAAATTACCATTATTCCCTTACAATTCTAATAACCTAAACCCCTATTTTCCTTTCATCATTCCAGTGGAAAACCACCTTATTCCTCCCATTTTACATCCTCCTCCGATCAAGTTAGGTTTACAGATAAATCTTCCACCTAGAATCCAATTCCACTTTTTTATTTTCTCATTGGATGCGTTCCAATGAGTTCTTTATTCCTCTTGAACCTTTCTTTATTTGTATTCCTATTGAAAGAGTTGTTTTGATGAAGGCTCATATACCCTATTTTCAGGGTGTTCATATTTTTTTTATCTTCTTTTGATCTAGACCAAACTAAAGACCAATACTAGATGAGTTCTACTCTACTATAATAAGGTAGGTGTTCTTGTATTTATCCCTCAATGTTGAGATTTTTTATAATATGTGTTGTGTGTCGTACACCATTTGCACCATGCATTTCCCCTAAAATGAATCTTTCTTCAATTGGTTGCCTAAATTTAGAACCTAATGACTCTCTTAGGGCCCCATCAATTGTTTCCACCACTTGAGGTGTGATGATGAAATTTCCATTATTATTATTATACATTTTTGAATGACCAAATCATCATCTATATGGTTTGGGCATGACTTCTAATCATGATGACTATAATGAATTAAATAGAAGTGGGTGGTATGACCACTTCACATAATTAAATATGACAATGGTAATCTCCGTTTTAAAGTTGAATGCTAATGAATTATGAACTACCTATTGGATATTATTAAATCCTTTGACTACATATCACTATTATGATAAATGGGGATGATGATCCTTATACTATTGAGATATATGGGAATGGTGACCCTTATGAATTATAATGAATGGTCATGGAGACTCTACAGTTATGATGTGGGCATAGAGAACCTAATGTTATGATATGGGCATGAACACCCTAATGTTATGATTCAAGCATGACGACCCTACTATTATGATACGGGCATGGCGACCCTATTTTTATGATTCAGGCATAAAGACCCTATTGTTATGATTCGGTCATGGAGACCATATTGATATGATACTGGGTATAAAGACCCTTATAAATATGATATATTAGCATGGAGACCCTTACTGTTATGATTCGAGCATAGAGACCCAACTGGTATGACATTGGGCATGTAATAACTTATTCTTGTGATACCGGGCATGGTGTCCCTTGACACTTGTGAGACTCTTGCTACTACTTATGGATGCCTGATTTATGGCTTGGTTCCTTTATAGTAGAAGTATATATATATATGGTTGTATGCATCACTCTGTATATAGACCATATATATGTATACATATGGTAACTTGTTCAAAGATTATCTGGTATGGGCCAATGAAGGTAGTGTTAGCCTGATATCCTTCAGGAACCAGAGTCAAACCTTTATTGATTTTATTATTTCTTACTACTATATCTTCACACTTCTCATATCATATATGCTGACTAGATATTTATAGACACCGTTGGTGGTGGCCTACTGAGTTTATCTCACACCCTATCCAGGTTGTTGATGGTATCTGAGTAGACTATGTGGATGCAGGTAGGGAAATTGGAAAGTTCCCAGTGGTTGATAGCCTATTTGATGATAACATGGGATTGGGGAGAAACAAAGCCGATCTGTGTCTTGTGATTTTATTTGATATAGTCTTTGTAGTATTTTTATTCTTTTTATTCTTTTGACACTTGTACTGTATTGCATGTCTACTACCGTGACTATCTATTTACTTTTGTTAGATATATGACCTTAAATCATTTTTTATATGGTGTTGGATATTGTTGATATTGGTTATTTATTAAATTTTCATGCTTTAGCTTCCTTTTTCAGTTATTTATTATTATTCTTCTATTTATCTATTATTTTCACTATTGTGATACTTTGATCATGAGGGTATAATCTTCCCAATGTATGAAATTGGACCCTCACTGCTAGTCATCAACCTCTGACATACGAGGAGGTGCGCTTGAGGCCATGTGACTCATAGGCTTGGGGAACAATTTAGTTGAATTTGGGTCAGGATGTCACATTTTTGGCTTAGAAAATCTAGTTGTTTCCTTTTGAAGGGAAAAGGACTAATGGTGGGGAGGATACACACAACTAAATTTTTCCTCAAGTGAGAATTCATTTTTGAGTCAAGAAGTCTCAAGTCTCCTAAAATTGGTAAAATGGTAAATTTACCCTACCCATCTATCACAACCCAACCTCATATCCTTTTTTTATTTTACTCTTTTCTTGGTCTTTCATCTGTTGGTGGAAGTTTTGGTTTGGGTCCCAGTTTTAAATTTTTGATGTTTTGAAGTTTTTGGTGGGTTTTAGGCCGGTGCACAGGCACCACATGGTTAGTGAAAACTGTCCGGTTATCCCAAGTACCTATGAGACTGCTTCTAGAATGGATATAAGCTACCACATGGTTTGCATACGGTCTCCCGAGACATGCGTGGTGACTATGTAGTTTCCTGGTGTTTAAGATAAATAAATTTAATGAAAATAAAATTAAAAATAAAATAAGATAAGGAGAAATAATGTTAAGAGAATGTTTTAATAATAATGATAGTGATAATATTATTATTAATAAAAATTAAATGATGATTATGATTATTATTATTATTATTGTTATGTTATTATTATTAAAAATTCTGTTGTTATTATTATTATTAAAATGATTATTAATATTATTATAAATATTATTATTATTATTAATATGATTATCATTGTTGATATAATAATAATAATAATAATTAATTTCTTTTTTTGAACCCTAATACCTCTACCCCTCTCCCTCACAACACAACCCCCCTCTCTTTCTCCCTCCTATGCAATCCGACCCCCTCCCTATGCTCCCTCCTATCCGGTGGCCTCCACCGGCCGATGCTCTCCCTTCGGCCATATCCACTCCCTCTGGCCGACACTCCCCCCCATTCGGTGGTTCCCCTTCCTTGCTCACTCACCCTATCCAGTGTAATATTATCCATATGGAACACTACCCTCTTCCAGTGACCACCTATGGAAGCCTCCTCCTCCCTCGCGTGGTGCCTCTCTCCAACGCACGACTTCCCCGGGTGAGTCTCTTTTGCAACTTTATTTTGATTTATTAGGGAATGTAGGGTTTGGTAAAACCCAAATGGTTGGGGTTTATGTTATGGTTGTGGTTCCCTTGAATCTAGGTTGTGATAAGGGTTTGTGAGGATCAGTTCTCCCTTCCGCTGAAGTGCCATTGCATTCGCACACCTCTGAGGTAGGCGATTCCATGTTTTTCCTTTTTGATAGAAACCCTTAATTCTTGGATGATATAATAATTTTTTAAACTTTATACACACCTTCATAATATACCTAGTTAATTTATTATAGTGTTTTTAAATTATTATAATGTGTTACAAATATGTTTTGGCATGATTCTAAGTTTATGATTATGTAAATCTATGCTAAATGTGTTTTTATTAAATGCCATTTGCTTTTAAAAAAATGAAATTGGATGTTTTGAGAAATATTTATCCTTATTCATGTTGTAGTGGTATTGTTGGATTGTGAATTTGGTTTTATGTGTATGGTTTGGTAATGTGATAACTTGGTGGATGTGTTTAAATGTTTTGGAAGGTCCCCCATGGGTTTTAAAGGGATTACCTATGTTTTTCAAATTATGCAAGTTATTGGGTTTGATTTGAAAGCAAATGGTGTTTTTGTAAAAATGGTATTTGAGTTTTTTCATGGATATTAGAGTGTGCCATTGGATTTTGGCACATCCATGGGCACACTAGGTGCACACATGGACGCACATTAAAATGGATATAACACTTTAATGTGGTGGTGTTTTCCCTAAACCATGAGTTTTTGAAATGGGTTTGTAAATGTATTTGGTTTTAGTAGAAAAAGGACCATTTTGAATCTTCCATTATTTTGTGAATTATTAACTTTGTTTTAGAGGATCTTGGAAGTGGAATTAGATTTGGAACTTAAAGGCCTATTTGACACTATTCATTTAAAAATAGTGTTTTCCTTTAAAACCACTTTTCTTAAATATTTCAATGATTTTTGAATCATATCTTGGTTCCTTTGTTTGGATAAATTTTTTTTAGGAGTTTTGTGATTTTTGAGTTGTTGTTTAGGTTTATAGAGTGCGTTGGACCTCGCTACGGTGGTTTCAAGCTGCAAGTGTCAAAAACGCCTACATGTACATGCATAGGGTAAAATATATATATATATATATATATGCCCTATTTGTACATATTCCATCATGGTGATGGGAATATGTGAAATTTAGAAAAGGTAATATATATATATATATATATGTATAAATTCATGTGCATGTAAGCATGAAGTCTTGGTTCGAGTGGTCGTCGTAAAAAAGCAGCATGTTTGAGGTAGGTTTACCTTTGAATTTCCCTTTAGATTTAAGAATACATTGATTGATTGTATTTATCACCTTTATTTAATGCTAGTTAGTGATATATGGTTTTTAGAATAAAATTTTAACCTGAAATATAGTAAGATCATCTTTGTATTTGAATTTTATGAAACTGTTTTATTGAATGTGCATGCCAATTGTTTATCAAATTTCCAAGTCATCCTTTGTAAGTAAATTATGGGTTTTAAAGAATGGATTAGGTCATAAATGTGTATGGGTTTCTCAAATATATATTTCTTAAATGGGGTTTCAAATTATTTTAAAATTAGAAGTGGTGTTTAAATGATTATTTGGAAATGGTTTGGTGTGTGTGTGGTTCTTTAAAAAAATGCTTTAGCATGTGAGGGTTGTGTGAGGCCCGATTGGAACTTTAAAAATGGTTTCATCAGAAAAATCCCCCTGGATAGTCCTCTTAACTTGGTTATGTGCATGTTGTTGGAGGTGTGCCATGTAGGACTCCCTTGTGATCAAATAGTTGAAAGGTAAGGGACTTGTTCCTTGGGGTGACTCGTGGGTGACTTGTAGTGTGAGTTTCTTATGTGTGATATATATATATATATGTATATATCTCTGTGTGTGTTTGTGTGTGTGTGTGTGTGCTTGTGACTGGATGCCTGGTTGACATTGTTGGCTCTTCCCCCTTTTTAGTCTGAACATGGGAACCTATAATAGAGAGAGAATTTTTAGTGAACGATTGATGAAGTAGTTTAGATTATGAACCTACTAGTGGCCCATAGCAATGAGATATTTTTTTATTATTACTATGGGATTGTGCCCCTCGGTCAGGACAGGTAGGGAGACGATCAGGCGTTTAGGCATTATAATGTCATTAGGTAGGTAATGCCTTCCGGATGAGTCACATGTATTGTACATTTTGGATTATTCACAAGCTCCTAGGTTCTCCCTTGTTTTCTAGAACATAGTTATCTACGACAGATGATTGAGATGTAGGTGCTGGTTGGATACTCTTGTGTGATATTTTTCTATTTCCTGTGTTGTATGTTTGTGGATCATGTTTCCTTATTTAGTGCAGCTTCTTGCTAAAAGTGTTTAAATGGTTTCATGTGTTTTCATAAAAAGGGTTTGAAAATGTTTTACATTCCCTTCCTCCCTTTTTAAGTATGAAATTTCCTCCTTTAAAATTCTAATGTCTGCCTCTTGAAAAGGAAATATAGTTTTTAGTTGAAAAAGGGTAATGGACCATGATTTTCTTTAAAGGGGAAATGTGTGAAAGAACATACTTTTATATATTGTAGTTAAAAATTGAAATTAATGCTTCTTTTTTTAAATGAAATGAAAATGTGAATATTTTTTTTGGGAATTCCTATTGAGTTTTAATACTCACACCTCTAGTTTTATCTTTGTTTTAGCTTTTGTTACTTCTCTTTTCTTGGATCCGGTCACCGTAGTGCAAAGCAGTTTTGAGGTTGGTGATGACCCACTGGGTCACATAAAGGTATGTGAAGTTTTATTTTCTTTACGCTGAACTTTTTTTCATTGTTTAGTTTTTATTTATTTATTTTTATTTTATTTATGGGCCAAATTGTTCCCACTTATTTCATTATGATGACTGACACCAGTTGACATCCCACGGGGATCGGGAATGCCCTTTGGGCCATGCCACATACCGACTCTAATGACCGATTCAGGGTCGAACTGGGTTGGATCATGAAAAAATGATATCAAATAATTTTCTTGTAATTTGGGGTGTCCGGTAGGTGTAGATTAGGACTATCTGAACTCAAGAGGTAGGTACGGGAAGAGAATCAAGAACTCTTGATCACACCGATCCTCGAGTTACTAGTGGTAGTATGGGATTAGGGTCTTCTATTCTTATTTTGGATTTATGGATGAAAATGGAGGAAATCCAGTGTTATGTTGTGATTTCACATGGAGTAGTGACCCATGTGGAGTCTGAGTACATGGTTTAAGCTCCTCCAAGTTGTTGATGCTTACTTGGGGCATAACTCACTACCATGCTGTAGGGTTAACCATAACTACTAGTTCCTCATTCTGGTAGTTTGGTTAAAGTTTTGGTTCACTTTGGTTCTGGTTGGTGGAAGTGTGTTTTTAAAAATGAAAAGGGTTTTAGAATTGAAAATTCTTCATTTTAAATGTATTTAAATTGTTAAGAAGGGTTTTAAAATTTAAATTGTTTTGGTTTGATAACTTGGTAAATTTTTGGATTTTCTAAGAAAATGGATTTGGTACGACCCTCGGTACTCCTTATGGAAGTTTTCACATGTGAGGGTATGTGTATGAAAGTGCACATTGGCACGTATGGTTGGAAACAGAGGAACACATGTGCGGCGGTTCATGGGATGCCATGGGTGCTTATTTAAAACAAAAGGCTTGGCCTTGTTTTTATAAAGGTGATTTTGAAAAAAGAATTTTTGGTTATTTTTGTATGTGTTTGTCTTATTAGAATGTTTTTTTAGATTGATATATTTTTCCTGATTATATTTCAGATTGATGTTGGATTTGGTTTTATGTTTCTCCCATTTTTTAGAAAATGCCACCCTGAAAGTTCCCAAAAATTTCTGATGAGTCATGACCAGTTTCTGATTCTTCTCAAATTTCACATATTCTTCTTGTTTTTAAACGTTAGTTAGAGGTAGTGGAGTGGATTTAAGAGGTAGAGTGTGTCTTCATATTATTAGGAACTCCTGAAGCTATCAGAGTGCATTCAATCCTAGGGTTGTTTGAGGGTCCAACTTTGGACGAATGAGAGTTGTTTACCCCACCATCATTGTAATGGGGAATGGCATGGGATGTGTTTAAGTTCATTTTTATCCAATGGTCTATACTCAAGTAGGTGGAGTTGATGAAGATGGAAGATATCATGTGTGTTCAACAAGGATATCAGATGATGAAGGTCTATGATGACCACTTCTATGAGTGGGTTTTCGGAGTGCAGTAGGTTGTTAATCTGGTGTTTCCTATGATTTATAAAGGTTCCCCATATTTAAAGAAGTGAATGTCAAAGGATCTTATCTCTAAGGAATATCCTTTGTTGGTTATGACTTCTAGTTAGTCAGGCCGCTCGGTGGGGTTCCATCAGTGTGGCCGGTTCGTGTATTCGAAGCCGACATGTCGCATCCCTTCAAAGACCTTCCATCATTGTGGCCATTTGGGTCATATAAATAAGTTTTTAATGAATCATCTATCAAAGAAAAAGTATGATTGAGGGATTCTAGCAGGAGATGCTTCGACCATTAAATCCCCAACCACAGGTCTCAGGGTGAAGGTCACACACAGTCAGGAGTTTCTGAGGGTGAGAGACTCTAGTCTAGTTTTGTGTTCAGTGATGGGATTAAAACATTTAAAGTCCCCTCATTCTTGTTTTTATGTTTTTGATTTTTTTACATAATTGTAAGTTCATCGTTTCCTTGGGAGATCATAAGGGGCATGTTCTATTGTAATCCAAGTAGTTGTGTTCATCTGAATGTGTGTTTTTGAATCATTCGTTTTACTTGAGTGTGTTTAACCCCGATGTGGGTTGATCTTAGTTTAGATGTGCTCATTTGGATATTTTTGTGTTTTATGAAATTGAGGGGCAGTGTTTCCAATTTTTTTTGGGTTATGTTCTTCTCACAGGGTTTCCCTAGTGTTGGGGGTTTTTGGCTTGGGTTGAGAGTTCCAGGTTTTAGTGGATGTTTTGTCTCGATTGTTCTAAGGACGTTGGATGTGTATGTGTTGGGAGTTTTAGATTAGTGTGGGTAATTCTTAGTTTTGGAAGTTTTGTTATAGGGGGTTTCCTTATTCTAGTTCCCCAGTGTGTCAGGTGGCCATATAGTGGGATTTCCATTTATGTTTGGGAAGAGTGTCTTAGATTTGTGGGGGAAATTGAGGGAGTTTAGGTTTGGGGTTCCCTAGTTCTTGGTTTAGGGGGTGGAGTTGTTTCACTCTTGATGTGGAGGTTGGTATGGATTGGTTTGGAGTTCCTACGTTGGCCCCCTCCATGAGGTGGAGTGTTTGGGTTTCATGTTCTCATTCAAGTTAAGTTCTTGTGGTGGGGAGAACCCCTATGTTCCCTCCCCTCATTCTTATGCTATGGTTTTTACTTGGTCATTCGGGTGTTAATTGTGGAGGGAAAGGTCACCCTGAGGTTCTGAGTTCCTCTTGTGTTTGACTAGGAATGCATTTGAGTTTTGGCTATCTTTAGGCTTGGTGACTTTCTAGGGGTAAAAAGTGTTTGTGGTGGGGAGAATTGTCACAACTTGACCTCAGATCCTTTTTATTTTACTATTTTCTTAGTCTTGCATCTTTTGGTCAATGTTTTATTTAGGGTACCGATTTAAATTTTTTTAAGGTTGTAAGTTTTTTGCGGGTTTTAGGTTGGTTCATGGGAACCACATGATTAGAGAAAATCATGTTGTTATCCCAGGTACTCATGCTACCACTTCTAGAATGGACATAATCTACTGCACAGTTCATGCATAATTACTTGAGCCATATGTGGTGACTGTTCGGTTTCCTAGTGTTTAAAATAAATAAATTTAATGAAAATAAAAAGAAAAATAAAATAAAATAAGAAAGGTGAAATAAAGTTAAGAGAATGTTTTAATAATAATGATAGTGATATTATTATTATTAAAAATGAAATGGTTATTATTATTATTATTATTATTATTTTTATGTTATTATTATTAAAAATTTTGTTACTATTATTATTAAAATAGTTATTAATATTATTATAAATAATAATATTATTAATATGATTATCATTATTATCGTCATTATTATTATTAGTATTATTATTTTTATAATTGATTTCTTTTTTTGAGACCATAATCCCTCTACCCCTCTCCCACACGGTGCATGCCCCCTCCCCATCTCCCTCATGCATGACCCGACCCCTCCCTACACTCCCTCCTCTCTGGAGACCTCTACCAGCCGATGATTTACCTTAGTCTACACCCCTCCCTCTAGGCGGTGCTCCCCCCATCCAGTGGTTCCCCTTCCCTACTTGCTCACCCCGTCTGGAACCATTGGGATCCATCTGGCATGCCACCCTCCTCCAGCGACCACCTCCATCAGCTGCCTCCTCCCTTATGCGACACCTCTTTCCTGCATGCGGCTCCCCCCGGGTGAGTCTCTTTTGCAGATTTCTTTTGATTTATTAGGGCATGTGGGGTTTTTTCAAACCCTAATGGTTATTACTTATGTTAGTTTTGTGTTTCTCTTAAATCAAGGGTGTGATAAGGGTTTGTGAGGCTTGGTTTTTCCTTTCGTTGAAGCGCCATTACATTCACACACCTCCAAGGTAGGTGATTCCATGTATTTCCTTTCTGATAAAAACCCTTAATGCTTGTATGATTTGATAAAATTTTAAACTTGATACACATCTTCATAATATAACTTGTTAGTTTATTATAGTGTTTTTAAATTATTATAATCTGTTAAAAATAGGTTTTTTCATGATTCTTAGTTTATGCTTATGTAAATATATGCTAAATGTGTTTGATTAGATGCCATGTAATGTTTTAAAATGAAATTGAGTGTTTTGAGAAATATTTATACTTATTCATGTTTCAGTGGTATTTTTGGATTGTGAATTTGGTTTTATGTGTATGGTTTGGTAATGTGATAACTTGGAGGATGTGTTGAAATGTTTTGCATGGGCCCCCACAAGTTTTAAAGGTATTAACTATGTTTTTAAAATTATGTAAGTAGTTGGGTTTGGTTTGAATGGAAATGGTGTTTTTGTGAAAATAGTTTTTGAGTGTTTTCATGGATATAAGATTGTGCCGTAGGATATTGGCACATCCATGGGTGCACTAGGTGCACCCATGGATGTGCATTCAAATGGAGATGCCACTTTAAAGTGGTGGTTCTTCCCTAAACATTGGGTTTTAGAAATGGGTTTGTAAATGTATTTTGTTTTGGTAGGAAAAAGGACCGTTTGGCATCTTCGATTGCTTTTTGAACTATTAACTTTGTTTTGGAAGAGCGTAGAAGTGGAATTAGATTTGAAACTTAAAGGCCAGTTTGCCACTACTCATTTAAAAATTGTATTTTACTTTAACATCATTTTTCTTAAATATTTCATTGGTTTTTGAATCATATGTTGGTTTCTTTGTTTGGATTAATTTTATTTTAGGATTTTGTGATTTTTGAGTTGTCATTAATGTTTGTAGAGTGCATTGGATCTCGCTGCGGTGGTTTCGAACTGTGAGTGTCATGAACGTCTATATGTACATGCATATCATAAGGCATATATATATATATATATATATGTGTGTGTGTGTGTCCTCTTTATAAATATTCCCTCATGGAGAGGGGAATATGTGAAATTAAGTTAGGGTAATTTATATATATATATATATGTATAAAGGCATGTGAGTGTAAGCATGGAGGGTCGGTTTTAGTGGTCATTATAAAAAAGATGCATGTTTAAGGTAGGTTTCCATTTTCATTTGCCTTTAAATTTTAGAATACATTGATTTATTGTCTTTTTCGACATTATATAATGATATTTAGTGATATATTATTTTTAGAATAAATTTTTGATGTGAAATAAAGTAAGATCATATTTGTATTTGAATTGCATGAAACTGTTTTATTGAATGTGCATGCCAATTTTTTATCAAATTGCCCAGTTGGCCTTCATAAGTAAATTGTGGTTTTTAAAGAATGTATTGGGTTTTAAATGTGCGTGGGTTTCTCAAATTCATATTTCTTAAATGGGGTTCCCAATTTTCTTGGAATTGGAAGTGGTGTTTATTTGATTATTTGGAAATGGTTGTTGTACGTGTGGTTCTTTAAAAAAAGGGTTTAGTATGGTAGGCTTGTGGGAGGCCCGATTGACACTTTAAAAAAATTTTCATGATAAAAATATCCTTGGATGGTCCTATTTCCTTGGTTATGTGCATGATGTGGGAGGTCCACCATGTAGGAATCCCTTGTGATCAAATATTTGAATGGAAAAGGGATTATTCATTGGGGTGACTCAGGGGTGACCTGTTTTGTGAGTTTATTATGTGTGATATATATATATCTGTGTGTGTGTGTGTGTGTGTATTTGTGAATGGATGCTTGGTTGAAAATGTTGCACCTTACCTCTTTTTAGTCTGAACATGGGAACCTGGCATAGCGAGTGGATTTTTGGTGAACGATTACTGTACTAGTTTAGATTACGCACATGATAGTGGCCCATAGTAGGGGATATTTTTTTATTATTTCTATGGGATTGGGCCCCTCGGTTAGGCCAGGTAGGGCGATAATCAAACATTTGAGATTTATTATGTCATCAGGTAGGGCATACCTTTGGTATGAGTCACATGTATAGTACATTATATATTATTCGCGATCTCCTAGGTTCTACCATGTTATATGGAACTTAGTTATATATGGAAGATGATTGAGATGTAGGTGTTGGTTGGATACTCTTGTGTGATGTTTTTCCATTTACCATGTTGTATGTTTGTTGATCATGTTCCCTTTTATAGTGTATCTTCTTGATAAAAGTGATAGAATGGTTTCATGTGTTTTTATAAAAAATTTAAAAAATTGTTTTACATTATCTTCCTCCCTTTTTAACTATGAACATCACCTCATTTAAAATGATAATGTCTACCTCTTGAAAAGGTAATCTGGGTTTTAGTTGAAAAAGGGCAATGGACTCTAATTTCATTTAAAGGGAAAATGTGTGAAAATTTTAATTTTTTAGTAGTTCAAACCTGAAATTAATTTGACTTTTTTTAAAGGAAATGAAAATGGGAATAATTTGTTTGGGAATGCCTATTGAGTTTTAATCCCCACACCTATAGTTTTATATTTGTTTTTAGCTTTGAGTGATGCTTCTTACTCGGAATTGGTCGCCATAGTGAAATGTTGGGTGATGTTGGCAATGACCCATAGGGTCACATAAGGGTATGTTCAATTTTATTTTCTTTCAGATTCTAGTTTTTATGTTCATTGTTCAGTTTATATTTATTTATTTATCTTGTATTTATGGTCCAAATAATTCCGACCTATTTCTTTCTGATGCTTGGCACTAGTTTCCAGCCCGCGGGGATCAGGAATTCCCTTCGGGCCATGCCATTGACCGACATGGGTGAATGATTCAGGGTCAAACCGGTTGGTTCATGACAAAAATGGTATCAGAGGAGGTTCTTGTTATTTTGGGTGTCTGGTAGGTGGAGATTAGGACTATCAGAACTTGGGAGGTAGGTGTGGGAAGAGCGTCATGAACTCTTGCTCGCACTGATCCTCGAGTTACCAGGGGTAGTCCTGGATTTGAGTCTTATGTTCTTGTTTTGGATTGAGGGATGAAAACAGAGGCAAGTCAGTGTTACATCATGATTTAATATGAATTAGTGACCCATGTGGAGTCTGAGTACAAGATTTAAGCCCCTCCTAGTTTTTGATTCTTACTTGGGGCATGGATAACTACCATGCTGCTGGGTTAACCATAACTACAAGTTCCTTATTCTGGAAGTTTGGAGAATGTTTTGGTTTACTTTGGTTCTGGTTGGTTTAAGTGTGTTTTTGAAAATGAAAAGGGTTTTAGAAATGAAAATGATTCATTTTAAATGGATTTAAATTGGTAATATGAGTTTTAAAATTTAAATTGTTTTGGGTTGATGATTTAGTAATTTTTTGGATTTGTTAAGAAAATGGATTGGGTGCGTCCCTCGATACTCCCTAGGGAAATTTTCACATGTGAGGGTATGTGTGTGTAAAGTGCGTGTTGGAATGTATGAATGGATACAGAGGAACACATGTGTGTCAGTTCATGGGATGACAAGGTGTTTATTTAAAAACAAAGTCTTGGCCTTTCTTTTATAAAGATGATTTTGAAAAGGGAAGTTTTGGTTATGCTTGTATGTGATTTTATTATTAGCCTATTGTTTTGGCTTGGGATATTATTCCCGATTATGTTTCATATTGATGTTGGATTTTGTTTTATGTTTCTTGCATTGTTTAGAAAATTCCACCCATTAAGGTCCCCAAAGTTTTTGATGAGTCATTTCCAGTTTCTTATTCTTCTCGAATGTTGCCTATTATTCATGATGATCGAGGTCAGTTGGAGGTAGCGAAGTGTCTTGAAGAGGTAGAGCATGTCTTAAGAATATTGGTATCTCCCAAACCAGTCAGAGTACATTCAATCCTAGGGTTCTTTGAGGGTTCGACTTTGGATGAATGAGAGTTGTTCACCCCGCCATCACTACAAGTTGGGATGACATGGGATGTGTTTAAGTCCGTTTTTATATGATGTTTTATACCCGAGGAGGTGGAGATGAATAAGAGGGAAGATCTTGTGTGTGTTCAAAAAGGACATCACCATGGTTTTTTTATACTGGTGTGTTTTCCCTAGGTGAGGTATAACCTTTGTGTTCAGTCTTTGAGACTCAAACCGAGCTTTATCGGCACTGCCACAAATCGGGATAAGGGAAACACTTTCTTTAATCAGCACTAATTAGAAAGCACTGATAAAAGCCCCACCTTTATCAGTGCCGATAAAGGTAATGTTTATCAGTGCTAAAAAAGCACCGGTAAATGTGTATCCTTTATCATCATTTTTTAGTGCTCATAAATGTTAGATTTATTAGTGATTTTCTTAGCGCTGATAAAAGTTATTAATAAAGAATATTATTAATATATATAAAATTATTATATTTATATTAAAAAATAATGTTTATTTATATACATTAATTAAAAAATGCATGTTAATAATTAATATAAATATGATATATTGATACATATTTTCTAATAATTAAATTATATAGATAATGTTTTAAAAAATTATTTATAAGATTATAAATAAATAAATATATATTTAAATAATTATAAAATTATAATAATGTTTAAAATAATAAATATATTTTTTATATTTATAATTATATATCTATAATTATCTAAAAATAATTTTTAAATATATTAATTTATAATTATAATTATAAATAAAAAATTTATTTAAATAAATATATGCCTCCAATGAATTTGGTATATATATATATATATATCTAATGAGATAATGATGATATTCATGGACATGATTGACATTATTTATGTTCATATATTAACATGTGAGTATAATTGACGCTATCTGATCATATTTTTATTTATGGGAATGATTGTGGGTTGTTATGTTCCAAATGTTAAGATTACCTATATCATGATGACACATGCATATGTTATGTATTCACGACTTGTTAATGTTCATTTATGCATTGATACCTTTATTATTCATTTTTTCCATATATATGATGACACCTTTTTTATGTTCTATACTTTTCTAGGTATAATTCATTCATGTTATACCGATGAACTTATTATGTTCTCATAAATGCTTATAAAATTAAAAAAAATATATTTAAATAATAAATATATTTATTATATTTATAATTATAATTTTTTATTTATATACAAATACTTTTTAAATATATTTATTTATAATTATAATTATAACTATATATATATATTTAAATAATTATTAAATTACAATAAATACATTTATTATAATTTTATAAATATATATATTTATATATTAATATATATATATATATATTTACAATTATATACAAATATTTATAAATATTTTTTTTATAATTATAATTATAAATAAATAAATTTATATCTTTAAATGATTATAAAATTATAATAAATATATTTATTATATTTATAATTTTATAAATATATATTATTATATAAATATATTTACAAATATATACAAATATTTACAACTATAATTATATATATATATATATATATATATATAAATAATTATAAAATTATAATAAATATATTTATTATATATAATTATAAAATTATAAATATTATAAATATATTTATTATAATTTTATAATTATAAATAAATATATATTTATTTAAATAATTATAAAATTATAAGAAATATATTTATATATTAATATATATATATATATATATAATTTTATAAATATTTATAAATATATAAATATATTTATATTTATAAAAATATTCATTTATAATTAGAATTATCAATAAATATTTATATTTATATAATTATAAAATATGTAAATATATTTATAATTATATAAAAATATTTATAAAATAATAATAAATATATTTTTTATATTTATAATTTTATAAATCTACAGAATAATATAAAAATATTTAATTATATAAATATATCTATAAAATTATAATAAATATTTTTAAATAATAAAAAATTTATTTATTTAGATCTCTATTAGTGCTTTTTTTAGTGCTGATAAAGATTCCCTTTTATTAGTGCTAAAAAAGATCTGATAAAACCGGTCTTTATCAGTGTTAGAATTTTAGCGCTGATAAAGAGTGTTTATGAGCACTTTTTATATTAGCTCTGATAAAACTGCTCTTGATCAATGCTTTTTTGAAATCGATGATAAAAACCTTACACATTCTTATAAAATGAACCCTAATAGATTCACCATCTCCTCGCGCCTTCATGATTTCACAGAACCATAGTGCTGCCACCACCGCTCTCCCGACGTCACTCCCAACCATCGCTCCCTGCCTTCGCCTTCACCTTCACTGTCACTCTTTCCCTTTATCCTCGCTCCCTACTGTCATTGCTCCCTTCCCTACCGTCATCTTTCCCTTCCACCATCATTCTCTACTGCCACCGCTCCATCCCCTGCCACCATCGCTCCGTATCGTCAATGCTCCGTACTATCATCGCTCCCTACCCTTGCCGCACTTCATCAATGAATCATCACCGCTCTAAGGTATGTGATTATTTATTCTCCACTTTAATCCCATCTTCCATCTAGGTTCTTACTCCCTCCAACATCGATGCACATCGTTTGAACCAGATTCACCCCCTTCGTTATATACCCACACCATACATGTGCACTAATTGTGTATAGGTTGATTTAATATTAATTAACATTTCCTATATTGGAATAATTTCATTTTGGTAGGGGTTTGACCATAGGTTCATCAAGTATTTTGTAGAATAGGTGTCATGTACATATGTACCTGTGTGTCAAGTGGTGATAATTATATGTTTGAATTTTAGTATTAGTGTCGACATGTATTTTATTGAAATAGAGGCCCTTTTATGGATTTATTGTTTTCATTTTAAATGATTTTATTTTCTCAAAACTACATTTATACATAAATACAACCATGTTATAGAGGATTATTTTAATTGTGTTTGTTGTGATATGATTTTTTCAAGATGTTTTAAATAAGTACTTTTTCAATGAAATTATTTAATTTATTAAGAATTTATTTTGGTTTTATAGATGTTTAGATTTTAAAATGTTCCAGATTTAACTTTTATAAAGACCAAAAAATTATAAATTAAATGAATTTTTAAGATTTTAAATTAAATGATTAAATATTATCATGCATTAAATGGATTTGAAATGCATAAGGTTGAATTTCTATTAATTTGAATGAGTATATGGAATTTTTTAGGATTATTTTAAAATGGTGATTATGTGTTATGTATTTTTCATAGGAAAATTTAAATATTTTATAATTATGTTTTATATAAATTAACTGTGAATATATTCATTTTTTCCATGTCTTAGTATTTGTGAATTGATATTAAATTCTATAGGTTCATTTTTATGATTTTATTTTTGTTGGGGGATGACTGGTACGTTTATGTTTTGTTTTTATTTATTATAAGTATATATTATTTGTTATGGGAGTATTTTTACTATGATTTTTTGTTCATTAGGATATCATAATAATTGAAAAACCCAATGCTAATTTAAATGTCATTTAACAAGAATATTACACCGGTTAAATTGTTACCAATAATAGTGAAATATTTAGTTGAAGGATTATGATACACTTTCTGATTATCATGATTCATTATTTTCATATACATATATCAATATATTTCTTTCCTTTAGTCATGATAATTTATGTTGTTAATAATGTTTGGTAGAAAATGGATTGCATATTTTCTTTTATTTTTTCAATATTTTTTTAAGATCTATGTTTGGGTAAAATCATTATTTTCATATTTTAATGTATAATATCTCATGAAATTATACGTCCTTCTTTAATGATTTATATAAATATATTATGATTCAATTTTAATTTTAATATGATATTTATTCCATGCTCTTTTTTCTCATTTTATTTTTATCTAACCACTTTATGAGCCTTTTATATGCCCTCCCTTGTTAAAAATTTGACATCCCTCTTTATTTTATTTCCCATTTCCATAGAGATTCATATAAAATATTATTTTTAGAAGTAATACTTATCTAGATACATATTTGGGAGATATTATTATTTATTACATATCAATCACGCTTTTGGTTTTAGTAAGTTCTGGATCCAGGAGAAACCAATATAAAAATGGGTGTGATGGACACTGAGGTGACTGTACAAATAGGAAACCAAATAGGAAGAGATATAGAGTGAAAAATATCATGATAATAATTACTCAACATTCTCAAGAAATGAATAATTATATTAAGAACTTCAAACTCCCAAACATGCTAATTACAAATGATCTCACCATGGATTCATTCATGCGGTAATTCCCTCAAACTGTTTGGGTTCCTATGATCAACTAGTTTTGAAGAAATGGATATCCATTTAGAATTTTGAAGGTGGAGTAGATAGATTGTGGGTGCTGATTATGAATATGAGGAAAAATAAAGATGTTTATAATATTAAATGGGAGATTTTTATGGAAATATTTCCCCCAAATATTTTCCCTAAACTACAAAAAAAAATACAGAGGGATTTTTTTTTAAAAAGTATTTTGAATCCATTGGTACCTATAAATGAAACCTCCTGATTCTCACAAGGTACACCTAGAGTTTTTTTATTATCCCTAAAATCAAGAATGACCATTTCATCAATGGGATAAAATTGAATAATTTTATAATTTTATACTTTCATGAATTTTACTTTTATATATTATAATTTCATACTTTTATAAATTTTTAAAACTATATAATACTATAAATAATGTATACTTTTATAACATATATGTAATTTTATAAAGTTTTATAAATTTATATAAATTTATAAATAATGTATATTTCTTTAAAATAATTATTTATTGATAAATTATATATAAATTTATACTTATATATATGTCTATAATTTTATATACTAATATAAAAATATATACATTTTTAATTTATACTTGTATACCAGTATACTCTTTTCAATTTATCAATAGTTTAATAATTTTATAATTTCATAAATTCAATGTTAGTATTGAAAATAGTTTAAAAAATATAATAATTTCTTTTCTTTATTTATGAAACCATTATTATATTCAATAGTAATATTTTCTATTATTAAAAGGGTTTTAAAATAATATAGATTTTTTTATTTCCACTATTACATTCAATAGCCATATTTGAACAGTTTTTTATAATGTAAATGTGATTTTATAGTTCATTTATACTTAAAAAAAGGGTTTTGATCATTAGAAATATGAAATAGATTATCGATTGATCGCTAATCCTTTATGATGATAGTTCTATCACTTAATATTCTAATGACTCATTTATTTTACCTTAAAATATTTTAATTCCCATAATCAAAAAGTTGAGAAATGCTCAAGGGATTGTGTCTCAATCCATCAAAAAATAGAACATCATTTGATCCAAAATTATATACTATAATTTCAGTACTTCCTACACCATTAAATTGAAGTAAAAAATAGATTTTAAAATTGAAATTTAATCCATTATATTTATAAATTTCCTTCAATAAGTTTTTGTTTTTATCATGTTGGATGAAAAACCATTTTTCCATATTTTTATTTTCTTTCAAGAAATTCATGAGACCCGTCTTCAATTTAACATATTTTCTGTATTTATTTTGTTAAATATTAATATTACCAAAGAAAATAGGATGGATATTAATATATAATGGATGGATGCCAATCATATAATTGAAGAGTATGAATATGGGGTGAAATAGTTCATAAACATTGCAAAAGATCATGGATATATCCCTTCTAAAATCTTTTTCCATGTTTATGTTATTGTTATTCAAGACTAATTACTCTGTAGGAGTTGGAATTACACTTGATCTATCACTAAATTGATCGAAGTTATACATGTTGGAATAAAAAATGGAGGAAACTGAATGTAGTAAGTGATTGGGATAACACTGCATTTTATAGATCATCAAATATGATTAGTAGTATGGACAATGAATAATACCATATCAAGGATATGATTATAGGTGTCAATTACGATTAATATCATATTTAATAAATGACAATGACCATATAATATGATCTTCATTATTGTCCAAATTTGTTTGAGAAGTTAAAGAGTTGTGAAAATACTCTATTATATACCAGTTTCTATAAATATACTGTATTTTATTATGTATTGAAGCTATATAATTTTAGAGATGAAAAAATATGGAGTGATTCCATTTTTAATGAACTACTTACTCTCTTTAATAATATTCTCTCAGAATATAATGAGATCACTAGCCAAACATATGATGTTAAATGAATCCTACATTCGATGGGTATGATCTCTGAAATAATAAACTCTTACCCAAATGATTGTGTGCTATTTCACAAGGAACAAAAATCACTTAAATAATTTCCAAAGTGTGGTTCTTTTCAAAACAAGAAATATGAATCAGGTCCTGTGAATGTTTTATGGTAATTTCCAATCATTCTAAGTTTTAGGAACCTATATCTAAGCGTGGAGATTGAAAGTCAATTGATGTGTCACACAAATACGAGAAATAAAGATGAGAAACTTTTTCACCCCACAGTCTCTTCTCAATGGAAGATAATTGATCATGAGTATCCTAAATTTGGAAACAAGACAAGAAACCTTTGTCTTGTGTTATCGATAAATGAAGTCAATAATTTTGGTTTTCAAAGTAGCACTCATAGTACATGGCTAGTTATGTTGGAAAATTATAACTTTCCCCCGTGGTTATGAATTAAATGAAAATACATTATGTTATCTATGCTTATATTTGGACAAAAACTACTGGGTAATGATATTGATGTTTATTTGGAATCATTGATCAGAGAATTGAAATTATTGTGGGATTTAGGTGTTACATTGTATGATTCTTACAAAAATGAATATTTCACATTGAGATCCATGTTTTATGGGATAATAAATGAATTTCATTCTTATAGAAAATTTTCAGGATATATAATTAAGGGAACTAAATGGTATCCCATTTAAGAAAAAGGTACATAATCAATTAGGTTGAAACATTCATTGAAGACTATGTTTATAAAACATTATAGATTTATAACCAATGACATAATTACCGATCTTCGATGACATCATTCTATGAAAGTTTAGAAGAATGTACAACACCATATCCACAAACAGGTGATCAACTGTTTGAGAAGGTAAAAGATGTGGGCATTGCTTTTGGTAAACCATTTTTGAAAAACCTTATGAAAAACCATTTGAAAAAAAGATCAGTTATTTTTGAATTATCATATTTGAATTGTCTGTACATTAAAAATTTTCTTGATGTTATGCATGTTGAAAAAATATTAGTGAATAATTTAAAGTTAAATGGTCTAAAATTACATGAAATTCATGTTTTGATACAAGATCCAATTTTTGCATCTTTACATTTCATTTTTACCAAGAATTTCTATCATACATTATTCAAGATCTGTTTTTTTTCAAAGCTATATGAATAAAAGTTATAAATCTAGAAAACTTTCCTACAATAGAAAAGAAAATTTCCATCCCATTATGTGAATTATAAATTTTCTTCCCACCAAAATTCTTTGATGTGATGGTTCACTTGATGGTTCAATTGGTGAGAGATATTCGACTATGTGGTCCTGCACATTATAGATGGATGTACTCTATTGGTATATGAATATTTTGAAAGGGTTTGTGAAAAATCAAAGCCATCCAGAGGGTTTTATTGCAGAGTGATATATTTTTGAGGAATTTATTGAATTATATACCAGATACCTATCCAATGTAGAAATCATTGATCAACTGAAATATCATCACATTGGGTGGATTGTGGGTGAAAGAATTTCTAGAAGAGTTGTTTTCACAATCAATATTACAAATTAGGAGCATTCCCACCTTTACATTTTTAATAACATTTTTGAGGTTTCCCCATATATTGAAACCCAAAAATAAATTATTAGGCATTTGAATCCATCAAGGACTGAAAGAAGGATATAAAATATACACAATCAACATGCTATAGGATGGATTTGAGACCATATTTTTAAGGATTCAGATAAAAATCTAGATTCAATTTCCAAGCACCTTCAATGGATATCTAGAGGACCAAGCATGTATGTATTATCGTATAATGGTTATGTAATTAGTGTTTATACATTCTATAAGACCGAACATGGTGAAGGTAGTACCATAAAAAATAGTGGAGTTACAATTATGGTAGAAGCAATGCATGTTTATGGTACTAATAACATAAATCATATTTATGCGAATATGTCATACTTTGGAATCATAAAACAATTATGGGAGTTGGATTATACAACATTCCAAATGACGATTTTTCAATGAAAGTGGGTTGATAACAAGAGTACAATTAAAATGGAGAATTGGGATTTGTGAAAGTGGATTTTAGTAAGTAAGAGTATAAAGATGAACTGTTTATAATGAAATCATAGATAGTATATGTATTTTATGTTCTAGATCCTCTAAACTGAAAGTGGTAAACTGTTCTGTTATTAACCAAAACCACTGAAGGGTGAGATGAAAATTCAACTAAGGATGAATTTTTAATTAGTATGTCACAATAATTTCATAGTGGTCCTAATGTAGATGGGGGTTTATACATTATAGGAGACCATAATAAAGGGATTTGGATACTCGATAGAGGTGTCAAATCCCTTCAACATTAAAAAAGAGTTAAAATATAAGGTTATATTTTTTTTTGTAATATACATTGTGATACATCATGTTTTTGTTAGTTTGTTGCTACATTTACATAATATAAACGAAATGTTAAACCAATTATAAAAATAATGACTTCTATAATTTCTAATTCTCCTAATTATGAGGAAAAACTAGTTTCTCAACTTGTTACTACTCCCAGTGCAGAGGAGTAAAGACCTTGTGCACATATCGATGCTACCAATCTTGAGGAACAATATATTAATGATTTTGAATATGAGGAAATGGTAGAAAGTGAATAAGTGATACTGTAGAAAAAACAGAAGTACCGCAACATGATGGTGTTAACAAAAATTATTAAGGTCAAAAGAAAAGACAAAAAATCTGAGGTTGGATGGAATACATGTGTTCAACATGTTAACCCCAACAAGGCCATGTTTGTTAGTTACATTGGGATCATCACTCAGTAATGCATGCTGATTGATATAGATTCATGGAACCATGTTGTGACCATGCTTAAGGAACTGATTTGGGAAGAGATCATGATAACATTATGAAATCATTTATTTATTTTACTAAAAAACAAAAATAATGAAACATTGAAACACTCTTCATCATCCCTTTTAGAGTGCATTTATAGTAGATGAATCCCACAATAAATATGTATTAATTCTTGATAGAAGGATTCAAGGATGATTTCACACAATTCTAACAATATTTCAACTTAAATATACTAAATGGAAAATAAACTCACACCCACCGCTTATGTATCCACACATGATAAGCTAAGAAGTGTGGGATGTGTTTACTGGCCATTGTGTGGAGATGTCTTTTTATGTACATTATGGCTGGTAATACATTGTTTCAAAATACATGTATCCATCACTTTGATTTAGAATTTTATATTTATGAAACAAAAAATGAGTGTTGAAAATAAGTAATGGGTAGAAAAACAAATGCACCCCTACCTTAAAGAAAGTATGGGGTACACTTCACTTGAAAAAAATTGGTACATATTTTTAATCTAACGTAATAATGTTTTGTGATATGAAACAACAACATAATTATGTTACTCTATTTATATGTTAATTAATGAATCTGAATATAATGCCACTTCTATCCTATTTCATGTGATATAGAATGACGAGTTTGTAAATAAAGATGAGATACTCATAGATGAAAACACACAAAAAGTGTGGGAAACATGTGTAAGTATGACATAATATTTTTTTCCTTAAATCACTATTACATAAAAATGATTACTTATTTTCCTATATTTTCTATCCAACTTAGACATAGGACTCATTAACACCCATACCAGATGAACATCCACTATTGGTGGCCTTGAAGCGACCCAAATTGTATGGACACATAAGAGGTGTGGGTTTTGGGGAGACACCCCAAACATATTTTTAGAAAAAAATAGGAGGATAAAATAAAGAAATTGAAGAGTTAAAAGTAAGATTAGCTAACCTTGAAGAAAATTTTCATTGGTAGACTGAGTTGCTAGAAACTATTATGGGTTGAAGTATAAGGAATAAAAAACTTAAGAAAAACCATTGCATGAAGATCCCTCCTCACCCCCACAAGCTTTGAGGTGATCCATTCCATTCAAAGATCTATCTTAGTTAAGGTAATCAATATTCTAATAATTGTTTATGTGAAATGTGAATTATAAAGATACTGATACCTTTCCTGTACATATATTATATGAGTTGAAAATGACTGTGATTTATATCTATCAACATCTATGCATCACCTTATTGTAATGGCTACCGTGTTAAATATCCAAGATGATAGTCTACCCAACAGACCACTTCAAACATGTCATGTGAGAGTGGGGATTACCATAGATCATGATATAAGCACTAAGATACATGTTTCACTTGATGGCATAGGTATTCATAGGGTTGACCATGCTATTGGAACATTCATAATAGGACCATCATATCATCATTTTGATAAAAAGGAATTCATTTCCAATTTATTTTTCATGTTAAACCTTTTACAATTATTAAAAAAAGGTATAAAATGATGAATTTTATTACAAAAGGACAAAGTTAAGGGTGAGGAATAAAGTTTTTACTCAAATTCATATAATGTATCAACCAACCAATTGACAATATCTTCTGAAAACACATTTACTCCACCCATTAAATTTCCCAATTTACTAACATTGATGGTTCATCCAGATATAAATTTACAAAATGTTATTAATAACATAGTTTATTGTGAAGAAAAAATGTACAGAGAGGATGTTGCATACTGCATTACTCTTAAAAATGTAAATGAAATCCTCAAATATGAATGGATAGGATTCTCATTTGTAAATGTATACATGTGAAGTGTTTTCATGATTTGTGTTTCCAATATCTAATATACTATGTTAATTAGGAATAAATTCATTTCATAGTTTTTAGGAGTATATATGAATACCAATTTAAGGGATTACCCCATGAACATAAATTTGGACTCGTTAGTCCTCACCTTACTTCTACACAACAAACAGAAAAAAATGATGAAATAGTGGAAAACTATCCAAATCGTTTGAAAGAAAACTTAGAGATGATAGACTCTTATTAATACCAACAATGTAGGGGTAAAAATATAAAATTTAATTATATTAAATATATTTTCATTTATTTCATTAGTTATTCCTTTTTTTTGTTTTTAGGTGACATTGGATACTCATTGCGGTCAATTTAGATACTCCAAATATTTATTTCATGGAGTCACTGCATGTATACCCAACAAATTGACCACACATGATGACATTCACAATTTTTAATACACTACATCCAAAGTTTTAGAACTAAAATTCAAGTTATATATTTTATATTATGTTTTAATGATAATTCTATTATGATAGGGCTGTGTTAAAATATCATGAAATTTATGGCATGAGGAAATCCCATGAACACAAGGAGCCTAAAAAGTATTACAAGTGGACAAGTATCAGAGTATATATAATAATATTTCACGATAAAAAAACCTATAAAAAAATTAATTATTTTTATCAATATTTTTTCAATATCTAAAACAAATAATTGGAAAAAATTGTGGTTATTATGTTTGTAAATTTATGTGAGAGATCATATTCCATCAACAAACTACCATCCTAGAAGAGGTATTTTTAAAGATCATTAATATTTCATTTAAAATATTTATTAATCCTTTTTGTATTTATATTTTTATAGTATTAATAGGATTATAAAAAATAATCATATTCACGAGATGATATAGATTTTCTTAGAAATTAATGGGCAACATACCTAATGGAATAATGTACACAAATTACATGGAGACGTGACTTCCATATAAGTAATGGATTATTTCATATTTATGTTTAATTTATTTATTTATAGTATTAATCACAGAATTTTTTTTTCTTATAAAAGTTGATTCCTTTGTTCGAGTTAAGGTAGTTTGTTCAAAGATGCTCATGCTCATGAGATATTG
This sequence comes from Viscum album, assembly GCA_963277665.1. NCBI lineage: Eukaryota > Viridiplantae > Streptophyta > Magnoliopsida > Santalales > Viscaceae > Viscum > Viscum album. Next base: position 984,719 of record OY728146.1, on the reverse strand, counting down.
GACTTTGAGGCTGAAATTGAGAGTTCAATGAGAAGGTAAAAGTCTTTTTTTAATATACTATATTTTTTCTCATAATATTATCTATTCTCTACTAGATTAACATAATATAAATTAAATGTTTGGCTACTTATATAGAAAATATATTCTTCACATGATGATGTTACCAATACCATGGAATAATAGACTATAATGAAGGAAACCCTTTGTAAAGATGTAAAGGTAATGATACAATATGCTATCTCTATTTTACCGAAAAAATATATAATAAAACATTGATTTAATTTTCATTATTACTTACATAGTTCATTTATTTTAGTAGATTTATATCTATATTTCATGAATTTATTCACCAAGACTTCCACATACTTCTTCCACTTCAAAAACGTTTCAGTCCTATAGTGTTTCCATTTATCACTTCCCTTCACATTCCCTCCACTGCCTTAGTAGGAAGTGCAAAGATGTTGTATCTAGTCAATCACAATGGAAATTTTGATGTTTTCAAAAATAAATCACTATCCATATAATTAATCTACTGTTTCATATTTAATTTTAATTTATTTAATTTAGTATTATCTCGTAAGAATTGTTTTCTTATACAAGTGAATTCTTTTGTTCGAGTTGGGGTGGTTTGTTTGAAGTTGTTCATGATCATTCGAGACTAAAATTGAGAAGATTAATAATAAGAAATGGGTCAAGAATATATACAACCATCATGAAAAGGTGATTTCATGCTACTTATTTAATGAATTTTTTCATAATTTTATCTACTATTTGTAAGTTAATTTCCTTATCATTTTTATCTGATACTTATTTAGTTTTCTTTTACAGATCTTTTGGGAATTCATATTTTTCTTTCAACTATCTACAAAAAGACACAAAAAAGATAACATGTTACTTTATTCCAATGTTACCATGATTTCTATTGGATTTCTATATCGAACTGCAACACTACATATTGAGTCAATGTTCTTAGACAAAAAAAGTTTCTCAGCTAAAAACATCAACTCAATATAAAGTGTTGAAAATTTGACAAGGAAATGAAGTAAATATAGTGGTAAACTTAGTATTTGAGATTATATTGAGACTTTGGGACGTTTAGGAATAAACCACACCACAATCTGACACATGGTGGGACTGATATGACTCAAAGTGCTTATTTTTATTTAAATTTGACATTAATTTTAGAAAAAAAGATATCTGATATACTCAAAACTGAGCAAACACATTCAGATTGTTTTGATACTTTAGTAAAATGATCCATACGTCATTTGTGATGTGTAGTAATTAGACGCACCTCAATATGATACATGATATTCTTGATATGACTCAAAGTATCTGTTATCAGTTTAAAATTGACATTTTAGTTTAAAATTGACATTTTAGTTTAAAATTATCACTCACTAAAAATTGGGAAAATGTGATCGGATTGTCTTGATAATTTAGGAAAATGATTCATAAGTCATTTGTGATGTGTAGAAATCAGTCTCATGTTACAATGACACAAGATGTGACCAATATGCCTCAAAGTGTGTGTTTTTAGTTTAAAAAAATTCAGTAAAAAAGACAAGTGACATACTCAAAATTGAGAAAACACATGCAGATTGTTTTAATATTTTAGGAAAATGATCCATGTTGTCACGAACCAGCCTGAGTCGACCCTGAACCGATCACCCAGGCCAGCCCGCGACAAGTCCCGAGAGGCGTTCCCGATCCTCCCGGGATGGTGACAAGAACCAAGGGCATCAATAGAGTACACAGGGGAAGGATTTCGCCCATATATAAACAATCAAACAAACAGCGGAAATAAACGGACAACCCAAAATGAATTTATATAAAAAATGAACTAAATATTATTTGTACAAGAAACTAAAATTAGAACAAAACCAAAAACTCAAATGAACAATTCTGATGAAAAAATAACTCCATGTGACACTTCTAGTCACTCTCCAACACAATGATAAAAAGTCTCCCAAGGTGATCGAACTAAAGATGAAACCTGCACAAGGGCTAAAAAAAGAAGAAGACTATAGGCATGAGTATTAAAACTCATAAGGTTAGCCCGGTATTCTATTCCCAATGAACATTAATTTAAAAAAAAGAAACATCAATTTATAGTTTTAAATTCAAGATTTGAAAGTCTGGTTTTCAAATGAGGTTTCATGCTATAATAATTATCAGACAAAAACATGCAGGTTTAATAAACAAAAATGCAAGTAACAATTATTTTCAAAGAGGTGAAACTTCAAAATGAAAATAGTTTTCAAGAGGTATGCTTTAAATAATTTTAACATTCAAATAAATAACACATACTACTTAATTTACCAACCAAACACACCGTATGCCGATGGTGAGTACAAAATAGCCAATGAGCACTAGTCACAGGAATACCCCTAGGCACTAGTTAGTTGTGAGCCCCAGGTACCTCGTATCTCGGTGAAAGTAACCATAATAAATATTCATTCTCGTGCACGAGACACTAGTAGGGAACATACCCATAACCTAGTGGTCCCCAATAATCAACATCATCATAGTTTAGTTAGTGTTGTCATCGTCAAACTTGCTACGTGAAACAGGGGCCAACCCCCACAGAATCACTAGCATACTAGTACACGTCCGCCCACCTAGATACCCGAGATTCCCTTTAGTGCTCAATCAAGTTACACATATTATCAAATACACATTTCACATCCCCATTCCATTCCAAAACCATAAAAACACAAACATACCATAATCATTCTTCACATTTCTTACACTAATCAACAAACCGCTAAATATTTCGGTAAAACAATTTCATGAAGTGTATTGAGGATTTGCACATAAAACTCTTTCAAAAACACTCTTTAAATTATAAACACACATCATAAAAAAAAAAAATCATATTTGGCAGCCCAATAAACATTTAATAAAATCATTTAATGGACCATAAAACAATCCCAATTTCACAACTTGTTATATACAAGTAAAACACTCCTTCATTAGGAAATGCCAAACGGGCCTTTAAACATTTTCTCAAAACTAACCTTTGATGAAGGTATGCATTTTAATTTTATTAAGTATCTGTATAAACATCATTTAAAGCAGTAAACCTCATTCATAAATCTCTTATAATACTTAGGTTAAATATTCAAAACACAACCATTTTCATAAAGATGTGAAACGGTCCATTTTTGGGCAACTCGGGCCAAAATATGTTGTAAATCAAAACCCACTTGTTTGTAAAAACAAATCCAAATTGGAAATCAATATAAGTACCCAAAAATACCATTTATAATTCTTCCAATTACTTTATAAATCCAATCAAGTAACTTTTAAATCACACATCACACATAAAAGCCAACTGAGCAATTTACCGAACACATGACATACCCTTTTTAAACAAAACAATTTATTTTATGTACATGAAAAGGAATAAAACACCAATTGAAAGACATATTTTCATTCAAGATACTATAAAATGTTAAAAATACCATAGAACAGATTATAAACCTCACAAAATATTTGCAAAAGATAACGGAACATTTAAACAAACACTTGTTGAGAACTTTCATGACAAAACAACACTACCGTTCACAATCCAATGATTAAACAACCACTTTGAACACCAATAAAATTATCAAAAGGATGAAAAACAATAATAAACATATATATCTGGTTTTAAATATAATAAAAGTATGAAACTTAAATAATAAAGTCATGTGCATGGGGTATCCTACCTCAAATCTTTGGCGTAATTGAAACGCACACCCGAAATCACCCGCCACGGGTTTATAAACCCTAAAACTATAAATACCAGACCTAAACAAACATAAAAACCATAAAAAAAACATGGTATAACAAAACCCTTGGTCTATAAAGACTAGGGTACAATATAAAACCATGAAATAATGAAAGGAGGGGGAAGAGGAAGGAGAAAGGAGAAGGAATCTCACCTTTCACCCTAGAAAACTCTTCGTATTCCATTATATCTGCAACCCTAGAGGGAAGGTAATGGCTTGAAAATTCATGGAGATACTCCTAAGATCTTTAAGAACCAGGGAAAGAAAATTGGTGGCCAAAAGAGTACTAATGGAATGAGTTATGGGTGAAACAAGTTACCTTCTCAATTCTGGACGTTTTGAGGAAACCAGAGAACATTCTCCCTAATACGCGACCAATATGAGCTCCAAAGTGGTAAAAACGATATTGGGGGTGAGGATAGGGATATTGGATTCGGTTAGGAGGTAGAATCACCGAAAAAGATTAAAAAATGAAAAAGATATAAATGAAACAAATTATTTTTTTAAAAAACAGGAAATGGGCCCATGGGCCGGCCCAATACCTAAATAAGTGACCTAAATTCGCCTGGCTTATGAATTTCTAATGGGTCCAAAAGGCTAAATAAATTTTAATATATCAGTATAGGATAAGTGGGAAGTTGATTGGGTGAAAAATGATGAAAAACAAAAGAGTTATAAAAGAAACAAATTCAGTTGTTAAAACTGGGAATGTGCCGGATCAATACAAAGATAGAAAAAAAACCGTGTGTGACAATTCTTCCCACCATTAAAGATTTCCGCCCCCGGAAAGCCATAACACTTTCCAGATGAAAAAAAACAACACATAAGGATTCCAGAATTTACCCCCCACCATTAAGAATCAGCTATCCCTAGAAATGTTCTTAGGATGAAAATCCAAGAGACACATGGTGGGTCTCCCCACCATTAGAAACCAACTAGCAATGAATAGACAAGAATTGAACATGAGCTAAAATTGGGTGTCACTCACAGAAGACCAAAAAAAAACCCTCCTAGAAAAACATAATATACCAAGTTAATAGGATTACAAAATGAACATATAAACCACCCACTCCCGAACGGAGGGGACAAGAACTTGGCCAACACATTCAGCACAATTCTGGACCCCCATCACTTGGGGATGAGAGGGAAGGGGACCCAATAATTTGGCCACTGAAACAACAAAAGAAACAATGAAACTACCCAAAACTCTCCCCCAATGAATAGGTAACACCAATACTGAATCTGATTTTTACAGGTGGTCCACACAGGGACATTGATTGAAAACCCACATCCATGAAGGAAAAACCATAGACACTGTGTGAGGGGTTAAGTCCACCACGCTTGTTGCGACAAAGGGAAATTCATAGAAATGAAGAACCAAAACATTGACATAGTAACTAACTTACCAAAACAGAGGAGTAAGGATCATAATCTAGCACTCCACACCTCTGTTGATTTCCTGACTGCGTGAAAAGCTTCACTCCGAGGCCTATGGCTGGAGCCCTGATTCTTGAAGCATTTGTTGCACCGCAGTCAGGTGATAAGGATCACACCACTCAAAAAACCCACACTGGATCACAAAAAAAACCTTCATCTAAATAGTAAATAATAGATACATATCAAAATTCCTTATCACTCCAAATGAGGGGCATAATGGACAAGGAATTATACGAAACACATCAACATCACCGAACACAACTGCTCTATCCAAAAGAATTATCACGACCTAGAAGCACTTTTAATAGATCCCAAACATCTCTATATTCCAACAAACAGGTTGAGGCATCATAAAAAGAGGTCGATTTAAAATTTGAAAGGAATCCTTAGGTTGATCAGTAGGAAAGATTTCCAACGGAGAACTATCACTAGCCACATCACAACATCAAAGACATCTTTAGAAACCCAATGAAAATTTCTCCAAAACCAAGACACCAACAAGATATCATATCAAGATACAACAAGAGTATGAATTCTAGATCACAAGGAAGCTTACTGAATAAACAACTCTTCTACAACATAGAAAAATCAAGCCACATAACCATTGGTTTTAAAAAAAAGGGCCACAATTTTCAGCTCAAAACAATTTTGAAAAATCAAACTAACTTGGTGGGTTTCCACATTCACCAATGGTGTTTCATCAAGTCTCACCCACATGCACATTTCCATGCCACCCCTGACACCCAACCACCATACCATATAGGCCATACTTCCAAATATAAATAAAACCATGCATGTGAGCACCCATTAAAACACCAAAGGCTAAAATTAAACATCATAATTAAAAAAAAACAATTTACCTTCAAAAGGAACACCAACCACCAAGTCAAAAAACATTTTCATGTTTCACAAAAAAAAAACAAAAATTAATTAAGAACCATTTTCTTGAAAACCTACCCCTTTTCATTTTTAAAAACTTTTTAAATAACCAAGCCACTCCAATCAACCCCTTAAAATTATTATTTTTTTTTAAAAAAAAAATCAGCAATGTATATTTTCATAATCTGAGGTCCATTGAGACCAATAACATTTCTAGTAAAAAACCAACCGATCAAAACTAATTTCCAAAACTAATTTATCTGATTTAAAAAACTTTTTTAACATCATAAAATACCCCATTTAAAAAAAAAGATCCAGAATCACTTTAAAATGATTCACAATTTCAAAACATTTTATTTCAACAAACCACAAGTTTAGATTATGGATAATCCAATCCCTTTAAATCATTTCTGCTTCCCTCCATTTTTTTTTCACAAAAACAAAACCTTCCTAAACCATTCTTATATTTAATTATTGAAACCCCCTTTTTTTCACTTTTCAAAATCTAATCCTTACATTAAAACCCATTTCCACAATTCTCACACAAGGATTTTAAAAACAAAAATTCAGAATTCAAGAAAGGTTCAAGAGACCCAAGAAAAAGGGAACTAGTGTCGGTGGGTGACTTGACCATATGGTTGGCGGCCATATGCCAAACACAACACCAACACAGAGAGACTTATTAGGACCATTCCCCAGCTCCACATGGCTTTCCAGGCCCTGTGAGATCACGAAGGCCATTGGTCAGACTCCCCTTGTCATATCCCAATATAAAACAATCAACTAGAACAATGGACACTAATAAAACCGGACTTCCATTGAAACCTGAGGATTAAAACAAGAAAGAGTTCGCGAGGCTCTTCTTGCACTTACCCCTCAAGTCCCAACAATCCTACTCCATCTACATTGACATCCCCAAAATAACAAGGGCGCTCTAAAAAGAAAGGTCCGCTAATAGCCAACCTCCCTCTGATACCATTTTGTCACGAACCAGCCCGAGTCGACCCTGAACCGGTCACCCAGGCCAGCCCGCGACAAGTCCCGAGAGGCGTTCCTGATCCTCCCGGGATGGTGACAAGCACCAAGGGCATCAATAGAGTACACAAGGGAACGATTTCGCCCATATATAAACAATCAAACAAACAGCGGAAATAAACGGACAGCCCAAAATGAATTTATATAAAAATTGAACTAAATATTATTTGTACAAGAAACTAAAATTAGAACAAAACCAAAAACTCAAATGAACAATTCCGATGAAAAAATAACTCCATGTGACACTTCTGGTCACTCTCCAACACAATGATAAAAAGTCTCCCAAGGTGATCGAACTAAAGATGAAACCTGCACAAGGGCTAAAAAAAGAAGAAGACTATAGGCGTGAGTATTAAAACTCAGTAGGTTAGCCCGGTATTCTATTCCCAATGCACATTACATTAAAATAAAAGAAACATCAATTTATAGTTTTAAATTCAAGATTTGAAAGTCTGGTTTTCAAATGAGGTTTCATGCTATAATAATTATCAGACAAAAACATGCAGGTTTAATAAACAAAAATGCAAGTAACAATTATTTTCAAAGAGGTGAAACTTCAAAATAAAAATAGTTTTCAAGAGGGCTGCATTAAATAATTTTAACATTCAAATAAATAAAACATACTACTGAATTTACCAACCAAACACACCGTATGCCGATGGTGAGTACAAAATAGCCAATGAGCACTAGTCACAGGAATACCCCTAGGCACTAGTTAGTTGTGAGCCCCAGGTACCTTGTATCTCGGTGAAAGTAACCATAATAAATATTCATTCTCGTGCACGAGCCACTAGTAGGGAACATACCCATAACCTAGTGGTCCCCAATCATCAACATCATCATAGTTTAGTTAGTGTTGTCATCGTCAAACTTGCTACGTGAAACAGGGGCCAACCCCCACAGAATCACTAGCATACTAGTACACGTCCGCCCACCTAGATACCCGGGATTCCCTTTAGTGCTCAATCAAGTTACACATATTATCAAATACACATTTCACATCCCCATTCCATTCCAAAACCATAAAAACACAAACAAACCATAATCATTCTTCACATTTCTTACACTAATCAACAAACCGCTAAATATTTCTGTAAAACAATTTCATGAAGTGTATTGAGGATTTGCACATAAAACTCTTTCAAAAACACTCTTTAAATTATAAACACACATCATAACCAAACAAAATCATATTTGGCAGCCCAATAAACATTTAATAAAATCATTTAATGGACCATAAAACAATCCCAATTTCACAACTTGTTATATACAAGTAAAACACTCCTTCATTAGGAAATGCCAAACGGGCCTTTAAACATTTTCTCAAAACTAACCTTTGATGAAGGTATGCATTTTAATTTTATTAAGGATCTGTATAAACATCATTTACAGCAGTAAACCTCATTCATAAATCTCTTATAATACTTAGGTTAAATATTCAAAACACAACCATTTTCATAAAGATGTGAAACAGTCCATTTTTGGGCAACTCGGGCCAAAATATGTTGTAAATCAAAACCCACTTGTTTGTAAAAACAAATCCAAATTGGAAATCAATATAAGTACCCAAAAATACCATTTATAATTCTTCCAATTCCTTTATAAATCCAATCAAGTAACTTTTAAATCACACATCACACATAAAAGCCAACCGGGCAATTTACCGAACACATGACATGCCCTTTTTAAACAAAACAATTTATTTTATGTACATGAAAAGGAATAAAACACCAATTGAAAGCCATATTTTCATTCAAGATACTGTAACATGTTAAAAATACCATAGAACAGATTATAAACCTCACAAAATATTTGCAAAAGATAACGGAACATTTAAACAAACACTTGTTGAGAACTTTCATGACAAAACAACACTACCGTTCACAAACCAATGATTAAACAACCACTTTGAACACCAATAAAATTATCCAAAGGATGAAAAATAATAATAAACATATATATCTGGTTTTAAATATAATAAAAGGATGAAACTTAAATAATAAAGTCATGTGCATGGGGTATCCTACCTCAAATCTTTGGCGTAATTGAAACACACACCCGAAATCACCCGCCGCGGGTTTATAAACCCTAAAACTATAAATACCAGACCTAAACAAACATAAAACCCATAAAAAAACATGGTATAACAAAACCCTTGGTCTATCAAGACTAGGGTACAATATAAAACCATGAAATAATGAAAGGAGGGGGAAGAGGAAGGAGAAAGGAGAATGAATCTCACCTTTCACCCTAGAAAACTCTTCGTATTCCATTATATCTGCAACCCTAGAGGGAAGGGAATGGCTTGAAAATTCATGGAGATACTCCTACGATCTGGAAGAACCAGGGAAAGAAAATTTGTGGCCAAAATAGTACGAATTGAATGAGTTATGGGTGAAACAAGTTACCTTCTCAATTCTGGACGTTTTGAGGAAACCAGAGAACATTCTCCCTAATACGCGACCAATATGAGCTCCAAAGTGGTAAAAACGATATTGGGGGTGAGGATAGGGATAGTGTATTCGGGTGGGAGGTGTAATCACCGAAGAATATTAAAAAATGAAAAAGATATAAATGAAACAAATTATTTTTTTTAAAAACAGGAAATGGGCCCATGGGCCGGCCCAATACCTAAATAAGTGACCTAAATTCGCCTGGCTTATAAATTTCTAATGGGTCCAAAAGGATAAATAAATTTTAATATATCAGTATAGGATAACTGGGAAGTTGATTGGGTGAAAAAGGATGAAAAACAAAAGAGTTATAAAAGAAAAAAAATTCAGTTGTTAAAACTGGGAATGGGCCGGATCAATACAAAGACAGAAAAAAAAACCGTGTGTGACAATTCTCCCCACCATTAAAGCTTTCCGCCCCCGGAAAGCCATAACACTTTCCAGCTGAAAAAAAAACAACACATAAGGATTCCAGAATTTACCCCCCACCATTAAGAATCAACTATCCCTAGAAATGTTCTTAGGATGAAAATCCAAGAGACCCATGGTGGGTCTCCCCACCATTAGAAACCAACTAGCAATGAATAGACAAGAATTGAACATGAGCTAAAATTGGGCGTCACTCACAGAAGACCAAAAAAAAACCCTCCTAGAAAAACATAATATACCAAGTTAATAGGATTACAAAATGAACATATAAACCACCCACTCTCGAACGGAGGGGACAAGAACTTGGCCAACACATTCAGCACAATTCTGGACCCCCGTCACTTGGGGATGAGAGGGAAGGGGACCCAATAATTTGGCCACTGAAACAACAAAAGAAACAATGAAACTACCCAAAACTCTCCCCCAATGAATAGGTAACACCAAGAATGCTTCTGATTTTTACAGGTGGTACACACAGGGACATTGATTGAAAACCCACATCCATGAAGGAAAAACCATAGACACTGTGTGAGGGGTTAAGTCCACCACGCTTGTTGCGACAAAGGGAAATTCATAGAAATGAAGAACCAAAACATTGACATAGTAACTAACTTACCAAAAAAGAGGAGTAAGGATCATAATCTAGCACTCCACACCTCTGTTGATTTCCTGACTGCGTGAAAAGCTTCACTCCGAGGCCTATGGCTGGAGCCCTGATTCTTGAAGCATTTTTTGCACCGCAGTCAGGTGATAAGGATCACACCACTCAAAAAACCCACACTGGATCACAAAAAAAATCCTTCATCTAAATAGGAAATAATAGATACATATCAAAATTCCTTATCACTCCAAATGAGGGGCATAATGGACAAGGAATTAGACGAAACACATCAACATCACTGAACACAACTGCTCTATCCAAAAGAATTATCACGACCTAGAAGCACTTTTAATAGATCCCAAACATCTCTATATTCCAACAAACAGGTTGAGGCATCATAAAAAGAGGTGGATTTAAAATTTGAAAGGAATCCTTAGGTTGACCAGTAGGAAAGATTTCCAACGGAGAACTATCACTAGCCACATCACAACATCAAAGACATCTTTAGAAACCCAATGAAAATTTCTCCAAAACCAAGACACCAACAAGATATCATCTCAAGATACAACAAGAGTATGAATTCTAGATCACAAGGAAGCTTACTGAATAAAAAACTCTTCTACAACATAGAAAAATCAAGCCACATAACCATTGGTTTTAAAAAAAAGGGCCACAATTTTCAGCTCAAAACAATTTTGAAAAATCAAACTAACTTGGTGGGTTTCCACATTCACCAATGGTGTTTCATCAAGTCTCACCCACATGCACATTTCCATGCCACCCCTGACACCCAACCACCATACCATATAGGCCATACTTCCAAATATAAATAAAACCATGCATGTGAGCACCCATGAAAACACCAAAGGCTAAAATTAAACATCATAATTAAAAAAACAATTTACCTTCAAAAGGAACACCAACCACCAAGTCAAAAAACATTTTCATGTTTCACAAAAAAAACCACAATTAATTAAGAACCATTTTCTTGAAAACCTACCTCTTTACATTTTTAAAAACATTTTAAATAACCAAGCCACTCCAAACAACCCCTTCAAATTATTATTTTTTTTTAAAAAAATCAGCAATGTATATTTTCATAATCTAAGGTCCATTGAGACCAATAAAATTTCTAATAAAAAACCAACTGATCAAAACTAATTTCCAAAACTAATTTATCCGATTTAAAAAACTTTTTTAACATCCTAAAATACCCCATTTAAAAAAAAAGATCCAGAATCACTTTAAAATGATTCACAATTTCAAAACATTTTATTTCAACAAACCACAAGTTTAGATTATGGATAATCCAATCCCTTTAAATCATTTCTGCTTCCCTCCATTTTTTTTCACAAAAACACAACCTTCCTAAACCATTCTTATATTTAATTATTGAAACCCCCTTTTTTCACTTTTCAAAATCTAATCCTTACATTAAAACCCATTTCCACAATTCTCACACAAGGATTTTAAAAACAAAAATTCAGAATTCAAGAAAGGTTCAAGAGACCCAAGAAAAAGGGAACTAGTGTCGGTGGGTGACTTGACCATATGGTTGGCGGCCATATACCAAACACAACACCAACACAGAGAGACTTATTAGGACCATTCCCCAGCTCCACATGGCTTGCCAGGCCCTGTGAGTTCACGAAGGCCATTGGTCAGACTCCCCTTGTCATATCCCAATATAAAACAATCAACTAGAACAATGGACACTAATAAAACCGGACTTCCATGGAAACCTGAGGATTAGAACAAGAAAGAGTTCGCGACGCTCTTCTTGCACTTACCCCTAAAGTCCCAAAAATCCTACTCCATCTACATTGACATCCCCAAAATAACAAGGGCTCTCTAAAAAGAAAGGTCCGCTAATAGCCAACCTCCCTCTGATACCATTTTGTCACGAACCAGCCCGAGTCGACCCTGAACCGGTCACCCAGGCCAGCCCGCGACAAGTCCCGAGAGGCATTCCCGATCCTCCCGGGATGGTGACAATCACCAAGGGAATCAATAGAGTACACAAGGGAACGATTTAGCCCATATATAAACAATCAAACAAACAGTGGAAATAAACGGACAGCCCAAAATGAATTTATATAAAAATTGAACTAAATATTATTTGTACAAGAAACTAAAATTAGAACAAAACCAAAAACTCAAATGAACAATTCCGATGAAAAAATAACTCCATGTGACACTTCTGGTCACTCTCCAACACAATGATAAAAAGTCTCCCATGGTGATCGAACTAAAGATGAAACCTGCACAAGGGCTAAAAAAAGAAGAAGACTATATGCGTGAGTATTAAAACTCAGTAGGTTAGCCCGGTATTCTATTCCCAATGCACATTACTTTAAAATAAAAGAAACATCAATTTATAGTTTTAAATTCAAGATTTGAAAGTCTGGTTTTCAAATGAGGTTTCATGCTATAATAATTATCAGACAAAAACATGCAGGTTTAATAAACAAAAATGCAAGTAACAATTATTTTCAAAGAGGTGAAACTTCAAAATGAAAATAGTTTTCAAGAGGGCTGCTTTAAATAATTTTAACATTCAAATAAATAACACATACTACTGAATTTACCAACCAAACACACCGTATGCCGATGGTGAGTACAAAATAGCCAATGAGCACTAGTCACAGGAATACCCCTAGGCACTAGTTAGTTGTGAGCCCCAGGTACCTCGTATCTCGGTGAAAGTAACCATAATAAATATTCGTTCTCGTGCACGATCCACTAGTAGGGAACATACCCATAACCTAGTGGTCCCCAATCATCAACATCATCATAGTTTAGTTGGTGTTGTCATCGTCATACTTGCTACGTGAAACAGGGGCCAACCCCCACAGAATCACTAGCATACTAGTACACGTCCGCCCACCTAGATACCCGGGATTCCCTTTAGTGCTCAATCAAGTTACACATATTATCAAATACACATTTCACATCCCCATTCCATTCCAAAATCATAAAAACACAAACATACCATAATCATTCTTCACATTTCTTACACTAATCAACAAACCGCTAAATATTTCGGTAAAACAATTTCATGAAGTGTATTGAGGATTTGCACATAAAAATCTTTCAAAAACACTCTTTAAATTATAAACACACATCATAACCAAACCAAATCATATTTGGAAGCCCAATAAACATTTAATAAAATCATTTAATGGACCATAAAACAATCCCAATTTCACAACTTGTTATATACAAGTAAAACACTCCTTCATTAGGAAATGCCAAATGGGCCTTTAAACATTTTCTCAAAACTAACCTTTGATGAAGGTATGCATTTTAATTTTATTAAGGATATGTATAAACATAATTTACAGCAGTAAACCTCATTCATAAATATCTTATAATACTTAGGTTAAATATTCAAAACACAACCATTTTCATAAAGATGTGAAACGGTCCATTTTTGGGCAACTCGGGCCAAAATATGTTGTAAATCAAAACCCACTTGTTTGTAAAAACAAATCCAAATTGGAAATCAATATAAGTACCCAAAAATACCATTTATAATTCTTCCAATTCCTTTATAAATCCAATCAATTAACTTTTAAATCACACATCACACATAAAAGCCAACCGGGCAATTTACCGAACACATGACATGCCCTTTTTAAACAAAACAATTTATTTTATGTACATGAAAAGGAATAAAACACCAATTGAAAGCCATATTTTCATTCAAGATACTGTAACATGTTAAAAATACCATAGAACAGATTATAAACCTCACAAAATATTTGCAAAAGATAACAGAACATTTTAACAAACACTTGTTGAGAACTTTCATGACAAAACAACACTACCTTTCACAAACCAATGATTAAACAACCACTTTGAACACCAATAAAATTATCCAAAGGATGAAAAACAATAATAAACATATATATCTGGTTTTAAATATAATAAAATGATGAAACTTAAATAATAAAGTCATGTGCATGGGGTATCCTACCTCAAATCTTTGGCGTAATTGAAACGCACACCCGAAATCACCCGCCGCGGGTTTATAAACCCTAAAACTATAAATACCAGACCTAAACAAACATAAAACCCATCAAAAAACATGGTATAACAAAACCCTTGGTCTATCAAGACTAGGGTACAATATAAAACCATGAAATAATGAAAGGAGGGGGAAGAGGAAAGAGAAAGGAGAAGGAATCTCACCTTTCACCCTAAAAAACTCTTCGTATGCCATTAGATATGCAACCCTAGAGGGAAGGTAATGGCTTGAAAATTCATGGAGATACTCCTAAGATCCGGACGAACCAGGGAAAGAAAATTGGTGGCCAAAAGAGTACGAATTGAATGAGTTATGGGTGAAACAAGTTACCTTCTCAATTCTGGACGTTTTGAGGAAACCAGAGAACATTCTCCCTAATACGCGACCAATATGAGCTCCAAAGTGGTAGAAACGATATTGGGGGTGAGGATAGGGATATTGGCTTCGGGTGGGAGGTGGAATCACCGAAAAAGATTAAAAAAATGAAAAAGATATAAATGAAACAAATTATTTTTTTTAAAACAGGAAATGGGCCCATGGGCCGGCCCAATACCTAAATAAGTGACCTAAATTCGCCTGGCTTATGAATTTCCAATGGGTCCAAAAGGATAAATAAATTTTAATATATCAGTATAGGATAAGTGGGAAGTTGATTGGGTGAAAAAGGATGAAAAACAAAAGAGTTATAAAAGAAAAAAATTCAGTTGTTAAAACTGGGAATGGGCCGGATCAATACAAAGACAGAAAAAAAACCGTGTGTGACACATGTCATTTGAGACATGTATGAATCTGCTGAAACATAATTTGACATACAATGTGACCAGTATGACTCCAAGTGAATATTTTTAGTTAAAGTTGACATTGCTTTTAGTAAAAAAATACAACTGACATAGTTAAAACCAAGAAAACACATTTTTAATTTTTGATACTTTATGTTAATGATCCATAAGTCATTTTTGAGGTGCAGGAATCAACCACACCTCAATATGATACACGATTTTACCGGTATAACTCAAAGTGTACATTATCAATTTAAAATTAATTTTTTTTTTAAAAAGTTCTACTCATTAAAAACCAATAAAACGAACTTATATTGTATTCATAATTTAGGAAAACAATTAATAATTCATTTATGATGCTTAGGAATTAGTCTCATGTAAAACTGATACACTATCTGACCGGTATGACTCAAAGTGTGTGTTTCTAGTTTAAAATGACATTTTAGTAAAAAAGATAATGGATATACTAAAAACAAATAAATCACATTAATTAGTTAGGGTTTGGCTTAGTGGTAAGCACCCCTTAAATATAAATGAATAATGGGGTTCAAAACCCATTGGGCGTAGGTACTGTAGCAGTACTGTTGCAGTGGTGGCACTGTAGCAACATCGACCACTGTAGCGGTGGCATGTCACTATAGCGGCAGCAGAGCACTGTAGCAACGACAGGTACTGCGCAGCACTGTAGCAGTGCGGGTACTGTAGAAGTACTATTCACAGAATGGGGTTTGGGCTTAAAAAATGGGCCTACGGGCCATGTAATGGGCTAAATGCCCACTGGGTGTTCGGGCTATGTAATGGGTCTCCCTCTACCCAATTAAAGAGTTCTTTGCTTTGCTTTAATAATAAATGAGGCTTCAGCCCCAACCTTTAAAGAAAACACATTCAGATTGTTTTTATACTTTAGGACAAAATCCATAACTCAATTGGGACATTTAGGAAATAGCCTCAATCTGATGCACAATGTGACTGGAATGACTCAAAGTGCATCTTTTTATTTAAAGATGACGTTAATTTTAGTAAAAAAGAAAACTGACAAACTCAAAAATGATAAAAAATATTCATTTAATTTTGATACTTTAGGAAAATTATCCATAAGTCATTTTTTATGTGTAAAAATTATTCTCACATCAATCTGATACACGATGTTCCCGGTATGACTCAAAGTGTCCGTTATCGGTTTAAAATTGACATTTTAGTTTTAAAAGTTCCACTCACTGAAAATTGAAAAAACACACTCGGATTGTATTGATAATTCATTAGAATGATTCATAAGTCATTTTTAATGTTTAGGAACCCGTCTCATGTCAAATCGACACATGATGTGATTGGTATGACTCAAAGTACATGTTTTCAGTTTCAAATGAAATTTTGACAAAAAACACAAGTGGAATACTCAAAACTAAGAAAAAACATTTATATTGTTTTGATACATTACTAAAATGATCCATAAGTCATTTTGGTCATGTATGAATCATACTCACGTCAATATAATTCATGGTGTGACCTTTATAATTCAAAGTGTGTCTATTTATTTTAAGTTGACATTAATTTTATTAAAAACACAAGTGACATACTGAAAACCAAGAAAAAACATTAATATTATTTTGATAATTTAGGAAAATGATACTTATGTCATTTATAATGTGTATAAATCAAACCCAACTTAACACGATCCATATTTTTACTAGTATAACTATAGGTGTTTATTTTTATTTAGAATTGACATTAAGTTGGGTAAAAAGAACAAGTGGAATACTAAAAACTGAGAAAATACATTCAAATTGTTTTATACTTTATAAAAAAGATATATAATTCATTTTTTACTGGTAGGAATCATCCAAACTTCAATATGTTGCATGGTGTGACCAATATAACTCAAAGTATCTATTTTTATTTAAAATCCACTTTAATTTTAGTAAAAATAACAAGTGACATAATGAAAACTGAGAAAATGTTTTCATATTAATTTTATAATTTAGGAAAATGATCCATAAGTAATTTTTAACATTTTGGAATCAATATCATCTAAATAAATCACACAGTGTGGCTGATATGACTCAAAGTGTGTCTCTTTATTGAAAATTGACATTAATTTTAGTAAAAAGAACAAGTGACATACTGTAAACTGAGAAAACACATTTAGATTGTTTTAATACTTTAGGAAAATGATCTGTGAGTCATTTTTGACATTTAATAATCAACCACACCTCAATCCGACTCACGGTGTGACCGGTATGACTCAAAGTGTTCGTTATTAGCTTAAAATTGACATTTTAGTTCAAAATGTGTGTCACTCAGTGAAAACCAAGAAAACATACTCCAATTGTCTTGATAATTTTGGAAAGAGATTCATATGTAGTTTGTGATGTGTATGAAGTAGTCTCACATCAAACTGACACATGATGTGACTGATATGACTCAATGTGTGTGTTTACAGTTTGAAATGACATTTTAGTAAAAAACACAAATGACATACTAAAAACCAATCAAACAGATTCAGATTGTTTTGATATTTTAAGACAATGATTCGTAAGTAATTTTAGTGGTTATAAATCAACTGCACCTCAATCCCATGCATGGTGTGACTGGTATAACTCCAAGTGTGTAACTATTTAAAAATTGACATTAATTTTATTAAAAAGAAAAAGAGCCATACTCAAAACTGAGCAAACACATTCAGATTGTTTTGATACTTTGGAAAAATGATCCATAACTCATTTTTGATGTTTAGGAATGAAAGCCACATCAATATGATGCATAGTGTGACTGATATAACTCAATTTCTATATTTTTATTTAAAATTGTCATTTTTTTATTCTACACCTTCATATAAATGTTTAAGTTATTTCATTATAGTATTATTAACATAATATTTTTTTCTTATATAGTTGGATTCTTAATGTAGGGTTGAGTTTTTTCTTTTGACAACTGATACCATGGATATACTTTTTTGATATGGGATCACGAGTGACAAAGACGATGAAACATTAATGTTTTTAAATGTTTGTGGATAATAATTTTAAATGTAATAATACAAAACATTGTTTGAAATGTATATAGTGGTGTTTATTTTATTTTTGTGATGTAAAATTTATTTTAACTAAATTATATTTTTTTCATACAGGTTACAGGTATGTGATGTAGTGGGTTGTTATACAAACAACATACTGTACCAGGTTATGCCTTTATCAGTACAAAAATAGTTTTGATAAAGGGTGGTGTCTATTAGTGATGACAAAGGCTCCCCCTTTATTAACACATTTTTAGCACTGATAAAGGGAACCCCCTTTAACAACGCTAAAGATAATATAATTTTTTAGCACTGTTAAAAGACGTTTTGCGCCCTGTTAAAGGGAATATCTATAGTAGTGCAGGTACTTTAATTAAATTACCTATTGGATTTGAGTTGGTATGTGTACACACACACACACACATGTTCTAATAGATATCCTATAGGGTTTACCATGTTTTTTCCAGGAACCCTAGGTGGATAATGAATTTTTTCTTCCATGAGAAACAGTTTTTTGGTGGTGGAAACTTTGAATTGGTGGAGTGGTAGTTGATTAAAAAGTTGATGATGATGAGCCACAAATCATTGATGATCATATTGTTAAAGGGTCAGTATTTTCACACCACGATGTAGAACCTTTTGTTAATTTATGTGATCTATTCTTCATATAGTTTGGTCATACTCTAATGATTAAATCACAAAATTTTTCCTGGTGATAACCTGGTAAAAGTCTTGGAATAATTATAATTATAATTTTTATTAAATATTTGAGTGTGAGGAAATAAAAAATGATTTTTTCTATGAAACAAATAAAATACATGGAATATCAAGAAATAATATTTGAGTACAATTTATATAAGATTAATTCTAATTTTCTATCCAAGTTTCAATCCATGGATAATTGAAAAGTCGACGATTTAATTTAATTGATTTTAATTTAACTCATTTCTCATGGATTGTTTTGATTTCTTGTATTTTATTATCAAACTAATAGATTATTTGTGTTTTATGAATAAATAATATTTCTTTAATTCCATGCTTAAATTTTGGAACTCCTATTGTGTAAAAACCTCGCCGATAATACTATATTGATCATCAAATCGAGAAATCGAAGAATCCCCATCTTTCACATCATTCCTCATATGTGGATTTGAGTTGGATTTCAAGTGATCAGAAAACCCATCATCCACCATTCTTCATCATCCCCTATTGTTCTTTCCCCTCCTTATTAAAATTTTATATAGATGGTTAATGGAGATGATATCGATGAAGGTTTAGCTAGCATGGCAGTGACTCTTGGTGGTCTCAAGGTTGAGCAGCATCAGAAGCATGACCAATGTCTGAGGAGATAATAACAGGTGTGATGCAGTTATAAGGTTTACCTGAATCTATAAATATCACACCAGGTGTGACTATAGATGACACAAAATGTATTATAGGACCTCATGACTCAACATGCACCATCTATGTACACGCTAGGTAAGTCTATATTCCCACATTCCATGGGGACTATCAAACATGTCATACAATTTGGAGATGCAACAAGAGGCTCTGGTTGTACAAGCTTGAGTGGCCAGCTTGTCTCGAACACCTTGTACTCCACTAGACACACCATGTATATAGTCCATATGTGACCGTTGATATATACATACATTCCATGTATCCTGGGGTATACATAATGAGAAGTAGTTTTCCTATGCCTTGTATCTATCAGATTCAAAGATTTATCAGATGTACAATTTCTTTACATATTTTTGGTGATGTATTTATACCCGATGTACTATACATGTGTTTTATTCAATTCAGTTTATTATATATATATATACAAATATATATAGATACACACCTCTAATGTTTCTATTTGTTTTATTCTTTGGAGATATGTATCGGTTGCAGGTTGATATAGGCTAAGACCTACCATGTTATGAGATATGCTTACTCAGTGCTAGTCACAAATCCGTGGTCTATTAGAGTAGGTCTAGAGATGTAACCTCGGTTTATCATTGGCCTCGATGAGACCCAGGTGGGTTGGGTTTTGTATACAACTCATCATGTACCAGTGAAAAATTCCCAAACAGAGAAACAAGTCCCACACACCAGGTAACCTAATGGATACATATCGTGTAGGTCAAATCCACATTTTTTGGATAATTCCAAAGTATACCTAACTATCTCTTACGTATTACACGCTATTTACATATTAAATACATTCCATGAACTGGAAAAATTTCGGTGTGCTTTGTATATTTTTTTCTGGGTGTCAGAATTAGACACATGAGTCATCTATTCAAAGTGATTTAAACACCAAATTTAATGGTGCATGTTTCATTGATAGTGGTTGTGGTTCCCATGGTGTTTATGGTATATGAATGTCCTTAGAGTTTAGGAGATTTCATTGATTTAGGGTGAGACATTTGGTGCATACATGGGGTTGGTAACCCCCTTAAAGGTGTTTCGAGGACAATCTGAGGGTCCCCCATTTCTATTATGGAGTTGCGTACTCTCCTATGAGAATAAGGGAACAAATTTTACATTCATGGGGCGCAAGTCCCCCATTCAGGAAAGAGGTTGGTACCTATAGCAACCCATGATTCTTAGACATGAATATTTCCTCATTTGTTATTAATACTCATTATATAACACAAACACGTGCCTAAGGAACATAATAGTTTAGTTCCTTCAGAAACTTAGAACACAATCTTTTAAATCTGGTGAAATATCTTCAATATCTACCCTGAATATCTTCCCATTAAGTACTCTTCATAGGTATATCCTATATAAAACCTTTCTTCAAAACCTTGGGGAAGAAAACATAAGAAAGGTTGAGCTTAGATACTCAGTAATGGTAAAAAAGGGAGATGCATAAGAATAACATTAACATAAGGGTATGATAATATGATTATAACATTGGATAACCATACTAGGCATATCAAAGATCACAATACTGAGTCATGGAAAAAATATTGACAGTTCATAAGACTTGGATTATAAGGGATTTGTCTCACAGAAGTAAACCCCATGAAAGAGGGATCCAAAAATGTATATTTAAATACCAATAATGATAATTATAATCATTATAAAATACATTCATATTTATTATAAACACCACATAAAATAAATAGGTGGTGAATATGGCATGTGTCTCACAGAAGTAAAAAGTGAGATAAAATTCCCATACCTTAAGTCTTGACTTCCTTTGTACTCGGTCGAACATACTATATAATAAATATAAGTTTATTATAAATATATTATATAACCATATTGATATATAAAATACCATATATGATTTTATTATGACCTTTCATGACTAGTTTATTTACAATTCCATGTTAAAGTTACGTTTTCGGTAATAACTGCTTTGTTTTTATCATGTGTTTTGATTTATTATATTTTGGGTCATCTTACTTTGATCATTGTTTTATAATATACAAAATTATAACCATTATATAAATATCATATATATATTCAGTAAATATTTATTTATATTAATCCATAAAATTTAGTGATAGGGAATGTAATACACTATTCATGGAGACAATATTCCATACGTACGCATGAACATTGTTTTTAATTTTCTTGTTGGGATGAAAGAAAAAAATTAAATGATATATATTATCATTCTATAATCATGGTTATGAAATATATATCACAATTTTTTAAACCAATCATTAATACATTCAATGTAAAGTGTGAACGAATCACATCACTTCGCGATATGGTAGTCCGCCGTACACACGAACGATGTTATCGTATTCCCAATAAATAGAGAGTATAAAGGTATATGTGATATAATAATTAAATAATCATAATAAAATAATAAATATCATATATATCATATATACACAATAAATGAATCATTATAACCAGCCTTTAGAGTTGTCAATGGAAAAAATGAACAACATCTGTTCACGAGGCAGTAGTCTAGCGTACACATGAATGATGATTTTATAACCCATTTGTTAGAATTGGATATGGTTGTAGATCATTAAATAAACATAAAAAAATCTTAGTATATGTAATATAATTGTTTTATTATATAATAATGATATAAAGATAACTAGAAGGGGTGGAGGAGGAAATAAAACAAGAATTCTTATTGATGAACATTACCGCTTCTTTAGGTATCCTTCTTAGGTTTTCACTGAAAGTTTTTTATAAGATGAATTTTTACCAAATAATGATTATACGATAAGGAGAGGTAATTTGAGAGGTTATTTGGGTAGGTCTCGGATGAACCAAATAGGTGTTAAGGTGTGAACAAGGGAGGAGATTGAGTGCCCATTTATAATTGAGGAGGAGTGACATTCTTGTACTCCAAATGGCCTGAAGGCCTTAATTTTTATTTTTATTATGGATAATACACCTTTTAAGGGTTGAAGGGGAACCCATACATGACCCTAAAGCTCAAGGCACAAGGCTTAAGATGACTTGAAAATACATGACCCGAAGGCCCAAAGGCATACCATTCCCAATACATAACCCGTAGGCCCAACCCACTAGAACTGCCCCTCCCCAGCTTCTGCATCATTGATCTACTTAGCTCCCCACGTTGAATTACTAATCGGACAACATTTCCCCATACAAAGGTGCATGATTCTTGGTCCCAATGGAGGTTTACATACCCTCTCATTCTTCGAATCTGGTTAGCTCTGCATCTGGTGATTGCTATTCTTGTTGCTCTGATCCTCTTCTGGGGCCTGCTCCATGTGAATTGGGCTACTCCATGTTCTCAATGGCTCAAAGGCCAATATTACTTAATTTGGATAAAAATTTGATAATAAATGGATTTTATGGATGATATGGTCTATCCATACCTCCACCATACATTAAAACACATGTTTTAAACATTTCTTCCCTTAACTTATAAGTTTCCCTACTTTTACCATTTTGTTTTTTAACTACAGCAACTAATTGTCTAACCACGTTGATTTATCCACTCAAAATAAATTAAAGAAATAATTATTAAATAATTTGGACCCAATTATTTTAAATATGAAATCAAAATTTTCATATAAAAATCCTATGTGTGTTGAAAATTATTTTTAACCCAAGTGCAATTAACCTGTATAAATACCGTTTTAACCTAAACCGTGCCAATTGTGTATTTACTATTCAAGGGTCAATATTTTCATTATAAAAGATCAATTGGTCCACGAATGGACCATATTTGGTATTTATTAACATTTTAAAATCATTTTTTAGAAGATATGAGTTTTATTAATTTAATAAAATGTAATTTATTATAAAATAACATTAATGTCAATTTTGAAATTAATCATTTAATTTAAATTTAAAAATATAAAGAGAATGATGGATTCTGAATATATTTAATTAAAAAACTATTTAAGATGATATATTTATCTAAAAAATTAATTTAATACAATAATTAATTCAATTTAATTTAGTTTTATTATCTTTAGTATCATTTATTTTATTTTTTATTAACTAAATAATTAAAGTGTTGACATTTCTTAAGATTTTAAAGTAACTATTTGATATCTAAAAAATTAAATATAAATTATTATGATTTGAAAAATAATTTATCTTTGAAAATAATACTTATAATGAGAAATATGTTGTTTTTGTCTCTAACCCAAAACATTATAGATATAAAAAATAAGATAAATATCTTTTTTTTTGTCTTTTTTTACATAACTTATTATATGGGTCATATTCAAAGGATAGTGGAAAGGAATTTCCATATTTCATATAAATTGAAAAAAAAGATTAAAAAAAACTCATTAAATAAAAATAATATAATATTTTAGGTAATTTTCACTCCTATCAATTTATTTTAACCCCCAGTAAATTTGTTTTTACCTTTATAGCTGTAATTAATTTTTACTACATTCACTATTCATTTTGGAAAAAAATTAAGTTTACCTTATTAGTCATTATAAATTTCTTTGATTCCAAATATGGAATATATTTTTCCAAATTCAATTCATATAAGTGGAAAAATTAATTTAAAATTAATCCCGTAGACGTGATGAGAAAGCGGGTTTTCAAAGTGAAAATAATTAAAAGTTTACAATGTTTTTATATCCAATTTAAAAATAAAATTGATTCTGATTACCTAAATTAGATTAATAGATTTATAATTGAACTAGTTATAATTTAAAACCAATTCCAAATATAATTTAACTTTATAAATATATTAAGCAAACAGACAGTTTTCAATTAAAATTTAGTGTTATTATTCCTAAAAAAATGTAACTTTTCAGAAAAATCATGAAAATTCACCCAAATATTATTTTAAAATTATGACTTTAAAAATGAATTTTTTTTATCAAATGAATTTTATAAAAGTTTCAAAAATTAATTTTGTTATTGTTCACAAAAAATTGTAAAAACATTTTTTCGATAAAATACTATTTTTGAAACATATAAAGGATTCACTGAAAATTATGTATTTTATTTTAAATATGTTTTATTTATATAAAAATATTATACTTAATATATAAAAATTATTTTTTATTATTCATATCACTATATTTAATGGGTAGGTTATAACAGTTGTTTTTGAATAACTAAATTAATAATATATCATGGTTATGTAAAAAATCCATGTTGTATATAAAAAAATCTTAACTTAGTGTTTCACGCAATGTAAGACATCAAATAAATTTAATTTATTTTTAAAAAATAATTCCTAAAAACTCATGTTGTTATATTTTACCCCCTTAAAATGAATTGCTCCCTCAAAATTCTTCTCGGTCATCAAAGGTTTAACATTTTAAAATTCATTCATAGAAACCCACATTGTAGAAAGGTTTAATAGAAAATCCTATTAAAAAAGAGAAATGAATGTGCAGAGGCCATAAGGAATAACACACAATAGGTTTCCATATAGGAGAGAATAGGTGGTACGTGAATATTTTGACATGGAATAAAATCATAAATAATTATAGAGAGTGATAGGGATCATTGATCACATGAAAGTGAGTGGTCCAGAGAAGGTTAACGACCAAAAAACCATAAATTTGTGATGATTTAAGGGACCATTTTATTAATATAAAATGAAGGTACTATGATAATTATTTTTTCAATATATGTTTTCTAATTTTGGGGAATTCCTTTTTCATCTATATTGAGAACATATAAAATTGTACTTAATAGATATATTGTTTTATTTTATAGGTATTATAACATCCTTTGGTTTTGACTTGATAAATTTACACTTCACCTATTTCTCTAAGAGGTGATTTTTTTGTCTGAATCACTAAGTAATATCCATAATATAATGATAAATCATCCATTTTATCTTTAAAAAAGGTTATCATTGGAAATCCAATATAGATAAATCTTCATATGGAGAAGTAATAAGTAAATCTATAAAACCTAATCTGAATCTTAACATAAACCATTCCATAAATGGTTAAACTTGTAACCCTTAAAACATTCAAAATTTATAAAGACGATTACTTGATTTCTCAAAATCAACTTAACATTAATCCCCCATATATCATAAAGTATATCTTGATTTTAATATACCAAACATGTGAATACCTTCATCATGCAATCTCTTGAAACATGGAAATAACCTAATTTACCATAAAAACTTACTTAAAACATACATGATTCCTCATTCCTTACATGAAACATTTATTATTGGATATATTCATTAAATCCAATTTTTTTTGTAAAATCCATTAATGATAACATAAACCACTTTATCAATAAATCCTTTATCAGTTCTAAGGTCATTAATACTATCCAACATAATTTATCCAAATAAATCATCTCTTTATGAAAAAACTATTATCTCAATATTAGGAACATATTAAGGGTTATCTTTCCCTTAATCATGTGTTTTAAATGAATATCACATTTCCATTAAACAAAGTTTAGAGTTCATCTACATATTTCAACATATTATTTTAAATCCTTGAAAAAAAACTTATATAGAAGAATCCTTATATATTTCATGATTCATAATCCTTGAATTAAAATACATAGATACTTCCATCATCCCAATTCATTCTAAAACTATTAACTATAATTAATCATCTTATTCATTAACACCTATTTCCTTTCATATGTTATCTGTAGTCTCTTCATCATCAAGAATATAACTATTAATCGTATAACCTGTTGGGCGGAGAAAAACGGGAAGGATGGCAAGAGGGGGGGTGAATTGCCTTTTAAAAAAAAGATTAACAAATTAAAAATCAAAGTGAAAGTTGCAGCGGAAATAAAATAGGCAAGACACAAAATTGATAACGGAGTTCGGCCAAAAACCCGGCCTACGTCTCCGCTCCCAACTAAACCGTTGAGAGATTCCTACCGCTTTCTTTTCAATGGTTTTATCAAGAAACCCACTAGGCTTTGAGGTAGCACTAGGACCTATTACAGCTTGCTTTTGGTGGTTAAGCAAGAACCCACTTGCTTTTAATGGTTTAGCAAGAACCCACTATCCTTCTTACAGGTGAAGGATAGCTCACCTATGTCTCAAGCTATTTAAAGGAAAGCTTGAAAACCTTTTCACACCTTAATGGTGATGTGAAACCCAAAAGAAAGAGGGGATAAGAAAGAGTTTGGGGTTTGTAGGCACAAACCCAATTTTAAAGCTCAAAATATATAAAGCAAGAAAAACCGTGATTGAGGAAGACTTGGGCGCCAAAGTATGATGGAGTTGATGTAGCGTGCTCTCCCAAGCTTTTTGAGGTGCTCCTTGGATTGGAAATTGGTTGGAGCACTTGAGGATCCTTGAAGGTGGAGCGCCAGAGGTTCACCAAATGTTCAACAATATGTCCGAGCGCTTGGTATATGATCCGGTTAGTGTCCGGGGCTTCCTTGGCCTTTATTTATAGGCATGGAACCCATTAGGGGCCTTTGGAGCCGTTGGAGAGGCTTAAAGAGCCGTTGGAGGCCAAAAGAAGGTTGACTGGTCAAAGCCAACGGCTAGTTTGACTGGGCTACCGGCTGGCCGGTGCAGGGCCACCGGCTGGCCGGTGCCTTGGTTGTTGAGAAGGCCTTCTGCCCAGGCAGCACCGGTTGACCGGTGCCAGAGCCACCGGCTGGCCGGTGGGCAGACAGTAGCTGCCACTGTTTCATCAGGTTGCCACCGGCTGGCCGGTGACAGAGCCACCGGCTGACCGGTGGAACCTGGCAGTGGGCAATGCCTCTGCCAGGTCCACCGGCTGGCCGGTGCTATCACACCGGTTGGCCGGTGGACTGAATTTCAGTCCACTTGATGATTCTTTCTTGGGCCATTTTCTTGGCAACCTTGTGCCTATCATACAAAAACACTTCAAACAATATTAGACAAATAATAAGGTGATTGTGATCATGAAAATCAAACAACGAGGGGAACGAGAGGTACAACAATCTCCCCCTATTTTGATGATCACAATCACCGAAACAATCAAAGTAAAATACTGAAATTAAAGACATTCTTAAAGGATAATTTGAAAATAAATCAAATCATGATAGAAAAGATTCTCCCCCAATCAATCAAGAAATTTCTCCCCCTTTGTGATTATCAAAATAGCACGGGGCATAAAACTTGATTGAGGGAAAGGGTTTGAAAAAACAAGATTTGAGATTTGAAAAATTTGAATAACAGTTTGAATTGAAAGGTTTGAATCAAAATTGAAATGAAAATTTAATAGAAAATTTTGAATTGAAAAATTTGATACCAAGTGTTGAAATTGAAAGTTTGAAAAGAAAGTTTTGAATAAAAAAAATCTTAAACAAACCTAACTCCCCCTAAATAAAACAACAAATCACCGGGGAGAGGTGTTTGAAACCGAAATAAATTTTGGGCCGGAGAGACTCGCTAATAGGGATTTTTCAATCCACACTTGTCTAGTGGCGGGTCTTCTCCTAAAAAATTCATCATTTAAAAAAATGGTTTTGGGGCGGCCATACCGGGCATTTTTGCAATTGCACTCATAAATGAGGTGCCCGGGTTTCTTACAATAATTACAAAATTTAAAACTAGAGCTCCCCCTTACAAAAACAGTGGGTGCATGGGAGGAGGAAGCTATATTGGTGTAGCCAAGTCCATTGGTGGTTCTAGATACTCGTTGAGAACCTAAGAGTTTGGACAAATTTTGTTCACCTTGGGTGAACTTGGCTAGGGATTCTCTAAGGTCCTTGATGGTTGATTCCAAAGAATCAACATTTGGGAAATTTTGGATTTTTAGGGAGAGTTCCTCCTTCTCTTTGAGAAGTTGTTCTTTTTCGGAGGAAAGCTTTTTGAAATTCTTTTTTAAAGCAACAAATTTTGACGATAATTCATGAAAACCTTTTTCTAGTTGGTCTCTAGCGTGTGAGAGTTCTTCATAAGATAGATGATTAAATGAATTAGAAGAACTAGAGGATGATGAGGAAGAAGAGTCGGAAGATGATACCTCATGTTTTGCCATTAGGCATTTTTTACTTTGGTCGCTCGAGGAGAAGGAGGAGAAGGAGGAGCTATCACTCAAAGATGCCTTTGAAGCCTTCTTCTTTTTCTTCTTCTTGGCCCTTTTTTTGTGAAGTGGGCAAGCGGGTACGGATTTTGCATCGGGTTCTTGCTTTTGAGCGGGTTCTAGCTTTTGAGCGTGTTCTTGCTTTTGAGCCATGCTAGAACCTTCATGGGTTAGCTCTAAATATTTCCAAATATCATAAGAGGTAGAGCAAGTAGAAATGCAATTAAAAACATTACGGTCAAGACCACAATGAAGAGCGTTCATGGCTTTGCCATCAAGCTCAAAATAAGCAATGTCATTGGGGGTCCATTTAGACTCATCGGGAGAGGAGAGGGAAAATCCTTGCAAAACAATTTTATAAATTGGATAACCAATACTTTTTAAAAAAGTGGTCATGCGGGTTTTCCAAAAAGAATAGTCGGTTCCATCAAACAATGGAGCACGACCCAAAGAAAAGCCTTCGGGGGCGTAAGAGGTTGAAGCGGTAGAAGCCATCAAAAAGGATCTTTAATTTGAAACCGGTTAAAGAATTATTCAAATACTCCTCTGATACCAATTGTTGGGTCAAGAAAAACGGGAAGGATGGAAAGAGGGGGGGTGAATTGCCTTTAAAAAAAAGATTAACAAATTAAAAATCAAAGTGAAAGTTGCAGCGGAAATAAAAGAGGCAAGACACAAAATTGATAACGGAGTTCGGCCAAAAACCCGGCCTACGTCTCCGCTCCCAACTAAACCGTTGAGAGATTCCTACCGCTTTCTTTTCAATGGTTTTAGCAAGAAACCCACTAGGCTTTGAGGTAGCACTAGGACCTATTACAGCTTGCTTTTGGTGGTTAAGCAAGAACCCACTTGCTTTTAATGGTTTAGCAAGAACCCACTATCCTTCTTACAGGTGAAGGATAGCTCACCTATGTCTCAATCTATTTAAAGGAAAGCTTGACAACCTTTTCACACCTTAATGGTGATGTGAAACCCAAAAGAAAGAGGGGATAAGAAAGAGTTTGGGGTTTGTAGGCACAAACCCAATTTTAAAGCTCAAAATATATAAAGCAAGAAAAACCGTGATTGAGGAAGACTTGGGCGCCAAAGTATGATGGAGTTGATGTAGTGTGCTCTCCCAAGCTTCTTGAGGTGCTCCTTGGATTGGAAATTGGTTGGAGCACTTGAGGATCCTTGAAGGTGGAGCGCCGGAGGTTCGCCGAATGTTCAACAATATGTTCGAGCGCTTGGTATATGATCCGGTTAGTGTCCGGGGCTTCCTTGGCCTTTATTTATAGGCATGGAACCCATTAGGGGCCTTTGGAGCCGTTGGAGAGGCTTAAAGAGCCTTTGGAGGCCAAAAGAAGGTTGACTGGTCAAAGCCAACGGCTAGTTTGACTGGGCTACCGGCTGGCCGGTGCAGGGCCACCGGCTGGCCGGTGCCTTGGTTGTTGAGAAGGCCTTCTGCCCAGGCAGCACCGGCTGACCGGTGCCAGAGCCACCGGCTGGCCGGTGGGCAGACAGTAGCTGCCACTGTTTTATCAGGTTGCCACCGGCTGGCCGGTGACAGAGCCACCGGCTGACCGGTGGAACCTGGCAGTGGGCAATGCCTCTGCCAGGTCCACCGGCTGGCCGGTGCTATCACACCGGTTGGCCGGTGGACTGAATTTCAGTCCACTTGATGATTCTTTCTTGGGCCATTTTCTTGGCAACCTTGTGCCTATCATACAAAAACACCTCAAACAATATTAGACAAATAATAAGGTGATTGTGATCATGAAAATCAAACAACGAGGGGAACGAGAGGTACAACATAACCTTGCTGATTTTATCCATGAGATTTCCCCTTAGGAAATAAATTTTCATAATGCCCATACTTTCCACATTTAAAGAATTCAATAATTGATGATATCATAGGGAGAAAAATATTCCCATCCATTGTGTTAACTGCACTTTTCATTTTCCCTTTACAGTTACATTCATTGTGTCCTTCTACTCCATAGTCAAAATGTCTTCCCATTCCTATATAAATTTAAATTGGGAGTTTCTTCCCACATTCTCAACATATAGAAAATTTAATATTAATTCCTCCTTGGTCTCTACTACCCGAACTCTCAATGAACTATTTTCTTCTCTTCTTTGGTGAATCTGAGAGTTGGTTTGGGTATACATTGTTAATCATGTTATTTGAAAACCAATTAGGCATAATCACAACATCCTTCACCCTAGTCATTATCCCATTTGACTACTCATTAGAAAATTTTCTATCACACTTATCATTAACAAGGTTCCTTTATCTTCCATCCATTTACTTAAACAAAAAGCATAGTGTGATAAACACTAATCGTAGTGGGGAGCAACATAATCATGAAAAATAAATTATAGGAAGTCTAAATCATGAAATATTCTTTAATATATGATATATTTGGTCATTAATATTCATAATATATTTAAATAATTCATGATGGTTCTTAAAGTGTTTTTTAACTTTCAAATACCTCCCTTGGGAGTGTCAATATGGCATCCCGCCTTTTTATTACATAACTTTTCATTACATTTTACAAACAGAGGATCTTTAAAGTTTAGTGTCTTGGAAATAAGGAACATAAAACATGAATGCATAAAATATTGTTCTAATAAAATTGTAGGGCTTCATCATAAGTTGTTCCTAATTAAAATTATTTCATTTCATAACCTGGAGACATACATCAAAGGAAAGGGTGAGAAGAAGGCCCGATAAGGAAAGCGAGGGAATCCGTTTACTTGTGAAATCAATAAGAACATGATAAAAATATAAAGACATGGGCAATAGAAGTAGAGGCATATAATAATAAAAATAACATGAATAGTAACTTGAATATGTGGCTACAACATTTCATTTATACATTCATGAACATATCACCAAGGTTCATCCCCATGTTTTCATAAAAAAATTACCAAGGTTATTCACCAAGGTATCGTGAAACTTGTCATCTCTAGAGATTAATTCTTTACTAAATGAATTAAAGTGATATCAGGGAACACCTTTAATATGTATTTATTTTCATGTTATCTACATAGATCATAATCAAACATTTTTTAAATAACCCAAATAGAATCAAATAAATGGGTTTCATGTCAAAATCGCGACGTTTAAAAAGTACTTAAAAATAAGACCATTATGTCATTTATAACCCATGGAAAGGGAGTGAGGGTTATATGTATGTAAATTCTAGAATAAAATAGATAAATTTTATGTATTTATTAATACCCATGTAAATGAAAATAGATTTGGGTATCCACATAAAATAATACAAGATAATTTCTTGAGAAAAAGGGAGATTTTGAGACAAACATTCTGCAGCATAACGACTACATAACATCATTTTAGAAAACATTAAAAAGAGAGGGGAAAAGGGTAAAACACTCATAAATAATTCATAATAAGTTATGGGTACATAATAAGATCCTGGTATGGATGTTTTAATGACATACCACATGAAAAGAAAACATGAAAGAAAAGAGAAGACACTATTTCTTTTATGAAAAATTCGATAGCCTAACAACGTCGCTAAAATATTCAGAAAATAAATTGATGAGAGTGGAAATGGTTTCCCATATTTTGGAGATGAAATGGAAAGTAATAAGAATATATAATAACATACCCCACATAAGAATATGGAAACTATAAGACATAACATAAATGAATTCATGACTTACAAGAGGATGGTGAAAGGTTCCCTTACCTTGAAGAGTAACTTTGAAAGCTTGATGGTTGGGACTTTGGAGGGATTGAGGGAACCTTGGGAGGAATAATTGGGAGGTATAAAGACCAGATATTTATTGAAGAGGACTTTGGAATAAAATTAATGAGGGAATGTCATGGTATTTATAGGAAAAGTGAAGGAATATTTAATTAATTTCCAAGGGATATCTCATCGGTGGTATTTGCAAAACCACGGGCTTGCCTATGGTATTTTCCCATGGTATTGGCCACTTGGGACACATAATAGCATATATTACTATTGAAAAGTTGAATAGAATGATTACATCATCATTACATCATCAATGATGTCATTAAACATCGAAAACTCAAAACTGTATTTTTACTATTCACCGAAAATTCATCTGTTTCAGAAAAATCCAAAAAATTTACCGTAACCTAATATCGATTCTTTGAATTCAAAAATGAACTCAATTTTATGAAAATAATTTTTTAAATATTTTTAATTAAATTTTTAAATAAAATCATTATTTATTCAAAAAAACTCTAAAACTATAACTTATTTTGTAACACCTTGAAAAAGTAATCAAGGTCCCATAAAATTATCCTATAAACATAAGAGAATAAAGTAAAAATTTATGATTAAATTTTATGAAAATAAATTTTCATTTTAAATTATTAAATTAATTATAAAATTTTAAATAAAATATCTATGACCTATAAAAATAACAAAAGTTATACTATGATCTTTTTTTCACTTTTAAGATGTCTAAATTGTATCTATACATTCATGGATGATGTTTCTATTTTTTGGGCCAATTTACTATTCATTACTATTCATTAATATTCATAAGGGTGTGTTACTATTCATACTTTACTGTTCATTAAAAATAAATTTTATCTTATTAGACTCTAAATTTCTTACTGATCACAACTGTAGATGACCATTTTTTGAAAATCATTGCACATTATTAGTTATTTAAAGTTTACATTAATATTTTATAATAACCCTTTTTTTTGAAAATTTATTAGTAATATGAAACTATAAATTCATCCTACATTTATCCAGATATTTTAAATTCACCAACTTTTCCATAATAATAAATAACAAATTTACTTATAAAAAAGGTTTACACAAGTAACTAAGGCCGCGTTACATAGACCCTTATAACACCTACATAGGAACTAAGTGTAAGGTATGCTATGGTGATAGAATCTTAGGGAGGCTTGGACAATATTGCTTGAGTGGTGATTTAAATCAGTTTGAACTTCTCTCTTAGGGGATTCTATTCAAGCTTCACATGTTGAAGCTCATCTTGATCTTGGTCTAGAGCAAAGCCCAAAGATGCTACCACCTTCCCAAGCTCTTACAGATGGGCTTCGTACGGGTCGAGTCTACTGGATGAGGCCATCGACTCTTCTTTCTGTATCAATTAACCAAGATCACTTGTATTTATAAACAATAATTGTAATATTAAGAGTTTAGTTTCCAGAGGTCATATTGACCAACAATCATATAACAATCGAAACCCAACAGTCTCACTTCATTAATTAAAAAAAATAGTTTGTTGAGTATAAAATGAAATAACACACAAAAGTAGGAAATCAAATTTATTCTAAAGTTTGGGTTGTTACATTCTTTCACCTTAAGAAATTTCGTCTATGAAATTTTAACTCGTACCCTCAGAAGAGATAATGTGTGCGTACTTCTGCCTCATAGACTTCTTTGGTTCCCACATAGCTTCTTCGCATTTGTGGTTCCTCTATAACACCTTAACAAGGTGGGTAGTCTTGTTGTGTAGAACCTTGTTTCTATGATCCAAGATCTCCACTGACTAATCCTCATAAGAAATGTCATCTTCCAGTTGTACCACCTCTGGATTTAGTACATGTGAAGGGTTATGTATGTACTTCCTCAAGAGGGATACATGGAAGACATCATGAACTTGTGCTAGATTTGGAGGAAGTTCAAGCTGAAAGGCCACTGGTCCCACACAATCAAGGATTTCATAGGGTCCAATGTACCTAGGGTTGAGCTTCCATTTCTCCCCAAACCTCATGAATCTCTTCCAAGGTGAAATTTGAAGAAAGACTTTGTCACCAAAATCAAACTCCAAGTCCCTTCTACGGTTGTCGGCATATCTCTTTTACCAAATTTGAGCAGCTTTAATGTTTTGCTGGATGGCATGGACTTTTTCTATCATCTACTACACAATATCAGGTCCAAGAATCTTTATCTCACCAACTTCATGCCAAAAAGTAGGAGTTCTACATCACATACCATATAGAGCTTCATAGGATTCCATTTGAATGCTTGAGTGGAAGCTGTTGTTGTAAGAGAAATCAACTAAAGGGAGATGTTGATCCCATACACCCTTAAATTCCATTGAGCATGTTCCCAGCACGTCCTCAAGTTTTTGAATAGTCCTTTCAGATTTTCCATCAGTTTGGGGGTGATAGGCCATACTGAAATTCAATTAGGTACTAAGAGCATGTTGAAGACTTCTCCATAATTTTGATGTAAACCTTGGATCATGATAAGATACGATATAAAGTGGAACTCCATGTAGGCTTACCACTTCCTTCACGTAAATACAGGAAAGTTGATCAAGAGAAAAATATTCCTGAATAGAGATAAAATGGACAGTCTCGGTGATATGGTCCAAAATAATCCATATCACATTATTTCATTTGGAAGTTCTCCGGAGACCAGTGATGAAGTCCATAGTGATATTGTCCCACTTCCATGTTGTTATGGGTAGTGGTTGCAATACCCCTTTAAAAATTTGTCACTCTACATTCACTTTCTGAAATACCAGGCATCTTGATGTGTAGTCATCAATCTCCCTTTTAATATTATCCCACCAATAATGATCACGAAGGTCCCTATACATTTTTGTGCTACCAGGATGTATAGAGATAGTAGAGCTATGAGCTTGATCCATCAGCTCCTTCTTTACTTATAGAATACATGGAACACATAGTCTTGTATAAAATTTAAGTACACCTTCTTGATCAATATTTAACTCTGAAAACTTCCCATCCTTCAAAGCCTCAAACTTATTCTGTAACAAAGGATATTATTTCTAACCATTCTTGATCTTCTCTAGTAATAACGGTTGAGAAATCATTTGGGTTAGGGTTGATGATATACCTTCCCTTATAATCCTTATGTCCATCTTTACTAGGTCATTGATCAAAGGTTCTCTTTGAATCATCATCATGGAAAGAACAAATGGGTCTTTCCGGCTTAATGCATCAACAACTTTGTTTTCTCTTCTGGGATGATAATGAACCGAACAATCATAGTCTTTGAGAAGTTCCAACCGTATCCTCTATCTCAGGTTCAATTCATTTTTTGTGAAAATATACTTCAAACTTTGATGGTCTATGTATTTATCACATTTCTCCCCATAAAGATAGTGCCTCTATATCTTTAGAGCAAAAACGACTGCAGCCAGCTCTAGATCACGCGTAGGATAGTTCTACTCATGAGTCTTCAAATGCCGAGATTCATAAGCAATGACCTTTTCTTTTTTTATGAGGATTCACCAAAGACCTTTTATATATGAATCCATAAAAATAATGAATTCTTATCCACTTGAGGGAAGAGTTAACATCGGTGCAGTAACCAAGCTCTTCTTCAGCTCTTAGAAACTTTCCTCACACTCCTTTGTCCATATGAACTTGAACCCTTTTCGAGTTAACTTGGATAATAGATTAGAAAGTCATGAAAAGTTTTTCAAAAACCTCCTATAATATCCTACTAATCCAAGGAAACTACGAATATCAGTTATTGTTGTAGGATGAGGCCACTCCACTACAACTTTTTTATTTTCAAGGTCAATTGTGATTACTTCATTGGTTACAATGTGTCCCAATAAATCAACTTGCTGTAACCAGAATTCACATTTTCTGAACTTCCCAAAAAGCCTCTCCTTAAATAGAGTTTGAAAAATACCCCTTATATGATCCTAATGCTTCTTGTGAGTTTTGGAATATATCATAATATCATCAATAAAAACTACCACAAAGATTTCAAGGTAGTCCTTAAAGAATCTATTCATCAAATCCATAAAAATTGCCGGTGCATTAGTCAGTACAAAGGGCATAACAATAAACTCATAATTCCCATATCTTGATCAGAAGGCAGTTTTTAAAATATCTTCTTTCTTCACCCTCAATTGATGATAACCAGATAAAAGATCAATCTTAAAGAATAATTGAGCCCATGAAGTTGGTCAGATAAGTCATCAATTCTTGGAAGAGGGTATTTTTTCTTCAATGTGATCCCATTTAGTTCTCTATAATAAATTCATAGCCACATCATTCCATCCTTCTTCTTCACAAAGAGAACATGTTCTCCCTAAGGAGACACACTTGGTCGGATAAACCCCTTCTCCAAAAGATCTTGGAGTTGTTTCTTTAACTACTCCAGCTCCACATTTTCCATCCTATATGGGGTATTTGATATCGGATGGGATCCAAGTACAAGTTCAATGGAGAACTCTACCTCTCTCTCTGGGGGAGGTCTGGGTAACTCCTCAGTAAATATGTCAACATATTCTTGGATGATAGGGAAATTTTCTATCCTCAATCTCTCATTTCCTTCTTCTTCTTTACCGATCAACTCCACAAATAAGGATATATGAAGGTTCTTCTAGACAATGATATGGTTGAGATATCTCTCATTGGAAGATAACTGTAGGTTTTCTATTCAAGAATACTGATATTTCCTTGCTTCTGCATTTTATCTCAGCATTATACTTTTAGAACCAGTCCATCCCTAGTATAATGTCGAATTCCAGTAAGGTAATGACTACTAGATTTGTGATAATATTGTTCTCACTAAATTAAATACTAGAGTTTCTAAACACCAATGATTCTTGGATAATCCCACTAGGAGTCTTGACTGATAACTCTACTTTTAGAAAATCAGGGGTTGATTCAAAATTCTTTGCAAACTTAGAGGAAATAAAGGAATGCATAAAACCAGAATCAAACAAATTACTTTCTATCTTTGAGATAATAACAAGAGTACCTGCCACCACATAATTTGGAAGTTCAAATTCATCCATAGTGATTGAAAAAGTATGATCTTGTTCCCTTGGTCGTTGATGAGGATGATGGTGATTCCCCTACACTGCCCTCAAATTTGGATAGGGATTGGAAAAGTGCCCAAGTTGTCCACACTTATAGCATTGGAAATCAGGTGGGGTCTTCACCATGTTACCCTTGTTGTTAGTATTGGGAAGTTGAGGCTTCACCTCACTATGACATTTCTGTATGATATGGACATATTTTACACACTTGTATCACTTCCCGCTCCTGAGCAAGCAGTTTCCCGAGTGCTTCTTCCCACATTTATTACACATGGGACGTTGCACTTTCTTTCCTCATATTCCCTAATAGAAGATCCTCCCTAATCTTGGATCCATATATATTTTCTTGTTATTGGATTTATGAGACCATTTTATCTCACCAAACTCTATTTTTACTTTCATCGCACTTTGCATGATCTCCTCATAACTATCATAATCCCGATTAGCTAGATTCTTCTGCAGATGAGGTCTCAATCCACTAAAGAATCTACCAACCTTACCATTTCAACTTCCACTCTTGGAATTGTGTTTTTAATCAGTTCCCACCACTAATAATCTTCTCCCTCTAAGCGATAAATAGCCACAGTAACCTTCTCTTGTTTAGAACAACGGAGCACAAAAAATATCTTCTCGATAGAGCTGATCCATTGTTCAACAATTAGTGGGTCGTTAGATCCACTGAAGGTTGGTGGTATTTTTCACATAAAGGATTCAACATAAAGTTGTTCCCTTCATGGTGATATCGGTCTCTTAGCTTGATTCAAGTTATTTCCCATAACTCAAGTCAGTTGGTTCATCATTCGCATGAAAGTTTCCATTCAAGCTTCCATCGGAGGGTCGTCAGTGCATGGTCCTTTGCGGTCACCAATGGAAAAGTTCCTCCTATTGCCATCTATTTTCTAAAATAATAAATACTTAGTAAGAAACTTATTTTATTTACAAATCTTTTAACTATAAATGATTTTATGTCTTAAAACTTCATGGTTTAAACAATTACATTTCTCTATAAATCCTTCATAATGATTCATAAAAAGCTTATGATTAACCAAAAATATCTCCCATGAGTTTCATAACCGAGAGTGAATAAAGGCCTATTTTCGTGTACCAAGATACCCCAGGTTAATCCAAAAACTCCTTGTCAGAGTTTTCACTCCAAGGTACATCTGTTCCAGAGCCGCCTCTACCTACTTGTATCTAGACAGAGATGTATTTGCTTGATAAACCACTTAATCAATACTCACCAAAATACCAAGAAGTTTTCCTATATTTAAATTTTTTTAGGGTTATTTCTAATGTTTTCATATCATTATTTCCATAAATAACTAAACTATCCTTTGATACCAACTATGGAATCCCACCTTTTTATTACATAACTTTTTATTACATTTTACAAACAGATGATCTCTAAAGTCTAGTGTTTTGGAAATCAGGAACATAAAACATGAAAACATAAAACATTACTCTAATACACTTTTAGGGATTCATCATAATTTCTTCCTAAGTAAAATTATTTCATCTCATAACCTAGAGACATTCATCAAAGGAAAGGGTGAGCAGAAGGCCTTGTAAGGAAAGCAAGGGAATCAGTTTACTTGTGAAATCAATAAGAACTTGATAAAAACATAAAGACATGAGAAATGGAAGTAGAGGAATATCATAATAAATAGAAAATTAATAATAACTTGAATATGTGGATACAACATTTCATTTATACATTCATGAACATATCACCAAGGTTCATACCCATAGTGTCATAAAAAAATTACCAAGGTTATTCACCAAGGTATCGTGAAACTTTTCATCTCTAGAGATTAATTCTTTACCCAATGCATTAGAGTGATATCAGAATGAACCCTTAATATGAATTTATTTTCATGTTATCCACATATATCATAATCAAACATTTCATAAATTACCCAAATAGAACCCAAGAAATGGGTTTCATGTAAAAATCATGATGTTTATAACATACTTAAAAATAAGATCATTATGTCATTTATAACCCATGGAAATGGAGTGAGAGTTATATGTATATCAATTACATAATCAAATAGATAAATTTTATTTATTGATGAATACCCATGTAAATGAAAATATACTTGGGTATGCACATAAAATAATACAAGATAATTTCTTGAGAAAAAGAGAGATTTTGAGATGAAAATTCTGCAACATAACAACTACATAACATCATTTTAGAAAACATTAAAAAGAGAGGGGATAAGGGTCAACCACTCATAAATAATTCATAATACTTTATGGGTACATAATAATATCATGGTATGTATATTTGAATGACATACAAAATGAAAAGAAAACATGAAATAAAAGAGAAGATGGTATTTCTTTTACAAAGAATTCGGCAGCCGAACGACATCACTAAAAATTCAAAAAATAAATTAATGAGAGAGAAAAGGGTCTATAATCATTTTGAAATGAAATGGAAAGTAATAATAATATATAATAACATACCCCCACATAATAATATGGAAACTAGAATACATAATATAAAGGAAGTCATTACTTAAAAGAGGAGGGTGAAAGGTTCCCTTACCTTGAAGAGTAACTTCGAAAGCTTGAAGGTTAGGACCTTGGGGAGATTGAGGGAACCTTGGGAGGACTACTTGGGAGGTATAAAGACCAAATATTCTTTTATGAGGATTTTGGAATGAAATAAATGAGGTAATGTCTTGGTATTTATAGGAAAAGTGAGGGAATATTTAATTAATTTCCAAGGGACAACTCATCGGTAGTATTTGCAAAAACATGGGATTGCCTATGGTATTTTCCCATGGTATTGGACACTTGGGACAAATCATAGAATATATTACTATTAAAAAGTATACCAGAATGATTACATCATCAATGACGTCATTAAACACCCAAAACCCAAAACTGTTTGTTTATTATTCACCGAAAATTCAACTGTTTCAGAAAAATCACCAAACTTTAATATCGATGCTCTAAATTCAAAAATTAAATCCATTTTATGAAAATAAATTTCTTAAATATTTTTAATTTAATTTTTAAATAAAATCATTATTTATTAAAAAACAACTCTAAAACTAAAACTTATTTTGTAACACCTTGAAAAAGTAATCAAGGTCCTATAAAATTATCATATAACCATAAGACAATAAAGTAAAAATTTATGATTAAATTTAATGAAATTAAATTTTCATTTTAAATTATTAAATTAATTATAAAATTTTAAATGAAATATTTATGACCTACAAAAATAAGAAAACTTATACTATGATTATTTTCACTTTTAGGATGTCTAAATTGTATTTATACATTCATGGGTGAAGTTTATATTTTTTATCCGATTTACTATCCATTACTATTAATTATTATTTTTAAGGGTATGTTACTATTCATACTTTACAATTTATTAAAAGTCAAGTTGATATTATTAGAATCTAAATTTCTTACTGATCACGAATGTAGAAGACCATTTTTTGAAAATCATTTCAAAATTAATAATTATTTAATGTTTACATTAATATTTTAAAATACCACTTTTTTCCAAAATTAATTAGTAATATGGAACTATACATTCATTCTATATTTATCCGGATATTTGAAATTCACCAACTTTTCCATAATAAGAAATAACAATTTTACTTATACAAAAGGTTTACACAAGTAACTAACGCCGCGTTACATAACCCCTTATAACACCTGTATAGGACCTAAGTGTAAGGTGTGTTATGGTGATAAAATCTTGGGGAGGCTCGGAAAACATTACTCGAGTGGTGATTTAAATCATCTTGAACTTCTTCCTTAGGTGATTCCGTTCAAGCTTCACATGTTGAAGCTCAGCTTGGGCTTGGTCCAGAGAAAAGCCCAGAGATGCTACCTCCTTACCAAGCTCTAACAGATGGACTTCTTACAACCTGAGTCTACTGGATGAGGACATAGCCTCTTATTTCTATATTAATTAACCAAGATAACATGTATTTATAAATAATAATTGTAACGTTAATAGTTTAGTTTCCAATGGTCATATTGACCAACAGTAATATTGACCAATGGTCATATAACAGTCAAAACCCAAGTATCGCATAATTAATTAAAGGATATATTTTTGTGGATTATAAAATGAAATTACACACAAAAGTAGGAAATAAAATTTATTCAAAGTACAGGTTGTTATAGTCAAACTTGGTGTGCATCAAGAACCATTATTGTGCATGAGTTCGGGATCAATTCTACCTCAATATGGTGTTTTCAAGATTTTTAACCCTAGTTACATCTATGCCATATGAGAATCTAATTTTAGTATCCATAAAATGATGTAATTTATTTAAAACCATTCACTCTATCCTTTACAAAAATTCTAGGACATTTTCCTTTACCTTAACCCATCCTTAAACTTATCCTTAGAGACATACCTAGATATATCCTTAGAAATATCCCCAAGGATCTCACTATAGTTTTCTCATCCTAGTTTCCAAAGATTAAATAAACCTCCCTCTAATACAAACTACAGTGACCCATGCTTCTCATACATTGATATTACATTATTTTTTATGAATATTCATTAAATTACATAAATACACTCTTGAGGACCATAATAGTTTAGTTCCTTTTGAAACTTAGAAAAAAATCTTCTAATATGATGAAAGATCTTTAATTTCTCACATAAGGATCTTCCCATTAACTACTATTCACAGGTAAACTGAATATAAAACCTTTATTCATAACTAGACGAAATGAAAAAATAAGAAAGGGTGAGCTCATTTTCTTAATAATGGTAAACAAGGTAGATACATATGCATAACAGGAAAATAATGGTATGAGAACATGAGCATAAAATTGGATAATAATACCCCACATATCAAAAATCATAATCTTGATTCATGGCACAAATATT
The DNA here is from genome assembly GCA_963277665.1 of Viscum album. Taxonomy (NCBI): domain Eukaryota; kingdom Viridiplantae; phylum Streptophyta; class Magnoliopsida; order Santalales; family Viscaceae; genus Viscum; species Viscum album. The sequence continues at coordinate 942,206 of OY728146.1, read as the reverse complement.
GATAGTTTATAAGAAATGAATTATAAGTACATCAAAGAACATGATCCATGATATCATAACATGATAATAATACATAAAATTGAGGCATAAACATAAGCATATAAAATCATTTCCTTAGTAGTCAAGGATTATATATAAGACTTATAAGGGAACTCTATGGGTGGCTACACATCCCGAGAGGGACACACAACCATCCCCAGTGTCATCCCTTTCCTCATAGTGTAATGGGTTCACTCACAAAACCATCATAATAGTCAAGGTTTACTCCCAAGACCATCATAGTGGAAAAAGTCCCTTTTTAAACCATGTTCACTCCCCATTCTATCCCTATCTTATTGAACCAGTTTCACTCCCCGTTCCGACCCTATTTTTCTGATCTGGGTTCACTCCCCATTCCAAAACTGTCTTACTAAACTGAGTTCATTACCCATTCTGGCCATGTATTTCTAAAATGGGTTAAATCACAATTCCATCCCTATACATATCATGAGATATAAATCTTTACCCAATGCATTGAATGTATACATAAGTCCCACCTGTCTTTGGTTATAAAATAACCATCATCCTTAGTTATACCATAACCACTATCCTTGGTTATAACGTAACCACCATCATATAATGAAAATAATACATATGTGTGAGAAAAGATCATAAAACATTAATCATAACAGAACCCATGAAATGAAATGGTTTTCATAAACATTTAATCATAACATAACATATGGAAAATAAATAGGTCTCATAATCATTTCATCATTTCATCAAATCATAACATGTAGAAAAAGAGTGGGTTTCATATGCATTATATCATGGTATAACCCATTGAAGATAAATGGGTTTCATAAACATCTTTTCATAATAAACAAAAACCATTTAGAGAAAAAATAATAATGCTACCCTTGAATATTATCCTTGTAAAGAACAAGAAATGTAAAATAATGTCATCTTAGATGAAAAATAATTTGGAAATACTACTTGGGATATTTCTTGTGGAAAATAGATCTTCTTTGACAATAAAATTTTAAAATATAAAACATTATGAAAATAATTTTCTTTGAAAATAACCTTGAAAACTTATAAGGGAATATTTTAAAAATCATTTTAATAATTTCTTGAAGAAAATATCCTTTCTAATTTGAAACAAACTTTTTAAAACAGAAAAAAAATTTCAACATACTTTTCACTTTGAAATAATTTATTAAAAATATAAAAATTTCCCAAATATTAAGGAAATAATTTTCTTTTGAAATAAATTTGAAAACATGTAATGTAATCTTGAAATCATTTAGTGGTCATGATAGTGGGAAATATTTTTCACATCATTCATGTCAAAAATAAAGATTCTTTTCACATTTTCAGTAAAAACCAAATGAGAATTGTTTTGGAAAATGAAATAAAGATTTTTTTTAAAAATAGTCAAACATGGGTAAATATTTATTTTAAAAATAAAAGGATAATATTTAAAAATATTAAAAATATTTTTAGAAAAAATATTTTTGGAAGGAAAAGAGTTTTGAACTTAAAAGATAGTTTTTTTAAAAACATTATTTTTGAATTATTGATTATATGAAGAGTGGAAAATGATGGGTAAACAGGTATTATAGTGAAATAACCATATTATAAGAAAATAAATGATATTATTGACATATGGATCATAATAGTTCACCATTAGAAGCATAAACATAAATAATACTCATAATAAATGAGATTGTAATAAAAAACTCTTACCACTTTGGTAACCATGAATCATAATCCCCATAAAGGAGTAACATAAAATTAATCTTAAAATATCATGATTATAGATAAATTCATTATATTAATTTTCAAAGGGTCTGTATATACACCTCGAGAAAGAATATAAGTGCACAACATAACATAAGTATCAAAGAAGGCAAATTGAGACAAAAATCCCTCACCGATTTGGTTATATTTAAACCATAAACCCCATGAAATAGATATCCTAAAATTGATATTTAAATATAAATAATGATAAGTATAAGGATCATAAAATAAATTCATGGGTATTATATAAATCTCATAAAAAAATAGGTGGTGAATATAGCACGTGCCTTACAGAAGTAAAAAGTGAGACGAAATTCCCTTACCTTAAGTCTTGACATCCATAATACTTAATCAAAGATATTGTATAATAAATATAAGTTTATTATAAATAAATTAAAGAACCATATTCATATATATCACACCATATATTATTTTCTTATGAGATTTCATTACACGTTTATTAAAAATTCCATGTTAAAGTTACGTTTCAGGTAATAACTGCTCTATTTTTCGTATATGATTTGATTTGTTATATTTGTGGTCCTATTAATTTCATAATGGTTTAATAATCTCAAAAATGATAAAAATTATATAAATATCATATATATTTAGTATATATGTTCTTATATTAATCATTAAATTTACTAGTAAGAAATAAAATACACCGTTCATGGAGACGGTAGGCCGTACGTACGCATGAATTCTATTTTTCATTTTCTTCTTAGGTTGAAAGAAATAAAATTAAATGATAAATATTATCATTAAATAATCATGGTTTTGTAATATATATAATTTTTTATTAAATCCATACTTAATATATTCCATGTAAAGAGTGAACAAATCACATCACTTGGCGAGGGGGAAGTCCATCGTACTCACGAACGACGTTATCATATTCCCAAAAAATGGAGAGTTTAAAGGTATGTGTGATATAATAATTAAATATTAATAATATAATAATAATAATATAATAATAAATATAATATATTTTATGTATAAAAAATAAATACATCATTATGACGAACCTTGTGAGGTGGTAATGGAAAAACTAATGCATCGGTCCATGAGGCGGTAGTCCTCCGTAAAGATGAACTATGATTTTGTAACACATTTGATAGAAGTGGATATGTTTTAGGTATTTTAATTAACATAAAAATATCTAAATATATTTAAGATACTTAATTAATTATATAATCATGATATTAAAATAACAGAAGGGGTGGAGGAGGAAATAAAACAAAAATAATCATTGATAAACATTACCTCTTCTTCTGGTATCCTCCTTATGTTTGCACTAAAATCCTTTATAAGATGGATTTATGAACAAGATAAGGCTTCTATGATTATGATATGGAATCTTATAATTGATTTGGGTAGGTATTGTATTAATCAAATAGGTGTGAAAGTGTGAATATGGGAGTATATTTAGTACCCTTTTATTATTGAGGAGTGACATTCTTATAAATATTCAAAAGTATTCACTATTGGGAGGTAAATATTACATAAATTTTTTCAAAATTTTATAATTAAAGGGTTATATGTATAATATTGTCTAAAAATAACTCCTAAACACATTGAAAAAGATTTTTAAACACTTTTTCCCTTAAATTCTATGTTTCCCTACTTTTATTATTTTGGTTTTTCACTACGTTAACTAGTTTTCTAAACTAGGTAATTTATTCATTAAGACTAAATTAAAGTGATAATTATTAGATAATTTGGACCCAATTATTTTAAATATAAAATCCAATTTATCAAATAAAAATTCTATGTTTTTTGAAAATTAATTTTAACACAAGCACATTTAACGTGTGAAAACATCACTTTAACTGTCCTAACCAAGTTTTTACTATTTAAGGGTCAATATATTAAGTATAAAAGATAAATTTTTCCATTAAAGAAACATATTTAGTATTTATTAACATTTAAAAATCACTTGGAAGAAGATAGTATTTTTATTAATTTAATAAAATATAATTTATTATATAATAACAAAAATGTAAAATTTTACATTATTCATTAATTTGAATTTAAAAAATATAAATACAATGATGGAATTAGAATATATTATGTTCAAAACTATTTAATATGATATATTTTTCTATAAAATAAATTATTCCTAACAATTCATTAAATTTACTTCACTTTTATTATTTTTAGTATCAGTGATTTTATTTTTTATTAATTAAATAATTCCCACGTCGACATATTTTAATCATTTTAAGTAACTATTTTATCTCTAAAAATTAAAGATAATTTATAATGATAAAAAAAATTTAAATTTTAAAATAATAATTATAACTTAAACTATGTTGTTTTTCCCTATCCCAAAGATTTATAGATATTAAAAGTAAGAAAATATCTTTTTTTATCCATTTTGTTACTTAAATTATTATATGGGCTATATTCAATGGATAATGGTAATTTATAAGGACCCAACCTTAAAACATTACATAATATTGAATTAAGTTAATAATTCACATCGATGATCTTTCCAGTTTTAGAGTTTTAGAGAATTATTTCATAACTTTTACATTACATCCCAAAAGTTACAAAGTAGACACTTCTACTCAGTTCCCATTATTTTTCACAAAATAAAAATTCTCGAAAAATAGAGTCATGTCTTGTTCCATGTTTTAGACAACATGAATTTTTATTGATCCCATACTTTATCATATTCCACTTTATGTCCTGTGAAAAACATTTCAAAAACTTGGGATGAGCATAACAATCACAGTAAGGGACACATAAAGAAGGAAAACTGTTAGTTTTTCAAAAAAAAAACAAGTAAACCATTAATACTTTATCATAAATAATACTTTTCACCTTTGTGAAGTAATAAATACTCTTCACTGAATAAAATATCATTGCTTACCCTTTTGTAACCAAAATATTACCATAAAACCCATATAAAGAACACATAACATATAAAGGTAACTTGGGACATAAACTTACTTAAATGGAATAACCATACAGTCGAATTCCACACATATCACTAAATGGAATAGCCATATGACCGAATTCCATACCCAATTAATTGGAGGTTATAATGTAACCACCTGTCTTGGTTTATTATGGAACCACCCGTCATTTGGTTTATCACGTAACCACCCGTCAAATGTCTAGGTACCATTATAAAATCATAACACATACAAAAAATATAAAGGAAAGAAAACATTTCCACATTTAAATAACAATATATCACTTAAATATATAGACATAAAAAATCCATTATAAAAACCATTTTCAATACCAAAATACATAAAAGAGTATATGGTATTTATTTTCCTTTTAAAAACATTACAACTTGTTATGGAAGCCAAAGAGAAAATAATACTCACGACGGTGGAAATGTCATTGTCACCACTTAAATTAAAAGAAACATTCCTTTTTTTCATTTAGTAAAATGATTCGTAGAAAAATATTCCCTTTTAATGGAATGAAATGTCTAAGGTGTTTATACAATGTATAAAAGAAATTCATGTATAAAAAAATATGCCTCAATGAAAGGAGATTGAGACGAAGTCCCTTACCTCATGTCCAACTTGTCCCGTTCGTTCTTTAATCTCATGAATAATAAACTAAAGTTAATTTATACTTGATTTAGAACCTTTTTAAAGTTTATCATTCCTTTTATATCAATTATTACCATGTTATAAACATTATGTAATCATTTAAGTTAATAATGGTCATTTTGTCGATATTTGGTACTTGAGTCAAAAATGGACTTATTATAATTACAAGTTGTTCATGTGGTCAAAAGTACATTATATCCATAATTATATTCATGATTTAGATATCATATATATCATATATATCCATTATATACATGTATGTATAATAGTACATAACATTTGGAGATAAGAAATGAAATGCACCGTTCCTAGAGACGGTAAGCCATATGTATGCATGAACGCTACTTCAATTTCTATTTCATATTGTAATGGAATTAAAACTTAATGACACATAAGTATATTATAATTACATTATAATATCATATATAATATCATTAACTCCATCCTTTATATGTTCCATATAAGGCATGAACGATTCATATCACTTTTAGGGGGCGATAGTCCGCACTTCCTCAAATGAGATTATCGTATTTACCCACTATGGAAACCATAAAGGTATTCTATAAATGAAATATACAGAAGTATATAAAAAATATAAATATAATATATATCATATATAATTAAAGTTCCATCATAATGGCCACCATGATAGGCGGTGGGAGATATTTGAACAATCATCGTTTCGTGAGGCAGTAGTTCATCGTCCACAAAAACAGTATGTTCTTTACCCATTAGATGGAGGTGTGTGTAAGTGTAGTTTGAATACTTATAATAACAACATCCTAGTATATTGAGGATACTGGTTTTGTTATAAAATAAAGTATTAAAAAGATTTTAGGGGTTGTAGAAGTAAAATAAAATAAAAGAACTTAAGAGAAGACAATACCATTAATTCGGGTAACTCCCTTTGGTTTGAACCAAAAGGGTTTTTTTAAGTGCCTTAGTTCTAAGGTAAGGCTTCTATATGGAAGATAAGGATCTTGAGAGATTATTTGGGTAGGGTTTGGACAATCCAAGGGGCTTGAGAGGTGTGAGGAATGAGTTAGAAGTGATGTCCTTTTATAAGGGGGAGGAGGGGCTCTTTAGGAATGTTTGAAACAATTATTTTATTATAAACTTATCTTTGGTTTCAAAAGGTCCATAAATCATTAAAGTAAAAGATAATATGACTCATGGTAGAAATAAAATTATCCAATAATAATTTTACAGGTTTTGGATATTATTTTAATATTTATAATCTTATTTATTTAAATCATTTATTAATGGGGTAAACACATGTTAATATAATTTTATATTATTATAGTAATATTTGTTTACCCTTATTTACCAGATTTACCCTTTAACCATGGTAAATAAAATATTTACTAAAGTAAATATTCATAATATCTAAAAATAAAAGTTATATATTTACAAAATTTGGACCTTCTGATTCCAAATATAGAATCCATTTTTCTAAACTCAAAACACAAAAGTGGCCGAAATTAATTTAAAATTAATTCCCGCTCTCAAAACAAAAGGCGTGTTTTTAAGAAATATTAACTGTCAAAAGATTGACACTTATTTATGTCCAATTTCATAGTGAAATTACTTCAATGACCAACATTGGATTAAATAGTAAAAAATAATCTAATTACACTTTAAAACTAATTAAAAAGATAATATAACCTTATAAATAAATTAGATTAAAAGGCAGTTTTGAATTAAAATACAACATTTTTTCACTATTCATTAAAAATGAATTTTATCAGAAAAGTACCAAAATTTCTTCTAATGTAAATTTTGATGTCCCAATTATAAAGAATAATTTTATTTTGTAAAATAGAACATATAAAAGTGACCAAAAATATATTTAAAGAGGGTTCTCCATCAAAAGGCAGTAAATCGACCTTTTAATGAATATTTGAGTATTTATGCTTAAAATCAGATTATTTTTTATTTTAAGCCTCTAATATTTATTGGATAAATGTAAAACCACTTAACAAACATATATAATAATATTTTAGTAAGTTATATTTATTCCTTCCAAAACAACGGTTAAGCGTTAACTACCATTTAAAATAATATGATTATATTATTAGTGCGCAACGTAAGATTTCAAAGAAACGTGTTGTTGTGTATTAGGTACGCCATTGAACATAGAAATCCCCTTTAAAGTAAATTTAATATTGAATTCAAAAATATTAATAAATATGAAAATTTTATATTTCTTTATTTACCTGGGATGTTACATCCTTCCTCCCTTTTGGAAATTGCGTCTTCACAATTTTATTCACTTATCAAATAAATGGGGGTATTTATCCCTCATAGCATTTTCAGATTCCCACGTTGCCTCTTAAACCATATAGTTTTTCCACAAAACCCTAAACTATTAAATTACCTTATTATGCAACACTTTCTCTCTATGGTCAAGAATCTAGACTGGCTGTTACTCATAAGAAAAATGCTCTTCCAACTGAACTATCTCTAGGATCAAAACATGAGAGGGATCTGGCATATACTTTCTCAACATTGAAACATGAAAAACATTGTGTACCTAGGATTAACATGGAGGTAAAGCCACTATGTAGGAAAATAATCCCACTTTATCTATAATTTCATAAGGTCCTATGAACCTTGGACTCAACTTTCCTTTCTTACCAAAACGCATCACACTTTTACATGGATAAACTTTGAGAAAGACATGATCACCTACCTCGAAAGAGAAATCCTTCCTCTGGTTATATGCATAACTTTTCTGCCTGCTCTGAGCTGTTCTCATGTGCTTATGAATCAACTAAACTTTCTCTACCATCTCTTCTACCAATTCTGGTCCCATCAGCTTCCTTTCACCCAATTCACCCCAAAAAGTTGGAGTTTGAAAACACTTTCCATATAATTCTTCAAACGGAGCCATCTATATACTGGAATGAAAGATGTTATTATAAGAAAATTCAACCAATGAAATATGTTGGTCCCAACTTCCCTGGTAATCTAGTGAACAAGCACGTAACATATCCTACAAGGTCTGAATTGTTTGTTCTGACTGCCTATCTGATTGCAGATGAAATGTTGTACTAAAATTTTATTCAGTTTCCAACGAATTCTGAAGGCATTTTCAAAAGTTAAAAGTAAACCTCAGATCACGATCAAATACAATGGAGATGATTACACCATGAAACCTGAATATCTCTTTAATATACAACTAATAAAGCTGATCTAGAGACAAAGTATCTCGAATAGGAAGGAAATGAGCAGATTTAGTCAATCAATCAATAATAACACAGATTTCATTGTTACCTCGAGATGTCTTTGGTAATCTCACAACGAAGTCAATGGATATATTTTCCCATTTCTACTTTGGCACCGATAAAGACTGAAGCATCCCTTTCAGTAACTGCCACTCTGCTTTAAACTGCTAACAAGTCAAACACTTCACAGTAAAATCAACAATATCTCTTTTTATTCCATCCCACTAGTAATACTCCCAAATATCTCTGTACATCTTAGTACTGTCAGGATGAACTGGAAACGGGGAACTATGATCTTCACATAACAATTCATTCTTCAACTGTGAATCACAGGGCACACATAATATCTTTCCAAATCTCAAAACACAATCACTATCAAATGTAATATCAGGCAACTTACCCTTCTGAACCAACTCTACCTTTTTCTACACTCACTGTGTTCCTTCAGCGCTTGCTTAATTCTGTCTGATAGAGATGATCTCACTGACACCTGAAACAAAACAGAAGAATTTCCTGCACCAAAAACTTATATTCCAAAGTTCATCAAATAAAAAACCAAAGGATCTCGTTCCAAAAGTATCATAGTTAATGAAGCATTACTTTTTTGACTCAAAGCATCAACCACTTTATTTTCTTTTCCCAAATGGTAAAGGATCATGCAATCATAATCCATGATTAATTCCAACCATATCCTCTATCACATGTTCAATTCTTTTTTAGTGAATATATACTTTAAAATTTTATGGTCAGTATATATTTCACAATTTACTCCATACAAATGATGCCTCCAATTTTTTTAAGCAAAAACAACAACAGCTAATTCCAAATCATGTGTAGGGTAATTTTACTCATGAGGTTTCAAATGACGTGAAGCATAAGTAATTACCTAATAATTTTGTATAAGGACACAACCAAGTCCTTTCAATGAAGAATCACTTTAAATAGAAAACTCACCATTTCTAGAAGGTAGTTCCAAAACAAGAGCATTCACCAATCATCTTTTCAATTTCTGAAAACAATCATCAAATTCTTTTGTCCAAATGATCTTAACACCTTTTCGAGTTAACATAGTTATTAGACTAGATAACCGTGAAAAATTCTCAACAAACCTCTGATAATAACCTTCCAAAACAAGAAAACTATGGATCTTAGTTATATTTTTGGGTCTTGACCATTCTTTAACAACCTCTTTTTAGCAGGATCAACAATTATTCCATTTTTTGAAACAATGTGACCAAGGAATGAATTTTTTTTAACCAAAACTCAAACTTTCTGAATTTCCCAAACAGTTTATTTTCTTTTAAGGTTTGAAAGACAAACCTTAAATGAATTTCATGCTCCTCTTTACTTTTAGAATAAACCAAAATATCATCAATGAACACAACCATAAACTTATCCAAGAACTCACAGAAAACTCTATTCATAAGAACCATGAATACAAAAAGTGCATTGGTTAAACCAAAAGGCATAACTACTAATTCATAATGGTCATATATAGTACGAAACACGGTCTTCAGAATGTCTTCTTCCATTACTTTCAATTGATGGTACCCTAAACTCAAGTCAATCTTCGAAAAATATTGAGCTCCCTGGAGTTGATCAAACAAATCATCGATATGGGGAAAAGGATACTTGTTCTTAATAGTGATGTTATTCAATTCCCTATAATAAATTCATAGTCTCATTGAACCATCTTTCTTTTTAACAAACAAGACAGGAGAACCCCATGGTGATGTGCTAGGTCGAATGAAACCTTTGTCAAATAACTTCTGTAATTGCTTCTTTAACTCTAAAAGTTCAATTTGAGCCATTCGATAAGGGGGTTTTGAAATTGGCTTAGAATCAGAAACAAAGTCAATAGTAAATTCAACTTCCCGATCAGGTATAATACCAGGAAACTCATCAGGAAAAACATCATGATACTCATTTACCACTGGAACATCATTAATATGAACAGTTCCTTTGTTTTCAATAATATGTGAAAGGTAACATTATTTTACATATTTTACTAGTTTCTCAGCTTCCTGATATGTTATCAAAAGTAAGGGTTCATTTTTGTACACAAACTGAAAATCTTTCTGAAAAGAAACCACTTTAGCTCTGTAGTCAATCTTAGCATGATAAACATACAACCAATCCATGCCCAAAATAACATAAAACTCTACTAGAGGTAAAACAACAAGGTTTGTAGGTAGATTATTTACGCACACAAGGATAAGAAGGTTCTTATAATTTCTTTTTGTTTCAACATTTCCTCCATGTGTTTTTACCATAAGTTCAATATTCATATCATGAGATGGAATTCCAAATTAACTAGAAATATTCTTACAAATGAAAGAATGTGTAGAATATGAATCAAACAACACATTGGAATAATCTAATAAAATATTGTATCTGATGCTACTTCATTTTATGGCCTAACATCTATTGAAGTAGTTGAAAATGACTTCACCACCCCTTTTTGCTTGTAGTCTGGTTGCTTTCCCTCAGTTGAGTTCTTCGCTGGACACTCATTTTCATAATGACCAATTTCATTGCACTTAAAACATCTTACCACTGGATTTTCATTGCCTTCTTGATCATCTTCCTTACAGTTATGAGAAATATGACCAGAATTAACACACCATAAGAACTTTATAGACGTTGATAAAAATTCTCCTGTATCCTTTTTTACCACACTTCTCACAATATGGATACTTAGTTTTCTTACCTCCAAGCTTCGTTGATGAATTCTTTCCCTTTACCTGCCAACTGGACCTCTTATTCTGTTGTTTTTCAAAGAACACCTCATCATCGACAAACTCCATTTCCAACTTCTCCACACATCGAACAAGTTTTTCATAACTTTTGAACTCATGAGAGGCTAATTCTCTTTGATATCGCGGCTTCAATCATGAGTAAAATAGATTTATCTTTATATCAATATCTCGAATGAAATTTGGAGAATACCTTTCCAGTCGAGTGAACTTTCCTTCGTAAATAGCCACTAAGTCATCCTCCTGCCTCAATTCCAAGAATTGTTTTTCCATCCTAAGTCGAACCACCATAGGAAAATATTTCTCAAGGAATATAACTTTGAATTAATCCGAATAAAGAGCATCAATCTCCTCACTATACCTGATATTTTTTACCATCAACCACCACTGATCAGCTTCACCTTCAAAACGGTAAACATTGAGACTAACCTTTTGATGTTCTGAACATCCCATGACATCAAAATATTTCTCCAGTGCTTTAATCCACCCTTTAGATAGCACATGGTTAGATGATCCTCTGAATGATGGGGGATGTTTCCTCATGAAAGGCTCCGCTAATGACATGTTCCTCTATGGTTGATCTGTCTAATATCATTCATGGATACCACCACCATTTATAGCCTGATTCAATTGTTCCATCACTACAAAAAACTGTTCAGTTCCAAGTCCGACCATCTCAGGTTGCTGATTTGGAAGGTTGTCTTCCTCCTGATGTCAGCCCAACATATCTGCACTATTTACTCTACGAAAAACCATTCTGACCACAGAAATATCTTAGGCGAATCAACATGATAATCTATAAATGTTATCATTTCAATATTAACATAAATTAATTTATGGATATTAATTTAACAATACCCTAACTCCTAAAGTTATATAAACCGACCTTTGATACCAACTATAAGGACCTGTACTTAAAACATTACCTAATATTTAATTAAGATAATAATTCACATTGAGTATATCTTCAGGTTTAGAGTTTTAGAGAATTAGGTCATAACTATTACATTACATCTCTAAAGTTACAAAGTAGACACTTCTACTCAGTTCCAATTATTTTTCACAAAATAAAAATTCTTGAAAAATAGATTCATGTCTAGTTCCATGTTGTAGACATCATGTCTTTTTCTTGATCCCACCCTTGAACCTATTCCACTTTATGTCCTGTGACAAACATTTTCAAAACTTGGGATGAGCATAAAAAGCTCAGTAAGGGATACACAAAGAAGGAAAAATTATAGTTTTTCAAAACAACAAGTAAACCATGAATACTTTATCATAAGTAATACTTTTCACCCTTATGAATTATTAAATACTATTCAATGAATAAAAAATCATTTCTTACCCTTTTTTAACCAAAATATTACCATAAAACCCATATAAAGAACACATAATATATAAATGTAACTTGGGACATAAACATACTTAAATGGAATAACCATACAGTTGACTTCCACACAGATCACTAAATGGAATAGCCATACAGACGACTTCCATACTCAATACATTGGAGGTTATAACGTAACCACCCATCCTGGTTTATCACGACACCACCCATTATTTGGTTTATCACATAACCACCCGTCAAATTTCCAAGAACCATTATAAAATCATAACACATACAACAAATATAAAGGAAAGAAAACATTTCCACATTTCAATCACAATATATCACTTAAATATATTGACATAAAAAATCCATTATAAAAACCATTTTCAATACAAAATATATAAAAGATTATATGGTATTTATTTTCCTTTTAAAAGCATTACAGCTTGTTAAGGAAGACAAAGAGCAAATAATACTCGAGTTGGCGGAAAGGTCGTTGTCACCGCTTACGTTAAAAGAAACATTCCTTTTTATCATTTAGTAAAACTCTTTGTAGAAAAAGATTCCCTTTTAATGGACTGAAAATTCAAAGGTGTTTATACAACATATAAAATAAATTCGTGTATAAAACAAAATATGCCTCAATGAATGGATATTGAGATGAAGTCCCTTACCTCGTGTCCGACTTGACCCGTTCGTTCTTTAATATCCTTAATAATTAACTAAAGTTAATTTCTACTTGCTTAAGAACCTTTTTCAAGTTTATTATTCCTTTTATATAAATTATTACCATGTTATAAAAATTATGTAATCATTTAAGTTAATAATGGCCATTTTTCCGATATTTGGTACTTGAGTCAAAAATCGACTTCTTATAATTTCAAGTTGTTCATGTGGTCAAAATTTCATTATATCCATAATTATATTAATGATTTAGATATCATATATATCATATATATCCAGTATATATTTATAATAGTACATAACATTTGGAGATAAGAAATGAAATGCACTGCTCATGGAGACGGTAAGCCGTATGTACTCATGAAGGCAACTTCCATTTCTATTTTGTATTTTAATAGAATAAAAACTTAATGATACTAAATTATATTATAATTCCAGTATAATATCATATATAATATCATTAATTATATCCTTTATACATTGCACATAAGTCATGAACGATTCATATCACTTTGAGGGGGCGGTAGTCCGTACTTCCTCAAATGAGATTATCGTATTTACCCAGTATGGAAACATTATGTTCTTTACCCATTAGACGGAGGTGTGTGTAAGTGTAGTTATAATACTTAACATAAAAAAGTTCTAGTATGTTGAGGATACTAGTGTTGTTATAAAATAAAGCAATAAAAAGATTTTAGGGGGTTGGAGAAGTAAAATAAAACAAAAGAACTTAAGAGAAGACAATACCATTAATTCGGGTAACTCCCTTTGGTTTGAACCAAACGAGTTTGTTGAAGTTCCTTATTCCTAAGGTAAGGATTCTATGTGGAAGAGAGGGATATTGAGAGATTATTTGGTCATGGGTTGGATGAGCCAAGGGGCTTGAGAGGTGTGAGGAATGGGTTATAATTTGTGTCCTTTTATAAGGGGGAGGAGGGGCTCTTTAGGAAAGTTTGAAACAATTATTTTATTATAAACTTATCTTCGGTTTCAAAAGGTAAAAAAATAAATAATGTTTAAGATAAGACGAATCATGGTAGAAATAAAATCATCCAATAATAATTTCACATGATTTTGATATTATTTTAATCTTTATAATATTATTTATTTAAATCATTTATTAATGAGGTAAACACTACATCATTATTGTGTTATACCTAATTTAATTTATTTGATGTCTAAAAATTATAAAAGAATACCATAATGTACGAAATATTTTTAGATTTATAATTAATATTTATATTCTAAGAGATAACTTATATAACCTCATTTAAAAATTAATTTACTAAAAGATATTTGTTTTTGTCATTTTTTTTCTTTACTTTAAGTTAATTAAAATAAAGTGTCATTATCACTCTCAAGTGGCCCCATGAGGTCCCAAAATCGACCCAATGATGCCCATGGTCGGATATGTTTCAACCAATAGGATTAGAACACATTTTAGGGTAATTTTATATTATTATAGTATCATTTCTTTACCCTTATTTACCACATTTACCCTTTAACCATGGTAAATAAAATATTTATTGAAGTAAATATTCATAATGTAAAAAAATTAAAGTTACCTATTTACACAATTTCGGACCTCCTAATCCCAAATATGGAATCCATTTTTCCAAATTCAAAACATATAATTGGCAGAAATTAATTTTAAATTAATTCTCACTATTAAAACAAAAGGTGTGTTTTTAAGAAATATTAACTATCAAAAGATTGACATTATTTATGTCCAATTTCATAGTGAAATTGCTTCCAATTACCAAAACTGGATTGAATAGTAAAAACATAATCTAATTAAAACATAAAACCAATTAAAAAGATAGTATAACCTTATAAATAAATTATATTAAAAGGCAGTTTTGTATTAAAATACAGTATTTTTTCACTATTCATTAAAAATGAATTTTATCAGAAAAATACCAAAATTTCATCCAATATAAATTTTGATGTCCCAATTCTAAATCATAATTTTATTTTGTCAAATAGAAAATATAAAAGTGAACAAAACTAGATTTAAAGAGGGTTCTCCATCAAAAGGCGGTAAATCATCCTATTAATGAATATTTGAGTATTTATGCTTAAAATCAGATTATTTCTTATTTTAAGCCTATAATATTTATTGGATAAATGTAAAAAAATTTAAAAAACATGTATAGTCATATTTTAGTTATTTCTATTCATTCCCGCCAATACAACGGCTAGGCGTTAACTACCATTTAAAATAATAACATTATATTATTATTATGAAACATAATATTTCAAAGAAACCCGTTGTTGCGTATGAGGCACGCCAATGAACATAGAAATCCCCTTTAAAGTAAAATTAATATTTAATTCATAAATATTAATAAATATGAAAATGTCATATTTCTTTATTTACCTAGGATGTTACATAATTAATTTCCATATTTCAGATAATTTTGTTACTAAGATCAAAATAAACTCATTAATTAAAATTAAGAAAAATTTCTTGGTCATTTTCACTCTTATAATTCCACTTTAACCCATAGTAAATCCATTTTTACCCTTACTATGGTAATTAATTTTTACTGTATTCACTATTTATTTTATTCAAAGATTAAGTCGAACTTATTAGAAATTAGAAATTATTATGATTCCAAATATGGAATTATTTTATCAAAATTCAATCCACATATGTGTTAAAAGTTCATTTAATATTTATCCTAGAGACACGATGCGAAAACAAGTTTTTAAAGTGAAAATGATAAATTTTACATAGTTTTTTATATCTAATTTCAAAATAAAACGGATTAAAATGACCTAGATTGGATTAAAAGGTGTATAATTGAAAAAATTAAACTTTAAAAAGAATTTAAAATATAATTTTAATTTATAAATAAATTGAATGAAAATTCAGTTTTCAATTAAAATTACCTATTTTTCAATATTCATCAAAAAAGAAAATTTTTCAGAAAAAATCCTAAAAATTCACCCTAAGATAATTTTGAAATTATGATTTCAAGAATGAAATTTATTATATCATATTCATTTTATAAAAGTGTTAAAAATTTATTTTATTATTGTTCACAAAAATTCATAATTTTTTTGAGAAAATAGTATTTTTAAAACATAAAAAGACTATTAAAAATTATGTGTTTAATTATCAATATATTTTATTTATAGAAAACTATTATACTTAATATTTTAAAAGTAGTAATTACTATTCATATCACTATGTTTAAAGACTGGATTATAATAACCATTTTTAAATAATTAAATTAATAATATATCATGGTTCTGTAAAAAATTAGTATTTTGTATAATGAAATATTAACTTGGTGTGGCGTGTAATGGAATAAATCAATGTAATTTAATTAATTTGAATAAAAATTCATAAAAAATATAGGTGTCTGTGTAAATGTGATGATGTGTGATAAGGATGCTATAGGTCTTGTGATGTAATGACCTAGGTGGTCTTTCTCTAGAAGATACTTACAACTAGGCTAGTTGATTCATGACACATGAGACATTCAGTATTCTGGGTATCTCTGGTTTCTCATGAGATACAAATCTTCAAAGTGATTTAGGATATTGGGATTCCTCATTTATTCTTATTTCTCTTTTCCTTAGTGAATATCTGGTTCTATTGGAATTAACTTTACCATTTATGTCTGGTCTTAAGTTTAAGATAAATTTTAGTTTTAACTTACTTTATGTTTTTGGGGAATCTTAGTTGATATGATTATACTAATCTCTACATGGGCCCCATCCTCACATGGGTTGTGTTTGTGAAAATGTTACACATTTTGGAGGTGAAATTGGTGGACATGGATATGGGGGAGCTAGTAGTTCTGGAGCATGGTTGTGTGTGATAGTTCATGGATTAGACTATTACTATTGGAAATCTATTACTAGGAATTCTTAAATTGTGGAAGTTTTTTTCCTTCACATGTCACTTGTTCCCAGTGATATTATCTAAAATATTTTTATATTTTATATTTTTCATTTGTGGAATTATACTGTTCATTTGATGAATCATACATTCATTGTATAAAATTTAGTGGACTATATATATATACACATTGTTGGTGTTTCTGGTTATTATAATGTATTGGGGATGTATTTTTGTTACATGTTTATAGGTTCTAAGGCCATCCATGATTATTACTCTTTATTGGTGCTTGTTTCTAGCCCCTAGATTATTAGAGGTAGGCATAAGGTGGCACACTTGGATTACTTCCAGACCAAGTGGGGCCATAGTGGGCCAATCCATGTTAATAACTCTTTTTTTAAATATCAAAATTTTAATTTTTCCATAGGGATGGAGGTTGAGTCTTTTATTTTCTCGATTGCAGTTCCTTTTCACCCTCATCATGTACCTAGCAAGGTTAACTTTCTTATCATTAAAAAACTTGTATATGAGGTACATATACTAGAAAAGAACTTTCTCAAACTCCCATATTCTTTCAACACTACCGGTCTAAATAAATTTTCATAAGACATTATGAATAGGTTCCAAAACATCATACTTAAACTTATTTATATTTTAGTACCAAATAGATAAAATATTATATCTTCAGATTTTATCTCACCAACATCTTGTAGTGATTGATAATACATAAATCTCCCTTCATTCTAGTATTGGAAAATCTTAGTAAGCTCTATTGATATAAAAAAACGTCCCATTAATTAATAGTTTATTTAAATTATAGTCACTCCTCCCAAAAAAATTCAAAATTCTCATAGAATTATCCACTTTGGTTTCGAAAACATACTTAGTATTTTTTTCACCAAATGCATATTCCCACTTTTGAAAACATTAAACTATTTTAAAAACAAGAGTTTTCCTATTGAAGCATTAAAAATCGATGGCTTTACCTGTAAGAATATTACATCTTGAACCATTATTTGATTTATTTGATGAAATAAAGGATGGTCCTAATTAATATTTTTTTATCTTACCTATCACATGAAATCATAAAAAGGAATCTAGGTTTCTGTTTTAAGATAAAAAGCAGTGGATTTAGTTTTTAAAAGGATTAACATTAGGTTTCTAAAGGATTAATCCTTGATCTAAGGAATAAATGATTCATGAATTCCAAATATAGAGAGAATAATATAAAAAATCATCTAATAATAAGACAAATATTTGGAAGAGTTGAAAATTATAATAATAATGTAAGAATAAATAAAATTAATCATTTGTAAAAGAAGTTTAATATTACATAGTTAGTAAAAAAATGAATTAATATTATGTATAAACATAGTTTATTGATATATAGTGACTTATGTAAGATTAAATAGGTATGTAAAAGTCCATGTAAGAGTAAAAACAAGCATTTCATATTATTAATACAAAAAAACAGAAAATGTAATATTAAACTCATAAATACAAAGGTTATGTAAGATCATACACATAAACTTATCCAAAAAAAAAAACATAAAGAACAAATAATTCCAAATAAACAGAATAAAATCACTTGAATTTGAACAAATAAAACTCAATATTAATGAATTAAAATTGATTATAAGTAAGGTTTTTAGTGAATATAAATGCTAAATGGTGTTTAATGTAAATAGACTCAAGATATTTATCATCTTTTTAAGTATGATCTCTCAAGAAATTATGTCTTATATTATCATGATTTATTCTAGAACAGATTATAGGATTTTTTTGAAACACTAGTGTTATCACATTTGATATGAAAATGATAAAAATAAAATCCAAATCTCTGAAAACTGTGTTTCATCCACAATACTTGATCACAAAAACTAATAGATGAAACATATTATTCTTTAGTTGTAGATAAGGAAACAAAT
This sequence comes from Viscum album, assembly GCA_963277665.1. NCBI lineage: Eukaryota > Viridiplantae > Streptophyta > Magnoliopsida > Santalales > Viscaceae > Viscum > Viscum album. The sequence continues at coordinate 923,071 of OY728146.1, read as the reverse complement.
TGTTTTTTATTACTAGACTAAGAAACCAAATATTTCCCCGGAAATGATAGGTTCCTAAGGCACTGTTTCTATCTAGTATAAAACCTATAATTACATTATCATAATATTAAATAAAATTAAATTCATAGGTTTTGGGAAACAATAAACTAATAAAAATAGAACCTTTAAGTTACCTTAATTTTTTGGCATCTTTCAGATGAGATTCGTTAGTATTATCTTTTAATATAGCATAAAGACACAAAAAATATGATATCTATTCTACTATTAGTAAGATATAACAAGAGCCCAAACATTCATATATATAACTTGATGTCAATTGGTTTCCCATATTCTTACATGTTAAGTTTAATATTACAACTCAAAGGAATTGTATATGTTTTACTGTTTCCAAGTAAAAAATTATTTAGTAAGTCTATTGTATAATTTATTTGATATAAAAAATTCCCAAATCATTTTAGAAAGATTTTAAAAATAAGAAAAAATATTAACCCTCCCATCATACTCATTTCAAACTCTTTTTATATGAATTTAGAAAATTCATTACACATTTTGGGTTTGTTGAACCAAGAATTACATCATAAATATATATTTTTTCTATAGAAATATCCAAAGATAAAGTTTTATTGATCAAATTAGGGTCTTCCACTCTTATAGAAATCCATTTGCAAAAATAATATAACTAATCCACTTATACTGATATCTAGGTTCATTTTTAAAACCATATAAATCTTTGGTAAGTCTGAATTTTTTTCAAAATGGGATTTTGAGAAACAGTAGGTTGTTCAATATAATATTCATCTATAAGAAAACTATTAAAAATTATATTTAACATCAATCTAGAAAATATTAAAATTCAAAGGAGATGTACAAGTAAAGAGGATCCTAAAGGATTCTAATCTAGTAATAGGTTAAATGTTTTCTGCATGGTCTATTCCTTCCTCTAAATTATATCCTTTTCCCACTAACCTAAACTTATTCCTATTGATTAAAACTTGACCATATTTCTTATTCCAAAAAACCCATTTAGTTCATATAATTGGGAAATATTAGGGTCTCTCACCTAATTTCCAAAACTTATTCCTTGAAAACTCTTTTATCTCTTCTTTTATAACTACAAACCAACTTTTATCACTCATGAATTCCCTATGGTTTTATGTTCAAGCTGTATAATAAAGCCATGAAACTCAATTACATTTCCATAACTTCTTCTAGACCAAATAATTTTATATAAATTTCCAATAAAAAAAATTAAAGGATGGTCTTTTGAGGTTCATGGTTTTCTAAGAAGTAAACTCTTAAGTTTTTAAGGTTTTAAGTCTTTAGAACTAGGTTCTATTAGAAAATGTTCCTACCCCTCATCCCTTATTTTTATACGAGTTTCAAGTATAAATTTGTTAAAATAATCTTCAATGTCATCAATATATGTTTTCTTATGAAAAAAATATCACTTTCACAAAACTTCACATGAGTTTAATCTTCAACCATCCTTGAATTTTAATTGAAAACTATATAAGATTTAAAAGTAGTTTAACAACCAAGAAATATTCTTTCATCAGAATTTGAATAAAATTTACCAAGATTCCCTTTAGTATTCAAGATATAAACCTGTCATCCAAAAACTTTAAAGTATACATGTTTTAGTCTTCTCACATTACATAAGTTATAGGGAGTTTTCTTCAAAATAGGTTTTATTATAACTCTATTTATGATATAACAAGTTGTTTTAATATCTTTATAAAAAAATAGTTAGAAAACTATTTTTACATAACATAGTTCTAGTAATTTTTTAAAATTACAATTTATAATTTCAACAAAACCATTCTATTAGGGTTCTATAGGGATATAAAAATTGTGTTTAATACCCAGATTCAAAAAAATGAGTTATACGCATTACTTTAAAATTATCTTATATGTTTACTTCCTAAATTTTTTTTGGCATCTTATTCATTTTGAATAAGTTTTCATAAATTCATGAAGAGAACAAAAGCCTCACATTTAAATCCCAAAAAGTAAACCCATGTAAATCTAAAAAAATAATTAACAAAAAAATCCAAATAATTGCTTCTAAGGATTAATTTTATAGTTAGTCTAAACAAATCCTTGTAGATAAGTTCAAATAGTCTAGATATAGTAACCAAATTTATTAATTTAAAATAATACTTTAGTACATTACCATTTAACCATTTTCAATGATAAGCATATTTCATGCATACATTTTAGAATGTTTTAATGTATTAATTTATGTATTTAAATGAATATTCTTTCCAAATTTTGAAAAATTTAACTTGGTTTATATTTTTTTGTAGGATACAAAAAATTTGTGAGAAAGGAATGAAAAGGGATGTAAATTTGAGAAAAATGATCTTTCATTCCATGAGCAAAGCGAAGTGGCATGACACTGTATTTTTGAGGAAGAATAATGTTGTAAATTCTAGAAAAACACTGTTACACATCGTGTAACACAAGTATATGTCATACCTTCATCAGTGAAGAAATCCATCACCAGAACAAGTCATGATGAGAATACACATTGTGAACTGCACATACACATCATTTACCTTCATTACATGATGTGATAGTGGTCAAAAATCAAATTTATGAATGAGATTTGTGAAATATTCTCGTGGACACGGAGTCAATGCAGACAAGGTGTACATGATGTTTAGGCCAAGTACACGTCGTGTAGGTGGTCAAATTTCTAGAATCCCTGTTGAGATACGTGCATGCATCAGACAGATTAAAAAATGGATTTCCATTACACATTATATACCACAAGTACAGATTGTGACAGAGGTAAAGAAGAACCCAATTCAAGCCTATAAATAGAGGCGTTGGCTGGTGCTTTGGGGGATTCGAATTCGGTTGGAGATCATATCCTAAAGCAAAGCTGCTGCACCTCCCCAAGATATTTATTTATTTTATTTTATGCTTTTATTTTATATTCTCCCTACATATTATTCTCTCATCCATAGGATAAGGGGTTAAACCCTCTAGTTCTAGGGTGATGAAATCGAAGGGGGAAATGTACATTGAATTAATTCTATTTATTTTTCAGGAGTTGGTTTGTGAAATTTATATTTAAAACATCCAATCACTTTATTTTTCTTTTATCATGATCATAAAAATTCAAATAAAAAATGAACATTTAAATTTTCCAACTGACTACCATAAAGACAACATGAACATTTTTATATTTAGGGGAAATATTGTTCAAAAATCAGTATCGGGAAAAAATTGATTCAGAAACAACCTAAACTACCAGACTAAGAGAAATAAGGGTTTTCCATATTGAGAAGAAGATACCATGACCATTGGATCCCCCTATTCCCAAATCCAACACCAATCATGAATTAATCAACCTATTATATTAAATTACACCTGAATCTGGAAATTAAAAAACCCTGGCATGCTTTCCAAATCTGATCACAAATAAATAAATAAATCTACTTCGTTTTCTTTCTTCAAATCAATCAATAAAATCTTCTCTTCGCCACTTTTTGAAATTTAATAAAATAAATATTTTGAAATTATAATCAATCTAAAATCACTATCTCTATGGGTTTGATCTCGAATATTCCTTATACTACATTTAAATTAATTAAGTATCATAGTTTGAGTTTTATAAATTTGTTTTTTCATTGGAACATAGGGAACTAACGATGCCATGTGGGGATATCCATAACATAACCTATTTTCATCAAAATTTCATTCAGTCAAATTAAAAATAAAATTATTATTAAATAACTTCCTCAAATAATAATCATTATAATGTCCAAGACTTCCATGCTAAATCTAAGATTCATCTATCTTATCCCCAAAACAATTTATTTTCTTTCAAAATAAAGAATCAATATCTAAAGTATAAACATTAAATTAATTGGTACTTTAAATGTAATAATTTTATCCTTATAAATAGAATAAGAATTAGAATAAAAATCAATAGAATAACCATCATCACAGAGTTGAGATATATTTTCGGATTATTCTTAAACCCTTTCATATATAATACTTTATTGATTCTAGATTTCAAAATGATCAAAATCTTATAATTTTTCATTTTGCGCCATCTTCAAATGTGAAATTTCCACTATTACTTTTTGGTAAGGAAAAAAATTGAAAAAATATAAACTATCATGTATTAAATAAATACTATCCATATACCACCTCTCATTGTTATTTTTAAGGATTATTATCTATAAAAATATTAAAAAAGTATCTATTTTGGTACAAATATGCTTTTGGGTCCCACTGTGTTAGTAGTTAAAGATTTTGGAATCCAAATATTCTTTCATTAAATAGAAATTATAGTATTAAAATTAGATATATATTTATAAATATTGGGATGCTTAACATAACAAAACTATTAATATTTCAAGCCAAAATAATTTTCACAGTTTATAGCATTACCGCAATGATACTAACAATATTTGATATGATCTAATTATTTGAAATTAGAAAAAAATATTTCTATAAATATTTGGATTTTGGACATTACTTATATTTCCTTGTCTACCATTAGCATTCTTTTGACTACTGAGGATTTTATTAAGGTATTCCCCTAGATTAAATTTACTAGAAACTAATATAAGAGTAGAAATTTCATATATAAATTCCTAAATCCCAATATCATACTTAGAACTAGAATATTAATCTTTATAAAACAAAGATTTTAATTCCAAAATTTGAGTAAATAAACTATTTTTTTCATTAATAGTAGAATATCAAGACCTTTTAAGATATTTATTCTCTCTATTTAAAGAATCATTTCTTCCGTCAAGCATACAATCATATTCATTAATATCATTAAAATTAAAATCATAATATTAAGTAATAGGTAAGAAAAATAAATTTAGCTATTTATTTTATTCCATAATAATTATATTATCTTATTTATTTTATTTATCACCCTTAGAGTTTTAGTGATTTTAATCATTGGAATCCTTAGAAAAACATTATGCATATTTCATAAATTTACTTCATTTCTTATTATAATTTTATCTTTTATGAATATTCTTATCAAATTTATTTTTATATTTAAGTTTAGGGATATTAGGCTTGATATGCCCAAAAATTTTACATTCATAGAATATAACCTATTTTTTTATTCCATCATTCTTATTGAACTTGTTAAGAGAAATTATGAAACCATTTCCTCACTTGTAAAAGTAATTGAAAATTATATTAATTTGGTAAATCTCATCTCCAAAATTAGAACTACTTGATTCTATTATCATTATATGAGAAAAACATATTTATTTGACCATATTTTCATCCTTTGAATTAATAAATTTAAGATAAGAACTGGTTTTCCTAATTAACTTGTGATACTTAACATCTTCTTTTAAATCTAATTCATGCATCATTACTGTTCTAAATAGATTTTTTATTTTTAGATATTTTATAGGCATGTATTTTATAATATCAAGTAATATTATACTATATCTAGAAGGCTAAACTCTCAAAAACTTTAAATCGCATTTAGATTCTGGTATAACTCCCAAGGAAGCAACATTATAGACAATATAAATTATCTTTCCATTCATTTGAGGGTTTTTAACCATTAAACTATTTAGAATTTTTCACAAACTTCACACACCATATTTTCATCCACCAAAAAAATGCAATTGTGGAAATAATTTACTGGAAGGAATCATTTGATATTAAATATACTAGAACTTAGAAGAATTTTCTTTACATAAATCACCACATTGAATCCAAAAATTTACCAAGCCTATTTAACTGCATACCCCAAAAAATATTCACATAAAAAACATGAAAGAGAAAATGAAATCAATTAATGTACAACAAATTTTTTACATGGTTTTTATTTTCATCCCACCTATATGGGATAAGTGTTGCAAGTTTCATTTCATAAGAATTAAAATGGATATAATCATTGTGACTATGATAACCACCTAAATCAATAACTTGAGTAATTCAAAGACACATCAGTAAAGTGTCCACATTTATAGATGGTCCCACCTATTTATCCAATTGCATCTAATTCCTATATTTGTGGGATTCCATTTTATGCACTATGAAATAGTCGATCCCCTATATCTCTCCTCAAGTTGAGCATCAATCATCGATAAATAAATAGTGATTCCTATGCCCATTCATTTTATTAAAATACGAAGTTGAGAGTGATAAAAATACATACACTTACACTTTTCAATAATCTCAATATTCACTGAACCTCTAAAAATTTGACCACCATGATGCATCCATAGAAAATTCAAATTATCTTAACAACCTATTCCATCCATTAAAGATTGCTACTAAAGATTTAATAAGGAAAAATGGATCTATAAAGTTTATCCTTTTTGGGGAAATCACTACATATCTTGAATAATATCTATAATACAAACAATAAACCACTTGAATATTTCTTCAAGTAAACCTCAACTACCTCCAACACTTTGGAAAACCTCTCAAATTATTCTATATGAAAAACTTCTCTAATTCATCCATGTTCACCCAAGTCTGATTAAGGCACAATGATGTCTTAGAATATCTTGGATGAAATCCATGGTAAAATATCCATTGGATTATATCATCCCACTATCTTATGTAAAAATAACACTCTATCCTCAAGAAAATTTCAAATATAATGGTACTTCGGGTTAATGTGCTTCGTCCTTGCATAGAACACCATATTTTTGGCCAAGTGAATTACACTATGACTATCATAGAAGAGAAATCACTTTCCTATATACATCTATAATCCTCAATTATAAATTTAATACATACCATTTAATTTATTTCTTTCATTGATTCAATATAATATACTTCCATTATGGAGAGAGAAAACACCGATTATGGCCTTGATATCCTTCTGACCCTAGTTCCACCAATGGTAATGACAAACCTGATTGTAATTTTCCATTAATTTGAGTCTCCCCTAAATTCAACTTCAACATAACCAACCGATGAATTATTATCTATGAAGAAAATAGAAGTATCTTATATTATTTTAAGACATTTTAGAATCCAATTTATAGCTTCCTTATATTCTTTCCCAATATTTTAAATGAATCGACTAACAACTCCCACTGTATAGGAAATATCTATTTGAGTTCAAACCATGTAATAAATGAGAATTCATACCACTGATGCATTCAATATTCTGTAAATTTTCATTTAATATTTTTCTATTATTGTGCTCATCCATTTGAGAATTTAATGTTTTATGCAAGAGGAGTTGAAACAAATTTTCATCCGATCATCATAAAATTTTATACAATCTTCTGGTTATAATATTTCTGAGATAAAACCAAACATTCAGTATTTTTATCTCACTAACTACTCATACCCAAGATATTATTTTCTCCATTGAGACCATTCATTATAAAAATCCAAAAAAAATCTATCTTTATCTTCTGAACCCGTCGAATTGATGGACCCACTAAAAGTATTTCATATATGTACAAGAGTATAATGATGAAATTTCCATCACTATGTTCATTTAGGTAAAAAAATGATTTGAATTTATCCTTATAAAACCATTATCCTCATTAAATGAGTAAAACTCTTTGTTCCACTATCTTCACACTTGTTTGAACCCATAAATACTTTTATTAAGTTTACACACCAAGCCCCAATTTTATTGATCCATGTAACCATTATGTTTCTTCATGTAGAATTCCTCCTCTAGATACCCATGAAGAAAATACATATTTACATCCATTTATTGCAGATTTATACCTCTAGAAGATACTATAATCATCACAGTTTGAATGGAATTATGATTTACCACTGAAGATAATGTTTCATAAAAGTTGATTCCATCCTTAAGCTAAAATCTCTAACCAACAGACTCAATTTATAACTTTTACTTCCATTAACTTCACATTTTAATCAAAAAACCTAGTTTTTCTTAAGATACTTATTTTCTAGTAGAGAATTAGTTATTTATCAGGTGTTACTCACATAAATTTGTTATAAATCCTCCATTATAGAGAAATCCCACTTACCAAAATCATCAAGGCTAGCTACTTCCTTTGGGATCTCTAATTTTCCAAAATCTATCAAAATTAAGAAGTTTAAGTTAGATCCATATAATTATACTGACCATATGATTCTGGTAGATCTGTACAATTTTGCCTTGTGTTTTTTTTTTATTTTTTGAATTGAGACAGTTGAAATTTTATTCTCTAGAACTCTATACCGAGCCTCACGAGTTCCCAATGTTTCAGGTATATCTTCCACTGGTCTTGTACTTGAACCTTTTGTTCTACTTCTTAAACTTTTATATAGAATTTAGGAACTTCTCTTAGACTCAAATACATATGAACTCTTTATAATTTTTTAACTTTTGGTGACTCTATTCATATCAAATTGGATTGATGTTGATTCTTTCCCTTCAACATTATTTGACTCAAAATTATGGCCCTTCCACATAACCTTCTAGTTAAAGATCACATTTTTGCTTATGAAGACTTTTATTTTATCATCATCCCAAAGTTTAAATACTAGTTATTCATCTCTATAACCCACAAAGAAATATGCAGGAGATTTTTCTTTTAGATTATCTCTATGATTTGAATTCACATGTGTGAAGGATAGACATTAGAAGACCTTAAGGTAAGCTAAATATAGTGACTTTCATGTATACAAATCTTATAGAAATTATTTTTTGATCGTAAATAAAGAGATATGATTGATTAAGTAAGTTATAATATTAATTTTTTTTCCAAAAAACATTGGGAATTCCTGAATTCAACTTTATAGTTTTATTCCTCTCCATCACCATCTGGTTTATCCATTCGATCACACCATTTTTCTCAAGAATCCTATGTAGAATCTTATTATGTATAATTCCTATATGTTTGTAGAAATTCCAAAATCTCTTCTGATGTACTCAAATTCATTATCTATTATCAAGAATTTTATATTACAATCTATCTCCCTTTCAACCATAACTTTACACTAAAAAATATACAAAACACTCCAGACTTATCTTTTTTGAATTAAAAACGTAATTTACTCATAGATCTGACAATGAATGTCACAATATACTATAATAATCCATGATATTTTATCGGGGAAGGTATATATATATCTATATTTAAAATTTCCATCTTCCATCATCACCTTACATTGTTTGAAAAGTGTAAAAATCTCACAAATTATGAAGTATGGATGTTCTATTTCAAGTACGAATTTCTCCTCTAAAAAGTTTATACATTTCTCACCAAGGTGTCCAACCTGGTAGTTCCATCTATATGAAATTCCAAAATATTAAGTTCCAACAATTTTATCTCCCACTACCCTTCCTGTCATATACAACATTCCATATTTAACACCTCTAGCTATGACCAAGGATCCCTAAGTGATTTTACACCCTCCATCAATAAAGGTAGTTCTATATCCAGTTTCATCCAACTGACCTACTAATATTATTTTTTTCCAAAGTTTTATAAATTTCTTTAGCCTAAGGAAACATTCATTCCTCATTTGAATTCTAACATATTCCTCCCCCAAAATTTCAATAGCTTCATCATCCGTTAGATAAACTCTCCCAAATATTATAGACACATAATTTTCAATGCATCCTTTTTCACTAGTGGAATGGAAAAATGCACAAGAATTTATAATCCAAGATTCCACTACTATATTAATTCCCATAAGTATATTATAACTACCCTCTTCAGTATATCTAATAGAACATAAACATTTGAAAGTTTGTCTTCTAAAATTCCCCTTGCATGATAGTCCTTCTTGAGATGTCCCCTTTTGCCCTAGTATCGACACATTGAGATGGTTCTAGTAGATTTAACCCCACTCTTATACTTATACTTATCTTTTTATTGTCATTTAATTATTCAATGAGAAGAGATAAATATTCCATCTAAACTATATGAATTCTCATAAGGCAGTTGAATCTCTCTTATCTGAAGCTCTTTATTCAAAATCATGTTCTCTATATCATTAAAAATCATGTTTCCCTTTCTTTAAGATTTACTTAAAATGGTTATGATTGCATCCCAATAATATTTTAATTATTATAATAGTATCATGGAATATAAATCAACCATGAATGTTAGCTTCATACAGTCTAGTTTACTTTAAATAAAATTGAAATTAGTTACATTATCCATTGGACATCTGACTTTTGGTAGCCTCATGCTAAACACTTGAAGCATCAATAATACTTTGTTGACTACTGTAGGCCTCTCGTACACATCTATCAATAATTCCATAAACTATGCCACAATATTATTCCGTTGAATGACTTATTTCATGTCAAGCAAAATAAATCCTCAAAAAAGCTAACTTCTTTCTATCCATCCTTTATGATTCTTCTTTTTTCCATCATCTCTAGTTTAAAACCTTTCAATGGAACCTATAGATATTTATAAATGATATATTCCTCCACATACATTTTCCATAAATTTAAATCCACCCCATTTATTTTCTTGGATCTGGACCTTTCTATCTCCCGATGAAATATCCTTTCGATACAATGAATCCCATTGAATCAAAAAAGTTATGAGCAAGAATGAATGATACCTAAGATGCTACTGAGTAAAAGAATGTTCCTATAAAAACCTCATAATGATTTAATACCAATTTTCAAGAATTACACATAAAGTTTTCACCCTTTAAGTTCATCCATTGGATGAATATACTAGAAGAAATAAGTCACTAGAAGGAATCCTTTGGAATTCAATGTACCAAAACTTAGAAGAATTGCATCACCAAAATCACCGCATTGATTCTGAAACTCACTCAAGATTTTTTAACTCCAAAATCCGAAAAAAATTCAAATAAACAACATGAAAAGGAAAAATGAAAGAAATTAAAGACACAATAAAGGTTTTACATGGTTCATATGTTCATTCTATGTCTATGGGAGAAGAATTGTATGTTTCAATTCATGAGTATTAAAAAGTTTAAAATCACCATGACTAGGACAAACACACAAATCAATAACTCAAATAATTACACAACTCATAAAAAAAGTGTTCCCACCCCCTCTGTAGATGGTTCCACCCTATAATTAGGTTCCACTAATGTATTAAATTAGTCGGATTCCATCCATTTCCCAATGAAACCATTAATCCCCTGTATCTCTTTTCATCCTAACTGTCAATCACTAATAAATCCACAGTGCTTCCCATGAATCACTCCTTTACTATATATATTATACTGAGAGTGATACAAATGTAGACACTACTTTATTTTGATAATAAAAATATTCACCAAACCTCCAGTAATCTGACCACCATAGTATATCCATAAAAAATTACAATTTATTGACAAGTCAAGCCATTCACTATAGATTATTTTCACTACTCTAATAAGGGGAAAGTGTTATATATAGTTTCTACTTCAAGTAAAATTATTCTATATCTTGAATATTCTTCTGAATCCCAACAAAACATACTAGAAGTATCAAATTTTAATTTAGGATTATTGGATCTCATCTATCTCACATTTTCTATACCTTCATAAGAAATAATAATTATTTCCCATATATCATAAGAAGTAATACATTGGGAATCTCTATTAAACTCATCAGGTCATAAACCAAATATAATAGCTTTCATAGCTTATAAATTTAGATCATCTTCATATTATTTTCTATCACTCCAATGTTTTTGATTTGATATTAAGAACTTTTTAGGGTTTCAATACATTCATGTATACTTTAAAACATAAATTATTGAGATAGATAATCATTATTGTTTTCCAAAAACCATAGTTTTCTCAATTAAAGTATGTTTATCTAACTATAGACATACCTTCCTTGAGATCAGCCATTATAGAAACAAAATATATGTATTTAAATATTTAATTAACTAGTGTAGAGAACTCAAAATCTCTACTTTAATACCAAATGTTTTCCAAATGTTTTGAATATAATGAATCAAGAGGGGTGAATTGAGTTATGGAATTTCACATTTTCAAAACTTTAAACTTCTCTCTTTAATTAATTATTTAAAATTTCCATTTTCTTTAATTATATATGCAAAAAAATAAATTAAAGAAAAAAATAAAGGATTTGACAGGGGAAATTTTTATTGTGGTTCATGGGTTTCAATTAATTTTCACTACCCCACACCACTAATACCTAATGCACATTTGGAGATTTTATTTAGATCCTTTTACCAAGGATCTTTAAACTGAGTAAAAGATGTTGAAATTTAGTTCTTTATATAATAATTCAAGAGATTTAACTGGGATCTCTTCTACAAGACCTATACTTGACCTTACACAAAACTTAGTATAAAAAGTGTGCATTAAAAGAAATAGATAAAGATGCAAAATTTTTTAAGATAGAAACAACACATAGTTATGGTAGCGTTTACAACTACAAGAAGATGAATATTATCTAGAGAAAAATACATATTCAAAGTGTAGCCCTGAAGTAATATATAACTATATATGAAATATTTTAGAACACACAACAGTTGTATAACTATCTCCTCCTTCTATATTTCAGTTAGAAAAAAATAAAAAATACGAATAAAAACACTTTCAAAATAAACCTTGTTCGAATTAAGTGTGAGGTAGAAGCATAAAAATGTGAGTTTATTTAGATTTTTTATTATTTGATTAAAATAGTAATACCATTGATGGAGTAACCACATGTAATAAAATCAAAGGATCTCTTGTGGGTTATTTCAAAATAAAAAATAAAATCAAAATCATGCCTCATTCTATTATGATAAAATGTGTGTTCCGCTTGTTTCTAGAGATCATCGCTTGAAGGAAATGAATAAGAAACCCTCTAAATCATCCACAAATACTTTAAAAGCTTTATCTAATTTTGGAATTCAATTTTTTGATTCTATCACAAAGAATCAAAGGTCTATTCTACATCATCACAATTGTAAGTAAAATTATACTTTGATCTCGGATTCCATTTTGGATTAGTGTGCCCCAAACACTATTTCTCATCTCTATAACTTGAGAGATAACTTGAGAGGTGATATAATTTTAATAGAGTAATAAATAATTATAATTATTTTTAATCTTTTTATATATGTAGGTTTAATTTATAAAAATTTCATTTGGCCCTTCAAAAAATTAAACCTTCTAAATTAAACCATATTCAATACTAATGACAGAGAGAATGCGTCACAAATATCATAAGTAATTATTACTTACTTATAGTATTAAAATAATTTTACATGATAAATTCCCAATTCATTAACTCTACTTGACACCCATAAAAATATTTAATGATACTTGAATATTAAATATTAATTCATTAAATATTTTCATTGTATTCCCTTAATAACTTGTTAATATAATGAGATAATAAACTTAATACTTATTATTATAAACTTAGATAATATAAAATTTATTTATTTATTACAATCATTTAAACTCATGCATTAATCAACCCTGCAATGAGTCCCAACATTACCTAAACTTTAATTCATAATAATTGGCCAATCTTCTGAATATTCTATGTGTGTGACTATCTAATCCCTTATCTCGATATTAGTGAATTTCACTCATAAACCAAGAGTGGTATCTTGAAACACATCAAGTCCTTTAAAGAGATAATATTTAGTCATAATAATGATAAACTCTTATGAACACACTCTATGTAATATAATATTTTTATCTCATGATATCTCATAATAAAGGATGAAAACTTTGTGTCATTATCCTTACTTCCTTTATTATCTCATGACCATATTGGACGAAGTTATCTTCTTCTACCATGACCATGGATTTAGAAAAGGTACTACCATCTTTTTATAATATAACTAAGATATTTATTCCTCCCAAAAGTAAAAAATACCATATTTATAATTCAATTAGTTTCATACCAGTAATGATGCACCTGACAAAAGATACCTCGCTACAAACATAAATGTCATGGTTTTCATCTTACATAAAAGTACATGATCAAATGGTACACGCTGATAACAATATAAATTCAAGAGACCAATACAAATTCTTATAGATAGGAAAAACCAGTGATACCAAAAACACGTGGTGTTCCTATTGGGGATTCGGACCTCCTAACCCCCTTTTATTGATATAAAAAAGTGTGAAATTAATGAGAATAAGTCTCAAAACTTATGATTACTCAACACTTGATAGTCAAACATAATATATGTTTCGTGAGTATGATTTATCTATAGTATAAGAAATATATTTATGATCATTATCAAATTATATATAGGTTTTAATTATAGTTGATAATTTCTATATCCTTTTGATACAAAAAATAACTTAAGGAAATTACCATGTAAAAAATGTATGCAAAAGTGTTAAAACTATTATGGTAAGATAAAATCATACATAAATATGTATATACATTATATGATAATTGAAAATTACTATTCAATTTGGGTTTAAGGATCCGACTTTCAAAACACTCCCACTTACACTAGATCTAACTTTCTAACCATCTACCCATTAGCATTGACATTATAATATCACACATATTATGATTTACATATTTAGTCATTGGGCCTTCTATATTTTCTTATTTGGATACTCTACTATCATTTACTTCAAATCCTTGAGAAAAACTCCCCAAAGAGATGATATCCCTGAGTATATATCTTTTTTACACTTTCTTAATTTTAAAATCTGGGCTAGTACCAATTTCATAAGATTATATTAATTTATATTATGATAATAATTTACTTTATAGGTATGATTTCAAGAAATGAAACAAATAATTTCAAATTTTATAGTTATTCTTTATTTTCATCATAAGACACAACATACTTGAAACTTTTAGACATTGATACCACTGGATTCAATGATATTATATTGAATATTTCCTTAGCCAAACTATAAAATTTGATCTAATTTATCTATATAAAGACTAATTTATGTTCCATTGTTAACAAATGTTAATTCCACTCTAAGTACTAGGTACATATAACTTCCCCCTTCTCAATTACTATTAGATAATTCTAAATACTACATATTTATTTCTCATGGATTTATTTGGTATTTTACTACCTTAATATATATGTTGGGGCTATCATATCTATTAAACATCATGACATATTCCATCGATTCATAATAGAAGAATATTGAGTTCTACCCATCATATTCTCATTATTCTATATGTTATATATGTCTTTGTAGAAATATTTATTCCATGTGATATTGGAATAAATTCTCTCTTGATTTTTCCCAACTGGTATTTCTCAATACCTTATAAATTTATATACTTTGGTTTGGTCTAAAAACAAATAAATATATATCAGTTGATCATGTTTCCTAGAACTTAGGTTCCTACTTTAATTAAATATTTGGAGACTCTTTTAACCTAGTTTTAACCAACTATAAGAATAATATATATTTTCCATATGTTATCAATATATTTTACTTGAAAATAATTTCTTTCCCATTAACCTCATATAGACATATGGGAAAATTTCGTTTTAAGTTAATATTTCATGACCATGATGCTTATATTAATCCATAAATGGTTCTTTATAACTTACATTATTTTTTGGAATTAAATGGTGTCACCAACCCTTTTTGTTTGAGTCATATATACACCCTATAAGAAATGTGGTCTTGTCATCCAATATCAAATATAATGATCATAGAATGTTTCTATTACAAGTAAAACTCTAATGAATTTTGTTATGGTGACTTGGTATAAACAGTATAGCCTTATTGGTACCATGATTGTACATCCATGTATATTTTATGTTGAATACTCACCAATGAATTTATATAATCTAGAGAGACATATCTAAAAATATAATTAGATTTTGAAACATGAAATCCATATTTGAATTTAGTTTAGCCTCCAAATCATAGCATGTTTCCTTACACTACTTCCTTATAGGATTAATTATTCTTAATGTATAATATATCACCCTGTACAGTGAATATACACCCAACCTTTTGGTTTTAATACTCCTATAAAATATGTGTCTTTAGAATAACCCTTTTACATGATCTTTTATGGAACATTTTACTATACTAACCATTTTTTATTCTCAATCATTAACATTATTAAAGTTAATCTAGCTCCCACTATATAAAATAGAGACATTCACACTTTTATATAAATATAGTCTATCACTTAGATAAAATATTTTCTATCTTAGGGATATATATAATATCCTATATAAAATTTAGGATAATTATAGAGATTCAATTTTTGTTTTCTTGATGCAAGTTTGTTTATCGACTTAGTCTTAACAAACCCCTTACATATAAATGGATGTTTTGAAACATAATGGATTTAGTTCATACTATAACTTATATGATATCCATTTGTTATTATAGTTGTCCTATGGTTACGGGTTAACCCTTTTATTTGTGAAACAAGTCTCAAAATGATAATGGAATACTTTACAAGAATTATAAGTTTCATAATTTATCCTCATTATACTAACTTCATGGATATTAAGTGTATAAGGAAATGAGAGTTAAATAATAAATCCACTTTACATTTTATTGAGTAATGAATTCATGTAAGACTCATCATCGATCCTTCCTTTACTAACATCATGTATTTTATGTGTAAAAAAAATGTGAGTTTAGGAATAAATACACTCTACATTATCATGAAAATGAATTATTTCAAGACTCATAATTGATCATTCCTTTACTAACACCATGAATCTGATGTGTAAAAAGAAATGAGAGTTTAGGAATAAATATTCTCTACATTTTAATGATTGATGAATTCTTAGTTAAGATATTCTTTGAGTCACCAGTCTGAAGCATCTCATATCTTTTAACTAATAGTATTCCTTATTTTAATTTTACATTCCTTAAATTGATTAAAGTAATATTCTAAAGTTTATGAATTTACCTTTATCTTTTACCTAAAATAGTGCACATGCACCTTGTTGAACTAGTTCTATAAGCTTTGCGGCTTTATCACCTTTAATGTTAAAAGGATCATTTTCCATTTTTTAACCTTATAAGAAATCATTTCAAATTAATAAGATTTTTATCTCATTAAGAGTCCAAAGACCCTTCTTGGAATTGACATTAAATTTTATAGTGGATCTACTTAACCAATAATAAAATTTCCACAACTAGGTATTATTGAGTCTTAAATTTTATATTCATAATTTATTACCAATGATTCAAGTATTACCAGACTATAAGTTGAGTATGATACACCGTAAGAAACATTAATTCCATGATGAAATAATGTATCATTGTATACAATGAAAACATGAGATACATGTTTTGATAATAATAATTACAAAATAAAATTTCAAAAAGAATAAATAAACTTAGAAAAACAAAATTTGTGTTCCTCTCACCACTGACATAAGAATCACACTTCCTTAACTAATTAGAGAATTCACCTTACTTATTATATTTTTTTGAACTTTCTTGGTTACTGTATTTGTAAAAAATGTGTGACACACTTATAGTATCTAATACCTAATAATTAAAACAAAAAGATCACATACAATGATAAATATACATGATGATGAATCATTTTCTTTTTTATACTTTAATTCATTTAATTTTCTCTTATAGTGACCTATCTTGACATATGCGAAGAAAATAACCCCTTGCTTGATGTAATCACTATTTATATTTGGTTTATTAGAAATATGTATTAAAATATCTATTGAATTGGAAATATTCATGGATTTTTCAACCTTGTATTTAATATTTTTTAGTATAAGAACTAAATATTTAACTTTCTTTAAGTTATTATCATCTTGGTAAACATTACCCAAAAATTATTGAATAGGTTTATCCATATTGTTCATTTTATATTCCTAGATGAAGATGGTGTAACTGGAAGATAAGGATGTAATAATGGGATGTATTAAGAGATCTTGATTTATCTTTCAATTTATATGTGTTCATTGTATTCATAACCTCATTCATTTATTTCTTCACTTTCTCCTTTAAAACTTCTCAGTGATGATACAACTTGGTATACCCATCTGTGTCCTTATTTTTCTTTCACAACTCATTCGAGATTGATGATAACATTATGATGTAAACATGAAATTTGTCATCCACATGTCTCATTAAGCTTCCAGTTAACCCTAAATTGATCCATGAGGTGGAATGATCGATACTAAGGAATCTAACACATACTATTTACTTTTCTATCATAGTAATTTTCCCAATAACTTTCACCACTCTTGGAAAGAAGTGTTGATTAGTGTATGTTATTTTTTAAAAAATTATCTTTGTAAATTTATGGTGTTATTAGAAATTTTTCTAAAAAATATAACTTTATCAAATTAATAATTTTACCTTGATTACCAATTATTTGAAATTATATATTTATTATTCTTAAATGTCTCACACTATTTTATCAAATCATAGTATCCCTTAACTACTAGATTTATAATAAATAGTCAATTGAGTATTCTAGTGTAAATAATTCTTAAAACCTATAATTATAGTACACTCTATGGATACTCCACTACTTAAAGAGTTTCAATGCAGGATTTTGGATATCCAATAACATTAACTCATAGATCACTGATCTATTGAGAAAAGTATCATCTTTTTCAAAGCATGACCTTTCATTACTCAATAATTTACCTTTAAAATTTCAAAAAGTTTTCTATTAATACTTATGTGATTCTAAATTTAGTTAATTCAGCTTACCACTTTCATAAAAACTCCTCAATTGTAAAAAGAACCCTCAAATAGGGTTAATGAGAACCTCAAACACATAGTTTTGTTAAAACTCATGAAATGGAACGAATTTGACTTAATATTTCTGTAAGGTATTTTAATAATTCTCATTAAATGAAATCATTTTCAATTAAACATTCCTATTCTATTTGATTACACTCATAACTTAACCAAGCATAATAGAAAACATTCACCACATATTAATTCATTTTATCTTTATATTCTCATTTATTATTCTATGTGATAATATAAAATACAAATTCATAATAATTATAAACCATGGATAAATAAATAAATAAAGTGACCATTCATGAGAGATTACTACTGGTTGATCCATTGAGTAGATAATGTATCAAACTAGAACCTTGGGGTAAGTTCCCAAGTCATGTATGACTTGAGTCACAACGCCTACCCCTGTCCAATGTATCTACATCTCATATCATACTTCACAAAGTCTCAGTGTAGTCAAAATCATCTTTCATCCCCATCATTATACATAAATACTCATACGCTACCGATGGGGTCTTTGGAATGTGAAATACACATTAATAAGATCACTAATGGACACACATGACCTTATATATAAAATGAGGTATAGAGACGATGTCCACACTGTTATTTATTATTAATTATTACAAGCATCAGACACATTTCAGTAATTAAACAAATAAAAAAATAATAGACATACATTGGCCAATTACACTCATGATCAGTCAACAAACAATATATTTTTAGTATAAAATTAAATTTGAAATTAATTATACTCACGGGAATTAATTAAAAAACAAAATAAAACAATATAATTTTAAATAATAAATTTTTATCATACAATCCTACTTTTTTTAAAAAAATACTCACATTATTTTAAAATTATTTCACTTTTTTATAATTTTTGGGTTTCCCAGGGCTGAAAACCCCCCATAGGTGTTGTGGGCCTTAAATAGGCTCAGAATGGCCAAGAAGGACCCTACAATGTAGGACCAAAAATTCAGCAGTGTGGAATACCCTACAAGGGGGAACGATTCTTGGGGTGGGGGAGGGTAGTGCTTATGGGCACCACCAATTGATTAAAAAACATTTTTTTTAAAATCAATCTACTCCTCACATTAACATTATCAGATTTTGTTTCCCTTCTTGGTCTCAATTTAAATGAAAATATGGTATAGAGTGGGGTGAATATACCTTTTTAATTTAAGAAAAATCCTTTAAAAAGTATAACAATCAGATGATTAAAATCATGAAGGTGTAACAAATAATTCATGTACAATGAAAGTGCAACGTTCAAGCAGATAAAGTAGCAGAAAATAAAGAAAGATAAAGACCACTAATACTTTCATAGTAGTTCTTTTCAATATGAACCTACTTATACTTGTCACTCCCATATTCTCATTGAGAAGAATGGTGCTCACTATAATAGAGAAAAACTTTTACATAGGAGCATACCCAACACAACAAAACCTTTATAGGAAAAAATCCATCATATTAAAAGAAAAACCAAACTTTGAAGTTTTTAGAAAGTTCAATCCCAAATTGTGTACACCTACTTTTTGACCAGTCTCACTTTACCCAGACACTATATTATCGATGGAGGCACCACTGTGAGTGAGTTTAGTTATAACTTAATGAGAAAATTTATAATTCAAAAAAAGATGAAATAAATAATGATAAAATGAGTAAACCATAGAAAGAAGAACAATGAAATACTAATGTAGAATAGGATTTTATTATACCTTATAGAAATATTATAGACTTTTTAGCTTTGGGTAAACTAACAAGACTTAACAATTTAACAACAGTAGTGTATGAATGATGAATCTAAGGAAATTTTCATAGAACATTAAACAATTCTATCGATTATAGTTTACATTATTAAAACTCATGAATTGTACCATTCACATGATCTTGTATTTAAATAATATTCTACAATAGATAGTTCATCAATTAATTGATCTTATACATATAGATTCTTATTGATAACAAGTCAAAGCATTCCATGACTAATAATAATAATAATAATAAATAATATTATAATTTACCCATGAATAGAGAAATATAATGTTTAATCCTTAATGAAATAAATTAAAAACACTTTTCATGTAATCATTAACATATATGTTTATTTTACAAAAAAATAAAATTGTTAAAATTAAACATATAAACATTTGGTAAATGAAACAATTAAACATTGTGAAATAGAGCACACTTCTCCCATTTTTCACGAGTTCACCACACCCATCATAATGTCCATAGATGGAATGTTGTTTCTAAATATATTTAACATAGAAATTTACCTTAAAATCTTCCATGGAATACTATTTTATATTATGTTATTTTTTAAAACTTTGAAAAACATTAGGAACTACACCAAAACTAATTAAAATTCCTAGGTTGGGAATACAATTTACCATAGGCATTTCTCCAACTAAAAACACCCTATACTTTGATGGTGTCTAAAAACACTATCTGTTTTGGTTGATTAACTCATCTAGAATGTTGTTTTATTAAATTTTGAAATGTATAAGGTCTTGGAAAATGATTGAGGAAACATTACCCATTTCTTACAATTTTTGTAAAGTTAATTAATGAATTATGTAGGTTTCATAAATCCAATACACAAGGATACATACCATGTAAAATTATGCTGATTTATATTGGCTATACAAAGGTAATATTAAAATATTATAAGTTTTGTAAAGGTAAGATGAAAATCTTATAAGATATGAAAAGGTAACATACAATATCGTATAAAAGTAATTAGATAAATTTGATATTTATGTAAAGGTGAATTGATTTTATGTAAAGGTAAAACATTAAAGGTAGTATCTACGTAAAGGTACAACAAAACTCATGTAAATGTCATTTAGGATTCATGTAATGTTAATACATAGAAATATATATTGCATAAAATCAAACTTCATATATGTAAGGAAAAATTAATTTGTACGTAAGGGTAAAATGAATCTTAGAATTCATTATTCATACTTAAAAATAGTAAATACATAATTAAAATTCAAATATTATAAACATAAAACATTTAAAAATTAGTCATTAAATATAAAATGAATATAATGTAAAGTAATTAACAATATATAAACAAAAAATAAATAAACTAACAATTTGACTAAGTTCAAATATTAACAATATCCTCAAGTTCAAATCCTAATAATTTCCTCCCTTTTAAAAATTAAAAAACCAATCATTTAGAGACATTTAAGACATTGAGAAATTCTTGCTAAATTCTATTTATAAATTTATGTTCCACTTTTTGAAATTTATCAAAAATTAAGGTGAATAATTTTATCAATAGTCTCAAATACTTATTACAACCAACACTAAAGAATGCTTAAACAATTAAAAAATAAATATTCTAAAAACATATTTCAAACTAAAATTACAACACGAAAAATTTATTACCCCCATATGTTCTTGAACATTAAAAACGTATAGATAATAATTTTTGAAACTTTAAAAATCCCCGAAATTTAAACAAAACTAGATGATTAAGACTAAAATACTACACCATGCTTAAAATGATATAAATATTAAATCACAGTATAATGATCAAGAAATTTTTTTAAAAATTTTAGTATATTTAACCATACTTTAGATAGATACAAAAATTATATATTTCAATTCAATGAAAAAAGTTCAATTTCAATTAAAAATAGAAATTTATGGAAGGCTCAAAAATAATTTTTTAAAAATTTTAAAGCTTAAATAGGGTAACTCCCCATGAATAAAATATTTATTTCCATAATTTAAATAGAGAAATTATTACATATTACAAACAAAATCCTTGTAAAAAACAAAAATATTTTAAGAAACTATGAGAACATGTGAAATGACATTAAAAGAATTAGAAAAATATTTAAAATGAATTAAAAAATAAAAGATTATTAAACACATTACAGTAAAATAAGAATGAGCTTATGAAAACATTATCATTGGAAATAACGAAATTATACATTTTTATGATTATGAAAACATGAAATTTAATTAAAACATGAAAGGGTATAAATACTAGAAATCTAAAAAGGTATGTACCTGACCATGTATACTATCATAGGTCCAATAGTATTTGAATAACATCCCTTAAGTACCCATATTGTACACTACCTATAATGTCATGACCCATCCCTACAAAGATTCCACAATAAGGGGAGAGAAATAATGACCCCTTGAGTCCCACCTTTAGTAGGCCTTGGGTTGGTGACTAGAAACGAGGGTATAAAATCACATGAAATGGGAGGAATTACCCTATATAATAATGTTGTATCATGATATAAGATGAATCATCCACAAAAACTATATGAGATAATTTAAAAAGAAACCAAAACAATCCCACAATGCATGTATCAATAAAATAGATATTGATAAAAGTATCCAAATGTAAATACCCAAAAGCAAAGACAAAACAGTGACACAACAACTATCCAAGGCCTGAGCCAGTTTTGTCCAACACGGTCCATGTAATCCTTATGGAAACCTGAAAATAGTTTATATACATAGGGTGAGGATAAAAGTATACTCTGTAGGAACACCAAAATCTCTCATGCACATGTGAAATAATCATATTAATGCACCTATGTAAAAATATAAGAACAAAAAACACCTAAGTAGGTCAACTATCCATCCCAACCTCACCAAGGCATGGTCACCAAATAGCACAAGACATGCAACATAATGTTATGTGAATCACATCAATAAAGGGTACCTCACACCAATTTCCAACTTGTATGCCACTCTCACACCCTAACATCATAGGTTGTGGTTGTCTCATCTCTTCTATAAACCACACCGTCCTACAAGAATGGTCACATCACATCACGCTTGCAGACGTCCAGGACATCGCTCAACAAGCATGGTCACGTCTCATCTCACCAGTAGACACCTGGACCATCACATCACAACCACTTCCATAACCAGAGTAGTAGGGTATCATGAACATGTAGAACATCAACCTCGTTCCCTCCTCCTACCATGCACAAACCCCACCATAATTCACATTATATCCTCTCATCTCATCTGTAAACACCTTGTCTATGTCACATCTCACCCAAAGACACCTGGGCTCACTGCCCTACAAGAATGGCCATATCACATATTGCCTAAAGATAGCTGGGACCTCAAAAACATCATCTAGTTCACTAATAGACCTCTATAAATCACAGCCTATGAAATACATATCTCTCCTGGAAGAGAGAGTGGAAAATAACGAGTACCCATCCATCTATCAACCTCACCAGATGTCGGAAAAAACCCTTTCATGATTATACAGGTGTCGGCACATAGTACTTGATGTTGGTGGAATTAATATAGAAATACAAGGAATATACTAGTATATACGTATATCCACACACAATCCCAAACCATGGGTTAAAAAAAAGAACTAACAAACTCATAACATCCCCACTTTCTCTGCCACCTCTAAATTAATAACACCACACAACTATACACAAGACCCATTCCACATTTCCAATAAATTTATTTCATTATTTGGCATAAAAAAACCACATTTTACCACACCAACCACTATTTAATTATTCATCATCCATTTCTAACCCATTTATCAAATAAACTGATGTAATTTCAAATACTATTAAACAATTATTTATTTCATTACTACCCAAGCATCTAGAAAAAATAAACCACACATCACACATAGATCAATATTCCCATCATACAATCCCCGTAATAACCCAAATCACAAGAAAAAACCACCACCTCACCACCTTAAAAGAGAAAAAAAAACAACCACCACCTCACTTCCCCAAAAGCATGTCCAAACAAAACCACCTCACTACCCAAAAAGCACAGCCAAACAACCCCCACCTCACCATGCCAAAATCAGGTACAACAAACCACCATGTCACCACCCCAAAAGCATGGCCAAACAACCAATACCTCACCAACCCAAAATCATTGCCAAACAACCACCACCTCACCACCCAAAAATAATGACCAAACAACCACCACATTAATGCCCTAAAAGAATGTCTATACATCATAGTACACCAAAATCCATTTTATAGAATTACTAAGTGATTTTTATCATATTACACTTTAGTTTTGGGGGTGTTATCACAAAAGAAATAAAAATATGGAAACAATTTAATTAGTCAAATATAAGTGTTTAGTCAATTTTCCATTTTAGGGTTGTATAAAAACAATCACATTGGGCACAACGCTCACACCAAATATCATTCAGTGCAAAAAAACCCCTAATGACCAAAAATTTCAGTGGGGAATCAAGCTTGTATATTATATCATATCATAATAATATAAAATCTTTAAAAACATGAAAATCATTATACTTTTCCCTTTCAATATCAATTAACCAATTCAATTTTTTTTAGATAACACAACCATCTCCCATATATTAACAAAAGAAAACCCCTCCTACATGATACACAATAAAGATAAATGAGGGATTCACTACCACAAAGAAACTTTTATGACTCACTACACACCACATGGTGAAGAAGAACCTCCCTCCATAGACAACTACAATACTAGATACTATGGATAAACCCATACCACACTCAAAGACCATCAAAATGCAACCAAAATCACACCATAAGCCAAAACAAATCATTGAAATGAGACCCTAAGATAAGAATAAGAGAAATCCCACAAGAAAAGGGGAAGAAATATCCATGAATAAAGGATGAAAAGATGATAATAAATCCCCATTGAAAATAATCACAAATACTTGAATAAGGCACCACTGAATCACATGGAACGAGAAAGGGGAGCACTAACTACAGGGTTTGAGAAATAAACTTGAGTGATGCTTCCTTTAAAGATGTGTTGCATAAGACATTTACATGCTGTGTAATCCTTAAAAATTGTGTAAATGTTTAGATTTAAGTTCCACTAAAAAAACAAGTTACCTCAAAGGATATTTACACTCGATTTATTACATATTCTGTATCGACCTCACATTGGATATGAATCACCTTTACATATCATGTACAATTTATACAACATGTATTCCATCAGATTCCATATTCTAGAAGCTAAAATCCTCTAGATCCACTCTAGGCCTCAACTAAGTACCACCAACAACCAAAACTAAAAAATTAATATACCGAGATGGTAAAAACCGTTATATCTAAATCCATATTTGTTGTATTTTATGAAAAAACCTTTTCATTTTTAGTGTGAACCCAAACATAATCCCATATTATGATACAATCCTATATACCAAATTCAAACCTCAAAGAAAAATTCAAACCAAAAATAAAAAATTTAAATAACAAAAAAATTCAAAATTAACACCAAAAATTCAAAATGAAGATAGATTCCACATCAGATGTCTTCCTTAACTCAAGAAGATTATTCACCAAGATATGTATGCTAAGAAAGATGTGAACCTCAAACAAAAAAAACCATTAGAACCCATGATGATTGACCATTGAGGATATTATATTATCACTACTTATTCACAATCATCATCAACCATTGTTTACTTAAAATGAATAATCAAAAAATCAACACCAAAAAACTGTGAGCTAAAAAATTCACTGAAAGATGCCAGAACTTGGAGAAAAAAACCCAGACACATTTCACACCAAATGAATCATATCACTAGAATTACACTAAACCACTGCTATAGCCGAATCTATAACCAAACGATGCAGATAACCAATAAGAGACTAATAAAGAAGAAACAACACCAAATATCTAATAACCAACTATACATGAAAATATAACAGAAAAAGATAAACCCAAAAATCCTTTACCATGGAACCAAGTTGGTGCATTAAGTTACTACTAGGAAAGGGAGGATGATACCACACTACTATAGGATGGAGGTCCACCACTATAACCAAGAAACCCCCCATTAATTAAATTTGTTACCATCAAGATAGTTAACTGGTTCCAATGTATTGTTCTATGAATCTATCAAAAAAAGAAAACCAAAATTGGGTGATGCAAAGGAAGACGTGATCACCCAAAAATAAAAAAGGGGGGATGAGGATGAATATAGAGATGAGGGGGTAATAAGAGAGATAAGAAAAACTAACCAATAAAATTAAAATTCAAGATAAAAACTAAATACTGAAATGAGGAGATGAACCTAGGAAGAGGATTAGAGGGAATCCACTGAAGATTAAAAGGGAATACATGAAACACATAAGTAGAAAAAAGAGAGTCTTCTAGAAAGAGTGGATACATAATAGTCAATACCAGATTGATCACTTATAAGAAACTATGAGAAACCTTATAATTTTAAAATAAATACTGGAAGGAGAGTGAGGAGATAATGTTTGAGAAAGGCAGCCTATGAACTTCTCCTCTGAAAAAAAATCCTTATCTCCCTATATAAAGAGAAATCACTTACATAAATACCTAAAGATCTATATTTAAAAAATTTAACCGATGAAATTCCAAAAAATATTCCTTTTATAAATTTATTTTTTAAAATTTGTGGTAATATTTCATCAAAACCAATACAGTTCATATTTTGTTAATTTTTTTTCAACATTTTTAATATCCAAAATTCATTTGGAATTTTAATTCAAATAGTGAATTTAGATAATACCTACTTTAAACATATCACTTTATTTATGAGTTTTATATTTTCATTTTGAATGATTTCTAAATCATTATAATTTTTTATTTTATATGTGAATAAATTTTTTTGAAACTATTATTCTCTTATTCAAGTATAGAAAAATAGTATTTCAAAACATTAAATTATTAATTTTCATTATCATACTTATAAAAAATGTCTCTTAATTTTTCATTTTATATAATCGGGTTATTATTTTATTTTATGAAATTCTTATGATCTTTAGTCAAATTATTATACATTCCAAAAGATTTTAAATTTCTTCTTGAGATTTATAATTTTTTTTAAATCTTTAATTATAGATTTTTTACAGTAAGAATCAGATTAGAAGAGTAAAATCTAGAATTGGAGTTAGAATCATTTTTAATATTATCATTAATACAATAATGTTTTAATAAATCACTAAAAGGTGAATATGTTACCTTTAAACATATAATTATTAAATAAATGTTACCCATTTACTTCTCATTTCCAAACTCACCAATTTAGTTAGATTCCTTTATACATATCCATCCACCATATAATAATTTATTTTATTTAAACCTAAATTTATTAAATTTTATTAGGCACTTCATCTTTGGGGAGTCAGATTTAATATTCCCCCTTTTCTTTCAGATATAACATGTTAGTACATAGACATCATTATATTTACAAGCATTACCTTTTATCTTTATTTTTTTATTGTATTTCTTCTTACATCCTTCTTTTAAAGTTTACCTTATGTTCATTATTCTTAGAATGTATTTATAATTTTTATTTGACTTATAATCTTTTTTAAAATTTAATGAACCTGTATTATCAGTAAAAGAGTTAGAAGAAAAATTTTTAGATGATTTAAAATAAACTCTCTTATTTTTATCATATACTACACTATAATTATTCTTCAGCTCTATTTTGTCTTGCATTTTAGATACAATGAGTTCATCCATGGTTTATTCAATGAAATATTTACTTTCATCAATATACATCGTCTTGGAGTGCTAATTTTCTGGTAAGACTCAATATATATTTTCAATTAGAAATTTATTATTCGTGGTCTCTCTAAGGGAAACCATTTTTTTCATGATTCTAGTAAATTTATTTCACATATCAAAAATTATTTCTCTATAAATCATTCTAAATTCTTCAAAATAACCCCTAAAAATACCTAAATTGGTTTTATTCAATTTATTAGTTCCTTAATGATTAAATTTTAAATTACTCCAAATATATAGAAAAGTTTTACAAGATGAAATATAGATATAAACACTTATACTTAAAGAAAAATAAAGAAAATTCATAACCTTGTAATTAAAAAATTATTTAGTATTATAATTACCAATTATTTTTTTAGTTATAATTTAGGTTATTAATATGGTATGGCCATTATCATCCAATATTCAATACCAATGTTTCTCAAAAATACATTTATTTGATCCTTCCAATATCCATAACAACTTATATTGAAATGGTGTTGTTTAATTGGATTTAAGAAATTAGTTTATTTACTTTATATTACTAATGATAGAACTTCCCTTAGACAATTAATTATAGGATATATATTTTAGTTCAATAAAAAATAATATTTTAAAAAACGGATAGAGCTAAAATGTCCATGTAAAATACTATCTTTGATACCAATTATGGGTCTCAATTGAGATAGAAATATGATTTTTGGGGGGGGGGTGAATAAAAATTTTGATTTTAAGACAAATACATTAGAAAAAATAATAATTAGAAGACTAAAACCATGATGTTTCAAAAAATAATTCTTGAACAGTCCAAGTGAAGTGTTTAAGAAGATAAAGCATGAAAAGAGAAATAAAAAGAAATAACACCAAGACTTTTATAGTAGTTTGGATCAATGTGAACATACATATAATCTTCACTCACCTATTCTTATCAAGAGGAATTATACTCAATATAATAGAGATATAACTTTACACAGCAAAAATATCAACCTAGCTCAAACTTTTATGGGCACAAGAATAATCTATCCTATTATAGGATTGATCAAACCTTGAAATTTTTACCAGGTTCAAGCCCAACCTATGTGTGACTTATTTTTGATCATTTTCTCATAATAAAGACACTACATTTTGGATAGAGGCATAATCATGTGTAATTTGAGTTATAAAACAATGATAAACCATAGAATTAAAAACAAGAAAACAAAAAAAAATAGAATGAAGAAACCAGAGAA
The DNA here is from genome assembly GCA_963277665.1 of Viscum album. NCBI lineage: Eukaryota > Viridiplantae > Streptophyta > Magnoliopsida > Santalales > Viscaceae > Viscum > Viscum album. The sequence continues at coordinate 893,732 of OY728146.1, read as the reverse complement.
AGAAGAACAAAACAATGTTGGTATAGAATATGTTATTCTTGGACCTTCTAGAAAAAATATTGACTTTATAGCATTGGGAAAACCAAAAAGCCTCAAAAATTTAGAAAGAAAAGTTCATGAATGGTGAAGCTTAGAAATTTTTTATTGTACATCAAATAATTCAACTGATTGTATTTCATGTTATTAAACCCCATAATTTTCACCACTTGATTTATCCTATTTTTAAAGATGATTATATACTGACAAGTTAAAAAATTTCATGATCTTATTCACATGGATTCTTCTTGAGAACCAATCATAACATGTCATAATTAGAAATAATAATAATAATAAATATTATCATTTAATTGTTCATGGAGAAATACCAAGCTTAATCATTTCATAATTAATTCAAAAACACATTGCATATAATCTCTAGAATATATATGTAATTTTAAAAATAATAATATAGTTATAATAAAACATATAAACTTGTAGTAAATGAAACTAGAAAAACATTACTAAACATATCATCTTTCTCCAGTTTCACATAAGTCCACCAAAACCATCATAATGCCTATAGAGGGAATACCATTTACAAAAATATAAAACATAAAGACTTACCAAATTCATTTTAACATCATGGTTTTTATTGTAACCTATTTTGACACACTTTTAAAAACACGATGAACTATACCATGACTAATTAAAACACCCAAGTTGGGGATCCCATTTATCATAGTAATTTATCTAACTCAAAATTCCATATACCATGGTGTGGTCTAAAGACACTGACCTTTTTATTTGAGGAATTTATCCATCTTGATTTTTATCAAATTTTCAAATTCCTAAGGCCATTGAAAATGCCCAAGGTAGTATTGATAATTTGTTTTAGTCTATATAAAGGTAATAATCAAATTAAATAGATTCTATAAAGTTAATACATAATGATACATGCTGATTAAAAGTATGATGATTTACATAGGCTATATAAAACTAATATGAAAATATTATAAGATTTATACAGGTAAAGGTAACATATAGACTCATATAAAAGTAATCAATTAATTTTGATATCTATATAATGGTGAATTGAGTTCACATAATGGAAATAATGAAATCCATTATCTACATAATTCTACAAAAAACTAAAGTAAATTATATTTAAGATTAATTTAAAGGTAATACATAAAATCACATATTTCATAAAAGTAAAATTCATCTCAAAAAGTGTAAATAAATATCTATATAAGAGTAAAATTAATATTAAAATTCTTTCTTTAGACTGAAAAATAGGTTCTAAACAATTAAAATTAAAATATTATAGACTTAAATCATTTAAAGATCAATGATTAAATAAAAAATTATGGCGAGAAAAAGTAATTAATTTTTTTAATAAACAAAAAATTTGACCAAGTTCAAACATTAATAGTATCCCCAAGTTCAAAAACTAATAGCCTACCCCATTTATTATTTTACACAACCAAAAAAATAATGTTTTTTAACGGTTTTAAAAGATTACATAGGTAATATTTTGTATTTTAATCCAACTATGTTGCTTATAGTTTTCACCCACAATGGTTGCTTTTGGAAAACTATTGGTCATCGACACCACTCCAACAACACACTCTTCCAGACGTGATAAAATATAAATACATACATATATATATATATATATATATATATATATATATAATAATATAATTTTTAGCCAAAAATTAAATTTTTTATCTTAATATGGCTATAACTCGGCCATATGACCTTAGATCAAAGTTTCATTCATGGTGTTGGGGCCATAATAACGCCCTCTACTGAAATTTTTAAAAATTTAATTTAAAATTGACAAACTCTAATACCACTTGTTGACATCGAGAGCTCCATGGAAGCACAAAGGTGTAGGAAATTAAATTTTTTACCATTAGATTGACATTGAAATGTCGTCATAGATAAAGTGAACTTGATAAAACATGAGGATATTGTGTGATTTAATTAATCACAAAAAATAAAATAGAAACTGTTCCTCATTATATTTCGATCAAACATGTGTTTCACTTACTATCAGGGATCATCACTTGAAAAAACCAGAGAAAAAACCCTATAAATCTTCCACACATTCTTTCTATATTTTCTTTAGAATTGAAATTTAATTTTTTGGTGCTATAGTGGATAATAAAAGGGATCCTCAAAGTCATCATGATCGTGAGAACACCACTACTTTGATTTGGGATTTTGTTCTTGGATTGGTGTTCCCCATAGAGTTTATTCTCTCTATAGAACTTGAAATATAACTTGTGAGTTAATAAAATTCATATAGAAGAATAACATCATCAAATTTAGATTAATTTTATTTATATAGGTAGTTTTAATTTATGAAATGTTCACTTTATCACATTAATAAATTAAACCTCATTCAAAACTTATGACCCAACCGATGTGTCACAAACATCATAATAAATTTATCAATTAGTTTTTACATTAAAATAATGTTACATAATAAAATTTTGAGTCATTAACTTTACATGAATCTCCAATAGAAATATTTAAAGAACATTGAATATTAAATATTTAATTGTTAAATATTTTAATTGTATTCACTCAAGAACTTTTGTATATAATAAGTTAATAAATTAAAATTTTTTATTTTAAACTTGAATAATATGAAATTAATTTTTTTATTATTGCCTTTTAAACTATGACATTACCCAACCCCTACCATGGGGCCCACCATGTCCTAAACTCTAATGCATATGAATTGTCCAGTATTATGAATGCGATTTGTGTGTGACCATCTAGGACCTTATCTCGATAGTAGTGAGTGTTTCTCACTGACTAAGAGTGGTATCTAGAAACAAATCAAGAATCCTATGATGATATGTTTTAGTACTAACAACGAAAACATATTATAAACATGCTATGTGTAATATAATATATTTGTGTCATGATATCTTATAAAGCAGGATGTACACTTTATGTCATCATCCTTTATTACATTATTATTTTATGACATTATTGGGAAAAATTACCTTTATCCACCATAGACATGGATTTAGTAAAGGTACTACTATCCATCTCAATTGGGCCTGAGATATTTGGCAACACACTAATATTTTAGAACATATTTCCCTTTAAATAAATTTTATTTCTTTGATAGCTTTCATTACATACAACACTGAGTTATAATGAACCACATTATACTATTAAAATATTATTATTTAAAAAATAATATTATAACCTAGTTGTTAAATTTTTTGGTGTGGACATGAAAAACCCATTTTTAATATTAATTATGATTCTTTTATATAAATAAAATTTATTGATAAATAGGTTCTTAATTTTTTTTTGGTAAAGTCTTTATATGCTTCAAAAATACATTTTTGTCTACAAATTATTTTCATTTATTTTTGTGAAAAATTAATAAAAATAATTTTGTGAATTTTATAAATTTTTTTGGACATAATTAAATTAATTTTTTAAATCAACATGTCAAAATTATGTTAGAGTGAATTTTTTAGAATCTTCTGAAAAGTTTAATTTTATGACGAATAATGAAAAATACAATTTTTTATTAAAAAATATCTTTTATTTTAAATAATTTACAAGTTCCATTTTTTTTAATATGGGTTTAAAAGTAAAATTAGTTCAATTATATTATTATTAATCCAATTTAGGTAATTGAAATCAATTTTTGGTTCAATTTTGATATAGAAACTTTTTATACTTATGAATTGTTTTTATTTAGAAAATAATGTTTTTGTCACGTATGTGGGTTTAATTTAAAATTAAATTATTCCAATTATGTTATTTTAATTTGGTAAAATGTATTTCATATTTTTAATCATCATAAATAATCTTATATAATAACAAATCATTTTTTTCATAATGAAGAATAAAAATAGCAAAAATTAATTACTGTGGTTAAGATTAAAATGAGTTTATTGGGGGTTAACTAAAAAAATGAGTTTAAATGACTTAAAATATTTCAAAATTCTTATATTATGGAATTATTTTAATATTATATCATCTAAGGTTTGATAATGATCCATTTTAGATCCTATTTGAGTGTGTAAAATGTGGGTATATCTTTTTCATTTCAAACATTTCAAGTGTGTCCTCTCCCCCACTTACAACAAGAAACCCTATATCCTCTAATATTAAATAATAAAAATCATTTATTTATTCTAATAAATTCCCAAATCCGTTAACTAATTCCCTTACCACATCATAGAGTCTGTTTCTTAGGAAACCCTCCTAAGAAGGATTTAGGTGTAAATCTTAATAAGTTATTTGAAGAAGAGGTATAATCCTAAACCATACATATGTAATTCGCTTTATATAACCACATATAATATATTTATATAATTATTTAGTTAAATTACACTTTATTACCTTAACATCCATTTAAAAATGATAATGTCACTGATGCGTATGTGTGGACTACCACCTCCACAAAGCGATGTGACATATCTTTCATTTTATTTTTACATGGATGGTAATAAGAATATATTTAATAAATATATATTATATATATGATATAAAAAATTATCATATAAATTTGAATTTATATTTACCTTTATATCATTCCATCCATCAAGAAAATGGAAACATGGCTCATGCATATGTATAACCAACTATCTCCTTGAGCAGTGTAATTCATTTTACTATCTTTAACTTTATTAGATGAATGTAAATATGTATATAATGAATATATACGATATTTATATGATTATTAAAATTATTTAGAATATGTAACCATAATAAAATTATAATAACCAAAACTACCAAACAAAATACATGAAAAATGAAGGAGTTATCACCTGGAATAGCGATTTAAACAAAGAACTGTTAATAAACGGGTGGTAAAAGGTTATTAGTAAATACTATATAGTATGATATATTATGGTTATATAATATATTTATAAAAAACCTATTTTTGTTTTAAAGGTGTTTCCAACATGTACAAATGAATTCAAGACTTTAGGTAAGGGATTTTCATCACACTTTTATTTATGTAAGACACATGCCATATTCACCGCTTGTTTCTTTTATGTGATATATATAACACCCATGAATGTATTTTATGATTATTATTATTTAAGTTATAGGGATTTAAATCTCCATATAATGTTATTTATTTTATGGGTACTATGATTAAAAATTTACCAAAGTGGTATAGGTTTCAGGTTATAATTTTATTGTTTATCCGGATTGTTTATGATTATGTTTTAGATGAAGAAATATTAGGATATATCTCTCAATAAACTAATTAATTTTAATCTCCTCTAGTTATTTATGAAGATTAAAGTTTTTAATTTTATTTTACTCTCTTTGATAACTAAAAATACCAAAATAAGTTTTTTAAGAAAAATCAACTTTATTTCTCTCTTCGGTCGAAAATAATTTTTCTTCCATGTCCATGTTTTCTAAATATATTTTAAAGAATATTTTTACAATTCAGCAATGGTTTTTTAAAGAAATTTTATTTTTTTAATTTTTATATAATGGTTTAAAATTAATCTTATTTCCATTTTATAAATGTGGTACATTTTACTTTTATTAAAAACGTGAAAGGAATATTTGTTTTAATATGTATGATATAAATGATATTTCCTACTGTTATGACAGATCAGTGATATAAATATTCCCTTAAAAGTATCCAAGGTTATTTTAAAATAAAATATTTTATTTAATATTTGTAAATTTTTTATATTTTTAAGAAGTGATTTTATAATGGAAGGTATATTTTCCTGAAGAATATTTTAATAATATTTTTATATAATTTATATGACAACAACCATTGGTGTTGCTAATTTTTTACTTGGGATATAATCCAATGATACCACAATTATTATTTATATAGATAGTTTATGATTATTTTGATTATATATTTATGAAACCATTTCATTTTATATGGGTTATTCTATTATGGATTGATGAAATTTTATAATACCTTATTTCTTTACACAAGTTTTCATATGATTTTATGATGTATATTTAATGATTTTATGGAACACATATGTGTAGTTTTAATTATGTGATGGATCATCATGAAATTATATAGCCCTAAAATTAATTGGGTAAAGTATTATACCTCATGAGATAAATATGGGATAGAAGTAAATGTTCTTGATCCGTTATGGGAAACAAGTCTATGTACTTGATTCTTTATGGGAAACAATGATGTGTTAGATTCTTTATGGGAAACAGGTTAATGTGATTGGTCCACTATGGGAAAAAGGTGATAATGCCTAATCCTTTATGATATGAGAAACAAGTGTTGATTCTTGATTCACTATGATTTGATTGTCTTGGTAGTTAAAATTGAGATATAAAATGGTTTGTATATTTATGATGGTGCCACACTTATATGTATATACTTATGGTTCATTATTGATTTATGTTGATATCTCACTCTTATGATTCATGTATTTTGTAATGATCATGTTTTGTGCCATTAATCATGTCTATAAAGTAAGATAGATTATGTATGAAAAATTTATATTATATTCATGTTCTCATAACCTTATTATTATATTCTATTTTCATATGATCATCACCTAATATCACCCATGTTTATCCTTAATGATCATCTGATTTCACCCTTTCTTATGTTTTCTTTTACTTGTTTCTAAAGAATGTTATTATGTATGATATTATTAATAAGGTTTATAGTTATGAAGAACTTAGTGGGAGATGATATAGTTCACCTTTGAACTAGTATTTTATGTATCAAATTTTCTAAAGGCATTAGACCTATATAATCCTGGTATGGATCTTTATGTTATGTAATGAATAATCATCTATTAAGATGTGATATCAATGTATGAAAATTGAGGCATGATATAGTTGGTATCATAATAATTTTTAGTTATACTTTAGAAACTATGATGAGAGAACCTTAGTGAAACCCTAGGGATAATTCAGAGTATAAGAACATGTCCATGAATTTTGGTGAAGGATAGAATGAGTTGTTTCCAATAAATTACATACCTGTCTGGATACTACAGGTTGATGTGGTTTTGGTATAGTTTTATCTAGGGGTATTAAATATGAAAATGTTGAATTGGGATTTGAATTTATCATCACCTAGTGCACAACAACAAACCTTTCTACACACCTAGCTTGACATTCCCAGGAGATATGTTTTGGAAAATTAAAAACTCTTTACGAACCATTATGAAGGATCTTAATCAATAATAACCATGGATATCCTAGGTTAATACTAAGGTTTCATATACTGAAAATTAGGTGTATTGTTTTAGACATCCTATAAATTATTCTTCATTATTATTTGGTTTTCCACTAGGATTATTGTTTCTCATACTACACTATTTAGTTTTTGTCAATGGATGGAACCAAAAGGAATCAAGTTAACAAAGAATGTGATGGAAAATATAGTGTCTATGAGAAATGAAATTGGATAATAAATGGAGAGAAATATATTGGGATTATGTGTAATCAGATATCATGATATAGGATTAAAAAAATGAAAATAGGATAGTTTCTTAATAATCCAAATAAGAGGAAAATTGACTTTTATAGAAGTTTTGGTGGCAATGATCTTGGAGGTAAGAAATTTCAATTTACTTCTTATAAATAATGTGGGAAGGAACACCTAGTATAAAATCTCAAGTGGAGGGTAAGAATTTTAATAATTGGAAATAAAGGGAAAAGAGTAATGAATTTACAAGGAATTTGATCTGTTATATGTGTGAAACTTAGTAATTATCTGAGTCAATGACCTAAACTAAGTTTTATCCCATAGATTAAGGAAGGAACTATTCTAATCCAACCATTATAGTGAAAGGATTGAATTTTTTATGTATTATTATTCATGAATTATGTTGTATAAGTATTTTTACAATTATATTTTTGTTATTAGAACCATGAAACATTTATAGATTGTGTTACTTTTGGAATCATGTAAGATTAGATTAAGAGTTACAAATAACATCATAATATTATAAGTTTAAGGTTAGTAATAAGTTCAAAATCTTAAACACCACTTTTGAGGTTTTATGTGATGGTATATTACTATGATTAAATATATTTTGGTAGAAAGTTTTTTGGGATAAGGTATATGTAACCCTTAGTTTCAACATAATGTAATATTTGAGAAGAATTCATTTTTTACATGTTTAAAGGTATTGATGAAATTAAATATTTATATGATCTTTGAGTATTGAAGTTATTTTAAAGTATTTTCATCATATTTCTAGGGACTTCATAAGAATTATATTAATATAGTTTAGTAGAAAGGAAAACCTTTCACATCTGACTAGGCTGCGAGGCCTGAACCCACAACCAAAAGGTGATAAGGGAGGGATAACTACCATTTTACTATAGGATTTCTCGGATAAGTATGATATTTATTTTTAAAATGGTGTGATATATAAATATTAAATTGTTTTTTGGAAAAAATGTTTTATCACAGAGATAGCTATGGGATTGAAAAGTAATTTCGTGATTAATGTTATTTTAGAACAATTTTACTATTTTGGTATTATATTAAATTGAACATTATGGAATTTTATTTAAGGAATAATGGTTGAATTATATTTTGGAATAATATATGATTTTAATGTGGTTTTATGGATATTTAGCTTATTTATAAATTTTTTTTATCAATCTTGGAGATTATGAATTTTGGTTTGATACATTAAGAGAGATTGATGTTATTTAAAGATAAATGTTAAATTTATCTAGGAATAATATATGATCATATCATTCTAATATTTGGGTTTCAATCTTATCCTAGACTATTTTTAGGTTAGTTATTTTCTAAATGATATATGTCTAACTTTAGGTGTTATTATTGAGGATTTTGTGATTAATGAGGTATTTATTCATATGATGGTTTATTTATTTTTGAGAATTATCTTATTCTAACCATTTTGGTTTTATTTAATACATAATAAATAGAGGAATATCATTTTATCTTGTTATGGATTATGTGATCCATTAAAAGTTTATTTTAGTTCTTCAATAATGAAAAGATCTTCTTGAATACTCATCATTTGGATAAAATATGATATTATGGTAAAATTTGATTAAATAATTAAATTATTCTTATCAAGTAAGTATATAACTCCTTATTTTTTTCAGCTATTTGTTAAAGGAATAATTTAACTTTAGGAAAAAATATAGAAAAATGTTATCCTATTACTGATGAATTGATGGTCTTTATAACACCTCACTAGTTTATGGTTTTGTGATCATTAACATTATCTTTACCATTCAATTTCTTATGATCAATGACCTAGAACACTCCCCATAATTCTTTGGACAGTAAATATTTCTCCATGTACATATAATCTTTTCTCATTAATGTTCTCTTATGTAGAAACCTAGTTATTGGATGAGTTCATATTTCCTCTTCTCGCTTTTTAAGACGATTTTTAATTGACCTTTTTTATGATGCAAGTTTTCCACAAATGAATTTTCAAATTTTAAACCCTTGATTACTGCACAAAAGTTCAAATTGTGAGGATAAAATTTATTGGTGGTGGGAGGGATATAACTATATCATCACCAGTTTCAAGTACTTGACCCTTTATTCATGTATTTTAAGGTTACATAATAAATAGGATAATTTTTTGGAGGTTATGAGGGGTTTTGAAACTTTTTAAAGGCTTTTATGGAGATGAACAATTTTAGAATAGTTAGTAGAAATCACAAAACAAATCCAGGAAATCATGGAAGGGAAACAATGGGAATTGGGAAGGTTCCCTATTTTTCCAAACTGTGTGGGTGATTAGGAGAAACCATGTGAGCCTACAGTTATTTGGGATAGTAGAAAAGACACAATTAGTGCATGGTTTATCTAACCATGCGATCTAACCAAGCGATCTAACCAAATGAGTGGTGGATTGAGGGAGTATCACATATATAGTTGGTGCATAGTTTTCCAAAATGGGTGGCTAAAACGTGCGACATATAGTCTAGCCACACAAATTTATGGATATAATATTATTTACCCTCTCAAGTACTCATTTCCACTAATTAGACTATGACATGAACTCCTTAATCTCCCAAGGTGTGGGAGGCATTTTTCATTGGTATGAGAGTGATCCAGAGGTGAATCAAAGTGTTTTAGAGGCCTAAATTCATCGTTAAGTGATTATTCTTGGATTTTCTTCATTTATATCATCTCTTTATCTTTCTTAAAAACTTAGATCCAATATTTTTTTTGGAGAGATCCATGTTCCATGATGGGAATTTTGTTGTTTTATGGTTATATACATGTAAAGTAAGTTGATTCGTGATCATATCTTGAGATTCATTGTGATGTTTTTAATTTATATAATGTTTTTGAGGTAGGTGTATTCTCTATCGATTCCACTTGATTAGAACTTGAAGGTTCTTTTTTAATTAAATTATTTTCTTGAGATGGTTATGAAATTATTGTGTGACTTTTTTTTGGAAATATTAATTTGGAATTTTCTTGGAAATTGTGGAAGGTTGATTGGTTTTTGGAAGACCCCTTGTTTAAAATTTTAATATTTCTTTGAAAATTATGGATTGGTTGGGAACAAGTAAAGTAGTAGTTGAAATGATTTAAAGAAAAAAATGGTTTGATTTAAATTACTTGGAATTATGTTTCTATAAACAATTGGGTGTGATTTGAATGGGATAGATAATGGTTTTGAAGTACCACCATCAAAGGGAAAAAGTATGGATGTGAAGTTCCACTATCAATGGAATCTAAATGATTGTGTGTGTGTGAGTTTATGGACATGGAAAAGCATATTAAAAATTTAATTTGAAATTTTTTTAAAGGTTTTATTTGATTTATTTATATGGGGAAATTTTTTGGCTTTGAAAACTATTATATATATATGATATAAACTATTTTAGATTGATTTAATCAGTTTTATATAAATGTGTCACCAAGTTTTCTCCTAGTAGAGTGAGTTGGGAAGTAATTGGCGAAATCCTACTAAATTTATACTCACCCCATTCTTGGGAAATATTGTGAATTTATAGATGTAATGTATCAATAAATAGGAAAAGGTAATATATCTTAGTTATTTAGTGATGCATTATGTTACCATGGGAATAACTGTTTATTGTGGAGCTTGGAGAAGGTTGGGGGTTGCTGAGTTAACGTATTTAGTGTCTTTGAGTTTTTTTGGTTTTGGTTTCCACTTTTACTTTGATATGGTTGTTGGTTTGGTTATACATTGAGTTTTTTTCTTATACTCATGCATGAGATAGTTGTTTGTTTGGTTTTTATCTTATGGTTTGGTTGTTTTTTCTTTAAAGGGGAAATCATCCCCTAAATTTTTATGAGGCCCTTATAATTTATTTACATCCTTTTATGTCTTGGATATGTCACATAAGTCTTAGTAACATCCTCCTGCCTCTTCCCAAGCTACTGGGTGAGGGGTGGGTTGTTACAAATGGTAACATTTCATTCGATCCTTGGGAATTAGTTGTGTTCAGTCCTGGAGTTGGGAGTGGTATCAATTTTGATAAGTTTATCTATATATTTATATGGTAGAAAAGATATATTATTATTGGAACTTGAAATGTAGAGAATAAAAAGCTGCATCTAACCAATTTATGCAGAACTTTAAGTTACTAGGGAGTTTGGGTACATGAGTGTTTTAAGACACTTCTAGGTGAGTTATCACCTCATCATCATTGGTTTATCCCATGATAGTTTCATGACATGAATTTATAGTATGGATTCCCAATATAACTTCATTGTTTATTATTGAGTTAATGATTTATGGGGATGGTAAAAAGATATTCTTTTCGAAAAGTATAGAAAATTTTATCAAAAGATGCAATTTCAAAAAGGATTAATAGTGGTATTTTGAAAATGGTTAAACTGGTTTATCATCGATAAAAATTATTGTGGAGAAATATGTGCTGTTATGTGTAAATTTGGTAATTTTAAATATCTAAGACTTAATTTTATAGTGAGTGATACTAATTGGAGTTTGTTTTGGTTACAATGAAGGGCACCGAGTAGGCACTATAGAAACCAACCAAAAAAAGATGTTGAGAATTTGGTTTCACCAGAGCCATAGGTGAACCAATACTTGGTCCAGAGTATTTTACATGCTTTTCAATCCATGTATAGAGGAAAAAAAACAATAAAACAAGACAAGTGGATAATTTGGATCGATTCAAAAAGAAAAATCTACCCATCTTTCAGGGTGATTCAGAACTGGAAAAAGTAGAAGTTTGGATGAATAGGATGAATTAAATCCTATATTTCCATGGCACACCATCTAAGCTGAAAGTGATGTTGGTAACTTATATTCTATATAGAGTGATAGTGGTAGGATTTAGTAGTTTATGTTAAATTGGACCAAGGAATGGAATGAGAGGATTTTAAAAAATTGTTCAATAAAAAATTCAATCCTCACATGTTCATTATTTCTAAAATAATTGACTTATGTAGATTAAATTAGGAGAATATATTGTAAAAAGATTATGTAGATAAATTTATGAATTTAGTTCACTTTTCATTATAATTTTCTACAAGTTAATCCTTGAAAAAAAATAATTTTTGAGTTGGGGTTGAAATCAGAAATTCATTCTGGAAACCCAGTATTTGTGTCACATATTATGCAGAAATGGTCAATAGAGTGATGGTGGAAGAAAGATATATCTTGAAAAATATGGTCCAAGGAATCATTTTTATTCTTATGTGAACTGGTGGTAACTCCAATGTTGGGAATAAGTAGAGGAGGGACACTTATTCTCAAGGGGGTGGTATACCTCAAAAAGAGTCTATGGGATCACTCTACTTACCTCCTTGACTGAAGAGTATGACCAAATTTTTTTAGTTTGATTTAATGGATCACGTAAAGATAGATTCTACAAAAACACCTAGAGCATGTCACAATTGAAACTAGATGATACATATTTAGCATTATTGTCATAGTGCTCCAAGGTTGGGTGCTAGGGACACATCTCATGATTCTCAAAGATAAAATTCTTCGACAAGACAAGTGATGTAGAATAGATCTCTTTATAAGAACCAAGAAATACATGGTGATTATAGGAATACCATGACTCCTAAACTAGTGAAATTTCAATAGGGTAATAAAGAGAAAATTTTAGTGATTAAGAAATTATATGAAGCTGAGAAAGTAATTATGGATTATCATTTGGGACCTTTGATACTGAGAAGTATGATTCTTTTTATTTCTAACCTTATGAAAGATTTACTTGATAAAATTTCATCCCATTCATTAATTTCTTATCATATCATTGATTTGATGGGTTGAAATGTTGATATGATGCCTTCTATTTTGAAACACTAAACAACATTGGGACAAATAGAGTTTCGAGCCTCAAAATGTGCATCATGTTCGATAACAATAGATGGAACTATATTGGTATGTTATTTCTCTGTGATAGATATGGATGTATATGAATTGATTTTGGTAATGGATTAGATAATGAAATTTTAATCCCATATCAATTTTTATTCACGAAAGGTGAGTTTCAAATTTTTAGATGGTGTTAAACATCTATCTAAATGAGATTGGGTAGTGGATGCAAGAAGAGAAGGACCATTGGTACTAGTGGTTGGAACTATTTATTACCATTTGATAATATTTTCTTTGGTTTCCATATATGAGATATTGAATAAATACTTTACAACTATATTGGATTAGTTCCTAGATATTTTTCTTGAAAATTTAGTGGGTTTTCCACCCAAAAGAGAAACGAATTTAACGATTTATATCATACAGGGGTCAAGTTTTATTTCCATTCCATATTATAAGATAGAACCTATAGAATTGAAGGAATTTAAAGATGAACTAGAATAGTTTAAGATTAAATTCTTCATTTGACCAAGTACATATTTGTGGAATGCACCGGTTCTCTTTGTGAAGAAGGCAGATGGAACTATTAGGATTTGTGTAGATTATCATAATATTAACTAAGTTATGATAATGAATCAGTATGCTAGCCCAAACATTGATGATAAATTTTATCAATTGAAGGGATCTCATTGGTTCTTTAAATTTGAATTTCATTCGGGATATACACTACTAGAAAAATGACCTATAGCCACAGACCTATAGCCATAGTTTAATTGTTCGGTGTCTATAGGTCAATATATATCCATGGTTTTCAAAAAATTATGGATTTAGATTAGAAATATCAACATATAGATAATTCCCCATGGAAATAGCTCCCCTAGGTTATTTTCCTCCCTTAGGATTTCCTCTCCCACTTACCGAATTGTCCAATCCCTCTCCCAAAACCCTTCTACTTTCCCGATCATTACTTGTCTGACTTCCCCCTCTTCCAATCCATACTGGATTCTTCTTTTCGGTTCCTCCATACCTCATTAACTTCTTCATTCATGGTTCCTTCATCCCTTGTTCATTCCTTCTCTCATATATACCCTTCTAAGGTCATTCCTCCTCTATTAGGTGCATCATCCAATGATTCCTCTCTTTGAAATCGATCACCCTGTCCTCTGTATAATCGAATTTTATTTTGCTACCTCCTACTCCGGTGAAGAACCTGATTGGGTCCTTTATCTCAATACATCCCCAATCATGTCACTTTTTTATTTTGGTGGTTTAGTATGATTTCATTTATATCTTGTAGAGGACATACTGAGAGGACATATTCAAACCACAATTTATTATTTGACTTGAGGTATGTTTCCTTATGGATTTTTAGCATTTCTAGAAATTTTGGGTGAAATTTGTTGTCTATTTGGGTGTTTAATTTGGGGATTCCTTGTGGATTAATTTGGGTGTGTTCCTTGAGTGGACGACACCTCGTTGATCAAAGGTTTGGGCACCGTGAGGTAATCTAGTGAGATTTTCATTTATTATGATGATTTGTGATTTTTGGTTTTAATTGTTTGGTTTATTAATTTAATGGGTTTTATTGAAGATATGGGCACTCTTGGACTCTGAGAAGGTCTATATAAGCTTGGAATGGATCTATGGATCATCGGTTGAGGTAGGTGGCCTTTTCTTTATTGATTCTCTTTCTCAATTGATGATTTTATGTTCATGTTCCACCATTATTATTATTTTATTCATGTTGCATTACTTATGATATTTCATCCATAGATTGGGATGGTATTACATTAGCTTAATGGTCAACACGGACTACATAACTTGATAAATTGTATGATGGTGGAACCTTATTAGTTTAATGATTGTCATTGAACCTCTTTATAGCTTACTTGGACAAAACCTCATAACAATAATAGTTTTCATTATACGAGTTCACTATATAAATTAGAAAAATCTAAAATGATCATGTTGCAATTGAACTATGCTTCTTGGTTTAATTATTTTGGTTAGAGGAATCAGTTATGAAATTATTTATTGATCAAAGGAAGATATTTATCCATGATTATATGTAATTATCATGGGGTATTTATTCCTATCATTTATTTATTTTTTAGTTATCATTATCATAGTCATTATTGTTATTATTATATTATTTTTTTATAATGGAGATAATTTTAAGAATCGTGGATGTGAAATATTTAGGAATAAGTCTTATGGAATTTGAAGAGGAGACTTTAGCCATTTTGTCTCATATATTTAAAGAGGAAAAATCCTATATTGAGAGAAATGATGTACTGGACACCATTTTTAGATACATAAAAAGTTGAAATGCATTGTTTTACTATACTCAGTAGACAACATCATTTGATCCTCATGAAGCTTCATCATTGAAACCAAACTTTCTAGTTTCACATGAGCTTTATGTTCTTAATACTTAAGGGAATGTTATATACCTATTTTAGAGCCCAAAATCTTCATCAACCATTATTAATTTGTTTCAATTTTTATTCATTCAATCTATGTAATTGTCTACAATATAAATTATTTCATGTAGTGCATGTTGGAGAGGGTTATACTTTCTTAGGTGTAGAATAATGTTGTTGGTTTCTTAGTGATAAAACCATCACATGTGTCATTGTTTTAGATTATATTCATGTTTAATAATGAAAATTACTATTGATTGTCTTATGGTACTGTCTACAATAGTTTGGAAAAGTTTAAAGGTGTTAGTTACTATATAAAACTTGTGATATATTAATAACTAAGTCTAGAACTAGTTTGAATGAGAGATTAAAGTGATGGAGATTTAGAGAATCCGTGTAATAAGTAAATAGAATATTGGATACAAAAATAAATATTGAAATACTCTTGGATGAAGGTTTATAAGGGCTAGAGTTACTTTAAAAAAGGCCCTAAGCATAATTGAAGGTAATATGGTAAGAAAGATAAGTTTTTTCTTCATAAACATCATCTATCTTGGAGAGATAGAAAAAATGGAAAAGGTTTAGATGTGTAATCATCATTCTGAATTTTGGTATGCATTATCCTACTACTACTTAAGCATCATCTTGAGCTATGTATGGAACAAGCCTGTCCTGCAAATCCATCTAGAAGAACTGTGTAAGAATCGTCTAGGAATGAATAACCATCAAATGTATTTTCATAAACATAATACATTTACTATCAATAAGAATTATACCATTATGTGTATAAATTATTCATTTCTTAATTATATATCATTTAACCTCCATAAGTGAGAATCTAGAGTTGTGTAAGCGTTATCTGCTCTTCGTAGGGATGATTTCAGGCTGTATAACCATTAATACATAGAATAATTTATAGAATTATTTTGACTAAAGAAATAAAGTTTCTAGATTTAATATATAATAAAATAAATTATTTATAATGATTCCCAATATGATATTAAGTTATCTAAATGTCAAAAAAACCTCAAATGGTGTATGATGTAAGCATTTAATTTAAGAGGATTTTACCTAGAATCTATAGATAAAAAGATCAATGAAAAGATAAAATTTAGATAATTTATAAAGCCTGAAATTTGAGTTTCTAGAATTTGTAATTATGATAAAAATGATAATTAAAGATACTAAAGTTGTGATTTGGGGGATATTATAGGGGGTGGTGGCTGCTTGGATGGTGGGGATGGGGGGTTACTGTAGGGAACTAGGGGGATACATGTGGTTGTGGGTGTGCTGCAGGGGGATGGGGGGGATGATATAGGGAATCGTGGGGTATTTGGCCATGCGTCGGGTGACCCAACCCCAATGGGTTGTGTTGGGTTTGGTCAGGTGCCCAAAAATCTTGTGACCCAACTAGATCTTCTTTGGTTGGGTTGGCCCCAAAACACCCTCGACTGATGCATGGACATACCTAAATCCCAACACTTCTATTTAAAGTTTTGTTTAGGTAAAAGGTATTTTAATGTTTGATTTTTTTGAAATACTCACATGTTATTACTGGAGTGTCAATGTAGTGAAAATTCTAATTTAGGTACTGCAATGTTATTTTGGACTATTATGTTTTCGAAAAATTGTAATATAGTAATTCTTGTGTTTGTACGTATATAGTTTTTGGGTGTTTTTGAATCTGTTTAAGATGATATCCCTTATATATTGGTATCTACTAGGTGGAAATTCTATACCAGTAATATCCCTTGATATTTGTAAACATGGTGCTGGTGTGAACAATATACCTCTTTACATGGTATATTCAATTCCTCTATAATTTATATTTCTTCACCATTAATTACTCATTCATCTTATATAAATTTATTCTACATTACATATCTAATCTTACTAGAAATACAATCTTAGTGATTCTTGTACCTAAATTCAATGTAATTAATGGGGGTTACCATGCTGGAAATAAACTTGCAATGTAGGTGATAAAGGTGGTTTTATTCTATTGTCCATGAATATTTTTCCCATAGTGTTTATTTCCAAGTTTTAATATGCTCTAGGAATCCATGATTCTCCCTATTGGATAATATTCATTCAAATAATCCATGAATATGGGTGTAGAAGTGTATCATCACTTAATGGTGTGATCTTGTATTTGTTTCATCTTTCAATTTCCCCCCAATAAAATATTAGCTTAAAGATTTTGTTGCTATCTATTTTCAGAATTCTATTAAGAGAAAGTGTGTCCAAGATGCAACCAATGTAGGTGATAAAGGTGGATTTTATCCTAATATCCAGTTTTTTTATGACTCACTAGGCCTCTGTGTCTCTGTTTTTTAGTATTTTTCTAATAGTGAGTCTTTCACCATTCTTCTCCAGTTACTTATTTCCCATTTTCTCTTTGAATTGTTTCACATTTTAGGTGAAAATGTCTATACATATTTTTTAAAAGCATGTTTTTAACAGTCCATTTTTTTCTCCCCAGATATTTGTGGGAAAAAAATAGGGTCTTGAATAACTGAAGAAAACCATAGAAAAAGAAGAATATAATGGAAAAGTAAGTTGTTATCTTTATGTGTCTGGTATTAGTAGTGCCATTTATTAACATTTTATTATTTATATTTTATCTACTGCTATAATTAGCCATAAATATCATGGAAAGTTATTAAATACACAGTTTCCTTTCATAAATATTTATTCATGATATTGTATCATGAGATTACTTTGTGAATACAATATCATGATACCCACATCATTCATATAGAGTATCCACATCATTCCTACAGATTATCCACATCATTTCTGTACTGTTTCATTCCAAATTATTCTTTTATAGTATGAATACATTTTACACATATATGCATACAGTTTACTCATATGTGTTATGCATTTTGTATCCAACAGAATTATGTAATGGAAGTTACCAACATATTTATGAAAATAAATTATGTAGTTGAAAAAATATGTAATAACTAAAATTAATATCATTTCAAGTATATTTTCTACTTTAAATTATATCAGGTACATTTTACACCACTATATTCTCCCAACCTTATATATTCTAGATTGTCAACATCTTAACGTATCTCTTCCTCTTTGTATTCCCAATTAACTTCTTATTATTTAAAACTTCTTATATTGAAATTTCATGTATAATATGATGTACATCAAACATGATCATAATATACCACCCTTCTCATATGACAAGTGAATTTTTAGGAATTAATCACATTTAAAAAAATTATTTTCTACCACTTATTTAAATAATACATGTTGTAAAACCACTATTTTATGTTATTTATATATTCAAGCAGACATGTTCTTGATAATGCACTATGATAAATGCTAGTAGGAATATATTTCATTGAAAAACTACTATTTTTATACTATATATTCAAGAAAGTTCCTTCTTGACCAAAAACTATGATCAATTTGAGCAGGTATATATATTAAAGAGGGTGTTTTTGTTATTGTCTCAATATATGTCCTTGCATAACTAATTTTTTTTTCAAGAAAGTATGTGATTGATAAAATACTATTTTAAGATGATATCTATTATTGATAAATAATACTTGTTGATAAACCAATATTTTATTTAGGGGGTGTGGATATTTTATTTATTTTCTAGCAATCATTTTTCAAGAAATTATATGCTTCTGTGAACCGGTCTAATTATACCACATTGCTACTTGGGTTCATCATGGTAAATTTAATTACTTTGAAGTTTTTTTAAATATTCTTATTGAATTTAGTGATGAGAATTTTATTTTACTATATACTCATGGAAGAGGAAACCCATAGTTTAATTTTTATAATTACATGATGGGTGCCCTTGAAGTAGATTTTATGAAAGTTATTGTAATTAGGTGAGTAATCTACCAGAAGTAACATTTTTTTTCTTTCTTAAAATTTATAAAGCTTATCTTATTTAGTGATTCATAAAATTTTCAAATATTATCTTAATTAAAAAAATTTCAAGGAGTTTTTAGGCTTGGATTTTTGATCGTTTCCAAAAAAATTCCATCCATTCTTGAAATGAATTAAGAAATATTATTTTGGTTGTTTTATTTTTGATTGAGTTTCTTCAATTGCAGTTGGTATTTGTGGCAGGTTTCTTGTTCCTCAATGTTTATGGTAAGATTATTATTTCTTTCATGAATTTTTATCTTTATTATTTATTTCTCACTCTATCTCCATCACATATGGATGTACCTGAGTTTTCTAATTTAATATTCCTGAAAGTAATTCAATTTCATGTTGTAACTATAATAATCTTAGTCCCAGCTAGAAGGGAGTGGCATGGGTCTACATTTAAATGATAAAACTGTTATGATTATGTATTATATGATCTATCATATTCAAATGGTAATTATTATAGTTCATTTGATACAAATTATTGAAAACTTCTTGTAGAATTTGTCACTTATGATAAGTTGTTAGGAAAAATAAGTGTTTTTTGTTCTATTCCTAAAAAAACACATTCATGTAAATGAAGAATTGAATTGGGGAGGGTAAAAGAGAGAAATGAGGATGAATATTTTTAAAATAAAAATACATATTGTTCCAATTCTTCCATGTATGTATGTGTGAGATAATTCTATTAAAACTAGATAACACTAAAGTTAATAAAGATGAAAAAGATAAAATTTAAAATAATGATATACTAAAATTAAACTCATGAACTACGATATGAAATCCGAGTGAATGTACTAAAGTACTAGTGATGTTGTTTTTTATATGTAAAATAATATCCTTAGTTCCAAAATATTACATGTTCTTATTTTCCTATGTTGGTTGGAATGAATATTTTTATATGTCCTTCATTCCCTTAATGGCTAGTATAGTAGCATATCATTTTTATGATCTAATGATAATGCACAATCCCATGCACTGTCATTCCCGTTTTAGTGATTGTTCACAGTGACCTTTGTAACAAATTTTACTTTCTATGGGTACTAAACTAGATCATGTGTTTAATGAGTTGGCCCATGAAGTTACTGATAAACATATATCCATTAAAGGATATTTAGTGGTTCAACCATCAGATGACTACTAGTTCCGCCGCCCCAAAATTGTGCTCAGACTGATTCGCATAATCTTTTTCCATAATTATTTTGAGTTTTCTTTCATCTTCTGTATATGGGTAATTTTTTTTACTTCATCCATTTGTTTTGATTAGTCAGAAATGAACCATGGCTACAACTGATTTATAGTTTCAATATGGATTTGAATCATGCATTATGGGAAAATATGGGTTCATTATTCCCTGACATGTTATCAGGTAAGATCTTACCCTGCATTTCCTTCCCCATTAGATATTTTATCCACTATAAGTGGATGTGTAACATTTTTTATGGCATTTATTTAGTTATTATATAGTTACATCATCCTCCCACTCTTTTCCACTATGACTCAGGTAAATAATTTAGGTATCTAAGCATTAGATGAGATGAAATGAAGAAGCCCCCCTTATTTTGTTCTTGTTGTTGTGGAATGGAGGAACAATAATCATATTAAAATTATATTTTAAACCTTATGTAGGTATATATTTCTTAATACTAGTGTTAATTCATATAAAACAGTCCTATTTTATTTTTTATGCATCTTTTTCTTGATTTAAGTGTATGATTGAGGATGAATTTCTTCCAATCACATGCGTAAGAATAGGGAACTTCTTGCAAGAGGGAAAATTGTTAATAATGGTATATAATATAATTAATTTCATCTATAATTTACTTATATATTGAAAACTCATTAAAGGAAATGTCTTTCACTTTATATTTCTATTTATTTAGTGATGTTTTAGTGATTATATTTTAAATTTGTCATTGATGTTTTAGGTCATGGGGTATCATATAAGAGTGAAACCCCAACATTAATCCATGAAATTATTAGACAATACTCAAGCCACATAGTCACAAAAACCCTATGAGATACCTTTAACACACATACTCACTAACCACTAGTGTTAATATCTACCCACAATGAAATTTTGATTTTTACTTTTATGATAATATTTGGATTATGGATTCTGATATTTTTTTTCTAAGATTTTAGGTTGCATTAATATTTACTATGAGAATAAACTCAATCAAATTGTAGAGATTCTATATATGTTCACAAATATGTGACAGACCTAGTCACCCTACAAGCCCATTTATGGAAAACAGATCTAGTTGTGCCACCTGGCCATCATCCCATATCTAGGAGCTTCCACATACTGAACAAACTGACCGAATATTAATATCATTAGCCAACACCCATATCTAGGTGCATTTTTCTTTCCATAAGTAACCCAGTCTCTCATATCCAAGCCCCAAAAAACCATAATCACTTCTTGTTGGTATCCCTAAAATGTCACTTCCAATGGGTTCCTTCATTGCATGTTCAGCTATCCTCCCGATCTACACTCATCCAATCTATAAGAATAGTTATTATCGACCACACTCATATTGGTCATACCAGGGTACTAAAATCAATTTTTTATATGTCCGACATCAAAATGGACACCTATCAACCTCATCAAGACCTAAGTCCAGAATAACTGTAGGTATCTCAATCATTCCATTAGTCTCCTCTCATATCCAAAATTTATCAAAACCACCATGATAAGAATCCAACTAATCATAAATTACAAAAACCAACATAACTCAAGGTATAAAGGTTAATCATCCACATCCTTTAGGAATTATATTACTACTATAAACCGTGTTAAAATCACAATTCCCTTAAAATTACATGTGGAAATCACTTATAAAACCATTTAGCGAAACCTCAAACCTAATTAAAATGTAGTCCCACCTTCCTTAGGTTAATAATTGGTCACATAACACCAATTACCACATATTCTAATCCAAATACCACCATAATACCCCATGAAATGAGTTTTTCTTATTATATAAAATTCACACTCAATAGTTCCCATTACCATCTAACCACACACATTATAAATTCACCCTAATGATACTTTGTTATATCAATATATACAACACCCTCGAATCATAACCCATCAATCATAGTCTTTCCATTTTAATTACCCAGTTGGCCATGCCTTTAGTGATTTTCAAAACCATCAAAATATGGTAACTACTCTTAATCTCATATACACAACCCCTAAAGAATATTCATTGGACCTATAGACTAATAAGTCATGTATTACCATGGATCGTATTGTCATATAACCAAAATAAATAATATTTAATTTCTATACCCTATGTGTATACCCTATAGATGAGATGAGAATATACTAAATGAGATTCCTCTGTTGGGTTACTAAAATGTAAGTTGTGTCATTTGGAGAGTAACCCATGATAACATCCTATTTGATATTTGTAATAACAAAAAAATCATAGTGTTATAGGGTTATAGGATATATGACATATGATTCAGAGTATTATACTCTTTGTAGTATTTGAACCTTTTTGAAATTTATAAATTTTAATTGATGCATGGGGATTTCAAATACTCTATATTTGAATAAAGTTAATTATTTATGATTGGATCAAAGTTTGAATTTTTAAATTCTACTTTTAAGCTAGTTATTTCAAGAAAATATGCATGTTTGAGTAAAACACTTTCACTATTTTCTTTGAAAGTTTGGAGTGTACATGCTTTTGGTTGCCTTCAATTTGCGTATATTGTTTGAATGTCAATTTATGAAATTTAGAATAGGTTTTTTAATTTAATTTTATGAAAAAGGAATTTCCTATTGATAATTATTTTGATAATTTGAAAAGTTTAATTTCTTGAAACTGAAATTAGTTTAGGAAGTGTACAATTTGAACTATTGATTGCGTGTTTGATGTTCATCATTGAGAATCACATAAGAGCGCAATAAAAAAAGTGGTGGGGAGTGATTTGGAATCACTTTTTAAAAATTTTAAAGTATAATTCATTGATTATATACCACTTTATTTCACATAATATGTGTATTTATTGTGTATTTAGAGTTTAGGTGAATTATGGTGAAGTAATAAGATATTATTAACATAATTGATATTTTGAATATGAGGCTTGTGGGAAATTTTTACACTTTTGTGTTTTTAAGTATTGGTTTTCTATTCTATGTAAGGATAATGTACTATTTCTAAGGGATATATAAGTGTGACTAATGAGGTCCACTCATCCAAGCCCCATACCAATTTTACTTGAAACACCATTCAATTCACTTCGAACTAGTACTTACATGATATTTTGATGAACTATAGTTTTTTTTTCTGATCCTCATCTTCTCCTGGTTTTAAAAATAATTTATCTTTTATAATCCTATACTTTTATAGAGTGTTATAATTTTTTTTGATAAATTCATCAAAATTTTACCCATATATTCCATTCATATTATCTATTTATAATGATTTTTTATTTAATTTATCTAAATTTGAACTGGTTGATGATGAAGAATAACTCAATTCAGATGTTTCTTCTAATGAACTTTCTCCATTTTAATAACTCGTTGATAGGAGAAGAAGTCAAAATAATTTATTAGTGAACATAAGACTCCTCCTTCAAATGTTCTTTTTAATAAACTTTTTCAATTACCCACAAAATTTCTTTCTCCACTTCTTTCTCAGCTCCATCCATTGGAACGTCAACTTCCATAACTATGGGAAATTCTTCATGAATAAATTCCATCAAAAAACTTTTTATGGATGGAATTATAGTGAAATAAATTCCTTATCATTCTTAGTAGCCTCACTAATTTATCAATGATTATAAGAGAGAGATAGATGTTTTTTAGGTTCTTCTATCATAGTCCCTTTCTCCTTTCTAATGAAATCCACATTTATTTACATAGGTTGTTCCACTGTACCATATACTTTAATAGTAATAGACAATAAAATAGCTCTAGAAATATGAGATTATAATATATTACAAGAATACATCTTATTATTATTTTTCTTGGATAACTTCAAATGTTTTTATTCTATCAAATCCCCACCTTTTTTCTTTTCTAAACTAAAATAAGGATTTAAAATAACCCTTTATTCCTTTTTATTTTTAATTTAATTTGTTTTTTCTCTCTAATAAACACTATCTGAATAAATTAACTTCTAGAAATCATCACTATAGTGAAATCATAAATGAAATGATTTTTTATTTTGATCTTAATTTTATCTAATATTATTCTTACTTTTTTGTAGGTGAATTCACAATAAATGAAAAATCTAGTAATTTTCCTTTCCCATAGGACTTTTTCATCTCATATTTCTAAACTTTCACTGAAACTATAGATAATGAGTTCTCAAAAAAAGTCTCATTAAAATCATATAAATATCTCATTATAATTATTTTTTTATGAATAAAAATTATTTTATTTAACCCTTTTAGCATGATCCTCATTTTGAATGGTTTTTTTGTTTCATATTGATTTCCAATGTTTCAAATAATTTGTGAGGGTACTTCAGTGGTGAAAATATATTTTTAGATTTTTTATTTATCCCATGATTCTGGTTATAACATTCACTTCCTTGTTTTAGTCCTACCCATTTATAAATTTCAATCCTATGATTTCCTTTTCTTCTCACTTGAATTTTCTCTTATGAAAAGTTTCCCCTTAGATCCACTGCTATTGTTCACTACCCATATTCACTATCCATAAGTCCCAACATACTTTACTTTGGATATATTTTTAGGTTATGGTTAATGTAGGTTTGATCTTAGAGAAATGAATGTGTTATAAAGGATCTGATTGTCTTATGGATTGTGAACTTGAACATAAACAGTCATCATCTTCATATACTCATGATATTGGAGAATTTGATCCATGTTCATGGTAATTATTACTTGGTACTATACTTATAATTTTATCTTAAAAAAGGTTAGGGTTGTTTCATGGTTATTGGTATGCTCTTATCTTTAGTTAAAATTTTCCCCTCTTTACTTGTATAGTGGAACCCTGATGCCCCTATCCCATGTACATTTTTCAATTTTACTGACAAATGTAAATTATGGTGTTCATTTATTAGTTTATTCAATGTTTTATATTTTTTATATTTCCCAATAAGTGTTAATTATTATTTTGAGTGGTTGTTTATGATGTATAAAAAACAAAATTGGTTACTCTTTATTTGTTTTGGTGGTATCAAGGTGTGGAATTGTTTTTTTATTTTCTATAAGACTATTTTGGTTCCACTTATCCAATAATTTTTATGTTTTTAGAAGAATTTGGGAGGATATGAGCCCGTATGGTGGTGTTTTTTTTGGAATTCGGAGACTATATCCAAGATTTGTAACCATGGAAGTAACCCTATTTCCATTATTTTGACCATCAATATCGGCCTATATCGATGGTTTTTAACCATTTATATAAGTAAAACATGGATCAAGATACTTCCATGATTCCAAATAGTGGAAATAACCCTATTTCCATAGGTCAAACTATGGAAATAACCTTATTTCCATGGTTGAAACCATGGAAATAGGGAAATTTCCATGGTTTGGAACCATGGACATAGGCTTTACCCTATAGCCATGCCAATACAAGCTATGGTTCATTAAACCATGTGTATTACCTATAGCCAAAGTTTTAGGGTCTATAGCCCCAGTTAAAAATAATAGATATAACCTTATTTTCTAGTAGGGATAACCAATTGTGAATTTTAAAGGAAGATATTCCAAAAATAGATTTCAAAATAAGATATAGACATTATGTATTTGATGTTATGAATTTGATCTTACGAATCCACTAACCATATTTATGGAATTGATTAATTGGATATTTAAAAGTTATCTGGATTCCTTTATGGTGGTGTTTTAGGATGATATATTGGTTTATTATAGGAAAAAGGCAGATCATGATCAATACCTAGATATAATGTTCTGTATCTTGTGGGAACATCATCTGTATTCCAAGTTATCAAAGTGTGATTTTGGAGTACAATATGTATGTTTCTTGGACCATGTCATTTTTGGAAAATTCATTTCTACAGAAACTAAAAAGATATAAGCTGTTATCTCTTGGAAACCACCAAATAATGTCTTTGAGAAACTTAGTTTCCTTGGCTTGGTAGGATAATATAGACGTTTTGTTCGTGACTTTTTATATATGGAATCATCGATGGAATCCTTGACTATGAAACACATTCATTTATAGTGGAATGAGTAATGTGAGAAATCATTTCAAGATATTAAGGTTAGACTTACATTAAAAACTATCCTCACATTGATAGAGTTTAGACAAGGCTATGTATTCTATTATGATGCATCAGGATCTATGTTGGAATATTTTATCATGTAGGGAGAGAATGTTTTTCTCTTATAGATCACGACAGTTAAAATTTCATGAGAAGAACTACCCAACACACGATTTGAAATTTGATACTGTAGTCCATGATTTTAATACCTGGTGTCATTATATTTTTGCAAAGAAATTTACAGCATATATGGATCATAGGAGCTTGAAACACATTTTCTCACAAATAGATTTTCATTTAACTTAAATAAGATTGATGGAACACCTTGAAAAGTTCAAATTTGACTTAATGTATACATGGGGTAAAGGAAATATAGTGAAAGTTTCATTAATTAGGAAGTCATATATTCAATTGGCTAAATAATCTTCGAATCAGTGGTAGATGATGTTGATTATAGCATACAAGCAACTAGATTGTACTGACCAGGGTGATGTTGTGGTTTTCCCCAGTTTTGTTTGTTCGTAATTTGGTTCAACATGTGAAAGAGGCTCATATATCTAATCCTATATGTGTTACCATAGGGTCAAAACTCATTGGGGAAGATACCATTGAGGGATTTAAGCTAGATC
Source organism: Viscum album (assembly GCA_963277665.1). Classification (NCBI taxonomy): domain Eukaryota; kingdom Viridiplantae; phylum Streptophyta; class Magnoliopsida; order Santalales; family Viscaceae; genus Viscum; species Viscum album. The sequence goes on along the minus strand of OY728146.1, from coordinate 866,283 downwards.
ATAGTTCAATTTCTCGTTTTTGATATCGGATCATGGTACCTTTGGTTTTTCATGAAAAAAATCTTAATGCTTACTATGATTAAAAATTGGTTGTTCATCCTGGAATCCAAAAGTTGTATAGAGCGATGAAATAATAGTTTTGGTGGGTTAGAATGAAAAGGGTAGTGGTAGAGTATATCTTGAGATTCATCACCTATAAGTAGGTCAATGCAGAAATCTAGAAACTAATAGGAATATTGCAGTTATTACTAATTACTATGTGGAAGTGGGAGTAGATAACCACAGATTTTGCGACAATTTTACCAAGAACGATTTGTAAACACGATACCATTTGGGTAATTATGGATCAACTCATGAACTCAAATTATTTTATCCTTATTCATGAATCTTATATGGTGTTGGACTTGTACAAAATCTATAGTCTATAATTTTTAAAGAAGAATGGAGTTCCATCATCAATTTCCTATAATTGAGACTCTAGGTTTACATATCATTTTTGGAAATCTTTATTGAAATCCCTTGGGAATCAGTTGACTATGAGAAAAACAGATCATTCTCAAATAGATGGATAGTCAGAATAGAAAATATAAACATTTTAAGACATGATTAATGCTTGTGTAATTGACTTTGGTTTCTCATGGGAGGATCACATACCATTAGTAGAGTTCTCATACAAAAAATGTTATAAGGCATTGATACATATTGATCCTTTTGTATAATTTTATGGGTTTTCTTATAATTTTACACTTTTTTTGGGTGGAAATAGGTGAGAATTTATTGGATTTAACAACCATTATTTTACGGACAATCAAGAAAATTCAGTCGATCTGAATGAAAATGGAGACGACTCATATATAGTCCATTTTGAGATACTTGAATGAGTTGGTGAGGTGGAATATCAGTTTTATTTTCCTCTATGGTTTAGTTTTGTACATAATGTGTTTTATGTATCTCAATTGAAAATGTATAAACCAAATATTGACCATGTAATTTAGTGGGATAACATTGTCCTAGATCCAGATTCTGTGTTTCCTCATGTGTTGGTAGGGATTTTGGACAATAAAGAGAAAGTATTTCATGGGAAAACATTGGTCTTGTGTGGGTTTTATGGAAACATGGTTAGATTTTGGAAGAAACATGGGAGTGTGAAAAGGAAATACTGGAGAAATAGACTGAAATATTCCAAGAAAAATATGGTTTTATATATTATGAGGATGGATAAACTAATGATGGAAAAAATTTAACACCCTCAGTTTCTGGTATTTAACCCTTTATTCATGTATTTTAAGGTTATATATTTATTCGGTTAAGTTTTAAGATATTCTAATGGGGTTTTACACTTGTTTTTTATTTTATGAAGGTTCACTGTTTGAGTACAGTTAGTAGAAACCATGAAACACCTATTAGAAAATGTGTAAGGGGAAATAATGGGAAGTGGGAAGGTGCACAACTGGATCATGGTTTGGAAAAATCGTGCGGGTGATCAGGAGAAATAGTGCGAGCCTACTATCATTTGGGATAGTATAAAACACACATATGGTTCACAATTTGTCTAACAGTGTGATCTATCCATATGAGGGGTGGATTATGGTAGTAACACCCATATGGTTGGCATTGGGTTTTCCAAACCTTGTGGCCTAACCGTGAAACATACAATTATCCCTCCAAAATTTGTGGATATAATTTTTTCATCATCTTAAGCACTAGTAAATCCCCTAATTAACCCATAACATGAACTCATTTTTCTCCCAAGGTGTGGAAGTTGTTTTCCTTTGATCCTATAATGATCTGGAGGCAATTTAAAGTGCGTTGGAGGACCAGATTCATTGATAATTTCTCATTATTGACCGTTATTTTTTGATCACTTATCCTTTTCTTTCCTATAACATTATATTTAATCCAACGTGGGGATATCCGTGTTCCATGATAATAATTTTTATGTTTAATGGTTGGATCCAAGGAAGGGAAGGTAATTTGTGATCGTATCTAGATATTAATTGTATTTTTCTTCATCTCATCAATATTTTTGTAGTTGTTATATTATCTACTGATTCCACACGAATAGATCTTTACAACTTAGTTTTAATTAAAAAAAAATTCTTTAAATGGTTGTAAAATGATTCTGTGACTTAGGCTGGAAATATTTTTTTGGCATTATCTTATAAATAGTGGAAAGTTGATTAGTTTTAGGAAATCCCCATGTCTTTAATTTTAAAATTATGTTTTAAAATTTTGGTTTGGTTGGGAACATGTAATGTACTAGTCAAAATTATTTAAAGAAATAAATGGTTTGATTTAAATGAATTTTCATGATGTTTGAATAAATGGTTGGGCATGAGTTTAATGGGATAAATAATGGTCCTGAAGTACCACCATCATAGGGATGGAGTATAGACATGATGTTCCACCATCAATGGTAACACCAAGCTTGAGTGTGTTTGTGTGGTTGGGTGTGTGGGCATGAAAAATAATATTCCAAATGGAATTTGAGAAATGATGTGCATTTGTGTATGTCATCTATTGAGAAAGAGGTAAAGGAAAGATGTCTCAGTTATTTAGTGATTCATCGTGATACCATGTTAATGGGGTGTTGAGTTGGATCTTGGAGAAGGTTGGGAGTTATCGAGTTGATGTCTTTGTTGTCTTTGAGTTTTTTTGGTTATGATTTTTTATTGTACTTTGATATGGTTGTTGGTTTGGTTATATTATGAGTTATCTTTACTATATTCATACATCATATAGTTGTTGTTTTTGGTATTTTGGTTGTTTTATCTTCAAAGGGAAAATTTTCCCCCAAATGTTTATGAGGCCCTTGACAATTTTTTCTAGCCTTTGGTGCCTTAGGGATGTCACCTAAGGCCTAGTAACGTTCTTTCACCTCTTCGCAAGATAATGGGTGAGGGGATGGATTTTATAGTAACAACCTGATATTTTATAATATATTTTCCTTTAAACAATTTTTTTCTTTGATATCTTTCATTGCACATGACATTTAGTTTTCACAAAATGTATTATCCTATTAAAATATTATTATTTAAACATGATCGTTATAACCTATCTGTTAAATTTGGGGGAATTTAGTGGATAACCAAAAATTTAAAAATAATTATGAAGTTTTTATATCAATAAAATATATTTATAAATAAGTACTTATTTTTTGGGGAAGGCTTTATATTATTCGAAAATAAAATTTTCTCAAAAAAACGATTTTTATTAATTTTTGAGAACAAATAATAAACATTTTTCCACTTTTATAAAATTTATTTCAAAAAATGAACTTCATTTGTGAAATTAAGATGTAAAAATCATCTTATATTTAATTTTTGATAACTTTATTAAAAGATTATTTTTTGATGAATAGTTAATAATAATGATTTTTATTAAAAACTACCTTTTCAGTTAAATAATTTAAAAGTTAAATTTTGTTTTAAAATTATCTTAAAAGTAATATTAGTTTAATTATATTATTTTTATTATAATTTAGTTCATTTAAATCAATTTTATTTTCAATTTTGATATAAAAACTTTTTATCCTTATGAAACCAGTTTCTTTGGAAAACTGTTTTTTCATCGCATCTGCAGATTTAATTTTAAATTAAATTCTACTAATTATGTTACTTAAGTTTAATAATATGTATTAAATATTTTTAATTATAATAATTAATATTATATAATAATTCCAACTTAATTTTTGGTCATAATGAAAATTAAAAATAGTAAAAACTAATAACCACAGTTGAAGTTAAAATGAGTTTATCAGGGGGTTAAACTAAAATTATAACAGTTAAAATGAACTAAAACCTGATATAATTTCTAATTTATATCCATATTTAGACCTTATATCATCTAAGTTTATATAATTATCCATTTTGGATCCCTGTAGTGTGTGTAAAACATCATTATACCTTTTTCTTTTAAAATATTCCAAGTGTGTCCTCTCCCCCACTTATAAAAGGGAACCCGCTCCCCTCCCCTATTTACTATTAAAAATAATATTGTTTTATCCAATACATACCCAAATCCATTAATTAATTCTCTTAAAATTTCCAAGAGTCATTGGTTTTATTATGAAACCCTCCTATGAGGGATTTAGGTGTAAACCTAAAGAGGTTCTCTGAAGAGGAGGTATTATACTAAATCATGCATTTTTATATTACCTCTTATTCCACATAATTAAAATATACTTAAACTATGATGATATAATAACATAATTGTATACCATATACTGTTATTTTATTGTGTTAGTTCCATAACCTATATCTATATCCTTTTCCATCAAATGGGAAACGAAACAGTCGATCATGTGTACAACGTACTACCACATCACTAACCGATGAAATTCTTTTTCCATTTCCATATCTCATGGATTGATATAATTATGGATTTAATGTTTATATATATATATATGATATTTATTATATAAAAATACTTATATAATTATAATATCACATCTACCTTCTTACATTCCAATCTGTTGAAAAACGATAACATCGCTCGTTTGTACGTGTGGACTACCGCCTCCATGAAGCGATGTGATACATATTTCATTTTATATTGAAATGGATGGTAATATATATATTTAAAGAATATATATGACATATAAATTATTCTGGAAATTTTAATTGATATTTACCTTTCTTTTTTTCCATCCGTCGATAAAATGGATCCAAAGTTCATGTGTACGTATGACTTACCATCTCCATAAGCGTTGTATATCATTTTACTATATCTAAAATTTATGGATGAATATAAATATGAATATAATGAATATATTATATATTTATATCATTATTAATATTATAGATATTATGTAACCATAATCAAAGTACGTGGGCCAAAACAATGGAACCAAAACAATCATGAAAAATGAAGCAGTTATCACCTGGAATAGTGATTTTAACAAAACAATAGTTAATAAATGGGCGGTAAAATGTTATAAATACATAATATATGTTATCATATATATTTTTTATAATATATGTATAATAAACCTATATTTATTATGAATTTTGTTTTAATATGTATAAAGGAAGTCAATAAATGAGCTAAGGAATTTTCATCTCACTTTTATTTCTATGAGAAAAATGCCATATTAATCACTTGTTTCATTTATATGATATAAATAATTCCCATGAATTTATTTTAGTATTATTATTATGAAAATTATGGGGATTTAAAAATCTATATATTTTTATTTCTTTTATGGTATTATGATTCAAAAGTTGCTGAAGTGGTAAAGGTTTTATGTTATAATCTCATTATTTATTGAGATTGTTTATGATTATGTTTTTGATGATGGAATATTATGAAATATCTATCAAGAAACTCATTAATATTATTCTACTCTAGTTATTTATGTATAATACAAGTTTTTTTTTCATTTTTCTCTCTTTATGAGAAAAATAGTTCAAAAGGTATTTTTAAGAAAAATCGGATTTATTTTTCTCTTTGATCAAAAATCCTTTTTCTTCCATGTCCATGTTTTCTAAAAATGTTATAAATATAGTTTTTATTATTAAATACTATTTTTTTAAATAAAATTTTACCTTTTTAATAATTTTTATTTTTTTAAAGGGAATATAATTTTTTTTTCAAATGAGGTACTTTTTTGTTTTACTGAAAATATGAAAGGAATCTTTGTTTAATGTGTACGATATGAAAGTTTTTTCTCGCTGTAATAAATGATCAATGATTTAATGATTAACATATAAGTTACCAAGGTATATTTTAAAATAAAATTATTTGTTTAATATTTGGTAAATTATTATATTTTGAATATGTGATTTAAAAATGGAAAGGATATTTTCATCAAGAATTTTTTAATGATATTTTTATGGAATATCTATAAAAAAACATTGATGTTGATTTTTTTTTAATGGGGATATGATACAATGGTACCATCCTTATTATTTATCTAGATTTTATATTATTATGATGGTTATACTTTTATTAATCCCATTAATTTTCCATGGGTTTTTCTATCATGGATTGATGAAATGTTTATGAAACCTGATTTATTTTTATGGTTTATGATATGATGAAATGATGAATGTTTAATGATTTTATGGAAAACATATGTATCATTCTCATTATGTTATAGGTGATATATTAATTATATATCTCTCCTATTAATTGGGTAAATTATTATATCTCATGATATCATGATGGAAAACAAGTTGATGTTATTAATCCATTATGGGAAACACGACGATATGATTGATCCGATATGGGAAATAAGATGATGTTCTTGAGCTATTATGGGAAACAAGTTGACGTGATTGATCCCCTATGGGAAATATGTGATGATTATTGGTCTGCTATGATATGGGAAAAACGTTTTTATTCAAAATCGACTATTCTCTTATGGTCTTGATACTTAACCTTCACATATAAATGTTTTGTATATTTATATTGGTGCCACACTTATATGACATGAACTTATGGTACATGATTGATTTTTGATGATTTATCACTCTTATGATTCACATATTTTGAAATGATCATTTTTTATGCCTTGAATCTTGTTTATGATCCATGATATATTACACATGAACTTTTTAAGTTTTATTCAGGATCTCATACCAATATGATTATCTTATGTTTTCATAGGATCATCAATTGATGTCTCCCATATTTACCCATACTGATCTTCTAAGCGCACCCATTATTCTGTTTCCTTTTCCTAAGTTATGAAGAAAGTTATTATGTATGATAAGTATAATAAGGGTGAAATTTATGAAGAACTTAGTGGGAGATAATGTGGTTCACTTATGAACCAATTATTTATGTATCCATGTTTCCAAAGGCATTAGACCCATAATATTTTAGCATGGATCGTTATGTTAGGCAATGAATATTCCTTAAAAAATATGTGATTTATATGTATGAAAATTGAGGGTCTCTATAGTTAGTATTAGAGCAATATTTAGTTATCCTTTGGAACTATGATGAGAGAAATTTAATGAGAACCATACGGATATATCAGAGTATACAAAAATGTCTTAGTATTTTAGTAAATGATATAGTGAGTGGTTTCTAAGAAATTATATCCCTATATAGATATTACAAGTGGATGTGGCTCTAAAACGGTTGTACCTTAGGGTAATACCTTTGAAAATGGTGCATTGGTATTTGACTCGTTCTTCACCTAGTTCATGAAAATAGGCCATACTGCACACCTGATTTGATTCTCTATGAGGATTTGTTTTGGAAATTCATAAACTCTTTATAAAAAATCATGAAGGATTTGAATTGATGATGACCATGGATGGCCTAGGTCACAACTAAGGTTTCATATATTGAAAATTAGGTGTCTTGATTTAGATATCCTATAAACAATTTTTCATGATTATGTGGTTTTCCACTATGATTATTGTTGCTCATACTATTCTATTTGGTTTTAGTTAATGAATGGAACCATAAGTAGTCATGTTAACATATAATGTGATGGAAAATGAGGTGGATATAATCAACCAAATTGGATGATGACTGGATTGAAATATATTTTTGTTATACCTAATGGGTTATCATGATATATGATTAAAAATATAAAATAGAATAGTTTCTTAACAAGTCATATAGGAGTAAAATTGAATTTTATTTAAGTTCAGGTGGAAATGATCATGAGGTAAGAAAGTTAAATTTCTTTCTTATCAAGAATGTGGGAGGAAACACCTATAATAATATATTAAATAGAGAGGAATATGTTTTCTATGTGAAAAAATGGGAATATAGAAATGAATTTCCAAGGAATTCGATGTCGTATATGTGGGGAACTTGGGTTTTATATGAGTAAATGACCTTAACTAAGGGTTATACCCTAGAGAAAGGAAGTAACTATTCTATTAAAAACATTAAAGTGAAAGTATTGAAGTGATTATATACTAGGATTTAATAATAATGTTGCGAAAGTATTTTTTACCAATGTTATTTTCGTTATAAGATCCTTGAATCATGTAAGGGTTGTCTTAATTTTGGAATCATGTAAGATTGACTTAAAGAGTTATGGATGAAATAATGAATATGTGAGTTTATTGTTTATCATAAGATCAAAGTCTTAAACACCAATTTTGAGGTTTTAAGTTATGGGATTTTAATGCGATTAATGAAATTTTGGAATAATTTTTATCGGGATAAGGTAAATATAAACCTTATGTTCAATATAAATTACTATGTGAAAATAATGATATTTTCAAAAGTTTAAAGGTATTGATGACCTTCAAGGTTTATATGATATTTAATTCTTAAGATTATTTAGAAGGATGTTCATTATTTTTCTTGGGAAATTATAATAATTATATTAATATAGTTTAGTAAAAACGAAAACCCATCACATCCGGCAAGGCTATGAGGCTTGAACCCAAAAATGAAGGGTGATAAGGGTGTAATGTATAACACTGGCCTACAAAATGTCTTGTTTAAGTATGAAATATATTTTTAAAATTATTTAATTGATGAATATTAAAATTATTTGTGAACAAATGTTTTATCATAGTGATAACCATGGAATTGAAAAGGAATTTAGTGATTAATGTTATTTCGAAATAAGTTTAGTATTTTGGTAACCTTATATGATTAAGTTAAACAAAAAATAATGGAATTTTATTTGAGTAATAAATTTTGAATTATATTATGGAAGAATATATGGTTTTAATGTCACTTTATGGTGATTTATGTTATTTATGGAAATGATTAGCAATATTGATGATTATTAATTTTTATTATGAGACATTAAGAGTGATTGATTTTATTTGGAGACAAATGTTAAATTTATCTTGGAGGAATATGTAATAAAATTAAACTAATATTTGGGTTTAAATATTATATTGATTTATTTTTATGCTATATATTTATCGAATGATCTACATTGAATTTTAGGTGTTATTTTTTAGGCTTTGGTGATTAATGTTATATTTTTTTATATGATGGTTGAATTATTTATGGGAATCATCTTGTGATAATAATTTTGGTTTTGGTCAATGTATAAAGATAGGAGTAAGTGATTTTTATCCTTTTTTGGATTACGTTCTCTATTAAATTTTGATTCTATTTATTCAAGAATGAAAAACTCATCAGGAATTTTCATCATTTGGAGGAAGAGATGAGATTGTGGTGAAAATTGATTAAAAAAATGAAATTATTCTTATCAATTATATATCAACTTATGTTATTTATCTATATTGTAAATTAATGCCTCAAATCTTATAAAATGATCATGAAAAAAAATTTATCCTAGTACCGATGAATTGATGGTCTTTCTCAAACCACATCAGTTTATGGTTTGGTGGTTGTTATATTTCATTGATCATTCACCTTCATGTGATAAATGTACTCTATCACTCTGAATAATTATTTGAACATTAATTTTTTCTCCATGTCCATGTTTTTATTTCCAATTAATGTTCTCCTATGAGTAAACTTCGTAATGTGATGATATTCATATTTACTTTTCCATTTTTTAAGAGGATTTCTATGGACACATTTTACGATATGGGTTTTCCAAAAAGGAATATTCAAATGCCAAACCCTTGATTACCAAGAACATGTTCAAATTGAATGGATGGAATTTATTAAAGGTGTGTGTTTGTGGGGGGGGGGGGGTTTGTAACACCCCAATATTTTATAATATATTTCCATTTAAATAAAGTTTATTTTTTGGTATCTTTCATTACACACAACAGTGAGTTTTAACTAACCACATTATACTATTAAAATATTATTATTTAATCATGACTGTTATATCCTAGATGTTAAATTTTAAGGTAAAGATAAGATAACCAAATATTTAAAATTAATTATTAAGGTTTTAGATAAAGAAAATATATTGATAAATAAGTACTAACTTTTTTGTTGATGTCTTTATATGCTATAAAAATATAACTTTATAAGAAAATTATTTTCGCTAATTTTTTGTGAAAAAATAATAAAAATAATTTTTTTTAAAATTTTTTAAAATTTATTTTACAAAATTAACATCAATTTTAGAATAAAAATTTCAAAATTAGTTTAGAGTGAATTTTTTAGAATTTTCAAAAAGGATTATTTTTTTTGATGAATAGTGAAAATACTAATTTTAATAACAATTTTATTTTCATTTAAAGAATTTAAAACTTTTATTTTTCTTTAAGATTTTCTTAAAAGTAAAATTAGATAAATTTTATTATAATTAATACAATTTTGGAAATTTAAATCAATTTTATGTTCAATTTTTATATAAAAACTTTTTAAACTTATGAAATTGTTTTCTTTGGAAACAACTCTTTCGCCGTGTTTGTGGGTTTAATTTTAAATTAATTAATTACAATTATATTATTTTAAGGTGATAAAATGGATTTTTTATTTGGAATTATAATGATTAAAATTATATAATAATTCCAACATAATATTTGGTCATAATTAATAGAAAAAATAGTAAAAATTAATTACCATGGTTAATGTTAAAATGAGTTTATCGGTGGATCAAACTAAAATGATAAGGGATAAAATGACCTAATAACTTGTTAAATAACTAATTAAAATCCACATTTTTTCCTTATCTCATATAAGGTTATATAATGAGACATTTTTGATCATTTTTGGGTGTGCATAATGTGGGTATATCTTTTTCATTTCAAAAATTCCAATTGTGTCCTCCCCCACTTATAAAAGAGAACCCCTACCCTCTATTATTATCTCTTCCAAATAATTTTTTTTTCTAAAAATAACTTCCCAAATATATTAATAATTACATTCACACTTTCTATAATCCTTTTTTTAATAAACCCTCATAGTAAGGCTTTATGTGTAATGCTAAAGTGGTTCTCCGAAGAAGAGGTACAGTCCCAAACCATGTGTTTTTATTTTTCTTCTACTTCCACATCCTTTAAATATCATTAAACTATTATGATATAATAACATAATCATATAACATATAATAATATTTTATAATATCAGTGGAATAAATTAATCTATATCCTCTTCTACCAAATAGGAAATGAAACCGTCAATCATGTGTACGATAAACTACTGCCTTACAAACCGATATAATTTTTTTCCATCACCACATTTTCATTGAGGAATGTAATGATGTATTTAAAGTATATATATATATATAATATTTTTTTACATAATTATAATTATGTAATTATAATATCACATGTAACTTCTTACCATCCAATCTATTGAAAAATGATAAAGTCGCTCGTGCGTACGTGTGGACTACTTCCTCCACGATGCGATGTGATATGTATTTCATTTTATTTTGACATGGATGGTAATGATAAAAAATTTAATTAACATATATGATTAAAATATATTTTTTAATGTTTAATTATCATTTAACTTTCTTTTTTCCCATCCATCAACAAAATGGAAACAATATTCATGCATACGTACGACCTACCATCTCCATGAGTGGTGTAATTAATTTTCCTATATCTAACTTTAATGGATTAATATAAACATGTATATAATGAATATATACTATATTAATATCATTATTAACATTATATATAATATGTAAACATAATCAAAGTATACGGACCACAACCACAGAACCAAAACATAAATGAAAAACAAAGCAGTTATAACCCGAAAAAATGATTTTAACAAATAACTGTTAATAAATGGGTGGTAAAAGGTTATAAGTAAATTATATATGGTCTGATATATTATGTTTTTATAATATATTTATAATAAACCTATTTTTATTATACAGGTGGTTTTAATGTGTACAAATTAATTCTATACATGAGATAAGGGATTTTCATCTAACTTTTATTTCTGTGAGACACATGCAATATTCACCCCTTATTTATTTTATGTTGTATATATAATAACCATGAATTTATTTTATTATGATTCTTATTAAATTTATAGATATTTAAATATCCATCTAATATTATTTCTTTGTTGGGGCTCATGATTTAAAAGTTTTCAAATTAGTAAAGGTTCTATGTTAGAATGTAATTGTTTATCAGGATTGTTTATGATTTAGTTTATAGTTATAAAATATTATGATATATATATCAAGAAACCCATTAATTTTATTCTAGTATGGTTATTTTATATATTACATGTTTTATGTAACACCCAGAGCTTCCACGATACGCCTCTCTTTCAATAATACAATAGCTTGCATTGTACGCAAGTTCGAGTTCTAAAACACCGCGACTAATCAAAGTATCCATTATGAATAGTAATAACCACTTTTTAAAATTATAGAAATTTCATATTTCAAAATGGACTTCATTTTTGTATTCGTAATATCGAAATTATCCAAAGTTGAATTTTTTGTAATATTCTGAGAACTTCCAATTTTTTATGAATAGTGAAAATTACTTAAAAACAAATTTTTTATTCAAAATAATATATAGTGATAAATTATAATATTTAGTGGTTTTAAATTATAATTAGAATTTATTTTTACAATTTTATCCAATGGTGGTCATTAGAATTAATTTAACATTGAAATTGGACATAAACAATTGCCAATCTTTTGATATAAATTGTTTCTTAAAAACACGCTATTTGTTGTGACAGCAGGAATTAATTATAAAATTAATTAATGCAACTTATATGTTTGTAATTTTGTAAAATAGATATCATTTTTGAATTCAGAATATCAATTATAGCTTAGGGTGAAATTTTGGCATTGTTCTAAAAAACTTCAATTTTTGATGAATAGTGAAACCACTAAGTGGTAGTTAAATAACTGATTTTTCGTTTAAATGAAATATTACCACTTCTGTGATTTGATTTTCAAAAATCCGACATACATGGTTTTCAATAAGACGTAAAATTTGGTTCAATGAGATTAAAATAATTTTTTGGTGAATAGTAACTTTTAAGTTCTTAATCGCGATTAGAGGTAATTAGTGTAGTTTAAGGTAAAAATAATGTTTTAATAATATGAGATGAGCTTGACACATGTCCTACCCTCATTGGATGTTCCATGACCGACCAAGACAATCCATGGGTCATCTTGGGGACCCCATGGAGCCACTTTAGTTGGAAAATGACATAAATATCTTTTATTTAATGTTAAAGTAAAAAATGACACAAACATGAAATGTTTTACTAAAACAATTTTTACATGGGGTTATACAAGTCATATTTTTGACTATAAATAGTAATTGGAAAGATAAAAAGATTTAATACATCATAGTATTTGTTTTATAATTTTTAGACATTAAATAAATTAAATTATTTATGACATCATGATGATGCACCATTGACCTCATTATTTAATGATTTTAATAAAATGAAAAGATAATGTACAATACAAGGATTACACTTGTCAAAAACCTATTGGTTGAGTAGATGTCGAACCCTTATCACTTTGTTCACGAATTATATAAGTGTGGGACCTTTAGAATCCGAAAATCATTGTATAATAATGTAAAATTTCCTTACTTTCCAAGAGTGCCCCTCCTCTCCTCTTATAAAAGGCCCCCACCTCTACCACATCATTCACACTTTCAAGCCATTTGGCTCGGCCAAATTCTGCCCAAATACTCTAAAAAATTTCCCCTCTTACTCCTAGAAGCCTCACTTTGGGCAGAACCCTTCCCAAGGAAGCCTTTGTCTCAAATCAAAAAGAGTTACCCGATTTTGAGGTAATGTCTTCTCTAATGTTGTTTTGTTTTATTTTTCTTCTCCAACCCCATAAACTCTTTTTATTAATTTCATTTGTAAAAACACCAGTATCCTAAATATACTAGGATGTTTTTATAAGAAGTATTCGAGCTACACTTACACACACCTACATCTAATGGTTAAAGAACATACAGTTTCTGTGGATGGTGAATTTCTGCCTCACGAAACGATGATTGTTCAACACTCATATAACACCTTCAAAGGTGGCCATTAATATGTCACTATATTTATATATGATATATAATATGTTTATGTTTTACTTATGCTTCTGTATTTCTCATTTATGGCATACTTATGATTTCCATTATGGGTAAACGCGATAATTTCATTTTAGGAAGTGCGGACTACCGCCCCCGCAAAGTGATTTGAATCGTTAATACCATATGTGGGATGTATAAAGGATGGAGTAAATGGTATTATATGATATATTATACTGGAATTATATTATACATTTATATCATTATTATTTCATTACATTATATACGAAATAGAAATGAAAGTAGCGTTCATGCGTACGTATGGCTTACCGTCTCCATGAACGGTGCATTTCATTTCTTACCTCTAAATGTTACGTAATATTATTAATGAATGTATATACTGGATATATATGATATATATTATATCTACATCATGAATATAATTCTGGATATAATGGATATTTCACCACATGAACAACTTGTAATTATAAGAAGTTTATTGTTGACACAAGTACCAAAGATCGACAAAACGACCGTTATTAACTTAAATAATTACATAATGTTCATAACATTGTAATAAGTGATATAAAAGGGATAATGAAATTAAAAATGGTTCTTAATAAGGTATATATTAACTCTAGTTTATTATTCAGGAGGTTAAAGAATGGTTGAGTCAAGTCAGACACGAGGTAAGGGAATTTCTTAACCCAACTTCCATTCTTTGGGTTAATCTCCTACTTTCAAATTATGTCATGATATTATTAGGTCCTATTTTGTATTTTTAAATTCTTTATGTGTACCTATAGTGAATAAACATAATAGATCTATTTTATTTTAAAAATGATCTTTTTAAGGACTTCGTCTCAATCTCCTTTCATTGAGGCATATTTGGTTTTATACACAATTTTCTTTTATATGATGTATAAACCCCTTTGACTTTTACGTTTATTCAAAAGGAATATTTTTTATATGAAGCGTTTTGGTAAATGACAAAATGGAATGTTTTTATTTCCATACTTATGCGGCGACAATGACTTCTCCGCCGTCGTGACCATTATTTGAGTTTCGGCTTCCTCTACAAGACATCATTTTTTTAATGAAAAATAAATAGAAAGATTTAACTTTCTTTTATTTTGGTATTGAAAATGGCTTTGAAAGCGCTTTTATTATAACAATGTGTTGTATTGATATCTTGTGATTGAAATGTGGAAATGTTATGTTTCCTTTATGCATGTTTTATGTGATACGATTATGTTATGGTTTATGATATGTTTAAACCTATTCATATGAGGAATGTATTGGACTTAATAAGTGACGGGTGGAGCCTGCTATAGCTCCTCGATGCATCAGTAGGTCTCATGAGACAACTAGACATGGAATTGGCCGAGGCCCTTTCCCAATTTGATTTATGGTTTTGGCCGAGGTCTTAATCATTTTAGACGTCTTGGCCGAGGCCTTGACAAAATGTTTCAGAATGTCTGGCATTATACATTCCCTCATTATGAAAGTGGTTATTGATATTGCATGTGATTATTCGACCAGTAGAATATCCATGTGAAGAAGTAAATGGAATTATCTCATTTTACTTTTTCCATATTATGCTGAAGTTCAAGTTTAAAAAGGCTTTTGTTTTAGTTATACATTGCCTTAAATGTTAATGTTTATTTATGAAAGCTTCCGCAATATTGTTATCCTTACTGAGCATCTGAGCTCACCCCTTTCAATGTTTTAATATTTTCCAGGATGTGAAGAAGTATTTTATGAATGACCTGTAGGGATTTTCAGAAGAGGATATGAGTGTGGACTATGGAGACTTTGTTATTTTAGTTTTTCACTTTATGATGTAATGTAACGTTTACGAATGTATCTAGTGTTTCCAAGGCTACTAAACTAATCGGTCTTTCGAGACTTGATCTTTTGTGATCATGCCAATGTTACGAAGTAATTCACAGTCTCTGGGTAGCTGGGGTCGGGGCGTTACAGTTGGTATCAGAGGCAGTTTAGTACTATCCTTGGAAGCTAGATTTAGATAAACTCTGATTAGAGAACATAGCCCGAAGATAGACTTTGAGGATTAGTATAGAAGAACTTCATATAATTTTGGTATTGTAGAGATGTTGTGAGTTTTCCGAGCAATACATCCCTGTCTGGATACGAGCAGGTAGAGGCGGCTCTGGCACAGATGTACCTAGGTGTAAAACCCGAAAACACCGCTTTGAGCTAGACTCAAACGGTAACTGGTGCACGACAACGGGCCTTGCTGCACTCTTGGTTACGACACTCCCGGGGGATATGCTTTGGATAATTCTCATTTTCTTTAAAAAAAACACTATTAAGGGTTATGATTATATACTTCCTCAAAGAAAACATTTTTATGATTATGGATTATATCCATAAATAGTTCAATTTATGTTAAGTATCTTACAAGTATGGAATTATGTATTTTGATTCATAAACTAATATAGTTTATGCCATTGTTTAGAAATGGTGCCTAGTGGAAGGAATGGAAACCGTATCAATGCACGCACTCCGTGTAGGGATTTCCCTCCTGCTCAAGATAATTATTGTGGAGCTGGAGATACAACTGGTGCTGATCAACTTATTACCATACTAGGACAACTCACTCAAGTTATGAATAATAACCTTACTCGTATGGATCATCCTGATCCACAACGTGGAGGATCAATGTTAGACCGCTTCATGAGGCAACAACCACCAACATTTAATGGGGGTACACATCCATTATTAGCTGAGCAATGGATAAACTCCTTAGAGAAAATATTCCATGCCTTGGGGAGTAGTGAAAGGGAAAAGGTTATCATGGCAGTTTACCGCCTCACTGGAGATGCTGATCAATGGTGGTCATTGATTCAAAACAAAAAGGAAGATGATGACATATCGAATATGGAATGGAGGTAGTTCAAAGATATTTTCTTAGAAAAATACTTTCCTCATGACCATAGAGCAGATATGGAAAGGCAATTTATGAGTCTGAAACAAAAGGAGGATGAGAATGTCGTAAAGTATGAGGCCAACTTTACAAGGTTAGCGAGGTATGCTGCAGATTATATACGTAACCCAAGAGGTAAGATTGATCGTTTCTTTGATGGGTTAAAACCATTTCTCCATCTAGCTTTAGTATCACAATCGTTCTCAACATACGAAGATATTGTCTCATGTGCTATCAAGACAGAAAAAGAATTCTCTAAGTCTTATGACAAAAAAGTAAAGAAAGAGAAGAAGAGAACGGTGGAACAAGAGACAGATAAAGGGAAAAAGGGAAAGAAGGATTTTCCATTATGTGATAATTGTGGGAAGAATCACCCTGGTACTTGCCTAAAAGGAATGGGAGTTTGTTATAAATGTGGAGAAAAAGGTCACCAGGCGCGTGATTGCAAGGGAAAGAAAGAGGCTATCAATGTTGAATGATACAATTGTAGAGAAATGGAGCATTATGCAAATGAATGTCCTAAGCGTGAGGGAAACTTACCTCAGAAAAGGCAAAGGGATCAAGGACAATCATATGCTGTAACTACAGTTGAAGCAGAATAACTAATGTATTGGTGCTTTTGGACTCATGGATTATATTCGGGTTACTAGAATAATGTGATATATATATAAGGATTGTACTGCAATACTTTTTGATTTAAATAAGGTTTTAATATGATGAAGGTAATTATATTTTTAGTATGTGACAATAAGAGAAACTTTACTTTGTTTGGGGAATCTTATAAATTGATTTTGGAATTAAGAGACCTTTTAGAGAAAGTCTGGATAGAGGTGTTTTGGATAACTATAAAGGTTGGAGTGGATTAAGTTGAACCTTGGATAGTAAATTTAAGGTTAAAAAATTTCTGAAGATTATTTTTGGAATACTATAGTTTTAGGAAAAGAACAACCTGCAGGGTGGGGCATAAACCGTCGCGTCGGACAAAGCTGCAGGAATCGAACCCACAACCATAGTGCGACAAACCTTTATTTCCTACCACTAGCCTACAGGAAGTCCCTGTTTATTACAAAATAATTTTACTAATCTAAATGGTATGTGTTAACATTTGGAACCTTATACAATTAGGATAAGTATAATATTTTTGAGTTCTATTATCTTTTTGAGTGAAAGACGAGTTGAAGGTTGAAACTCTAATTGTCAAGAATAAAAATATATATACCTATCTCTTATTCAATGAATAAATTAATTCTTAAACTTTAGTAAAGGGATATTAAAACAAAAAAATGTGTTATCCTAATACCTTATGTCTTGTTGAACTGATGATATTTTAAATCAACATAGATTGAAGGCTTTGAGGCCCTCAATTTGACAGTTGATTGTGATTGATGACCTCAATCACTCCCTACAAATATTTACGTTTTTCCTCCAATTATATGTCTCTAATTGCCACTAATGTTCTCCTAATCTAGATCATAATTGGGTGGTGACTCATTCATTTCCCTTTCCCTCTTATTAAGGCTAAATTTTATTAATCTTATTTCCGATGTGGGTTTTTTCCTCAAAGGTATTTTCTCTTTTCAACCTTTTATTTTCAAAGAAAAAATTTCAAATTGCGAGGACACAATTTATTGAAGGATAGGAGAATGTAACACCCTGAGCTTCCACGATACGCCTCTCTTTCAATAATACAATAGCTTGCATTGTACGCAAGTTCAAGTTCTAAAACACCACGACTAATCAAAGTAGCCGTTATGAATAGTAATAACCACTTTTTAAAATTATAGAAATTTTATATTTCAAAATGGACTTCATTTTTGTATTCGTAATATCGAAATTATCCAAAGTTGATTTTTTTGTAATTTTCTGAGAACTTCCAATTTTTTATGAATAGTGAAAATTACTTAAAAACAACTTTTTTAATCAAAATAATTTATAGTGATAAATTATACTATTTAGTGGTTTTAAAGTATAATTAGAATATATTTTTACCATTTTATCCAATGGTGGTCATTATAATTAATTTAACATTGAAATTGGACATAAACAATTGCCAATCTTTTGATATAAATTGTTTCTTAAAAACACGCTATTTGTTGTGACAACGGGAATTAATTATAAAATTAATTAATCCAACTTATATTTTTGTATTTTTGTAAAATAGATATCATTTTTGAATTCGGAATATCAATTATAGCTTAGGGTGAAATTTTGGCATTGTTCTGAAAAACTTCAATTTTTGATGAATAGTGAAACCACTAAGTGGTAGTTAAATAACTGATTTTTCGTTTAAATGAAATATTACCACTTCTGTGATTTGATTTTCAAAAATCCGACATACATGGTTTTCAATAAGAAGTAAAATGTGGTTCAATGAGATTAAAATAATTTTTTGGTGAATAGTAACTTTTAAGTTCTTAATCGCGATTAGAGGTAATTAGTTTAGTTTAAGGTAAAAATAATGTTTTAATAATATGAGATGAGCTTGACACATGTCCTACCCTCATTGGATGTGGCATGGCCGACCAAGACAATCCATGGGTCAACTTGGGGACCCCATGGAGCCACTTTAGTTGGAAAATGACATAAATACCTTTTATTTAATGTTAAAGTAAAAAATGACACAAACATGAAATATTTTACTAAAACAATTTTTACATGGGGTTATACAAGTCATATTTTTGACTATAAATAGTCATTGGAAAGCTAAAACTATTTACTACATCATAGTATTTTTTTTTATAATTTTTAGATATTAAATAAATTAAATTATTTTTGACATCATGATGATGCTGCGATGACCTCATTATTTAATGATTTTAATAAAATGAAAAGATAATATACAATCCAAGGATTACACTTGTCAAAAACCTATTGTATGAGTAGATGTAGAACCCTTATCAACTTAGTCACGAATTATATAAGTGTGGGACCTTTAGAATCCGAAAAGCATTGTATAATAACGTAAAATTTCCTTACTTTCCAAGAGTGCCCCTCCTCTCCTCTTATAAAAGGCCCCCACCTCTACCACATCATTCACACTTTCAAGCCATTTGGATCGGCCAAACTCTGCCCAAATACTCTCCCAACTTTCCCCTCTTACTCCTAGAAGCCTCACTTTGGGCAGAACCCTTCCCAAGGAAGCCTTTGTCTCAAATCAAAAAGAGTTACCCGATTTTGAGGTAATGTCTTCTCTAATGTTGTTTTGTTTTATTTTTCTTCTCCAACCCCCTAAACTCTTTTTATTAATTTCTTTTGTAACAACACCAGTATCCTCAATATACTAGGATGTTTTTATAATAAGTATTAGAGCTACACTTACACACACCTACATCTAATGGTTAAAGAACATACAGTTTCTGTGGATGGCGAATTTCTGCCTCACGAAACGATGATTGTTCAACACTCATATAACACCTTAAAAGGTGGACATTAAGATGTCACTATATTTATATATTATATATAATATGTTTATGTTTTACTTATGCTTCTGTATTTCTCATTTATGGCATACTTATGATTTCCATTATGGGTAAACGTGATAATTTCATTTTAGGAAGTGCGGACTACCGCCCCCTCAAAGTGATTTGAATCGTTAATACCATATGTGGGATGTATAAAGGATGGAGTAAATGGTATTATATGCTATATTATACTGGAATTATATTATAAATTTATATCATTATGATTTCATTACATTAAATACGAAATATAAATGAAAGTAGCGTTCATGCGTACGTACGGCTTACCGTCTCCATGAACCGTGCATTTCATTTCTTACCTCTAAATGTTACGTAATATTATGAATGAATGTATATACTGGATATATATGATATATATGATATATACATCATGAATATAATTCTGGATATAATGGATATTTCACCACATGAACAACTTGTAATTATAAGAAGTTTATTGTTGACACAAGTACCAAAGGTCGACAAAACGACCGTTATTAACTTAAATAATTACATAATGTTCATAACATTGTAATAAGTGATATAAAAGGGATAATGAAATTAAAAATGGTTATTAATAAGGTATATATTAACTCTAGTTTATTATTCAGGAGGTTAAAGAACGGTTGAGTCAAGTCAGACACGAGGTAAGGGAATTTCTTAACCCAACTTCCATTCTTTGGGTTAATCTCATACTTTCAAATTATGTCATGATATTATTAGGTCCTATTTTGTATTTTTACATTCTTTATGTGTACCTATAGTGAATAAACATAATAGATCTATTTTATTTTAAAAATGATCTTTTTAAGGACTTCGTCTCAATCTCCTTTCATTGATGCATATTTGGTTTTATACACAATTTTCTTTTATACGGTGTATAAACCCCTTTGACTTTTACGTTTATTCAAAAGGAATATTTTTTATACGAAGCGTTTTGCTAAACGACAAAAAGGAATGTTTTTATTTCCATACTTATGCGGTGACAACGACTTCTCCGCCGCCGTGACCATTATTTGAGTTTCGGCTTTCTCTACAAGCCATCATTTTTTTTAATGAAAAATAAATACAAAGATTTAACTTTCTTTTATTTTGGTATTGAAAATGGTTTTGAAAGCGTTTTTATTATAACAATGTGTTGTATTGATATCTTGTGATTGAAATGTGGAAATGTTATGTTTCCTTTAGGCATGTTTTATGTGATACGATTATGTTATAGTTTATGATATGTTTAAACCTATTCATATGAGGAATGTATTGGACTTAATAAGTGACGGGTGGAGCCCACTATAGCTCCCCGATGCATTGGTAGGTCTCATGAGACAACTAGACGTGGAATTGGCCGAGGCCCTTTCCCAATTTGATTTATGGTTTTGGCCGAGGCCTTAATCATTTTAGACGTCTTGGCCGAGGCCTTGAAAAAATGTTTCAGAATGTCTGACATTATACATTCCCTCATTATGAAAGTGGTTATTGATATTGCATGTGATTATTCGACCAGTAGAATATCCACGTGAAGAAGTAAATGGCATTATCTCATTTTACTTTTTCCATATTATGCTGAAGTTTAAGTTTAAAAAGGCTTTTGTTTTAGTTATACATTGCCTTAAATGTTAATGATTATTTATGAAAGCTTCCGCAATATTGTTATCCTTACTGAGAATCTGAGCTCACTCCTTTCAATGTTTTAATATTTTCCAGGATGTGAAGAAGTATTTTATGAATGACCTGCAGGGATTTTCAGAAGAGGATATGAGTGTGGACTATGGAGACTTTGTTATTGTAGTTTTTCACTTTATGATGTAATGTAACGTTTACGAATATATCTAGTGTTTCCAAGGCTACTAAACTAATCGGTCTTTCGAGACTTGATCTTTTGTGATCATGCCAATGTTACGAAGTAATGCACCGACTCTGGGTAGCTGGGGTCTGGGCGTTACATTTTACATTCATTTTCCTCTCTTTAGGAACTAAATATAATTAAAGAATGTTTTAAAAAAATCAACATTATTTCTATCTTCGGTTGAAAAAATCCCTTTTCTACCATGTTTATGTTTTCTAAAAATGTTTTAAGGAATATTTTTAATGTTAAATAATAATTATTTAAATTCATTTTTATCCTTGTTTTAATTAAAAAAAGTTTTCAAAGGAATCTTTTTATTTATTTTATGAATGAGGTAATTTTGACTTTTACCATAAAATGTGAAAAGAATATTTATTTTAACATGTACAACCTGAAAATTATTTCCCTCCATCATGATCGCTCAATGAATCAAAGATTACCTTTATTGTTTACAATTTTCTATTCAATGAAATTTTTTTCTTTAATATTCAGAAATTTTTTCTATTTTAAATATGTGATTTTAAAATGGAAAGGATATTTTCCTCAAGAAGGTTTTAGCGATATTTTATAGAATTTATCTGTTAACAACCTTTGGTGTTGCTTATGTTTTAAAAGGGATATAATCCAATGGAACAATAATTTTTATTTATATGGATGAAATATGATTATTATGATTATATTTTTATAAAACCCATTCATTTTACATTGGTAATGCTATGATAGATTGATGGAATGTTTATAATACGCGATTTCTTTGCACAGGTTATGATATGATGATATAATGCGTGTTTATTGATTTTATAGCACAAATATGTATGGTTTTAATTATGTGATGGGTGGGATCAAAATTATAAATCCCTCCAGTTCATTGTGTAAATTATTATATCTCATGATATAATTATGGGAAATATGTTGATGTGCTTGATCCTCTATGGGAAAAAAGTTGATGGGATTGATCTGCTATGATAAACAAGCCGATGTGATTGATTAATTATGGGAAACCAATCTAAATACTTGATACACTATGTGAAATAGGTGATTATTCTTGATATGTTATGATATGGTAAATAAGTATTGATCCATGATCCACTGTGATTTGATAGTCCGGGTAGTTAACTTTGACATATGAAATGGTTTCAATATTTTTTATGGTGCCACAATTATATGACATGAACTTATGGTTCATGATGATATATCAATCTCACGATTCATTTATTTTAAAATGATCATGTTTTATTCCATTACTTGTGTTTACTATCCATGATAGATTTGGTTTGAACTTTGAAAGTTACATTCAGGATCTCATACCATTATTCTTATCTTAAGTTTTCATATGATCATTAATTGATATCTCCCATGTTTCCCCTTATAGGGAATTTGAGTTCACCCTTTATTATGTTTCATTTCACCATGTTATAAAGAAAGGTATTAAGTATGATATTTCTTAAAAGGGTTATATTTATGAAGAAATGAGCGGGAGATAATGTAGTTCACTTATGAACTTATTGTTTATGTATCCAATTTTCCAAAATAATATACTCAAATGATTCTAAAATGTATTGTTATGTTATGTAATGAAAATTAATATATCAATATGTGATATATATATGTATAAAAAGTTATTATTTAGAAATATATCTTCCCTTAAGAATTGATACATCCTATCTTAATAATTTAATCAATTCTATATCTCTAATGACCCACTCAACATAAGCTTCCCCATGAAAAAACTTCAATGGGTTCCCCTTGTATCAAAGTATGTGATGAAATGATACACAATGATAACAATATCAAGATATGAGACAAACTCACATTCTTATAGATAGGAATAATCAATTTCACTCGAAACATGTGATGCTCCTATTGGTGGGTCAGACCTTATGATCTCTTCTACTCTAGATCACCAAATGTGAACTTCATAAGAATAAGTATCAATTATTATGTTCCCCCAAAACCTAATAGTCAAACATCATCTATATCCCATCAATATTATGTATATTGACCATAAGACATATACATAATATTTATGACATAGTATCTCAAGGTTCTCATTATAGTTGAGAAATATTATAACCTTTTATTATGATAAATAATCAAATGACATTACCATGAAAATAGTATACTCATAACTGTTAACACTATTATGGTAAGATAACATGATGCATAAATCTCTGTGTATATATATGATAATCTAAAATTACTATTCAATTTGGGTATAAGGTAACTAATTTTACAATAATCTAAAGTTAATAACAATATCAATAGTTTATTCAAAGTGTGTATGTTCAGAAAAAAATCTCCTTATGCATATGTTTATATCTAAATATTTTATCCACTGACTTGATTAAAGATAATCAAAGATTTAAAATTTTAGCAAGTTAAATATTTCCCTAATATTCTATTTGAAATTAGTAAAAAATTTAAACTTGATTTTATATTCTAAAAATAAAAAATATAATTAAAACATGTAGAAAACATTAAAATATCATTACTTCATTAACAAACCATTTAAATGTTTAGAAATTTTTTATCATTTAAAATACCTTCTATAAAAATCCATGATAATATCTCAAAATATATATCTTGTATAAGAATAAATTCATATTTATAAAGTATATGTATGAGTAAATAAGGCACTAAGTTTGTTTAAAAATAACCCATTCCTTGTGTAAGAATAACGTTTGGATATAAATATCTTTATAAGAATAATTTATATATGTGTAAGAAATTATAAGTTTTCATATTTCCACTATATATGAATAATATCTAAATTCTATATTATATGTAAGAGTAACCAACATATTTTTAAGATATTATTCTTTTAAAATTTATTAAAATAATAGTAAATTCTAGAAAATTCTAACAATATATGAATAATTAAACCTTTACATAAGATTTTATACTTGTAAAATTTCCCCAAAAAAAATCAAGAATAAAAACCTCAGTATATGTTAACATTATGAAATATCTAATAAATTAGTAAATATATTGTTACACACTTAAGATAAATTCATTATTAACATAAAAAATGATTTTATAAGTACAAAACACTAGAATTTTCTATAGTATTTTAGGGCACAAAAACATGTCCAAAATTCATTTGACATAGAGAGTGTTACACATGTATCCCTTGAGTCATGATCTATGGAATGAACAAAATCATATAGGTTGATTTAAATTATGGTAAATTTTAAATATTTGTCCTAGAGTGGGGTTTTGTTTTGAGAATCGATATTTGAATCTTGATTATAAGCATTAGAACATCTCAAGAAGATGTATTTGTATGTGATTAGAGGAACAACATGTGATTTTTGGGGGAATATTTGAGTAGTTTTGGGGTTTCCTTGTTGTAAATTGGTGTTGTAAACAACTCATAATTTCAAGATGGTTGAGGATCGTGTTGTTATTAGTGGCTGGTGGAGGCATGGTGGCTAGGATAATAGCCATGGGTGGAGGGTTATTCCATGACTAGGGGGTTTCAAAACACGGTGGATGGTTTGGAGGGTTTTTTGTGAAAGAAAAAACCATACATATGGGTGTTACACCATAGATTAGGGCACCATGACATGATGAAAACCCATATGTATTATTTTATAATAACAATACATATTGACTTTGTGAATTCATAGAGAAGGATCATTACACCAAGGCCCTAAAGGTCATAGTGTGATGAGGGCCATGGTGTGTCATGAGGGATATGCCAAGCCATGAGGGAATCACCATGAAGATTTTGGTTCAACCTGTGAAGTATGTGTCATGCCGTGACTAGAGGGGTCAATCCATGAGGTATTGGGACTATGATATGATGGTTTGAACTGGTAGAGGTGGGTCATGCTGTGACCCAAGGGGGTACTCCTTGACGAGTATCCTAAGAAGGGAATCATTCCATGACTTCTATAGGTTAATATATGACATGACCCTCACCTATTTTTTAAAAATAATGAGTATAATGATCATTTATTAGTCATCCCCATTCAATGTCAGGTGAGAAAGGGCACCAAGAAAGGTCCATTTGGTGGTCTCTCACTATTCATTTTTTTAATTCCACTAGAAGAGGAGTGATTTTAATGTGTTTCCATGGAGATTTAAGTTGATTTATTCATTTCCATACCTTCAATTTTATTCTCATTCATTACCACTAATTTGGTGTGTTTTGGGATAGGTTTTTGATGTTGATTACACATGAGTATGGTGGAATTGAGATATGATGATGATAATTATTCATGCAGTAGATGGAGGACATCCAAAAAGATGATAACACTCTATTTTATTCCATTTTATTTGAGGATCTCAAGTTATGGTAAAATTTTGGATGAAGAAAGGAAGTTCTTGGCTGGGGATGTTCAGAGCATCGTGAGAATGACAACTCCATGTTTAATGTAGGTGTCCAATAAACATATCTCTAAGGTTTATACTTTTTGTATGTACATATGATATGCGGTATCGATAAATGTGTTCGGCCATCCTTGAATCATGAATTATTTTTTTCCCTAAAATCCCATGAAATTAATGAAAGCGTCTTGGGCCATGATAGACCCTTGAACATTAGTTTTATGCCTCAATAATTGATTTACAATGGATTGATTATAAATTTTTTCTATGAGATGTAAAGACCCTAGAGGGGTATGGATTTGATGAATGAAGCATAATGGATTTTGTGATTGGTGACTTATTACCTTCTAGAATGTGGAGTGTGATCATTTGGAAATGTTTAGAATAGATATGTACCATATATAATATTCACGTATAGGTTGGGAGTGAGAGTACTGACCAAGTTGACCTTGGTATTGAGATGAGTGTTATGAAATCCCTATTATGTGATGCATGTAATATATTTTCTATAAGGATGATTAGGACATGATATGATCATGGTTTTGTTGAGGGACTCTATATCATTTGAGTGTTAGGGGTTTAAACATAGAGTTGGTAATGAGATAGACAAACCCATATGGGGTTTCTAGACTATGATGTAAGATAGAGGACTATAGTGGGTGCTCAGTTTTGTGTAGACTCTAAGGAATATTAATTCATAAGGGATAGAATGGTTATAGACATGTATGAATGAATATATAAGCAGAATTTGTGTTCTTGATATCCCAACATAAGAATTATGTGTGGAGTTTGAATGAGTATCCAATCCCCTTTTTCTTGTGATATATGACATAAGGTTATAGGTGTTGGGGCTAGATATGTTTCCCTGGTTTATGATATCCTAACAAATATTCCATGTGAGGATGTGACACCTAGGTGTACATAGTATGAGGTTATAGATGATGGGAAAATATATAGTTCCCTAAGTAATGATATCCAGGAAACTATTCCAAATGGGCATGTAACCCCCTGGGTGTATATGATATATGGCTATAGAACCATTTATAGCTATGGTTCCTTAGGTAGTGATGGATCGATAACTATTCCAGGTAGGGTTTCATCCATATGGGTGTATGAGTTCCTCAGGCAATGTTGGTAAAATAACTATTCTAGGAAGGGATGCAGCCCCTTAGGTGTATATGATATAAGGTTACAGGAACTAGGGTGCGATATGGTTCCCCAGGTAATGATGTCCTGATAATTTCTCTAGAAAGGGATGAACCCCCCAGGGGTGTATTCTATATGAGGTTTTAGAGAGGGGAAAACCCCATGAGGTGCATGCTATATGAGGTTCTGGGGAGAGATTATTCCCTTGGGTGTATTCTATGTGAGGTTTTAGGGTGGGATTCAACCTATTGGGGTGTATGATATATGAGGATCTGAGTTGGGATGTGACCCCATGAGTATATGATATTATGACATAGGTTCTAGGGAAGCACATGGTCCCCCTAGTTGATATTCTAAACAATTTATGGGCCAATACATGGCCCCCCTGGGTGGTCATTCTTAATGATCAGGGATATCTAGTTATGAATGAAGTAGGTATGTTCAATCTTTGGAGTTACCTTAGAACCCATGGATTGATGATAATTTATTTTATTACATTTTAGTTTTTTATTTGATTATTGTAATCATATCACATCATACATGGACTATTTATATTGGTTATGTTAGGGAAACCATTATTGGTGTCCTATTGATTTTTACTCACACCCTTCTTGGGTGGACCTTATACATCGGTACCCTATCAGACCTCATGGTCATAGGTACATGAAGAGAATAGGCCTAAAATTGGATAATTGAGCTGGAAAGCTTGGGCACTACCGGAAGAAGGGTTAGAGTGTGGGGATCAAAACCAGATGGTGGTTATTTTTATTTGATTTGGTGTTTTATATGATCTACCCATGAGAGATCATGTTGAAGTGTTCTTAACTTGTGTGGCATTTTAGATAATTCATTTTGTTACAATATATAATATATTTTTTTGGTGGCCTTTCTATGTTATATATTTATTCATTGGATGGTGTGATGATTGGTTTTATGTAATTTATACTATTTTATTTACTCTGATATGATAATATAGTATCCAAAATGTAAAACCAAATACCCTCATTACTTTTCTATGACCCCTAGTTTATGGGGATGTTCACCTAAAGTTATGTAACACACCAATCCGGTTACTGTAGAGTGAATCAGGATGAAGGTATTACAAAGTGGTATCAGAGAACTGTTTTAGTTGTCTTATGATTTGGGCTATGGTGGAAAAATATAGGACTTGTAGAGACATGGTATGGATGCTATGTTATTTTCTTATCCAGCACCTATAGAAGTTAAAGTCAAGATACCAGTGATTTAGGATTTTTGTTCTTGGTTTTCCTTAATTTTTCGGGTTGATTATTACTAAATAATATTTTTTTATTGATTTATTGGATTTTATCTTGGATCCGGATGGAAGGAGAGTTCATTCATCATATCAGATATTTATATTCACATCACATGTGCATGCAAGTGTGTTATTGTGTTATTGGTCCTAAAAAAGAAAATGATATAGGGTTTAATTACTTAACGTGTCAACAAAAACCTATATTGAATTTTCCCATGTAAATTATTTGTGGCATTATACTAAATAGAACTACATAGTTATGTTTCCTAAGATAGATGGTCTTAGTTATTTAATGTGGTAATAATAACTTATTTTTTGTTTTACCAAATACCTTATAGGTGGAATTCTAGTCAACTAAACAATATAATAATGATTATCTTTGATACAGATCTTTATAGGATGATTTCATTTTTTTGCCCATGGTTGTGAAATTTTTCCTTGAAGGGGTAGTCTAATACATGAATTCCTAGTGGGGATTAATACCCTAGAGTGGGTGTGTTGTCTAGTGAGTGCCTTTAAAACAGTGAAACCAAGGGTATATGATTTTTGGTTGATATTAATTCATGATAGGTTCTATTAAGTATGTGATTTGTATTGGATATTATTTATATATTTTGGATTTGAAATCATGGTTAATATTCATGTTTTGATAGATTTTACATGCACAAGAGGCATGATAAGACGATTAGTTAGGGTAATGACCTAGGATTGATGGAATATAAAAAAATATGGTATGAGTCAAAGGGTATATAAATGTTTAATCAGTGTATATTCCAAACTGGGTATGTTTTATTTTAGTAAAAATGGTTTTTAAGCACCATTATAAAGAAGAACTTGTGTGGTGGAACATAGTGTGTGTGAAATGGTTATTCTATTTAGTTTCATTTGAAATAGATTATGGATCCAATGATTTTGAAATTGTTTTGAGTGGGAACATGTTTCCTTTAGAATATGGATAAACTTATGAGGATTAATAATATAAGTAGAATGCATTGGGATTTTTGGAAGTAATGAAATTGGAGTGAATGTGGTATCTTGGTTGGGTTTGAAGGGAAGGATTGGTTTGATGGATAGCCCTATTGGTTTAGTAATCCTAGATGGTTGGGTCTAGGGAGGGTAGATCATGGGTAGATGCCCGTTTTATTGTAATGATTTTCATGTGGAATGTGATAGTGTGTTTGGAGTCATCACGAGTGAGATTCCTTGGTATTGTTAGAAAGGAAGCATCAAGGATGATTTTGGGTAGATTATATTGACATGTAAGAGGAGAATGGTCAATTTTTAGGTGTTTTATCCTTGATTTGATGTGGTGTGACTCATGAGATCTTGAGACTTGGTGTGTGATTAAGTTGTATAAGAGAATATTCCCAATTGGTTTAGATGATATCATAATGAATATTGGGTAAGAATCCATGATATGGTTCATTAGAAGGTTCAATTTTCCTTATAAAGAAGGGTGAGTGTTGAAAAAGATTTTGAGAAAAATATCTATGTGTGAGGACTAGAATGAATTGGTTATGTGTGGAGACTATCTGGTGTGAATATTAGTGAAAATATGTGTGTGGATCAAGGACTAATGGATTCTATGAGAGGCCAATGGGAATGGGGGATCCAAGTTTTGATGATAATTGGAGGTGTAATGCCCCGACCCAAATGCCACAAAACCTGTTCCAAAAGCCAATGCACCACATGACCTCAAGCATGCCTCCTCATACACCTGAGGCTGCGGACTAGCAGTGGGGGTCTAAAGTGGAACTTGAGGAGACTATACCCCCATATCATAGTACAAAACCAGAAGTAAATAACCAATATCATACACATCAAAGTAAACAAGAAGAATAAATACACTTAAACAAGATCATGATGTAATAAAATAAAAAAAAGTAAGGTCCCAAACAACCATGTCAGACATAAAAACAACCACCCACTAGACCAATTACATGACATACCAAAAATAAAATAAACTATGAAAAGTAACCTCGAAATCTCTATTCCAAACCCATCCATTCACCTGAAACTGTTAGAGCTATCCCGCATGACCATACAAAAATCAACACAGGCCTAAGCCTAAAAATTTGTATGTAATATATATATATATATATATATATATATGAGAGAGAGAGAGATTCTCAGGTACCCATGCGAAATGGATTATTAAGTAGGGTGTGAGTACAATTCAGTAGGTCACCAAAAATGGTGTCTAAAGGAATAATAGTCATAAAAACAATGCATGAAGTAGTATGAATAAACCATAGGAAAATGGGTAAAATAAACATATTTTATTATTTTTCAATATAAAAATGAATCAATTTTATTATTTTCCCAAAAATAATACCCATTTACATTAAACCTTCTTTGGACAATGTTTGTTATCTGAGCCATATTTCGTAGGGGTCACAGTTTAGAAAACAAGTAGCCTTAGTCCAAGTATCCAACAATGATCCAGAACACTATATCTGACCATCCCAACCACAAGGTTTCAAGTTAGAAAACAAGTATCATTAGTCAAATAAGACAATTATGACTCATAACTCTATGTAAGACCTTCCCAACCATGATATGGAATGCTATGTCCATACCCATTGAGTCAAAAGCATCAGTCCATCCTCTGAAAACTATGGTGCACTGGGGTTCCTGGAGCATCATTCTAACTCACCCAAAACTAAAGAGTGGAGCATCAATACAATATCCCAAAACCAATAGTTACTCATTAATATTTTCTTAAATTTTTTCACAGTTCATTAATTTCATAACATAAGACCAAATACCACAATTAAACAATTTCATACTTTATCCACATAACATGTTCATTAAATTTTCTTTAAACCATTTAAAAATTAAACACACCCCTTTTAAACAGTTTCTATTTCCTTTATTTATCAAAAAATTTATCACGGTACCAACAAACCTTTAAATCAACACAAGTTTCAAATATAAGTCAACCCTTTTTCATGTGTCATAAAACACCAAAATAAACATCCTTGTCAACACTTAGAAGAAACCCCTTTAAAACATGGATCTTACTCTTTGAAAATTCAATCCTGGTCCAAGACAATAATTTTCCATGAAAAACATTAAAAGTGTCACCAATAATTTTCACCAAAGGGGAACCACACACCCATTTATAATAACCATTTAAAACCAAACTGAAACCCAATGTCAAAACACCTTGAGTCCAATAACTCATTTTAAAATATAATTCCCATTAAAATATCATTTCCATTCATTGAAAACCAAAACCCAATAAAAATAAAAATCAAACCATATAAACCATTAAATATGGACTCACAATCTTTTA
Organism: Viscum album; assembly: GCA_963277665.1. Taxonomy (NCBI): domain Eukaryota; kingdom Viridiplantae; phylum Streptophyta; class Magnoliopsida; order Santalales; family Viscaceae; genus Viscum; species Viscum album. The sequence continues at coordinate 834,148 of OY728146.1, read as the reverse complement.
CCAAAAATGAACACAAAAAATTTCATTTTTCAAAGGCGAAAAACCCTGTGGGTTTCCATAGGTCCTATCTTGAAACACTATAGATCCAACAAGATATATGGAAGGTCTAAGCCAACAAGGAGATCCCAAATCCATCAACATAAACCAAGGGTCAAATAAACAAAAAAATATATTTAAGGAACATACTAGATGAAAATATATACCAATTATCAAGAATATGTGTAAATCTCTTAGAGCACCTACTTTATTAAAATATCGTTCCAAAAAATTTAAAAATAATTTTGGCCTTATGAAGGCCCATATATGTCTTTTCCCAACTCCTAGACAACCAACCGAACTCATTTCAAAAACACAATCCCTAAATTCACACAAAAAAATAGAAATTAATTAATTATAACAATTATAATTAATCAATCAATCAAAACCAAACATGGCATAATTCCAAACAACTCACCAGGAACTCATCACTTATCGAAACTCCAATAAACCACCACGTTAGGTCCACACATAACCCCTACACCAATCCTGGTCAAAATACCTAAGAGTAGATACCATTTTAACACTTAATTAAATCAATTTAGTAGAAAAAACGAAATAAAATTCCTTGAGAACACATAGATTAAGGAAAAACCATACAATGACATGCATAATCCCTTTTAGGATCTCCTCTACCAAAGGTGACAAAAATACCCATCATCCATGGATAATTACACCATGCTATGGTGGAATAAAAATCAAATCTCTAAATTCGCACATCCATATTATGAAGAACCATGGAAAGAGGTAAAGGGAAGAAGGAGGAAGAAAAATATGACCTTAAATGCAGAATAAAAACCAGGAACACACCCTAAATCAAAGGGTTGATCAAGGAGTGAGGGGTTGGAAATCCCCTAGATAGTGTGAACTAAATGGGGGAGGAAGTGGGTAGAGGAGATAAAACACTTGAGGAGTTATTTTTTTATTCCAACCACCTTTAATGAAATCTAGGAAACCAAATGATTTTAAAAACCATGCACCAACCATGAACCCCTACTATCCAACACCCATGATCCACATGGTTAGGACACCCAATTTTACAATTCTTGCAACAACTGTGCTATCATAACTACTGAAATTTTATAGAAAGGTTCATTGTTTATTTGAAACCATGTGTAGCCCATGTTCCATGACAAAAACCCTCATCAACCTATCATAGTTTCTCATTTTCCACACACAGTTTGCCCCAAACAATGTTCAAACTATCCAAATCAACCATGCATAGTTCAAAATGAATTCAAAATCCCCGAGCATCAAGGTTTCACACAATTTCTCTTATACTATACACAATAAACCATATACCTGGGAAAAATATGCTGAAACTTCATAAAAAATAACCTGAATCCTCTAAAACCCATCCTAACACCAGTGATACCTCTCGAGAATCACAACTTGTATCAAAACATTACTTTGAGGCATTAAAACTCTCATATTTTCATTCCGAGTCTTTGTTCAAAATTTAACAAGTCTAGTAAATGAAAATCTAAAATCATTTTAAAAATTACGACTCATCCAGATGTAGGATCTTACAACCTCCCCACTATAACACTTCTTGTCCTTGAGAATCCTCAGTGTTCATCCATCTGCACCCCCTGACCTAAGTTGGTCACTATATTTTTATTTGACAACCATATTTATCTTTTGATATCCTAAAACACTATTAATGCACAACCTATAACTCAAGTCCCTCAACTAGATGAAACCCTATGCTAATTCCCATGGCCAAAACTGAATAAACATAATGGTGCTTACCTGAACCCATTTAATTGAAACATTGATTTCAAAATCACCCAATCAATCATTGATCTATAGTTCTTCCCACCATATGATTCAGCTTATAACCACCAACATCTGATGTATAACACCCTTTATATTAGGAAATACCAACAGATCATGAACTTGTGCTCCCACTAAGCTCCCAACATGGTTCTCAACTTACCACACCCCAAAACCCATGAGAATTCCAATAATCATTAGCACCTATCCTTATCATCAAAAAACAACTAAAGTGGATGAATACCCACTATCCACACACAAACTAAGAACATATCAATTCTTCCTTGAAATATCAACTCACAATCAAAACGCACCTGCCGTTCCCAAAATGACACACCGGATTTAGCTTGAAGCCTTCCTCAACCACATTATGCACTAACCCTAGTCGTACTATCCTCAACTGACTCTTCCCCAAAACACCCAGCTTCAAATGATGGTCCATTGACATCTCACCAGATCATGATTTCTTCACAACTAGAGGCATTCCACAACCAACCATACATAGACACTAGAGTCCATACCCATCCCCAAGTGATATTCAACCATTAGATCATCTAGAGACTGAAAACCATAGTCATTCCTTACTGCACCACCAATGCACCTCCAACACATACACATCGATCCCAAATCCAATGATCATCTTGATAATCTTCCAAAAATTATTTTCCATTATAATTTCTCATTCAATTTAAGCATACACCTCAACTTTTTTTCACTGGAATTACAATGCCACTATGAATGATCCATAACCAGTTCCACAAACTTGCAACCCTTATAGCAAGAGGGGAATACCTATGAAATAGATATGTCACTCCCCAACATAGGTATGTTGCCTTAAATGAGTCAAAAAATAAACCTCGACAATATCATCCCACACTCAAACCACTGATAACACATGAATAAAATGTGGCCATCTCACCCTTACCCGAGCAACCAAACAAAACATCAACTATCACTTATTCTCGGCATCTGAGAATGACACCCATGGTATTAGCCTACATCTAATACACCATAATTAAATCACTCACTGATGATCTATGGTAAAATTCTGACCATATAGATTCACTTAAACCACTCCATGAGTATAACTCTAGGGAGACCCCTCATCCAACTAGAACAAACATTTAAGTAGATAGGCATATAGCCATTGCTCTCTTAGAATACCTAGGATGATGTTAAGATATTTGGAATGATCATATCTAGGATAATATTACACAATGGAATTTTCAATTAATACCACCATAAGTCATCCACTTCCAATGTCACATCTAACTACAAATACATAAAAAATTAATTAAAAGTCCCTACCCCTCCCTTCCCACAAGCATATAATCACATTTACATTCGTCCTCATCCTACTCATATAGATAACTTCTATACTCAATCACATCATGAATATGATATCATAAAGTTCAATATATAGACTAATTACCCAAAACATCACCATACTCTCATTCTTATAAGATTCCATTAATAATTAGTTGTTTCATTCTCTTGTGTAAACCAACTACAAAACCCATATCTGACTCTAGAAAGTCCCATTTCATGAACGATCATCTCTTAATCCCTCTCAAATGCTCATGCCTCTTTCACATGACCATATCACCAAACATATATAACCCTTGGTGATTCCCAAAAATAAGGGAAACTCACTGATCCAAAACCACTTTCATGGCCACTCAAGTCCATAGCGTTTTCTGAGAGTTCCATTAAGTCAATGTACACTCTCACTATGTTCCTGGATATGCCTCTAGAGCTAAATAGGCCATACACCTAAAAATTAATTATCTCAAAAACCATATGGGATACCTAAACATAAACACTTCAAGTGATTTCTATATCAAGAAAACTAGACACCTCCATGTTCCTCTCACTATGAATATATTAGGTATACCTCACCTATAAAACCATCACCCAAAGTAAACTTTCACACATGAAACCACATACCCTAGATCACCTATTGCACTCCCAATCTAGCACATAACCACTAGGCACACCCATCTACATAACCCTCACCTAATCTAGGAAACTAAACGAATATTACCCTATAAAAACCAATCACAAGGATGAGAAACTAGCACTCAAGTGATATTTCTCAAAACCAAAGTTATCATATGTTCTAAAACCCCATACTAGATTGCACCCTTACTACACTATTATAAAAATTCAAAAACATCAATCTATACATAATGTACCCTAGAAAAAACATAACCTATATGACCCCTATCATGGGTCACCCTCGAAAGCCACATGACACCAACTCCCAAAACTAGAGTCATGTCAAAAAGGTTATTGGATCCAACCACCTAGGGTATATGCCAACTCAAAGAAGGAAAAAAGTTATGGGGAATCAAACATACTTCCATCTCATCATCACACCACATAAACAATTAAAAATAACATCCTATAGGTTCTCACACCATAATGGTTTCATATACCAACCATACTGACCCACTAGGGTCACTACCCCAACCATTCATGAGGACCACATCATCATCCTCAATGATGAGAACCACACCATAGATCCATAGAACATGCCATCAAAAGGAAATCCATAAAATAAAACACTTGAAGAAATATAACATGTGGATATCATGATGCATGATATACCTCTTGCCTCGGTAGGAAAATAATCCAAACCAAACCACTAGCTTTTTTCCAATGGTACAAGATCCAGAAATCCATCATAATTCATAAAATCAAAAAAACATTCATTTTTCTCGAAAACTATAATATGAAACTGTAACCTCACAAACCAGAATATAAATACAAAACCCTGATAACCTGGAATTCCTACTAGAACAGGTGTTCACTACGTAATATATTGATATCCATCAGAGGATCTGACACATTCTTATATATCCAGTCCACCAAGTCCAAAATAGTAAAATAAACAGGAAAGTAAAAACCTCTGGTACCACTTTGTAATTCCTCAACCTAGATTACACTAAACCAGTGACATGAGATGATCCAACACATGACCTCATGTGAATCTCCTTATACTCTAGAGGCTACCAACTAGTAGTGTGAGTCTAAAGTGAAACTATGAGGAGACTATACCACTATATGAGAGTGAAAAACCATAAGTAAATAACCAAATACATATACATTAGAGTTTGCAGAAAGAATAAATAAACTAAAACAAGAACATGATATAATAAAATGAAACACAATAAAGGCCCAAACAACCATGCCATACATACAACCAACTTCCCACTAGGCCAGTTATATGACATACCAAAAATAAAATAAACTACAAAAAGTCTCCTCAACATATGGTAGTCGAACACATCCAGTCACCCAGAACAATTTTAGCTATCCCACTCAACCATATGAAAATCAACATGGGCCTGAACACAAAACTGTGTCTGCAAAAAACATTTCAGAGCTTCTTGGGTACCCATGTGAAATGGATGCCCGATAAGGGAATGAGTATAATTTAGCATGCCACCACCACTAGAATCTAAATTAATCCCAGTCATTATAATAGTGAATGAAAGAGTATGAATAAACCATAGAAAAATTGTTAAAATAAATATGTTTTATTATTTCTTAATATTCAAACTAATCACTTTTATTATTTTTAATAAATATTACCCACTTTCATAAAACATTCTTTTCCCATTATGGTCATCCGAGCCATATGTCATAGGTGTCACAGGTTTGAAAATAAGGAGCCTCAGTCCAAGTAACAAATCAGGATTCAGAACTCCTTGTCTAGACATCCCAACCATGAGGTCATAATTTCAAAAACAAGGACCATCAATCCAAGTATCTAACGGGGACTCAAAATAATATCTATAACCATCCCAACCATTATATAAAATTCCATGTCCATAACCTTGGAGTGAGGAGCAAAAATCTATCCTCTGAAAACTATAGTTCACTGAGGCACCTTGAGCATTAGTTTGGATCACCCAAAACTGGGGAGTGGAGCATCAGTTAAAAATCCCAAAACCATTAGTCACTCATTACTATTTTGTTCTACATTTTCATGGTCCATTACTTTCATCACAAAAGACAAAATTCCATAATAAAAATATTTCATCCTTTATCCACATCAAAAATTTGTTAAATGTTATTCAAACCATTAGACAATTAAACATGTCCCTTTTTAACTATTTAGATTTAATTTATTTATTAAAAAATTTATCATGGTACCAATAGACATTTAAAATAAACCCAAGTCTCAGATAAAAAAGAACCTTTTTTCACGCGACATAAAGCACCAAAACAAACATCCTCATCAGCACTTGTAAGCCACCCCTTTAAAATATAGTTCTTCATATTTGAAAACCCAAACATCTTCCAAGAGCTTCATTTTACATGAAAACCATTAAAAGAGTCACCAATAAATTTTCACCAAAGGGGAACCACACACCCATTTCCAATCACCATTTGAAACCCAATTGAAAATATCCCTTTCAAAATAACTTGAAGAAAACATGTCAATTTAAGACATAATTCACTTTAAAACATCATTTCCATTCATTGAAAACCACAACCTAATCAAAATCCAAATCATAAAATTTAAACCATTTCAAAATCCCTCACAAGATTTTACCAATACTCAACACCAATCATTCCATTTTTTAAATGTGGCACACACCATGGGTGGCCTTAGGTCTTCTATTAGAACATAATGGATCTAACAAGATATATGTAAGGTCTAAAGAAACAAGGAGAGATCAAAGTAATTAAATTAATGCATTAGTCAAAAAAACACAAGTTTTATAAGGAACATACCATATTCAAATATAAAACAATTATCTAGACTATTGGTAAATCTCTTACACAATATACCTCATTAACAAAGCTTTCCAAAAAATTTCCAAAGAATGTAGGCCTTATAAAGGCCTATCCATGTCTCTTACCAAATCCTCAGCACCCAACCAAGCTCATCTAAAACACAAAATCCCTAACCTCACACAAATAAAAAATAATAATTAATATAACAATTATAAATAAATAATTAATCAAAACTGAACTAAAAATAATGCCAGAAAACTCACCGAGCAATCATCACTTATCAAATCTCCATGAAACATACATAGAAGGAATATGTGGATTCCCTAAACCATTATAGAGAAAAAACCATAAGATATGATACCATATAAATAAATAATTAATTTTATTAATTAGAGAAAACCTAAGAAAATTCATCATGAACACATACCTTAATGAAATGGCATATAATGATGTATAGAACCCATATAGGGATATCCTCCAATCAAATTGACTAAAATCCCATTTATCCTTGTAATATTACACCATAAACCAATGGAACTATAATTAAATCCCAAAAATTGTCCATATAAAATTTGGAAGAACCATGGAAAGAGAGAAAGGGAAGGAGGAGGAAGAAAAAAATCACCTTAAACACTGAAGAAACACCATGAATGCACCCAAAAAAAATGGGTGGAATAAGGATTGGGGGGGGGGGGGTGGAAAACTCATAGTTCATGCACATAGAATAAGGGAGGAAGAGGGAAGAGTGGATAAAAATCCTAAGGGGTATTTTGGTTATTTACCACTTTTTATTGAAATCTAGATAACCGCATGGTTTAGATTCACTGTTTTCCAAACCTTGCACCAATTGTGTGGCCTAAAATCCAATAGTGACGACAAGGATGGTTAGGCCACAAAATTTGACAAACCATGCACCAACCATGCTATCAACATTACCTCCCTTCTATAGAAAAGTGCACAGTTTATTTGGAACCATGTGTAACCCATGATCCATGACTCAAAACCTCTTAAACCTTACATGGTATCTATTTTTTACTCATATCATTTATACCAAACCATTATTGAACTATGAAACTCAACCATTCATAGTTAAAAATGAATTTAAAACCTCTTTAGGATCAAGGTTTCACATAGTTTCTCCTAAATCATGCACACCAAACCATGCACCTTGAAAAAACATAGTGAAACTTCTGAAAAATAACCTTAATCCTTCAAATCCCATCCAAAAACCCTATCTACCTCAAAAGAATCACTAATTACCTCAAAAAATTACATTGATTCATTAATACTCTCAAATTATCATTCAAATTCTTGATTAAATATTTGACCCATCCAGTAAATGAAAATTTGAAATCCTTCTGAAAATTTCAAGCCATCAGGATGCAAGATCTTATAGTAGGAATTACCTGTAAAACATGTGCTGATGTTGAGGATGGATTGGAGTTCCATGGTGTGGTCTATTATATCTTTATACTTGATATGTGTTTCTATGGATATGATGAGGGTGGTTTAGAAATAGTGACATGTCTATGATGATGGAACCTGTCGGGAATTGTTCTCTAGGAGATGTGAGAGGGAATCTATATAGTTTGAAGCTCACCACTAGAGTTTGGATAATGTGACCCTAACATTGAAGGAATTTTTTGTGGATATTTAGGATGAAATTATAGGTATGTTGGGAATGGTTGGTAATCATTTTTTCATGTTGTCACTCAGGTATGAGTGGTGTGGCCATGTCTAGTCAATGCATTCAGTGTTGGATAGGATGTGGTTTACAGAGAAACAATGTTTTGATTTAGTGGGGAGATGATGATAATTCAACTATGTTTGGTAGCACCATATTTGTCATACTTTTATGAACCTCTTATCGGAAGGGTCATTGATGTTTTGATATCAGTTGGTGGATGGTTGAGATGACACTGAGATGTCGATGTATAGATGCATCTGATTTTCATAGGTTCATTAGAGAATACCGGATTTGGATTTCAGATGTGGATTCGGATGGAGTCCATGTGTCAGCATTAGGATCTTGATAGATTTAGGTGTGATATAAGAGTGTGTCAAATTGAAAGTGATCCAGTGTTCATTTAAAGAGTATGACATCTGGTGTGGGTGGTTGACTTCCCAACCATAGAATTACACTAAGTATCTAGTACAAAATTCAGTGTATTTGAATGAAGTTTTGTAATGATTATGGAATGAAATAATACGAGTTATATATAATAAATTAAAGATACCCATAGGTGGGTATTAGTTGATAAGGACCACGTTGAGTCAATATGTTCATTACTAACAGTCACTAGATGCAGGATGATGGTTAGGTGGTATGACCAAATATGTATTCCAGGAAGTAGTCCAGTGGAGTGACTAGGGCTGTGGAACATTATTACTCATGGATAATTGTACCTTTTGGTCCTAAATAAGGGATTCATATTATAGATATGGTCTCGAAAGTGAGACTATGGATTTTTATTGGAACAGTTGGGTGATTCTTGGATAAGTTGTCTTGGGAGAGATGGTATAGTGTATATTGTTAACATCAACCAACATAGTGTGATGTAATTGAATTTCTAATTCATGAATATTATAATGTTCAGGTTTCATAGTATATTTTTTGAAATTATTAGCACTAAAATGTTTAGGATGGTAGAGTTTTGGGAAGTGTAGGTTTGGGTTTAGTGTAAACACATCTATAACTACTGGGAGGCATAGAGTTTGAGTCATGCATTAGGGTTTGATGACTAGGATGGTTCATGGAGGATTCATGATTATACTTCTCATGGATGAGAATAATCATGGTGGTGAGGTCATAATGACCATTTTCATACATGTTGGTGTAAATTTGGGTATATTTTAATTTTTGGTCACATAGTAGGGGGAATTTTTAGAAGTGTGATTTAAATAAAGATTTTTATAATTAGATATTCATGGGAACAAGTTTTTATCTATGATTAGAGGCTCATGTGGTGTTTTAGTTTATCATATGAACAATTGAGCAGGTTTTTTGTGGCCTTACTGTAATTTTTGGGTTGTAAAAAACATATCATGCAATGATTATTGAGGGTCACGCCATGAAAGTTGGTTGGTTGAGGCATGAGGTTTGGAATGAAATCTATTGGTGGATGTTCACACTATGAAAAGTGGGTTTCATGACATATAAGATGGTTTTAGATATTTTGTGAATGAAAAAACCTTTGGCATAGGTTTTACGCTTTGGAGGATGGTGTCACTCCATGATGAAGACCCATATGTATTATTTTAGAAAAATAATATGTATGACCTTTTTGAATACTTGGAGGGGGATAATTAGAACAAAAACCTTAGGGTCATTTTTTTAGGGTTGTGATGTTTCATGAGGGAGATTCCACATCGTGAAGGGATGGTTATGAGGATTTTGGTTGGAATGTGAAGGGTGTGCCACACATTAACTAGAGGAGTCATGTTTTGAGGGATTATGGATATAGGATAATGGTTATGCCCAGTAGAGGTGTATCAAACCATGACCCAAGGAGCCACTCCCTGATTAGTAACCTCAACAGGGTTTTACATTGTGACCCATATAAATCACATCATGACATGAAGGTCACTATCTTTTTAAAAATTAGGAGGATGCTGATCATTTACCAGTCACCCCTTCAATTTTAAGGGATAAAGGGTGATGTTATTCATTTATTCATAAACTTTTATCTACTACTACTACAAAGTAACAATTTTATTATTTTCTAGGACAATCCCATGAAAAAAACTTCAAGGTGGTCTAAAATAGTGTAGACTGAGTGCATCAGCCCTAAAAATTCCATTAAAAGCATGTTCCAGGGATCCCAAATTGGAAAATAAAAAGAAATGATCCCCATTAGATTCCTAGGAATGTAGGAAATATGCCACCTTATTCCCCTCACACCATGTATGGGTAATGTCCACCCTCATATGGAAATGTTTTTTGGTCTTCCAAATGAGGTAAGTGATGGCCCATTGAATTTAAATCTTCTCCTGTAACACCCTATGGATCACCTTCAAGTCCATTTCCACTGATTCTATCATGATGTTTTTCCCATGACATAGCTCAATACCTTTTCAAAATCACATTAGCCTTAGCCCTATGAGATTCCCCCTTCCCAATGTTGATACTAAAAGCCATAAGCACTGCCCCTTGATGATCTTAGACCACTCTTCCTCTGCATAACACCTGATATACAGGATCCATTCACATTGAGTTTAAAAAAATGTAAGGGGGTATCCACCTCACCCACCTTCCCTGATTACTAGGATTATGAGGGATATACCTTGTAAATTTACCCACCATAATCTTGCATAGTGAAAAGGAACTTTTCCAACGTTTGATGAGAGAATCCATATTCACCACGTTGCTTTTGGATTTGACCATCAATCCCAGATAAGAAATGGAGATGACCGAGTAAAAAAATTAGTTCCTCACATTCCAAATCCTCTAGAAACCTACAGAAACAGGGACCACGCTTACCTTCCTTTCCAGGGAATTTTCATTAATCCCCAAAAACCAAGTATGAAGAAAAAATTTTGGTGAGTAACCTCAATTCCCCATCTCAATGGTCTCACATAGAGTGTCCAATACAACATCTTCCCACTCCCTTGCAATGAAAAGATGATCCAATGATTCTTCTTTTGATTTCTTATAGTACAGACATTTGGATACTAACAAGATTCCTTTTCTATTAACCCGTTCATATGTGCGAATATCCTGCTTATGAATCCTCCATACTAGGAAATTATAATTGGTGGGGATGTCATTCCACCATAGAGCTTATCTCCCTACCTCCTGATCACCCACATCTTGAGTAACGAGGCTGTATCCCCTTAATGAGAATGTACCTGATGATGAACCCGTAAAAATGAGCATGTCTATTTCCTTGTTAATTCTTATATTGTTAAATACCTATAGTTTTTTCTGGTTGAGGATTCCCTAGATAAAGGTCTTAAAACTCCTTTATTGGGAGAATGTATTTGTTGGATATGTGCATCCCAAAAATCCAATCACAAAACATCCCAATTATCATTCCAAATATGAATTTCCCACAACCTATAATCCAACTAGAAAGAATATGAAGCACTGGTAAAAGACTATAAATATCATTCCAAATTCAAGATTAGGTCCCATGATCTTGGACTCCATGTTTTTGATATCTATTGGAAATAATTATGGACCAAAGATATTCACTTCCAAGAAATCCCATGCAAGTTTAGATTGCATGATCAACAACTCCCATTTGAAACTCTTGAGGTTGATACCCCCATCCCCCACTTTCCTGGCCATCTTGTCCTAGGAGACCCAATGATATCTCCCTTCAGCCTGAAATTCCCAGATGAATCTTGACGTAATTTTTTCAATGTTATTAAAAACCACCTTTGGTATATTGAGCACTAATAACACTTGCATAGGGATAGAAGATTACACACAATTGACAAGAGTGATATGTCCCCTAAAGGAGAGTAACTGATTCTTCCAATTTATAATGTGAGTGAATATTTTATCAATAAGCCAATCAAATTGGTGAATCCTGATTCTCCCTAGAGTTATGGGAGCATCAATATAATTCATGGATAATGTTATATTTTTCATACCCAACCCATACTCAATTGCATTCTGTATCCTCTTAGAACACCATTTTGATATGGAAATACTACTCTTGTCCCAACTGATATCCTAGATGCTCCACTTATAATACATATCCATGGTTCTGTTAGACTCACAGATGTTTCTACTATTTCCATTTATAAAAATATCATGTCATTAGTGAATAAAACATGAGAAATAATACCAGAGTGCATTATAACCTCGTAAGGTTATAGGATTATATAACTTCCTCTCTAGATACCTACTCAGAGTATCCTACACCAAGATATGGGGGATAAGGGATCACCCTAAATTAGACACCACATAGTCTTGAAGAATCCACAATTTATTCCCATAAAGGAAATGGCCAACCACAATGAGATTAATTCCCTAAAGAAAATATCAATAGACCCTCTAGAGAAACCCATGTAGTTCAGAACCTTGTTGATGAATCTCCACTCTATTTTTTTTACAGGACTTATGCATATCAACCTTAATCACCAAGTTGGAACCCATTATTTTTTTCTAATATCTAATTTTTTTTATTGAAACATGGATATTGCGGACTGCACCAATCTCTCTTAGATAAATCAATGTTGATTTTCTGAGAACAATTGGGGAAGATATGACACATGACTTCAGTTGATAATATTTTAAAGCACTTTATATGTAAATAACATATGACAATGGGCCTATATTGATTGAGTGAAGATGGGTCTTTCACTTTCAGAATGTGGATTAAGGTTGAGGAAAAATACACTTGGGGAAAACAACCACCTTTAAAGAAATCACGAATGGCCTCCACCATCTCCCTTTTAACCAACACCTAGAAAGAAATATAAAAGGATCCTAAGAACCCATCGGTACCTAGAGATACCTCTTCATTATATAACCATTCTACCTCCCAAATATCCATTTCCTCTGGTATGTTTTCAAAAAATCTATTAATCTTAGTCGAAACCATCTATGAAATATCATAAAATAAACCTATTAGATCATTCAGGTATCCTCCCTATATATTGGGGATAGGCACAACTAGAAGTAGTTTAAAATAGTTAGTAGTCATACCTACCATGATCTCAATTTTTGGTGTCAAAGAACCATCTTCAAAACTTTTGCTAGGGAAACAGATTCGATTCCTTTCATTAATAAAAAAGGTTGTATTCCCATCCCCCTACCTTATCCAAGTCTCCCTCAACCTCTCATGAGTTGTTTTCTATTTTTCTAGAACAATTTCATCTAACTAAATCTTTTCTCCAAAAAATGAACAAAATACCTCCTTATCAAAAATGTTTTCCTGGCTCACTTTCATATTCTCAATCCAAAATTTTAACCCTTCCATGTTTAGTAAATGGTTTGGTCCCCCTGTATACCAAGATTAAAGATCACCTTTAAGTATTCAAATCTTGTTATGAAAACCCACCAATATGTTGTCCTATATGGGCTATTTCCATGACTCTCTAACCATATTGATGAAGACGATATCACTCATCCATTGATTTTAATAATAAATTTTTTATTGTTCCCTGATCCCTACTCTAGATTAATTAGGAGGTGTAAATGATCTGAAAGAGACCACACCAAGTGCTCAACCCTTGCATTCAGAAATGAATAGGTTTCTTGAAAATTGGAAAAACAACAGTCTAGCCTACACCAAGTGTGATGATTCCCATTTTTATTATTAAACCAAGTAAATTTTATTCTTTTGAAACCCAAATCCAGGAGACCATTATGTTCAACACAAGACACAAATGCATGATGATCCATTCTAGGAACCAATTTTCCTCCCTTCTTCTCTGAGGAGTCGAGGATGATTTTGAAATCCCCTCATACAAACCCTACTAAATTTCCTATATCAAAACTATCTAGTTAATTCTAAAAAACTTACATTTCCTTAGCCTCATATTTGGAATAAAAAAAGGGAAAGTTACATTAATGATTACCATCCCTGATTTTCACTGACAAATGTTGATTATATGTACCCAACATATCCACTGACAAATAGTTCCTCCAAAACAACCAAATGTGTTGATTGACTGGATCCCCATGGAAGAATCCAGGGAGAATAATTTTTAGAGAAACTTTTGAGAGCTTAGAGGATTTTTGTTTTGGTTCTAGAATCACCACCACTGAATCCTTGGAATACTAGAGTTTATAAATAATTAAATCTGTCTTCACCCATTACCCCAGGTTCCATGCATTCTAGATGATCAGAGAGATCATTGAACCTGGGGACCTACAATTTTGGCCCCATGCATAGATGATACCTTATTCTAAGAATACAAGACACCATGGATATGATTAGCACTATAAATATTAAAAAATTAATTAGAAAGAGAATATAAGGAAGTTGTTTTAAAGGCATGTTCATACAAATCCTGTAACAAAGCACTGAACCGATTAGAAAGTGACAACGATGAGAAACAAGATGACTCCATCTTTTCCTGATGGACTCCCTACCCAGATCCTGAAAGTTTATGAACTCTCAAACCAGAACATGATGACTTGGGTGGATTCTCTAGGAGTAAATGGTTGGGTGCCATAGAATCAAGAAGAACCAGATCCAATCCCTCCTCTACCATGCTCTAGCAAGTCAAAACAATTTGAAACTAACTAAGGACCAGGGGGATCATACAAAAATTTGAGCTAAAGAATAGAAGGCTCAACTGATGGTGAGACATCAGAATACACCCTAGAATGGTCCCCACTATAGCATAAATCCAAAAGTTCCATCCATTAATGAAAAACTAAAATGTTACATGAAGAGCCTTGGATTCGATCTTATTTCGAGATTAAAAAATCGAGAACACCAAAATCTAGTGGTTGGTACAAGATCAAGACCCTGCATGAGTTCTCCACATTGAAGGAAGAACAAAAATCAAATTAGTTCAAATGGGGTGTCTAAGGAATTCCCAATGGAATAAGGCCCTACATGAAATCTTCTGGAGTGTCTCATGGTTCAACCCCCATCAGCAAAGGCTTCAACTAGTTGCAGTCAAGATTCAATAAATGTGAATCTTCATTCTGATGAGGATCTCCGAATGAATTCCTTTTTACCAAGAATGATAATGATTATGGAAAGAAACCAATGAGTGGACTAGTAAATGACAACCCTCATAGTACAAAGGCACCAAAGAATATAAAATATATTGACACCAAGCAACAAATCCCTCCACCTGGATAAAAATCCTCAATGGAAATGGAAGATCCAGATTCTATTCAATTTACTATTTTAATAATAACTCTCACCCTACTTATCCAAATTGTGTTATTATCGACTTTAATGATTACTTATTAAAATTAATACAAATAATAAAACTGGATCATTGTATAATTCGACCTTATAAAGGGCCATATGAGCCACACAAAAAGGCCCACAAAATTTGTGATGAAAACTAGAACATCCATGATGATTGAATTTATGGACTCAATCCAAAAGAGCAAAATTTTATGTAGATCCATAATATGTTCTAGAATATCCATATACGTTTTAGATAAAAATTTAATGTCTGAATTCAACAAATAAGTATCCCAATTTATGTAGGAAATTATATCCCACAAATCTTTCCAGAATTTGAAAACATCCCACAATTAATAATTTTTATCCCAATACAGAACTCCAATTGATCGGTAATTTTTTTTGGGAAAAATTAATGATAAATGAACCCAAATTTTTTTGAGTAAATGATTCATATTTTAGGGAATATTACTTGCCTAAAATCCATTCACATTATAGCCTTTGAAAAATTCTAGATAATACTGGACAACAATATATGGTTTAGGAAAACAACCCTAACTTTTGAAAAAAGTCCAATGGACAATTTTTTTTGAGTTTTAACTCTCAAAATCCATATATAATACTTTTAATAATAGGAGTTACAGATATTTGGATTTCTTCAAGGTCAAAAGGATGACACAACTTGAGGGGTAGTTTTGGAAAGAAAATAGTCCACCACCTTGGCCTATAAATACGCTCCCCTCTTCTTCTTAAAAGAGGTTAGAATTTTAGTACTTAAAGAGAAGTATTGAAATGAAGTATCCATTCCAATGGCTCAGGAGTAATTTACACACTCTTGTTTAAAAAATAAAAACCACTCCTACACTTTTCTTTTCTTGTTCAGTTTTGTTGGAATTAAATTGTAATCGCGTAAGATTGATTGTAATTTCATTTAAATTTTAATTCATGTATCATAATCATCATAATAACTTATTTTTCTTAAAAATATGTTGTCTAATATTAATTTTCATAAAATAGATTAAATTATTTTGAAAACCATTCACTATTCAACATTCTGATTCAATCTAAAGTGTGTATTTTACCTCCCTTTACCATTTATGTGTGTGTTCGGTGCACAACTATTTTATAGTCCAGTTATTTTTTTTGGGATCATAGCCATATAAATCATAAAGAATATTATTAACCATATCAATGGTTTATTAGATATATGATTATGGTGATTCATAATTTTTTAGGTCTTGTGATTGAGAGCTTTGGGTCGTTAAATATTCTTTAAGTTAACATTTCATATGTTAAAACATAAAATGTCAAGTATTAATGAAATGATTAGTTTAACATGTGGATTTCATTGATTATTGAACCCATAAATACACTCCCATAAACAAGTATTGATTGAGATTATAACCCTAGTAAAGGCATGGATTAAATAAAAATTGATTGGCAATTCTTATCAAAATTGTCTTGGGAAGTGGGTGTTAATTTAATGAAATATATCTAATATCTCAAGGATATAATAATTTTGAATAGATAATAATTAAATCACAATAATATTTATTAAATTGTTATGTTAAATTCATTAATAAATAATTTACCCTAAGCTCTTCAAATAAACTCCCCCACTCAAAAGAAAAAAAACATTTGATAAAAAAATATAGTACCATTGCTAAGGATTCTACATGGGTGCCTCTATACACATTATAGAGTAGTAAGAAACCATTGAATTTTTTATAGGATAAAATAAACCATTATAAAAATTCCTCCATTTTTGGGGAAAGTTTAACTAGTAGCTAGTTATTTTATTTTATTTTAAAAAAACTAAAAAATCATAAAGAAAAAACCACCTTCCACATCCTTTAAAATATTATATGAATTACCCATAGCCTCAAAAAAATACATAAGCTTTTTTTATCCTTGAAATCAATAAAAATATTCACCAACTTATAAGGAATATTAGGGATAATCAAAGAATTTCATATCCAATTGATCTAATATGGCCAATCCTAGGGAACAAACAATTAAAGAACTAACTATCCATGATAAGAATTTCCTACCCATTGGTATTAATTTTACAAACATTGAGGAATATTTCAAACTCAAATTGGGTTTGATTAATCTTACAACTCATTTTAAAATACTAGTCAATGATGATCTACATATTCACCTTAAAGAGTTATAAGTGGTGTGTTCTACCATGAAGTCTCATGGGGTTTATGAAGAAAAAATAAAACTACACCCATTACCTTTATTCCTAGATGAATATACCATATCATGGATCTAATACCTACCTCATAGTTCCACAAACACATGGAATTACATTAAACGATTCTACTTAGAGAAATTCTTCCCCTCTTTTTGAACCACTTATATTCGAAAAGAAATTAGTGGTATCCATCAATTACCTAATGAATCGCTCCATGAGTACTGGGAGAGGATCAAAAAGATTTTGGAAACATTACCACACAATACTAAAAAAAAATGTATTTTAATAGTTCTTGGTTTTATCAATGCTAAAAAAGAGTGCTCATAAAGGTGGTCTTTATCAGTGCTAAAAAAGTGTGGATAAAGGGGGCCCTTTATCAGCATTAATAAAAAAGTGATGATAAAGGGATCCCTTTATCAGTTCTAGTAAAAAATAAATAATAAACGGGTCCCTTTATCATTTATATTAACAAATAACTAATAAAGGGTGTCTTTTATCAAGGATATCAAAAAAGTGTTGATAGAAGGGGGTCCTTTATCAACGCTAGTAAAAAAGGGATGATAATGAGGGGTTTTTATCATCATTTTTTTACTACCACTGATAAAAGTTAAATTTCATAAAAAAATATAAATCATGAAAAAAATATATTAAGGTAAAAATATATTTATGTTGATATATAAATAAATAAATAATATTTTATTAAATACGATTTCTATAAGGATAAATAAGCATTTACACTTAATATAGAAGATATTTGGTGAAACATGGATTATAAAATAATTAAAAAAATAGACATAATTAATAATTTACTAATTATTATTGAGTAATAGTAATTTAATAAAAATTTGATGATTGAAAAAATTTAAAAATTAATAACACACTAAAATAAGTAGAAAATATGCCTCGAACTTTAAATGACCATAAATTTTGATCTGAGTGTCTATTTGAGCTCCACCATATATCAAATCAAATACTATGATTAGTATTATTTCTTGGTGACCTAGGGACCCCCCTATCATATTTTTTGATGCAAAAATTCTTAAAAGGCCTCTAAAACTGAGTTTTTAGTTAGGGTATCCCAATTTTTTACATCTGATGGAATTTCAGCCTCATTTAAGGGGATCATATTGTCTCTTTTTGGTGGTGACATAATTTATTCTCAGGTATTACATTCATATTGATATTACTATTTTGAAATTTTATCATTTTTCTTATTTTTTTATTATTTATAATAAAATAAATAAAAATATATACATATTTTGTATACATTCACACATATAAATTTAATTTTTTAAATAAATATACAAACATATTTACATATAAAATATATTTCTAAATATATAAACCTTATATACATAAAAATAACTTAAATTTTATTTAAAATTAAAATTTACGAATATTTGAAAACCTAAACAATTAATATATATATAATGTATATATAATATATATGTGTGTATATATATATTTGTGTGTGATTATTGACAAATAGATATATAATTATCTATATATTCTAATATATGTATATAACTATTAATATATAATATATGTAAATAAATTTAAATATGTATAATTATATTTATAGATGTACACACATGTATAAATATAAATATCTATATATATGTATGTACTTATAAACACACACATACAGATACAAAAAGAAAAAAAAATAGATTTTATATATGTATTTAAATATATATATATAAATGTATATAAAAAAATAAACATTAATATTAATATTAATATATAAATAATTATATTGATAAAAAATGTAATTAAATATATATAAATATCCAGATATATCATAAAATATAGAACCAAAACAATATAGGGGAGTGTAAAAGCTGTGGGTGTATGAGTGGGAGGTCTCAATTTCAAAACTTTCTGGTGGCAGGGGCACACACAAGAGGATATAATTATGTAAAGCGCTAATGTTGTGGGGGAGTACCTAAGTGATTGGGTAACAAGGATTGATAAAAGGGGATGGGAAGCACTGATAGAAGGTGTGATGATAAGAGGTTTAAACAAAATTAATTTTATCCCCCTTTATCAGTGATTAAATAAAGAGATATTAAAGGGGGCCTTTATCAGTGATTTTTTTAACACTTATAAAGGGGGCCTTTAATAGTGTTAAAAAAAGCACTGATAAAGGTGTCCTTTAACAGTGCTAAAAAAGCATTGATAAAGGTGTCCTTTAACATTTCTAAGAAATCATTGATAAAGGTGGCCTTTAATAGTGCTAAAAAAGAATCGATAAAGTCCCTCCTTTATTAGTTTTTTTAGCATTGTTAAAGGGGGCCTTTCTTAACATTTTTTTGTAACTTCTATTAAAGACAACCCTTTAACTTTGCTTGCATTATCAGTTCATCTATAACACTAATAAATCCATTTAACTAGAACAGTTAAAGGTAAGATTTATACTAATGAAACCCCAAAATCCTTTAACAACTCTTGATCCAATACTTATATAACAATTTACTAGCTATGAGGTGAACTCTCATTGATTCCACAACTGGTAGAGAACTTATTGAAAAAACAGTTCCAGATCTCATAAGCAACATGGATGCAAACACACAACATTTCCATACTTTAGCACATGCCCAAGTCTAACAATTCTAAGAGAATCAATCCACAGAGCCTAATAAGATGATTGAGATGATGAGTGAACTTACAAGTCATGTTTTACAACTAATTGTGGCTTCAAAGGTCCCAAAATCTTCTTCTCCACAATATATATTCCCTAGACAATAAAAAATATAGAATTTTCAGCTCTCCAGCTCACCCAAATGACACATATAAACAACTACAAGATGATAAATCATATTATTCTAGCCTAATGGATCTCAAAGTTTAATATGCTCAGTGGAACACCAACCCTAAACTATCAAGGAAGTTCATTAGAAAATATAACCATCCCCACTCTAATCCCTTCTCACCTAATTATAACCTAGGCATGATGTATGGTTATCCTATCTCTCATCCCCCTCTATTCCCACCTCAATATCCAAACCAATTCCAATATAGTCAAGGTTGTGGTAACTTCCCACAATATTATCCTTTTGTTCCTCAATATCAAAGGAATAATTCTTATCCTACTCCTCGTGGTTTCCACTATCCTAGTTTGTGTTCTCAATTCCCAACCAAATATAGGAACTTCCCCAAGAACCAAAGTCAAGGAAATCCCAATGTAGGATATGATACTTCTTTTAAGTATCCATGGGAAAGCACTATGGAAGATTTTTCCACATTCGCCCATTCTATCCTTAAAAACAATGAAAACCAAATTTGGTTATGTAAAAACCTGACCTGGATTCCCCTGAATGGTTCCCTAAGTCAATGGCTCACATTGCCTAAATTATGCCTCCCCATATGTTAGAGGCTTCTGAATATAAGTGAGGTCATATGGTGTGTCTATTAGGATACTATGACCTCATGTTAGAGTAAAACATAGTGTAATTAATCATATATGTTAATAGTGAAAGTAGATAATAACTAAATAGACATAAGTTAACATCCAAGACAAGATTAAATAAAAAATGCCAACAGTAATCTCATATAAAAAAATGATGCATCTTGTCATGGCTCTAACAAAATAGAAAATAGGTATAAAAAAATAAGTACAATACATGTATCAAATACCAAGAAGAAAAAAAGGACTATATCCAGATAACATCACGAGCCTAGCTCGGTCCTGTGCTCCCCTGATCCTAAGCAATGGATAATAAAGCATCGTATAATTGGTGCTTTCCCTGGTCCCTAACTACATTCATGAAGTATGTTTGGGTACCCAATGGTGGCCCGAATAGGGTGTGAGATAATAATCAGTAGGCCACCACCAATGGTGTCTATAACAAGTCTAGTTTGTGTATGACAAGCTAAGGAAGTGTGTAATATATAACATGTATAACAGTTGTAAAAGTGAAATTTCCATGGAAAAAGTAATAACTATAAAGTGATAATATCACACCTATCAATAATAAATAAGTTTCCATAACATGGAAAAACTATAAACAAAGCCACTATGAGCATGGGCTAACTGTAAAGTTTAAATGAACCACAATGATTGTGATGTGTAATCCAAGCTATAACTTGTTCCACATCCACACCGTATAATCAAGTGTATAAAATTCACCATGAACACACTATATAATCCAGTGTGTGTCACATCCAAAATGTCAATACAATTTTATAAAAAGTGTCACACCACGAAGGGACAGATCCAAGGTATATAAGTCCAAGACATCCATGTCGATTCCTAGGATCATCTCTATGGAAACTCATTAATGACATGTTTGGATTCCTTGGATCATGTCAATAGACCATGTATGATGTGAGTCCAATAATACCAGATCCAAGGGGTAGCAAGGACCTTGGAATCCTATGGAATCAGGATCCAAGGAGTAAATAGGTCCAAGACATACACTGCCGTAATTAAGACCCATGGGGTAGAAATGTACATGGTGTCCTATGGAACAAGAATCCAATGTATACAGACCAAGGCATAAACTAGCATAATCAAATCATCAGATCATTTAATCATCAATTCACAATCATTAATATTCCATGGATTCATCCAACCAATTTATATAATTTATATTTTAACAGTTAAAAAAATTCACTTAATGTTAGCACATGTAAATGAGGAATCAACTCTCTCCTTTCATCTCGATTCAATTCTCATCAATTTATAAAGGCTCCCTCTATGAATGTGAGCACTCACACACCCAACAAGGTGGTATAAAGTAAGGTAGTTACAAAATCACACCCCATGGGTGACTTGGGTTTGGCCTAAAAACCTTCAACCATATTAAATTAGCTATTAGGAAACCTAAATAGATTCCAATCCATTTAGTTCAAGAAATTAATTAATTAAAGGGTAACATTCAGAATGTCCATTGTGTAGCACATCCAAAACTATTCTTAAAAAACACCAAATCACAAGGGAATAGTTTATACCACCTACAATAGGTCCATAGTAGAGAAATCATATAGTATCAAGATCTGATTCTATCCAGATCATAAGAAAAATGAAAAATAGACCAAAATCATGAAAATAAGAAAAATAAGCTTGCACCAAAATAACTCCATCGATACAAAGACAAATGAAGATTGAAACAAGAGGAAAATAGAAATCTCCGGTGTGGATCCATTGAGAAAAATGGTGTTTGAATCCGAGTTCATATTCAGAAATGTTGGAAAATATGATTATTTTTCTTCTAAAGGAGCTCCCAATGCCTCAAGGATGTACGCTGAAGGAAAATAGAAAAGGATTTTGAGTTATTAAATAGATAGGGAAAAGTAAATTCTCACATTTATCAGGTGAGTATGGTTTAACCACATAGTTGGAAAAACTTTGTGCAAACTACACTCCCTTCAATGTCTCAAGGGTGAACTAACATGATTCATGTGAATAATTTGATTAACCATGCACAAATAATGAGTTTAGGCTATGTTAAAAATCTGTAGTTTTTTGTATGAGTGTGTGCATGAGGTTTCATGGTTTCCTCAAATCGGGTGGCCTCCTGCAACCCTCTATCCAACCCTATATGGTTACTCTTAACCATGTGACTTGGGTTACATGGTTTCCTTCAATTATGTGGCCCATCTTTTTTCACTAAAATTCGAGATCCAGGTTCCAAACAATCCCCAAACACCCCCAAAACACCCGTCATATCAAAATTCACTCATATTAGATTAAAACTAAAAATTTAAGCTAAAAAAATAGATTCGTACCTCATAAGAAAAATGATCTTATAATCTTTCCCCATTAATAAAATTAGTCCATGAATTTACCTTCCAAGTGTGGTCAAGAAACATCTAAGAATAACTATAGATACTACGAATATATATTGAATTCCCAATCCTAAGTCTCATCTTTTAAACGACCTTCTATAATAGAACATGTACTAGAGGAACTGAACAGTCTCAAAGAACCTTTGTGCTACTATCAACAACATGTATAGGATTATCCTCAAAGGAAACATATACCTATAACTCAACCTCATCTAGATGCAAAGTGTGAGACGATTCTGAGTGATAATGGAACAATTTAGATACACAGAAGGCGTTATGCATGGATCAATACCTCTAAGTCAACTACAACTGATAGGCTACCAGCCTGAATCTATATTGAATCTCAAATTGACTAACATATCTCTGTGAAAGCTTATGTTGTCTTCTAATCCATATATTTCCCAGCCTTGGTGAGATACATAAAAAGACCTAATCCCTAACCTTGAACTATATAGGTCATTTATAGCGATCATCATAATATTTCTATAAAGACTATGAAGTAACCATCCTCTTCCGAATCAACTGGACTTACTCCAATGTCTCCTACTTGAGACGAAGTCTGAGTAAAGCTATCTCACTTGCCTCTAATCATCACATGGGTGATTGGAATGACCTTTCATATAAAGACTCTTATTGTTCCATCTGTATAGTATCATGATCATATTATTGTAGGTGAAATCAGCCAAGTGTATTTATCTCTCCCAAGAACCCCAAAAATCCAAGATGAATGCTCTTAGAATGTCCTCAAGCACCTGAATCGCGTGCTATGACTAACTATAAGTCTAAGGGTGGTATGATGTGCTCATAATCACTAGAGTACCCAACACCCTATGAAAAATCTACAAAAATTAAGACATAAATTGGGCATCCCTATTTGATACCATAGTATGAGGAACCCCATGAAGTATCACTATCTCATAGATATAAAGTCTCCCAAACTCATTGACTAATAAGGTATCCTGGATTGGTAAAAAATGAGAAACCTTCATGAGCCTATCCAAAAAAACCCACACAACATCATTACCTCAAGGTGACCTCATAAACCCATTCGTAAAATCCATTTTAACATCATACCATTTCCACTTGGGAATAGCTAACTACTATAAAAGTCTAACTTGTCACTAATGTTATGTATTTACCTACTGATAGGTGGGACACCTCATTAAAAAACCAGATACCACAATTTTCATCCACGACCACCAGTATTGATGACACAAGTCATGATACATATTAGAAACACCAAGATGTACTTCCCAAACCAAGGAATGAAATTATCATAGTATCTCCTCACACACATCTTAGAGAACCCATATGTGACCATGTATATGCAAAATTTCATCCTAAAAAACATATCAACTAAGAGGTGGGTCCTCACCTACCACACATTTCTGTAGAACTAGACCATTAGAATATGATAGCTATCTCATCCTCCTAAAAGAGTAAAAGTCATAGCTATTGAAGAAAGTAATTTCTCCATGACTATACTATAACACCGAGTGCATCTCTAAGAATAATTCCATAAGCTACCACTCACTAATAGACTCCTCAACTCCCTATATTTGAGTCCTCTAGCTCAGGGCATCGACAACTGAATTTCCCTTTCCAGGTGTATAGACAAGCTCAAAGTTAAAATATTTTAGGTACAAAACCCACCTTCACTAACATAGATTCAAGTCACACTATGTAAATACATACTTGATGATTTTCTGGTCCATGTACACCCCAAAACCCTCTCCTAGTAAATAATGCCTCCAAAAATGCAAGGCATAAACCACAATGGATAACTCGAGATCATTCAGGGGGTAATTACTATCATGTGGCCTGGAATGATGTGACTCATACACCAAAACTTTCTACCCCTACATAATAACTAATAATATACTAATACCTTATGAATCACAATATATAATATAGCTTCTGCCCAACTCTGGAAGAATCATGACGGACACTAAAGTCAGTCGCCCTTTTATCTCCTAAATGGATTTCTCACAGGTATCTGACTATAAAAACTTCACACCCTTTATATTCAAACCCATAAATTATGATGTTAGGTGTGAGAAGTTATATATTAAATGCCTATAATATCTAGATATCCCCCAAAAACTTTGTATGTCAATGAAATTCTTCGAATTCTCCTAGGTAACTATAGCTCTCACCTTCTATAGTTAAACTTATACTCTTGTCTCTAAGATAATATTACCTAGGAAGTGAATCTGATCCATCCATAAGTGAAACTTTTTGAGGTTATAAAATGATTGATTCTATCTCAGTGCATCGATACCAATCTCAAGATTTTTTCCATGTTTGTTTCAATTGTAAGAATACACCAAGATATCATCCATGAATACCACCATAAAATAATCCAAATAATAATGGAAAAATTGGTTCATCAGTGCCATGAAAACTACTGGTACATTAATGAGACCGAAATACATAATTATATACTCATATATACCATACCTTCTATGAAAAGTTTTATGAGTTATGTCTATAGTACGAACACGAACATGATGATAACCCGACCTTAGGTTAGTTTTTGAGAAAACCACATCTCCTAAGAGCTGATAAAAAAAGAAAATCTATCCATGGTGAGGGATACTGGTTCTTAACCATCAACTAGTTCAATTTATGATAATAAACACATAACTAAAGGTTACCATGAACATTTCTCACAAAAAGGAATGGCGAACCTCATAGAGAAGGACTGGGTCACATAAACCCATTTACCTCCAAGTCCTCTAGATACCTTTTAATCTCTTGAAACTCGATAGTATCCATCCTATAAGGAGGAAGGGATACCGATACAGTCCCTATCCCAATATTGATAGATAACTCCACCTCTTTCTATGGAGGTAAACCTAATAATTCATCTCAAAAAACATCCCGGAAATGATGAACCACTAGAGGGAAAACTACCTGATGTGATCCCTGACCATATAGATAGAAACAATAAATCTTAGCTGTCATCCTGCCCAACCCATGATACTATGGTCTATCTCATCTTGTATGGAGTTTCCATTCACCATTGAAAATAAAAACTTCACCCTACGTTGATGTGACGGTCACCCTTTGATGATAACAATCAATACGAGATTGATAATAAACTAGATAGTATATCCCTAGTATAATTTAAAACCCTTTCATCTCTTGGAAAAAAAGATCCCATACAAAGTGAAACCATCCTATCACAAGGGGTAAATACTTTCACTAGCATAAAACCTCTGTTATGATCCCCAATGGAGTATCCATGGTCATAACACCATCAATAAACTAAAAATTGAGCCTAAGCCTCACCATAATATGTACATATTTGAAAATATGAAAATAACCAATATAAGAAAGGGAAGATACTTACATAGAGGCTACTAAGATCATACCACTCACCATATATGGCCTGACACTATACTCCCCAGGTGTAGGTTGTAAAAAATATTTTTGGCCTAAACCGAGACCCTATGAAAAAACCTCACTACTCATAGTAGGCCCAATCTACTATCTCGGTACAAATTCGGTCTGGATACCTCATCCATGACCACCACATCATCCTGAGTGACTAACACTACTCCATATCTTAGCCTAATGCAGAGCTTTTAATCATACTTTCGAACCTAGATTCGGAGTTGACCCCTACCACTGACCACTTGAGGGAAGGTTAAAAAAATACTATACATGGCCTATCCTGCTGTAATTTGGGCACTTGTCTGGGTCTCTATCCCACTAATTCCACATATTCCCCCATATTCCACATTAATGGTAGAAAATAGATCCAATAGAACTAACAACCTGACTGGTACTCCTCTCATGAGAAGCCTCAAAATAGCGCTTCTTGCCACTTGAAGTTGAACCACTAGGTTGAGAGACTATACATCCTTGCTCTATATCCCCATCTCCCCTGAGGTTTTTATATTTAATCATCACCATATTCACTATGTCAGTAATAGTCTTCAATCTAAACATGTTTAACTATGATCTAATGAAATGCCTAAGACCTTCCTCAAAGCGTCTTTCCCTTGATGCCTCATCAGTAAGATATATTGGTGTAATTTTTTTTCTCTATAAAGCATGCTGGATATTTTATAATAGTCATAACACACTACTTCGGATGTATAAAATCACTAGCCTTTTCTACTATCATAATCTCTAGAAAAAATTAGTCATATAAACTAGGTTGGAAATCCTTCTAAACCATATCTCACATCACATCATCCTAGTTCAAAACATCCCACCTGCAATTTTCTTCTCCCCAAATAATATATTTCGTGAAATTAACTCTCCTATAAAGAGGTGTCTCTAGATGATTCAAGATCAAAAAATTATTTTCTAGACACATATTAGCATCCTATGGATGACTATCCCTAAAAAAATGCAGGATGCTGCTACTGCTGGAACACACATGTCATCTCTTCCATAAAAAAGGCAGACTGCAGAGCTCCATGAAAAGTCTTAATGAAGCCTAAGAAAACCTCACAGAGTTTTTCCTTACCACCCATATCTAGTAAAACCACTGGTTCATAAACTATAACTACTAGAGGATCTACTAGTATCCTAAGGCCCACTACCTCTAGAGCATGGTCATCTCCACCCTCTAGGTGCATGAATGGAGGTTGTTGTAGTGGCATGTCTATACAATGCAAAACACATGCATCAAAAAAGAAACTTAGTAATAACCCGATCATAGATATCAATCCTAGGAAAGTTAGAAGCCTTCATCTAAATATTCCATACCACTCTATCTACTCCTAAAGCCAAGACTGGGTATAAGAAACAACCACAAAAATCATGAGATACACTACCTACTGCCCACTCAAATGATGGGTCCAGGTGAAGTTATCTATTTAACAATTTCAATAATTTTTTTAAAATTTTCTTTAAAAATGTTTGAATTATATGGATTAATATTTTTAATTTCTAAGGTCTTATACACTTTATAAATTGTACTATAACATCCATTTAATCCTAAACAGAACATGTTCCAACCCAATGCGACCAATAGTCCATAGCTCAACATTCCATAACTGACTACTTAAGGCGTCTTCTTTAGCCTATGTAGGAAAAACAATTAGGTTAAGGTAGGAATGGTAATTATAAATTATTTTTATTAATTCCTTGCACAAAATATAGTAGGAAATATTAATATCACACAAGGAACATATCAAAAATTCACACAATCAAGAAATGCACCCTATATGGAATTGAATAATGCATGGCATGTGAATCCTAATAGGTTCCTAAAATGATGCATGAGACGAATAACATAATCTCATTATTTAAAGGTAAAATAGATCCTTGATTATATAAATGATAATATCACAATTCAGGTGAATCAACCAATGGTGGAATCATATCAACTATAATAGTAAAAATCTAGAAAATATCAATTTTATCCATTGAAATTTGGATTTTATCTATGCATGGGTTAGAAAATACAATGCACAACTCATTAAAAAATTCTAAAACATTCGTAATACCCAACGTATTGTCTCCAAATAATAATATAGAAAAGAAAAGTCCTATGATACCACTTTTTAATGCCCCGACCCGGATTCCATTGAACGTTGCCCCAAGCCAGTGGGTCACATGGACTCAAACACACCTCCCCACACTCTAGAGGATTCTGACTAGAAGTGGGGTCCTAGGGTGTGTCTATAGGGATACTATTCCCTCATGTCATAGTGTAATGAAGTGGTAGTAATCATATTAGTCAATATAGAAAGTAGATAATAACTAAACATAACTAAAATAACATCCAAGAAATGATTAAATAAACAATGAAAAAGTAATATCTTATAAAAAATTACGTGCCATGTCATGGTTCTAAAAAACTATAAAATAGGTATACAAACATTCTATACAATACATGTATAAATTAAAAAAATAACAAAAATGAATATCTACATATTGAATCACGATCCTAGATTAGTCCTATGATCCCCAACTCCAAAGAAATGGATAATAAATAATTATACAATGGGTTCTTTCCCAGTTCCATACCTGTATCCATGAAGTATGTCTTGGTACCCAATGATGGCACAAATAGTGTGTGAGATAACACTCAGTAGGATACCACCAATAGTTTCTATAACAAGTCTAGTATGTGTTTGACAAGATAAGGTAGTGTACAATATATAATATGTATAATAATAGTACAAGTGAAATTCCCATGGAAAAATTAATAACAAAAACGTGATGTTATCCAACCTATCAATAATAAAAAAGTTCCAATAAAAAAATCAACTATAAACAAATCCACCCTTATCACAGTCAAATTATAACTCATAAATAAACCACAATGACCATGATGGGTAATCTAGGGTATAACATGTTCCATGAAAACATTTTATAATCTATTGTATAACATTACCCAAGGCCACACCATGTGAACAGGTTTGTATCACACCCACAATGGCTATTTAGTGTAATCGAATGTGTCAGACCATGAAGGTCTAGAACCAAGGCATAGAAACCAAGGAATCCATGTCAAGTCCTAGGAGCATCTCGTTGGAAACTCGATAAAGACTTGGTTGGGGTCCTGGGAGTATGTCAATAGACCATGTATAATGTGAGTACAAGAAATAAATATTCATGGGGTAGCAAGGCCATGGGAATGCTACATAATCAAGATCCCAGGAGTAAACATGACCAAGGAATCCACTACCATAGTCCAGACCCATAGAGTAGAAATGTCCATGGTGTCTTATAGAACCAAGATCCAAGGTATACCAACAAAAGGGATCCAATAACATAATAAACACATTATATCATTCATTAATTAATTCACAATCATTCATATTCCATTGGTACATCCAACCCATTTCTATAATTTTTATTTTAATAGTTATATAATTCACATTATGTCCAAACATGGAAATGAGGAATCAACTATCTCATATCATCTGAATTCAATTATCATCAATTTTTAAAGGCTCCCTTTAACAAGGTGATAACTCACACACCCATTGGGGTGTTATAAAGTAATCCATATACAAAGGGACACCCCATGGGTGGCCGAGGTTAGAGCTAAAAACCCCCAATAATATCAAAATAACTATTGGGTAACCTAAATAGGTTCTAATCCATTCAGTTGAATCATTTAATTAATTAAATGAGAACCTATATAAATTGTGGCATATGAAACAACCCCAGCTATGCTTACAAAACACCATAATATAAGGGAAATCTATAGATCACCTACTATAGGTTTGTATTAGAGAACTCATCCATCATCGAGATCTGATTTGGTTCAGACCAGATAAAAAATGAAGAAAAAATAAAAATTATACAAATAGGGAAAATTAACTTACACGTAAATACCTACATCTATTCCAAGAAAAATGAATAATAACACAATAGTAAATTCATACTCGTGGATCCAATGAGACCAACAGTGTTAAAATCCAAGTTCGAATAGAGAAAAGGTGGACAATCTTATTATTTGGATTCCAAAAAAGCTCCAGATTAATCAAGGTCCTCCGCTAGAGAAAAATTGGAAGGGGTTGAGTTATTGAAGAGGTAGGGAAAATAGTAAATTTCAACATTTTAATTGGGTCGCACGGTTGGCCAAACTGTGCACCAACTGTGATCCCTTCACTATATCAAGGGGGACCTTACATGGTTAATGCACATGGTTTTCCTAACAATTTGTAGACTGTATGTTTAGGCTATGTTAAAAATTTTCAATTTTTTCTCATGGGCATGCGCACAAGGATTACTGGTTTTCTCAAACCATGTGGCCTCTTACATCCCACATTTTAACCCCACATGGTTACTCCTGACAATGTGGCAAGGTTTCCATGGTTTCTCATAATAGTGAATCCCAATTATTTTTCTCCAAAAGTCAGGCTCCAGGCTTCGAACAAGATTGATAAACCCTTGAACCCCTCATGATCTCAAAAGGAACTCACATTAGATCAAATATAATGAGTTAAAAAAAATAGATCCATACCTCATAGGAAAACTCAGGATCTTATAGTTAACTTGCATCCCACCTATGTAAGAAAAAATGATCCATTTCTTCTAAACTCCAAGTTTAACCATTTCCCAAACCTATGGAAAATTTAAGTGAAATTTCACTTTGTTTTAGAAATAAAATTTCTATGGATCATGGTGAATATTCTAAATCCAATTTAAATTTTGATATGGAAAAAATAGAAATTTAAAAAAATAACTTGAAGCCACTCCTTCACGTCCCTCCATTCCTCTAAGGGACCTAATTTCTTTTACTCAAGCCATATATAAACCTAATAAGACTTTTCAGCCTTATTTTGAAATGCATGGCATGTTTAGACGTGTGACTCTCTTATATTCAATCAAAAAAATCCCTAATAATTAATATTTTATTAAGTAAATTTTCACCCATAAGAGATAGCTTAGGACCATTGAATATGTTTCAACACAACAGTCTAATCCCATGATGTGAAAAGATCCAGAGACCTTTACAGTTCCATTAAAAATAGGGAGTTCCAACTTTAATGATTCCCTCATAGACCTAGGATTTTAACTAAATATCATGCCCAAATCCAAATTCTCTATCCTTGGTCTATCTCCTTTGCACCCAATGAGTTTTTTTCATCATGTTATCTAATCAGAACACTTATAGTCCCGAGGGAATAATCAATGATTTCCTTATACGATTCAATAATCTTATCTTCCCAGCTGATTTCTACATCCATGGCATAGAAGGTGAGACATATTCTTCTTAATCTCCATTTATTCTAGGAATACCATTCCTCATGATAACTAGAACTAAAATTTATTTCCATTCAGGTTTCTTATCTATGGAATTTTTGACCAACTTTTCAAGTTCAATATTTTTCAAGACATGTGATACCCATTATAGAATCACTCTACATTATCTATTTATGCTTCTTAATAAACTTATGAGTGGATTGAATCACATTAAATCATGTTCTCCCTATTATAATGAGAATAGATTCTTTAAAATTTTCACCATGATTAACCAAGTCATAAATGGAGAAATTGATGTTGAACATTAATTTAAAGACTCCATTAATCTAAATGTTCTTGAAAACTCTTTATAATCTCATCTATCTTATGATATATACTATTACACATTGGACGATAATGATAAAAATAAATTAAAACCAACTAGAATAACTTCCTCTATTCTGGATTTTTCTGGACCATAAATGAAGGATGAAAATGAAATGAAATCCCTCCCTTCACACATGAAGTATGAATTAATTTTCCATGATTACTATTTTGATATCATTTTCCACTGCAATTTCTAAAACTACGGAGTAAAAACATATTTAGGTGTTATATAAAAACAAGAAGACCTTAGGTTGGACCTTATATGACATACCAAGCATCAAACCTACCCATTTCATACATCAAATCCATTTAGAAGAATAATCTAAACCAATCATACAAACTCAAAGAATACTCAATCCAATAATACTTGGGGTAGTTAGGGAGGAGATCACTAAGATTATTCAAGTTGGAATTATCTACCAACTTTCCAATAGTGAATGTGTTAGTTTGATTAAAGTGGTACCAAATAAGGGTGGGATAACTGTTATCATAAATGAACATAGAGAGGTGGTTACAACTCGAGTGAAAAAATAGTGTGTTTACATCGATTATCTAAATTGAATGATCAAATATGAAAAGATAACTAACCTATTACTTTTCTTTATTAAATGCTGGATAGATTAGTTATAAATTCACATTAATTAATTATTTATGTATAAAATAGCTACTTCCAAATCCCAATCACACCTCATGACCAAGAAAATTAAATATTCACACGCCCCATTGGAACATACATATATATGAGAATTCCTTTTGGCCTTTAAAATTCCACTGCAAAATTCTAGAGGTGTATGATGAGTATCTTTTTCAAATTTATTGATCATTTCATAGAGGTCTTCATGGAAAACATTACCATTTATGGTGATTAATTTTAATCCTCCTTGTATTCAAATGTAACCTTCTGATAAATTTTATAAAAATTCACTTCATGCTTAGTAATGGGATTATTCAAGGGAACATAATTTCAAAAGAGGATATTAGAGTTTATCCTATAAAACTTGAGGTAATCCAATAATTTTCTAAACCCACATCATTTCGAGACATCTGATCATTACTTGGTCATGATGGTTCATATTAAAGATTCATCTGGAACATAAGTAGGATTTTACTCTCATTCACTTGAATACTCTAAAATGATGTTAAATTCAATTTTTATGAATCTTGAAAGAGATCATTAATTGATGTATATATTACCTTATAATCCATACCCATGGTTGGTCCTTACGCTTAGAAATGACGTGTGATGCTTATAATTGGGCCATTAGGCCCGTTCTTGGATAAATAAGAGAAAAAATTCCTCATGTAATCCTTTATTCCTAAAAAACACTCAATAAAACTCAATATCACTACACTATCACTAAAAGGAACTTTTATCTATGGTATTTTACTTATATAAATTATATTACTATCTCTTAGGTACCAAGATAATTATGTTTATAGAGCATCTAGATTTAATGTTATTACTCAAGAAAAGTGATTCCAAACCGAGGCTAATAAAAAGGATCCTAATTCTCCAAGAGTTTGAACTTGAGATCAAATATAGACTTGGAAAGGAAAACCCTATGGATGACCACTTGAGTATAATTTCAAATTATTCTCATTTTAAAACCATTCATCCTAAATTTCCCACTAAACACATCTCATCTCTCCCTCCAAAGTCACAATGGTATTCTCCAGTTATAAATTACATAGTTGATGATGTTTTTCTTAATTTGTTTTCAAAAGAACAAAAACTTAAGATGAAAAATGATTTGAATTTATTTTCATGGGAAGATAAAAATATTTGGAAAACTGGGGATGAAATTATGATGAGGAGATGTGTTTCTAAATATTAATATTCTAAAATCTTAGAATTATGCCACTCAATTCCTAGTAGTGGAAACTTTAGAACAAAAAAAAGACCTCTCGAAAGGTCTTTAACTACAGATTATTCTTATTTTCACCCTTCGAAGACTCACACGAGTTCTTTCAATCATATCCCACTTTCCAAAATTTTGGATAATTTTCCAAAAGAAATGAAATTCTCCAAAATACTATAATCTTTTATGAGATATTTTATGTTTATGGAATCAATTTCTTAGGACCATTCCTCATTCCCATGGATTCTACTACATTTTATTAGAGTAAAAGATGTTTTTAATTAGGTTGAGTAAAAATAAACTTGAAAGTATGATGCAAATACTATTAACAAGTTCCTTAAAACCCTCATCTTCCATTGATTTGGAACTCTACATTCCTTTGTAATTGAGTTAGGAACCCATTTCTATAGTCAAAACATGGAGTATCTTTTTAAAATGAATGGGTTTGTACATAAATATTGAACTTCATATCACCGCTAAAAAAATGGAATGGATGAAATTTACCATATATAATTTAAAAGAGTTCTTGATAGAATTGGTAAGGCCACAAGAAAAGACTGGTCTAAAAGGCTTGTTATGTATATTTGGGATTATCATACACCCTATTAAACTCTCACTCATATATCTACTTTTAGTATATTTTTGGTAAATCATGTCATTTACTAGTTGAAATCAAACATAAGTCATTTTGGGCTTTGAAAAATTGTAATTTTGATTATGAAAATTTTGGTGAAGAGAGATTATTGTATTTGAATGAACTGTAGGAGCTTAAACTTGATTCTTATGAGAATTCTAACATCTACAAAGAAAAAAGTAAGGTATTACATGATAAATAAATCATGTGAAAGGTATTTAATTTATTTTAAATAGTAATACTATTTAATTATTATTTTTTCCTCACTTTGGTAAACTTAATTATCTTTGGGAAGGTCCATTTATTGTTACTAATGTTTAGGCATTTGGTGGAGTGAAAGTCTAAGAACCATCATCTAATAGAAACTTCATGGTTAATGGACATCAGTTAAAGAATTAATACGAGAAGACACACACCCTATAAACAACATTTACTTCAACCAAATCCCATACTATTGGATTATACCCATGTTTGAATAGAGATAGAGACCCACTAAATCCAAACCAGGGAAACTATTTCCCTTTAACTCCCTCTCCCACTCTTCCCCTACCTTATTTCTCTCTTTATTTCTCTATCTTTCTTTTTATTACTCTCTCATTCTCACAATCTCTCTTATTTTTAACAATTTATTCATAAAAAAATTCTTTTTGTGTCGGTTTGTTTTTAAAAAATAAATAAAAAACTGAACAAAACTAAAAAAGGAAAAAAACTAAACAAAACATATTCATAATTACTCACCATTAAAATTTGAAATTTATTCCAACCATTTATGGAGTCAAAATAGTTATTTTCATCATAATATGGGATAATTTTTTTTTCAATACCAATATGTTTTGAATACTAATTTCCTGATTGGAAAATGTT
The DNA here is from genome assembly GCA_963277665.1 of Viscum album. Lineage (NCBI taxonomy): Eukaryota > Viridiplantae > Streptophyta > Magnoliopsida > Santalales > Viscaceae > Viscum > Viscum album. The sequence goes on along the minus strand of OY728146.1, from coordinate 798,361 downwards.
TTCCCCCTATTGTGAGTAACAACTTCAGCTTTCTTTCCAAGGTCACCTATAACCATCTTTTCATATTTTGTGTACTCACAACTCGATTTTGAGTGTTGTGTTTGTGTACCTTTGATCTTAGTTTTCTACTTCAGTGTTCATTAATACAATGGAGGAATTCTTTATACTACATGGGAATAAAAATAGCCAAATAGCCTCAAATAACCCTTACATTGATCCTCCATTTAAAATCCCATTTGATCATATGAATTTTTTTTTGATATCCACATTACAACCCTAAAATAATATCCCACCCAATATCTACATACATTTTCATTGCATGATTTATTTGAATTTATGTGTGGGGGAATGAATTTAATTTTGGTTATTATTTATTTTATTTTTAACATTTAATCAGATGATTTAGGGAAAACATCCATTTAAGTGTAGGGAGAGGTTATCATTTAGTGAAGTCTATAAATTTATATATATTTTTGTTAATTTTTAAAAAAGTTATTGAAAAGTGTTAAAAAATGAATAAAATGAAAAAAATAATGGGTTGTGTCTTATGATGGTTAGAAATCACTATTCCTAAACATTTGATTCTATTATAACTATTACAATTAGTGTCATGGGGAGATCAAACTTGGGTTGGGAGATGAGTGTGATATTTGTTCCAAGTTTAAATTCCAAAAATAAAGAAACACAAAAATCCTTGTGTCATATTTTCTTGTTTCATTGGGAAAAGTTTTACGTTTTGTATATATTTCATCTTTTCATTATATTCTAATTTACATTTTTTTATGTCTTCATCCACAAATTTATTCCCTTATAAATTTGTTTTTCCATTACCTTCCATGTATTTTTTTTAAATTTTCATTGCTTTTTTCATGTCCCCCGTCTTTTCCTCTCTTTTGGAAATTATATTCATACCATCATTTAGCCACATAAAACCACAAAAAAGACTTCCTAATTATTATTCACTTTATAATAGTGAATGGATTTTGATAGATCTTACATACTATATGATTTTTAATTTTGATTTGTGAATTAGTGAACTCCCTTAAATAAATTTATATCATTTTGAGAGGTTAAGTTTTGAGTGAACAAATTTTCCAATTCAAAATTTGAATATGAAAATTGAATTTTATTAACATATTATTCTATTGATAAATTGTGTTTTAATTCTATATTAATGAGTTAAATAGTCTTTTCCTCCCATAATTTGTGATTTTTTAATATTTTTTTGTGAGTGAAAATGATTTTATTATGTTTTTTTAATTTTTGTAAATGAGGACATGAAAAAGACTAAGTGTGGGGGAGTATATGTTATTCATTTATTCATAACTTTTTATCTACCCAATTTATTTATTTTCAAGGAAAAGAGCATAATTTGTGCGAAATACTCTTGTTTCAATATTAAGTCTAATTTTGAAGCATTATTTGAACTAATCCAAATTCTATTTAATTTATTATTTTAATCATAAATCTCACTATACATATCCAAATTCTCTAATTATTATTTTTTAAGTTTCCCTATTAAAATTAATATAAATTATCCAATAGGATAACTGTCTTATTCAGCCATTTTTAAGGCGATATGGGCCACACAAGAAGGCCAACTGAATATATGATGGAAACTGGACCAGCCATGATGATTAAATTTATAATCTCAATAAAAAAGAATTTTTTTTATTAAAATCTAAAATATAATCTATTATATAAAAGTAAATATTGGATAAAAAATTTATGTCACAACTCAACCAATAATTGTCGTAATTGATGTATGAAATTCTATCCCACAATTCTATTTAGGATTTGAAAATAGCCCACAATTTCTAACATTTGTACCAATATAGAAGTCAAATTGAGAATTAATTTATTGGTGATAAAATAGATATATATGAACCTAAATTTTTATAATAATTTTTTAGTATTTTAGAGAATATCCTTGTCTTAAAACCCATTCACATTGTGTCCTTTGAAAATTTTTGGATAAAAATGGACAATGTAATATGGTTTAGTAAAAAAACAATAAATTTGGATAAAAAAATTAAAATGGCCTCCAAATTATAAGGGTAAAATATAAAACTAAATATTTACAATTTTTAAGAATATTATTTCTATATATTTAGCCTTATTCATGGTCAAAAGGTCAATCAAACTTGAGGGGGAGTTTTGGAATGCAAACTGTCCACCACCTTGGGCTATAAATACACTCCCTATATTTACTTGCAAGAGGTTGGCACTTCAGAAACTAGGGAGGGGGTATTGGGATGACCATAGCCTCTAAAAATTCCAATTAGAATTATCCACACTCTTATTTCAAAAAGATAATCATATACTCTACTTTTAATTCCTTTTTCATTTTCCTTGGTTTTAATTATAATCATGTAAGTTTGATTGTAGTTTCATTTGAATTTTAATGCATGTATCATCATCATATTCTCGTATTCTCACCCACCGTCTATATTGTAATATTAATGGTCTTAAAATAGTTTAAATTAAGATGAAAAATCTTCACTATTATACTTTTTCATTCAATCTAATCTATGTATTTTACCACTCTTCGCCATTCGTGTATGTGTTTAGAAAAAAATCTTTTATAATACCATTATTTTTATTTTATTTTTAATTAATCACCACATAAATCATAAACCATATTATTAACCATCTCAATGGTTGAGTAAATATCTAATTGGGGCGAGTCATAATTTTTGGATTTCATGTAATTAAGAGCTTTTGGTCATTAAATATTATTTAGGTTAACATTGTGTATGTTAAAAATTAAAAATTTCATGGATTAATAACATAATTGGTTTAACATGTCAAATTTATAATTTATTGGAATCATAAATAAATATCCATAAACAAGTTTTGATTGATATTAGAATCCTAGTTAAGGCTTGGATTAAAGAAAAAACTATTTGGAATTCTAATCAAAATTATCTAGTGAAGTGGGTGTTAATTTAATATAGCATATTAGAAAGATCAAGGTTACCATAATCTTGAATCCCTAATAAGAAAATCACCCTAATATTGAATCCCTAATAATTAACTCATCATTATATTTATTTCTATAACATGGATCAATTTAATTAAGTTTAAGCTTAATTTTATTAATCATAATGTTGTGTCCTTGATTTAAATTGAACAATATTGAAATTATTAATCCATAAATTAGTATAAAAGAGAATTTAAAATAAATTTATTAACATGAATATTTGATTAATTATGGTCAAGCTATTTTTATAATTGATATATTTTATTAGGATCTTCATTTGTAATCTTATGTATGTTTTCAATATTGAAAATTATTATGAATCTCCATTCTTAGTCATATGTAATGAATGATATCAAGTAATATATTATTATCAACTAAGACATAAATGGTTTAGTGTGATCTAACCACCAACTATGTCTATCAATACTACATTTTTTCCAAAATTTTGAGTTTTTTCATGAGATATGAATCATGTTAATTTTTTATGATCTAACGTATCATCATTATTGATTATAGGGGTGATTTTTTTATAATATAATAAATAGAATTAGTTACAATTTAAATATTTTATATAAAAAAATTACCTGAGTAATGTAGTTTTGGGAGAATTAGATGGTTTCATTAAATCCATAACATATTTGTTTCTTTGTTAAAATTTGATTTTAGTAAAGTGCCAACCTAGTGAACACTTTATTAAACTGATTTTTTAGTTTTGTGCTAACATGGAAGGTGATTTACTAAGGCCCAAAAGATTACCATTTTAAATATATATCCTCTAACACCACCACCATGACCACCACCATCAACAATAATAATAATAAGAAGAATAAAAAATAATAAAAATATATTATAAAATTGAAAAATAAAATTGAATGAAAAAGGAATGGTTTTAGTGTTGTGAACATAAGGATTTCACTTCATAAAATATTTTCATTACCTATGTATAATGATCAAGATTAAAAATATTTTTATAGGATTAGATTATACATTAACCTATATTTAGCTGATCGTTAAATCAATATTTCAATTTTCCAAATCAATAAATGGTTAAGTTATATATATGAAATTTATATAGGAATTTTTACAATTATAAATATAATAATCATTCACAACACTCCTACTTAAAAGTTATTAATTTCCTGGAATATTATTTAAAATTATCTAAAAAAACCCAAGTGTTAAAACAAGTAAATTTGTAATAATTTAATTCCATTAAAATTATATGTTTCCTCATTTAAAACAATCTTAAGGAAAAATACTTTCAAAAAAATACATGATTAATAATATTGGGTAAAAAAACTGCATTGTTGTCTCATAAAATTTTGAAAATCATTTAATAATAAATCTTGGTTTAGAATCCCCATTCTCAGTCATAATATCAGATTCCATTGATAATTTTATTTTTTAGTTACATTTTCCAATTTACAATTCTCCTATATTGGAAAAAATGACATTTTATTATTTTCAAAAACTTCAATTTTTTAATGTCAATTAAATTGTCTTTATTTACCTCATTATGAACTTCTCATGGAATATGTGAACTTAATGTTTCTTCTAGAACACAAGATTCAATATTGACATCATTAGTTATTTTTTAGGATTTTTATCTTTAGAACCAAGCAATCCAGCATGCTTTTGGAATGTGTTTATATATATATATTCATAATTTCATTAAAATCTTAAATATTTCCCATGATAATTTTTTTCATTTTATAATGAAAATTTAATTATGAATTTTGTAATGGGTAATTTCTTATGCCTTCTAAATCTTAGTGAGTAGGGAATAATATTACCTTATACCAATTGTATTATAATAATACCTCATATTTATTGAAAGGTAAATATGCACAATTCTATGTATACCCTTCATGGATAAAAAAATTATGAATTTATATTTTATCCTTCATAGAAAAATATATTCTTCATTTTCCCAAAATGTGTTAAATATATCATTCTTGAAATTAATAGAATTAATTATTCATTAAGGGTATTTTAATGAATATATTAAATCTTTCCAAAATTTAAGATTTCATATTCCAGGGGATTGATTCATAATATATGGAAATTACATATAATTTTATGATCATATATTCTAATACTTTTTGAAACTCTTTAATAGTTTTGATGATGTTCAAAACATCTAGATAAATATGATGACTAATATAGATTAATCAATCTGTAAAAACTATGGGATGGTCAAATAAATTATATATTCTTAACTCTATGAATTAAAATTATTATATAACATATGTTTTATTTAGTTGATCTAATGGAACACTTTACCTGGTAGGGTAAAACCTTAAAAAATTTGAATACAATTCAGGTATTTTAAATACTATATGAATTTATATAATGTTATTGTAAAAAATATTACAATACAAATAAAAAATGAAAACAAAGATTGGATATATTATAAATTTATATATAACCAAAATCATATGGTAGAACACTTATTATAATGATATCATCTATATTAAATTTGAATATAAATTTGTATATACAATTCAAAGCTTCATAAGAAGAACGTGAAACATATTTTGTCAATCCTTTTTGGAAAATTATTTTATTGTAAACATTTATACAAATTTATTTTTATCAGTGAGTTTTGAAATCATTCAAAATTCAAAATAGATCATGAATAACAAGTAATGAGATCTTATAATTTATTTTTCATTCATGTTACTTCTGGGACAATATACAAATAAATATTTTGTTTCTGATATATTAATTTTACACCTCAAGTACAAATATATAGTTTTATTTCATCTTATCATGAATAATGATTTTATATAATAAGTTCAATTTTATTTATGGTGTGCGTAAAACATATTAAAATCTTGATTTTGACACTTTTTTGTTGAATTATTCATCTATGTGTTGTGAACATCTTTATAATGATTCTTCTGGACCATTTTAGATATGGTATGAGATGATCAATATTTATTTTAATTACATTTCATATCTTTTTACAAATACTGAACAAAAAATAACAATACATGTAACCATTTAATATATTCATATTTCATAAAATATTTAAATGGTTCACAAGTTAGGTGGTTGTTTACATATATATTCCATAATTGATACTTCATATAATTATTAAAAATTTAATTCCAGTGTAATTGGTGGCGATAATATGTATCCCATAGAAAATTGTTATATAATATGAATTCATAGTATCATGAAGTGAAAAAATTCTCTTACATGTGATAATTTAGTAAAAATACATTCATAAATTAAATTCATGATTCTCCTCCTGATGGATATTTACTATTTTGTCAATTAATTGATTCATATGTAGAAATTTATTAATATTTTTTATAATAATTGATCCTAAATGATCCATATGATAAAGTTATATAATTAAGATACCTAGATCAATTAAATTTAGGTATACTATATTTGTTTCAATAGTAAAAATATACATAGAGTACAAATAAAATTCAACCTTGAATGATTTTCATGAAATTTTTTTTTATAATAAATTCTTGTCATATATAAATATATTCAACAACTCCTCCATTCATTGTTTTAATATGATATTTATTTCCAATAATATCTTTAAAGTTTAGTATAATTCATCAACACTTGTGATAAAACAAAACATTATTTTATAGACCATTAGGTAGTCATATATTTTCTATTCTAGAGCCTTAAATAAATTTTACATTATGAGTTATGGTACTTACATGAGCATGTATTAACTCTTCAAGAGAACTGATTAATAATAATCATATAAGAGTTATTTTGAATCATTTTATTGAAATAAAAATTTTAAAACTCATTCTTCAATAAATTAATATATAATATCTTCAAGATATTTCATTATATATATTTAACTTGTTTAAGGAATGTAATGAACAACTATAATATTCACATTTTAATTATCATTATAATTTCATCTTCTAGGGGTTTATTATCAATTTGAATTCATAATATAAACAAAATGGGTCAGTTTTATCACTTTTTGGATATTTTATGCTTTATAACATCTATCCCAAATGTTTTACAATGATTATACTAGGCTGTAAAGCCCCCATATATTTTAAGTAATATATATATCTCTAAGGTGGAATGTGAGATAATCTTCCAAATTCATAATACATTCTCCATAATGATCATAATTATAATTAATATTTTTTTTGTAATATTATTCACTTTAGGGAATAAATATATTTTTTAATCAAATTATATGATTTCTCAAATATCTAGGGTCGAGAAATTGAATTTTATAAAAAAAATTATGAATAATTTCATTCACATACATTAATGAAATGAAACCATTAAAATTACATTCACATAAAGTAACGAATTTTAGAAATCATTTATTAGGTTCCATGATTTTAAAATTATAATCCATAATCATCAACAATTATTATCTTGTTAAAAAAAATTTATTTATATTGATGATCAATGTTAATTAATTTGTGTAGAAAAATTAATTGCATAAAATATATTTGATCTTAAAAGTTATGAGTCCACCATAAAATATAAGAAAATAACATCCATTTTAGGGGATGAAACTGAGTCAATTAGATGACATAATAGTGTTAATCTATAAGTATATAAAAAATAATAATTTATTATTTTATGATATTACTAGTGCATGAGAAAATTTGAAAAATATAAATATTCTTATACTAATTTTAAAATATATTGTCATTATATCCTACTTCAAGGAAACAATATTTTATAAATATAATTAAAATATATTTCAGAAGTAAAATCATTTTGGGATGAAATATTTCATAAATATTTATTAAAATATATTTTATTATATGACTAGTATAATATTGTATCATTTCAGTGATTATTTTAAAATTCATATGCTCCTTCATACATGATTTTCATCAAATTAATTATACTGGTCAAATTATTATTATTATTATTATTGGTTATTTACCTTATTAAATAACTAATAGTATAAAATATTCACAGAATCCATAATTTTTAAAAAAATCATGTATATTTACATCAACTCTTGTGGATGAAATAAAATTGTAATAATAAATAAATATATTCACTTCAATGAATGGAATAATATTATTTGATCTGGAACTATGGTGTCTTAAGAAACAATAATGTGAACATGAAATTCAAAAATTTTATCCACTTCAGTGAATGATCATATCCATATGTTGAATTATTATTATTTATGTGGCCCTTTATTGACCTTTAATTTCTTTCATATATTTTACATACAAGATTCATAAAATTATGTTAAATCCAGATGTGTTATACTCTTTCAAAAATATTTATTTTATAAATTATCAAATTAAACTCTCTTTAAAAAATTTAGTAACGTAATTACAAGAAACAAAACCCTATTTTATATGGGATAACTCATTCTTTACAACTAAAAAATAAAAAGAAATGATAAAGGCCTATTTCTAATGTGAATATCTCACATTGATGATGGTGGTGGAGATATCACTTCTATGAAACTTAGTGAGGATAATTAAATCATCTCACAAAGGTTACTAGCATCCAAATGAATTTCAATATCCTAAATCCATAACAGACCATATTTTAGTGGCTCAGAGAGGGAGGATATTTAGTTTAATAATATTCTACATTAAAATTTACTTAACAAATTAAAATAAACTTCCTATCTCAATAGAACTTAGGACTATGACATGTTATAAAATGGGAACATGAAAATGAGTGAAAAAATAAATTATTTACAAATTAGGACCTCATTATCAAATCACTTGTGTAGAAAAGGGTCTTTTTATATATTTTTATTTTTGATATCAGTTATAAAAAAATGACATTATATACAATGTAGTGTATTAAATTTTTCATGTTTGTCATTATAAATGATATTAAATAATATTTCCAATGCCATTATTAGAAAACTGATCTTAATAATCCAATGCGACAAAATTTTTTTTATAACTTATGATATTATTTTTGAAAGAAAACCAATGTTGTATATGATTTTCAACATCAGTTATATATAAAACCAGCATTGAATTTACTATTATCATTAAAAAAAATTAGCTATCCAAAGTTAGTTTTTCATGAATTGGACTATAATTCCATATTACACATTAGTATTTTTTATCAAAACTAACATTAAATTCAATTTTCACATCAGTTTTAAAAAAACCAATATATAGTAACATATATTTCATTTTCCACATAAGGTTTTTTCAAAAATAACTTGAAAATTGTACCATTTTTAACTAATTTATTTAAAATCATACTATATCCAAACCTGTATGATATAAATAGTAGAAAAACCTAGTAAAAAACAAATCTTGAAACATAATAAAATTTATAATTGAAATTAAACATTACAAATTTATAATTAAAATTTGTTACAAGTAAATTTACATTATAATTTCCATGTTACAATACCAAAACTTAAATAAACATATAAAAATGAACTTAAAATATTTTAAAATTATAAAATAATCATCTCATATTTAGTTTAAATGATTCATATCACATGGAAAGTATAAGACACCATCATAAAAAATCTACACAATATAAAGAAACTATTTAATATATCATCTTAAAATTGATATTTTTGTGACCCAACTCAGTTTACCATATTAAGTGGAACCCAAATCAACTATCCACTAAACTAAGGGGTGTTCCTGATTCCCACACACTGGTGAAAAGCTACAAGAAATCAATAACAATCACTGAGAATGATTTTTCCATATTTTAGAGATTATCCACAGCCAAATTTCTATCAAAAATCAAGCATGGATTTTCCTTAATTCGTATATCCACACTAAAATAAGATATGTATAATATAAATAAAAATGCATCACATATAAATAAATTATGAAATAAACTCTCAAATCTCACTCCGAATATCCTCCCCTACAAAAATGACCTCCAATAGATGCTTACCCTCAAACACCACAATATATGTACACTCCAACCATATATAGCAGTAACAATCCTACAAAGGTGATGTAAATTAGTTAAAGGGACACATTCAAGAAAATATATAAAATTAATTTAAATTCCTATAAATCATGTCATATGAACAATTGGATGAATGTAAGAAAATAAATCTAACCTCAAAGACCAAATAAATCAATTCATTGAGTGAAGTCAGAAGAAAATGAAAAACCTAAAATTGACATATAATATATTCATGAGAATATAATCACTTAGTAGGCCATAACCCACCTTATCACAAGATCAATTTTTAATTTAATATCCATTTTGATGATAGATTAGAAATTCATTTACAAAATAAAGTTTTCATAAAAATTTATATAAAATAAACAAAAACACATCAAAGTTATTAGAATTTTTTTTTAATATTCATTAAATAAAAAAATAACATATTTTTTTAAATAATAGAATCCATCTATTCTAGTCAACCATTTTGATACCACTTTGAAAATCTGGGATAAAATCCTTCAATTTAAAGTAGTTTTCAAACCTCTTTAAAAACCACATTAAGGAAATAAAAAACACAACCAAACATAAGGAAAAGAAAATGATATAGAGTAAGATCGACAAGTTAATGGTATATAATAAAATTAAATAGAAAAAGGGTTCCTTAATCCATATAATAAAGAGGTATAACAATAAATCATAAGATGAACATTCCCTATATAAACCACTAATAGAGAAGGAGGTGTTATGGGCTATAATCCTGGTCCAAGTATAACATGTTCTGAACTAACAATATGATTTTCTAAGCTGAAAATAAGAAATTATCCCACCTTAGTAACCCCATTATGCTATCTAGGACCTAATAAACCATCCTGAAAGTACATAACTTCATAGGTCTCATGAACCATCCAGATATCTCTTTCATTACATTCGAACACCTCACCCTAGTTAGAACTCAATCCACACTAAGGATTTAACTTATCCAGACATAACTAGTTGCCTAAATTCCTTATAATTGAATGTAATGGATGGGATTAAATAATCAATAAACAAGAAAAAAACCAATAATAATATTAATTATAATACCCACACTCACAAAATGACCACTTAACATTTCACACAATAAACACATATAAATCAGCATCTCACTGCGGGTTAATGATCATAGGGGGACCAAGAGGGTCACACATACCCACACCATTTATAACACTTTAAAAGTTACAATAGGGCCATAAAAACTTACTATAATATATATATATATATATATATAGAAATTCTTATATTGAAACATCATTAGAAACAATACCCTTGAAAATAGTATTAAAAACCAAATTCAATATTCAAGTTTTAACTTCCAATATTTCCTCTAAAATCATACCCATATACACTATAATAAATAGGTACCCTCATCATAATGTACATATTCACACCTCCTAGTGAAATTTTTTATATAATCCTATCTATATATTTATATGAATATGGTATGAATATTTAAGATGAATTAAAAGAATTTAACAATAGTTATCAGTAAGAAAAATTAAAATAAAGCATACAAGATCAACTATACCCATTAATAAACTATAAACAAATTATAAACATCACATGTGACATCAAAATAAACAATATCCTTTTTAAAATCATCATAAGTCTTTTTCTGGGTTGAGGCAGAATATATTTTACTAATTCATAGGAAACCAATGGGATAATCCATGTGAAACCGAGTTGAAATTTAATTTATTCTTCAAAAATTTAATAATTATGATACCTAAAAAAATTATATAGGTAAAACTAAAATTTAGGTAACAACCAATTAATGGTTTAAAAATAAAAAATTAAGATATGAGGAAAACCTACCGCAAATCATCGAAGAAGGTTTGAAGCTCCCAATATGGGACAATTAGAACTTAGAAAGGAGATCACTCACAGTAGGAGAAATATACACACAATTTTTAAGATTTGAAATCCACCTAATGTTCATTCATAGCTCAAATATTGAGAAGGGGAAACAAAAACCAAGATGAAATGTGAGGAAGGAGAGGAAAGGGGAAAAAATTCTTTACCCGAATAGAGAATTTCTCTAAATCATGAGGAAGAGGGAAGACCAAAGGAGGGACAGGTACATAGGGGGGGGTGTCATTCAGGGGTTTTGGGAGGGGGGAGGGTGTCCCCCCTTTCCTATTTTTTTCATCATGTTAATTATAATTATAGTTAATATTAATATTTAATTTTTATCATTACTGATTGTAATTAAAATCATTTTTTACTTTAATTAAAATTTTAAAAAAATTAATAAATAAAGACCAAAATTTCATAAAATTAATATTACCCAAAAATTATTATAATGTAATATAAAATAATCCAAATGTTATCACAATGGATGTTATAATCTCCCCTCCATAAAGATTTCTTCCCCTAGAAATCCATCGGTCAAAATGTAAGGTAATGAATTAGGGTGACTACTACACCCAAAGAGAAAAGGGAATATGATCCTAGATCTCCCAGCCATGTATAAATCTTTTAAATGGTAGAATAAGAAACTAGAAACCACAAAGGTGATCATACAAAACAAAACAACTACACCCCTAATATTTAAAAACCGAAAAAACGCATCCAATAAGAGGTTATATAAAATGATTCCAACCAGATATCACCAAAAATAAAAGAAACACACAAGAAAATAAATCTTAAACATCAGGTCATCAAGTGTTAGCTAGAACACCATGAACCCTTACCATACCTTCTTTGGTTCATGCCATATGTCTCTGAACATTGGTAACAACACAGGGGAACTGAAACCTACCTTGGAACCAATACCCAATAGCATGCCTACTTTATATAGTGTCAGAATTTCTCTGAGCATCCTAGGATGACAGTGAAAACCATAGTATCATGACCTCCCCAGAGGGAGTTTTCACAAACTCCCTATAGGGAGTCTTTAGAACCTCCTAGTTGGTAGTTTTCATAACCTCATGTAAGTAGTTTTCATTATATCCCCGAAGGGAGTTTTCAGGACCTCCATATAGGGATTCTTCATTAGTATCACATAACCTCCTAGAAGGTTATTTGAATTTAGTTACTTAAAACCACCTCAAAGATAATTTTATTTATTTAGTATCATGAACACATCGATGGCCATCTTCCACATCATCAGTTCAGAAGTTCCTCAAGGGTGTATAACCATATAATTTCAAAAACACCCCTAAGTAAATATTCCATTAAAATAATTTAGAGAACCTCTAAGGGTTATTTCATTTCACTTAGAGAAAGTCATAACACATATCAAAATTTATATGTATAATCTATAATAATTATTTAATTTTAAGGTTATAATTGATAACATCCCGTTATTCATTTAACATGAGGCTTTGTTTTGACTTGGTAATTAACCTTAATCCTCTATTTATTAAGTAATCACTACTTACCAGTTCAATAGGGATCATTTTAAAAATTAATGTCCATGTTTCTCTTCATGAACCATTGAAATCAACCTCCATTAACAAACCATTTCACAAAATGAATTTAATATTAGAAATCCCTTAATTCATTTAAAAGTATTAGTTCACCGTTTTATGATCATGATCATTTAATTTCACAAGACTGTTTGGGTTAATTAAGAAAATATCATTCTAGAATTTCCACAATTAATTTTAAAAAACTAAACCATGCTTTGAAAAAATATTATTATCACGATCATCGATGATTTTGAAATTCAATTCCAAAATCATTGATTTTAACCATAAATTCAATTCAATCATTATAACCATAGTTTACTAATTAATAGTTTAATACATTTATATTCTGTGATATAACATTATTAAATAATAAGCTTTATCAAGATTCACTATTTAATTAGCTAGAATAAGGTTCAAGGTCACAATCATGGCATTCCTCTCATAACCACATATCACTAAAGTTATTAATACTTTTAAAATTTCACCTTAACTAGGGATAAAATACAATTAAAACATTTTATTTAAATTAGGTGAATTCATATAAAAATTGACATGACTACACTACACACCACTTGATAATGAAGTGATATTATGGGTTAAATTAAGGTACAAACTACCTCAATTTATCCATTCACTATTAATTCAATACTTGTCACTTATAGACTAGGCCCATCAAAGTTCCAATATCCACCCTAGGATCTAAGATACCTCATCACAATGAAACTATAACTAATCATAGTCGAAAGGACAAAAAACACCCCAATACAAACCCAGTCCAAGTCCTAAATTATTAAACCCAAGAAATTAATAACTAAATTTAATATAAAAAACCCCCAACAGAACCCACCAACCACCAAGTCTAGGATCTCTAGTTAACTAAAGTACTACTAGCTGGAAAGTTCCTAGAGGCTGGTGAATTTCTGTAGTCCAACCACTGTATTCCTTTTATGACACTCACTTAATCACCCAATCTACCTCCCAAGCCTCAACCAAAGTCAAAAACCATTATTCCTAAGATGTTCCAACTATAAGAATTTTTGTGCAAAGTTAAATTCTCAGAAAAAAACCTTCGAATCTAAGTGTTTTAATTAAAATTATAGACCATAAAAATATCCAAAATTATTGGGTATTTTTCTAAAAATAATATTTTCCCTAAAATTCATTTGAAAAGTAATTTCTATTTTCATGACCAATTTGAAAATAAATTTCAAAATTATATCATTTTTAGAAATCACTGACTCCATAATCCATCTAAATTAAATCCACATTCCAAAATCGCTTATACACATCTAATTCCACAATATGTGATTTATTTTCAAAAACCAAGTTTTCTTAGAAATCATCCATTTTGAAAATAATTACCCAATGGTGGAAAATAATCAAACAACTAACAATAAATCAATTAATAAATTTATTAAAAAACTACCCATAGTCCCACTATTAATCTATTCACCCCGTATAATATATATGATAAAACACCATTTATAAAACAATTTTCTTAAATTAATAATGAGTCCTAAAAAAACATCATCAAAATCAAAAACTAATTTCATTAACATATCATAGAACACCCTTGGTTCTTTTCCCATTTCCATTTTCAACCATTAAAATCCATGAACCAGAGATTATAATTAGAAAAATCAAAATAAAATATGGAATCATTTCAGACATTGTCACATGGTGATGGGACATGTGCCAATCATGTATCAATTCCTAGAATGGATCCAAAATCATGTTTTTGGTTGCTGGATGGTTCTTCAGCCCATAAAATCCTACATCACATACTTTATTTATCTCTATTTTCACCCCAAAAATACGACTGATCGTCATGCTAACTTGCTATGCTAATAAGGACCAAATAACTCCACCATATATAAAATCGTAATAAAAAAAACCAAAATAAAATCTAAATACCAACTACCCCTACCTGTTAGATTATCCATCCAAACATACTACCCAAGTCCTGATATTCATACTCAGATACTATCATTATTTCCAAAAAAAAAATAATTTGATACCATTTATAATGACCCAAACTAGGTTTATATCTAAATAATCACTTGAATAGGCCCACCCCTAGAATGAGTGGTTTTCCCAATACCTATAAGATGACAAAAAGTCTTAGGGAAGAAGTAATAAGAATTTAGAACAATTCTACCATTAAACTAGAGTTTAATAACAACAGAATTTCTCAAGAAACCCAGTATAACCCATATATAAGTCGGAAATCTATACCAAAATTATATATACATAAATAAATAAATAAGTACCAGATATTAACAAAAGTAGAAATAAACTCTCATCTCAATTGGTCATCTGTCCTGACCCACTAGGAGCTAATAATTTCATGCAGAAATGTGTTTTCCTTCCTTAGGACTTCTTACATGCCCAAATAGATCATTTGATTAATGACATTTTCCATTGTCCTTCCCATTTTCTTTTAGTGTGTTTTTTACTTACCCACGCACACCCTGAGAAACCATCCAGGTAGTCACCCATCCTAACACTATTCCAGGCCAAGCCTCACTTAACTATGGACTTCCAATCAGGTATACTTGTAATAATAAAGTTTCACATTATTGACATGGGTAATAACATTTAGTCATTTAACACTATAGATTTTTAGGGTATTACATTATCCTCACATTAGTTCCCAAAAACATCATTATGGACCCTACATTTTTAGCCTAGTAGTGCCACTACACTTAAACGTTGGTACTGGATCTGAAACCATTGTTACAATGGATCCCCATTGACTGTACATACACTCTACCACAACATGGTCGTTGGGTCATGGACTTCCAGTCACCACTAATTTTCTTGAAAACACATGTTGAACCATCGTTAGAGATCACCCACATTCTCGAATGGATAATGAAACTAATAACTATCCACATATTCCTACACAAGTTATTTTAGTGTGCTTTTACCTCACTCACACACACCGTGTGAAACTTCCCAGGAGGTCATATATCATAATACCACTCAAATCCTTTCCTTTATTAACTGTGGAGTTATGATCAGGTAGTATCTTGAAAATAAAGGTTAAACTTGTTAACATTGACAACAACCTTTTCTATTTAACACTTTAACTTCATGGAACATTAGAGATATGATTTATAAAATGTTTTTTATGAAAAAAACTTGTGGAAATATTTAATTATTCTAGTTTTAATTATTTCATACTTAAATCACAACATATAATCACCATATTCAATGTTCCCCTATTGACGATAACACTGTAGTGACAAAATGAGTTTTAAATTAAAAGTAACATTCTAAGAAATTACTAAGGAAAACACTTATAAAATAAAAGCCATACTTATATATAAATATATTTGATCTTTCTTTCCCTTATTTTTGAATTTTTTTTGTAGTACTTCTGAAGTTCCCAATTGGATTTATAAATATGGAGCTCTATTTTTTCAATCAAATTTATTAAAAATTAAATGTTTGGTAGATAATATGATCTATTTCTACTTGTAATATATGTATAGATAG
Organism: Viscum album; assembly: GCA_963277665.1. Lineage (NCBI taxonomy): Eukaryota > Viridiplantae > Streptophyta > Magnoliopsida > Santalales > Viscaceae > Viscum > Viscum album. Next base: position 781,558 of record OY728146.1, on the reverse strand, counting down.
GTCTTAGAAGCATACCCACTAGTGATTATTGTTAAAAAAATATTCATGATATTGAAAAGTGCAAAATGGTTGTGAGTAATTTCAAAAAAAGATTTTAATAAGGTGTAGAATTCCTTTACTTAAATGTGTATATTTAATACCTTAATCTAAAATTTTAAGTATATTTTGGAGTTAAAATTTTTTGAGATGAGTTTTGAGTGATTGAGAAGACCTCAAAGTTAGTTGAAAATGTTTTGAGATTACTTTAGAGAAGTTTGGAATCATAATACTAAAGTATAGAAATGGTAAAGGGAACTTAAAAAGATACATATTTGGACTTAATAGGAGTAAATAAAAATTATTTAAGTGTTATTCTATGAATTTTAAAGAACTCACCTAATTTTGGAATCATAATATTGAAAAAGTATCATTCTTCGTAAGAGTAAATAGGGACATTATAAGAGTATTTTTTAGAATTTAAAATAATTAAATGGGATTTTATAAGAGTAATCAAATAATTTTTAAAAGAGACCACTAACTTTGGAAATGTAAAATTGAAATTTGAAATAGTAAGTCTATACATCAAAATAGAAAGTTCCTTTGTGACATTTTGAAAGGTTTATGAAGCTAGGAAAGTGAAATATTTATAATAATATATTATAAAAATGGAGATTTAAATCACATGATGTTTTTTGTGATCATAAAGGATTGAAAAATATTGATAAATATTATTGGATCTTGATCCAAGTTATTGTGTTGAGAGGGGACACAATACACAATAATAATAGAGCCACATTAAAAATATACATGCAATATTATAGACATGTAATAAATTCAAATTAAATTTAAATGATACAAATTCTATGAAGTTATAAATATAGAAATATACCAAAACTAATGGGATTTAAATAGATATTTTTATGAAGAGTCAAATGAGTTTTAATAAATAGAATAAAATTAGTATTCCTATTGATGGATTTAAAAATATGATATTTCCACCACAACCAATTATGTAGTTTCCATAATTCAATTCTGGAAACTAAAATTCCTAATTACACTATATATATATATATGTGTGTGTGGGTGTATAAAAATGTATAATTGTGCTAGAATTGAGAACATAAGAACTTGATATGATGAAGAATTGAGGAAATAAAGAAGAGATCAAAGCTAATACCCATTCAAAGAGGAAGCTACCTGTGTTCCTGATTGTTTTAGAACTTAATAAGGCTTAGATCATTGAATATATGAATTGAAATTTTGAGATTGTAAGATTATATCATTACTATCATATTTTATTTTTCTTTAAGATATTATGCACAAGAATACTATGTGATCTAGTGTGTTCATAGAGGGATATCTACATTAAGAGGTGTAGAAGAATCCCAGAGTAGAAAGAGATATTTATTAATTTATATCATGCATTTATAGTGGGTAGTGGGAAGGTATCTTCTCTAGGGGGCTCTAGAGGGGGTTCATAGTGGGAATTTATGCTAATAGTATTGGGAAGGTCCTTGGTGAAACCACTTTAATTTACAGTAGAGAATCCATGATTGGGAAGACTAAAAATTCCTAATATGGAAGTCTTTTATGGTAAAACCTTATAAATAGATGAGTTCTATGATTTATTTGTTTCAGTTTAAGACGAATTGAGGTTGACTTAATTAAAATTCATAGGATTAAAAATTTAACTAGTTATATATGTTAATTCTAAAAAAATTATTTTTAAAAATTGTACCAATGATTCAACCCCTCTTAGTTAGATCAAAAAACCTAGGCTCTAGTAGTGGTATTAGAGAAAATTCAGGTTCCGTATAAAAGATCCAAGAAGTTTCTAAGTATGGAAAATTTAAATTCTATTAATAGTCAGGGTGGCCCTATAATCGATGATAGGAACTTTCCGAGTTGGAGGAATAAGACACTTCCCTAAATTCTATCACATGGACTAGAGATTAGAGACACTAAAATAATATGATTTACACATTTTCATGACGCCTCTCCCATTTAATTTACTTATAAGAAAAATATTGAAATATATGATAGAGAAAAACATCAATTATAATGTATCTTTCCGAAAATGTTTTCAAAAAGGTCATGGGACTACAAACTACAATGGAAATTTGTGAAAATTTGAAATGAAGTAATCAAGGTAATGTTATTGTCAAAGAAGAAAAATTTAAATTTTTTAGATTTATATTTGGCAATATTAAAATGAATAATGATAAAAAAAAATTATGATTGATTTATAATTGTCAATGATATCTTCATTAGTATGTAGAGGTTTGGTTAGAAGATAGATTATTTTATTATTTTTAAACAACTGATGAAAAATATTCTTGATAGTTTTGATCCAAATATTTCAGCTTTAGATGATAGAGAGTATATTTCCTTGGATAAAATTCATAATCTTCTCATTTCTTAAGAAATGATGGAAAATATATATATATATTTTAAAAAAAGTTGAGATGGTTTTTAAATCCATGAGAATGGGTAATTTTAAAGATGATGAAAGTTCATAATCAAGTGATTCTGATAATCGAGATTTCAATATAGTTGCTACTATTTTATAAAAACATTTAAGTATGGTAAGATTAATGGAAATATAAAGTAACCATTATGATTTTATAACTATAATTTAATTATACAATTTTGAAATAAGTTTCCAAAAAGAAGGTTGTAGGACATAAAACATATGAGGAAGACGAGAAGCCAAAAAATTGGTGGTAAAAAAGAATAAATATTTAAAAAACAAGAGAATGAGTATGATGAGAATGAAAGAACAAAATTTCATCTTTAGGAATATATAAAAAAGATAAATTTAAATTTAGGGATCAATTTGAGAGTGTTTTTGTTACTTAAAGCACCAATGACGGAGAAGAAATAATAAAATAAAAGTATATGTTAAAATATAAATTGGAAGAATTTATTCAGTATAATGCATAAATAAAGAATAAAAAGAGAAATATAATGAAAGAGAATAAATAGATATCTTCTAAAATAGAGGAGTATGTTAAGAAGTAAGTGGAATGCATTTATGAGATCAAGAATTAAAAATTAAAGGTTGTCAAAGAAGAGAAGATGTTGAGAGATCATGAAGAGAAACTAGTTGAGAAAGAAAAAGTGTCATCTGAGTAACAATCAACGTTTCTTGAAGCTCAAAATGCGTTGAAGAAAATAAGAGGAGTATTTAAAAGTTCAGTTGAGGTAAAATTTGATTCTTCTCATTATGGTGAAAATAAGGGTCCTAAAATGAAGGTAAATTTTGTTTCTAATAAGTATAATGATAAATATAAAATTTATGATAGTAAATATTTCTAGAACAAGTCTGAACCTATTTAGTTCAAGAATAAAGGTCATAACACCTCTTCTATATTGATGAAATTTGGAATTACTTGAATAAGACCAATTTCCCCTAGGATAAATTTGTCTTATTTATAATAGAGAATGATAAAAATTTTGTGGAAAGATTAAATATCATGAAAGAAGATCAATGTTCATAGTTTTTGGTTAGTGTTTTGGAAGGAATGGAAAAAAGTATAATCATGATGGTTTAACATGCCATTGTGAGGGAAGTACAATAAACCAAGGAGGGGATATTGTGAGTATATGAGGATATATCCTCAAATAAATAAACATGTGATTAATAATCCATAATATCATCTAACCCCAAACAAATTTGGATGCTTAAAAGAAGTGTGCAGAAGATGTGGAGAAGAAATCCATAGATCTAAAAAATGAAGGACTAGTATACTGGGGGAAGTTCCCCATGGTTTTAAAGGGAATAAAACTATAATTAAAAATGAAGTAATGTTATGTTGTGTTGAGAATTCTAGAAAATAATCTGAAATTCACAAGGTAGCTGAGAATCATTAGAATGAATGCCTAATATTTTTTCTAGCTGAATTAGATATATCTAAATGATTTTAGAAAGAATAATTAAATATTGGTGTGGAATAGAAAAAAGTTAGTTCACATGAGACGTATAAGGCACATGGGAGGTTATCTTGATGTTGTGATTTGAAAATTCAAGAGAAGACGTGTGAAGGATGTGAGAAAGATGGACATGATATGGAAAATTGGTTATACCTAACTCTCTTAAATGTTTTTTAATGATCAGAAACATTTTTAATTTGTCCAACCATCCAATTTCATGAGATTTCAATATTTAAGTTTGATCATGAATATATTTTTTCAATGGAATACATAATGGATTAAAATTTAATGAAGAAGGATAAAAGAGGATCTCATATAGTCATTAATTATCGGTTACCCAGTGGAGTGTCCCCAGCCATCCAATCACACTAGAAGAAGCTCCCTAGCTACTGAAAATCCATCAGCTACTCGGTGGAGTGTCATTGTGTAGCTAGTGGCTTTGAATTGAATATTTTTTTTGTAGAATCTCTCTATCTAACCAATCTAGCTCACAAGATACCCAATAAAATCTAGAATAAACAAGAAGCATACAGTAATATCACCAACTATCTGAAGGCATCAAGCAGCTAGCCAATGGTGTCAAGTCAAAAAGTTAAAATACTTATTAAAAATGGTATTCAATGACTCCTTCAACAATTTTCCCCACATATTTCGATCCTTATAGCCCTAGAGGCTATAAATAAAACCCATGGGAGGCATTGGAAGTGACCATTCCAAAAAATCGTAAATTGCATCGATCTATAGAAAACGATAATGATTGTCAGCTATACAATTGATTTTATTGTTCCTCCTCTTGAGATCTCTTTATATTTATTTCTTCAAAATCAATTAACTCTATATTTCTATCTCCCATTCTCTAAAACTTATCATCCCCATAATTTTAGATAATTGATATATTTTCTTTAAAGGGTATTCACCTAATAAAATATACCTTCTCTCCATATCTTTATCTTCATGGTAAACTAAGTTATTTCTCTTCAGGTTCATGGAAAAAAACTAAAACCAAGGTCTTTTTATGCGTTTCTTTGATTCCACAAATTTCAAGGGTTTATCTTGTTTTTGGGTTTCTTGGAAATCCCTAACATAAATTTCTATTAATTCATAAATGATCAGGACATTGAGGTGGGAGGCATAGGGGATTATAATTGAGCTATCACCAGTCTCCCTTAACAAATTACGTGCCTTTACTTTTATTTACTTTCTATATATTTTTATTTTTATTATATTTAATTCATTTAACAAAATAATATTCAATAATATCAATCAATTAATCTATTAATTCATAAAAATTGATCTTTCACTTAATCATTATTTTGTTTCCACTATGCTTAATTGTTTTTAATTTTAAATATTCTTTTCAATTCTATTACCCTTACTTTTGTCCTTTTAAGTTTTCTATCTATTGAGAATTTTGATCACCTTATTTCAGTTTTATTTTTGAAAAGAAAATTCACCCCCACTTAACATATTAATCCAATAAACAAAATTCTATATCCATCCTTCCAGCATAAGAAGAATTGTTGAGAAAACTCATACAAGAATTAGATAATGAATTTTCCTTGATGACTGAAGTGAATAAAACCAATCCACACAAGGAATTAGTTCAAGAGAATAAAAATATAATTTAGTCTATCAAGAATCATAATGAGAATAAATTCATGTAGAAAACTTCCCATAACGAGATCAGAATGAATGAGAATTATTATTTGAGAGGAATCTCTTATCCCTTACATTTTAGCTGAGGAATTAAAAAGCCTATACTTATTCTCATATTTCATGTTATTTTATTCCAACATGAAGGTAATTAAATGTGAGTTTTAAAGATTTCACCATTATAAAACAATGAATAATATCTTCATGTGGTGCCTTAATTTCTATGAGTAAGAGAAAGTAAGTTCATCCCTTAAGGGAGAGAAAACATGAAATGAAGCTGTCAAAATATCATCTTGAGAATGAATCTAGTATTTTTGTATAGTTATATAAAATTGGAGAATGTGGTATGAAAATCATGCTTATATTTCTTGTTTATAATTATATCTAACATATTTATAAATGGGGAATGTAGGATGATGAAAATATAATAAAAAAGAGGAGTTATTAATAATTAAATTTAACTATTCTAATGGACTTAATAAAAGATTATTGGAGGCTACAATGTCTTTTTAAAACCGGAAAAGCATCCCCTAAAGTTCTTTTTTTTGAGATGGTATCACATTTATTTCAATTTTTAGTCAACCTTGATTAACTTCATTATTCACGATTTTTTACTCTATTTTTCCCAACATATACTTATAGTTGACTAACTAAAGGCTCAGTTATAAGAAAGAATGTGAGTATTTTTTCTCAACAAGTGAATCATGATGAAATTTAGAATAAATGAAGGAGTAAATGAAGAAATTTGATAACTATTTAAGAACCTTGAATATGAGATGAGTAAAACCCAACCTTTAGTTTTTTTAAATTCATTATCAATAATGGATAATGGAACTGACTTTGGAAGAATTTTTGTGTTAAAAACAAACTCGAAGGGGGGATATTGAAGTTCCAAAATGTATTTTAGAAGATGGATTTCTTTTTTGTTAATATAAACTATGAAAAATTTAATGTGTGATAGAGAATTTTAGAACTACTAGGAAAATTTTTATTGGAATGTTTAAGGAGAAAACCTACTTGTGATGATTCTTTAACAGTTCTTCAAAATAGAGAGAAGTTATAAATTTTTGAGGGTACTGTTCACTATAATTTTAGTAATGGGAAAATTTAGTTAACCAAATAGGGATATTTAGGCCTTAATCTAAAAGTTTAAGTATAACTTGGAGTTGATAATGTTTTGATATGAGTTTTGAGTGATTGAAGAGGCCACATAGTGAATTGAATAGGTTTTGAGATTACTTGAGAGAAGTTCATAATCTCTACACAGAAATACAATAATATCAACTAGAACATTAGAAGAGTTATTTGTATACATAAAAAGAGTTATTCCTAACTATATAAGAGTCATCCCATGAATTTCATAAGAGTCATCAGAGTATGGAATCAAAAATTGAAAAACTCTCATACTTTATAAGAGTAAATGGGGATTTCATTAGAGTCATAATTTTAATAAGGGGAAACATTTAGTTATCTAAATGGGGAGATTGAATTCCCTAATCTAAAAGTTTAAGGATTACTTAGAGTTGATAATGTTTTGAGATAATTTTTGAGTGATTGGAGAGGAAATATAGTGAGTTTAATAGGTTCTGAGATAACTTGAGAGAAGTTTATAATATCTACACTAAAGTATAAAATGTAACAGGTACCTTTAGAAGAGTCATTTTTATACTTCAAACAATGAACTCCCAACAATAGAAGAGTTATCCCATGAGATTCTTAAGAGTCATTAGATTTTGGAATAATTTTTTTGACAAAGTCTCATACTTTATAAGAGTAAATGGGGATTTCATAAGAGTTTCTCCTATATTTTGGAAGAGTCAAATGAGATTTCAAAAGAGTAACCAAATTCTTTATAAAATTAAATATTGAAATAATAAAGGTAAAAATTGATTTTGGAAGATAATGTCTATACTTTAGAATAATATTTTTCTTTGTGAGTTTTTGAGAGGCTTCTAAATCTAAAAAACTAATTTATTCAGAATAATATATTCTGAAAAAAAAGTAATTTTAAATTATTTGATGTTTTCTATTATATTCAATGATTAAAACATCATGATATATCCACGTGGATCATGATCTTCAATACAATGTTCAGAGGATCCATACACCATAATAAGAATAAAGTCATTTGGGAATGATGCATGTGAACATGAATTTGTTGATTAAATTCAAATTGAATTTAAATTCTATGGATTTTGTGGAGTTTTAAAGTTGAAAATATTTTAAATATTATGGGATTTAAAATAATATGATTACTGAGATTCAAATGAGTTTCAATGTAGAGAATATAATCAGGATTCTTATTGACCAATTTAAAATTTTGGGATTGTTACCACTAAAAATTATGCATTTTACTTTATTTTATTATGAAAACTAATATTTATGGTTATAAAGAAGATGTGTGTGAGAATTGAGAACCAGACATCCCAATATGATATAATATCATGAATGAATAAAGAGATCAAATATGTGATCTATTTTAGGAGGGGGATACCAACATGCCTAAGTGTTCAAGAAAATATGAAGACTTATATCATTGAAGATGCAAAGTTAGTTTTTGTGACCAACATATCTAATCTTGATTATCACCTTCCAAATTTATCGAATATATTGTACATGAGTAGATCAGGTGATCTAGTATGTTCATGGAATGATATCTATATCAAGATTTTTTTATAATCAACCTAGATAAAAAGTAGAACTTTTTTTGTTTGGGATCATAAATTATTAGTGTCAAGTGGGAAACTGCATCCGGTAGTGTAACATTAGAGTTAGAGAATAGTGGGACTCTATGATGATTAGACCAAAAAGGTCCTTGGTGAAACTACTTGGGTTTATAGTAGATAACCTATATTTGAGGTGACTAAACAATAACAATAAGGGGTAAAACTTTAAGGTTTAACCTTGTAAAACCTTATTTTTTATGCTATAATAATTTTAGTTGCATGTGAGGTGAGGTTGAGTTAATTAAAATTTAGAGGATTTACAATTTAAGAGGTCATTCAGGTTATTTATAAAATAAATAATTATAAATTGTGTACCATTGATTCATCCACCTAGATAGTGGTATTAACCAACCTGGGAACTATAAATTCCATGAATTATTTTAATATGATGAAAATTTTAAAATAAGACAAAAATTTGTAATAATATACTAGATTTAAATTAATGTAGCATACTGCTCGAATACTTCTTTAATTGTTTCTCATACATCACTATATTTGGATCATAAACAATGATTTATGTTTTCTTAGGGATAAAAAACATACAAAATCCAATCAATAATGATATAAAAAAAGTCTAACTGATGGATTATATAATTGAATGTGTAATAAACCATGAAAGAGTAATGAGATACATTTGATACTTCTCATGATATAGAAGCATTCAATTATTATTTCCTCTAAACCCATATTCCTCACTACTAGAAAAATCAATTATGGGTTCGTAAATACTACAAGAAATTTGTGTTGTATTGAATAATATAAATACACCTATTTAATTAAAAATAATAATAAATTTTAAGTTAAATTAAATTTATGTAATTGAATGAAATATGATAATTAATTTACATGGAGTAGTATTGAATCACTCTAATTCCTAACATATCTGTAACTATAAGATTTATGATATCTTTCTTAAAAAAACATTGAAGATAATATTGTCCAAAAATTTTATAACTCATCGGTAGTTGATAATAATTCTACAATATAAATTCATAACTTGGAAATTTATGAAGTCCTTAAGATTTATGAAATGTAGAAACTAAAGGGGTATTATATTTCCAATCCTTTTAATAATAAATTATGTCTTTTTATTCCTAGTATTCATAATATATGTATATACATAATAAAATATTATAATAATCCTAAAAAGATAATATTAAATAAAAATATAATTTATTCATACTTCAATGGTCATTTAATGTATAAGTTTAGATGGTACAAGTATGAAATGTATGATGATCAATCAAACTAGAGACACATAATCTTCAGATAATTATATTATACCCTGTATAAATTTTAATTCATTATTTCAGAATATATTAATATTTTTAAAAGTGTCTTAGGTGGTGGTAAAATGGTAGTTTTGTTACTTTTTGTGATTCCAAGTCCCGATTTAATGATTAATATTTAATAAATATTATTTTTTATCCTCTACATTTGTGAATAAGTTAATTAATTAATAAATCCTAAATCAATCCCCAAATGAAAATTCCAACATTGTGCTTATGATTGGAATGAGTTGTTTTCTTAGGAGACATGCAATATTCCTTAGGGTTTCAACCCAAGGTTGGGCCCAGTTTGGGACTGAGAAAAAAAATCCTGGATGGTAACCCTAACCCTACTATCTTCTATATATAGTGATCACTAATTCACTTTTGAGAGGATTAGTCTTCACCACCAAGGGAGATTTGGGATTAAGGGGATTTGTTCTTAATGGTGCTGGGGAACCTAGGGGTCAAGGAGGTCCCATCAAATAATTAGTGATCCACTATGAGGTAAGGATATATTACTTATTCTTTCCATTTTCTCATAAAATTTTATTTATAATTATCAAATTCAAATTATTATACCATTCGAGGATTATTATGATTTTAATAAGGGATTGTTAAAGTATGTGATTGATTTATTTATTCCTTTGAATTTAAAAAGGAGTCATTACTCCTACATGGTTGTAGAAAACCAAATATGGCATGAGGTTGTCTTGGTGGGGTTTATCCTGATGTAGTTTTGGTGTGCAATTGTGGTTTAAGCATGTAAGTTCAACTCAAGAGTAGCGATAGTGTTTGAGGTAGTGTAGATGGACACCATAGGTGAGAAAAAATACAAGGACTAGATGTTTGGTGTGTAGGGAATGAATTATTGTGATAATGGGTGTATAAGTGGATAAAATCATGGCTTATTATGGTTTCTAGAAATTGATTTTGTGATCACCTGACATGTAATTGTTGAAGCATATGTTGTGTGTCATGATCACCACTAGATTTGTTTTCTAGATTGTTATAAAATCAAATGGTGTGTGTATTTGAGACATATACCATGTTTGAATAGGATAGATGATTTAGGGTGTATTGGAGCACACACCCAACTAATCCCCTGTAAAAACATTCTATTTGGGTTAGGGATTACAGAGTCTATGAGTAGATTAGATGAATCAGATTAATGAGGTACAAACCTAACATGCTCATGCGTACCAGATTACATCTCACTCTAATGTAACACTCTATAGGTTAACACAAATTTATTGTATAGTTGTATTATACACTAAACTTCTTCACAAGTCCCACACATTTTTTTTAAAAGAGTACATGTTGTGTAATGTATTCTCTTTTGTGTTTGTCATATATTCTCACATGAGTGTTAGAATCCAATATGTGAGAAAACCACTATGAGTGTTTTCCATGTAGAATTTTATAGTACATGTATTATCACTTTTATATGATGCCTCTAATTCATTTTGGGTATTCTGGTATCTTTAACTTTATAGAGATGATGATTGTGGATGAGAGAGGCATTTAGACAGACACATGGTCAGTAACCCCCAAGAAACATAACGATATGAAGGAACAAGTCCATTATATACTTAGTGGAGTACATAAAACACTTTTTATGGGGAATATTTCCACCACTCATAGAGTATATAACTCTTCATCAGATATAAATTCTACTTGATGAGGCATGGGTCCTCTATAGGGGTTTTTACCCCCTTCACTATCATGAGCACTTAAGTGAGATGCAAGACCCCCGCTATGACTCTAAAGAGGTGATATGGATGTTATGGAAGTGGTATAAGAAGGGTGGATTAGGTACTTTAGATATTTTTATATTTTTAGTGTTCCAAGTTACCTTTGGTATCTACTATATGGATTTGGTCTATAAAGAATGGATTTATTCTTATCCTAGGTTATCTTGATCATAAAATAATATTTAATTTTCTAATGTTTTGATCTGACATTATATTTTATTATTTATTTTTTTTAGGTATCTGAATGGGTATGTTTATAATCAACCTTAAATGGTCCTAATGACCAATGTTTTTTGTTTATACAAACTACATGCAATTTAGAGGTTACTTTAGTGGATAGAGTGTTGGTGGAACTGTAACTTAGTGTGAATCAATGGTGACAGTTATTGATAGTGTTCTTATCATGAGTAAGCATGATTTAAACATTTATGATGTCAATTATTTGAGGATTTTTTTTCTTTGAGATGATGGGACCTTATATGTTCCATTACATACTAGTGATGTGTTTTTCATACATTTTTAGATATTTTTCATGTGTTCCATTAATATTTTATTATCACATATTATTATGTCAAGCTTACATTAACATATTATGTTATGGAGATATGTGGTTGTGTGTAGGATTTTTTGGATATGGAATCTAGTTTTTGAGATATGTCTGACACTCAGATATCTTAAAATAACACTACATTAAATAGTATATAAAATACATAACACTAAGCTTAAATGAAACATGAAATAATATTATTTAAATATGAGCATTACAAACTAGTTGTTCAATTGGTCGGTATTAATAGGATTATCCAAATTAATAAATATATATATATAAATTACCTAATCAATACATATTTATTTAATAATTATTATGAAATAAGCAATTTTATTCTTCAAAATATATTTTCTTCAAAAATGGGTTTTATTACTTTTTTAGGGAGAATATTGTAACTATTTTCTTAAACTTTTTGATATTTAATTTTATAAAAAGGATATATTTTGTTTAATAATAAATTTAAAATTATTTTAGAGTGAGTTTTTGGTATTTTTATGAAAATATTGATTTCCCAATGAATAGTGACAAATATTGTTTTTATTGAAAATCATATTTTCGTTTCAAGAATTTACGATGTTACATTTTGTTTTAAAAGTGTTTCAAGTTAAAATTAATTCTCTTATATTATTAATAATCCAATTATGTTCTTTATAAATAACTTTATGTTCGAATTTGGTATAAAAATATTATTATAATTAAAATTCATTTTTCTGAAAAACTGTTTTTTTCGTTACACATTTTTATCCTAAATTATATTCTACCACTTCTAAAAAAAATCTCAAAAAATAGATTACATTCTTGGAATTAATATTTATAAATTTAATAAAGTAGGTCCCTTTTATTTTTTTTTCATTTTGAATTGTAACCTTGGTAATTTTGTTCACCTCAATAAGGGTAAATTATGTAGAATAGAGTTAAAAATTTGGGATAATGCTTTAAAATTTCACTAAAATGTTCCTTAATCCTATCTTATGGGTGATGTTACACAATTTACATCCATTTATTGAATATATTTCCACCTTTTCATATCTATTTAATTATGACATTCATATTAATTTAAGTAAAAAAATATAAAATTCCATACCCTTGAATTTAATATCTCAAATATTTTATCACAGGGGTAAAATCAGGCCATATTCAGTTGTAAATATATATCTGTAATATAAATTAATTTTATTTATCATAATAACTTATTTTTAATTTTTAGTGATTGAATAATTACCCTAGATGCTTACACAATGCTGATATAATATTTATTTAATTAATATAAGAATAAAATAAAGAATTTTAAAAGTGTTAAAAGTAATAAAACTAGGATGAATTATAGAGTTAAACTAACATTGTAGATAAAAATTAAATAATAGGTATGTTTTATAGGATTATATTCAAATTACATCTTTTTATTGGTCTTTTTAATTCCAAATTAAATTAATAGTATCAAAAATGACATTAATGATATTTTATGTTAAATAATATATTTTCAAATTATTTAAATATCATAAATTTTTTTTAATAGGATAAGTTATATTAAAAATGGTCTATAATTTTATCCAATTTCTATTTTTTATCCAATTGTTTCTTTATAATTAAAATTATAAGCTTTTAACAGTGAAAAGGTGATTACTGTGGTTAAGGTTAAAATAGGTTAACTAAGAGGTTAAAAAAAATAAGGTCTAAAAAAACACATAAACCTATCCATATTTTACTCTTAGATATAATTTAAACCTAAAACTATCATATATTTTAATCTATAACAATTTTGAAGGATTTTTCTATATAATTAATTTATTATATCTTAATCTTTTAATAAATTCCAATTGTGGCCCTCTCCTCCCTTGTAAAAGCACACCCATTTACCTCAATTATTCACACCACATTGAGCCATCTAGATTGAAAAAAAACTAAAAATTTATCTTATAATCTTCCATACACATTATTTTGATGTTCTCATTTTCATAAAAGACCATTACATGGGTTATTAAGAAAGAACCTAAAGGAAGTCTACCAAAAGGAGGTAATCATCATTACCGACTCTTTCAAATTTATTTCTTCTTATACTTCCACTAAATTTTTTATAACCATCCAAAAATAATAACAATATTATAATAAATATAATTAAATGTTATTATTATTATGGTATAACCATTTTCCATCTCTTTCCATCATAGGAAAATTGAAAATATCTCTCAAGCATACATACAACTTACCGTCTCCACGCAGCGATGTAATTCATCTTTCATCACTGATTTAAATAGATGGTTATAGAGATAGAACTAATGAATTTATATTATAATTATGATATAATTATTCCTCTAGAATTATAATATTTTATGTACCTTCTTATATTCCAATATTTTAGTAATAAATAATGTCGCATGTGCGTATGTGTGGACTAACACCTCCCTGAAGTGATGTGATTGATATTTAATTTATAATTTACATGGATGGTAATTAGGATATATTTAATTATTATATATGATATAATTTTTATTATTTAATGTTTAATTATTATTTACCTTTCTTTTATTCCATCCATCAAAAATTGAAAATTGCTTTAATGGACACGTTCGACCTACCATCTCTATAAAGGGTGTAATTCATTGTTATACACCTAAATTTTATGTATGATTCTAACTATATATATAGTGAATATATATTATATTTATATAATTATTAAAGTTATGGACATGATCAAACCTTTATCAAAGTAAAAGGGCTAAAACTACCTAACCAAAAGATAAATGAAAATGAAGTAGTTATCACCCGGAATAATCATTTTAATAAATAATTGATTATAAATAGGTAAAATAGGTTATAATTAAATAATATATGTAATGATTTATATTATTATTGTTATATAATAGATGAGTAATACATATATGTTCTTTATATAGGTGGTTTGAACACATACGAAAGAAGTCATACCTAACGTATAGGGTTTCTAAACTCAATTTCCATTAATTAGGTTATAATTTAACTCCATTAAATTTTTTAATCCAGTATTATGTGTAAAATTAAATTTGATTTTATTATTTCTTATTTACATTTTTTTATTTATATTTTACACAAATTATTCACTTCATTGATTAATTCTCACTGTGGTGAGATGATCTTTGTAATGGTTTTCTCATCTCACTTTTCTTTCCATGATACATATGACATATTCACCACTTGTTTCTTCCATGTGGTGTATATAATACCCCTTTTATAGGATATATCATGATTAACTTTATACTCACAGTAGATGAAGTTTTATTTTATTTTATTTCTTTGATGGGGGCTACAAGTCAAATGTTACCAAACCTGTAAGGGTTTATTTCACAATCTCATCATTATTTGGGATTTTTATTTTTAAGTATCCATTGGGGAAATTATATGATATTTATTTCTTAAAAAAATATATTTTCTTCTCTAATGGTTATTTATAAAAATTATATTCTCTCTTTTAATTTTCTACTTTTAAGTACTTAAGTTACTAAAATAATGATTCTAAGGAAAACTGACTATGTTTTCTATTTGGTTAGAAATATTTTTAATCCATGTCCTTTTTTTTCTAAAAACATTTCCAAGATTGTTTTTTAATATTATTCTATGAATTTTTAAACTTATATTTTAATTTTTTTTTATAATTTTTTAAAATTAATCTTCTTTTCATCTTCTGAATGAGATACTTTTTAACTTTTTATGAAAAATGTGAAAGGAATATTTATTTTTAGCTCCATGGAATGAACAGAATTTACCATCATCATGAACCCTAAAAATTTTAAATATTCATTTAAAATAATTCAATATTATTCTAAAATAAAACTCATTCCTTAATAATTTTGTAAATTTTTATATTTTGAATAAGTGATTTCAAAATGAAAAGGGAATTTTCATAAGAAATTTTCTAGTGTCTTTTAAAATTGTTTCCATTCATGTCAACATTATTTAGTAAATATTATAATTTGTTAGGGATGTACTCCTTTGATACCATTCATCATATTCATTGGGTGTCTTGTGATTATGTTTATTTATTGGGTATAATATTAACATTTCATATGATAGTTTTAAGTTCAAATGTTTACATTGATTATGTTTCACCCCTTTCATAAGAAGAATGCATTTGACTTAGTATGTTATTTGTAGAGATCATTATATCCCCTTGAATAATTGGAAGGTCTCCTGAGAAAAACTAGTTTGGGTATTTGGTGTATGACTTGCATGTTTATATATTATATCTTGGAAGAAATCCTTGAGGATTAATTTATGATATCCCAAATTATTCATTCCATTGTTGTGAAATTGGTTATTCATATCCATGTGATTATCTTAATAGTTATGCTAAACTTGAATAATTTTCAATTTCATGGAATTATTTATTTAGAATTATTAGATCATCATTTATTCCCTCTATAATATTTTCCTTTCTCAAGTTATTGATTTAATTAAATGTGTTTCCAAAATTTTCATTTTCATATTGATTATTCCGTATTTACACATGATAAATTACACTTTACATAAACCTTACCGAGCATCTAAGTTCACCCTTATTTTTTCCTTAGGATATAAATAAGAAATATTTGAATGATTTCAAGGATGGAGAATATCTACTTTCATTTGGATTTATATTTTATTTACAATGTAATATGGGATTAATACATGCATATAGTTTACAAAGGCTACTAAACTATTTAGTCCTTCAGGATGTGATCTATTGTATCCTAAACCAATGTAACAAAGTAACCACATACTTTGGGATACTGAAGTTAGAGTATTTATATTTTTTATCAGAGTAAGTTTAGTAGAAACCTTGGGAAGTAGATTTAGAAAAACATAGATTAAGAAACATAACACTATGACTGAATTTGAAGATAATTATAAGTATATGATAACATCATAATGTTTTGGTAAGGTACATCTGTGTCTAGATACTTATAGTGGATGTAGTTTTTACACATATGTATCAAGGGATAATAACCTTAAAAATATTTGTTTGAGTATATCTCTTATATCATTAGAGTGTGGAGTGAGTGTTCACTTACTACGCACATGGTTAAACACTCATGGGGGATATTTTTGGGTTAATTTATATTTTTTTATAAACCATTATGATGGATTTGAATAGATGATGACTATGAATGAATTAGGCTAAACATAAAGTTTATTATATTAAAAATAATGTTATTTTAATTAGAAATCCTATTTAAATTTTTCATGATTATGTGGTTTTCAACCTTGATTATTATTGCTCATACTATGTTTATTTTTGGTTTTATAAAATGGATGGAACTAGGAGGAATCATGTTAACCATAAATGAGGTGATTATGAGAAAACAAATAGGATGATAATTAAAGTGAAGGATATTGTTATTGTTCCCTATATATTATCATGATATATAATTAAAAACCTAATCAATAACAAAATATAAGAGTCACCAAAGAAGAGAAAAATAGAGTTTTATGATATCTCTATTGTTGGAGACCATTGAAGAAATAAGTCTCAATTTAAATAATGTCAAAAAAGTTGAAAGAGACATCCATAAAATATCTCAAAGGAATGTGAAAAATGTTTTATATGTGGAAAAAAAGGTAATAGGTCAATGAATTTTTGAGGATAATTGAATAGTTTCATGGAGATATTTGAATTTTATCCCATGTTACCATTTATAGTTCAACATATTATGTGTGGGTAAAATGGTAATTATCAAATTATATGCCCTAATCCAAGGGTTTACTCCTATACCAAGGAAATACCTATTATATGACAATTATTTAATTATAAAGATGGAATTATTTATGTATAGGGATTTAAGAATTATGTTTTATAAGTGTTATATCGATGATATTATGGATATAACAATCATGAATAATGTATGGATTTTCATAGGATAGGTTTTTATTTAAGAATTTGAAAACATATTTTGAATGGTATTAGTAGCCAAGAAAAATTATTTAGTGGTAAGGTGATAAAATTTAGTTTTCATAAGAGTTAATTGACATTGATGAAGTAAATGGGATAGTATTGGTGACCTTGAAAATTAGTTTTTAATTTGAAGATAATGTGATTTAGGTTATCTATGATGAAGTTTATTTATTTTTTTTTATGGAAATATATGTGATTTGTTTCATGTAATGTATATTATTATAATTATGGGAAGAATATATGTTTACTTATAGGGTTGAATTAAGTGTTATGGATAACAGCAGGGGTTTATAAGTTTAAGTTTTTCATAAGTTAAAAGACATCAATACAACTTTTGAGCTTTCAAGTGATTGGATTTTGAGGTGATTTGAAGTTATATTGGGATGTTAGAAGAATAATCGATTAATGTATAAATAACCATTTATGTTAGTATATTATTTGATGTTTTGTTAATTATAGTCATTTGGATAGTAGGATTTAGTTAATCTTGATGGTTAAAAAGAGATTCTTCAAAAAGGTCATATTTATGAAGATATATATGGAAAACCTTAAGACCACCATTCATGTTAGTATATAATTTTTTTGTGAAATTTTAAGATTCTATAGTGAGTTATCATGGTAAGTTAATAATATTTTTGGATAATATATTAGGTTGAATTATATGTAACCTTTATGTTTAACATGAAATATTATTTGTGAAGAATGAAATTAAATTTTTGGAATGTAAGTAAAAATGTATGAGATAACCATTGAGGGTAAACCATTCATTAATATTGAGGTTGGTGAGGTTAATTGGGATATATGGTTATTTAATTATGAGTCAATATAAATTTAACCTTTGGTATTATTGTGGAAATTTTTAAGTAAGATGTATTATTTCTTAATTTGAAGGATTATTAACTTTGGATATTTTCCTACTTTATAGTAACTATTTTAGTTTTAGTTAAAATTTAAAGATAGGTGTAATAGCTTGTTATCCTTTTGTGGATTATGTAACCTATTATAAGTTTATTTTAGTGCCTCAAGAATGAAAAATTCATCTTGAATACTCATTTTTTGGAGAAAATATTATATTATGGTGGAAATTGATAAAATAATGAAATTATAATTTTCAATTAAGTTTATTTCATTAAGTTATTAGTATATATGGTAAAGTAATTACTCATCTTAAGGAAAATGATATTGAAACAAAAAATTTATCATATTATGAGTATTTCTAGTTAATCAATGGTCTTTTCACCCATAACAGATTTATTGTTTCTTGGCCATTAACTTTTTCATGAAAATGTAATATATTACTCTCTATTATTACTTCGGTGTTTATTTTTCCCTACAAAACTATATTCTCAATTCAAAATAATGTTATTCTATTTTTAAACATAGTTTTGTGTTATTCTAAATGACCTTTATATTTTCCATTCCCTTTTTTAAGAGGAAGTTTTATTTACCCTTTTTTCAGTTATGGGTTTTCAAAAAAGGTATTTTAAAATGTCAAATAATTAAATACTCTGATCAAGTAAAAATTATGATGGAATAATTTATTGATTGTGGGGGTGTGGATGTGAAAACAAATGATTTTAAAATAACACTATGGTCGATAGCGTATACAACATGCAACATTGAGCATAAATGAACCATGAAATATTATTATTTAAATATGACCATTATAAAATATCCATTGAATTGGCGGGTATTAATAGGATTATAATCATTATAAAATTTATATAAATTAAATACACAATACAAATTAATTGATTAATTATTAGTAAATAAGTATTTATTTTTAATAGGCATTTTATTATCCAAAATAAATTTTGTTCAAAAATGGTTTTAATTAACTTTTGTGAGAGAATATTATAATTTATTTATTGAAGTTTTTGAAAATTTATTTGATAAAAATGATATAATTTTATTAATTAGAATTTCAAAATTATATTAGAGTGGATTTTGTGGATTTCTCTAAAAATATTGATTTTTTAGTGACTAGGGAAAATACTATTATTTACTGAAAATTTTATTTTGGTTTCAAGCATTTTAAAAGATCCATTTTATTTTAAAATGGATTAAAAGTAAAAATAGTTCTCTAATATTATTAATAATCCAATTTTTTTTATTGGAATCTGTGTTATGGTTAAATTTGGTACAAATATTATTTATACTTAAAAGTAATTTTTTAGAAAAAAGTATTTTCATTGCACACTATGTTTTTATCTTAAATTAATTTCTACTAATTATAGAAATTGAAACATGAAAAATGGACTCCATATTAAAAATAACTAAGTCCAGAATTTTTAAACAAGTAATTTTTATTTCTTTTCATTATAAATAGTATCCTTGGTAAATGTTTGTCACCTAAGTAAGGGAAAAATAAGTAAAATAGGGTTAAAATTTTGGGATAAGGCTTTATCATTTTCTATAACACTTTATTTTATAATATTGTATGGGTGGTGTATGGCCATTCACATCCAATTATTAATTTTATGGACACTTTATTCCATATTTCTTTGATTATACCCTTTATATTAATTTAAGAAAGGAATAAATACAAAATGTCACACTCTTGACTTTAATATATCTAATATTTTATAGTAAGGGTTAATAGAGGGTGTGTTATGTTATAAATGTTTATTTGAAATTTAATTAATTTTAGTTATCAAATTAATTTAATTTTAATTTTTAGTGATTGAATAATTACCCTCATTTCTTATACAACACTGATATAGTATTTATTAAATTAATAGAAAAATAAAATAAATGATTTTAAAAATGATAACAGTAATACAATTTTGATAAATTAATAATTTAAATGATAAATGTTTGATAAAAATGACATAGTAGAGTTGTTTTAAAATATTATATTTGAATTATATCTTTTCCTTGGTGTTTTTACTGTCAAATTAAATGAATAGTATTAAAAACAACATTGATGATATTTTAAATTAAATAATATTTTATTACATTATTTTAAAATAATTAAAATATTTAAATAGTATAATTAGGATTATAAATAGTATAAAATTACATTACATGTCAATTTATTGTACAATTTTTATCTTATAAGTAAAATTATAACACTCTATGAGTGAAAAAGTTGTTACTGTGGTTAAGGATAAAATTGATTAACTAAGGGGTTAAATCAAAAGAAAAGGTTTAAAACACCACATAAACCTATAAAAACATTATTTATTGATGGTATTTCAATATAAAACTACCTTATCTTTTAATTTCATTTCATTTTGAAGCATATTCATAGAGAATGAGTTTATTGTATTTTAATCTTTTAGGAAATTCCAAGAGTGACCCTCACCTCCATTATAAAAGGACACCCCTTTATCCAATTGTTCACACAACAAGGATCCATATATCTCAAAAAAAACTAATAATTTTACTTATCAAATTCCATATACCATATATATAGGTACATTCATTTTTAAAATACCATTCCAAGGGTCCTTAATAATGAATCTAAAGGAAGTATTTCAAAGAAGAGGTACTAATATTTACCGAATCTTTCAAATTTATTTGTTCTTATAATTTATCTAAATTTTTTGTACCCATACTAAAATAATAAATTCAGTATCATCGGTATAATTATATTTTATTATGATTATGTAATAACCATTTCCATATTTTTTCCTTCTAATGAAAAACAAAAATATCTCTCATGCATACGTACGACTTACCGTCTCCATGTAGCAGTGAAATTCATATTTCATCACTACTTTACTTGTATGGTTATAATGATATAAATAAAAAATATATTTTATATTTATTTAATAATAATTATTTTATAATTGTAATATAATATCTACCTTCTTACTTTCTAATCCTTTGGAAAATGATAACGTCGCTCGTGCGTATGTGTGGACTACCACCGCAACGAAGTGATGTGATTCATTTTTCTTTTCCACTTTACATGGATGGTAATAAGTATATATTTGATGAATGTTAATTATATATATTATATAATAGTTATTATTTAAATATGAATTATAATTTACCTTTATTTTGTTTGTATCTTCTAAAAAGTGAAAATGGCGTTCATTTGTACGTATTACCTCCATCTCCATAAATGATGTAATTCATTTTTTGTATCTAACTTTTATTTATGATTATAACTATGTATATAATGAATAAATATGTTATTTATATCATTATTAAAAATTTGTATATTATGGAACCATGATCAAATTAAAGGACCAAAGCAACCAAACAAAAGCATAAATTAAAAAGGAAGTTGCTTTGACCAAGAACATTGATTTTAATAAAGAATTATTAATAAATGGGTGATAAATGGTTGTAAGTAAATATATATGGTATGATATATATAATAATGTTTCTATAATATATTTATGATATATCTATATTTATTATATAGGAGGTTCGAACACAAATAAAGGAATTCAGACAAGATGTAAGGGGTTTCATAATTCAATTTCCATTCGTTGTGTTATAATTTAACTCCATTAACTATGTTATCACATTATCATGTGTAAAAATAACTCTTATTTTATTGTGTTCTATTTCCACTTGTTTTTTATAGATTTAAATTTATCATACATTGTCACTTTATTAGTCTATTATCACATTGATGATATGATATTTGTAAGGGTTTTCTCATATCATTTTTATTTCCGTGAGACATATACCATATTCTCCACTTGTTTCTTTAATGTGGTGAATATACTACCAATTTTATAATATATATCAATATTCCCTTTATATTTATTGTATTTAATGTTTTATTTAATGTTATTTATTTAATGGGTGTTATAATTCAAAATTTACCCAAGCTCTAAGGGTTTATCTCACAATCTCACCGTTATTCAGGATTGTTTATGTTTTAGTCTGCATTTGGGGAATTATATGATATTTATATATTAAACTGAATATATTTTATTCTATTATAGTTATTTCTAAAAATTCTAATTTTTCATTTCATTTTCCTATTTTACGTACTCAAGTGACTTAAATAATATTTTAAGGAAAACTGACTTTGTTTTCTATTTATCCGGGAATATTTTTCTTCCATATTCATGTTATATATTTTTTTTGAAGAATGTTTTTTTATTATCATATGGGGTTTAAAGTAGTTTTTGAATTTTAATAAAATGGTTAAAAAAATAAATATTCATTCCTTTTTCGGAAAAATAAACTTTTTTAATTTTTAGTGAAAATTTGAAAGGGATGTGTCTTTTTTATATTCACAACATGGATAGAATTTACCACTATCATGACCACTCAAAGATTTGAATATTACTTTAAACGTTTTCAAGATTATTTTCAAATAAAAAAATTTCCTAAATTTTTTTAAAATTTTTAGATTTTGAATTAGTGTTTCCCAAATGAAAAGGGTTTTTTTATCAAGAATCATTCTTGTGGATTTTAATGTATTTTCATCTATGTCAATTTTATTTAGTAAATATTATGATTTTTAGGGGATGTAATATTTTGAAACCATTAATTATATTTCTTTGGTTGGATTATGATTATCACGACTCATCCATCGAGGCCTATGCCATGACAACCCCAAGTCTACCTTGCATAGGCCAAGTGTTGTCGAATAGCACCGGAAAAAAGTATCCAAAAAACGGGAAGGCATAAAATTTTTAACCTGTACAGACATAGAGTCCAAGAACAAAACAAGGTGGAACCACGAAGTAAATTGCTCTAGTAAAAGTGTGTTGAAAGTAAAGGGACCAGAATGCAGGCCCAACTGAAATGTAAAAGTACAACTGAAAAGTAAAAACACAACTGAAAAGTGAGAACATCTCCTAGATCTTCCACCGAGGGTCCTACTTGAAGGGTAGGTATAGCAGAAAATCAGTAGTCCCTGTGTTAGGTCACACCAAATGGTCCACCTCTGAGCACCATCCAGTCCTGGCTCCCTCAGCCTCAATCAATGTTGTCTATCATCTACACAAGACATGACAAGGTGCGAGAGAAGCTCGTGGAGGGGTGAGTATAAAAATACTCTGTTAGGACCCCAAGACCCCCAAAGGCCTCCCAGAGTTCCATAAAGTAAAAACCACAAAGCAAGACCACAACTTAAAGCACAGAGCGATAAAAATAAACTCTACTTAGGTATATGCCCATACATATACCTAAGTTATCAAAATATACTCATCTCATAAATGAGGTAAGAATACCACAAAGTTAACACCATGAAGGTAGAAGTACCACACATGTAACACCATGAAGATAACACCACAAAAGGTAGAAGTACCACACATGTAACACCACGAAGATAACAACACGAAGGTAGAATTACCACACAGTTAACACCACAAAGACAACACCATGAAGTTAAAAGTACCACACAGGTAACAACATGATGACCACACCACGAAGGTAGAATTACCACATAGGTAACACCATGAAGACAAAACCACGTAGGTAGAAGTACCACACTGGTAACACCATGAAGATAACACCACGAAGCTAGAAGTACCACACAGGTAACACCACGAAGATAACACCACGAAGGTGAAACACTCATCTCACAATCACATATAACTTTATTATAGAAGTATAGATGATTAGTTGTAAGCTAGATCATCTTAATCTATTAAGAGACACTATTTTTGACCCACACATAATCAATTGGTACTAACCCCCACTGACCCACACAGGATCTAACCCACACAGGATCAGTATGCACTGATCCACATAGGACTGTTGAGTGCTAACCCACACTATATATGATAGATGCTGAACCACACATGATCGATAGATGCTGACCCACACATGATCGATGTTATTTCTTCAGGTTACAGCCGGCCACATGCTTCCTCGCACCCGGTGCACTCAAGTTCCGTAGAATCTACTCCTCGAGATATCGGTCATACCTCTACTACCACTATGTTCCACAAAGGAGTAACCCAATGGACTGCCATGTCATAAGGGTTCCAATTCGATAGACGGTGTGCCAATCAGATGCCTGGTCTGTGATTTATAAGAATTTTAGTTCCTAGGGCCCGGTTGAATTCGGGTTTGATCCAAACCGACCATACTACAACTTTCTCCAAAACTCAAGTGGAGTTTACCAAAAGGATCTTCTTGATCCATGTATCCCAGTGCCATAGACAGTTTGTCAAACAGACGTCCTATTTTCAAGATATAACCCTTTAAGTGTTTTCTAGGTCATGTTGGACCTGGGTCTAGTCTGAACAGGTTGGACTAACCCGACCCAACCTGATCAGGGCTATGCCATGAAGGGCTCGGCTCGACTCATTGTTACGGCCCACAGTGGGGCCTGCCTAGCCGACGCAGTGGGGGGGGGGTGAGACCCTCATTCTCTCGAATGGACTGGAGGCCATTCGGCTTGCGAAGCGGTGGCGCCGCGTGGGTGCTACCCGGTCGCTGCGGAACCCACCAGAGGTGAGGGTTCCTCCTTTATCATGGCCTCTTAGTCACTTGTGGGGAACTGGTCATGACACCCTCTTCTTCGATGTCCAGACAGTGTGCCAGCCACCTCCTTCACCCGCCACAGCTTTGGTTGCGGTCTCTTGCTCATCGGCGATGCGCGACGGTGTTCCGCACCTCCTCTATGGTCGGCTGGTGCTGGCCGCTTCACTGACCTCTGCGACTCAGTGTCGTGGCCTCCTCTTGCGGTGCATGACGGCACACTACCTCAATTTTAGCTGTTTGGTGTCGCCGTGCCGGCAGTCTTCCATGGAGAACGCAAGGGTAGCAAGGTAAAAGAGGGTACGGGCTGAGTTTGTTAGGACCGCGCCCTCTACATTAGCTTGTAATCATGTGGGTGGATTAAATGATTCAATAATCACTTGGATTTAAAAAAAATCCCTACTTCAATAACAATTGAGAAATTCCCACAATTGAGGAAGTGGGTCGGTATTCGCCGTCCCCCGCAACTAGCCTCCAACGACGTTTCTCGATCGTCGATATTTGCCTCGGGGTTTCGGTGTCACTCATCACTGCTTACCGGAACCAGATCTGTCCTCCTAGGTTTTGGAATCTCACCACTTTATCATCACTTCATTTCTTGGTGAAGCAATGTTGATACCTCTTCCCAATCTCCATATAAATATGAGAGGGGGAGGGTGTCTAATGCTCATGGGATTTATGAGGGCTCATTAATTAGAAACCTTACTAATTCCCAATGACACTGTTACTTTGGATTGAAGGTTCAATCCATTTAATGGCTTGACACATCACTGGTCCCACGTTGTTTCTTGTCTGTTGGGGGAAAGAAATAAATAATTCAAATAACAATGTTATTTTATTTATTCTTTTAGAAAGTCCCAAAATCTATCTTTTTCTCCAGACCTACTGGAATCAATGTGAATCCTCACTTAAGTGAATCTCAGCACTTTGGATTCAACGGTACCCTCATATTTGTAATCCGAGCACTGGTTTAACAGTTTGAAAATGCCACTCGCGCGTTTACTGAAAGTACCTAAAAAAAGTTCAGAAATTCATTCCGGTCACACTGGGACTTGGAATCACGCGCCGTCAATTTTCACAGACTCGTAATAATTCTAAATAATTAAAAACTATTACATGGAAAATCCGGGTCTTTAAATTCTCCCCACATTTTTTATTTTTGACCCTGAAAGCCGAAATATAGACTAAGAAAACAAATGGCGGTACTGGGCATGAATCTGAGCCTCCCTCTCCCAAGTTCTCTCCGAGAGGTTCCCATGCTACTAGCCAACACACACCAGAGGTATCGATTGTCCATGAAGGACCCATGCCTATTGATCCTCAATCTCCACTAGGACCTCCGTAAACGTCACCCCATCATCAAAGTCCAGATCACCATGGTCGATGATGTGGGATGGGTCATGCATGTATCTCCTCATCTGGGATACATGGAAGACATCATGCAACCTCTCCAACTATGGTGGAAGTGCCAAGTGGTATTCCACCTCACTTATCCTCTAAAGTATCAGAAATGGTCTGATAAACCTCAGTGATAACTTTATTCCTTGGCCAAATCTCCGTAAACCTTGTCGAGGTGAGACCCGTAGAAAGACATGGTCTCCCTCCTTGAACTCCAAAGGTCTCCACCTATTGTCAGCATAAGACTTATATCTGCTTTGTGTAGTCTTCATCTGCTCCTGGATGATCTGCACCTTCTCAGTGGTAGCCCGTACCAACATTGGACCCATAAGTACTGACTCCCCTGGGTCCATCCAGCATAGAGGTGATTTGCAAGGTCGACTGTATAGGGCCTAAAATGGTGTCATATCGATGGTGGAGTGATAATTGTTGCTGTATGTGAACTCCACCAAGGGAAATTTATCCACCCAACTATGGCCAAAATCTAGGATGCATGCATGAAGCATGTCCTCCAGCGTCTGAATGGTCCGCTCCATCTGACCATCCATCTGAGGATGAAAGGTGGTGCCCAAATGTAGCTGAGTCTCGAATGCCTCCTACAATCCATTCCACAACCAGGAAGTAAAACGTGCTTCATGGTCATAGATGATCATCAATGGCACCCCATGAATTCGTACAATCTCATGTACGTAGAGACTTCCCAAGCCCTCTACTGATCCCTACTCTCAGATTCTTAGGAATTGGTCCAACTTGGTGTGTCGGTCTATGATCACCCAGTTGGAATCATGTCCCCAGGATATACGTGGAATCCCTGTCACAAAATCCATGGAGATTCCATCCCACTTCCACTCTGGCACATCTAGTGGCTATGCTATACCTGTCGGAACCCGATGCTCAGCCTTCACTTGCTGACAAGTGTGGCATCGAGAAATGAACTATGCAACTGATTTCTTCATCCCCGACCACCAGTACTAACGCCGGAGATCCTGATACATCTTCACAACACCAGGATGTACCACCAGAGGGGACGTATGGAACTCCCTCAACACCTCCTCCCATAGCTCCACTGGCACCATGGTATGTCCTCTAAAGAGGGTGACATGCTCCCCACCTTCCTAAAATCTATCAGGTTCCTGTCATGAGGATATTTGAGCATGTTGAGACATGTAGTCAATGTTCCCAAGATGCACCTCCCGAATTTCTGAAGGAGTGGGAGAGTGACTGTCATAGAATGGAGGCATGTTTCTCCATCTCTATCCATGAAGGATATCTGCAACGTGGCTAGCTGCTCTGTCGCCTCACTCATCAACTACAGACCAGAACTCCTGCTGAGTGCATAGACTACCACGTTCCCCTTCCCAGAAGTATAGACTATATCAAATTCATAGTATTAGAGGAAATCTAGGCATCAATACTATCTTAGGTTCAGGTCTTTCTAAGAGAATATATACCGGAGACTCTTGTGATCAGAGTAGAATTTAAAACATTCTCCCATCAAGTAATGTTGCCACATCTTCAAGGAGAAAACCACTGATGCTAACTCCAGGTCAGATGTAGCATAGTTCTTCTCATGCTATCTCAGCTATCATGAACCATAAGTGATCACTGCTCACGCCTACATCAGGACACATCCAAGTCTGGTCCCTGATACATCGCAGTAGACTACACACCCAACACCCTCTTCTGGTAGCCTTAAGATGGGGGAACTCGTTAGTCTCTGCCTTAGCTCCTAAAAACTATGCTGGAATCTCTCCTTCCACATGAAGGGTTTTCCCTTCTTCATCAACACTGAAAAGGGTGCCACAACTCTAGAAAAGTCTGGCATGAATCTCTGGTATTATCCATCAAACCCTTGGAAATTCCACACCTCGGTCACACTTCTAGGTGGCTCCCAAGAAAGCACAACCTCTATCTTCGCTGGATCCACTACAACTCCATCCTCCGAGATAATGTGTCCCAGAAAGTGGACCACTCTTACCCGGAACCAGAACTTCGAGAGATTACCATAAATATGGGGCTCTCAAAGTGTATCTAGAACTATTTGTAAGTGATAGTCATGCCCCTCCTATGACAATGAGTATATGAAGATGTCTTCGATGAATACCACCACAAAGCAATCGAGGTATGGATGTAAGATCTTTTTCATGAGTCCCAT
This sequence comes from Viscum album, assembly GCA_963277665.1. Lineage (NCBI taxonomy): Eukaryota > Viridiplantae > Streptophyta > Magnoliopsida > Santalales > Viscaceae > Viscum > Viscum album. The sequence continues at coordinate 752,830 of OY728146.1, read as the reverse complement.
GAACACTTCTGGGGAATTGGTCTTACTGAACGACATAACGAAGAATTCATAGTGGCCATACCAACATCTAAATGTCATCTTTTTTACATCATAATCTCATACTCTAAGCTGATGATAGCCTGATTTAATGTATATCTTTGAAAACCAATGTGCTCCCTTTAGCTGATTGAAAAGTTCTTCAATCCTCATAAGTGGATACTTGTTCTTCACGGTCACCTAGTTTAGGTGCTGATAGTCCACACAGATTCTCAAACTTCCATCTTCCTTCTTGGTGAACAAAACCGATGCTACCCATGGAGAAACATAGGTCCTTATGAACCCATTCCTCTACAAGTACTCTAATGGTACCCATAACTCATGAAACTGTACGGGAGCCATCCAATATGCTGGTGTACATATCGGTGTCATCCCAGGGTATAGGTCAATGTAAAATTATAACTCTCTACATAGAGGTAGTCCCAAAACATCATCAGTAAAGACATCGACATACTGGTCCACCACTATAGGAAAGCTCAGACTCTCAACATCTACTGCTCTGAGGGTAGGGCTATCCAACTGGTGTGTGATTGGATGAACCCTCCTCCAGGTAAGTCCATCCTATGCTACAAAGGTTCCCTTCTCTCCGGTGAAGGAAAACCTGGTCTCATCCTCCTATACACACCGCACTTTGCACTGAATACAGTCAATCTGGGCATGGACTGTGGATAACCAGTCCATACCCAAGATGACATCGTAAGGCCTCGATGCCACTACTAGAAGATCTTAGCCAAAGCTATCACCTTCTAGAGTAATCTCATACTACCAAAACCAATGTGTAATCATAAAATCCCCTCCCGTAGGAGTATTTAGCTGTAAGGATCGAGGCAACGAATTCATTTGAATCTCTGAACTCCAAACGAGGGTCATGGAAATAAAAGAATGACCAGAACCTATGTATATAAATACTAAAGCTAAGATGTAGTAGACACATATCGTACCTCTAATCATCTCCAGAGCACCGTGGTCACAGGCCTCAACTACCTAGAGTTGAGATCATCCCTGTCGACCTATTCTCCATGGTTGGGGTGAACCACATGGAGGTGGTGGTGGTAGAACCTTGAATCGTCGCCCACCACCTGCGGTATGGCCAACTCCTCTTCCATGTATGCCTACTTCCAGTATACCTCCCTAATTGAATCTCTGCCTCCGCCTCAGAAGTCCCCCAATCGTCTTTTGGTCATCTATACATTGGGTTGGGTAGTCCCGAGCCATGTGACCCTACCCACTACATGTGTAGCAATGCCTGCTCCTCACTTGTACTCCTCTGCCTTGTGAGCCCCACACCACTGACCTTGTATCCTGAGGTCATCCACTAGTAGGCCTGGCCTTCTTGGTCCCCTGCATCATCCGTTTACCACCTGGTACAAATGAATCTTTTACCTGACATCTGGTGCTGTCTCTCGCTATCGGTGCCTGCTCATCTAGTAATCTCCCCACCAAAAGTGCTCACTCTAGGACCCCAACTTGCATAGAAATACTGCGTGATATCATCGATGCTCTGATCTCCTGTCGGAGACCCTACTCAAAGGACCGGTCCCTAAAGAAAGGGTCTCGTACCATGTTAGTGGAGTAATAGGAGAGATCAATGAACCTCGCTGAGTACTAGGCCAAAGTCATGCTACCCTACTGTAAGTGAAGTAGCTCCTATATATGCACAGAGCATAAGGTTGCTAGGATGAAATCTTCCTTGAAATTGCTCTCAAAGTCTTCCCAAATGAGGGTAACCTCATCGTGTATCTGGAGAATCAAGATCCACCATCTCTTTGTTGCTTCCTAAAAATGACTGGTTGCTAGGATCACCATAAGGTCAGCTGGTGTCCCAACTAGGAAAAAAACTCTGACTACAGCCTCCAGCTAGTCCTCAGCCGCCTGCGGGTCCATATCACCTCAGAACTTCAGAGGCCTCTTCTGCTGAAACTTGTACAACGCATTTAGTCGGCATGCATCGTCTGCTAGTGGGGCTAGTGGAAACAACTTCCCAACAGGTAGTGGTACTGCTGGTACACCACCCGAAGGTGCTAACACCGTTAGAGGGCCCTGCACTGAGGCCTCATCGCTCAATGGACCGACATCGCATACTCTCTTGAGAATCTCACGTGGCTGTCTACGTGGCGGCATCCTGAAAGAAGACAGGTGTGAAACAGTCAATAAGTTATATCTGGTGAGCTGACTCGAAGAGATCATAAGAAAAAAAATTCAGAACACACACAATCAGTGTTTTCGTGCACCATGTTGGAAATCAGAAGTTAGGGTCCTGGTGTATGGATACGTCACCTCCGCACCAACACTGGATTCCCAAAACTGAAAACCACACTCATAACACTTAACACTATGAAAACATAGAAAAGACCAGAGTCACAGTTCTTCGGTAGAACTGATTCATTTGATACCACTTTTTCACAACCCGTCCCTCAGGGCCCATGTTGTTACTACCCCAAACCCGCCTTCCATAGGCCAATGGCAGATGACTAGAACTGGAAAGGAGTATCCCAAAAATGGGAAGGCATTGCCTTTTTAACCTGTACAGACACACTGTCTAAGAACACAACAAGGAGAACCCACGAAGTAAACTTCTGTAGTAAAAGTGTGCTGAATGTAAAGAGTTCAGAATACAAGCCCAGCTTAAAAGTACAAGTACAATTGAAAAGTAAAAATACAACTGAAAAGTGAAAATAGGTCTTGGATCATGCACCAGGGATCCTACCTAATGGGTAGGTAAAACTCACGATAATTATTACCTATGTCACATCAAGGAAAATGGTCCACCTCTGAGCATGGTCCAGTCCTGGCTCCCTCATCCTCGATCAATGCTGTTTGTCATCTGTACAAGACAAAACAAGGTGCGGGTCAAGCCCATGTAGTGGTGAGTATAACAATACTTAGTAGGTACCCCGAGACCCTTGAAGGTCTCCTAGAGTTACACAAATGAAAAACCACAAAGTAAGACCACAACTCAAAGCATGAAGCGATAGACATCAACTCTACATAGGTATATGCCCATACATATACCTAGTTTATTAATATATACTCAACTCATACATGCGTGAATAATACCATAAACGTAAAACCACAAAGGGAGAAGTACCAAATAGGTAACACCACGAAGATAACACCACAAAGGTATAAGTACCACACAAGTAACACCATGAAGAAAACACCACGAAGGTAAAAGTACAGCACATGTAACACCACAAAGACAACACCATGAAGGTAAAAGTACCACACAAGAAACACCACAAAGACAACACCACAAAGGTATAAGTACCACACATGTAACACCGTCATGACAACACCACGAATGTAGAAGTACCACATAGGTAACACCACGAAGATAACACCATGAAGGTAGCAGTACCACACAGGTAACACCACAAAGATAAAACCATGAAGGTGAAAGAATCATCTCACAATCATGTATAACTTAAGTACAGAAGTACATATGATTATTCGTAAGCTGTATCATCTTACTTTGTTAAGAGGCATTGGTGTTGACCCACACGTGATCGATAGGTACTAACCCCCACTGACCCACACAGAATCTAACCCACACAGGATCAGTATGCGTTAACTCACACGGGATCACTGAGCGATGACCCATATTGGATCTGATAGATTTGATCCACATAAGATTGATAGATGCTGACCCACATAGGATCGATGTTCTTTCTTTATGTTACAGCCTGCGATAGGATTCCTCGCACCCAGTGTGCTCGAGTTCCGTAGAAATTCCCCCTCGAGATATCGGTCGTACCTTGACCAATACTAAGCTCCAAAAAGGAGTAACCCAAAGGACCACCATATTGTAAGGGTTCCAATGCAATAGATGGTACATCAATTAGATTCCTGGTCTGTGAGTTATAAGCGTTTTAGTTCCAAGGGCCCGGATGGGTTCAAATTTGATCCAACCCGGCCATACTTCAACATTCTCCAAAACTCAAGTGAAGTATACCAAAAGGACCATCTCAATACAAGGATCCCATTTCCATAGATGGTTCAATAAACGGATGTTCGGTTCCCAAGATATGACCCTTTAATTGTTTTCTGGGTCCGGTTGGACCTGGGTCCAGTCTGACCTGGTCCGACCGACCGGACCCGACCAGATCTGTGCTGGGTGACGAAAGGCTCAGCCTAGCCCGCAAGGAGCGGCCTGTTGGGCTGGCCTATGGTGGGGTCCTCCCTAGCCGGAGTGGGGGGGAAGAACCCAGTCTCCGGAACAGCATGGAGGTCATTCGTCTTGTGAAGCGGCGATGCAATGTGGGCGCCGCCCGGTCACTATATAACCGACCGGGGGTGCGGGTTCCTCCTCGTCGCGGCTTCATCGGCGACTCCTTGCTCATCGATGGCACGCAACGACGCCCCATACATCCTCCGCAACCAGCTGTTTCCGGGCGCTCTGTTGACCACCACGACTTAGTGTTGCGGGCTTCTCTTGCGGTGCACGATGTCAGGCCGCCTCCATCATAGCTGGTTGGTGCCGCCGCACCGGTGATCTTCCACAGAGAGTGCAAGGATAGAAAATTAGATGAGGGTCTCGACCATGTTTTTTAGGCCTGCACCCTCTGCATTTTCTTTTAATCATGAGGGAGGATTAAAGGATTCAATAATCACTTGGATTAAACCAAAATCAAATCCCTACCTCAAGAACGATGGAGAAATGCCCACAGTTGAGGAAGTGGGTCGGTGTTTGCCATCCCCCGCAACTAGCCTCCAACAATGTCGCTCGATTTTAGATCTTCAGCTCAGGTTTTCAGTGTCCCTCGTCACCGCTCACCAAAAACGGCTTTGTCCTCCATGGTTTTGGCGTCTCGACACTTTTTCAGCACTTCGTTTCTTCGTGAAGCAGTGCTGATACCTCTCCCCAAGATACATATAAATAGGAGTGGGGGAGGGTGTCTAACACTCGTGGGATTTATGAGGGTTCATTAATTATAAACCTTCCTAATACACAATGACGATGTTACATAGGATTGAAGGGTCAAAACATTTAATGGCTTGACACATTGTTGGTCCCACGTTTCCACTTTTTCGTTTTAGGAAAGAAAGAAACAAATAAAATAACATAGTTATTTTATTTATTCTCATAAAAAGTCCCAAAATCTAACTTTTTCACTAGACCTACTACGGTCAAAGTGAATCTTCTCTTAAGTGAATCCCGACACTATGGATTCAACGGTGCCCTTGTATTCTTAATCTGAGAACCAGTTCAAAAGTTAGAAAACACCGCTCGCACGTTTACTGAACGTACCTTAAAAAAGTTCAGAAATTCATTCCGGGTACATCGCGCCTCAGAATCACATGCCATCAATTTTCACAGACTTGTAATAATTCCATATAATTAAAAAAAATTACATGGAAAATCTGGGTCTTTACAATGATCAGGTTTTTTTATTTGTAAAAATATTAACATTTCATAGAATTTTTTTTCAAAATGAATGTTTATATTGATTATGTTTCACCCCTTTCATATGATGAATGAATTAGAGATAGTAAGTGATGTAAAGGGCCCATTATTTCCCCTATATTCATAAGTAGGTATTGTGAGAAAAAATAAAATGGGTATTTTGTGTATGAATTACTTGTTTATATAAGATGTCTGGGAACAAGGCCTGGATGAATAGTTTATGATGTCTAAAATTATGTATTCCATAAAATTAGTTATTGATATAGATGTGATTACTTGAATAGTTATGATATCTATGTGATAATTTTCTAACCAATATGATGATTTATATAGAATTATTTAATCATCATTTATTCTATCCATATTATTCTTCATGCTCAAGTTATTGATTAAATGAAATGTGTTTCTATTTATTTTCCTTTCCATATTATTTATTCCTTGTTTAGTTCATATATCTTCCATTGTACATAACCTTTACTGAGCATCTAAGATCACCCTTATTTTTTTTCTTTTCCCCAAGATATGAAGAAGGAATATTTTAATGATTTTAAGGATGAAAAATATTTAGTTTCACTATGTTTTATATTTTATTTCCAATGTAACATGGGAAGGATGTATGTATATAGTTTACCAAGAATACTAAACTATTCGGTCCTTTAGGATGTGATCACTTGTATCTTATGACAATGTAATAATGAAATTATAGAATCTTAGCTATAGAAGTTGGGGTATTTAAAATACGACTTCTTGGTTCTTATCACTAGCCCATAGCCTATTATAGGTGATATTTAGGTTGAAAATTGATGTTATCACAAGTCCAATAGAGGCCTAAGTGGGTTGGGTCATATCAAGATAATGAATCTATAATATAATATACCATCACCCTTAACTAATAAATCTTTATTTTTTAATGATGTAAGGTATCCACAACAAAATTTATGATATCATATGATACAATATGTTATTGAGGATATTAAAAATATAACTCATGGTATATGGTTGGGTATGGATGAGGTGGTAGGGTGGGATGTAAAGGATAAAATTATATCTATATTTTGATAAAAATAAACTACACTGAAGATATAATTCTTTCCTCTATTAACTCTCCCAACTTATAAACTTTCATTTTTTAAATATTACACATCACCCTTGTTTGATTCCTGTATTGAAGTAAGAGTACACCCACACAAATTTCTAATTGATACACTCAAATCATATCCTCATATGTTTTTCTTTTCCTTATGAAGTCACCAATATTTCTTTCCTACCCTCTAATATGAAGGCCACCCATATTCTCTTCTCCTAAAGTGAATATTATAAGTAGTATTTTGAATTATATTTGTGTTAGAAAATTTAATAGAAACTAAGAAAAAGAAAATTTATTTTTGAAATATTATCTTCCACAGACAATTTGGTAAAATATTTCCCCCTTTTCATCATATGCATCCTTTTAAATTTTTAATGGAGAGCTGTTTTAAATGGGGGTTAGTATCCATAGATCCTAATGACTTAACTTTCAATTTCACTAATTTTTCTCTAATAATTTTATCTTGAGTAACTCAAACCCTTCCCAAGATAAAGTATAAGGTGTACATTCTTTTATTGGATATCCTGATGAGTTTTCCTCAGTAACTATTATTAATAACAAATATATCATTAAGAATATTTCTGGAATATTTATAAAAAAAATATTTTCACAATTGATATTACACATACTAATTTTTTTCCACCGTTTGTTTTAAAAAAACATATTCTATATATCCTCATCTAAAAAACTATAAAATTGGGATATATTTTCAATTTTATTTCTTTATTAAAAAATGAAATCAGAAATAAATTTTGTCTAAGAAACCATGTATCAATTTGTACTAGAATATAATCATCATTTCTTGAATAATTTTCTATTATGTAAATAAAATGTCCTTTGAAAGTGAAGGAAAATAATCGAATATATAATATGGTTAAAACTATTCAAGATGAATTAAAGAATATTAAATGATTTTATGATTATATTCTATGATAATATATATCTTGTTATTTGTAAGACACTAAAATCAAAAAACAAAATGATGTTTTTTTATTATGATTTTAAAGGTACAAAACTCTTTAATTATTTTACCTTTGGATCAATGGGATTATTGTTATCATCAAAATCAACAGGATTCCTATATAAATTTCCATGAGCAAGTGATAATCAAGGTAAATATGTACTACCCTTTTTACCGACCATGGATGTCTTTTCCTTCCATTTGAAAGGAGGAGGTCACTGTGAATAAGATCGAGGAAGCTCCTCAATAGTAGAATATAAAGGATCTTATGTGGAAGATCGAGATGAATCAATTATTGAATCCAAAATGTTCTTGAAAATAACATTAATAAAAAATTAGTACACAATAACATTAAAGTAATTTGAATAAACATTTTCACATATAAAATTAAATATCAACCAAAAACTTAAAATAATCAAAATTATAGTGGATTGAAAATTAAAATTTGACTATATTAATAATAAATAATCAACTGATATGATTTATAAGATACAAAATAGTGTAAAAAACAAAAAAAAGTTATATTAAAATTGGTATAAAATATAGAAACAAAATTCATATCCATATGTAATTAAATTACAAGTATTATATAATCAAGCTAGCATGGTTGTTTAAATAGTCAACTTAAATAATAATATAAAATTTGACAACATTTATGAGACAATGAAATAGTATAGGCATAAGAGAACCAAAATTAAGTAATATTAAAATAAATATAAATATATAAATAAAATCAATCACAATATGAAATGAGATTTCAATTATTAGACAAATAATTTAGTATATTCTTAAAAGTAGTTAAATTAAAAAATAATAATATTAAAATCATTAGAATTTATATAATTTTAAAAGTGAAAATTGAATTAGTTATATAATACACGAATTATTAGAATTTTATTAAAGGATTTTTTTTCTTATATTAATTCTCCTTGATCATTACACATCACATGAACCATGTATACACTATGGTCATCTATACCCTATGATAATATTATCATAGATGTAGGGATTTCACATAAGTTTAAATCCTTTCAACATTTTCATCAACAAAATACTTCCTTTTTCCTTGAAAAATGATATATAATTTATCATTTGATAGATCAATAACATAGAAATCATGTGTTTTGTGTGTTTTAATGATTAAGTGGTTATATATTTATCAGTATATACTCATATTTATTAGTGTAAATATGAACTCATCATGTTTAGCACTGTTATTACCATCAACCAATTTAATCTTGAACTAAAGTACTCAAACATTCATGAAATCAGTATCAGATATATATAATCAATAACCTTGTAATATGAATTTGATGTATAGATTGGGATTTTATCTTTTACGCTAAAAACATTCATTGATTCAATGAAAATCATTAATCCACTATTCTAAAAATCACTTTTTTGTCATAGTTTTAAAAATAAAATGTATAAATGTTAATATAATACTAAAAAATGTTATTATAGTTAAACATAAGCCACCTGTTTTCCATATAAATATTTATAATGTAACTGAATCATTATTCATGTTCTCTTTTAACCCTGTGACAAATTATTTTTATGATCATTCATTACCCACATATATTTATTCTTAGGATAATATTATATTTATGAATTTATATGAATTGATATATATTAATGAACCTCATATGTATTGTTTAAGATGTATAAACGTGTCTTAATTATTTATTTACATGTCAAAGGATTTATTTTTATACCAAATATCCCACTCTACCCAATATTGACTCCCTTATTGTGAGATATATTCAAAAAAATGTGCTCCACTTCAGATAAGTAGTCCGTAGAGAATTCAACCATCTCCTCAAAAATATTCTTTTAAATAATAGAGGTATCTAGTTGATATGGATTCTTACAATCTCCATTCAATATCTTCATATATTGTTCAAAATGATACATCCAAAATAATTATAAGGGTCTACATAACTTTATTTATTTCATCAAATGAACCAATAAATATACCATGATATAAAAGAGGTATTGAAAAGTATATTTCATGTTGAAAATGTACATCATATTCTTAATTATCTAAAATATTTAATGAATTAAGGCCAATAAATTTTCTATATATGGAACTGAAAAAATAAAACATTTTGATGATAGTATTTTGTCACAAATTGGTGGAATTAAAAGTAGTGAAATAAATAGAATTTTTTGTATCAAAACATGACTTTTTCACATTTTATGAATAACCCTGAGTCACCTTAATACCATGTAGAAACATGAATAAATTGATTTCCCTCTCTTGGATAATGTTTATAATGATGAAGGTATATATGTATGTTTTCCATTAAACGTGGGAGATAACTCCATACAGATTCCCATTAATAGTAAGTCCAATATTACCATCAATACATCCTTAGTATTTCCTTTAATTTTTAATAGAATTCCAATCAAAATATCATATATATTATTCTCAACACGAATCACATCAATGTTATGTTTGAATTCACGATATCTCAAATATAGAGGATAAAAAAAGATTAAGTATTTCTTATTTATATTCCTATCATTTTAGATCTTTGTGACTTCCCAAATGTGAGATAAATGTTTATCACCCTCTCAAAATATTGATATGATGATAAAGGATTTTTGGAAGCATCAAATTCTTATGATCCATTGAATGATTTTTTTAATATTTAATATATCCTATCAATAATAGATGCCTTTGAAAACCAATATATACTATTTTTATCTTATATCATAGTAGATGAAATAAATTCCCTTCATCATAAATTAGATATACTTTATATTACTTAACACTTTATCAAGAAAAATTTCCATATGATGGGAAATAATTTATAGTGAACATAATCACAACATGGAATTGAAGATATTCCTTTTTATAAGAGTCAAAAACTTTGATACCTTCCTCCCAAAAGAGTTTCAAATAATAAATTAATTATTACAAGTAAAAATCAATATCATTTATAAGAAAATTTGGTCTAAAAACCATTAAGATCAACCTAATACATTTCTTCTTCATAAAAATTTTTATGAAGAAGTTTTAAATTACAAATATAAAAGGATGTGAACTATGTTCTTTACTGAATATCCGATATAGATTAATTCTATTTGTGCCTAGTCTATGTATGAGATTTAAAACATTATTTAAAAATGAATGAAATTGTTGATAATTTTTTCTATTACTGGGAATTATCTATATGTGATAGTTTCCAGTATATTTTCACACATCTGTATTCCATCATAACTTTTTCACATTAGTTTTGTTTTAAAATAAATTTTTTCAAATAATGAATTACTGGAAGATATAAAATTTATTTATTAAGAGATTTTTTACTTTTCCTAATAAACAAATCAACATGGGAAATTTCTTTTATATTACTCGATAATTTCCTACATTTAGAGAATTTAGATAAGTATTCATATTTCTTTATATACAACACACAATAATTGGGGTATAAATACATATTCATGTACCCAATCCCATTAGTCCAAATATTTTTAAAATCATAATTTTAATATGGTATACTTTTGTATTCTAGAATTATATAATTCATCCTCTCTAAAAATATATAAAACTCTTATCAATCCAAACAGTCTTAGATTTCAAGTTAAAAAATACCAAAACCATGGATAACACCATAAATTTAGAATAAACTAGATGCGATGGTTTTTTAGAATCATTATATAAGGGCCTAATTTTCATAGTTTTCTCAATTTTTTACACTTAGGTATCTAAAATAATTTCCTTTATTTGATCAAACTTTTCAATTTGAAAATATTAATCATCATTAGATATTTAAGTTTTCTATATTTAACTGTGTTGGTAATGAGTTTTTAAGGGACGAAAATCAACCTAACACATCAATAGAAAAAGAAGTCCAAAAAACAATTAAACCTAGAATATATATATAAATATACACATTTGGGTGAAATAATAAAATTATTATAAGAACAGTATACCTTACACCTTTCGATCTAAGATTTAAAAAGAATTTTATGTAGATCAGTAGGGAATAACTAAAGGGTTCCTCCCTTTTAAGGTATCGATGGATTGTTGGAATGTCCTAATTCTTTTGAATGATCTCTCTAAAAAATAAAATTTTCTAGAACCATTAATTTAATGTTTAGAGGGAATGATAGCTAAAAGGATTTATCCTATTATTTTTATAGTGACCCACCTATATTATGAGTATTCACCCACCTTAATATATTTCTTAAGAACAGAAAATATTTTCCATGAATTGATTGAAACATTTCTCAAATATTAAACCATTACAACTCCATAATTTTGATTAAATTATCATATTAAAATTTTAATGTAAACAACATTCATGTAGTTATTTTCAACTCCTCAAAATAATAATCTTATTATGATCGAATAAGTATGTTAGTATTTGGAGTGTGGGATGGAAGATATCAGCGTGTTATCAAATATCATGATATAACCATGAAATTAACCACAAAAAATGACTTACACTATGTTGTTAATCACTCCCACATAGGCCAAGATTTACACTAGGTCTTACTATATACCTTTTTAGTATATATTCCAAATGTAAAGTCCCGTAAATTTCAAAGGAAATTTTTTCTTAATTTTCTTTTGGATTTTACGAGAACGCAGTTTCTGACAGCACCTGATTCCGAGGCCCGGTGCGCCCAGAATCAATTTCCGAAGTCTAGCTCGGGTACGTTCAGTGAACGAATGAGCGAGTTTTCCTAACTTTTGAACCGGTGCCCGGAATCGAAATCAGAGGGCAGCTATGAAACCGCAGCACCGGTAATTTCTTATGAACACCTATTCTGGAGTTGTGTTTGCTCGGGTGAGGTTATTAAAAAAATGGGTTAACTAAGAAATGAAATAAAAATTTTTGCTACAATTTTTATTTTATATTCTAAGTAGTTTTAACTTATGCTTGGATGTTTTAGTGGGGCCCACTAAAACCTAACTCAATTTGGTAGGATAATAGTGATATGGGTCCCACATGAGCCCCACCCCTTCAAATTCCTTAAAACCCCCCTCATTCATTTATTTGTGTAACACACCCGCACCCCCCTTTTTAATTGACAAGTCAACTCTCCCAATTTAAAGGACTGTTAAATGCTCATCAATTAATTTAATTAATTAAATGGGGTCTTTTTTAAATTTCAAATTTAATAATAGAATGTGTGTGTATGAATAAAATAAGACAATGTCTTATTTTATTGGGGGGTTGATTCGTTGTGTGGAAACAAGGAGAGAACTCTTGCGCTCTGAAGAACCTCTTCCTCCTCGTCGAAGATCGTGAAGAACGCCGAGTCTACGACGAAGAACTCCGACACCACAAGGGAATCATCATGCCGTCTCCTCTCCTCTCCGCAGCCGGTGAGAGACTCCTTCTTCGAAGAATGACAACGCGCCACATCCTTCATCGAGCGAACACCGATGATGCTTACGAAGTCTCGATCCGCGACACCGTCTTCCGCGACGTCCTTTCCCCGCGACCATCCTCGTTCGACGACTTCATCGAGGTAGGGGTTTGAGTTCAATTTATCAGATTAAATTTGTTCTCACTTTGATGAAGATATTTTATTTTGGGCCACCTGTTATCGTTATAATGGGAGGAGGTCGGAACGCACAAACACGGCCGACCCTCCTCCCCCTTTGTTGTTGAATTCGTTGCGGCTCGAACGAAGGCGGCGCGGTGCAACGACACCGCATGGAATCAAGGAGGAACACGGGGAAGTGGCGTGGTGCCGTCATGCTATGCCGGAGAACCACGAAGAGGCTGCGACCAGAGCGGGGCCGCGGCAGAGGGGCGCGGCGCCGTCGCGCCGCACCTATCGGACAAGGCTGTGGCTCAAAGCCGCGGCGGTGCAAGGAGGGGCGGCCGGAACCGCCGGCCGCCGACACTTCGGAGGGATGGGACCGCGAGGTCCCGCGGCGGTAGCACCGGCTGGCCAGCCGGGCTGGCCGTTTCAGAAGGACCGGGGGTCATAACCCCCGGATGGCCAAGAGGTCCCCCCCTCGTGGGGGCAGTTCTTCAATCAAGGGGGGCAGCGTGCCCCCCTTTGTGCGTCCGCTCGGCCAGCGCCGAGCCGCCCCGCTCGGCCAGCTTCAGGCCGGGATGCGCCCACCAGGTCGGGCTGCACCCTAATGGGCTGGACCCGGACCCGGGTCAGGTGGACCCGGTTCTGGCCGACCCAGGGGGTCTTGGGCCGAGTCGGTCCGGGCCCAAAACCCCCAAACCGGGCAGGTTCGTTTAAATGATTGTAACATGGGCTACATACCTCCGATCGACGCACCGTCAGTTGAGATGTGATCCTTGGGTCGAGACGGTCATTTCGGTATATTAAACTCAATGTTTTGGAGAACTTTGGGTACAACCGGGTTGGTTTGAACACGAAACCAACCGGGCCCTCGGAGCGGAAATGCCTATAACTTGTGCTCCGGATGTCCGATTGACGTGCCGTCGACTTTGTTGGATTTCTCTTAGTGAGAAGGAACTTTTGGATTACTATACTCGATATTTGGTCATAGTTGGAGGGTAGTCGGGTTGGTTTTGACTTAAAAACCAACCGGGAACCTGGAACAAAAAAGCCAATAACTCTCAGACCAGGCGTCTGATTGACGCACCGTCTGTCACGTTGAGTTCCTTTTGTAGAGAGGGAACTTTGGGATACATCAAATATGGACTACGTCTTAGTTGATGTATGACCCCCTTGGATCGTGGAGCGGAACCTCCCGGAATCGAGCATGCTTTGTGCGGGAACCCTAGAGGCTGGCTGCGACTGCGATGACGATGACGACTACACTGAAATCCTCCGCGGGTTTAGCAGGGACGACGACTGCACTGAAATCCTCCATGGTTTCGGCAGCGATGACGACCATACTGAAATCCTTCGTGGGTTCGACCACAATGACTACTGTTCTTGTATCCTACGTGGGTCTAGCAGTACTACTGTTCTTTTATCCTACGTGGGTCTGGTAGTGTTTGACTATGTTCTTGTATCCTACGTGGGTCTGGCAGAGTAGCTGGTCTTGTATCCTACGTGGGTCCGACAACTTAGCTGGTCTAGTATCCTATGTGGGTCCCAGCATAGATGAATCAGTGGATACATCTGATCATCTCTATCACCTTACGAAGAAGTATACCTGTGTGTGCTGAGTCTTGACTTTCAATCATTATCTTCGATATGATTGAATTGCTTTCCTATGTGGATTGGGTTGTTCTTTCCTGTGTGGATTGGGTTGTACTATCCTTTTTGGACGTGATCGAACTTGGGCTCGGATGTTAGAGCCGAATTGGAATTGATGACTTAGGTATACGTATGGGCATATACCTAAGTTGTGTTGGATGTTATTTCGTGATTGTGTCTTTCCTTTTTGGATTATCCTTTGTGGATTATGGGAGACCTTCGGGGGTCTTGGGGTACCTACTAAGTAGTGTATACTCACCCCTGCACGGGCTATGCCCACACTACATTGTGTTGGATGCAGACGACGGACATCACTGATCGTGGTTGAGGCTTGTGGAGCAAGTCGATACCTGGAGGTGGACCACTGGGCGGGACGTACACGGAGTAGACGGCTGGACTCGAGGAGCTGAGGAGGCTATATGTACCCACCCTTCTAGTATGACTTCCAGTGGACGACTCTACGTTGATACTTTACTTTTAGTTATTGTACTATCTTTCCAGTTGTACTTACTTCAGTTTGGGTTTGTATTCAGGCCCATTTACTTTCCAAACTTACTATTGCACCTAGTTTACTTAGTGTTTACTTCTGCTAGCTTACTCTGTGGTGTTTGTTTACTTTATAAGGAAATGCATTCCCCTTTTACCAGGATTTACGCCTTTGGTGCTAGTCGCCATCCCCTGGGCTATGGAAGGCGGGCTTGGGGTAGTCATGACACGGGTCCCGAGGAAGGGTCGTGACAAATTGGTATCAGAGGAGTTTGGTTCTATCGTAGAACTCCGGACCCTGATCTTTGTTCTGTGTGAAGCAATAGTGTTAAGGGTATTGAGTGTGGTTGTCAGTCCAGGGAGTCCAGTGTTGGTGCGGCGGCCAACGTATCCATTCACCAGGACCATGACTTCTGATTTTCGACTCAGTGCACGAAAACATTGATTGCATGTGTGTTTCAAAAGTTTTCTTTGTGATTACTTTGTGTCAGCTCACCAGGTATACTGTTTTGACCGTGGCGCACCTGTTTCTTTTCAGGATGTCCCCACAACGACATCCAGCTAGGGTTCAGAGCATTGTACAAGACGATAACCCACTAAGCGACGAGGCCTCAGTGCATAGCCCTTTTTCAGCAGAGGCACCAGAAGTACCACTACCCGCCGAGCCACCGATGCCGCCAGCCCCAGCCGCTGAGAGTGCACGTCGCCTTAGTCCACTGCATGAGTTTCAGCATCAGAGACTACCCAGGTTCCATAGGGAGATGAACCATCAGACAACCAAGGATTGTATGGAGGCTGTAGTTCGAGTTTTCAGGTCAGTGGGAACACCAGCTGACGTCATAGTGATCCTTGCAGCGAGCCTCCTGCACGCGGCCACAGGAAGATGGTGGAGCTTGATGCTCCAGGTGCACGATGAGGAATCTATCCTCTAGAAAGACTTTGAGAGCCTCTTCCACTCAGAGTTCGTCCCATCCACCCTCCGTGCGGTGCGCATCCAGGAGCTACTACAACTACGGCATGGCAACATGACGGCCGCCCAATACTCGTTGAGATTTACCGATATCTCACGCTATTCGACGGATAT
This sequence comes from Viscum album, assembly GCA_963277665.1. NCBI lineage: Eukaryota > Viridiplantae > Streptophyta > Magnoliopsida > Santalales > Viscaceae > Viscum > Viscum album. The sequence goes on along the minus strand of OY728146.1, from coordinate 736,614 downwards.
GGTACAGGACCCTTTCTTATGGGCCCGAACCTTCGAGAGGGGACTAAGGCATGACATCATGGCATCGATGATCTCCCTCAGCATTCCGACATAGGCAGGAGTACTGGGGCGAGCCTTTCTCATAGAGATATTTCTTGCTGAGCCTACACCAGCAGTGAGACCTACCGCAGGGCGACATGTGGCAGAGTTGTCTGCAGATGGCAGTTGACGGACATCACAGGGGTCCAGACAGACCAGAACATCAGGCGGATGACCTTTGGACACTGGCTCAGAGGTGCGGGGCACACGGCGCAGAGCCAACCTTCTAAGGAGCAGACAGCGCTACGCATGTGGCAGGCAAGGCCACATGGCTCGTGACTGCCCAACCCGCCGTGCAGAGGAGAAGCAGATGGTTGAGGGGCCACCCAGGTAGAGGTAGAGGGTCGACCACAGCGGTCCGCAGAGAGCAGGAGGATGAGGCAGGGGAGCTGGCCGAGCAGAAGGTGGTGGGCGTTTCTTTGAGGCTTTACAACCACCACCACCAAGAGGTCCAGCCCGACCATAGGGAGCTGGCGGGCAGAGGCAGGCTCAGCTTCAGGCAGCGGAGGCCTATGACCACGGCGCTCCAGAGATGATTCGAGGTACTATCTGTGTCTACTCCACCCTTGATGTAGTTCTTATAGACCCATGAGAGAGTCATTCTTTTATTGCTGCTACCCTTGTTCGGAGCTCGAAGATTCTGACGGAGCCGTTGGCTCGATCCTTACGGCTAGAGACTCCTACGGGAGCAGACTCGACGATTATGCACTGGTTCCGGCAGTGTGAGCTTACTCTAGGAGGCGAGAGCTTCAGCTGGGATCTTCTTGTAGCGGCATCGAGGACATACGATGTCATCTTGGGCATGGATTGGTTATCCACATTCCTTGCTCAGATTGACTGTATTAGGCCCATGGTGCGGTGTGTCCGCACCGACGGGAGCACATTCACCTTCACCGGCGAGAAGGGAGCCTTTGCAGCATAGGATGGACTCATGCAGAGGAGAGAACAACCCATCACTCATCAGTTGGATAGCCTCATCCTAGGAGCAGTTGGCATGCGGAGTCCAAGTTTTCCTGTAGTGGTGGACCAGTATGCAGACGTTTTTCCTGATGACATTCCAGGACTACCTCCTCGCAGAGAGGTAGACTTCTATATTGACTTGTACCACGAGATATCCCCGATATCCACACCAGCATATTAGATGGGTCCCACTGAGCTTCGAGAGCTATGAGTATAGCTGGAGGACTTGTAGGGAAAGGGATTCATCCGACCCAGTGTTTCACCCTAGGCTTCCCCGATTTTGTTCGCCAAGAAGGCGGACAGGAGCTTGCGACTATGTGTCGACTATCGTCGCCTGAACTAGGTGACCGTGAGGAACAAGTATCTGCTACCGAGGATTGGCGACCTCTTCGATCAGATCAAGGGATCACGATGGTTCTCGAAGATAGACCTTAGGTTAGGCTATCATCAGCTCAGAGTTCAAGACAAGGATGTACCGAAGACGGCCTTCAGATGTCGGTATGGCCACTATGAGTTCTTGGATTTTTCCTTTCGGTGTAACCAATTCTCCAAAAGTGTTCATTAGTCTCATGAACAGGATATTCCAGCCATACCTCAATCGATTTGTCGTGGTCTTCATTGACGACATTTTGATATACTCGACCACTGAGGAGGAGAACGCCTACCACTTACGGGTTGTGCTAGACACACTCCGAGAGCACCAGCTTTATGGTAATCTCTCGAAGTGTCAGTTCTGGTTACATGAGGTCCACTTCATGGGACATGTCATCTCTGAGGTGGGAGTTGCGGTGGACCCTGCGAAGATTGAGGCAGTGATAGCTTGGGAGCCACCCAGGAGCATGACAGAGGTGCGGAGTTTCTTGGGTCTAGTTGGGTACTACCAGATATTTGTGCCAGACTTTTCCAGAGTTTCGGCACCACTTTTAGCTTTGACGAAGAAGGGGAAACCCTTCGTGTGGTCAGATAGATGTCAGCAGAGCTTCCAGGAACTGAGACAGAGATTGACCAGCGCACCTATCTTGAGGCTAGCAGAGGAGGGAGTGGGGTACGTAGTCTACTACGATGCATAAAGGACCGGACTCGGATGTGTCCTAATGTAGGAGCAAGAAATGATCGCCTATAGATCATGTCAGTTGAGGCAGCCTGAGAAGAAATACGCTACCCATGACCTAGAGTTAGCAGCAGTGGTCTTCGCTCTGAAGATGTGGTGACACTATCTGATGGGCGAGCGCTTTATAGTCTACTCTGACCACCAGAGTCTCAGGTACATATTCTCACAGAAGGACCTAAATCTGAGACAGCAGCGATGGCTTGAGTTCTTCCAGGGATATGAATTTGAGATAGTCTATACTCCTAGAAAGGGGAACGTAGTAGCCGATGCTCTCAGCAGGAGGACAGACATTCAGCTACTTGGGGAGGCGACAGAGCAGCTAGCCGCTTTACAGATATCCTTCGTGGATAGAGATGGAGCAGCCTTTCTTCAGTCACTCATAGTCACTCCTCCACTTCTTCAGTGGGTCAGAGAAGTACAGCGTGGGGACGTTGACTGTGAGACGCGACGTGCATAGATATCCTCAGTACAAGAACCTGATGGATTCTCTGTGAGAAGAGAGAACGTCGTTCTTTTCAGAGGACGTACCATGGTACCGGCTACTTTACAGGAGGAGGTGCTGAGGGAGTTTCACACTTCCCCTTTAGCGGTACATCCAGGAGAGGCAAATATGTACTAGGATCTCAGATGATAGCACTGGTGGCCGGGTATGAAGAAGGTTGTGACAAAGTTCATTTCTCGATGCCACACTTTCCAGTAGGTGAAGGTGGAGCACCAGGTACCAGCAGTCTTGGTACAACCCTTGGAGGTCCCAGAGTGGAAGTGGGACAAGATATATATGGATTTCGTGACTTGAATTCCACGCACTTCCAGAGGTCACGACTCCATATGGGTGATTTTTGACCGACATACCAAGTCATCCCACTTCTTACCCATCAGAGAGCAGGGATCATTGGAGATCTTGGGATGCCTCTACGTTCAGAAGATCGTACGACTTCATGGTGTTCCATCATCTATCTTCTCTGATCGAGATGATATCTTTACTTCTCAGCTTTGGAAGGGGTTACAGAAGGCATTCAGGATGCAGATACGTCTGAGCACCACCTTTCACCCTCATATGGATGGTCAGACGAAGAGGACCATTCAGACTCTTGAGGACATGCTCCGTGCATGTGTCCTCGACTTTGGTCGCAGTTGGGAGGACCACCTAACCTTGGTGGAGTTCGCGTACAACAACATCAACCACTCCACCATCAGGATGGCACCATACGAGGAATTGTAAGACCGACCTTTCAGATCACCTCTATGCAAGACAGACCATGTGGAGTCAGCACTTGTGGGACCAGAGATGGTCCAGGCCATGACAGAGAAGGTCCAGGTCATCCATGAGCGGATGAGGACAGCTCAGAGCCGGTAGAAGTCTTATACTGACAGGAGGCAGAGACCACTAGAGTTCGAGGATGGCGACCACGTCTTCTTGCGGGTCTCACCTCGACGTGGATTACAAATATTTGGAAGGGGTGACAAGTTATCTCCGTGCTTCTTCGGATCGTTCTAGGTTCTCAGCAGGATAGGCGAGATGGCTTATCGCCTAGCTCTACCACCTCAGTTGCAACAGGTGCACGACGTCTTCCACATATCTCAGCTGAGGAGATACATGCACGAACCGGCGCATATCATCGACCATGGGGAGCTGGACATTGATGATGGGGTGACTTTTGAGGAGGTCCCGATGGAGATCGAGGATCAACAATAGCGGGTCCTACATGGGCGATCACTTCCTCTAGTGCACATCATATGGCAGCACGATAACCTCTAGGAGAGCACTTGGGAGCGGGAGGTTTAGATGCGTGCTCAGTACCCTCATTTGTTCCCCTAGTTTGTGATGTATCTTTATGGGGAAGTAAATCCCTCAGGTGGGAGTAATGTAAAGACCCATAAATTTCAAGGGAAATTTTTTCTTAATTTTCTTTGGAATTTTTCGAGAACACAATTTCTGACGGAACCTGATTCCGAGGCCCGGTGTGCCCGGAATCAATTTTCGAAGTTTAGCTCGGGTATGTTCAGTGAACAAATGAGCGGGTTTTCCTAACTTTTGAACCGGGGCTCAGAATCAAAATCTGAGGTCACTGATGAAACCGCAGTGCCGATAATTTCTTAGGAACACCTTTTCTGGAGTTGCATTTGCTGGGGTGAGGTTATTAAAAAAATGGGTTAACTAAGGAATGAAATAAAAATTTGTACTACAATATTTATTTTCTATTCTAAGTAGTTTTAACCTATGCATGGATGTTGGAGTGGGGCCCACTACAACCTAACTCCATTTGGTAGGATAATATTTAGGTGGGGGCCACACGATCCCCACCCCTTAAAATTACTTAAAACCTCCCTCGTGCATTTATTTGTGTAACACACCCACACCCCCCCTTTTTAATTGACAAGTCAACTCTCCCAATTTAATGGACTGTTAAAGGCTCATCAATTAATTTAATTAATTGAATGGCATATTTTTTTAAATTTCAAATTTAATAATGGCATGTGTGTGTATGAATAAAATAATACAATGTCTTATTTTATTGGGGGGTTGATTCATTGTGCAGAAACAAGGAGAGAACTCTTGCGCTCTGAAGAACCTCTTCTTCCTCGTCGAAGAACGCGAAGAACATTGAGTCTACGATGAAGAACTCCAAAACCGAAAGGGAATCATTGTGCTGTCTCCTCTCCTCTCTGCAGCCTGTGAGAGACGCCTTCTTCGGAGAATGACTACGCACATTATCCTTCATCGGGCGAATGCCGACGACGCTTACAGAGCCTTGATCCGCGATGCCATCTTCTGCGACGTCCTTTCCCCGCGAAGATCCTCATTCGACGACTTCATCGAGGTAGGGGTTTGAGTTCAATTTAGCGGATTAAATTTGTGCTGGATTTGATGAAGATATTTTATTTTGGGCCGCCTGTTATCGTTATAATGGGAGGAGGTCGGACCGCACAAACACGACCGACCCTCCTCCCCCTTTGTTGTTGAATTCGTTGCGGTTCGAACGAAGGCGGCGCAGTGCAACAGCACCGCGCATAATTAAGGAGGAATGCAGGAAAGGGACGCGGCGCCGTCGCGCCACGCTGAAGAAACATGAAGAGGCCGCGCCCGGTGTGGGGCCGCGGCAGAGGGGCGCGGCGTCGGTCGGACAAGGCCGCAGCTCAAAGCCACGGCGGTGCAAAGAGGGGTGGCCGGAACCGCCGACCGCCGGCACTTCGGAGGGATGGGACCGTGGGGTCCCACGACGACAACACCGGCCAACCAGCTGGGCCGGCCGTTTCAGAAGGACCGGGGGCCGTAACCCCCGACTGGCCAAGAGACGGGCCCCCCTTTGTCGGGGTTGTTCTTCAATCAAGTGGGGCAGTGCGCCCCCCTTTTGCGCGTCCGTGCGGCCAGCGCCGAGCCGCCCAGGCCGGGCCAGCCGCACCGGGCCGGGTCGCGCCCTAACGGGCCGGACCCGGACCTGGGTTGGGTCGACCCAGTTCGGGCTGACCCAGGGGGTCTTGGGCCGGGTCGGTCTGGGCCCAAATCCCCCAAAACCCCCCAAATCGGAAAGGTTCGTTTAAATGCTCGTAACATGGGCTACAGACCTCCGATCGACACACCGTCAATTGCGATGTGATCCTTATATGGAGACGGTCATTTCAATATATTATACTCAAGGATTAGAAGAACTTTGGGTATGTCCAGGTTGGTTCGAACATGAAACCAACCGGGCCCTCGGAGCGGAAATGCCTATAACTTGAGCTCTGGACATTCGATTGACGTGTCGTCGACTTTTTTGGATTCCTCTTAGTGATACAAACCTTTTGGCTTAATCCGCTAGAGATGTGGTCATAGTTCGAGTGAGGTCGGGTTGGTTTTGACTTAAAAACCAACCGGGCCCCTGGAATGAAAAGGTCAATAACTCTTAGACTGTGTGTCTGATTGACGCGTCGTCTGTCATGTTGAGTTCCTTTTGTTGAGACAGAACTTTGGGATACATCAACTCTGTACTACGTGTCAGTTGTTGTATTGACCCCTTTGGCTCGTGGAGCGGACCCTCCCGGAATCGAGCATGCTGTGTGCGGGAACCCTAGAGCTGCCTGCGACTGCGACGACGATGACGACTGCACTGAAATCCTCCGTGGGTTCGGCAGCGACGACGACTGCACTGAAATCCTCCGTGGTTTCGACATCGATGGCGACCGTACTGAAATCCTCCGTGGGTTTGACGACGATGACTACTGTTCTTGTATCCTACGTGGGTCTAGCAGTACTATAGTTCTTGTATCCTACGTGGGTCCGGCAGTGTTTGACTCTGTTCTTGTATCCTACGTGGGTCTGGCAGAGTAGCTGGTCTTGTATCCTACGTGGGTCCGACAGCTTTCCTGGTCTAGTATCCTACGTGGGTCCCATCTTAGATGAATCAGTGGCTACATCTTATCATCTATATCACCTTACGAAGAATTATACCTGTGTGAGCTGAGTCTTGACTTTCAATCATTATCCTCGATATGATTGACGTGCTTTCCTATGTGGATTGGGTTGTGCTTTCCTGTGTGGATTGAGTTGTACTATCCTGTGTGGAAGTGATCGAACTTGGGCTCAAATGTTGGAGCCGAATTGGAATTAACGACTTAGGTATATGTATGGGCATATACCTAAGTTGTTTTGAATGTTACTTCATGATTGTATCATTCCTTTGTGGATTATCCTTTGTGGATTCTGGGAGACCTTCGGGGGTCTCGAGGTCCCTACTGAGTAGTGTATACTCACCCCTGCACGGGATATGCCCGCACTACGTTGTGTTGGATGCAGACGATGGACAGTGCTGATCGTGGTTGAGGCTTGTGGAGCAGGTCGGTACCTGGAGGTGGACCACTGGGCAGGACGTACACGGAGCGGACGACTGGACCTGAGGAGCTGAGGAGGCTATTTGTACCCACCCATCAGTTGGGACTTCCATTGGATGGCTGGACGTTGCTTCTTTACTTTCAGTTGCTGTACTATCTTTCCAGTTGTACTTTACTTCAGTTTGGGTTTGTATTCTGGACCATTTACTTTCCGCACTTACGATTTCACCCAGTTTACTTAGTGTTTACTTCTTCTGGATTACTCTGTGGTGTTTGTTTACTTTATAAGGCAATGCCTTCCCCTTTTATCGGGATTTACGCCTTTAGTGCTAGTCTCCATCCCCTGGCCTATGGAATGCGGGCTTGGGGTAGTCATGGCATGGGTCCCGAGGACGGGTCATGACACCAATGATATCCCACTTATACAAAAATACTCATTGACTTAGCACACTTTCTCTATAGATCGCATCATACGTGACAAATTGTAAAGCCATAAAAAATCTATTTGAATATCTTCCAAAAATCCCTTTATAAAATCTATCATACATTTCCATTACATGTTATATCATATATAACAACTCGTGAAAAATATATACTTAACATTTGTTATATATACACCAAAATACATTTGGGTTAGCTTTAAAAGCTTTATAAACTTTATCCTCACAAACACATTCACAATGTATAACCCTAAAGGTATTTTTTGTGTTGAAAAAAATTATAAAATATTAAATCCATTAATGTGAGAAAATATTATCCTTTATTAAAGGGTTAATGTTACTCAATCTATAAGGAGTTTTGACCTGATTTATATCAAGAACATATATCTCCATACTTGGGTCCACCGGTTGTATCATATACAAGTATAAATAATTATATAACCCCTTTTTCTAAGACATCGAGTGACCATGGTACATAGAGTATTTCAATCCCATATTTTTAACTCATATGTTATCAATTATCCATGTTTAAACTTACTATGTCGATGAATACTTCACATTTAATTCAGCTATGAATATGATCACATGAATTTCTTCTCAACTAGGTAAATATGTACATCACATTTACCATGGATAAGTATGGTCATAAATTTCCTCAGTTTATCTAAATCAAGGGATAAGATGTAACACTAATCATATGAGAGGATAAATAAAATATTTATTAATCCTTAATTAACAAAATGATCAACAACATACCCAACCACCCATTGATTAGCTAGGCCTAAAGGCTCGAATAATAATTGTATCAAAGTATTAAGGTTCTTATCTTAAGTATCATTCTAGCCTCTAGTATAGGGATTCAATATAAAAAATGCAACCCATTATACCAAATACATAGTTTAAGGGACTCCATGTGGTATACTTGATGGATCATTTGACACATAAAACTCATTTTTTCCTCATGATCATATTTTGTATCTTTATAAGAAGTCCCACTCATTATAACCTTAAAATTTCACCAAAACCTATAATAATCCATGATGAGAATTGATTTGGGATAACTCAAAGTAAAAATTTGAGTGGTTAATTATCATTTCACTTTATGATAAGTATTTAACCTATGTGAAGGAATGATGAATTAGATATGGACTTTTTTATAATAGGATACATTTATATTCTTAAACTCTTTTAATAATACTAACAATACCATACATAAGAACATATCTAATTATATCAAATATCATATACCAATAGATAAAAATTATGTTTTTTAACATTTAGGGATTTGTCAAACTCATTACATATTTATGTAATTCTTACAAAATATCTTTTTGTTTAACTAAAAAATAAATCCCAATAAACCCTTTTAGGGATAAAAAACTAAGAATAATGTTTGTTTGGATAATAGTGAGAATTAAGAATCATATTTATAATTTTAAACGTGTTGAAAACAGTGTTGAAATTAATTTTACCTTACATCATTCAATGTTATGATGTTAATAAATTCTATTGTCGATATAGAATTATTTTTAAGATCATTTTCATCATAATTCAGAGAACTTTTTCTTTAATTTTTTTTCTTTGAGATCATTTTGGTAATAAAATGAAACCCTTTATATTATTCTTTATCAACATTCCCTAAAATATTTAGGATATACAGTGATTTTAAATTTGTAATGGTAACTAAATATAACTCTTTACATTTGTCTTTACAAATATATCGTAAAATATTTTAGGATATTAAGTGATATTTTATTTTAAAATTTGTTTCTAGCGTATTAGTTTATTTATTGTACTTGAACTTATCCAAGTCAAAATATAATACCATTAGCCTCTTAAAGACTATATTATCTCTAGGATATCATTCTAAGATACACAAACTAATTTTTGTTTCAGAAATAACACTTAATTCTTTAAGTACTAATATATTAAAAATAAAATATTAATATCCATATATTATATGATTTTTCTATGTTTTTATCTAAAAATAATACCTTATTACTTGAAATATTCCATTTAAATTGGTTGAAACTTTTTCCCTAATATTTTCATGAATATATCGAATAAACCCTTTTGTCCTAATTAAAAATCCTTTTATCCTTATCTTATTTTTAGGCATGTTGTAGATTTTGATGAATCGTAAACCATGTGTGTCATCTTATTTATTAAAAACAACTCTTTATTAGAAAATAAATTCTCTTATCATGTGAAACATATATGTAATATTATCATTTTATTTTAAATTATTTTTTAAAATATTGTTTGAATAATTAAAATTTTAAATGTTCGGGGCTGTGGATTTTAAAATTTTAAGAATTTTGGTTCAACACACAAGTGGTGCATGGTCAGTAGTAAATATAAAAAAACTGTGTGTGGGGGTCTGTTAAAGCTTTTGTTCCATTTTTCATGGTTGTCGCATGACTTGTTGAATTGTACAAGGTCCTAGGTTTAATATGTAGGTTGATTTTAGAGTGTCTAGTGGGAACTGAACAATTTGATAAACTGTGTGGGTAAATAGTATGAGTTATCTAGTTATTAAATTTTTTTAAATTTTTTTGAGTTTTCCCTTATTTTATTTTTGGGGATTTGAGATCCACTACCACTTTATTCCCTTGTTTTGGAACCCATAGGATTAATCCACACCATCTTATTATCTCCCATATCTCGATCTCACTCATTTCATAATGATTATTTTTTCTTTCCTAATGATTCTTGGTCAAATCTCTATGGTAGATCCTTCAACTCCTTCATTTCTCCAATCCCATTTGGTTTTCTTCCTCCCCATCATTATTTCAATTCATTAAACCACTTGGGATTTTGGTTTGAATATAATTTTCTGATTATATTGAGGATAGTAAAAGAGATGGGTCCTTTGGGTCATCTTTTTTTTAAGTTTGGGTGTAATTCCTCAAATGTGACATATTCTGGATCAGTTGTCATTGATTTTAAGAATTTATTTTGTTGTAAATAACTTTTATTTCATGTTATAAATTTATTGGGTGTTTTAAATGATTTACTATGAATTTAGAATCATATTTTATTCCATTAGTATGCTTGAAATGGTATTTGAATGGATTTTTTGGCATGATATTAGACCACATGCCAAGTGCATGTTAAATTTTCCAAGTGGCTCTTATAAAATTATTCAAGTTATTTTAAATGAATATTTTTTGATTTTAGGTATAAAACATCCCATTATTGGTTTTAAATAAAATTGAAATGGTATAAATACTTTTATTATACTTAATCCATATTCTAAGTGTTGGTTTAAATTCCCTTTTAGAATTTATAAAGTGATTTAAATTTTCCGAAAGAATGATTGATGTTGGTATCATTTTATAAATGTTTGTGTGATGTTTTAAAGGAGTGTTTTGTGAAACATGGATGGTATAACCTCATTTAAAATGTTCTAGAAGACTGGGTCTTGTGGTTTCTTTGATTTTTTAAAAAAGGAAGTGTGGTTTTGTAAAAGGGTGGTGGACACCATTTGATTTATTTGAAAAGGGAAATTATTTTTTAAAACGGTTTTTTTTAAATGGTCATATTTACAAATGAAATTTAAAGTTCATTTTGATAGATATTTTTTCAAATGACATTTGGAATAAGGTTTTTAAATAGTGTGTAAATTTCTCAGCTTTCTTAGAAATTTCCCAAATGACTAGTTGTTAATTTATGTGAAATGGTTTTATAAATGTGTGTGAACCTTAATTAAGAACCTTATTCTTTTCTCATTATGTCTTGTGACCACATAGGGGGGATTATTTATATTAAAATTAACTTTTTTATTTTTAATAATTGACATGTGAATGGGTTTGTTCTTTGAGTTGGTGTGGGTGGTGAAATGTGTGTTGATTTTAAATATCCTATATTTGATAAATGTGATTGCTGATTTGTGATCACTTCCATTTGGATCTTCATTGGAGTCTTAATAATATAGTAGGTGACTTCTATGAGGGAAAACCCTAGTATATATAGTGCATCTTATAGGGAGTCTTTCGTGATTACTTTAATTTGGTCAAATTGGAAGGGGTAATGGGAATTATTATCTAGTAACATCTCTATGCCCATGTAGAAAAATATATTCCATGGTGTTTATATCTAGGTATTCTAACTAGTATACTAGTATGACAACCCATATATTTAATACAATTTATATCATGATTTATTACATAAAGGTACAAATTATATAATCCCATATGATTTTAAATCCTATCATATTTGGAAAATTAGGTACATATCACAATAAATTGAAACATAAATTCAAAAACATTATTGAAAAAATCACTAAATGATCCTAAATTTCCATCATTAATTTAAAATTGAACATAACAACATATGGATGTACATAAGTAATGGGTGATATATAAAGCATAGTTATGGAATAATAAAATAATATCATGAGTTAAAGAAGCACATGTGATCCAAAAGGCATATCAAGGTAACATAAAATGGGTGATAATCATGATCTTGAAAAAAGAGGTGTGATATAACCAAATTGTATAAAGGAAACATAGGAATTTGGAAACAAGATAAAACATGACACCATAAACATAAGTCAAGGGTAACCTCCATGAAAAAATTACACAACAAGCTTAAGAAACCTCTCATGAACCATAAATGGTGTAATATGAGATAAAATCATTACCTAGTTCATTGGAGAGCTATATGATTCTAGGACCACCCATCACTTTCATATCATGCACATGCATAAGTGGTCCATATAGATCTTACAATATAAGGATACATTTCATCAATTTTAACCCAATTATTAAAGAGTGTGGGTAACATACATGTAAATCTCCAGTCAATGAATTGTAGATAGAATTATTTAAATATCCTTTAGTGGAAATAGTGATGGGTATTCACTACATAAATGTTTGACTTGGAAAATTTTATGATAATTTCAGAAACATAACAGGGGTATGTAAAGATTTATATAATGGATGAATGAGAGAAAAAGGGGTATCTCATTACTTTGGAATCATAATGAAAGTTGGATATATATGTATATATATATCCTAACTTGAACAATTTGAAATATAATGTTATGACATAAAGAATTTTCTTTAATAAAGAGGAGGAGTAGAGGATCACTTACATTGAGAGGACTCTTCTAAAAGCTTTGTAAGAGATTCTTAAGAGATTGGGGGAACCTTGAGATGGATCTAAAAAGGAAAATACAAATTAATGTTGTGATATAAGGGTTTTAAATAAAGAGGATTGATATTTTGGGTGAGTTTATATAAAAAATATCATAAAATTATTTATTAATGTCTAAACTTAGTCAATTTCAAAACTTGGGTTTTGGACTCTATATTATAAATTAATCAAAAACACAAATATTTCCGTATTTTTTTACTTTTATTCAACAAAATAAGAGTTATTTTCAATATTTTATAATTATATGAACAAAAAAATTTAAATAATTACCTTGGTGATGTGTAATTGTGTCATGTTTATAAAGAATTGATTTTAAAACCTTAAAATATAATGTGGATTTTGGAGGATTTATTAAGGGTTTATAAAATAAATAAAATAGCTGAAAAACAAATTATTTTAATGTTTAATCATAATTTTGGTCATGGATACCTTTTATGGAAGATATTACATCAATTTTGGGTCATAATGACATCACAATACATGTAGTGTATTTATAATGTATTTATTTTTTACCCAACAATTCAACTGTACCAGAAAATTATTAAAAATTAACTATTGGATAATTTTGATGTTATGATTTCAAAATTAATATTTATTTAATCAAAATAATTATCTAAATATGAGAGTTTACACTTTTAAATAAAAATCCCCATTTATTAAAAATACAATCTTTTTATAATAATAGATTTATGACCCACATAAGAATTACATTTTACTTTGTAAAATTATATTATAAATTATATATAATAAATATTATATAATAATAATATTTTATTAAAATATAATTTATTTCAAAAATTATTAAATTCGTTAAAAAGAGAGTTTTGGTTGAAACTATATTTTTCCAAAGATTCAATTTGTGTTTGTCACATCAAAATTTGTTTTTTTACCAAACTTATTATTTAATAATTATAAGGTAATAAAAGATAAATATAATCATTATGTTATTAAAAAAAATTAAATATAAAAATTCATACTATTAGGTTTTATATAAATAACACTTTATTACACCTGTAAATTCCTTAAGAGTAAGGTGTATGATGGTGATATTTTCCAGGGGTGGTTTGGAAAACATGGATTGTACCATGATCTTGATGATCTTGAACTTATCTAATAAATGGTTTTTCCCATGATTCAGTTGTTGAATCACATATTGGTATTGTTCAAGGGTAAATCCAAGTGATTAAATCTCCCTCAAAAGCTATGATACATGGGATTTGTAGGGTATTGTCTTTCTGGCTGAGGTCATTGCTTCCTTTTTCTATTACAAATGGAATTTATAATAACCCTTAATATAATAATATATATGGTCACTATAGAAAAACTATATTATCAATAGTTATGATGCTTAATGGTCTTTTAAATCTGATAGATTATATAACAGTCCCAAAATAAATAAATTACTGCATGTATTTTCTATAACGTGATTACATGATAAAGAATTTATTTTTTTAAAAGGGAATTTAATTTATTAAATTCAGGGTTTTAACATTATTCCCTCCTTTATAAATTTCACCCTTTAAATTTTCATTTCATTCACGAAAATAGTTGATGGTAATTCTATTTTTCAACTCTTTCGGTTCCCATGTTACTTCCTTGAAATTTTGGTTAAACAATAGAACTTTTACCAGGTGAGTTGTTAGGTTTCATAGAACTTGGTCTCTATGATATATGGTCTTCACTATATGATCCTCATGTGAAATATAATTTTTTAATGGTACCAAATCTAGATTCAGTACATGTGAGGGGTCTGGTATGTACTTTACCAAGAGGGATACATAGAACACATCATGAAATTGAGATTAGTTAAGTGGGAGTTCTAGTCCGTAGGCCACCAATCCCATGAGATAAATGTTATCAAAGGGGTTGATTTATCTATGACTAATCATTACCTTCTTCCCAAACCCCATAAATTTCATGTTTAACGATATATGAAGGAACACTTTATCTCCAACAAAAAATTCCAAGTCTCATCAATGACTATTTTCATAGATTTTCTATCGACTTTGTGTGGATTTGGTATAATTATGAATTTTTTTAAACTTATATATAATTTCATATATAAGATTAGGCCCCATAATCTTCCTCTCTAAAACTTCATCCCAACATGTCATAGTCTAACACCTATTCCCATACAATTTCTTATAAGGTTCCATTTAAATTCTAGAATGGAAACTGTTTTTATATGAGAGATCCACTAGGGAATGGTTGTAGTACCAATATTCTTATAAATACATTGAACATGTTATCAAAATATCCTATAAAGACCTAATGGTCTCTTTTGACTCACCATATATCTAAGGGTGAAAAATAGTGATGAAGCTCAGTTCTGTATCCAATGTTTGTTAAAGGCTTCTCCAAATCCTTGAGGTAAACCTCAAATCTCAATCAGATATAATATATAGTTTAACTCCATGAAATATTTGTACTTTCCTTATATATATCTTGGTAAGTTACTCAATATAAAAATATTACTCAATTGAAATGAAATGTGATGACTTTCCAAGGAGATCGACTTCCCCCAGATAGTGTTATTTCCTTTAGGTGTCATGGGGAGTCCAATGAAAAATAATCCATGGTTATGTTTTCCCATTTCCATACTAGTATGGAAAATGGTTTCATCTTACCCATTGAATTATATAATTCCACCATGAATATTTGGCACATGAAGCATCAAGATATATACTCCATAATCTCCCTCTTCATGTTATCCCACCAGAGGTTTTTCTTCAAATATATATACATCTCAGTACTTTCTGTTTGAATAGATAAAGATGATATATACACATCATCCATAATTTTCCTAAAAATTTATAGTTTTTATGGGACACATATTCGAATTCCAATCCTTATAACTTCATATTTCACAAAGTTAAGATCTGTAAAAACTGATACCTTATTTTGTAGAAAATAATTATCTTTTTAGGTATCCTTGATCATCTCATTAATATATGTGTGAGTAGTTATTTGATAAATTTAAGATTAATATCGTTTTATTATTCCCAAATCCATCCTTTTCATGTCCAAGTAGATTCGATCCCTTGAAATCCTCATCATGGATAGAGTTTTATGATCCTTTATCCTCAGATAATCTGCCACATTGTTTCCTTTCCTATAATAGCATTGGATTAAAAAAATCATAATTCTTTATTAGCTATAACCACCTACATTGGTGAATATTGATCTCCTTTTGTGTAAATATATACTTAAGGCTTTAATGGTCTATAAATATTTCATACTTCTCCCTATAGAGATAATATCAGCAAATATTCAATGTGAAGATCATTTTAGGGAATTATAGATCATGTGTTGGGTAGTTATCTCAGGGATATTTAATTTCTATGATGCATAAGCTATCACATTTTCATATTTCATGAGTAAAAAACCAAGACCTTTTTGGAAGTATCTCTGAATATCACAAATCCTTCACCACTGGTGGGTAATTTGAGCATAGGTACAGTGATTAGACTCTTATTAAACTCTTTAAAGCTCTGTTTTCATTTATCCATCTTGAAAAACATGACACTCTTAGGAGTAATCTTGGTTATTGGAATTGAAAGTGATGATATGTTTCTCAAAAATTGACAATAATTCCTATCTCATCCAAATAAACTTTGGATTTTTATCTCATATGTTGTATTGGTCCATACATCAATTACCTCTATTTTGGATGGATCCACAAATATGCCTTTGATGGTGATAAAATGACCCATTAATTTTACTTTATCAATTAAAACCCACATTTACATTATTTCAAAAATAAAATTTCCTTTTGAAAAGTATTCAATACAGATACCAAACAATCCTCATGTTCCTTCATTCAATTGAAGTAGATAAGAATATCGTCTATAAAGACTCTCAATTTATTTTCAAGGTAATCCCTAAAGACAATATTCATCAAGTGCATAAATATAGTTGGAGCATTAGTTAGTCTAAATAGTATAACTATGGACTCATGATTCCCATACCATATACAAAATGAAATATCAGGGATATCCTCTTCCTTAATCTTTGACTTGATAATATCCTGTTTGAATATCCACCTTACATAAGTACTAGACTACATATAGCTAATCAAACACGTCATTAATCCATGGAAAATGACATTTTCTCATCATATTGATCTTTTCAAGCTAATTATAATCAATGAAGAGGTGCATTGACCCATCCTTCTTGATGAGGAGGATCAGTAAACCCCACAGTGAATCACTTTTGCGTATATACCCTTTATCCCAATTATCTGGTAGTTTCTTATTCATCTCCTCATGTTCAAAAATGGACATTCTATATGAAATCTTGGATATTATAATATCTCTCAGTATGATTATTATTGAAAACATAACCACACATCTCATAGGAAGACCAAACAATTATTCAAGAAACACATCAATGAATTACCTTACAATGGGCATGTCATCAAGGATGATGTTTTATTTATTCCCAATCATTTAAGTTAGATATTATTACTTTAAAGGAAATAATATCCATGATTGGGATAATGATACCAAAAAATATTCATCATCCTACATGCACTTATATAGAATTAGAGGATGATTAGTGATACATAGGGGGATTTCATTATCTTGGAAATTTATATTAGATCTATACAAGGAAATCCAATCCATACCCAGAATAGCCTAAAATTTTGTTAAAGGGAGTATCATGAGGTTTTCTATGAAGTTCATCCCACATATTTTAATAGGGTATGAGTTATAAACTAGGAATGTAATAATTTTCCCATTTTAGTTATTCACCAATAGATCTACTTCCATATTTTTTGATGGCTTTTGAATAGTTCTATTAAACATAAGTGATATGAATGAATGCTTAGAACCACAGTTTCATAGGATATTTAACATTCATTAATGAATATTATTACCTCATTTCACTAATTGATTTTGGTTCTAATAATTTATTTCATCTTAAAAAACCATGTGATTAGAAATTTAAAACTACTATACACATTAAAGGGAAACTATAAAAAAGAATGGATAAACCATAAATAACATAGATTCCTTAACCTATGAATTTTTAGGTTTCAATAAACATTAACCATGATCTATTTAATAATATAAAATATTATGGAAATTTGAGTTCCCTTTATAATGGTTCATAAAGGTTTTGTGAATTTACCATAGCATATCCATCGGAAGTTTCAAACTAGATGTGAATTAAGGCCCATTTTCATTCACCAATTGATGATCGATTCTAGCTTAATGAACAATTTTTAGGGTTATTTCCTTTAGGTATGACTGTTCTAGAGACACATCCACTTGTGGTATCCAGACATGGATATATTTTCATAGAAACCAATAACTCAATACTTCATCATTATTTAGGTATGTATTCATTATTTTAGTATTATACCTAATCCTTTCACTAGGATTTTAAAATCATAATCCCCCAAAATAACAAGACATTTCTCAGATACCAACTTTGAAAACCCATATCATTAATACACTTTATTACATGGATTATTACATAAAGACACACATTATACCATCCCATAATATTTTGAAGCCTACTTTATTTAGTAAATTAAGTATATACCCTCATATATTTCAAAAAAAACAATGAAATTATTGAAAACATCGTTAACATGCTCCCAAATTTGCATCATTCTTCTAAAAGTGCAGAAGATAACCTGGGGATATACATAATAAATGAGTGAGCTATAAATCAAAGTATGGGAATAATCAAATAATATAATGACAGAATGTATTACATGTTAGGGAATATGTATATAAAGGTAATATAAGGGTGTCAAGAATAATAATCATGAACAAAGGGGCATGATATTACATGATAACATAAAGGCAATATTCGAATGTGGAAACAACATAAAACATGAAATCATAAACATAAGTATAGGATAAATGAAAAGAGAAAATAAAAAAGTGTGCTTAGGATAACCTCCCTTGCACCATAAATTAAATTTCATGAGATAAGAATGTTACCAAATTCATTGGAGGGATATATAATTCTTGGTCCACCCGTCACTTTCCTATAATGTATATGAATAAGTGTGCCACATAGATCATACAACAAAAGGATTAATTTAATATAGTTTAAACTAAATATTAACAAGTGTGAGTTACATAAATATAAATCACCAATAAATAAAGTATAGTTATAATTAGGTTAATATCCTTGAATGTAAATGGAGACGGGTATTCACTAGACAAATGTTTGTCATGGAAAATTGGAAGATAAATTTTATAGTGTAATGGGTGTATAGAAAGGTTTATAGATTGGTTGAATAAGAGATAAAGGGTTTTGTAATTAATTTGGAATCATAATTATAGTTTGAGGTATGTATAAAAACATATCCCAAGTTTAAGAATTGTAAATGAAAAAGAATTACATTAAGTAGATGCTTCAATAACGAGGAGAGGGAGAGGATCCCATACATTGAGAGGATACTTTTTAAAGATTGGGAGAATCTTCATAAGATATTGATGTAACCTTTGGAGGACCCTATAGATGAAAAGGGAGAGTAATATAATGATATTAAGGTTTTCAGATAAGAATAATGGGTGTTTGGGTGGTTTTATATTGCAAAAGAGATGAGAACTCTTTACTTATTTCCAAACATAGATTTTAGACACCATATGATAAAGTAATAAAAAAACAAAACTTACCAAGAGTTTTTACATTGATTATACCAAGGAGAAGTGGATTTAATTTTTTTATAAGGATAATAACTGAACAAATTAAAATAATTCGCTTAGTTATGTGGAAATGAGTCATGTTTATAAAGAATTGATTTTAAAACCTTAAAATATTCTATAGGTTTTGTAGGATTCATTAAATGTTTATAGAAAAAATAAAATAATTTTAAAAAACAAATATTATTAAAGGGGAAACACAATTTTGGTCTTGTATACCTTTTATGGAATATGTTATATCACTTTTGGGTCATTATTATGTCATAATACATATCATATATTTCTACCGTATTTAATTTTTACCCAAAAATCCTTCTATCTCAGATAATTATAAAGAATTCACCATTGGATAATTTCAACATTATGATTTTAAAAATATTATATTTATTTAATCAAAATATTTCTCTAAATAATATAATTTACAGTTTTAAATAAAAAATCCCCATTTATTGGAAAACAATTGTTTTTTGTCAATAAGAGTTTTATAACCCTTATAAAAATAACATTTGAATCCATAAAATTATATTACCATTGATATTTAATAAATATTATTTAATAATAAAATTAATTTAAATATCATTTATTTCAAAAATTCTTAAATTCATCAAAATAGTGTCTTGATTAAAAATATATATTTCAAAAAATATAATTTTTGTTTATCTTATGAAAATATAATTTTTATGAAACTTATAATTTAATCTTTATAAGTTAATAAAAGATAAATATAATCATTATTTTATTAAAAAAATAAAAAATAAATAATTATATAGTTAATTCCTAGAAACATATACCTTATTACACCAATAAATGCCCTAAGTGTAAGGTGTTTGATGATGATATTTTCATGGGGTGGTTTGGTGAATGTGGTTTGGGTCATGAATTAAATGATCTTAAAATTATCTCATAAATTGTTTTTCTCATGCTTCAATTGTTAAATCTTGGATTGGGCTTTGTCAAGGGTAAATCCCAGTGATGTTATCTCCTTAGAAGCTCTAATAAATGGGATTCATGGGGTATGGTCATACTGATCAAGACCATTTCCTCCTTTATCTCTTTCAAATGGACTTTATCATAACCCTTAATATACTAATCTAAATGTTAATTGTACAATTGCTATATTATTAATGGTTTTTATGCTTAATAATATTTTAAATATGATAGATTATATAACAGCCCCAAAATATCTAAAGTTGTGTATGTTTTTTAATAACTAGACTACTTGGTAAGATATTTATTCATTCAAAAAGATAATTTCTTTTAGGAATGTTTAGGTCATAACAAATGGGGATATTTATAGGTTTAGTAATACCATCCTAGGTTAATTTTCACAAGTTTAGGTAAGTATTACTATATTCTTAGGATATTTCCCATGATGCTTAAGTTGTTTTTAGGATACTTTAGAGGGTCTCATTTTGGTTTCTTTGTATTTCATTTAGTTTTCTTAGAATGTGAGACCATTATTTTATTGTGCTCTTTTATTATGATTCTTGGATATATTTTATTCTGTCTTATTGTATATTATCTTTGGGGTGATTTTGTTTACATTCAAATGAGATATTTTTTATTTGGTTTTAAGGTGTGGTTTAAAAAATAAAATGGTTTGGTTTTTCTTAGTGATATTTTTAAGAAATGGTTTTCCCTAAAGATTTTTTATAATTTTTTTTCATGAGATGATTATAAAGAGGGTAAACTTTTTATTTGGTTTTTTTTCATGGTTGAAAGTCCCCCTTTCCTAGTTTTAAAAAATTTATTTAAATTTTTCAATCATTATTGTTTTTATATTACAAAAATAACGATTGTGTGAAAATGTATGTGTGGTATATTATATTTATTTGTTTTATAAATCATGTTAAAATATATTTTATACCTTATTTTTAAGTTAAAAATATATAAAATATTTTATTAAGGTATTTCCATAGTTTTGGTGGGTGGAAACCTACTTAAAATTTTTACTCTATTTCCAATATTATCACCTTTTAATTATATTCCCTTATACTATTATTGTTTCACTCTTGGGGGATTTCCCAAATTTAGGACTGATTAGTTATCGATATTTATTGAGATTAGTTTTCATTTTATTTATTTCATTTAGTCTGTGTTTCCTATAATATGATTTGGTAAGAATTAATTTTATTTTCATAGAATTCCCAGATAATTGTACCCTTTAAATGAGTACTTCATTGTTTTCCTTTATGATTGTGGGTGGTGAAATATATATTTTTAGGACAAATGAGTGGAATCAGAGATGGCTGGGTGAGGGAGTTTGGAGGGTGAACTAAGGTATTATACTATATCTATTTATATCTGACACTGGTTTATTTATACTTGTTTGTTTCTGGTAAGGAAGTCTGAAAAATGGATGAGTCATGTATAATTGTTTTTAGAAAATAATATTATTCCATAACTTGAATTTTTGTGAAAAGTCACTACCATTAATTATATATGATGCCTTGATGCTTATCTCCAACCTGTGGGGATTGGGAATGCCCTTCAGGATAGTGAATGATTGGTTTGGGTTCTAGTTTAAGTGATATCCTAGGCTGTCTAGTTACATATCACATAAATAAAATGAGATAACTATACACATACTTTATAATGATTCATTTGAGAAAAACATATTAATTTTTATTCAATTTTATGATTCCAAAAAACTTTTCTCCATTATTTAAATGAAAACAAAAAGCATTATCAATTCTTACCATTATTATTAACTCCAATATTTTTAAAATATTTGTAATATATATTTGGTATCATATACCCATAAAAATTTGAATTATTGATTCTATAACACCAATACCATACATGGTATTTTTGTATAGTTTATCAAACTCATTCATGAATTTCAGACCATTTGATTCCATGGAAACATTACCCCTATATTCTAACACTTTCCTTTAGGTTTCAATGATTAGGGATTGCTATTAGACCATCCAATCTTCTCATACTGGAATAAATTTTTACCCTTCTATGATATCAATACAATACTAGATCCTAGACATCAAATTTCATGCACATTTATCCCCAAAACATTTACAAAAATGGTAAACTTTTATAAAACTCACTCGCATTAACAAAAAAAATCCAATAATGGTAATAGAATGTATTCCACTGCCAAAAAAATTCTTCAAATAAAATTTTAGTCTTTCCAAGTCATTAACATACCTAATCATATTAACTATATGATTAGAGACTAATTCTCATGTTTTACATTTATTTATCAAATAATTTTACTAAATTTGATCCCACTAAAATAATGACCCCTTTAGAATTCCGTCATGTTCACTAGTAGGTCAAGATCTATATTTCACTAAAAATGACCTCCTTTGTAATAAACCGCATAAATTTAATTATATAGGTTGTAAATCATTACAATAATATCATATAATAATTTTGGATTGTCGATTAAATATGAATTTTCCAAATCTATCATATAGATAAACTCATCACTATTCCTCGAGTTTCTTTCTAAGTGTTTCACAGCTAAGTGAAACCCAAGTCAAATAAACAAAATCAGGAATATAACTCTTAAAGTAACCTCATTACATGCATTATTTATATATATTAATACATTATAATCCTAATTTTGGATGAACTTATATGGTTGGACGATCGAGGTCTTGATAAGTTTCTACTTTCAAAGGAATTTGACACATAGTTTTTCTTATGGTGATTTAAAGTCCCAATATTTTCTCAGGTATTGTGTCTACATATATGCATGATTTGGGTTAGACATGTCATTTTTTTCATTATTTTTAAGATAAAATATGTATTTTTGATAATATATTTTCTAGATAACTATTTAGGTAAATCATTTTCTATTTTAGGTAAATCCATTTCATCTAGCCCTGTATTTTTTGGCATACCATCTTGGCTATGACAATTTTAGGAATTACCAACTATTTTAGAGAATCTATTTCATATTGGCATATATTTAGGTGAAGTTACTTTTTCAATTCTACCTTACTATGGAAATATTCATAGTAGATCTAGAAAATGACACAAATATTGGTTAATAATGACATTGAGCATCATCCTATGATGATTTATATTTCTTAATTTTATATCAATTATTATAATATTAATTTAAAATCAATTATGTCATGAATTTATATATTTAAAAAAAAATTCACCTTCATTACCATGTATATTGTGACTCATTCAAATGAAGAGCTAAAACTCTTATTTTGAAGGAGGCTATGTTCTGGTTCTTGGAAAAATAATTTTCTATTTTCTTTCATCCATTTGAACTTATATCAAAATATTTACAGATATTATCTGATAACAGTAATAGGGTTCAGAGGGATGACTATTAACCTAACAAAGAGAAAGAATAACTCCAAAACCTAATTAAACCCAGAATTTATATATAAATTTGTATAAAATAATAAAATGATAATAATAACAAAAATCTGACAGTTCTCAATCTAATATTTAAATAAGAGTTTGATATAAATCACTAAGGAGTAACTGAAGGGTTTCTCCCTCCTAGGGTATCAAGAAAACATGGGAATCTCTCGACACTGTTTAAATATTTCTCTTAAAAAAATTGTTTAATTAAACTTTTTAATTAATGGTTAAAGAGAGTGATATCTAAAAGTATTCCTTAAAGGTATATAACAATTCCGAGAAAATATTATAAGGATCAAACCAACTTTATATAGGTTCCAAGAACTCAAAAATTCAACCATGAAATTATTATAATGTTTCTAAAACATTAACACATTATAACTCATTTATATAAAGCAGTTCAATAATGATATTAAATTTTTAATGCTTTAACATTCATTTTATACACTTAAACACCTCCAAATTATCTTTTTATGATGATCAAAAAAGTATGATAGGATTTAGGGTTGGTAATATAATAGATAATGATGTTATTTAATATTATCATAATCCCAAGAAATAGATTATAACATGACGACTTTTACTATGTCATAGATCACTCTCACATAGACCACGACTTCCACTAAGACATGGTGTATTCCATTTTAGATCATATTACCATGAACAAATAAATGATTTATGACTCAGATTAAAAGAATTGTAAATTAAATGAACTTTGATTTATCTATATCCTAGATTCTTTATATTTAAACACTTCATTCATGTGTAGTAAAACTGTTTAGTGTTTGAATAATTCCATTTATATATTTTTAGAAATAATTAAACAATTTTTTATATTCATCACTTTTTCATCGTGTATTAATCCATCTACTATTCATTATCACATATAAAAACTACCAAATAAAGAATATGAGTTACTATATATTATAACTATAAACTCAAATTTACTTTTAAAAAACATGATAAAAATATTCCTTTAAAATAAAATTATTATTAATTGTCACAAAAAATGTAATTTTTAAGTGTGTATGCCTATACAATAACTAGTCTCCTTGTGTTTGAATTTTTTGGGAATGGAAAATTTGATTTTGGGGTACTTTTTCCAGGTGACATTGGTACAACATGGTTTTGTTAACAGTGAAGGAAAATTATGTGGGTCTAGAAATCCTTGTGTCTAGTGGAATTTTTACAATTTCCATGTGATTTGGTAAACTTTTTAGGTAATCCAGGTGAATTTCATGATGTGGGGTATTTTTTTTATTTTGTTGGATTTTTATTAGGTGAAAAATATATTTCCTTCCCCACTTTAAATATGATGATCCGTGAGGATTCAAATTTTACTCCTACACCTTCCCTATGGTTCTAGGGTGTATTTTATCAGGGATGTTCAAGGTAAACCTTATTTTTATTTCTTTTATTCAATTTCTATTTATCTTAATTTAATTTATTTTATATTTTATTCTTCTACCTTTTCCTAATGTCCGATTTTATAGATCCTAAGGTATTGGGTTTTTCTAAACATGTGGAATTTGACATCTAGGGCATACGAGGATCCTCTTGAGACCAATTATAGCATCGTTTGTCTAAGGTGACATGATTTAATTAGATTTATGTTGGTGGTCCTATGAAATTTTATTTATTTGTAACATAATGCGTGATTGCATTTTTTAACCCATTATTATATTTTAATACACTTATAAATGCTAGTGTTGAATATTTTTCATTGGTTGTATTATATAGATTTTTGTAAGATTTAAATAAAAATTGTGTTTACAAAGGATCATAATATTTTTAAAAATATATTTAATTTTAGTTCACTATTTTTGTTTTTGAAAATTAATAAAAGGATATTTTCAAACGAATTGTTATGTGATTTTTTACGGATTAGAAGAAATTTTAAAGGGGTAAGAGTTTGTTTTAGTGGAAGTGTATTTTTTATTACATTATTTTATTTTTTCATTCTATTCTTATTATATATGTGTTGTATTATGTTGATTTTGTAGGAATATAGTTTATATTGATATTTAGATCCTATTAAGTCACATTTTCATATTTATTAGGTGATCATTCTATTATTTGGGTTAATTTTGATTTATAATTTGGTTTCTAGGTTTCTTTCAAAGATTTTTTTCCAAATATTCCATTATATGTTAAAACTAATGGACAATTTGGAAACATGTATAAATATTTTCATAGCATAGGATATATCATTATTTTAATACACATTTTATGATTTTGTGTATGAGTTTGTTTTTATGGTGGGATGAAGTGGATTATGGTTTAAATTTTCATGAATATAAAGGGGATGCAAACTAAAGTTCATGGGGAGGTGAGATGAAGGATTGATATTATGACTCATTGTTTTTTTTAGGTTGTTTTTTTTTATTGTAATATGTTAAAATGTTCTATCTCCTCCCTTAGTTAGTTGAACACACTTCATGGGAACCACATAGATTTATTTAGGATAACCTAGATCTGATGAGGTCCATTCTACTAATATGTGTGTCACCCAGACTAGTGAAGTAAATTGTATGGAACCCCCACTTTTTATTGATGTGATTATAAATTCTCTACACTATTTGATGGTTTACCCAAATTAGTGATGTCATATTAATATGTAAATCAATCCTTTGTGACCTTTGAGTATATCCCTTTATGGAAAATTTAGATTACTGTTTAAGTGGGTTTCCTTTTCATGTTCAAAGTTGATATAAAGTATGATTTTTTATCTCATGATTCAATTTATAAATTAAATAGGATTTTTTTTATTTTCTCTAATACTACTTTATTTTAGTGATTATTATTATCATTATATAACTTTAGGATATCCATTTATTTTACCTTGTTTATATTATTTATTTGTTACTCTAGCCATGTATATAGAAGGTTAATTTTCTAAATTCAAATTTATGTAGTAGTTTATTATCTAGTTGTGTAATTTCATGTTTTTCACACTTATTATATTCATTCCACAAAAATATTTCATGTTTTTAGATTATCTTATTTTATTTCACTATTTTAAATGGAAACATCAAATATTTTTTGGGAAAATTAAGTGGGGTGAAGCGGGGTTTTATAACTCAATCACTATTCTTAAATTAATTGAATGTATTCTCCAATTCATCCTTAAATAGTTTTTCAATTTAATTTCAATTATATAGTCTTATAAACTTCAAAGTGTTATTTTTTCTTAAAAAATGGGATAATGAGGTTCATAGAAGTTTTTTTTATTTCATAAACACTAAAATGATTATTTTTATAGAATGTGGTTCAGACTATAATTTATTGAATGAATTATAGTGGAATTTTATAGAATCTTCTATGAAATCATATTGGGAATTCTTAACTCACAACCTATATACACACCTTAATGTTTATATATATCTTATGTCTCTTTACAAGTATTTAGGTTGTGATCTCTGGTCGGTAGCTTGTGGATGTATTTAGGACTTAAAAGTGACCATAGGTCAAATGGAGCTGATCAAGTAGTGACTCAGGCTCATGATTGTTTTGGGTTGTCCAGGTATCATCCAATTAATACCTTTTCTTTACTATTTGTCTCTTCTATTCTAGCACCCATTATGTATTTATTTAAAGTCTATTTTTAGATTTTGAGTTTTATTGGTTGTATTGGTTTATGACTTTTTTGGTGTGTTTTAAGATTGTAACAACTCCTTCCATCTTTCATGGTAGTCCAATGTATGGATGAAATATACTGGATTCTTTGTAACACCCCAGGCTTCCATGGTACATTTCCCTTTGAATAATGCAATAGCTTTCATTGTACGCAACTTCAAGATTCTAACACACTGTGACCAATCAAAGTAGCAGTTATAAATAGTAATACCCACTTTTTGAAATTTTATAAATTTTATCTTTCAAAATGGACTTCAGTTTTGGATTTTGAATATAGAAATTATCTTAGGGTGAATTTTTGGCACTTTTCTGATAACTTTCATATTTTTATGATTAGTGAAAAATACAAAATTTTAATTAAAAACAACATTTTTAATTAAAATAATTTATCATGTTAAATTATAATTTTAGTGGTTTTAAAGTATAATTAGATTATATTTTTACCATTTAATATAATTTTGGTTATTTTAAGTAGTTTCACATTTAAACTGTACATAAACAAGTGTCAATCTTTTGATAATTATTATTTCTTAAAAACAAGCCTTTTGTTTTGACAGCGGGAATTAATTTTAAATTAATTTCTACAACTTCTGTGTTTTGAATTTGTAAAAATGGATTGAATATTTGGAATCATTAGGTAAAAATTGCGTAAATAGGTAACTTTTATTTTTAGACATTTTAAATATTTACTTCAGTAGATATTTTATTTATCATGATTATTGGCTAAATATAAAAAATAAGGGAAAAATATTGTATTGTAATAATATTAAATTACCCCAAAATGTGTTGTAATACTTTTGGATGATAAATATCCGACCATTGGAATCTTGGGTTGAATTTGGGACCCCATGGAGCCACATGGGACTAATAATGACACTTTATATTAATTAATTTAAAGTAAAGACAAAAATGGCATAAACAAATATTTTTTAGTAAATCAATTTTTACATCGGGTTATATAAGTTATCTTTTCAACTATAAATATTATTTGGAAATATAAAAATATTTCCTACATCATGGTATTTTTTTATATTTTTGGGACATCAAATAAATTTAATTATTTATGACACAATAATGATTCAATATTTACCGCATTAATAAATGATTTAAATAAATAATATTATAAATATTAAAAAAATATCCAAAACCGGTCCAATTCTTATTTTATTATTTTATTTATACCATGAGTCATCTTAAATTCGATTTTAATGATTATCTGACCTTTTGAAACCAAATATGAGTTTGTAATAAAATAATTGTTTCAAACTTTCTTAAAGAGCCCCTCCTCTCCCTTATAAAAAGTCCTCACTTTCTACCCATTTCTCACTCTTCTCAAGCCTTTGGATCATACATCCCCTGAAAAAATATCCTCCCAACATTCCTCAATTCATCCTAGAGTTCTTACTTTGGTTAGAAATCCAAACTAAGGAGCCATTTTGATCAAATCAAAAGGAAGAACCCGAAGAAGAGGTAATAATTTCACCACTCTCTTTCAAGTTCTGTTCTTCTTACACTTCCTCTTTCTTTGTTGTTTCCATTATAAAATAATAACTCATGTATCTTCTATATACTGTGATGTTATTATAAATATGGTACAACCATATTCATTATTCTATCCATCCCATGAATGATATGTCACCATATGTGTGTACGTACGGTTTACCGTCTCCATGTCGTGGTGTAGTTGTTATTTAAATACACTATTATTTGGATGGGTATAATAATGATGTATAATTGATGTAAATAATAAATATAACATTTTAATGATTCTGTATATATGATATACCATCTATTTACATACGTTTTTAAATCAAAATAATGATATTGTTGCTCATGCGTACGTACGGATTACCGTCTCCACGAACGTGAAGAGATTCATTTTCCCATCGTAACCATTCAAGAATAATTTTAATTTGGTTATTAAAAATAATGATTAAGAACATAATATCATTTTGGATATGAATAAAATACATCCTATCCATAACAAATATGACTTATGTATCAAAACATATAAAAGAAAACGAATCAGTTAATGCCCGAAACAACGATACTACGGAAATATCATTATTAAAGCAATATTAGAAGATCATATATGATATCATATTAATGTATATGGTTCATTTATAATTTAATAACGATTATTTCACCATTATAATTGATTTTAACCTACCCTCGACCAAGGAAAAGAACAAGGTAAGGGTTAATTTCACAATCTTTTTATTATCCGTGGTTGTTTTTACATAAGTATCTACTGGAACCTCTTTATCACCCACATCCATGTTTTCTTAAAAATTTATTTCAATTTTTTTTAATATTTACTATAATATGGGTTAAATTCATTTATACCCTTATTTTAACTTATACATTTTGAAAGGAATCTTTCAATCGTTTTCCAGACAAGGTACTTTACAACCTTTTCGACAAAATTAAAGTAAGAATATTTTTTAACTTATACGGCGGGTGCGGTAATTCTCCACCGTTATAACATCATCAAAGCTTCCCTTACAATATTATAAGAATATTTTCCAAATAAATGTTTTCTTTTATAATTATGTAGCTTTAAATGATTTCAAAAAAAAGAGATATTTCTCTCAAATAGTTTTGATTTCATCTATGTCAACATCCTATGATGGATTTTATACTTGTTTGAAGTCGATCCATTATGATACAAATCTTCCATATCGTATTGAAGGCTTTTGGATATGTTTGAATGTGGATGTGTTATTTTTATACCATTCATGGTTTGTGGTTAAAGTGTTGAAATTTTGTATGCTAGTTTTAATACGAATGTTTATGTTATATTTCAACCTTTTCATATGAGGAATGTATTGGACTTAGTATGTGATGGGAGGAGCCCGCTATAGCTCCTCGATGCATCGATAGGTCTCATGAGATAGTTATACGTGGAATTGGCTGAGCCCATTCCCAATTTGATATATAGTTTTGGCCGAGGCCTTAATCATTTTTAGACGTCTTGGCCGAGGCCTTGAAAAAATGTTTCAGAATGTTTGGCGTTTACATTCCATCATTATGAAAATAATATTGAAGTATAATGTGGTTATTCGACTAGTAGAATACCCATGACTATGTTTTATTATGTATTTATTTACTCATCTCATATTACTTTCATAAAAGTGGTCATGTTTATTATTTATAAAGGCATGTGTTTTCAATTATTCACCATGCCTAATATTTATGTTATCTTCCGCTGTATTTCTTACCCTTAATGAGAGTTTGAGATCACCCCTTTCTTATGTTTCATTTTACCAGGATATGAATAAGTTAGTTATGAGTGACTTTCAAGAATAATATAGGAGGATTCGATGTTTCTAATGGAATAAATTAGTGTTGTATTTATTTTCAAGTTGTAAAGTTGAACTTATGTATGAATCTTGTTTCCAAAAATACTAAAATGATCGGTCTTTTGGGACATGTTTTCCTTGTGATCATGCCAATGTTATGTAATAATGCACTAACTCTGGGTAACTGGGGTTGGGGAGTTACATTCTTGGTATGACTCCATTATTTATTTATTATTATTTAGAGGGTGGAATATTTCCCACTAAATTATTTTTGATTCCATGGAACTTATTGTTGGCCGATGGTAATCAGAAATGTGCCTTGAACCTTATCACGTTCCCAATCAGGTGATGTGTCTAATTGAATTGGGTTGGTTTCGGACAATAATAACATAAATGATAAGATAAAAACCATATATGTAAGAAATGTTAGCCATTTTATACATTATAATCAGCTTCAATTTATTTTTTATTTTACAAATTATTAGTTCATTAATTTTTTTATATACAAATAAATAAATATATAATATTAATTTTATGATATTAAAATATTATATTATAATATAAGTAATTAAATAATATATATATATATATATATATGATATATATAGTAATAAAATATATTTAATTTGTAAAACATATTGTATATCTTTTTCAAAATAATATTACATTATTGACAATAAGAGTGATAATTTATTATTATTATATATTTAATTAAATATAAATAAACTAGTTATATTATTTTATATTATAAACAAAAACATTAATCAAAATTTAATAAAATAAATTACATAAAAATTAAATATAGAACTATAAATAAATTAAACAAAAATAATTTTTTTTCTACAATTAATCACACTCAAAATTGAAGATATATATATATATATATATATACATACGACAATTAGAAGACAAATTTACATATTAATATACAATATACATCTAAAATTTCAAAAATTCTGAAAACATTGATTGAAAAGTATTATTAAATATCTATCAATAAAAAACAATATATGTTTGAGTATTAGGATTCCAAGAATAGAGATATCATCAAATATATAAAATAACTAAACATATTATTGATCCTTTTTTAGGATATGAGATAATATAACTTACAATCGGTAGAAGAGTAGATTGTATGAGGGTGTAGTGTAAAATACTCAACAGTGACTAAATAATGAAGGAAGAGGAGTATCAATAACCAAAATAGAATTTCTCATATGAGAGTGTTTGGGGGTAGGGTTAAAGAATCAAAAAAGCAGTTTTAGTTGGATCAAATAACAAAATATGTTCATTAGTCAAAGATTAAAATTTTTAATTTTCAAAGTTTTTAAATGTAGACTATTACAATATCTAAACTTGAATACCATTTTTTAACTAATGTAGAAGACAAATGAATAGTTTTAACATTGGTTTCATTATAAATGATATTAATTTTTTTAAATAACTATATCTTTATGGGTTATAAAATTCATATGGAATTTTATTTTTCATTTTAGAGTAGGGGATATTTTGAGAATTCAGATACAGATTATGATTTCTAGAGTTGGAATATATTTATGAGAAGTTTTTGGATATAGATAGATGATTAATAGATTTTTCAGGTGTTCATG
The DNA here is from genome assembly GCA_963277665.1 of Viscum album. NCBI lineage: Eukaryota > Viridiplantae > Streptophyta > Magnoliopsida > Santalales > Viscaceae > Viscum > Viscum album. Next base: position 704,490 of record OY728146.1, on the reverse strand, counting down.
TGAGTGTTAGGAGTTTAGGGTAGAGGTTTATATATTTGAAAGGATTTTTTCTCAATCATAGAGTTACCACTTGGTTATAGAAAACTACGTGTTGTTATAGAGAAAACCATGTGAATGAATTTTTATTAGGGGTATCTTGTGAAGGACTTTAGCAGAGGTTTCAAAAAAAAATTCGGGAGAACCCTGTGCAACTATGTAATTTTTCAGAGTGAGTTAAATGGTTGGTTCATGTTTTAATACCTTAGCCCTAATTTCTTACTCTCTTTCATGGAGAAACTAGTTTGAGCTCAAATAAGATCCAACCTTTCTTCTTCTCCTTCAATTTTGCTTGTTTAGGGGTGGTATATTTATCATTCCCTAGAGATTGTAGGTGATTCAATTCCTCATATTGGATTTCTTCAATAAATGGTTTAACACCAATGCCATTGGATCATGGTGGATTCAAGTGAGGATGATATGGATTTTTCTTTTGGGTGTAAGTGGAACATGCCAAAGGACATTATCATGTAATTTCATAAGGTTTTGGTAGTTTGAATCCACTTAGTGAGTTTTTAAGTGATTATTCATTGTTAAATTAAATTAAATAATTAATTATAAAAGTTTATAATTAACTATTTTTGTAGTGATGGACTGAGAAAAGAGAAATATTTTTATGGTATTAATGAGGCTTGTATGAGCATAGGCTAGGTAGCCAATCTTTGATTAAAGAGTATAAGTCTGAATAAGTAGGTTGTCTTTATGTATTCCCATAAATTTTAAGCTTATGTAACGTGGAATGTGATCAATGTTCTCACCACATATGGGAGATTAAAAATTATTTAATTTTTTTTTCAATAATTCTCATGGATAGAATAAATTTTTTAAGAGCAACGATGTAACCTTGAACCCTAGCTCAATACGTTGGACATCGATGGATGAGGGATTGATTATAAATACATTCCATGTGGTACATAGAACTTAAAGGGGTGGAATCTCAGGGAATGAGTATATTGGACCCTAAAATATGTTCTCTTAAACCCCTCTATATAGGTAGAGTGATAAATTTAAATGGGTGGTCTAGGGATAGGCCGTAGGGAACCCGGGGATACTTTGTAGCCTTCAAGAGAGTTGGTTAGAGAGTAGGGTGAGTGTTTACACCACATGGGTATGTGAATACTTAGGTGAGTATACCATGTGATTGATTATATGGAGGTTAGGTGCAAGAGGACCAACCTAGTAGACATGAAATAGAGAGGAGATTTGTGCCACCTTTATAATTTTATGCCTTGGGGAGGATTTGTGAGTAGGATTAAGGATAACACCGACCAAGATTGGCCTTGGTGGTGATATGGGAATTATTGAATATATTTAGGATTATGCCTATATTGTACCACCAGTATATCTAAGAAAACCATGATTCAATCATGGAAATTTTGAATGATTTGAATTACTCTAATCTACTAGAGTTGTGATTAGGGTTGGGAAAGAGAGAGTGATACCTTTTGAGGTGTTCAGAATATGATATAACTTAGGGGACCACGGTGGGTTCCCTAGTACCAAGTTGATCCTAGAGAGGGTTGGTTTAGGGAAATATGTATGATCAATCCGAGGCATCACCTTAGAACCTGAGTATCGAAGATGATAAACCATCATAGATGTAGTGGAAAGGATAAGTTGTGTTCTTGAGGGGAAGACATAAGAGATGTGTTCTAGGTTCAGGTGAGTGGGAAACATATTTTTTATATGATGAGATGTTTCATGGAGAAATTATTTCATATATATATATATATATATATGATTTATGAGGTTTTAGGGTGGGATGTGGCCCCCATAGTGATTTGACATATCTTTCCAAGCAGGGAGTGAATATTCTATTGATTTTTATGATGATTTAACATATGTTTTGAGATAGGAAGTTATAAAACACATGAGTTTACTGATAGTGTGATACAAAATTCTATATAGGGAGAGAGTATACCACAAAGTTTCTTGAGGACTTGATATATTTTTTGAGACATCGAGAAAGCATTCCCTTAAGTTTCTTGATGATGTGATATACATTTCTAGGTGGGGATCGAGTAGTCCCTTGTGTTTTTGGATGTTGTAATGTATGCTTCTAACATAGGATTCTAGTATAGAATCTATGTTCTTGAGGATTAATCTAATAGACTTTGGGGTAGGAGATTCCCCCCTGAGTGATGACCTAAAAAAATTCTAGGGAATGAAATGTTTTCCTATGAATTGTTTTATGAAATCCTCATAGACATCCAACACTGGACTAAGTAGTTATGATCAACCTTAGGTATCACCTTAAAAATGAAATATAGAAGATGATTATTTTATATCACTTACACATTTTGTTTATTATTATAAGCATATAAATTAGGCGTATAGCACTTTAATAGTTATGATAGGGACACCGTTAGGTGTGGACTATTGATTTCTACTTTCACCTTATTTGGAAAACCATAACACTTTGGTACATGAGAAGACCTCATGATCGCAGTTTCAAGTAGGTGAGATAACCAATCTTGGATGATTTAGTTGGATCATCTTGATGAGATTATAGACTCGGATGAGGTGAGGCTCAAGGATGGTAGTATATCCACTTTCAATTTTATTTATTTTTTTATTTTTATATGTGATGACATCAATGATAAATAAATTAGGATGTATACTTATATGATAACAGTTAATTTGATATTACATTCATATATTTATTTTTTCTATGTACTCTGATTTATATGGTGGATTTTTATTAGTTTTCCTATGGTTTTTATACCCTGATATGCTGGTATATTCTCCCAATGGTAACACCTTAGTCCCACATTTCTATTTGGTAGTCTCTGGAGTATGGGGATGTGCACATGAGATTATATGACATGCCATCTAGGATATTGGTGAGTAGTCTCGAGCATGGGGACATCACAAATTTTTTTAACATCAATTTTAATATAATCAATATTAAATATATTCAATTTAAAAAAAATCTACACTAGGGAATGTAAAAAAATTACAATGTCGTTTAAATATGAAAGATAATGTGGAATTAATTAAAATAGTTAGGAACCAACATTAACTGAAATTATAAATTAAAATAAGTAAAAAATATATTGGGAGAATGTTTATAGAACCAAAAATTTTATTTTTTTATAACAATATCACATATATATTGGTGACATAAGATTATAAACAATGGTCCAAAATAATCCTCATATACCATGTCAAATCCAACAGTTATATTTATATACTAATTAACAGATGATAGAGAATGGTTAGAATATAAAGAGTTGAGATATAAATTGTTAAAGTTGAGAATTAATAGTCCATATTATTTAGAAATAATGAAATCAACAAAAATATTAATTTATAAAATAATAATAATAATGTATTTTTGGGCATGGTCAAGTGATAAAGTCACCCTATAATCATATATTTGACTAATGTTCAAATCCTAGTGGAATCCTTTGGGATGATTTCTTTAGGGACAACATATGTAATGTAGTAGGTGATGTGCATGTGTTGTAAAACTATAGTAATGACAAAAACTTTAGAAAAAGCTATAGCGGTGGAAGGTATTGTAGCAGGGGTGGATACTATAGTATGTATTGTAACATAAAGGTTTTGTAGTCATAATATTTAGAGAAAGGGCCTTTAGGGTTAAAAAAAGAGCCTATGGTCCAGGTAATGGTCTTTTAAGCCATACTGAATTTCTACCATCAAACTGTAATGGTCTTAGTGGGTTCTTTCCAATCCTTATAAGGAGGGGTGAGGATTTACCTACTAGGGTGCTTGAGTGAGCATTTTTTTGGTTTGTAATCCCCTAAATTTAATAAGCATAATAGTAACAAACAACAAAAAAACGAAATAATAATAATAATAATTATTATTATTATTAATACCACTTCTACTATTATAATTATTAATATTTATTTATAATTATTATTCTAAATGTTAATTGTTTTGAAATTTTTATAAGATTTATTGATTTTATTAATTTTTTATTATAATAATTATTGATATATTTTTAATTATTACAGTAACTAATATTTTTATATAATAATAACAATAACTATGATTATAATGATATATTTTTACAAATATAAAAATATATATTGTTAATAAATCTTATTATCAAATATTTTATTTTTTAAAATGAAATTTTACTTTTGGTTATTTAATAATAATAAATATTTTACTAATAGTTATATATATTTTTATTGGAAAATTTCTATAAGTAATAGTAATATTTTATATTTTATAATAATAGTAATAATTGAAATAATTATATTATTACTAATAATAACATATAATAATTTTAATTAAGTAGTAGAAAAAATGTGTTAAAAATCTTAAAGCATTATTTAGAATAAATAACACACATTATGTGAAGAAAATAAATATTTAAAATAATATTATTTTAACTAATATAAGTATAAAAAACATGTGTTGATTATACAATGATATAGAAAATATATATAATCTAATGATTAAAACTACAATGATGACATAATCCACATTTTAGTTTATAATAGGAGGTCTATATCAACTATGGCTAACTAGTGGTGGAGAATACCAATCCTATGTTTGGGTAGTTTTATTAATATAAATTTTGATATTGATTTCAATAATATATCCACTTGTTATGTTTTCTTGTGTTGATAAATCTCCATAATATTGAAATCCAAAATATAATGAACAATGTGAAAATCCTAACCAACTATATTTAAAATCAATAAGAGGAAAAAATATCCATGGTATTTGATAGATTCTATAAATTAATAACGATTGCATATGATGGAACAATATATGATGACCTCATATCAGTTTCTAAATGTAATGTTTAAAGGGAAATAACATGAATTGGATTAAGGGCTGAATATGATGTTGAGGGGGAATTAATGTAAAATTATTAGGGCATATTTGAGATCAAATGATGAAAATTCTATGCTCATAGAATATCCTATCATTAATCACTCCCACTAGAACCCCTCCTAGTATGATAGTGAATATGGGTGTGATCCTTGAAAACTGTCCCCAATAGGCCATGAGTTACTAACTAGCACTGACGGTATAAAAAACACAAATAGAAGGCGTTACCCTCATAAAAATAAGTAATAGAATGAACCACCAATAAATTATATAATTTAACATGTAAAACCATTCCCACAATCTATGTATTGTAATTTATAAACCAAAATTTCCCAAAAATAATTCCATGATGAAACTCTTATGATAACTACTTTATAAACTTATGATGTACCCAGTGGACTGGTGCAGCCACCTTGGGGGTGAATCAGGTGATGACTACTTTTACCAATTATAAATTATAATTTAATTATTTTACGGCCATTTAAATTAAAACTAACCTTTTGTTTTTGTATTTATATATATTTTAGTTCAACAAGATATCACCAATCATATGCATATAAGTAGAGAAAATAAAGGTAACATGATATTTTTAAATGGTTTTATACAAATACCCACTTCTTTTTAGGATTTATTACTCTCCCTAATAATAAATTTTCTATGATAATTAGTGTCAATTATAATGCGTTTGGTACATCCCACACCTCTAATGATAGAGCCTCACTGAAATTACAAATTAATACTTCCCACAGGACATCCAAAACTATCATCACACTGAATTCATGATTTCAAACCATGTTTTCCTTTCATACCCTGAGTAACATAGGTTCCACAACATCCCACATTGTATATTAAAGTATTTTATTATAATATATTCCATCAAATTATATCAAAAGTTCTGATCAGTGATGTATCTCTATTGAAATATTGATATACTTCTCTCAATATGAACTCTTTGACTAAAAACTTGTTCTTTAGTATAATTACATGAAACTCATCCTTGTAATGTTACTCAGATCTCATATCATTTAAAAAACATTCTCATTAGATTCTCACACTTATTCACTCAGAAGCATATTCAATAAACAATGGATTGAAAAATTTAGAATAGTATTGGATTAATATTATTTCTCTCCACAACTTGTAGTTGATTCTTCATTTCTTCTTTGAGTGATATATTCATATGTCTCACATTGGCTCAGCTATCGAAATCTTAAAACTATGAACTCACTTCCAAAAATGTATGTGTCTGTTTTTCCTCAATCTCCTCAATTTCTCACACTCGTTAGTGGATTCATTTAAGATAATTAAATTTATACATTAAAAAGTTGTTACCTCCAATGGGATACCAAGAAGACATTAATATTTCCAAAAAAAGAGTCATCATGAAATAGAAACTTTGGGAAGTACTGATTTTCTTCACCTTTATCTCCAAATATATCTATCATGGAATGTGGTTCCATGTGGGTATACTCAAGTTTTCTTCTTTACTTCATCTTTTTATTTATTATTTATCCTGGCTCATAAAAACTATTGTAGATCCTTCTAGTAGACTTTATATCTCATATTTTGATAGATATACAATAGGATCATCTCATTCATTTTCTCATGATATATTTACTAAAATTAAAAACATTGAATAATCATAATAGCTATATAATAAATAAAAAATAACAAATATATCTACTGTGTGGAACTCATTTCAAGCTTGAGTATATTCACATCGTTCCTTACCTTTTCTCGATGAGATCTCAAATAGCCATAGATCAAGATTATATAGGAATAAATAAAAATTAGTTCGATATTCTATGGATATTCATATTTATTATTATAGAAAATTAAATAAACCCATTTTTAGCATTAATGAACATAAAAAGCAATTATCTTCCTTCAATATTCAACAAAACTCTCTTATATCATGGATTCACTAAGAAGAATGATATTTTGAACAAAATAATAAATCATATGCATGATCAAATATGGTTTCTTCAAAATTATAAACATATGGATACTCCATTATTTATTTCTATTTGATATTCCCTTTAAATAGATGAATATAATATTCTCATTATTATCATACCTTGGATCACACACCACTCAAAGCATTTGTGATATTTAAATACTTGATGAATTGAATCATTAATTTATGAATTTATTTTATTCTTCAAAATATGAATTATATTAATTTGTAGACTTTCACCAAGTACATTTGAATAATTCTAATACATGAATCCCTATTTGGAATTTTCATATCTGGATATCCGATATGTGGGGATATGCTTACATTGGATCAAATTCCCTTAAACAGTTCGGATTTTCATATGTGGATTCATCTACAAAAAATTAAACTATATGGACCCATATTTAAGTATTTGGATCATGAATTCAGATATAAAAAAATATTTTTCTATTTGATGTTTGGATACACTGTGAAAATCCCTTATGCAAGGAATTCATCTACATCGTTGGATTAAAATATGTGTAGCTTTATTCATGTATGCAGTTTCTCAATTTCGATACATAGCTGGTTTTGGATATAAATATTTTTTATGTGGGATATTAGGTTATATGGATTTAGATACACTAGAATTTTCCAACACAATAATTCTTTTGTACTAAAATTCATGTATGTGAAATCTAGAATTATCCATTTTTCTAGATTTTTTTTAATTAAAACCAAGCCTCCTCCACTTTAACTCCAATTGATATAAACCATTCAAAAACATGTTAAAATCATTTTTAAATATGTTAAACCTTCTCAAAAACATCAAAACTAATACCAAGGACTTTGCAACATATGAAAACCCACCACTTTGAGTTATTTAATATCGCTCACTACACTTCTGATTTTAAATAACCCAAAACTTTTCAGCCTTCATCCATGTTTTTCATCATAGTCAACAACATTTGTATTCATCAAAACACAAATATGGACTTCTCCCAACTCATGGGTCTTAAAACTCCAATCATCAATCCATTTTACCACTAATTATAACAACACTTACAACTATTCACTTCAACCAATGCTCTTGATGTTCCAAACTATTATAGACAATATAGGAAATCATTATTCAACATTAAATTTTTTATGCTAAAAATATCATCTATTTCAATCATCTAATGTATAGAGATACTAGGAATATATCCATCCAGGTATTCCAAAAAACCAAATCAACTTTTATCTTTGTCTAATTGGTGGGCATCGACTTCTCTTATTTTGTTTGTGGATACTCAATCCATAACCCAGATCATTAAATTTTTATAATGAAATTGATAAGTAAAAATTTAAAATATTTACAATAATCAAACAAAGGTCACATCAATCACCCCATTTATATTTGTTTTTTGTTCTAATTTTACACCAATAGTCAATTTCATTTTCTCCCCGTAATTGACAATGAATGAAATAATATGAAAAAAATTTTCCCTCTTAATATAAGGGTGCTTCCATCATATTAAAATAATATTTCTTATCTCTATGATATTATAATATTATAATAGAAGTATTTAACTATAGACTTATTAGAAATGATTCATCAATCAATCACTCTAAGTCTACTTGGGAAAACTTGTTGTAGAAAATGAGATTTCATAACATGTACACCAAAGCTATCCATCACATTTCTCAATGTAGATCAAATTCCAAAGTTAATTTTAATGGATTCTATAAAACAATTTCCTTTTAAAAATATTTTTAATCCTACACTTATATTTAAATAAACATATAATAAATTTCAAGGGATAGTAAAAAATAATTTCTCTTAAGTTTGACAAACACTCCCCCTTAATGATTGAAATAAGAATAAATCATAAAAGGAAAAAGAAGAGTGAGTGTTAAACCTCAATTATCATTATATATTTGGGCAGTCAAGATATTCATGTTTTTATGAATTTAATAAATCTCTGGATTCATTCACTTCTTCATTTTCACCCCCTCATGGGACACTCTCCATCCATCATCACCTTCTTTATAAATTATTGAAAGACCACCAATTAAATTCTGGCTAATGGTGGATCTTCCAATATCACATAAATACGAGTAATAAGTATAGGACTAACTTCTCAAGTAAAATCTTCATCTACTTATAGGTATAAAGTCTCTATACCACTTCATGATTATTTCCCATTTCTAACTTTTTCTACCTTAAAAAACACAACTTTCAATTCTTTTTCAACTTTCTCCTTAGGTTGAATGACCTTCTTCACCATGGAAACAAGAGAAGTTTGAATATTTTCATATTTATACAATATCCTTGACTATACCAAATATTATAGAGATATGATAATAATATAAGTAGTATAATTCTCATATATCTATTTTGGAATGGGAATCTTTTTTAGAGCAGTAATTTTTTAAATTGATGATACATGTGATTTCACTTTCGATTTCAACATCTCTTCTTATTGAGGAATCCGTGTCATAAATTTTAAAGCACTATTAACTAATTCTTTACACCTTATACAAATTTATATACCATATTTTTTTACCCTTTATGGTAATATTCTATACTTCTTCAGATAAGGTATCAATCATTAGTCCACTCTAGTTATGTCTCTCCTAGATGAACTCTCTTTTAGTTTCTATATTTTTGACTTCTTTATTAGAATTCATGGAAATATTTAAGTGGTCTATAATGTTTCCCTTCTCACCATAATAAAATAAATTCTTTCCTATAGGTTTAATCTCATGGTTTCCTTTATTAATTTCAATCTCAAGGGTATTTATCTTCACCAATTTATTTTAGCTATCTTCCTAGTCAAATTTAATTTTTTTTCTTCACCTGATTTTCTTCCTATTGTGGTTGTTTCTATTTATTAATCTATATTTGAGACATTTAAATATTATAATATAATGAATTGTAACAAATACCACTAATATTATATAGTTCACAAAATATTCTCACTGTTTTAAATACGTTCCTGTAGAAGGATTATTTTTCAAATGTGATTCTTTCTTTACATCATCCAGTTGTATAATTTCTTCATATTTTCATCCCATTGACTCTAGAAACATATTATTTTAACAAAATTAAATATTTTTCTATAAATAAATATTCATATACCCAAATCTCCAGCATCACTAAAACCTTCCAACAAATCTTATTCTTTTAACTTTAATTATAGTTTGTACTGATCTACTTGCTTGCTACTTCTGGTATAGAGCCACATCCTTTTGGGATATTTTTGGGGAACATTTTTTATTAGATTTTATCACTTATATATTTTAAATATTGTTGGAAATCCCAATATATTACTCCTACAAAATTTTTATCGACTTTCATTTCGGTCTTTCACTTTCAGAAAGTCCAAATTTTTTGAAAGAAGATTTAACAACACAATGGGATCCCTTCTTTAAAGAACCAATGGTCGATACTTATCCAAATGAGTTATTAATTTTTTTATACTAATGTGAGTCCATTTGATAAAATACCCAATTAAAAAGTTTGAGTGGAAACCCACTACTTATATTGAGGTTGGGATGTTCCAAATATCTCTTTTTCTATATTATTCTACTGTTTTTTAGCTCCAAACATTTCAGGTTGAGAGAGTTCTTTTAATATTCAAAATATCTCAACCTAAATTCCAATTCATTGTTAAAAGTATAATTTTTATCCTCATGAATATTTCTTATCTCCTCCAAAGAGTCATCTGACTCTTTCACCCCTTTTGATTTATCTTCCATAAGCTTTATGAAAATTATCCAATGCATAGACTACCTTCATTATGACATACTTAAAAACTTCTTTATCACATAAATCTCTTTCAAAGACTTCATAATTTTGATTGAATATTTCATTTAAAAGTTTTACTAATTCATCTTTTTTATTTAATAATCATTGAGAAAGTGTTGGATTTACCAACCTTCTTGGATAATGAAATTTCTATCACACAGACAACTTATTACGGCTGTGACATATCATTATGAAGTACCTTAGTTAATATAAATATGTATATCACTAATTAAAATAGAAATTATTAATATTATCATTTACCTTAATATAGAGTTTTTACTAGTTTAAATACATCCATCAATATAACATTATCTTGGTCCATTAGAGGAATGATCCCCAACAGATTTATCAAAAAAATCCTTATTATCATGATGATCCTCAGTTGATGGTATTTTCTCTTGCTTATTTGTGTTCTTTATTTGGTTATTGTCCTCTCTCCTCTACATGTTTCTCACATTATTAATAGAGGTAATCTTTACTATGATAACAATTGATGTACCTAGATGACCAATTCCTACACATGGGGGTGCATCAGGTGTTGACTACTTTTATCAATTCCAAACACTTCTTTAATTCTATAACTCTGTTTTGAATTAAATATATTTTTGTAATTGTTGAAGTTGGATATATTTTAGTTTAAACAAGAAATTATCAATTGTATAAATTCATGTAAAGTAGATAAATGTAACAAGATATTTTTACAAGGTTTATTAAAAATACCTACTCCATTCCAAGATTGGTTATTCACCACAATCATGAATTCTACACTATAATTAGATTTTGATAACAATGGTTTTGGTGAATCATAAACCTAAAATTATATAATATCACTAGAATTTCAAATGTATACTTCCCACTAGGCATCCAAAACCATATTCACACTAAATTTATGGATTCACACTATGTTTTAAAAGAATAATCTGAGTCACATAGGTTCCACAACACCCTACTGTGTATATACAAGTGATGCCTTCCAAGATCCTCCTTTAAAGTAGATCAATATGTATTTTTCATGATTTAATTTCACTCAAATATTTATCTACTTCTCTTGATGTGGGGTCTTAAAATACAAATTATTTATTCAATAAAAGTACATGAAAATTGGTCTATAAATGTTTATTAGCTCTCAAATATTATACAAAAACTTCTCACTAGCTTCTCTCAGTTCTCCACTCCAAAATATTTTTAATATGTAATGCCTTTTCGGCTTCATAATAATATTGGTTTACTCTTATTCTTATCTATAACATAATGGTATATTTCTCTTATTCTTCTTTAATAGATCTTTAGATCTCACACACTAACTTAGCACCTGGAATATCAAAACTACAAACTCACTTCCATCAGTAGCTTCTTCTTCATTTTCTATTTATCTCTCCTTGATGTCCTAAATTTTACATGTGTATGAGTGTCTACATTAAGAATAATTAAATCTATCCCATTGAAATAAGATAACTTAAATGGTAGACTAGGAAGACTTTAAGACTTCTAAAAAAATGTGTCATCATGAAATGTTCATTTTGGGAAGCACAATTTTTCTGCACCATTATCTCAAAATATCTCCACAATAGAAAGTGGTTCAACATGGTTTTACTCAAATTCCTTCTGCACTCAATATTATTCATTATCATTTATCTCATCTCTTAGAAAATATTCTAGATTATTTTTGTAGACTTGATATCTATTTTCTTTGATACTTCAATAGTAGTATTACCTTACTCATATTCTCATGAAATCTCAACTCAAATTCCACACATTAAATAATCACCACAGTTATGTATGAAATATATATATATATATATATATGGTGGGGAAACAATTTTAGGCTTTTGTAGAATCCCAACATTACTTATCTTTTTTTATTGATAACATGAACAACTTTGGATCAAAATCATATAATCACAAATATAATACAGTTCAATCTTCAATGGTTCTTCATCTAAATTATTATTAAAAATACAATAAATTGATTTTTTAACATCAAAGAATATATAGAGGTTATATTCCTTAAATATTCCACAAAACGTTCTTGGATCATGGATTCTCTAAGAAATATGTTATTATGAACATGAAATCATAACACATTCTTCACTAGATATGATTTCATCAAAATTATAGAATTTTGGAAACTCCATTTTGCATTTCTCTTTGATCATCACTTTCAATAGATGAAGTTAAAATTACCATTTTTATAAAAACATGGATCACACACCACTCAATGAATTTATGACATTTGGATCCTTGTAGAATAGATTTAACATCATCATAATCGATTTTCTTCATCAGAATATGAATTCTAGAAATATGGGAAATTTAACCGACTATGTATGCAAAATTCCATTACATAAATCCTACTATGGAATTCATATAAATGGATGTCCAATAATTGGGGGTATGCTTATATTGGATTGAAATCAATTTTGAAGTTCATATTTTCATTTATGGATTTGGAAATATAACATATGGCTATGTGGAATTGCATTCAGGTATATGGATCTTGAATTCAGATACAAAAAAACATTTGGCCATGTGATATTTGGGTACACTATGTGAGGAATTTATCCGTGTTATTAGATTCAACTATGTGGAGATTCATCCACGTAAATTTTTTCTAAATATATATATACTCTTGGATTTAGCTTCATAGATTTTCATAAATAGTAAATTTGGGAATGTGGATTCAGCTAGGCTAGAATTCACCTATACGAAAATTCACCTTTTCTAGAATTCATATACGTGGAATCTATAATTATCCATTTTTATATATATATTTTTCCAATTAAATCAAGGATTCCTCGAGTTAGAATCCATATGATCTCATCCATTCAAATAACATAGAAATGAACTATGGGAATATGAGAAATCTTCTTAAATACTTCATAATGATTCCAAATGTCCTTGCAACATATGAAAAATCACCTCTTTGAGTTCATCAATATCACATGTTACACTTCATATTTCAAACAACCTAAAATAATTTAGCCTTCATCCATGTGTTTAATTATATAATTTAGTAGTCGTATAAAATACCATGCAAGGATGGACTTCTCCCTACTCATGGGTCTTCAAACTCCAGTTAGATAGCTATTTTTCCATTGACTATAACAAATGTTATAATTGACCACTCTTTCCATCACTCTTGATATTCCAAGTTGTGGTAGATAGTACTAGAACTCCTTATTTTCCACTAGTCCTCAAATTACATGAATTTTATATCTTTTAATTATCTGATGTATATGGATAATAGGAATCATTCAAGGAATATATTATAAGAATACAACTCTAATTTTTTATTTTCCAAATCAATGGGTAGTGGATTCTCTTATTTTTTGGGTGGATACCTAATCCATCACCTAGATAATTACCTTTACATAATGACTTTGATACATTAATATCAAAAAAATATAATCATTAACCTATGGTCACTTCAACATAATTTAACAAAATGGAGACAATGTTCTAGTAATGTATAACCCATTCAACATCATTATCTTTCCACCATGATATATATATATATATATATATATATATATCCATGAGTGGTCATATAAGTATACTAAGTATGATCCTCCCAAAAACCTCTCATGTAAATTTGGATGAAGCATATCAATGCCTTAATGAATAAATAAAAAAACCAAATCATTACCTAATTGAGTAAACTAATTTCCCATCCTCATCAAGGCTCACTCACCAAATATTTCACTCAAGTATGGAAATGTAATATCAAGTAAAATATATAAGGAGGTACCCCTTATTTACTTCCTCAATGAACTAGTCACCCCACTCCCCAATATCTTATGCCCCGATTCTCACATCCCCTCCATATCTATATATACCTACATAACTTCCTAATCACATATCCTCCTCATTGGAACAACCATATATCCATAATAATATCCCCCATATTGCATTTACATAACTACCACATTCATATTCCACCTAAAAATAAGGTACATAATCATGAAGGACTTTAATCATGTTCCATCATTCCATATATGGCCCCACTATACACTCAAGAAAACCATATATCCTCAATCTATCATATACCATGAGATGTCTAGTAGTGAGTGTAGGGAAGGGGCAGTAGTCATATATCCATATCCTCTATAACTTAAATGTTGAGGAAAACACTAAAAACCTAGAAACTCATATAGGCTCCAACACTATTACCAACATTGGGGGTGATGTGTATGAAACAAAAATAAACTAAAATGAATAAATATAATAATAAACAATCATAAATTAATGGTCAACTACCTTACACATGAAACTAAATCCAAAAACAATGATTCTAGATAACAACATCACTACCACCTTTAGCCTCATCATGAAACTAATCCACCACTATACCAAGACACTAGAACACCACACCACAAAAACGTCATTCCATTTCATATTTTATATATTATTTAATTTTATTCAATTATAAAAATCCCAATATTTCATCCTTTATTTACTTCATAGATATATTTAACTGTCACTACATTAATAGTTACACTAAAATATATCACTTATGTTACATTCATTAGTAATTCAATCACCACAACAATTTTGGACCATAATAAATTTCACAACTATCACCACATCACACCATTTATATTCTAGTAAACAATTTTACATTATTATTTAATAATTTCATCATTAAATCATAAATTTTTATTAAAAAATTAATTATTTACATCCACCACATCATTTAATGATATAAAAACACATTCCCATTTATCATTTCATTAATTAAACGCCTTTATAATTTCTAGGAAACTAAAACAAGGAAATATTACCCTCTAAGCATCATTATACTGACACAAAAGGAAAAATAACCTATACACTAACTCATACTAATTTCCATAAAAAAATTCCACCTCCACTATATATCAACAAAACATTCCCAACATCAACCATATAAAACCACAACCATAACGATGCATCATCATCTTCTTCACATACAAAATAAAAAAACTTAAAAATATTCTAACTATAATAAGGAATATCAACTCTGGTGATAATAATAATAATAATAATAAACTATATTGGGAAAAAATATTAATCACAGTAGTTAATAATTATAATTTCAACAACAAAAAATCCCATTTTATCACACTCAAACAAGTTTCACTTAATACCAAACAATATATAATTAAACTTTAACCAATCAATTTCCATATTTCATTATCTTCCTTTTATTGCCAAATTTAATTGATTATCTAGTTATGAATATGATAATGTAATCAATAATGGTCATGATATTAGAAAAAAATATTAATCAATTATTGAAATAATATAAAATCAATACTCTGGAAATATATAAAGTCATATAATTCATAACACCCATTTAAATTCCTTTAAGTGAATTTTATTATCTTCATATGTATAATAACATATATTTACTCAGTGTAAACAAAATCATGATAATTAACTTGCATGCATAATAATAGAATGGATATTTTTAATCCTTTTAATTAAAAAATATTTGACAAGCACAACACAACAGAAAAATAAAGAAATATGATCACACCCTAAGGATTCATTTTAATAAATCAAAAGAACCAATATATATCACACATTTATTAAACCTCAACAAAAAACTAATCGAAACCCTCTTATATAACCTAATAAAATTAAATAATTATAGTAGGATGTAGGAAAGAAGAATATAATTGATAGAAAAGAAAAATAAGGGACATTGGATTGAATGGGATAAACTATGTTAAACATGGGACATATATCCACAATATAAGGGCCAAGGGGAACTAAAATAGAGTCTATAGTTGGATAGAGTTTTACTTAATAGATGGAAATTGAAATAAGGAAAAAGGACCCATGTTTTTAATATAGGTTCGGATGACCACACTATAGCCTGGTGAAGACACCACCACAACATAATGGGTTTCATAATTTGGGATTATAATTCCTTATCATTTAAAATGGCTATGCCTCTATGAATATCAATTCCCTTTCACCCATTTTAAAAGTGGGTTTGAACACCTCCATAGTATGACACCCCAAAAAAAGTCCATTTCATCCTCTGACCCCACTCAACCAAAGAATCTCCATAGCATAGCCCTTTGAATATGGTAATTTCCTACTAGACTCTGGTAATAAACACATTTAAGAAACATTATGAACATGAAATATTTCCTTTACAATATATATGACACTTATTTCTCCATTCCCCATTTCTGATTGGAATTCCACTAAGAACCTCCAAGTACAATGATCTCCAAAACTCCAAATTCTACACTGTATATGACTACCATGAAAAGAAAATCCACAAAAAATGGTAATTTTAATCCCAACTCCTCAATCCCACCAAAATCATTAGATCACTACACCCACAGTTAGACCACACCATCCACCACCACATAGTCCTTATTAGAACAAGCATTTTAGCCCTCAACTTAAAAAAACTCATATTTTCCCTTCTAAAATCATTCTAATACCAATTATAAAACAAATAATACCATTTAATAATTTAGTATAGGACCAAGGAAAATCTATTTATCTATATTAGAAACCTATGAAACAAATATCTTCATTGAGAATTAAAAATAATACCTAAGAATGAGAACAAACTAACCATGAAACCAACACTCCATGAGAAACCTCATGAATAGAAATCTATCCATCACCAAAAGAATAACCACAAAAATAGTGAAAACATAATTCAATCATAGTAGTGGTAAAAAATATCTATACACTAATCATATTAGTATAAAATAACATCAATATGTCAACATGGATCGAGAATCATAGAAATTTGGATACTGATAATGTATTTGGAACTCACATTCCAACTTATAATCCTCTAAGACACCATGTTTCCATAAAATATGAACTTACGTAATAAAACAATCACATAAGACCTTCTCTTGATGGTCATGAATCACAAAATTCCACTCCACAAACATTGTATCATTCTCTAAAACTAACTCACCCCAATCCTTGACATGAGAGTCATAATGAAGATACTAAAAAAATAGCAACACATGAAAAATATCATTAACTTGATCAATATGTGGATAAAGTACTAACCATTATTTTACCTCTCCAATGTGCTCCAATACATTTAATGTTCTAAAAAATTAATTATTAAGCTTACCAACTCAACCAAACCTCTATTTCCCATGATGAGGAGAAACCATCAGGAACACATGATCTCTAAAATAAAACACTTTAGGTCACCTCTAATGATTATAAAGTGACTTATTATGGTATTTAACTTCATTTTTTCACTCAAAAACATCTAAAAATTCTTTATCATTCTCTATACAAAATCAGGTCAAAAAATCACTGATTCTCTAACCTCAGTCCAACAAATTAGAGACCTATAAGGCCACCCATATGACAAGTTGAATAAATATATACCACTGTATGAATAATAATTATTTTTATATGTAAAATTAATTAATGTTAGTTTCTTAACCAACAAAAAAATAAAAACTTGAACCCATCCAAGAAAAAAGTTCTCTAGTGTCAAGATGGTCTACTCTATTTAACCAATCACCTATGGATAATATATAGTGATAATGCATGAATGAGATCCAAAAGAATGTTAAAGTACCTCCAATACTCATGAGTTAATATTTGGATTTTTGATAAAAATCACCATCCTATTAATACTATGAATCCTCACAACTTAATCCACATATATCCTTGATAAAGAATCAAATATTTTTTACTTTCTGGTCATCAAGAAGTGATATGGTTTTATAAACCAATCCTTAATCACTTAGATAGAATCACATCCTCATAAGCCTGAGGTAGAATAGAAGTTAAATCCATCAAGATTTTCTCCCACATCCATTGAGGAACATCCAAAGGATGCAATAAAAAAATTAAGAAGATGATTCTTGGACTTCACATTTTGGCAGACCAAACACAGAGACATAAAATCTCTTATTGACCTCTTCATTCCAAAACATGAAAAATAAGTTCTCAAAGCATGATACATCTTGGTTATATCAGGGTACATTGTTATTGTTGAGATATAAAACTAAAAAAAACCACCTCATGCACCACGAAGGAAATAATTATCCACCCCTAAAACAACACCTGCTTTTGACTATCCTCAAACCATCCCTTAATAGTATCACCATAGATAATAAGATATGGCCTAACCTCTTCCTTAAAATTTCCCATATATGACTCCTCTAACTACTGTACCAAGGGTGATTTCACTATCATGTGATACATGAAAACTATACCATAAATTTATTTTATGTTAAGATAAAAACATACAGGCTCCACCATCACTATCCATGTATCTCCAGACTCACAAGAAACATTACTAAAAGATGAATTTATTAGTATATTATCCACTAAAATATCTCATCCTAGTATATAAAACATATTCATGTTATAATCCTATAATAACTTCATCCACTATCTCTAAAGTAGATTCAAATCATGATGATGTAAGATATATTTAATTATCTTGTAAACCAAGAAGGCTAAAAAAATGCTCTTTGATAAGATAAATCCACAATAGCTTCATGTAAAAAAACTACCATTAGATCGAGATCATGGGTAGCGTAGTCACATTCATATGTTCATGGATTATAATACCCATATAATAACACCTACCTATAATACATAAAGAACCTATAATGATGTTATAAGTATCATTGAGAACCTCAAAAATGACTCCCTCGTTTGAGAAAAAAGAATTGGGGCACAAACCAGCTTCCCCTTCAGCCAATGAAATATAGTCCGACACTGGTCAATATATAAGAAGTCCTAATCCTTCTTGGTAAATGATATTAATAGATTATGAATCTAAGAGAAATAAGAAAAAAACCTATGATAATAGTTTATAAGTCTAAGAAAACTATGAATCTCAACAACAATCTTTGGAGAAAACCAAGAAAAAATCACCTCAATATTCAAATGATCAACTGACACTCATCTCATAGAAATAACATTACCAAGAAATTATTGCCCTTTCATAAAAAATAACACTTTGAAAATATACCATAGAGGTGATTCCGTAAAATAATCTCTAAATTAGTTTTCTTATTCCCAGAATGATCCTCCTTATATTTTGAATATACAAAGATTCCATAAATGAAAAAAATAAAAACTGATCTAGGAACTCATGAAACACAATGTTCATTTTTACCATGAAAATAGATATACCACTCAGGAAACCAAAAGGCATTAACATAATCTTGAATCATCCATAACAAAATTTTAAATTAATCTTCAGAATATATTCCCCCTTTACTCTCATCGGATGATACAAAGATTGCAAATCATACTTTTAAAACTAGTAACATCCCTCTAATTGATCAAATAATTTATCAATCATTGGGAGAGGATAATGGTTATTCTCCATCACATTATTCAATTAATGGTAAACAATGAAAACCCATATACTACCATCCAACTTATTTTAAAAAATCTAAAATCCTTATAGAAACCAACTAGGCTTGGTGGAACCCTTCTATAATAGATCATCAATACAAAACTATCGTAACTCCAAAGTCACCATCCTTTAAAGAGATATAGAAATTTTAGAGACACTAGGTTGTAACTATACCGAGAACTTGATTTCTTGTTGAGGGGTAAGTTCACAACCTCTTTAAGAAAAACATAATGGAACTACTATATAACTCTTGACACCACTTATAGTCCTCCATTGACCCTAACCTCAACTTATGAAGATGAGAAGAAAGTGGATACACATAATTTTAAGGCATCCAAAGAAACTAATTTCTAATAAAAACAACACACCAACCTTTCACATCAATGAATAAAAAATTCATTTTGAACCAATAAATAAAACACGACACCAAATACAATAATCCATTATAATGAAAATTTCATATGGATATACCCAAAAGAAAAATAAATTTTCCAATGACTGATTATGTGTCTCTAGCCCAGTTCAACTCGGCCATCACCAAAACAGAGTGCCACAGAACTCAGGCGCACCTACCCATATACCAGAGGCTATTAGATTGTAGTTAGGATCTAGGGTGTAGTTATGGGGATAATATTGCATATTATATAGGTAAATGAACACAATAGAGTAGGAAATAAAAATAAAAACCAGCACAATCCAATAATAAGCAGAAAAAATAACTTTCCTCATGTTACTAAAAAATAAAAATATAAACTTTGTTTCCAGTAATGCATATGGTAGGATTTATCATTAAGTGATTATATATAAACATACCTAAAATGAAAATTTAATATATATAACATGAAACTTAATATCTACCCATTCTATATACTAAAATAGAACTATAGATATCCCCTATATGTCTATAAAATCACCATCCACTGTACTCCAGTTTCAAGGCCCTTACCCTTTTTTTTACATCATGAGTCATAATGTCTACACACATCCTAGAGGTCCTATAAAAGGTTTGAATATGAGTTCAGTAGGCTACCACTAATGGAGTACCTATATAATATCCACATGAATGTTGGTATATGAAAATTTAAACTTTCTATAACAAATATGATAAACACATCAAGATACACTCCATGATCAACAAAACATGGTTGAGAACCAATGATCAAGTCACAATTGTTTATGTTTTTTAAGGATTTTATGGTTTTTTCACTTCAAATTTCATTAATTATAAATAAATATATTTAAAATAAAAATTGATATTTTTAATTTATTGAAAAAATTATAGATATTTATTAATTTGTATTGATTATATCATTTTGTAAATAATTAGGATAAATACTAAACTGATTTTATTTTTTCCGTATTTTTTTGAAGAAATAAACGTTATAAAGGTTGAATTATTTGAAAATCTCGTAACCTATAATACGAATAAATTAGCAGGTCTAAAATTTATTAAGAGATCAAAATTTTCATCTTTCAGATTCCATTTGATGAAAATTGAAAAAAGACTAGATCTTTATTGACATTTAGTAGTATCTAATAAGAAATAGTAAAAATATTTCCAAGGAATATCATACATTAAAGTAATCATTGTTACACACATGAGTAAATTAGATGAATCTTTTTCATGAAAATGAAAAATTAGTTCAATATGTAAAAGGTAATCTTTTGATATGTGAGGTTCATTTACATTCATGTAGGATTCATTCAAAAGTCCGCTGGAGAAATTTAAAAAAGGGATTTCGTAAATAAATTTAACTATGATAGTATGTAAAATTTCTTTAATTAGTCTCCAAATAAGATTTGAATATGTGTTCTAAAAGTTATATACGTTCCAAAAATTTCAAAGTAAAAGGCACTTACTTGAATATATAACAGTAATTTTAATACTGCATAAGAGTCTTTTTCAATAACTTCTAATAGAATTCCAAAGTAAAAGTCTATTAAATAGGATATGTAAATGTCATTTTTTTAAAATTCAAGCATAATATTGAAGATATAAGTTTAAATTTAGATAATTATTTAAATTAATAAAATTAAAAAATTATAGTGCATAAGTGTAAATTCCCAGGACACCTATGATATGTAAAATTCCCTTTTCTGTGGGGATAAAACTCATGATGTGTAAGAGAAATTATCAACATGTAAGAGTAAATATATATGAATAACTAGATATATAAAGTGTCATAAATTTTTCAATACAAGAGTTCCCAATTTGGATGATACATAAAATATAGGTACATGAATAATTTTTGATCAGCTGCACCTAGAGGAATCATATGGAACCAAGACTATGGAGATCATATCTAGTACGCATAGATCCCATCCATGGAATAAGAAGATTAAATGAATAATTCATTCTAATTTCTTAACCAAATAATTAAAAAATGGATGAAAACAAAAAATTCGTGTGAGATCGAAGAAGTAAAAGAATGAATCACATGACATTTAGGGAACAAGACATTTGTTCAAGTATTTGGATGTAGTATGTTCCATCCACAAGGGGATTTTGAGCTGACCAAAGTGTGTGAAGACCATACTGACATTGAAGAATCCTGAACATTCATTTTTCCCTGTTAAAGGGGATGAAAATCATTATATAGAAGATTCATCATATTTTTATAGTCTTTTATTCATCTTTGACAGCATGTGATTACTTCAGTGATGAAAAATTAGAATTTTTTTTTGAGGTAAAGACACATCTCTGAATCCTATATTATATGAATTATTTCATTTAATAAATAATTTGATCTTTTTTTTATATTTATATAAGTATTTTATTACTCTATATAGTATAATATTTCTATTTTTATTATGATTATATTATCATAACTTATCCTCTTCTTATTTTTCATACAAATCCCCATGTTATTTTTCATTTACCATATGATAGATGGAAGATGGTATTCATTTATGAGTGATCAAGAGTTACTGATGGATTTTTTAGGTAAGAGTAGGGAGTGTAGTGATCATTAAACATCCTTGTTTGAGCCAAGAATATTGAGTGAGGAAAATAATTTTCGGTTTCAGGTGGTTAGTGAGTGGGTGAGAGAGTTCCATTAATGTTAATTGTGATTTGTTATGTGAGGTGATGGAAAATATCAGGTGAGACCACTATTATATAAATAAATTCACACAATATTTTACTTGAATTTAAACACACACAGACAAACAATTGTTATATTATTTCCCAATAAATATTCAATGCACACACATAATTTAAGAATACTAAAATGTTCATTCCTCTCCAAAGATAACCCAATACACATTATACCACATTTATCATGGGTTTATATTTTTATTTCCATGATTCCAAGGACATATCCCACACCAACATCGTGTTATTTAGCATGAAACAATCATTTTTTTGTTTTATTTTTATATTTTATTTTTATTGTTTTAAATACATGACAAGATTTAGTAATGATAAACTATTTGGTTTTGACCCCATGGTTGAGAAAGATTTTATGGCTAGAGAATTATATCTGAGAATTATTGAAGAAGTGGATATAAAGTTTTTCAAAATTATAATAATATATTACATATCCAATTTACTTAATCTTGATATTATTAATCTTGTGATAACCCGGAGATTTTTTTGGCCTAATTGAATAGAACCCTTAGAAAACATTATGAACCTATTTTCAGTTATTAATAAAATTTGTTGTTACAACCAAATAACTAGTTCAAATTTAAACGTAAGAATGAACTGATCCAATGTTATCCCAAGTTCCTTATAGTGTCAAGAGAATACTCAAACAAGAACTTTGAATAATGTTAGATTGTGTGAAACACCTTCAAACCAATAGGATTTTTAGAAGAAATTATTAGTTAGAAATCCTTCCCATTATCTCTAGAAGGTCCAACTAATGAATTAATTTATAATTTAAAACATGGAGAGTTCACAAGCTGGGATGATCCCTAGAGGTCTTTCTTACATATCTTTTTCACTACATCAAGAAGTATACTATCACGAACCAACCCAATGAGCCCCGCCAGGATGTTGATGAGTTTACTGTGACTACCCCAAGACAAACTCTAGATGTATAGGGGATAGTGACCAGTTATAAGTAGGCATATCACACACATGTATGACCTTAGACGATGGTACCTGTACGCATGCACAAACATCTATCTCCATGAAAATGTGTAGTGATAATAAGATAACTAATACCAAAATGCACACATACATATATCCCAAAATTGGAGTACATCAAAAGTAGTAAAATAATTTAAAAGGGAAAAATAAAATCCCACTAAAAAATAATAAAAGTGTCTAACCTTCTCTGTAGGAGGGGACTACTGTCAATTGTAACAAGCGGTACACACCACAGTATATCCAAATCTCTATGGTCTGCCTACTTTGGGTCCTCCATGGACTTCATCAAAAGGATCATCATCTACATAAGGAAAACATGTATTGGAAGATCCCATGTATGGGTGGGTATAACAATACCTAGTAGTCACACAAAAAACCCAAAATAAAATGGACCAACTGAAAGGTAATAGTCTGCTCGACTGTAAGTAAGATGAGAACCTAATGGATAGAGTTTAAGAAACTCCATCTCAACCACTCCTACACTATACATGACTATTCATATCATCTACACATGGTATTTCAATCATAAGTAATTCCAAGGAATCCTATAATAACCTTGATATAATCATCTTAGACTATAAGTCTCATGGTATCAACCATACAACCTACCATATGATTCTACTAGAGGATCAAGGGTATATCCTTTCTAGTACTCACTCCACGAGCCCCAACATCACCATTAGAACACATCCAAGATATATCACTCATCAGGTAGAGATATTCCATCCCATGTGGAACTCATCCAAGAGATCACACTCATCAGTATTCACTGTGCTAATGGAACATCCCCACCATCCCTGATGGCGTACATCTAATAGGACACACTCATCAAGTCTCACCAATAAGAAAGTAAAGATAGAACCTAGAAGATCATGATACTCATCTTGGGAATATCACCTATGTCTCATGGGGGACTCCATGAACCCTAATATAACCCATAGGATATCAACACTCAGAAAGGGGATCACACCTAGGACCATTAGAGAACACCACAAACCTAACATGGAACTCTAGAGATCATAATAATCAGATGGAGGATAATATGTTGGATTTATGGGGGAAACCATAATCCCTTATAAGACTTATAATCATAATAAAAATATTGGAGATGTCACTTAGGACTATAGGAAGACACATAAAACCTAATCTAAATCTTACTGCCACGTATGGGATCATATGTATGATGATACAAGAAAACCTACTGAAACTGCCCACTAATTACGGGATCATATGTACTATGATAATGCAAAACCTTCTATGCTAACCATCTAGATAGAGGATCACCACCTGTTATATGGTGGTCATGATGATACCAAGAATACCACCTAGATAATATGATATGATAAAGGATCCTACCCAAGACTCCTAGAGAGATATAGGAACTCTATCCAAAATCATTCTATAGAGGGGATCATAATCCTATACTGAGTACATAATGCCACATTTTAACCTCATAATAATGGACCGAGTGTTCTCACTCAACCAATATTGGTCCACATAATGTTGAATGAATCGTCCCACTAGCATCACATCATGTCACATCTTTAACAACCAACCCATTAGTACCATCACATTATTTGTGAAAAAATACTCAGGATAGGAAACTCACGAGCCTCCATCCAAGTACTGAAATTAGATATGTGTGAGGTAGAAACCCCTAAGGGGATTACACAATGTGTACCCACCACACATGATGTGTCTCTTGAAACTATCCCTTATACATGTCCCCTCTTGGTACTCGGTGTGTGTAAGAAGAATACATTTCATGTACCCCAAGTCACATGGTGTGTGACCATATCCAAACCCCTAGGAGAGTGTAACACCTTGGGATTTTGGGAAATATTATTTTTGAATTGAATTAATCTTTTGATATTTTTCATTTCTAAAAAAAATTATTTTTATATTGAAACACTATATTGGCTTACATTATACACAACACAAAGTTAATTGTGCACTACACACAACACCAACTTGGTGAACGTTACATGGGGCACAAAGTTTCTATGAAATATCATCTTATTATTAGAATTATTTAAGTGAGATAGTTATAACAAAGAAATAAATAATAATAATAATACAAGTAATAAATACATTTAAATACTATTTATAATGGTTATATATATATAACATATTTATAATAAAAAATATAATTTTTGGTAATGTCTTTTTATGATTAAAAACAATATTTTCTAAAATTAACTACTTTTCAAATCCTTCAATGGAAACAATATAATTAATTTTATAAAATTTTAGAAATTTAATTTAATAAAATAAAATACATTTTTAATTTATTATTTTGTGATTATCTTAGGGTTATTTTATTTGATTTTGTTTGAGAAACTTCATTTTTGTATGAATAATGAAAATACTGAATTTTAATTCAAAACTGCATTTTCATCAAATTTATTTATAAGGTTAAATTATCATTTTAAATTAGTTTCAAAGTTTAATTAGATAATATTTTTATAAATTAATCCAATTTAGTTCATTGGAATATATTTCAATTTGAAATTGGGTATAAAAACATAGCAAACTTTTGGACGTTCTCACTTAAAAAACAAAATTTCTCGCCACATCTACAGGATTAACATTAAAACTAATTTTTATGCTTATATTAATTGAATATAGAAAAATATAAATACATGGTTGTAAATATTATGATATCTATAGTCTAATGATATAATCTTAATGTTTTACTAAAAATATTAGTGAATGCAATTAAGATTAATTATAGAGATTACGGTAAACTTATCCATAACAAAGGAATAAAACTTAAATGTAAGTACCCAAATGACCTATGAAATTGTCCAAAAACCATTTAAGGCCCTATTGTTTCAATAAAACTTCAATTCATTAGTTTTGTTTTGGTTTTTTATGACATTTTTAGGTAAAAACAGGGGTACACCGAACTTTTTTTTGAAAAATACCAAACGAGCCCTTTCCCTCCCCTATAAAAGGCCACCACATCTCCCCCTTATTCACACCACTAAAACCACTTAGGTTCTACCAATATATAATAAATAAAATACCCTAATTCCATAAATTCCTACATTAATCCCCCCTTTGGGAAGAAATAAATCTATGAAATCCCTTTGGTGAGAACCAAAAGGAGTTACCCAAAGAAGAGATAATGTCTTTCCTCAAGCTCTTCAGTCTTATTTCAATTCTCCACCCCCTAAAATATAATTATTACATTATTATAAATAAATAATTCCTAAATATACTGAGATATTTTTATGATATTTTTTTGACCCACACTAACCGACACTTCCGTCTAATGGGTAACAAACATTCTGTTTATATGAATGAGTAACTACCGCCTCATGAAATGATGATTGTTCATTTTTACTTTACCTACATTCATGGTTGGAAATTATGATCTACACTATATTTATATACTATATATATGATAAATATTATGTCTTTAATAATTTTTAATTATTTTAGAAAACATATCTTTATATTTTCCATTATGTGTAAATATGATAATTTTGTTTGAGGAAGTCTAGACTACCACCCCCTCAAAATGATGTGATTCATTCAAACACTACATAGAATGTATTAAATATGTTTCTAGTGAAATTATATGATATATATGAAATAATAATTCTAATTTAATTATAATATATATATATATATATATATATATCATTTTCTTTCTTTTTTTCAATACGTCAATAAAATAGAAACAACATTCATGCGTATGTACGACCTACCGTCTCCATGGATAGTGTATTTCATTTCATAATTATATATTATATATAATATTATAATATATATATAGTTAATATAAATTATATTTATATCACATATTATCTTCTATAAATCATGATGTATGTATAAGGACCAAAGATATAACAAATTAAGACACATGTGAAAAAAGTGAATATTACCTGAAGAAAAACCTTAACCTGAAATTGTTAACTACAAGGTAATATATAGTCATAATAAAACCATATATTTTATTATATATAAGAATAGTGTTATTTTATATATTTATAATTAACTTATATTTATTATATAGGCAGTTTGACAGAGTACAATGAGAGTTAAGACAAAAGGTAATGGAATTTCATCTCACTTTTTATTTCTGTGAGATACATGTATTATTCACCACTCACTTATTTTTTGTGGTGTATATACTTCCCATGAATGTATTATATGTATATTATTCATAAATTTATGTGTATTTAGATATCCATTTTATTATATTTCTGTCATAGGGTTTATGTTTCAAAAGTTACCAAATCAGTAATGTAAGTTTGTCTCTATTTTCCTTCTTTGGGACACATGCCATGTTATGCACATATATGTTTACATGAGTGTATATAATGCCTTTGAAATGTTATTTAATTAATATCATTATTTTAATTATATTTTAATCTTCATTTAATTTCATTTTCTTACACTGAGTGTATGATCCCAAGTTACCATGATGTAATAGTTTATTGAAATGATCTCATCTTTTTTCAGTATTATTTATGATTATGATTCCATTGATGAAATATTATCATCCATCTCTCTATAAAACTCATGAGTTTTATTATTCTATATTACTTCAATATATTTCCTTTTATTGTTACCATTTTTCCACTTCTTGGTACATAATATAGTTAAGAAAGTGTTTTTAATAAATATCAACATTACCTCTCTCTTCGATTAGAAATATGTGTTCCTTAAAAACCATTTTTTTTAAAAAATATTTTTAAAATAATATAATACTATAAAATTATCTTTAAAATAATTTTTTACCCATGTTTTAACATAAAAAAGTTTTTTTAAAAGGATTTTTCTTGTCCTTTTCTAGTCAAGGAACTTTTATAAACTTTTTATGGAGAAAATGGAATGTTTGGAATGTACTTATTTACCCACTGTCATTCCCTTGATGTTCTAAATTATCATTTTTTAAAGTGGTTTTCAATAAAAAAAGGTTTTTAAAAAAGTTTTTATGTTTATAAAGTGTTTTAAATTATTTTAAAATATTCCTTTATAAGTTTTCAAAAGGTTGTTTTGAAAGAAAATAATTTCAATGATTTCAATTATTATTTTATAATTTTCAAAGTATTTTCATAGAGAATTGTTTTAAAACTATTTTCAAGATTATTTTATATGTATTCAATGAAAATGGTTTTCAAAATGTTTTTAATCTTATTTTATATGTTTTCAAAGAAAATGGATTTCCAATTTTTTTTAAGCTTCCTTTATATGTTATTAATGAGAATGGTTTTAAAAATGTTTTCAAGCTTTCATTATTGGTTTTAAAGTTTATTTTCATAAAAATGGATTTCAAAAGGTTTTATGTTTTAAAAATAATTTTCCAAAGAAGAAAGGATATTTTCCTCAAGAAGTGTTTTTAAAATTTCATTCAAAATTATTTCCCATCTAAGATGACATCTGTTGGTGTTACTCATACTTTTTTGGGGAAATTATTAAATTTTTCCATTCATATTATTTATTTTAATGTATTATGTTTTAATGGTATAATATTTATGAAACTTGTTTCTCTTTCATAGGTTATGTGCTTTAGAAACCTACTTATTTTCATAGGTTATTTTTATGATGAAATGATTATGAAACCTTTATATTTTTTCATAGATCATGATATTATTACATGTTTATGATACCCATTTCATTTAATGGGTTATGATATGATTTTTTATGATTTTTTTAAATGAATGAATGATTTAATTATGATATTGGTGTGACCTATACCTCCCTCCAATGCATTGGGTAAGTATTTTTATATTGTGATATTGACTAAGATGGTCTTGAGAGTGAACCTTGACTACTAAGATGGCCATGGGAGAAAACCATTAATACCAAGATGGTATGGGGGGTGAAATCATACAACTAATATTGCCATGGGAGTGAAAGATGACTTCCAAGATGGTATATGGAGTGAACCTATACTAATAAAATGGCCTTAGTAGCAATTCCTTGACTATGATGGAAATTATTTTTTATGTGTATGTGTATTCCATAATTCTAGGTCTTATTACAATGTTAATCCTTAAAATATTATGTTATTTAATTCCTTATTATTCATGTATTATTAACTTCCATGATTTATGCCATGATTCATGTTTTTGATATTTGATATGAAGGGTATGATCTTCTTTTGTTGTGATCATGTTATCATACCCCCATTATAATATTTATGCTTAAATGTATCCCATGTTTACCCTTAATAAGCACATGAGGTCCCCCCTCTTTATGTTTCCTTCCCCAAGTTATGAAGATATATATTATGTATGATGTTTCTAATAAGGGTTCTTTTTATAAAGAACCTAGTCAGATATAAAGTAGCTATTTTTTATACCAGTGTTTATGTTTCAAAATATTTAAAGGCACTAAACTAATACAATCTTGGGGTGTCTGTTTGTGTAATTTTTTTAGTATTCCAAAAAATTGATGTAATGTCTATGTACGTCAAGATTGGGTTTTTATAGTTTGTATCATAGAAAGTGTTTAGTTAACCTTATTAATATATGATGATAAAACTTTAGTGATATCTCTAGGAATATTTCTAAGGGTATGTATGGGGTTGTCTCTAGGGATAAGTATAAGGATGATTTAATGTTAAAAAATATCTTGTAATTTTGGTAAAGGATAGAGTGAGTGGTTTCATAGAATTACATCCCTTCCTGAATACTACAAGTTTATGTGGTTCGGGAAAATATGTACCTAGGAGTAATAACTCTGACAAGGTGTTTTGGGCCAGACTTGGTGTAACTTGATACATGACAACAAGCGTTACTATACACCTAGTTTGATAATCTTGGGGTATTTTCATTGGAAATTCACAAACTCATCATGAACCATCATGAAGTATTTAAAAATATGTTTCCTATGAATAACCGAGGATAAACTTAAGGTGTCATATATTAAGGAATGTGTCATTATTTATACATCATATAAGTATTTACTTTTATTGATTATATGGTTTTCCAATGTGATAACTGTTGCACAAACTTTTCTTTATGGTTTTTTTCAATGTTTGGATCTAAAAGAAAATATATTAACATTGAATGTGATGAATTTTTTTTTGATGAGCTGTCAAGTGGGATGGTCACTAGAGAAAATGATGTTTTGATCATGCCTAGTCGGTTTTCATGGAAAATGATTAACAACATGTACCTTAACCAACTCTTGGACTCATAAAGGAAGAGAATGAATATGTTTTCTGATATTTCAGGTAATGGATGACATAGAAGAAATAATATTAAGCTTTTTTTGTGTTAGTAACGTGGATAGAATCACCCCAGTGGATGTCTTAGTGGAATAAGAAGATGTTTTGATTGTGGAAAAGGACACAAAGAAAGTAACAGCAAGAAAAAAATGAAGGGTTTCGTTATCAAAATGGATGATAATATTTTCCTCTCTAATACATCATCAAAAGTCAAATGCTTTAAGTGTGGGATGAATGGTAATTATGAAAATTGATGTCCTAAGTGGAAATATCCTGAAGAGAATAAGCATGGTGGTATGAGTAATGGTCATATTTCTGATAATGATGAGAATACAGATGAAATGTGAAAGTAAATAGGTGTTATGTAATTGAATGAAGTAGCATTACTATGGATTATGGATGAAGTGGTATAATTGATGTTTCTATGTATTTGGATTTAATAATTATTCTGAAAAATACATGGATTTTTCAGTTTATGCTTTTCACTGAGGATTTACAAGATTATGTTGGATTTTTTCGATAGACTAGAAAAGTGAATAAATGAAAATATGACATTTTTACTAAGGGTAGATAACCCTTCATATGGTACTTATGTTAAGATAATATTATTTGGATAAAGATATGTTGGATATGAATAAGTTAATTGGATGATACTGATTACGTTAGAATAATTAAGGGCTTGTTGACAAGTGGTTATGCTATCATTGATGAGGGTTACAACATTTTTGGTTTTAATTAATATATCCTATATACTATGTAATAAGTAAACATTAATGTATTCCAAAAGTATTTATGGTATTTCAATTAACTACCATATTTCAAGAGAATACTTGATGAAGGTATTCAGATGTTTAGAATGTGACAACCAAGATATACTTTGTGATATTTTGGGAAACAATGTTATGCTTATTTTTTGAATAACTTTCTAAAGTTTTTTATTTTCAACTTTATAAACGTTTAAAGTTTAACCATTCATGAAAATTTTATGTTAAAATCCAAAGGAAGTATTTATGTATTGAGGTTGTATTGAAAACCTTAGGTAGATGATATTTAGTGATTAACCTTATTTCATGGATTTCCAACATATTTATTTTGAAAATTATATTAGTGTGGTTTTAGAAAAGGGCATCCTGTATGTTTGTTGACAACCAATCACATCTGTCAAGGCTATGGGTCTTGAACTCGTGACCGAAGGACAATAAGGGTTTTACACCTAACACTATCCTATGGAATTTCTTGGTTAATGTGTAATTATTTTTGATAAATAAATATTAATGGTGAAGTAGTAGTGTTAATTTTTATGTTTATAGATTAATGTACTAACCATATTGATTTTGAAGAATAGTTAGAGAAATATAGTTATACTTTTCATTATATTATGTGCCTTAAGATATGCTAAAAGTGTATTTTAATACTTCAGGTATCAAAGATAATTTCTAGACTTCCATTTTTTTGAAGTAATGGATGAATTAGAAATTGATACAATCAAAACCAAAGGATGGATTTTTTATATATAAATATATAAAGTATATATATTTCCTTATATTCTTGGTCAAAAAATAATTACTTAACATTAGGAAAATTATCAAAAAATGTTGTTATACTAACTTAATTTTTATTGAATATATATCCTTTTAAATCATCAAAGATTTATGCTTTTTCAGGCCCTAAAATTTTAATTTATCATTCAATTTGTTTTGATGACCACAATCAATCCCTACGAATATTTAAAATTTTCACCTAAGTCCATGTTTTCGCATGATACCTATGTTCTAATATGTGGAAATCAAGATATATGTTACTTTAGGTAAACATAATGTTTCCAACTTTATTTTATTAATGGAATTTCTAGTATTCATTTTACGATGTGGGTTTCCATAAAAGAAACTTTCATGTATTAAACCTTCAATAACCTAGATGATTTTAGATGGTTAAATCCATTTAAATGGGGGTAGAACGTAACATCCCGAGATTTTTAGAAATATATTTTTTCGAATTAATTTACTCTTTTTATATTTTTCATTTTTGAAAATAGTTTTATTTTTATATTAAAATACTAATTTTTTATTACGTTATATGAAACACTAAGTTAATTGTGCACTACACACAACACTGCCATGGTGTACGTTACACACAACACTGAGTTTCTAGGAAACATCATTTTATTTATAGAATTATTTAAATGAGACAGTTATAACCTATCCATTAAACTTAGTAATATGAAAAATAATAACTAATTTTAAAATTATTTTTATAATGTTTTTATGTAAACAAAACACAATGATAATAAAAAATATCATTTTTGGAAGTCTTTATATGTCTTAAATTTCTATTTTCTAAAATGAACTACTTTTTATGTTGTTTTTTGAAAATAATAAAATTAATTTTATATAATTATTAGAAATTTAATTTATAAAATAAAATTCATTTTTTAATTTATGATTACGAAATTATCTTAGGGATAATTCTTGGGAATTTTTTAAGAATCATTATTTTCATATGAATAGTCAAAAATACTGAATTTTAATTCAAAAATACTTTTTTATATAATTTATTTATAAGGTTAAATTATATTTTAAATTTGATTAAATTTTTAATTAGATCATATTTTTTTCAATTAATAAAATTTAGGTCATTGAAATCAATTTCACATTGTAATTGAGTATAAAAACTTAGCAATCTTTTGGACGTTCTCACTATAAAAACCCACTTTCTCACCACATCTATGAGATTTGAATTAAACATAATTAATCTATTTTGTGAATTGAAATTAAAAAAATTGACATACATGATTTTATTTAGCATGATATTTATATTCTAATTATATCAACTTAATTTTTGACCAAAAGTATTAGTGAAAGTGATTAATATTAATTACATGGATTAAGGTAAAATTAAGCTTAATGAAGGGATAAAGATTAATCTTAAGGGGCCAAATGACCTTTACAATTGTATAAAACCCATTTTATGGACATATTTAGGCCATAAACCTTTCATTGTTTATTGTTTTTGGGTTTTTATGGGTTTGGTTAGGTAAAAATGTGGGTAAAACTAACTTTTTTAAAAAAATGAAAAGTGAGTCCTTTCCATCCCATATAAAATTCCACCACCTCTCCCCCTTATTCATACCTATAAAACCACTTAGGTTCATAAAATATATACCCAATACACTTCCCAAAATCCCTCCATTACTCTTTGTGTAACTCCCCAACCCCTCTAAATCGGAGCTGGTGAATTACTTGTTATATTGGCATGGTTAGAAGGAATTAAAATCCAGAAGGAATGATCATTTTAGTAGTCTTGTGGAAACTAGATACATAGATGTAACTCAAATTACATTGGAAAAGGTTACAAAATACAATACATAACAAAAACTAAAAAATGCATCCACATGAACTCAATAAATGATCTCCTCTTCATCACCTATTAAAGGTAGACAATGAAAGGGGTGAGCTTAAACATTAAGTAAGGGTTAAAAATAGAGGAAGCATGATTCAATAATAATTGAATAATAAAAAAATTTACATAGTCAATATGGCATGGTGAATAAATAAAAAACTCACGCCATTAATAAACTGAGAATGAAACTGCATCCTTAGATTTTTTCATAGTGAAAACCTCATGGATAGTAATAAATGATAATGAATAAAGAGAATTCTTGCTAATTGGATGTCATGTATCTGGAACATGATACCCTAACACCGTTCAAACGGTTTAGTTCTGTGGGTAGAAACCCATCGGATTTTTGTAAACAAACTCAAAGGGTTTGTCACCAACTAATTTGTCTCATGAGACCTGTCGATGTATCGATGGACTATAGTGGTCCCCACCAGCCACATAAAGTCCAAAGAATTATTTATAGATAGATTTGATATAATTACAGTCTTCCTTCTCAATATCCATATAGAGTAGAGGATACATATTCATCAATATTTCCATAGTTAAAATAACTTTCCAAATAAATACCTTATGTAAAATGGTATACAATGTCGAAAAAAATATCCATGATATGAGAGTATGGATATTTTATTTAAATATAATTTAAAATTAAAATTGATCTCAAATGGGAATTAGGTTCACTACATAAGGATTATTAGGTGCACAATACAAAGTTAGTCACCACAAAATAGTACTTCAGACAAAGTCTCTTACCAAAATCTAATCGGTCGAATCATATGACCAGAATATAATAACCCTAAAATCATTCATGTAATACCATTAATATAAAGCCAATAATGTTATTATATATCAAATTTAAGTAAAAATATACCAAATTACAATAAATAATTGGCGAACAATGGAAATATCATGAAAATGAAAGTGAGATGAGAAACCTCTTACCTTATGCCCGAGTGTGTTCTTCATTTATTTTAATGACCTGAATAATAAAATTTATCTTCATTAATTAATAATTACAGAACTTCCTATACATGTAATTGATTTTTTATAATCTTATAAGGCTCATTAATGGACCTCTTTATATGTTTAAGAGGTTCAATTTTATTGTTTTGGAAGCATTTTCTTCTATGGTTTTCATGAATCATTTACTTGTATTCATGAATGAAATTTCATTAGAAATGTGATTAAACATCCATAATTTTTAATATATATTATTAGTCAAATTAAAGATATATAAATGATTTTATAATTATTCTTGTTTATATCCGTGAGGATGAATCATTAGTTAAAAGTTATTGACAAACGCTTGGATTTAGCATGTCCATTTTGTGCACAATGAACTTGTTTTGTAATATTACTTCATATTATTAGTGTGTTGGGATTCCAGAACATTATTGAGATGATATAAGTATATTTTTATCTGGTTCATCAATAAAAATGGTTTCATGACCAGAATTGTCTATGGAAATGAAAATTGAGGACTCGTCGTCCTTGAATGTGATAAATTAACCCATCTCGGATGATGTTTTCATTTTTTTTATAAGAGGAGGGGGAAAGAGAGATGATGATGAAATATTTTATTAGAATAATATAATTCCATTTAATTTAATATTATGGAATTATCATATCATTTGTATGAGTTTATATGAATAAAGAAGTATAAAATAAATGAACTCAAAATAGAAGAAAATTTGAGAAATCTCTCATGAAAATTCGACAGCCTAACTGCGTCACTTAAAATTTCATAAAATAGTTTGATGAGATAAAGGGGGTACCTAATCACTAATACATAATATGGGAAGTAAGGGGAATATGTAATTACATACCCCAACATAATCCAATTGAAAATAAAAAGAGAAAACATAAATGAATGCTTTAAGAAAAGGGAAGGGCGGTTGATTCTCTTACCATGTAGAGTAACTCCCAAAACACGAAGTTTGGGTCCTTGGGGGTTTGTGGACACCTTGGGAGGACTCATAGAGAGGTAATAATACCAGATAATAGAGGATAAAAAGATTTAAATGAAATAAAATAAAGGGGATGAGTGGGTATTTATAGTAATTAAGTGGGAGTTTTTTATTAATTAAAAGGGACACCTCATTAGTGGTTTTTGCAAAACCATGAGATTGCCCATGGTTTTTACCCATGGTTTTATCCACATGGGACACCTCATGTCATATTTTACTGTAAAAAATTCTAGAAGCCATTTATACTAATTATTATATAATTATTATGTGATTAAGCTACCAAAACTGAAAACTGTATTTTTACTATTCACGAAAAATTCAAGTATTTTAGAAAAATCCCAAAAAATCATCCTAACCATTTTTCAATGTCTATAATTAAAAAATAAACTCCTTTTTTTTAAAATAATTTTCTAAGTGTTTTTAATTTAATTTTAAAAAACATAATTAATTCAAAAAATAACAAATTTAACGGTATAATTAGTTTTATATCGCACTGAAAATTCAATTAAGATCTCATTATCTTATTACATTATGAGAATAAAATATTATCACTATTTACTATCAATAAGGGTCATATTACTATTCATATTACTATTCATAAGGGTTTGTTACTATTCATAAAAAACAAGTTGGTTCTATCAGACTCCAAATGACTTATTGTCACAACTCTAGATGAACGTTTTTTGAAATTCAAATCATAGAAGTTGAAAATTTATGTTTAATGGATAGGTTATGACTATCCCCTAAATAACCAAGTGTTGTTTCAAAGGAACATACTACTTTATGATACAAAGGCTATGAATATAATATATTTAAGAGAATCATACCATAAAATGTTTGGGGTGTTATATTATTCCCCCCTTTAGAAATTTAATCCTCAAAATTGTATTTATAAATCTCACCAAAAAGATGTGGGTGGTTCTTATTCATTGCATCCTCAGGTTCCCATGTTTCTTCCACTATATTATGGTATCTCTAAAGAACCTTTACTAGACGAGTTGTCCAATTTCTCAATACCTACTCCCTTGTGTGAAGAATCCCGATAGGCTCTTCACAATATGGTAAGTCGGGTTCTAGTTTTATTTATTCATAGGCGAGTACTTTCATTGGGTATGGGATGAATTTCTTCAAAAATGGCACATGGAAAACATCATGATCTTTGGAGAGACTTGGCAGCATTTCTAAACGGTAAGCTACATCTCCGATTCTTTCCAGAATTTCAAAATCGTCTGATGTATCTGGGGATCTGTTTCCTTTTCTTATTAAACCTTAAGACACCTTTCAATAGATATACTTTTAGAAAGACATGATATCCAACTTGGAATTCCAAATCCTTTCTCTAGTTGTCAGCATAAATCTTCTTCCGAGCTTGGGATGCTTTAATATGGGTTTGGATTTTCCTCACCTTTTCTGTGGTCTCTTCAATAAGTTTTGGGCCTATAAGTTTCCTCTCACCAACTTCATCCAAAAAAGTTGTATTTTTACATCTGTTTCCATATAATGCTTCATATAGAACCATTTGAATACTAAAATTGAAACTGTTGTTGTAGGAAAATTCTTCCAAAGGCAATTATTGATCACACATTACTTGGAAGTCAAGAGATCATGGCCTCAACATGTCTTCTAGAGTTTTAATAGTTCTTTTAGGTTGTCCATCATTTTAGGGGTGATATGTAGTACTCATACAAAGCTCAGTATTCAAAGCCTTCTGTAGAATTTTCCAAAATTTTGATGTAAACTAGGGATCTCGATTAGACACAATTGAGAGAGGTGCACTATGAAGTCTTAAAAATTCATTAATATAAAGTCTTCTTAGTCACTCAAGTGGTAAATCCTCTCTTCTAGGAAGTAAATGTGCTGATCTTGTGAGATGATCAACAATTACCCATATTGCATCATTATTTTTAGGTTTCCTCAGTAGTCTGGTGACAAAATCCATCGTAATGTTATCCCACTTCCACAAAGTAATAGGTAGAGGTTGCATCACTTCTCTAGGATGTTGTCTCTCGGCCTTCACTTGTTGAAAAACTAAACACCTTGACATGTACTCATCAATTTTCCGCTTCATATTATCCCACCAAAAATATTCCTTCAGATCTCTCTACATCTTTGGACTACCCTGGTGTATAGAGAGATTTCATCTATGAGAATCATCTAATAGTTCCCTTTTTAACTCAGGTATTGATGGAACACATAACCTCTTCCCAAACATTAAAACTCCTTCCTCATACACGAATTCTTCCAATCTCCCATCCTTAACAGCAATAATTTTCTTGTGTAGATTTTCATCATCAGATTGAGAGATTTTTATCTTCTCTAGTAAAGATTTTTTTAGAAATCATTTGATTGAGGAAAGATGTCTCCCCTTCCTTAATAATTCACATATCCATCTATAGTAGATATATGAATATATGATCTCTCTCAATCATCATTTGAGTTAGAAGTCCATGATCTTTCCTGCTTAATGCATCTTCCACCTTATTTTCCTTTCCTGGTTGGTAGTGTATTGAGCAATTGTAATCATTGAGTAACTCGAGCCATATCCTTTGCCTCATGTTGAGTTTTTTGTCTGAAAATGTATTTCAAACTCTTGTGATCTGTTTATATCTCACATTTTTCACTGTAAAGATAATTCCTCCATATTTTCAGAGCAAAGATTACAATTTCTAACTCAAGATCATGTGTTGGGTAATTTTTCTCATGGGTCTTCAAATGACTTGATTAATAAGCAATAAATTTACCATTTTTCATAAGGACTCAACCCATCCCATTCTTTGATGAATCACTGTATATTACAAATCAATCACTTCCTGGTGGAAGATTCCAAATTAGAGCATTGACCAATCTTCTTTTCAGTTCTTCGAAGCATTTTGTACATTCTTTTGTACACAAATACTTAACTCCTTTACGTGTGAGCTTGGTTAGCTGGTTAACCAGTTGGGAAAAATTCTAAATGAAACACCAATAATAACCTACTACGCCAATAAAACAGCGTACCTCAGTTATGTTTTTTTTGGCGTGGTCCAATCTTGGATTGCCTTTGTTTTTGTGGGATCAAATATGATTCCATAATTAGAGACTATATGACCTAGAAAAGAAACTGATTGATGCCAGAATTCGCACTTGCTAAACATTCCATATAATTCAATTATTCTAAGAGTTTTCAAAAAAATCCTCATGTGATCCTCATGGTCTTCATAGATTTTCGATTACACTAGGATATCATCGATGAATTCCACAAAAACGTTATCCAGATATTCCTTGAAAACTCTATTCATTAAATACATGAAAACAGATGGTGCATTCTTTAGTCCAAAAGGCATCACTGTAAACTCATAATGCCTATACCTGGTTTAATATTCTTTATTCAAAATATCATCCTTCTTCACATGAAATTGATGATATCCAGATCGAAGTTCAATATTCTAAAAGTATTGATCTCCATGAAGTTGATCAAATAAATCATCAATCTGTGGTAGTGGATACTTATTCTTTATTGTAACATCATTGATTTCTCTGTAATCAATGCATAGCCTTAGGGATCAATCTTTCTTCATGAAAAACATGACCGGGACTCCCCATGGAGAAACACTAGGTCGAATAAATCATTGTTCACTCAACTCCTCTAGTTATTTCTTTAGCTCCACTAACTCCACAGTGTCCATTATATAGGGGGTCTTTGATATATGTCTTCCACCAGAAATTAAGTCAATGGAAAACTCAATTTCCCGCTCTAGAGGATGTCCAGTTAAATCCTCTAGAAACACATCAATGTATTCTTGCACTATATGCACATTTTAATTTGAAGATTACTTTCCTCACCCATAGATATTGGGTTCTCTTCCTCTCCAAGAATTTCATTTAATAGAGATACATGGGGTGGGTCTAGATAAGAATCAGATGGCGAGGTCTATGCTCTGAAGATAAGAGATTCTATACCATCTTAAAAAATTGTTACTTCCTTTTTATTGCAATAAATATTCGCATCATAGTTTGATAGCCAATTCATACCAAGAATTATATCAAAGTCATACTTAGGTATGATGATATGTTTAGAAACTAAAGAAAGTTTATGTGTCACGAGGGGGACTAGTTGACATGCCTTTGTTGTAATGATGCATCCCCTGGGAGTTTTGACTGATAACTACTTTATTAAATCAAATTGGAAATGTCTAATTTTCTTATAAAATGGGAAGATATAAATGAATGTGATGATCCAAAATAAAATAAAGTGTTGGTTATGTTTGAGGAAACAATTAAATAACATTCCACCACATCATTAGGAACTTCAACTTGTGTGGTTGTAATCACATAATCTCTCCCTTGGTCTATTGGAATTTTGTGAGGAATGTTTACTTGGAACATAGGAAACTCATTTGCATAGTGTCCCATATCTCTACAATTGTAGCATTGAACATCATCAAATCATTTATTCCCCTTGCATTCATTAGATAGATGACCCTTTTCTCCACACTTAGAGAAGACTCATATGCCATTCAAGCATTTCACAAGATGATTCTTTCCACAGTTTTTGCATAATGGGAACTTCTTCATTACCTTGTTCTTCTTTGGAGCTTCACCATTCCCTTGGTTATTAGAGTACCTCTTTTTATCTTGGTTTCCCTTGAACAAATTTGATATTGAAAATTTTTTCTTTGTTTTGATAGCACATGATACAATTTCATCATATGATGAAAATGTTTGAGAAGCCATTTCCCTTCAAATACTTGTCTTAAGACCTTCAACAAAACGATCAATCTTAGCTGCCGAGTCACTTACGTAATCTATGGCATACCCGGATAGCCTTGTGAAGGTTGCCTCATAATCTACATCACTATATTCTTCCCTTTTCTTTAAGCCAAGTAATTTTCTCTTTATTTCGGTTTGTTCCTCACAAGGGAAATATTTTTTGAATAATATTTCTTTAAGAGTCCTATATTCCATATATTCTATTTCTTCTTCCTCCATGGTATTCTAAATCAAAGACCTCCATTGATTAACATCTCCCTTGAGACAATATACTTCCAGTACTACCTTTTCATTTTCATTACATCTTAATGCCATGAATATCGTTTCAAAGAAACTGGATGCATTGCTCAAAAACCATTGGATTAGTAGTCCCACTGAAATATGGGGGATTCTGCCACATGAAACGATCCAAAATTGGTGTGGAATGTTTATTTGTTATAACCTGAGTATGTTGTCCCAATATGGTCGTGATCTGATCTGCTCCAAAATTGACTGTGTTGACTTTCACAGTGGGGAGATCCCTACATTGCCCATGAGTATTGATTTCCCTTCTTCTATAAGACACCATTTCTAAATAATGTCACACACTAGATTAGGGTATGAATCACAATGTATAATATTAACTTAACAAAATACATAGCATAAATTGAGATCCTACATCTGGCTAATTCCATAATCAGAAAAATGGTTTATTTGAAGAATAATTTTGTAGCGACTCAGATTTTGGCCCGGTCAGACTTTGGATTCTTTCTACTAATAATTCCAGATCTAGGCACGAAGACAACATACGATTTCTGAGGCCCGATGTTCCCGGAATTAATTTTATAAAAATATTAAGTATTTTTATACTATGCACATGGAGGGGTGTGATATCTTCAAAATGGTAACTCAGAACAGGATTATGAGGGCACAGTTGCATCTAGAACATTCTGTTTACCCTAGGAGAGGTTTAAACTTTTCAGGCGCGGACTTGCTGTGGAAAACGCCACCAGGAGCGTTTTCGTAAATAAGTGGAAAAGTTGGTTTACGAGCGTCGACTCGAATAACATCTGAACAGAGTCTCAGATCGAAAATTTGAGTCCGCTGTTATGTTCAGAATGGCGCATTTACCCTAGGGGTGACCTTTCCTTTGTCTGCATCGGGTGCCGGGACAGAGGCGAGTTGGTGTGGAGTGAAATGAGTTGATTTATAAAAAATATAAAAACAAAAACATTTCATCCCCCTCCCCTTACCTCCAACACGCAGCAAGAGGCCACCGCCTCCTCTCCTCTTCCTCCTTCGACGAACAAGCCATAGAGGTGCCACCGTTAGCCATTTTCGACACAGATCGTCAGCAAATCGAGCTCCAGTGCGTCGGAAGTGTCGATCTGCACCAGAAGCTTCAGCGTTTCGCCTGTGAGGTAGGTGGTTTGAGTTTTAATCCCCAGATCCCATTTTTTCTGCAAATTGCTTCGTTTTGGGGGTGTTACCGGAAAGATTGCGTCCCGAGGGTCTCACTGGTACTTTTGGATCACAAATCGGACCACCGGGGTGCCTGAGGCGGAGCAGCGGCGGACCGCGGCGGCGCAGTACGCTGCGCGGCGGAGGGCTGCCGGCCAGGGTTGGTCGGCGGGGGCGGTTGGTCCAGGCCGGCCGGTCCGACCCCTTTTTTTCATATGGGGGTCTTTACACCCCTGTTTCTTGCTATCCGGGAGTTGAATTCGCGTATCGTCTATGGCGACGCGACCCTAACGATGAGGCTAACCCTCTGGTGTGAGTTCTAGGGTTTAAAGGTTCGGGATTGTGGCTCGGGAGTTAGAAATGTTGTATAAAATAATAATATTTTATAATTTTACGACTTCAGGCCGTTGTAACTTCTACCCAAAGCGTCCGAATGATGTGTCGTCAGTGGTGTTGAGACCCTGATGGTACGATGGACATTTTGAGATGG
This sequence comes from Viscum album, assembly GCA_963277665.1. Lineage (NCBI taxonomy): Eukaryota > Viridiplantae > Streptophyta > Magnoliopsida > Santalales > Viscaceae > Viscum > Viscum album. Next base: position 661,216 of record OY728146.1, on the reverse strand, counting down.
TTTCCGGGTGTTGGGACTGAGAATGGGGTGTGGGCCCCATGAAGTCGGGTTTTGGCGTTTGCGGAGAAACACAACTTTCGCACCAGGAGTCCGATTTTGGCGGATGAATAGTCGATCCTGTGTGTTTTTACGAGAGGATCGCAATGGTGTGATCCATTTGATGAGTTTTAGGATCATGTCGTGGGCCCCACCCAAGCTGGCTGTAGTGAATAGTACTTTTTTCACTAGGTGGTCGTTTTGGGTGAATGAGTAGTCGATTCTGTGTGTTTTTTCGAGGGGATCGTCGTGGAATGATCCTCTTGATGAGTTGCAGGATCATTGTGTGGGCACCGCACGGGCAAGGTATGATGAATAGTGCCCTTTTCACCGGTTGTTCGTTTCGGGCGAGTAAACAGCCTATCCTATGTGTTTTTCGCGTAGATCGCAATGGTGGCCTCAATATAGGCCTTGGTGCTACGCAGTGTGGAATTTTTGCGGGTCACTCAGGTTAGCGACATCTAGACCAGCAGTGTTTGAGGGTACTCCCTTGGTTCATTACTACAAGGTTTCACGCGACATCACAACCCTAGTATAGGCTTGTGATCCTCTCGATGGGATGATTATTCTGTTAGAGTTGTGGCATCCTTCCGGTGGGTTCAGAGTGGGATCCTCTAGCATCGTTTCTCTAGACCGGGTTCTTGGTATCGTCGTGACTGCTTATCTACGGGCGGCGATCCCCTATCTAGCAGGTTAACCCTGTATGGTTTGTGGCATCATCGGGAATATGATCCCCTACGCAGTGGGCCGTGCTCAGTAGGGTTGAGGCATCGTCGGGTATATGATCCTCTGCTCAGCATCAGGTTTATATTAGGGTTGCAGTATCGTTGGTTATGTGATCCCCTACTCAGTGCATGGTTTTTGTAGGGTTGTGGCATCATTAGTTCAATCCCCTACATTGTGAGTTATACTAGATAGGGTTTCAGTATCGTCGTGACCACCTTTATATGGGCGATGATCCTCTATCTAAGTGACGTGCTTCTGTCGAGCACCAAATCGGGTTGTGGTATCCCCCATCAGAACCTGGGTGTGATCCCCTATATGTGAGAACTACGTATTCCAGAACGGGTTGTGGTATCCCCCAGCGGACCCTGGGAGTGATCCCCTATCTGTGAGCTTCTTATACCAAAGTGGGTTCTGGTATCCCCTAGCAGACCCTAGGAGTGATCCCCTATCCGAGGAGTTTGGTGGTTATGTTGTTTTAGCGGGTTTTTCCTCGGTGATGGTATCCAACGAGCGTGGTCTCTCGGGTGAGCGTCTGAGATGTTTTCTCGGGACCCGATGGAGTGTATCTCTCAGGCGCATGTCATCTGAGATAACATTGATTGTGTAGTGTGTTCTCCTGGTTGTGAACCGTTGCTGGTGATGAGGTCGGTACCTCAGGTGGCTTGTTGCGTGAGCTGAGTATATCTGGATTGCTTAAGGTGTATGTATGGGCGTACACATGAGCTGAGCTGACTAGTTGTGTTTAGCCGAGGATGGTCACAAGATGGAGTTTCTCTCTCGTCTGGGTTCCCTCTGGCTGGGATGAGCAGACTGTTGCCTTTCAGTTTCTCTCTTTTTTTTGGGGTTTTGGGGTGCCTAATGAGTATGTTTATACTCACCCCTACATGGGTTTTGATCGCACATGTTTGTGTCTTCTGCAGACCACATGCCTTTCGACGGAGTCCCAGGAGGACCCAGAGTAGGCAGAGCTGAGTGAGTGAGGCTGACCGGGGTGTTTACCGGTGCGGTGCCGAGGGAGCTTTCTGGCGGGTGTTTGTGGCAGCGTTTCCCCTTCTTCAGAGTAGGTTGGATTCACTTTTGTACTTTTATTTTGGTGGGCCATGTTTTTCCCTTTTTTACTTCTGTTGTACTCTAGTTGTGGGATAGTTGTATGCATGCATTTACTTTTCAGTTTTCTATATCTCTGCATTGTTTCATGGAGGTATTTGTGGGTGCGTGTGTACAGGCACCTTAGGCCAATGCCTCCCATTTGTGTGACAGCCTACTCGGCACTGGATGCTAGCCCCTGGCCTATTGGAGGTGGGCTTGGGGAGTCGCGGCTCGATCCCCGTTGGGTTGGGTCGTGACAGAGTGGTATTAGATGGAGGTTCCACCTTTGGGATCTCAGAGCGTGGATGGTCTAGCTGTGAGTTGGTTTAGGTTGCATAGAGACAGTGTTATGATGTTTCGAGCTCAGCTCTCAGGCCAGGGACTCCAGTGTTGGTGCGGCGGCCGATGTATCCATACACCAGTACTCTGATAACCAGCCTTTCGACTCGGGACATTCGTACACTGGTCGCAGGGATATAACGGTACGTGCATCATATAGGACTGGGTTTTTGGGTTTTTCCTTTTCCTTCTTGAGTCAGCTCTCCAGATATACTCTTTGACTATGGTGCGTCTTGAATGTATTTCAGGATGCCTCCACGACGATAGCCAGCGAGGGTTCCGTAGAAGGATTGTGGTGACGATCCACCCCGTGCAGAGGCTGTGGACTAGGGCTCAGGTTCTGAGGATGGACCTCCAGGTGGTACACCAGTTGAGCCCGCACCTATCGAGCAGCTGGTTGTGCCGGTAGTGCAGGATGAGGTTGCACGCAGGTTGAGTTCACTGCACGAGTTCTAGAGGCAGCGACCTCTGAGGTTCCGGGGTGATCCAGATCCCCATGCAACTGATGACTGGCTTGAGGCAGTCACCCAAGTTTTCCGTCTAGTGAGGACACCTCCAGACCAGATGGTGGTCCTTGTAGCGAGCCTTCTGTATGGTTCGGATGGGTGATGGTGGAGCCTGGTGATGCAGTCCCACAACGAGGAGATGCTCACGTGGTCAGAGTTCGAGCAGCTCTTCAGGGAAAAATTCTATCCGGTGACACCGATGTTAGTGTGTATTCAAGAGTTTCTGCAGCTTCGGCAGGAGGGCATGACTGTGTCAGAGTACTTAGCGAGGTTTACGGACCTGTCTCACTACTCCCTGGATATCGGTCAAGACCCATTATTTAGGGCTCAAACCTTTGATTTGGGCTTACATAGGGACATCTGAGCAGGTGTGGTTTCCTTGTGCCTTACCACCCATGATGGAGTGCTGGAGCGAGCGTTGGTGGTTGAGAGCTTTCTGGATGAGTATATTCCCCCTGTTAGTTCTAGGAACGTGAGAGATGAGACGTCGGCATCTGGTAGCCGACGATAGGCTTAGGGGTCTGGACGTGGCCGACGTTTCAGGAGGGAACCCCAGGATGGAGGATCTGAGGCTCAGGGCTCATAGGCCAGTTTTGGTCAGCCGCAGGAGAGGCGGTGTTCTGCTTGTGACGGTCGGGGACATCTTGCTAGAGATTGTATGACCCGTCGTGCTGCTGAGAGGGAGTCGGTCAATGGACCGCCTTGGTAGAGGCAGTGTCTCGAGCAAGGAGGTCCGCAGGGTGGCAGACGTGGAAACGGAGCAGGTACTGCAGGATGAGGTGGTTGGCGGTATCAGTTACCACCACCCCCATCCCCAGGAGGTCCACGCCAAGCGTAGGGAGCTGGTGGACGAGGGCAAGGAAAGTTGCATCCCCTGGAGGCTGTTGACCCAGAGCCTCGGCGGATGGATAGAGGTACACCTTGTGTCCTTTCTACATAATGTAGTAGTTTTTTAGACACTCTTTAGCGGTACTCTTTCCTTTTCGTTCCTTGATCGAGTTTTGTTCTGGACGTTGGTAAGACCCGGTGTGGGTGTTGTTCAGTGTGCTTTGAATGCGTGAGGATGAGAGATCCTTCCCCCACCGAGATGCGTTTTTGTGATGCGATTAAAACCATTAGGGCGAGTCAGTGCCCTCCAAAGTGGATAGTGTTGAGGTGTAGTGGATGAGTCCCTCTGACTTATGTGTTCGGGCATGGGTGTTTGTTGGCGAACTCGCTGGCGTGGGAGACCCAGTTGAGAGTCCAGTCGCTACCCTTGAGCTTAGGGATTTTCAGGGAAGAAAAGTTATAAGGGGGGGGGGGAGGATTTTGTGACTCATATTTTGTCCCCGTTAGACTTTGGATTACTTCTACGAATAATTCCAGAGCTAGGCGCGAAGACGACGTGCGATTCCGAGCCCCGGTGTGGCCGAAATTAATTTTATAAAAATATTGAGTATTTTTATACTATACACGTGGTGGGGGTATGATATCTCTCAAATGGTAGCTCAGAACAGGATTCTGAGGGCATGGTTGCATCCAGAACGTTCTGTTTTCCCTAGGCGAGTGTAAACTTCGCGGGCGCGGGCCTGCTGTAGAAAATGCCACCAGGGGCATTTTCATAAATAAGTGGAAATGTTGGTTTATGACCGTCAGCTCGAATAACTTCTTAAAGGAGTCTCGGATCGCAAATCTGAGTCCTCCGTTGGGTTCAGAACGGCACGTTTACCCTAAGGGTGACCTTACCTTTGTCTGCATCGGGTGTCGGGACAGAGGTGAGTAGGTAGGGAGTGAAATGAGTTGTTTTATAAAAAAATTAAAAATAAAAACATTTCATCCCCCCTACCTCCTACGCGTAGAAATAGGCCACCGCCTCCTCTCCTCTTCCTCCTTAGACGAACAAGCCGCAGAGGTGCCGTTGTCAGCCATTTTTGACACAGATCGTCGGCAAATCGAGCTCCATGGCGTCGCCAGCATCGATCTACACCCGAAGCTTCGGCGTTTCGCCTGTGAGGTAGACGATTTGAGTTTTAATCCCCGGATCTCATTTTTGCTGTGAATTGCTTCGTTTTGGGGTCGTTGCAGGGAAGATCCCGTCTCGAGGATCGCACCAGTGCTTTCATATCGCAAATCGGACCACCGGGGTGCCCCCGGCAGTCCGCGGAAGGTCCGCCGGTGCAGCGGCGCCGGCGCCGGCAGAGCGCGTAGGGCCGCCGGCCGGTTTGGGCCGGTCCGACCCCTTTTGTCATACGAGGGTCTTTACACCCCCGTTTCTTGCAATCCGGGAGTCGTATTTGTGTTCCATCTACGGCGACGCGACCCTGATGACGAGGCGAACCCTCTGGTGTGGGTTTGAGGGTTTAAAAATTCAGGATCGTGGCCCAGAATTTAGAAATGTCGTATAAAATAATAATATTACATTATTTTACGACTTTAAGCCATTGTAACTTCTTCTCGGAGCATCCGAATGATGTGCCGTCAGTGGCGTTGATACCCTGATGGTACGACAGACTTTTTGAGATGGTTTTTGGGTGTTGGGACTGAGAACGGGGTGTGAGCCCCACGAGGCCGGGTTTTGGCATTTGCGGAGAAACGCAGCTTTCGCACCAGGAGTCCAATTTTGGAGGATGAATAGTCAATCCTATGTGTTTTTCTGAGAGGATCGCAATGGTGTGATCCGTTCGATGTGTTTTGTGATCGTGGAGTTGGCCCCACCCGAGTTGGCTCTGGTGAATAGTACCTTTTTCACTAGGTGGCTGTTTTGGGTGAATGAGTAGTCGATTCCGTGTATTTTTTCGAGGGGATCATCGTGGAATGATCTTCTTGATGAGTTTCGGGATTGTTGTGTGGGCCCCACATGGGCAAGCTACGGTGAATAGTGCCTTTTTCACCGGTTGTCCGTTTTGGGTGAGTAAACAGCCTATCCTGCACGTTTTTCCTCATAGATAGCGATGATGGCCTTAGTATCGGCCTTGGTGCTACGCAATGTGGCATTGTTGCAGGTCGCTCGGGTTAGCGACGTCTGGACTAGCAGTGGTTGAGGGTACTCCCTTGGTTCATTCCTACGATGGTTCGCACGGCATCACAACCACAGTATTGTCTTGTGATCATCTCAATGGGATGTTTATTCTGTTAGAGTTTTGGCATCCCTCCGGTGGGTTCGGAGTGGGATACTCTGGCATCGTTTCTCTAGATCGGTTTCTTGGTATCACTGTGGCCGCTTATCCATGGGTGGCGATCCCCTATCTAGTAGGTTAACCCCATAGGGTTTGTGCAATCATCAGGAATATGATCCCCTATGCAGTGGGCCGTGCTCAGTAGGGTTGAGGCATCATCGGGTATACGATCCCCTTCTCAGCATCAGGTTTATAGTAGGGTTGCAGTATCGTTGGTTATGTGATCCTCTAATCAGCGCGTGGTTTCTGTAGGGTTGTGGCATCATTAGTTGAATCCCCTATATCGCAAGTTATACTAGATAGGGTTCCGGTATCGTCGTGACCACCTTTATATGGGCAATGATCCTCTATCTGAGTGACGTGCTTCTGTCAAGCGCCAGATCGGGTTGTGGTATCCCCCAGCAGAACCTGGGTGTGATCCTCTATCTGTTAGAAATACGTATTCCTGATCGATCGTGGTATCCCCCAGCAGACCGTGGGAGTGATCCCCTATCTGTGATCTTTGTATACCGGAGTGGGTTCTGGTATCCCCTAGCGGACCCTAGGAGCGATCCACTATCCGAGGAGTTTGGTGGTTATGTTGTTTTAGCGGGGTTTTCCTCGGTGATGGTATTTGACGAGCGTGGTCTCTCGGGTGAGCATCTGAGATGTTTGTTCGGGACCCGATGGAGTGTTTCTCTCGGGCGCGTATTATCTAGGATGACAGTGATCATAGAGTGTGTTCTCTTGGTTGTGAAACATTGCTAGTGACTAGTTCAGTACCTCAGGTGGATTGTTGCGTGAACTGAGTATATCTGGATTGTTCAAGGTGTATGTATGGGCGTACACCTGAGCTGAGCTGACTACTTGTGTTTAGCCGAGGATGGTCATGAGATAGAGTTTCTCTCTCATCTGGGTTCCCTCAGGCTGGGATGAGCAGACTGTTTCCTTTTAGTTTCTCTCTTTTGTTTTGGGTTTTTGGGGAGCCTACTGAGTATGTTTATACGCACCCTTGCATGGGATTTTCTCACACATGTTTGTGTCTTGTGCAGACCACATGCCTTTCGACGGAGTCTCAGGAGGATCTGGAGCAGGCAAAGCTGAGTGAGCGAGGCTGAATGGGGTGTTTAATGGTGTGGTGCCGAGGGAGCTTTCTGGCGGGTGTTTGTGGAAGCATTTCCCCTTCTCCAGAGCGGGTTGGACACACTTTTTTAGTTTTCTTTTGGTGGGCCCAATTTTTCCCTTTTGTACTTCTGCTGTACTCTGGTTGTGGGATAGTTGTATTCATGCATTTACTTTTCAGTTTTCTATAACTATGTACAGTTTCATGGAGGTATTTGTGGGTGCATGTGTACAGGTACCTTAGGCTAATGCATCCCATGTGTGTGATAGCCTACTCGGCACTAGATGCCAGCCCCTGGCCTATTGGAGGCGGGTTTGGGGAGTCGCGGCTCGAGCCCCATTCGGTCGGGTCATCACAAATTTACATTTCAATCCTTCATAATAGATCATAAAGAAAATATGAATTATCCTAAGCATATCCCCTATGAGTGTCATAGCCAAGAGTATAGCAAGGCCTGTTGTCATGTGCTAAGATACCCCGGGTCAAGCTCAAACCTCCTTATTAGAGCTTTCACTCCTAGGTATATCTTTTCCAGAGCCACCTCTACCTGCTCGTATCCAGACAGTGATGTATTTCCTATAAACCATCACATAATATATGGCTTACCAAAATACCAGGAAATTCGTGTACGTTTATCCTAAAATATGACCTTAGGGTTCTATTTCCTATTATACATTTTATACTCTGATTTTCATGTTTTCTACTAAACTTCCTCTAAAACCAACTATAACCCTCCTACCCCTCTAAACCGGAGCCGGTGGATTACTTTTTATATTGTCATGGTTAGAAGGAATGAAAATCCTAATGGAATGATCAGTTTAGTATTCTTGAAGAATCTAGATACGTAGATGTAACTCAAATTACATTGGAAAAGGTTACAAAATACAATACATAACAAAAACTAAAAACAACATCCACAGGAACTCAATAAATGATCTCTTCTTCATCACCTTTTAAAGTTATACAATGAAAGGGATGAGCTCAAACGTCTTTTAGGGGTTAAAAATAGTGGAATCATGAATCAATAATAACTGAATCATAAATAATTTGGCATATTCAATATGGCTTGGTGAATAAATGAAAAACTCACACCATTAATAAACATAGAATGAAATTGAATCCTTAGATTTTGTCACAGTGAAAAACTCATGGATAGGAATAAATGATAATGAATTTAAGAGAATTTTTATAATTGGAAGTCATGTATCTGGCACATGATACCAAAATACCGTTAAAACGGTTTAGTTCTATGGGTAGAAACCCGTCTGATTTTTGGGAAAAAACTCGATGGATTTGTCGCCAACTGATTTGTCTCATGAGACCTGTCGATACATAGAGGGGCTATAGTAGGCCCCACCCACCTCTGAAAGTACAAATAATTATTTATACATAGATTTAATGCAAGTACAATCTTCCTTCTCAATATCCGTATAGAGTAGAGGATACAAATTCATTAATATTTTCATTGTTAAAATAACTTTAAAAATAAATACCATATGTAAAATGGTATACGGTTTAGACAAAAAACAAATCCATGATATGAGATTATGGATATTTAATATAAATATAATTTAAAATGAAAATTGATCTCAAATGGGCAGTAGGTACACCACATAAGGATTATTAGGTGCACAATACAAAGTTAGTCACAACAAAATAATTGTTGAGACAAAGTCTCTTACTACAATGTAATCAGTCGAATCATATGACCAGAACATAGTAACCCTGAAATGAGTCATGGAATACCATGAATATAAAGATAAAAATGTTATTATATATCAAATGGTAGTGAACATATACCACATACAAGAAATAATTGGCAAATAATGGAAATCTCACGGAAATGAAAGTGAGATGAGAAACCCCTTACCTTATGCTCGAGTGTATTCTTTGTTTGTTTTAATGACCTGAATAATAAAATTTAGCTTCATTAATTAATAATTCATGAGCCTCATACACATGTAAATGATTTAGTATAACCTTATTAGGTTCATTATGTCCCTTTCTATGGGTTTAAGAGGTTCAATTTTATTGTTTTGGAAGCATTTTCTTCCTTGGTTTTCATGATTCATTTACTTCTATTCATGAATGCAATTTCATTTGAAATGTAGTTAAACATACAGAATTGTTAATATATATTATTAGTGACATTAAAGAGTTATAAATTATCTTATAATGATTCTGGGTTATATACTTCAGTATGAGTCAGTAGTTACTAGTTATTGATAAACGCTTGGATTTAGCATGGCGGTTTTGTGCACAATGAAGATTGTAACGAAAATTGAGAACCCGTTGTCCTTGAATGTGATAAATTTACACATCTCAGACGGTGTTTTCATTTGTAGTATAAGAGGAGGGGGAAAGAGAGAAGATGATGATATATTCCATTTGCATAATATAATTACAATTAATTTAAGGTACTGGAATTATTATAGAATTTGGATGAGGGGATATGAGGAAATAAGTACAAAATAAATGAACTCAAAATAGTAGAAAAATTGAGAAATCTCTCACGAAAATTCGGCACCCTAACAACATCACTTAAAATTTCATAAAATAGTTTGATGAGAGAAAGGGGGTATCTCATCACTCATAAATAATATGGGAAGTAAGGGTAATATGGAGCTACATATCCCAACAAAATCCAAATGAAAATGAAAGAGAAAACATAAATGAAAGCTTTAAGAAAAAAGTAGGGTGGTTGATTCTCTTACCATGTAGAGTTACTTCCAAAACATGAAGGATAAGATGTTGGGGTTTTGAGGACACCTTGGGAGGATTCATAGGGAGTTAATACTACTAGAGATTCAAGGATAATGAGTTTGGAATGAAGGAAAATAGAGGGGGTGAGTGGGTATTTATAGTAATTAAGAGGGAGTTTTTTATTAATTAAAAGGGACACCTCATTATTGGTTTTTGCAAAACCATGGGCTTGACCATGGGTTTTGCTCATGGATTCAGCCACTTGGGACACCTCATGTCATATGTTACTGTACACAAGTCAAAAAACCTTTTATATTAATTATTATATCATTATGATGTCACTAAACTACTGAAATGCAAAACTGTATTTTTACTATTCACAAAAATTCAAATATTTTATAAAAATCCCAAAAATTCACCCCAACCATTCACTACGGGAAAAACATGTTTTTGCGACGGGCTATTTGCGACGAGACTAATTCCCGCCACAAATAGTCCCTCCCAAAGTTTATTTGGGAAGGGCGGTTATTCCTATTGCAAATAACAAGTTATTTGCGACAGGATTTGGGGTCTTATCGCAAAAAGTAATGCGCGGTTTGGCGCGGGATGCGCGCCGAAGCGCAAGAAAGTTATTTACGATGGGGGGACCCCCCATCACAAATAGTGTGTTGGTCAGATGGTATTTGTGACGGGTCCCATCGCAAATAACGGTGATGGTAAATGGGTTTTGCGACATGATGTTGTCCTGCCGCAAAAAGTGTGTCGGCAGGTCAGTTTTTGCGATGACACTTGTCTCAAATACCCTTTTAACCACCAACAACAATTTATGCGGGCATAGGTATTTGTGACGGTAATCTTGTCGCAAACAGTCTCGTAGAAAATAATCTAACCTATATATACGCCCATCCGTTTTTATTTCTCTTCTCCTCATTTCTCATTTCCTCTCTTTCTCAAAACTCTATCTTTACAGTGAAATTTTTTCTGAGTTAATTTTTTTACCGAGATGTTGTGAAGTCGCCTACATCAATAGGAGATCAAGTTTAAAGGTATTTATATTTTATTAAATTTAGTATTAATTTCATTTTTTATGTTAATTTTAATTATTGTTGATTTGTTCAAATTAAATTAGATTTAAAATATTTTGTTATTTGTATTAATTTGTAATAATAAATTGAAATTATTAATAGTAATTCTTAAAAATTAGTAATAATTAATAGTTAGTAATAATTTATAATTATTAACAAAAATTAGTATTGTCTATAAATAATTACTTGAATTAGTAATTAGTAGTTGTAAATTGTAGTTATTAATATCAATTAATGCTAATTAGTAATAGTTATGTTTAATTAGTAATAGTTTTGTTTGATTAGTAATACTTACGGGTAATTAGTAACAAATAGGAATAATTAGTAATAAATAGGAATAATTAGTAATAAATAGGAATAATTAGTAATAAATAGGAATAAATAGGAATAATTAGTAATAATTAGTAATAATTGGTAATAATTGTTAATAAGTAGTAATAAATAGGAATAATTAGTAATAAATACAAATAATTAGGAATAATAATAATAATTAGGAATAAATAGGAATAATTAGTAACAATTAGTAATAATTAGTAATAATTAGTAATAATTAGTAATAATTAGTAATAATTAGTAATAATTAGTAATAATTAGGAATAATTAGGAATAATTATTAATAATTATTAATAATTAGTAACAATTAGTAATAACTAGGAATAATTAGGAATAAGTAGTAATAATTAGTAATAATTAGTAATAAATAGTAATAAATAGTAATAAATTGTAATAAATGGTAATAATTTGTAATAATTAGTAATAATTAGTAATAATTAGTAATAATTAGTAATAATTAGTAATAATTAGTTATAAATAGTAATAATTAGTAATAATTGGTAATAATTAGTAATAATTAGTAATAATTAGTAATAATTAGTAATAAATAGTAATAAATAGTAATAATTAGTAAATAATAGTAATAAATAGTAATAATTAGTAATAATTAGAAATAATTTGTAATAATTAGTAATAATTAGTAATAATTAGGAACAATTAGAAAGAATTAGAAAGAATTAGAAATAATTAGCAATAAATAGAAAAAAATAACAAAAAGTAACAATAAATGGCAATAAATAGCAATAAACAGCAATAAATAGCAATAAATAGCAATAATTCGGAATAATTAGGAAAAAATAGGAATAATTAAGACTAAATAAGACTAAATAGGAATAATTAGAAGTAATTAGCAATAAATAGGAATAAATAGGAATAAATAGGAAAAAATATGACTAAATAGGACTAAATAGGAGTAAATAGAAGTAAATGGGAGTAAATAAAAGTAAATAGGAGTAAATATGAATAAATAGGAGTAAATTGGAGTAAATTGGAGTAAATTAGAGTAAATTGGAGTAATAGTAATAAATAGTAATAAATATTAATAAATAGTAACAATTAGTAACAATTAGTAATAAATAATAAGAAATATTAACATTTGGTAGCAAATTGTAATAAATTGTAACAATTAGTAATAAATTGTAACAATTGGTAATAAATTGTAACAATTAGTAATAAATTGTAACAATTAGTAATAAATTGTAAAAATTAGTAATAAATTATTACAATTAGTAATAAATTATAACAATTAGTAATAAATTGTAACAATTAGTAATAAATTGTAATAATTAGTAATAAATTGTTACAATTAGTAAAAATTAGTAAAAATTAGTAAGAAATAGGAATAATTAAGAAGAAGAAAATTGTAATAACTTGGCACAATTTCCATTGGATTGATGACACTCCTTTTTCTTGATGACTTTTCTCCTTTCAACTTTCACCTACTCAAAAAATTATGAAAAGTATGATTCTAAGTATGCATATCCAATCTCGTATGCATATCCAATCTCATATGCATGAGTTTGAATATGCATTTGTATGACCACAGTTTGCATCATGTGTTTAGGTGGTGAAAGTTATAAGAAGACGATTCATCGATAAAAAGGGGGCTCTTTTGTCGGATGACACGTTTACTTGCAAATTTCTCACACAGAAATCACAATAAAGAATCTGCTCAGAGGTACGCATATTCATTCTTGTGGAAAAATCAGAGTGAAGAATATGATAAAATTGATAAGAGGCTGTGTATATTGAGTAACCCACCACCCAAAATAGTTAAATCTTATAATTCATATGTGGTGAATGGTTTTCGATTTCATACACGTGCATATGAAGAATCAAAGAAAACAATGAACAATGGATTTTTCTTAAAAGGACCGCATCACAGAGAAACTGAATTTGACTTTTATGGTATTATGGATGAAATTATTGAGCTATGTTATGTACGATAGAATTACATAAGAAATTTTAAATGTTAGTGGTTGGATACTGAGAGAGGCCTGCATGTTCATCTGACTCATGGAATTGTCAATATTAAAAATAAAAGTATTCTTGCAGTAAATGAACCATTTTTACTAGCTCAACAAGTACATCAAATTTATTACACAATGTACTATTTTACTTCGAGAGACATGAGTGATTGGTGGAGTATAATAAAAATGAAATCTCGGGAAAATCAATTTACTCAAACTGAATGTGGTTCTTCTGAAGTGTAAGGAATTGAAACTTTTCAAGAGACTGCTAAAAATCCATCTTTTTTACAAATATACGTGAATATTGATGATGACACTCTACAATTAAGGATCAATGATGATGAAGATGTTAATGATTTTACAAATGAATTTGAAATGAAACGAGATGATGAAACTAAAACTCATATGGATATTGATGATGTTGACGAGGAAGATGAAGACATTGACATTGAAAGCTATGGAGATAAGGATGAAGATAGAAGTTGACACAATTAAATGATGGTTATAATCATAACTAATATATATCTATATATAATAGTTATTTTCAACTATCTACTAACAACAATAATTTTGTGTTTCAGATGGATCCTGATCTATTTTGCGAGTTGAAGGAGGCTGAGCTACCTTTGGATGAGGGGGAGTGTGGACCATTTGACCCCCCATCCTACTAACGGTTCAGGGGGTATGTGGAGGGGGGCGGTCTTCCGCGACTGAAGAATATTTACCCTATCCCGGAGCGACGTCCATGTCTTGGCTTCGATCCAAGCACAATAAGGTATGATAACCAGTATATTTTAGATAGATTTCATTAATTTATTTATATATATACTAATTGTTTGATTATTTATTTTTTTTTCACTGTTTTGGGCATGTAGTTGTTGGAAAGGGGTGTGCTATCTTGCATAATTATTTTTCTCATCCATAGATCACATGGGAATAGATTCCCGTTGATGTGTGGCTTGACTTGTTCAATCATTGGCTGGTACCTAAATAAATAATATTTATTTGGAAATTTATTTTATTAATAACTTGATATTATAAATTATTCATAGGGTTTATGGTATCCCATCGATGATAGAATGTGTGACGCTATCCATGCGGCATGACAGGTGTCTATGCATGACCGTTTCCGTCAGTTTTTTTACAATTTGAGAAGAACGACCATTAAGAAAGCAGGAGTGACAGAATTTGAGGATTCATGTAGATCCCACCAACCAGAGTATATTTCATCTCACGTTTGAGATAGATTATGTTTACACTGGTTTGGTGGTGAATTTCAGAGGATATCTTCAGTGGGATGGCAGAACCGAGGGAGACAGGAGGTGACACATCAAGCTGGTAATCATACATTCAGTACGCATAGAGAAAATCTGGTATGTATATTTTTTAAATATTTTATATAACTTTAAATATAAACAATTGATTTTGTATTTCTGTAGGTAGTCGAGCATCATGATATTATGGAGTTCGATGTTTATTTGAGGATGTACAGTGATCCAGCCACTGGAGAGATTAGAGGTGATCGCCAGCGTCAGATTGTGGTCAGTATTTTTTTTCATCTTTGCAAATAACTACATATAATATTTTCACAATTTTTATTTCAAATTGCAATTGAAGGAGTCATATTAGGCTGTGACCTCTTAGACACAGGCTAAGAGTCAGGACGAGATGACTGAGCAGACTAGTGCCCACCGTTTCGATGAGGCGGCATGGATGGAAGTGACTCATTATGGATTTGAGAAGGGATGAGTAGTTGATATCAGCTCTCATTTGACTCCTGGTACTTATTATGGTACTACTGCGATGTCGGCGTCTAGCTCGAGAGGAGATCATGGAGAGGCATCATCTTCTAACTCACAATATCTGGAGTAGTTGCAAAATCAGACTAAGCTTATAGAGAGTTTGCAGAAGCAGCATGAAGAGATGCTTCAGCAGCAGCAGCAGTAGTAGTAGTACGAGGAGGAGATGCATCGATGGTACCAGCAATAGTAGCATCACGAGCAGATGGAGTACATGCACCATGTGACTCGTAGTTTAGGGATTTAGTTTCCTCCACCATCTCCAATAGGTCCTCCACCTCCTCTAGAAGATGACCCCCTAGTAATTTGTTTTTTATGTTAAAAACATTTGATTTCAAAATTTGTTACAATATAAACTATTTACAGTTTCTGTCTTATATTAGTGCAAATATTGCATAATTTACGTTTTTTTATTTTTAATATTTTATTGTTTATTATTTGTATTATATTTTTTAATATTTATTTATTTTACTAATAATAATAATAGTTTATGATTTTTTTATATTTTTTCTGTAAATACTGATAATTTTAATAATTTTTATTATTATTTTAATAATATTATAATATTAATTTTTTATTAATCATAATTTTATTAAATATATTTTTTAGTATTATATTTTTTTAATGTTTTTTCATTTTAAAAATAATAATTTTTTTTATTTTTTTTATTTCTTTAATAATATTAATATA
Source organism: Viscum album (assembly GCA_963277665.1). Taxonomy (NCBI): domain Eukaryota; kingdom Viridiplantae; phylum Streptophyta; class Magnoliopsida; order Santalales; family Viscaceae; genus Viscum; species Viscum album. The sequence continues at coordinate 645,683 of OY728146.1, read as the reverse complement.
ATTTTTTCATTAATCATAATTTTATTAAATATTTTTTTTATTATGTTTGGTATTTGGGATGAGATATTTTGCGACGGGCTCCCATCACAAATAAGTTGAATATAATTTTTTTATTATTATTATTTGCGATGGGAGGATGGTCTCATCGCAAATGGTTTTTATATATATATAATATAAATAATCAGAGGTTTATTTGCGACCGTGAACTTCCCCATTGCAAATACTATTTGCGACGGGCCCGTCGCTAATGGTTTATTTATATATAATGTATATAATTGAAAATATATTTGCGATGGAAGATTTTCCTATCGCAAATGTTATTTTTTGCGATGGGCTTGTCGCAAAAAAATAACATTTGTGACACCGTTTTCTACAACGGGCTATTTGCGATTTGGCCCCATCGCAAATAGCCCATCGAAAATATCTATGATTCCAATAGTGATTATTTGATGTGTAGAATTCAAAAATGAACACCATTTTTTAAAAATAATTTTCTACATGTTTTTAATTTAATTTTTAAATAAAATCATAATTAATTTGAAAATTAACAATTTTAAAGGTATAATTAGTTTTATATCGCATTAAAAAATTAATTAAGATATCATTATCTTATTACCTAAATAAAATAAAATATTTTATTTATTTACTATTAATAAGGGTCATATTACTATTCATATTACTATTCCTAAGGGTTTGTTACTATTAATAAAAATATGAAGTTGGTTATATCAGACTCTAAATGGCTTACTGGTCACAACTCTAGATGACCGATTTTCAAAATTCAAAACATAGAAGTGCAAAATTTATGTTTAATAGCTAGGTTATGACTATCTCTTAAATAACCAAGTGTTGTTTCAAAGGAACATAATTATTTATGAAATATAGGCTATTAATAGAATATATTTAAGAGAAGTATACCATAAAATGTTTGGGGTTTTATTCTTTGAATCCTATCTTTAAGAATAATGCAATCCAAGGAAGCCCTTTAGTGAGAACAAAAGGAGTTTCCCAAGGAAGAGGTAACATCTTTCCTCAATCCCTTTAGTATTATTTCCATTATACACCCACTAAACTATCCTTAGTCCATGATTATACAAAAAAACAATAAAATAAATATACTAATATTTTTTTATGCAAAGTGTTTGAACCACACTTATACACACTTCCATCTAATGGGTAACAGACATACTGTTTATGTGTGTGGTGAACTACCGCCTCACGAAACGATGATTGTTCATTTTTCCTTTACCACCTTTAATGGTTGGGAATTATAATGTAAACTATATTTATATATGATATATATGATACATATTATTTCTTTAGGATTCTTTAATTATTTTAAAACACATATATTTAGACTTTCTATTCTGTGTAAATATGGTGATTTCATTTGAGGAAGTTTGGACTACTAGCCCCTCAAAGCGATGTGATTCATTCACAAAAAACATGGAATGTATTAAGGATGTTTTCAGTGATCATATACGATATATATGTCATAATAATTCTATTTTAATTATATTATATACTTATATACACATATTTAATTTTCTTTCTTTCTTTCAATACGACAATAAAACTAAAACAACATTCATGCATAGTTTGACCTACTGTCCCCATAAACTGTGTATTCAATTCATACTTATATATTATATATATTATTATAATACAAATACAATAAATATAAATGATATTTATTTCATGGTTTAACTTCTATAAATCATGATATATTTATAAGGACCAAATATATAACAAATTAAGGTACCTGTGGAAAACTAAGAGAATATTACCCGAAGCATAACCTTAACACAAAATTGTTAACAAGTGGGTAATATAAAGGCATAATCAAACCAGATATGATATTAGAAATAATAATATGGTTATTTGGTATATTTATAATAAACATATATTTATTATAAATTATGTTTGAATGATTATGATGAGAGTGAAGACACAAGGTAAGGGAATTTCATCTCACCTTTTATTTCCTTGAGATAAATGACTTATTCCCCACTAAATTATTTTGTGTGGTGTATATACTACCTATTAATTTATTATATTTATATTATAATTAAATTTATGGGTATTTACATATCCATTTGATGTTATTTCTTTCTTTAGTTTTATGTTTCAAAAGTTACGAAATCGGTAAATTAATTTTTTCTCTATTTTCCTTGTTTGGGACACATGCGATGTTATGAACATATATTTTTCCATGAGGTGTATATAATTCCTTTTAAATGTCATATCATTAATCAACTTATTCTAATTATATTTTATGCTTCATGTAATTTCATTTTCTTATATGAAGAGTATGATCCCAAGTTACGATGTGGTAAGAGTTTATTGGAAAAATCTCATCATTTTTTAGGATTGTTTATGATTATGAATAAATTGGTTAAATATTATGATACATATCTCAAGAACACTAATAATTTTTCTTTTCATTTATTTATTCAATATATATCCATGTATTGGTACCATTTTTCCACTTCTTGGGGCATAAGATAGTTAAGAAAGTGTTATTAAGAAAGCCTGATTTTACGTCTCTCTTTTGTCAAGAATCTATGTTCCGTAAAAACCAAATTTTCTAAAAATTTTCATAAAATATTATACAATTATAAAATGATATTAAAAAGACATTTTTACACATTTTTTAACTTTTAAACAAAATTGTTTTAAAAAAATTAAACTTTTTTTTTCGTTTTCCAGCCGAGGCACATTTCAAAATGTTTTTACGGTGAAAAAGGAATGTTCAACAAGTACGGATTTACCTACCTTCATTAACATGAAGCTTATTTTACAAGATTATAAAGTTTTTTTAAAGATAATTTTTTCCTAATATTCTAGAAAATAATTGTCTGAAAGTGGTTTTCAATGATAAAGTTTTTCAAATTTTTTATGTTTAGAAAGTGTTTTATAAGATTTTTAATGTCTCCTTTATATGTTTTCAAAAGGTTGTTGTCAAAGAAAAAAAGTTCAATAAATTAAAATATTCTTTTATATGTTTTCAAATTATTTTCAAGGATTAATTTTTTTAAAAAAATTCATGCTAATTTTATAAATTTTCATGGAAAATGGTTTTCAAAATGTTTCCAATATTATTTTATAAGGATTCAAGGAAAATGGATTTTGGAATGTTTTCAAGATTATTTAATAAGTTTTCTTGAAAATGGTTTTTAAAATGTTTTATGTTTTAAAAATAATTTTCTAAAGAAGTAATGATATTTTCCCCAATTAATATTTTAAAATATCTATCAAAATTAGTTGTCATCTAAGATGACATCTCTTGGTGTTACTCATGACTTTCTAGGGAAATGATTCATTGTTTCCATTTATATTATTTCTATGAATGGATTATGTTTTGATGGAGTGATGTTTATGAAAACCATTTATATTTAATATTTTATATTATCTTAAAACCCTATTATTTTATCAGGTTATGTTTTTGATTAAATTATTATAAAACTAGTATCTTTTTCCACAGGTTATGATATAATTAGATGTTCATGATAACCATTTCGTTTCTTGGGTTATTATATGATTTTAAATGATTTTGTGGAACATGTATATATGATTTCATTATGATATTGGTGGGACCTATATCTCCCTTCAATGAATTGGGTAAAGATTTATATATCGTGAGTCAGATTAAGATGGTATTGGGAGTGAAACTTGACTATTAATATGGCCATGAGAGTGAACCATGACTACAAAGATGGTATGGGGAGGAAAATAATACAAATAATATAGAAATGGGAGTGAACCATGACTACCAATATGGTATGGGGAGTGAACCCATACTACTAATATGGCCTTGGCAGTGATGCCTGGACTAATATGAAAATAAGTTTATATTCTTATGTGTTTTCCAAAATTCCATGTCTTATTCCTATGTTATGATTTTATGGATTATGTTTATTTTTTTATGATTCATGTCTTATGAACTACCAAGATTTGTTCCATGATTTATTTTTATGATCTTTGATATGAAGGGGGTGATCTTCTAATGTTATGATGATGTTCTCAAACCCCTATTATTATGTTTATGCTTACATGTCTCCATTATTTACAATTAATGAGTATCTGAGATCACCCATTTTAATGTTTCCTTACCCAGGTTATGTAGATATGTATTAAGTATGATATTTCTAATAAAGATATCATTCATGAAGATCCTAGTTGGAGATAATGTATCTCTTTTATGTACCAGTGTTTATGTCTCCATGTTTCCAAAGGCACTAAACTAATATGGTCTTTGGGTGTATGTTTGTGTAATGTTTTAAGTATTCCAAAAAAGAGTTTTAATTTCTACGTTCATCAATATTGGGTCATTATATTGTGTACTAGGCTAAATAAGGATTGGAGGGCCATGTCTCCAAACACGGCATGTACCCACAATACACAACATGTTCCTCTTGGCTGGGTCTAAGACTGCGTCCTTGACCATGCCCATGTATCTGGATCATGTATACCCATGATCTTGCCATGTATTCTACAGAGGCAAGTCCCCTTACATGGTGTTCCTTCCCGTGTCCTTGACCACATGTCCTGGGATCGCTATATGACATGTACCCCCAGCGCAGAACATGTAGTCCCAAAAGTTCATCTTCCCAAAATGGGAAGAACACATGGCATGTGCTCCTACAATACATGCTTTGTGGTGGGTAATTATAAATGAGAATTAATTTTGAGACACTTGAAATAAAAATTTCCACTTGAAACCAAATATTATACCCTAAGGGGTGTCTAACAGTCATAATAGGGCTCTAAAACCTTTGAAAAAAGTATAAATGGGGATCAAGAGATAAATATCTAAAATCCACATAACAATTGGTGAATATCTAGAACATAGGGTCCAATTATATTCCTAGAAGCTAATGAACCTTGACCTGGTGATGATTGACATAATAAAAGGGGGTCTGACAACACATCTTTTCCTCGAATCCTCCTCGATCCATCCATCACTGTGTGAGAGAAAATCCTCTCCCAATTCCATACATAGTAAGAAATATGGGGGAAGGGGTGTTTATTAATATAATTTTATTAAATTAATAAACCCCTCATCAATATCCCACCATGCATCTCCACCAATCGGTTGCCTAAAATTTACAAACATTATATTTCACCTAGGGTAAAACATTCATTTTGAACTCAACTGAAGACTCTAATTTTTGATCCAAGACATCAATTGAGTGTTATTCCACATTTCTAAAAAACACTTGACGTGCATGATATAATATATTGATTTTCTTAATATCAGCACATTTAGGTTCTTCTACCCCCTGAAATCTGATGATGATTCTTCATTTGGATTCTTATGTATTTTTATAAATACTCCAAAATCTTACAGGGAAAAATCAATGTCATTACACTCTCCAAGTATTTAGTATTTTCATCCAAAATAGTGAAATCCTTGGAATAATGGTGGAAAATGAGCTCTAAACTAGTTCTCACATTCCAATGATCTCTCTAGATGGTTCTCATGCTTTTTACAAAGACATGCTCATGGGAACTATAATCCCAAGAAGGGTACTCTATGGATAGACCCTAAACATCACTCATTACCTAAAAAGGCCACTCCAAATCTATCATCCCAGATCAAGCTAGGTCAAAATCATGAAATAAGGCATGATCATGTCTCCTCGGCTGCGATAGGTGAAAAATACTATGTATGTGGTCCAACTGCGGTCTTAGGGGATAATTTTACACCACCTCGCTTACCCAATGAAGATAAATACATAAACCGAGAGTCCTCATCCTCCCCTGGATGAATTACACACTCAACATCCATCACTATCACCAAATCTAGGCCCAAAAACACTACCTCATACTAGCTTTGACTAGTATAATGGTGATATATAGGGCCTCCTAAACATGGCATCAAATAGTGATACACTAATGGTGGAGTGATAACAACAATATTCCAATATCAAAACTGAAATAATGTTCTATAGAACCCAAATGGTTCGCTCTACTTGGCATAACCACCCCTCCCCTGGGTGTACTACTGAGGGAAAGAAATTTTCTCATTACCTCATCTTACAGTGTGATTGGTGTCATAATTAATCCAAGGAAGGTATATGTACTCCCCATATTTGTAAAATACACAAAGAACGTATCCAGTGGACATTAAACCATGTGAGGCCCCACAAACAAAATATCCTACTTGTGATTCCCTGCCTTAATGAAAAATAAGTTGGGTAACCAATGAAAACTATATAAATTTCATGTCATCATCCCCCCAAAAAGGTCAACAAAAATATGTCAACTATCATGATATCACTCCTAAAAATAGTATATATAAAACTTTCTGGGAGAATCTACTACTTCCTCACTCTAGAAATGAATCTACGGTAAATCCCCAAGAAACTAGTACTCTTAGAGAATTATAAAGTCCATGATCAAGTGTATCATGTTAAAATATAATTCTAAGAACATGAAAGAACCAATGAAATATAATACCATGACCTAATCCAAAAAACGGTTGAAGGATCTAATTCTAAATACTCTCATCCACCTCCTAGGTGAAAAATACACTGCTTCCTAAGCTAACACATCTGGTATTACAAATCCTTTCACCTATAAAAATATAATTTCACTTTGATCCCATGAAGCTCAATGGGATAAAAACAACATACTAGAAAAAAATATCAATTTATTCCTAAGGTTCCAGTCTAAGAAGAAGTTTAAATCGTGGTGAGGAGGTAAACCCGACACACCCTTGGGAAGACATCCTCAACACTACCTCCACTGTAGGGAAGTAAAAGTTCATATCATATAAGGATCCAAGGGTCATACTAGAAAATTGATAAAATTCCAATATATCTACCCACACATGAGCTTACCCTGTTATTCATAGGATCACTCCTAATTAAAGGAGGAAATCCTTCCCAATGCCAGCAACACTACCACTACTGCTGGTGGAAACTCTATGTGCATGGATAGTAGGAAACCAATCCACATTAACGAAACACATCGTATGAACTCCCTATAACTAGGTAAAAGTTTTATGTGAGGATTTCCATCTATATTCAAGTCACACTACTAATAGAAGTGCATGAATCTGATCCCCTTTTCTTCATCCTCTATGAAAATGGGTCAATCAAAGAGGCCCTACTGGTATCACTAGGACCCAAATAGGGGATATAAAGAGGGAGAAGTGGTTCATGACTCTATGATAACTGTAGTTGGAGCAGTAAGGTCACATTTCATACCTCAAACCACAAACGAGACTCTTGTCTAGAAAACCATTCCTCATAATGCTCAGCCTTTACCCTGCCCACCTGTACACCTCAACTGGGGTCCACCCAACACCACAACACAAAAATATTCTCTGAATGCACAAGAAAAAGGCACATGTACACAACCCCTTGAATACATATTCCATTTTAATTTATTTATTGGAAATACAATTTGAGGGTAAGTGGTAACCTAAATAACTTCTTCCAACCTCTAGTCACACCCACACAAATACACATTACACATTACACAGTTCAAATTTCAAAATAACACCAAACCATTAATGAAAAAATTAACCACACCACGAGAGTCAACTAAACCCCATTTAAAAATTCAAAAAGATACCATCTTCACAACAAATCCTGCAAACACTACATCTATACCACTTGAGAAACCTACCATCGAGGACCAAAAAACCTCACTACCACCATCATATCGCCTGAAAATTAGCATCACCACCAACATGTCATCATGTCACCAAGTTTACCATTATCCGTTCATCGCCATCGGCCTCTATCTGACGTCCACCACCTAAATCAGACAACATCACCGTCATCGTCACCTCACACATAATCCATCGTTGCCTGAACGAGGTATCACCCATAACATGATTCAAATTGGACAAAAAAATCACCAACCATTAAAAAAATGAAAACCGAACCAAAATAGAAGTGAAAACATCACCCAGATAAAAACATAAATGAGTTTCCAACCATCACAAAAAATGAACAAAACCGAACCAAAAGCCCAAATCAAATCACAAGAAACAACCAAATCAAATACTAAGAAGAACACAAACCTTCACTGAAGAAAGAGATCTAAAAAACAAAAACTAATTCAAAGTCATTGGAAAAAACACCGAGAGAAAACCTTAACATTAAAACTAGATACATTCGCATTGAAGAGATTTATCAAACAAGGACCACTATAGCTTGGAAACCGTCGACCACCAAATCCCACAACCAAAAATCCCTTAGTTTCTACCACTCTATATCCGAATGGGAGGGGAGAAATAGTACTTGGGGTCATAGTAAGGATTTGAGCGTCTGAGGGATCCAAACCACCGACCATCGAACCAAAAACCCAAAACCCATTTGTTTCCCTCACTACAGATCCTCCTTGGAGAGGCACGGAGGTACCTGAGTTCAGAACCGGGTTGTAGCGGCCATGAGAATCATTATTAAAAACCATCATAAAAATCAAAAAACATCCCATTAGAGATTCACCAAGAAGAACGTCTACTCCTAAATGAATATAGAGACAAAAGAAGAGGGAAAAGAGAGGATGAGTTAGAGGAAAAGAGGGAGGGGAAGGCACCGACGAAGAAGGCTCCCCCCTCTAGCTCACTACTGATGGGAACCCTAGGGAGAGAGGGAGAAGAATGTGACGCCACTCAGAGTCTCCTGAGAGATAAAGTGTTACCCCTTGACACTATATTATTATGGAATAACTACTTCAACCCATGGTTTTGCATCACATCATAAAAATGATTCCCTGTGGGGGAAGTGCCCCTATTACTTATGAGTCTAAAACCATGTTAAACATCACCATCACATGGCTCTACAAACTCCCCATGAAACACTGTATAAACATTAAGCAAGAAGTGGAATGAAAAGGGTATTTAAAACCTAAATAAAAATAATAATACTACAAAAGTAGAAATGAAACAACATACCTATAATCATCCTCATAGCCTCTAGGATATAGGCTTTTGTGGCATGCAGCTATCCTCATCCCCATCATTGAGATACCTAAACCTAGAGCAGACCTCATGGGGGTGATGGTGGTAACAGATCAGACCATTTTCCACCTCCTACTACTCTACCTGCTCCTCTTTCACATTCTTCATCATGCATAACTCCATTCTCCTAACATTTTCTCTACTAGGGAGGTCCATTGACCTCATCCCTCTTAGTAGTAAAGTGATTCAGACAATCTCAAGAAATATTTCCTTGCCCATAATAAGTGAAACACTTTCTCTCTCTCTCTCTCTCTCACTGATAAATAGAACTTGAATTGGATCCCTGATCTATAGACCTTTTATCCTAGGATCATATCCTAAAACGTCTCACACACCCAGATCCCTATGCCTTTCGTTCGCTAGAAACATCCAAGGAATCATTTCATATGTTCCTAGCACAAACATTCAGAGTCTTCTTTACCAAAAATCTCTCCACCACCATGGCCTACTGGAGCACTCGAGTATAAGTGGGAATGAAAAGTGACATCACTAAATCCATGATATCCTTTTATAATCTCTACATGAATTTCTGTTCTCAGAAAAATGGATCTCAAACCATATACAGGGAGAATCCTTAAACATTTTTTATGCTCTCTGAATATTCTGCCACAATCATGCTACCCTACTGAAGCTACAGAAGATTTTGGATATGCACAGTTCTCAATGTGGTTGGATAAAAATATTCCCTAAAAAGATAATCAATTTTTTCCAAAGTGTGTTCCATTTAATCATCGGTTTACATAAAAAAACTCCACAATATTCCATTGGATCCTTGAATAAGACTAACAGAAAGGACCACCATCTGTCTTTGAGGTATCCTCATAAGGAGGAAAAGGCATGTGACTACTTCAATCTAGTCATCAGCTCTCTGAGGGTATGGATCACCACAATACCTAGGAGGTATATACCTATGAAACTCAAGAAACACACCCATCCTAGGTGTATTCTCATTTGTTACTTCTAGAACAACCTACTACTCAATGGGTGGTGGATCGTTTGGAAAACCATCAAGAGATATTGCCTCCAGTGTAGACCCCTACACCAAGGCCTCTTCATTGGTAAAATCATCTTCAAAATTCCTCCATGAAACCATAACTGGCTATTTTCATGGAAGAATCCTGAAATAGAATCAAGAAACACCATGATAAAAGAGTAAATATGGGGATATTACTCAATGACAAGAAATCACAATCTAATTCTATATGTTTCAAGTACCCAAGTTTTACTCTAACTAGTGCCTATATGTTCTGAGTCAAAAACCAAGTTATAAGATTCCTGGTGAATAGATATGTCATCCACTGCAGAAAAAAATGGTTTTCTTACCATGGAAGCTGATGTCAAAACATTTTAACAATATCTCCATAAATCCAAAACTGAACTCATAACTAGAAAACTCATAACTATGATCCTAAGGAAGGACCTCCCCTGATACCACTCTACCGGGACCCTACCCAACGGGGCTATCCTGGCCAGTGATGGGATGAGTGGGACTACCCCAATACTAACTCCAATAGATTAGGGATTAGTGGCCAATGCCGAGTAGGAATATCACAAACATGGGAGGTCTTAGCCTATAATACCTGTATGCATGCACACACATCCATTTTCTTGAAACAATGCGTAGATAATAATAAAACTGATACCAAAATGGAAGCATACATCTCTCCCACCATCAAGGTATAGATAAATCACTGAAATCATGATTTGGGGAAAAATAAAAATCCATTGGAAAATAATAAAAGAATCTAAACTACTCTATATGAGGAGATGTAGTCAAATGAAACCAATAGCACACACCCCAGTCTGTATAGATATCTATGATCCACCTACTCTGGGTCCTCCTAGAACTCCATCAGAAGGACCTTTGTCTCCATAATACATGACATGTGCAGGAAGACCCCGTGTAGGGATGAGTATAGTAATACCTAGTAGGCACCCAAAAAACCAAAAACAAAGGGTGAACTTGAAAGGAAACAACCTGGTCAACACCAATCCAGAGGAGAACCCAAGAAAGAGAGTACCTGAAACTCTATCTCGACCACTCCTCCTCTATACATGACTAGTCATCCCATATCTACATGGTATGTGAATCGAAAATCATCTTAAGGAATCCCAGAATAACCCTGATATAATCTTCTTAGACTACCAGTTTCATGTCTCAACCATACAACTTGTCATAGGATTCTACAATAGGCTCAAGGGTATCACATGTCCAATACTCACTCCACGATCCCCTTCAACCTCGATTTCACACATAAAATAGATATATCTTATCTGGTATATGTATACAATCTAATATGGCACTCATCCGAGAGATCCTACTCATCCAGTATCACTAAGGCAATGGAAAATCCCCACCATCCCTGATGGAATACATTTGAGAGAACACGCTCATTGGGTCTCTCCATGAATAAAGTCACACTGGAACCCAGTAGATCATGATACATAGCTAGGGGATGTAACCTATGTCTCATGGGGGACTCCTTGAACCCTACTGGAACCCAGAAGACGTCAACATTCAGATAGGGGATCACACCCTGGACTATCGGGGGACACCATGAATCCAATATGGAACTACAATGTTCATAATTCTCAGATAGAGGATCACACCCAAAACATCTGCGGAAAACCAATAACCCTACTAAGACTCATAAACATGATACAAAGATAGGGGATCTCACTTAGGATCATAGTAAGATATTACCATCCCATTACTGATTTAACCATGAAGTTGGGGATCATATGTATGAGAATACCACAAACCCTACTAAAACCACCCACTAAGTAGGCGATCATATGCATGATGATACACCAAACTATACTGTGATAACCATCCAGATAAGGGATTTATAACCTATATATAGTGGTCATGATGATACCACAAACCCCACCAAGGGATGTTGATTTGATAGAGGACCCCACCCCACCCTCCCGAGGGGATACACAAACTTTCACTACGGGAAAAACCATTATTTCTGACAGGCTATTTACGATGGGTTGACCAACCCGTTGCAAATAACCAATATTTTTGACCAGAATAGGTGCCCCGTCGCAAAACGTTACATGCGGATTGGCTTGGTTTGCACGCCAAACCACACGAAAGAGTATTTACGACGGGTTGGCACCGCCCGTCGCAAATGTCGGGAGGTGGTAAGACCTAGTTGCGATGGGGGGATCCCCTGTCACAAAAAACCGGTGGCGGTAAAAACATATTTGCGACGGGATGTTGTCCCATCACAAAAAGTGTGTCGGTTGGTCACTTTTTATGACGGGACCCGTCGCAAATAACCTTTTAACTGCCCACCACAATTAATGCGGCCAAAGGTATTTGTGACGAGATTCTCGTCGCTAATAGTCATGTCGCAATTAACCTAACCTATATATGCCCCCTTTGTTTTTTCTTCTCTCTGCCCGAATTTCTTGTTCCTCCGCTTATGTAAATTCTAATTTTAGAGTGAAATTTTTTGAGAGTTAGCTTTTTTTACGAAGAAGTTGTGAAGCCACCTACAATTACAAGAGATCATGTTTAAAGGTATTTATGTTTTACTTAATTTAGTATTTATTTCCTTTCTTTATATTAATTTTAAGTATTGTTGATAGTTGTAATTAAGTTAGATTTAAATTGTTTTGTCATCAGTATTTATTTGAAGTAATAAAATTAAATTATTAGTATTAAATCTTAGTAAATAGTAATAATTAATAATTATTAACGATAATTAGTAATGTATATAAATAATTAGCGGTAATTAGTAATTAGTAGCTATATTTTGCAGTAATTAATAGTAATTAACACTAATTAGTAATAATTAGAAAAAAATAGTAGAAAATAGTATTTATTAGTTATAATTAGTAATAAATACTAATAAATAGTAATAATAACTAATTAATACTAATAAATAGTTATAAATAGTAATAGATACTAATAATTAGTTATAAATACAAATAATTAGTAATAAATACTAATAATTAGTCAAAAATACTAATTTGTAGTAATAAATACTAATAAATAGTAATAAATACTAATAAATACCAATAAATAGTAATAAATACTAATAAATAGTAATAATTAGTAATAAATAGTAATAATTAATAATAATTACTAATAAATATTAATAAATACCAATAATTAGTTATAAATACAAATAAATAGTAATAAATAGTAATAAATAGTAATAATTACTAATAAATAAAAATAAATAGTAACAAATAGTAATAAATAAAAATAAATAGTAATAAATAGAAATAAATACTAATAAATAGAAATAAATACTAATAAATAGTATTAAATACTAATAGATAGTAATAAATTCAAATAAATACTGATAAATACTAATAAATACTAATAAATAGTAATAAATACTAATAAATACTAATAAATAGTAATAAATACTAATAAGTAGTAATAAATAGTAATAAAATTGAAATAATTACTAATAAATAGAAATAAATACTAACAAATAGTAACAAATAGTAATAAATACTAATAAATAGAAATAAATACTAATAAATACTAATAAATACTAATAAATACTAATGAATACTAATAAATAGTAATAAATACAAATAAATACTAATAAATAGTAATAAATATTAATAAATACTAATAAATACTAAAAATACTAATAAATAGTAATAAATAGTAATAAATAGTAATAATTAGTTATAATTAGTAATAATTATTAATAAATAGTAATAATTAGTAATTATTAGTAATAATTAGTAATAAATAGTAATAAATAGTAATAAATAGTAATAAATAGTAATAATTAGTAATAATTAGTAATAATTAGTAATAATTAGTAATAATTAGTAATAATTAGTAATAAATATTAATAAATTGTAATAAATAGCAATAAATAGTAATAAATAGGCATAAGTAGTAATAAGTAGTAATAACAAGTAATAAATAGTAATAAATAGTAATAAATATTAATAAATAGTAATAATTAGTAATAAATACTAATAAATTGTAATAATTAGTAATAAATACTAATAAATACTAATAAATATTAGTAAATAGTAATAAATAGTAATAAATAGTAATAAATTCTAATAAATACTAATAAATACTAAAAAATAGTAATAAATAATAATAAATACTAATAAATAGTAATAAATAGAAATAAAAAGAAATAAATAGTAGTAAATAGTAAAAAAATAGCAATAAATAGCAATATATAGTAATACATACTAATAAATACTAATTAAAACTAATAAATACTAATAATTAATAATAATTAGTAATAATTAGTAATAATTAGTAATAAGTAGTGATAAATAGTAATATATAGTAATAATTAGTATTAATTAGTAGTAAATAGTAATAAATAGGAAATATTAGTAAGAAATAGTAAAAAACAGTAATAATTAGTAATAATTATTTATAATTAGTAATAATTAGTAATAAGTAATAATAATTAGAAATAATTAGTAATAATTTGTAATAATTAGCAATAGTTAGTAATAATTAGTAATAATGAGTAATAATTAGTAATATTTAGTAATATTTAGTAATAATTCATAATAAATAGTAATAAATACTAATAAATACTAATAATTAGAAATAATTAACAATAAATAACAATAAATAGCAATAAATTTGCAATAGATAGTAATAAATAGCAATAAATAGAAATAAATAGTAATAATTAGCAGAAATTCGCAATAAATTGCAATAAATACCAATAATTATCAATAATTAGAAATAATTAACAATAATAAGCAATAATTAGAAATAAAATAGAAATTAATTGCAATAATTAGCAATAATTAGAAATAAATTACAATAATTAGCAATAATTAGGAATTATTAGAAATAATTTTCAATAATTAGTAATAAAATAAATTGTTATAAATTGTAATAAATTGTTATAAATTGTAACAACTTGGCACAATTTTCAGTGGATTGATGAAACTCTTTTTGCATGATGATACTATTTTCCTTTCAACTCTCACTAACTCAAAACATTATCAAAAGTATGCTTCTACATATGCATATCACATGTCGTATGCACGAGTTTGAATATACATTCATAGGACCACATTTATCATAATCTTTTCAGGCAATGATAGTTGCAAAAAGAAGATTCATCGATGAAAAGGGGGCTCTTTTGTCCGAAGGCTCATTTATTTTCATTTTTTTCACACTCAAATCACAAAGTAGAATATTCTCGGATGTAATCTTATGCATTCTCGTATGGATGAGAATGAATAAGCATTCCTCTGAGAAGATTCTTCACTGTGATTTCAGTGTGATAAAGTTGCAAGTAAATGAGTCGTTGGACAAAAGAGTAGTCATCAATCCACTGGAAATTGTGTCGCCCGTAATTTATGGTAATTATTAAGAAATAGTTGTACTTATTTATCATTTTTTTGGATAGTGTTTTTCTAATTTCAAATTATTCAAAAACAGTAATGATTTTATATTTTGTAGAAAAATATTGAACAAGGAAGTCGACAACAGTCATTATAAGATGACTGTGCTTCGATAAATCAGCATAGAAATCTAAATGGTTTTGGTTTAAATCTTGTATATATTGAGGGTGTTGAATATTTCTTATCATTTGCATCATCAAAACCTAAATTTGTTTTAGAAGTCACTATTAAGTGTCCTTGTAAAAAATGTTCTCTAAGAACGTTTGACACATTTGACAAGGTTGGGGGATGTCTCTTACTGTTTGGTTTTCAACCATATTATGTATTTTGGTATTAACACGGTGAACAATATTCCAAATAAGATACTAATAACATGATTCCAGATCCATAAAAGTTTCAAAATTTAGTACAAGATTCTTCAGGACCATCTGTTCAATAAACTCAATATCAGGATGATATTGATTTAACTCATGAGTTGGAACCATCTGAATTTTATGTATGGTTGAGGTCTGCTGAGGATACATTATATCTAGGTTTCAAGATAAGAAAATTAGAAGTGGTTGAAAAATTTATGGCTATTAAATTAGATAATGAAATGTAAAACAAATATTTTGATAAGATATTTTCATTGGTTAAAACACTATTACCTGAAAAAAATGTGTTGCCTGTAAATTACTATGAGAGCAAGAGGCTGGTTCATAATCAAGGCCTTAGTTATCTAAAGATTCATGCATGTGAAAATGATTGCATCTTATATTCTTGTGAAAATGATTCATTGGATAGTTTTCCCACATCTGGACAATTGAGATATAAAGAATCTCAATCAGGGAAGTCTAGATCCATTCCTGTAAAAAAGTTGATATATTTCCCCCTTACACTCAGGTTGCAGCATTTTTTATGTCTCAGAACACAACGTCAATGATTTCATGGCACAAAACCAAGATTTCAACTGATAAAATCTTGGATCATCAATATGATAGTGATTCATGGAAACATTTTGACCGACTGCATCCATATTTTTCTTTAAAAGACTGAAACATGTGATTGGGTCTTTCTATTGACAGTTTCTGTCCAATTGGTTTTTATGGTAGTCAGTATTCATGTATGCCAATCTTTATAACTCCATAAAATTTACCTCCATGTATGTTGATAAAGGAGTCGTTTATCTTTTGGACCTTATTATTCTCAAGACATCCAAAAAAATATTGATGTTTATTTGAAATCATTGATTGATGAGTTAAATTAATTATGGAATAATGGTGTTAGTCCATATGAGGTTGTTTCCAAACAAAATTTAATATTAAAAGCATCATTGATGTGGATGATTAGTGAATTTCCGACATATGGAATGTTATCTGGATGCATCACACATGGCCTGAAATCATGTCCTTACTGTATGAAAGACAACAAAGCCTTTATGCTCATCAATGGAAAAAAACCTTGCTATTTTGAATCTCATCGCATGTTTCTTCCAAACGATCATCTTTTTCGGAGGAACAAATCTCATTTCAGAAAAGGCACAATTGAAAGCGATGAACATCCAAAAATGATCTTAGGTACAGAGTTAAAGTTAATTGTATTTCCATTACCTCCCATCAAATTTGGGCCAACATTAAACCAACAGAAAATTCATGGCTTTGGGAAAGAGCATAATTTGATAAAACTGATCATTTTTTGGGATCTTACATATTGTTCTAATTTGTTGGTCTGCCACATGTAGGATATCATGCATATTGATAAGAACTTATTTTGATAATTTATTTCATACAATTTTTGATACACCAGGTAATACCAAAGATAATGTAAAGGCACAATTAGATCTTTCCAAAATTTGCAGATGACCGGAACTTGATCTTTTTCAAAATGTTAGATCACAGAGGTTAATGAAGCCAAAAATAGTTTATACATTGTCCAAAGATATTCAATTATTATTTCTTCAGTGGATTGCAGATTTGAGACTTCTAGATGTCTATGCTTCTTGTTTGGGCAGATGTGTTAAGAATGGTCATATTACCAGATTAAAAATTCATGATTGTCAAGTTATAATGGAATGTCTTATTCCAATTGGATTCAGAGGTTTGTTGAATAATATTATTTTTGATTTGATAACAGACATATCTTATTTTTTTCAAGACATTTTTGTGGCAACAATAGACTATGATGCACTAAGTAAACTAGAAGAAGATGTTATTGTCATTATATGTAAACTAGAAAATATCTTTCCACCACCTTTCTTTTACTCAATGGAACATCTGATATTGAATTTTACACATGAAGCTAAATGTGTAGGTCTAGTAAAGTTTCAATGGATGTACCCATTTGAGAGATGCGTGAAGAAATTGAAGAAAATATTATGTAACAAAGCATCAGTTGAAGGCTCAATTGCTGAAGCTTATTTTCAAGAGGAAATTGCTTTTTTTTTCAGGTCACATTATTTTGAATATGAATATACCTCAAAACACAATTTAATGGGATAGAATGAGGGAAATGATGATGCTGAAATGGAAAATCAATTATCAGTTTTTAATCAGCCAGAGCTTGGCTTCAGTGGAGTTCATGAATGATGGATTTTAGATAATGAACACCAGAGAGCTCATACATATGTTCTTCTCAACTATAAAGAAATGACATCATTTTTATTATGAGTGATTCTATCACTTATTCTATAATTTATGTTACAGTAAGTAAAATTAATTTATTTTTAGGTTATATGATAATCATATCAAGAAAAAGGTTCCAAAAATTACAGAAGCTTCTCTTGAATAACGCCGATAGAAAATTTTTTCTCAATGGTTTGAAAAACTGTTAACATAAATTATTGATGGTTTAACATATAAATTTAGTATACTATTTATTATATTGATAATAGTTTTAAACATTTTCAGTTGTCTTAACATGCTGATAAAACTGATAAGCGACTGTGTATATTGAGTAACCGACCATCCAAAATGGTTAAATATTACCATGCATATATGGTTAATGGGTTTCAATTTCATACATGTGCATATGTGAAATCAAACAAAAAATAATGAATAGTGGAGTTTGATTGAGAGGATCACATCATAGAGAAACTGACGTTGAATTTTATAGATAGCTGGATAAAATTATTGAACTGTGTTATCTAGGGAAAAATTAAATAACAATGTTTAAATGTTGGTGGTTAGATACTGAGAGAGGCTTTCATGTTCATCTGATTCATGGAATTTTCGATATTAAATATAAAATTCTTCTTGTATTAAATGACCCATTTTTTATTGGCTCAACATGCACATAAAATATATTATGCAAAGTACTATGCTACTTCGAGAGACATGAGTGATTGGTGGAACATAATAAAAATGAAATATTGGGAAAATCAGTTTACTCAAACTGAATGTGGTTCTGATAAAGTACAAGGAATTGAAATTTTTCCAATATACTACTCAAAATCCTTCCTTTTAACAAAGAGACATGAATATCGATGATGACACCCCACAATTAAGGGTCGATAAAGTCAATGATGTTAATGATGTTAAAAATTAATTTTAAATGGAAAGAGATGATGAAAAAAACTCATATGGATATTGATGATGTTGATGATGAATATGAAGACAATAACATCGTCAGATATGAAGATAATGATGAAGGTGAACATTGACATAGTTAAATGTTGGTTATTATCATAACTAATATATATCTATTGTAATAGTTATTTTAAAATATATGCTAACAACAATCATTTTGTGTTTTAGATGGACCCTGATATACTTTGCGAGTTAGAGGAGGCTGAGCTACCTTTGGATGAGGAGGATTTGATATCATCTGACCCTTATACTACTGGTAGTTCAGGGGGTATGCAGAGGGGGTGCGGTCTTGTGCGACTTATGATTCTGGGCCCTATCCCGAGCGATTTCTATATATTGGTTTCGATCCATGCACGTGGAGGTATGAAAACCTATTTATTTTAGTTAGCTTTCATTAATTTATTTATATACTAATTTTTTGATTATTTGTTCTTTTTTCATAGTTTTGAGCATGTAGTTGTTGGATAGGGGAGAAATATCTTGAAAAATTATTTTTCTCATCCATGGATCACATGGGAACAAATTCTCGTTGATGTGTGGCTTGGAATGTTCAATAATTGGCTGATACGCAAATAAATAATATTTATTTAGAAATTTATTTCATTAATAACTTAATATTAAAAATTATTTTCAGGGTTTATGGTATCACATCGATGATAGCAAGTGTGGTGCTATCCACAAGGCATGGGAGGTGTCTATGCGTGAGCATTTCCGTCAGTTTTTGAACAATTTGAGAAGGAAAGCCATTATAAAATTTGGAGCGACAATATTTGATGAGTCATGTAGAGCCCACCAAAAAAAGTATATTTCATGTCACATTTGGGATAGATTATGTCCACACTAGTTGAGTAGTGGATTTTATAGGAGATCTTCATTGGGTCGGCAGAACCAGGGGAGACAGGAGGAGACATATCGAGCTGGTAGCCGTACATTCAGTACACATAGAGAGCATCTGGTAAGTATATTTTTTAAATATTTTATATAACATCACATATAAACAGTTTATTTTATATTCATATAGGCAGTCGAGCATCCCGATATTATGGAGTACGACATTTATCAGAGGATGTACAGTGATCCAGCCACTAGAGAGATTAGAGGTGATTGCCAGCGTCAGATTGTGGTCAGTATTATTTCTTTTTCAGTTTGAAAATTAACTGCATATAATATTTTCACTATTTTAATTTCAAATTGAAACTGAAGGAGTCATATGAGGCTGCGACCTCTCAGAAATGGGATGAGAGTCAGGACAAGACGACTAATCAGACTAGTGCCCACAATTATGATGAGGCAACATGGATGCATGCGACCCAGTATGCCTTCACGAAGGGTCGAGTAGTTGGTATCAGCTCTCATTTGACTCTTGGGACTTCTTATGGTACTGCTGTGATGTCGGCGCCCAGCTCGAGAGGAGCTCGTGGAGAGACATCATCTTTTGGCTCACAGTGTCAGGAGTAGTTAGGAGCTCAAACTGAGTTTATAGAGAGTTTGCAGAAGCAGCAGGAAGAGTTGTGTCAACAGCAGCTGCTACAAAAGCAACACGAGGCGGACATGCATCGATGGCAACAACAACACCAGCCCCACGAGGAGGACATGCATCAATGACATTAGCAGCATCAACAACACGAGGAGGACATGCATCAATGACAACAAAAACAACATGATTAGATGGAGTACATGTGCCGTCTGACTCATAGTTTAGGGATGGAGTTTCTTCCACCATCTCCTCTTGCTCCTCCAGCTTGTCTAGAAGACTATCCCCCCAATGATTTTTTTTTCAGCTAAAAACATTTAAATTGAACATTTGTTGTAATATAAACTATTTACAATTTTTGTCTTTTATATTAGTGCGAATATTGCACAATTTTTTTTTTGTTTTTAATATCTTAATATTTTAATATTTATTTTTAGTATTATATTTTTTTAATGTTTTTTTATTTTACTAATAATAATAATAATATTTAATGATTTTTTATATATTTTTTTCTGAATATTGATAACTTTAATATTTTTTATTTTTTTATTATTTTAATATTATTAATATTATTTTTTTCATTAATCATAATTTTATTATTTTTTTTTATTTTTTTATGTATTTGAAAATATTGAGAATTTAATTTTTTTTAGTTTTTTTATTTTAATAATATTAATAATATTTTTATTTTTTTAAATATTTGCGATGGGACCTTTTGCGACGGGGGGTCCATCGCAAATAGATTATATATATTTTTTAAAAGTTTTTTGCGATGAGTTTCTTTACCATCACAATAACGTTTTTGCGACGGGCCTATTGCAAAAGGTTTATAACATATAAGATATTTTTGACGAGCTGGCATCCCATCACTAATACTTTTTGCGACATGCCTATTTCTAAAGGTTCTTGTATATATAATGTATTTAATCGGACATCTATTTGTGATATGACCGCTTCCCGTCATAAGTAATTTTTTTGCGATGGACCCATCACAAAAGGGTTTTTGCGACGAGATCAAAATCCTATACTAAGGAAAAAATAATACACTATAACTTTATAGAAATAAACCAACAAAACTCCCTCAATAGATATTGGCTCACACAATTTTGAATGAAGAAACCCACTAGAGTCCCCATGAATTGCATCTCTAATGCCCAAACCATGGCTGCAAATGTTTTTGATGTGTTAAAATACTCAATATAGGCTACTCACGAGCATCCATTTGGATCTGGAAGATAGATATGCATGTGGAAGAAAAATCTTAGGGGATTAAATTCCATTTAACCACCATACATTGTGTGTCTTTTGAAACCGGTCTGAGGCAGTGTCCCCTCCAAGTAATTGGATTTTATAAAGAGAATACATAGCAAGTACCCCATGTCACATGGCATATGACCTCATCCAAACCCCCAGGCATGTCCTCGTCCACACATGGCCTAGTTGGCCATGTCTTTAGACCTGGTGTGAACCCCCAGTACATGAGATATTCCTCTTAGCCTAGCCCAAGCCCATGACCTTTCCCATTTCTATGTACCTGGCTCTTGTACAACCGAGATTTCTTTTTGTACTTCCACATGACCGTGTACCCTTACATGGTGTGATTTCCCATTTCCTCATCCACAATACCAGGGATCACTACATGACATGCACCCTAATTACATGGTGTGTATTACCAAAAGATCATATTCCCTAAATGAGAAGAACACAAACTGTGTTCCCCTACATTTCATGGTGTCTAATCGTGAATTTTGAATGGGAATTCCCTAAGCCACCCAAAAACCCTGATTTCCACATGAAATACATAGATCTACCCCATGGGAATTCTATAAGTCATAATAGGGGTATAAAAAATAAAAAATTTATAAATGGGTATCATGATGTAAATATCATAAATTCACCTATCTCATTGTGAATCTCGGAAGCTTCGGGTCCACTATGATAAATGGAAGCTGATTCACCTCAATCTAGTGAAGATCGACGTCAAAAGCATTGTCCCATAGAACCACCTAGCCTCAGTTATTCCTCGGTCTATCCATTTACCAGGGAGAGAACCTAACATCCTCCTTCAATATGTAGGAATATGAATGGGGTGGGTTGGTTTATTAATTTAATTTTATTAAATTAATATACCCATCATCAATGTCCCTCCAAGGGTCCCCTCTAACCGAGCACCTGATGTCGAAAAACATAATGTCGAACATGTGGAAAATCCCTCGTTTTGAACTCAACCATGGTATCATTTTTTATCTAATAATCTATTCAAGATTTAGTTCACATTTCAAAAAAAACTACATGTTCACAATATAATATATTTAATATTTTTTATATCCCCATACCCCGGATCTACAGCCCATGGAATCTTGTGCCAACTCAACAACTAGCTTCAAAAATATTCTGATAAATATTCGAAATTCTTATAGAGGAAAAATGTTCATTACATATACAAATATATATGGATATATAAGGAATAAAATAATGAAATGAAGATACACTATATTATTTTTGGGTGAGTTTCAAGAAGCCAAATGATACATTCCAACATCAAGCATTTGAGGATCACCACTTCTTGGTATTATTTTACCAAGGAATTTTGTTCAAAGACCAGAACCTACTAGAAGATTCTCTAGGAGGATCCTTAATAGTTTAATATATATCCATGGTAATGGAATTGATAAATAATATATCCTAAAAGTCTTAATAATTTGTTTCTAGAACCACTACCAGAGGTGTGCATGAGGTAAATAGTTATAACTATCTGTTTATTGAAACTTTAATTGAAGAGAAAACCTATATTCTGAGAAATTTAGCACTATAAAAAGTTATTAAAACACCATATAAACCCCCTAAAACATTTAATTAAACAAATAATTGTATATATTTTCAACCTAGTTTCCTCAAGTATAATAATTCATCAGTTATGAAGATATGTACTAGAGGATGTTTTAATAACTAGTGAATAACCAATGTTTTAAGGACTGATAAACTATCATATATGGAGTAGACATCCAAAAAACTCAAAGGACCCAATTATAGTATAATTTTTAATGGTCATACCATCCACCAAAATTTAAAAATAATAACTCTCATCCTTATACAAGATAACAACACCAAGGATAGATTCAAGATTATTTTTTAATGACATCCTAAGAAAGTTGATAGTGTTCCAAGATAAACATAAATATAACATTAAATCTTATATATATGAAATTAAGTAGTTGAAAATCTATCATATATAGATTATAAAAATTTTGAATACTTTAATAAATCATGGTATAGGTAAAATCTTAACACAATCAGTTCCCAAACCAATGATTTATATGAGTTTTATTTCTTCGATAAGTTGAAGGGAAGTATAGGAATGTGATGAAACATCGTTGGATGTTGAAAATAAGACTATAAATCCAATTTAATAAGAAAAAAACTATATATAAAAAATTGGAGACACATTTTGAGACACACATAGTGAATAAGGATAAAGGAAAGGATAAGATGGATGATTTAACTTAAACCCTACCACCCTTCCCTATATGGATTAATTCACGAATATAAGTTAGTAAAGAGGATAAATAACATAAGGTTTTGGAATCATTCAAGAAGCTGTAAATCAATATTATTTTAATGGGTAAAATTAACTAGAATATCCTGTATGTGAAACTATTCAAAGAAATATGTACTAATAATAGAAAACAACATAAAGATGAAAGGGTAATCTTAGGTAGGAATGTTTCTTAATTAATCACACCAAAGATGCCCATAAAATGTTAGGATCTAGGTACTTTTACTATCCCATGATCTACAGGAACATCGAACTTCATTAATGTCATGTATGATTTGAAATAATCAATAAATTCCATGCCTCATTGAATTTATTTTTCATTATTGGTGGGAGAGACAAATCCAGCCATAAATACGGTACAATTATCCAACCAAGTAATAAACAACCATGTGGTAGTTTTAGAGGATGTACTAGTAAGGGAAAAAGTACATACATTCCATTATATATTTACATTATATAAATATATAAATAAATAGGTACTTTTCTTCACCGTATTATTTTAGGAATACCATTTCATATAATTAATAAATTATTATAAATCTTCATGAAGAAAGAATTTTTATGAATTTTGGTGAAGAAACTGTAAAATTGAATATTTTGGACTCTATGAAATTCCCTCAAGAAGATAATTTTTTACACTTTCTTATCATAAAATCCCTTCATTCTCAAGTGAAGATATTTTGATTTGAATGAAATAATAAATTTAGAAGCAGATCTAAATTTCTAAAACCTTTAATATTTTTTTTTTAAATTAATGGATTCATGAACCCAAAAAATGAAATGAACAGTTTGAATAGAATATGGAGGAATAATTTTAGATAATATTATTAAATTTATCATCAATATATCTCATTTTAACATACATGTTACATGTATGGGTGTCAATGAATTGACCCCATCACTACAAAAACCATATAATTTAGAATTAATAAAGCTACCAAAAAATTTAAAATATGCCTACCTAATATAGGATGATAAGATACCTATGATAAATTAAAAAAATTTATCACCTAATCAGGAATGAAAATTCTTAGATATTTTGAATCAAAATGTTAAGGCTTTAGGATGGAAAGTTGGGGATATATCTAAAATTAGTCTTTTTATTTTAATGCATCAGATCCTTCTTGCGAGAGAATCAAATTCCACGAGGTATCCTCAAACCAGTCTATAACCAACCATAAATGATATTTTAAATAGAGATATTGAAAGGGTTTTAGGATATGAAATAATATATCCAATAATAGACTCTCAGTGGGTTAAAACTATCCATATTATACTAAATCATTCTAAAATTACCATTGTATATAATAAAAATATTAAAATATTGGCCACTAGGATTCAAAATAGTTTGTGGGTATATATTGATTATAGAAAACTAAACCATGTTAACCATAAATATAACATTTCAATTTCTTTTGTAGATAATATTATATAGAGATCATCTAAGAAGGGTCATTACTATTTTCTCAATTTATTTTCCATCTCTTTTCAAGTCCCTATTGTACTGGAAAATCAAGAAAAAAACCACATTAACTTGTCCCAATGGTATGATTTTAGATAGAATTATTCATTTTGGTTTATAAAATTCCAAGATATATTCCAAAATTATATGATAATAATATTTTATGAACTTATTGAAATTTTCCTAGAGGAATTTCTCAATGGATTTTTTTAGATCTTAAAAACGTTTTGAAAAAATGAAGTTAAGAGGATTATATTCTAAATTTTGAAAAATTTAAATATATAGTGGATAATGGTAATTTATTAGGCCACATTATTTACAAATAATGTATTTATAGTGACAAGGTCAAGGTTATTATAAACTATACAATACTATAACCTACCAGTATAAGACATGTTAGGTTATTTATATGAGATACTGGATTTTATAGAATATTAATTTGAGATTTTTTTAAAAGTACATTAACACTATCTAATAAAATAAAAAAAATATAATAATTTTTTTTAAAGAATCATGTAAGAAATATTTTATACATCATAAATAAATCCTAACCACAACCCCTATTATGAGGCCACTGACATAGGAAGAACCCTTTAAAGTGATTTGTGATGTCTCCAACCAAGAAATAAGTGTAGTATTGTCCCAAATGACCCATGGACACTCCCATGTGATATATTACAATTCAAAAACTCTATATTTAGTTTATATTAACTACATAACCACTTAAAATGAGTTATTTTTCAATATTTTTTACACTAGAAAAATTTAAATCATATTTTTTTGAAAGTAAATTACTATTTTATTCTCATTATACTAATCTCAGACACATAATGATGAAAGATGATTCAAAAACAAGGCTAGTGTGGTTTATTATTATTATATAAGAATTCCATATTAAGATTAAGGATTAGAAAGGTTGTGATAACCTAGTTTTAGGCTAAATTAGTAGACTTCCCTATATCATTGAGGTTGAAGTACTTTTAAAAAAAATAGATAAATGATGAACTCCCTTGTGATAACCAATAGCAGTTCACTAATAAATATCCATTGTACATAAAAATTTTAAATTCATTAGTCACTTTAATGTTAACTTCTTTATTATCCACAAATAAATGCCTTAATCTAAAGCTTGAGTCAATATACTAAGTGTTGGAGGATTCATACTTGTTGAAGACATGTATTGATCCTATAATTAGATGATATAAACCAATTTAATAGGAAAAATCAATTATTAATTTATTTTATACAATTTCATGATAATTATACTTTAGAACTAAATATATTCATAAGAATGTATTATAGGATGAACTATTTTATCCTATAAATTTTAAATATTCCCATAATTTTTGTGATGAACATAACAAAAAACTGTTCACTATAAAGATTTATAAAAGATAATAAATTCCCTTATAACCTTTTATTTTTTGTGAAATATTAAATTTATAGCTAATAAGCTTCATGGGGACATTTCTAATGTCATTTTTATTTACCTATAGTATTTTGGATGTAGATTATGTATGTAAATGGATTGAGTCCCATGATACTAGGACTAACGATTCAACATTTGGTAAAGTGTTTATTAGACCAGAAATTTTTTATATTTAGAATAACTTGATAAATCATTTGTGATTAGGGAACACAATTATTCCACAAAATTAAGGAATTAATAATGAAAATGTATGGAGTTCCACATAATAATTAAACTTCCTATTACCCATTCAAAAATTTTCAGGATGCGGTATCCAATAAAGAAGTAAAGAGAATCCTCAAAAATATAGTCCAACCTAACTAAAATGAATAGGGTAATAAGAAATATGATACACTATGGGCCTAATGAACTTTATTCAAATACATTCTTGGTATGTATCTTTATGAAATAGTTTTTGATAAGAGTTTTCACCATCTTATTGAGTTGCAGAACAAGACCTACCATTCTGTTAAGAATGAAAAATTAGATTTAGGAAAATCTTAAGAGTAGATCCCATTTTAAATAGCGGATCTTGAGTAGTTTAGGATAGAATATTATTATAAATATATTCTATATAAATAAATGGTTAGATCTATCCATGAAAAACTCATTTAGATAAAAAAAATTACAAGTCAGTGATAATATTCTTGTATTCTTCATTTAGATGAAACTCATTCTATATAAGAATAGTTTAAAATATATTGGGTCATTCCCAATACCTAGAACATTTCAATTTGGTATTATTGAGATAAAAGGAGCTGAATCACAGAATCCATTTAAGTTGAATTTAAATTAATTAAGGAAATTTCATGAATTTTTTTGGAAGGAACCCATGGTGGAGTCTATACTCCTCCCTCCATCATATCAATAAAGGATACTAGGATGTATCTTCCATCACTACATATTTTTGAAAAATAAATATTATATAATATATTCATTAATAATTTTATGATGAAATTTATTAAAGGTATAAGTGTAATATAAGTGCGGGGGAGTGTAAAATTACTTTATGTTGTAAATAATTTTCATTGATTTGTTCTTTTAGGGTGTTTGTGGCCTTTGGAATTAAAATTGATATATGATTTTAAATTTATCTTTCCCCTCATTGGAGAAAAAACAAGTCATAATAGGAATTATAAATACATTTGTTTTAGAATTAGGGAAAGTATTGTTAATGGAAAAGAATTTAGTGGAATTAAAATTATAACATTAAGAAAGTATAATTTTTAACTTAAACTTAATATACCTACCACTATGAATGATTAATAACCCAAGGATCCTCCATACATGAAAATTTATAGATCATATGAATTTTAGTGAAAAATTATATATGAACTGATCTATAAGTTTTTACAAGTCAACACAACACATGAGTGTATGAGTTCTCTTTTTAAATATGGAGGTTCAATGACCCGAGAGATGCTTCCCAAGCATTTATTTCATGCCCTGACTACTAAAATTAGTCTTGGGAGATTTATTTTATCTTGGGGTTTTTTAGTTATAGGTTTATCTACAATCACTTTATAATTTCATTGCATAAAACATGGTGTACAAATTTTTAATAAGTGAAATTTGAAAACGGAATTGGAATGGTTTGGGGAATTCTAAAATTGGATAAAGAAGGGAAAGATGATATATATAAGTGGGATTTTGGAAGCATCATGTAAGTGTGAAGAGGATCCGTAGAATAGGTAGATTAGGGAATAATAATTGATGAATTTTCTCCTTGTTAAAATTTTAATCCTACTAAATTCTCTTTTACTTACAATTCTAGAACTAGAAATATTGATTGATAGGAAGTCAGACCCTTATAAAAATGAGTAAATATTATTTTTTATATGCGGAGGTGTGATTAAGCTATAATTTTTGATATTTTATTTTATTATTTTATATAATTTTCAATTTTAATTTCATTTAATCTTGAATAAATTGATTTAACTTTAACTTCAAATGATATTTGCAATTCATTACAAATAAGATGCATATTTCTTATTTTCATTGATTGTATTATTTTGTAAATAATTAGGATAAATAATATGATTTTTTTGGTTTCCAAAATTTTGAAAAGTAATTAATGTTATAGAAGTTTAATGGATCTAAAACCCAATAACTAAAAATATGAATGAATCAATGGGTCTAGAAGTTTAGAGGAGTCTATAAGTTGAGAATTTCAGAAGTCATTTAATAAAAATAGAAAAGGACTGGATTTATGTGATATGTAAGAGTATCTGAAAAGAAATGGTAGAAAAATGGAAAAGGAATCTCATGCATAAAAGTAAACACTATGATATAAATGGTACAATCACATGAATCCAGTTCATGAAAATGATAAAGCACTCTAATATGTAAAATTCAAACACTGATATGTGAGATTCATTTTATATCATGTAAGAGTCATTCATAAGTCACCTAAATAAATTTGGAAAAGGGTTTGCATACAAAAAAGTAACCCTAAGCTTGTGTAAAATTTCTTTACTTACCCATGAATGAATCCCAAAAATGTGTTTTGAAAGTTATAGAAGTATAGAATTTCTCTAAGTAAAAAATTTATTATGTGAAAACAGAAGATCAATTTTAATATTGCATGAGAGTTTTCTAAAGTAGTCACTAGTAATATTCCAAAGTAAAATATTTTAACATTTGATATGCACGAGTAATTTTTCTTAATATTCGAGTGATTGGGATGTTTAAATTTAAAATTTGGATATTTCCTCATATGTGTAAACGTAAAAATGAAATTATGTATGAGTAAATTCCCATTGAACTAGTGATATATAATGATCATACAATTTTTCATAGGTATGAAAATTATAATATATAATATCCAATTACAAATATTTATGAGTAAAATTTAATATAACATTTGATATGTAATGATCTTACCATTATCAATAAATGCATGCTCAAATAGGATGATATGTAACAATCATGTACTTGGAGAATTTCTACTTATCTATACCCAAAGAAATCCTATAGAAGCATGACCACAAAGATCATATATAGCATACACAATGACCATTCAAGGAACAAGAAGATTAAAGAAACAATTTATTCTCATTTCATGGACAAATTAGTAATGAAGTAATACACACTCAGATGTGGTGTGTGGTATGATAAGTTGAAGAATGAATATGTTTGAACCAAGTGAACATGCTATTTTTTCAAGAATTATATGTGAGTTAGTGCCATTGATAAGGGAGATCTAGTTGACCATTATGTATGAAGATCATCCCAATTATATAGAGTCTTAAACATTAATTTTTCCACAATTGAAGGGGATATAAATCACTAAAGAGGGAATTGAAATATTTTTTTATAATCATTTATTTTTCTTCCTCTTCTTGTGATAACTCCAGTGATGGTACACTAGAGTGATTGTGGTTGAGAAAATGATATTTCCTCCACCCACTATTATATGATTCTTTTGTTTAATGAACTTATTTATATTTCTTGATCTTACCTGAAGTGTTTTTTATGATAGTAAGAGTTTTCCATTGTTTATTGTGATTATATTCTTATTCCTTATATTATTCTTGGTTTTCACACACAAAAATAGGTTGTTTTTCATTTTCCATATGATAGATGGATATGAATATTGATTCATGAATTATCATAGGTTTTTTATCACTTTTATAATTACGATAAAGGGGGAAAGGCATCATTTAAAATCTCTATTTATTCCAAAATATAATGAGTGGGGTAAATTAGTTGAGGTTTCAACTTCTTAGTGAGAGAGTAGGAGAATTATACTTAATTGGATTTGGATTTAGTAGGTGAGGTGAGTCAATATTTGAGGTGAGACCATTATGTTAAAAATTTATTTCAAACAATCTTTTACTTTAATTCAATAACACACACACAAACACACAATTTTAACTATTTTTTCCAATACAAATTGAACCAACACAATCGCATTTAAAATAAAATAAATGTTTTACCTATTGGGAGACAACCTGAGTCCCACTATACCATTTCTATCATGGATTCATATTTTTATCACTAGGATGACCATAGTAGCTATAACACAAAATCTACCTGCTCCGACCAATGTTGGAGTGGGATAGGGAACCCACAATATTTACATACCTACAAACACTCAATGCCCTGAAACCAATTTTTCTCAACCAATCCCACTCATAAAAAAATTACCACAAACATCACATTAACATACAAGAGACCACACTCCCTTTCTCATGTTTGGTACTTTATTCCCAATGTATTCCACACATATGGTGAACGTATCACCTAAATTGGTGATCAAAATCTCCCATCAATCATCTGGAAAAAATATGTCATACCCCTCCTCCGATTCTATAATTAACATCATCATCCTAATCTACTCATCTATGGAGGATATTTCCAATCATTTTGTGGTCAAAACTACCCTCCAGGTCCCCATATGTGCATATTACCCAATGATATCAACCCCAATGGAGAGTGGAATCACCAATTTACTACAAACACATAAACTCAATTAACCTCCATCACCACCATTTGTTTTAGTTTAAACCACCTATCATTATAATGAAAATACTCAAAACCCCATATCCACAGAAGTCACACCCATCACATTTGTATGTTACTTTATCAAGTCACATAACCCAAAAATTAGTTCTTTAAAATATTCAAACACAATATGAATAAGTTCTAAAACCACTATATAAGGATAAAATACACCAACTATAGTCTAATTCAACACCAACATGAGAATACCCCTAGACAACTGACATAAAACACATAGACTTCAACGCCTTCCATTAGGAGTCATTCTCACACCCTCACCCACAACCAAAAATCACCCAATGAAAAAACTCATATAAACTATGGAAATATCTAGGCACCACCTTTTTGGTTTTAGTAGGACCCTGTTCACTCGATTCCATGACCTAATTTGATCTGAGGAGTAATAATTTTATATTCCCATGAAAAATATCCAAAATAGATATTTTAATTAAAAACTATTATGATGGTGAAAAAGTTAGAAATAAAAAATGGAGGATGATGAACCTCACATGAGGTGAATTCTTATATTAGATTATGACTCAATGATTGGTCAAAAAATGATTAGATCCAACTTATGAAGAGGAGGGAAATGAGAATGAAGTGAGAGTGGAGTGTGAACTACCTATAAATTGAATGAGGGTTACCCTCATTTAATTAATTTTAAAAAATAATATAAATTTAATTATTTTGATAAAATATTCATAGGTAACCACTGGGAACACAACCACTCTCCATCAGGTACTTAGTACCCACTGGTTACTCAACCCAAGTCAACTAGGCCACCAATGGACCTAAAAAAACCACCCTTTCATTTTTTTGTCACACTAGGTACCTGGTACCAACTTAACAGATACCCATTAGAATTAATATTCAAGGAAAAGTGTCCCACAGAAAGACCATTTTTCCAAAACTAACATATAAGCCTTTATCAACCCATCCAAAAATTCAAACATGCTCAAATACACAAGGTCCCACTGAAATTAAACCCAAAATTGATCTCCAAAAAACCTAATCCATTACATCCTCCACCCATAAGACAACTCATCCTTGAGTTGTCTTTGGAAATAACACTGACTAACCCCGATAGAGACCAAAAAACCCAACTCATCTGGCCATCATGGCTCCAAAATAATGCTGAACACATCCATCTATTACCTACTTCCATTATCTATTGACTTAAAGAGACTGATTATGATGATGGAAACTCTCCACTATAGAATCCACTTATTCAGTTATATCACAACCAAGATACCTGACATAAAAATGGTACTATACCTAACCATCACCCCCAGAAAATATTAACCAAATATAAACCACACTATCCCTACACATCATAACCAATTCCTAAACCTCCACAATCATGTAGTCAATCATTTTCACACAATGAAAATTTTACACCAGCAACTATCATTTAAAATTATAACCAAAATAATTGTGTAACAACTCTAACTATCAACATCTCTCTAACATGATCAATGTATGTCAGCTCAACCATGTGCAACTATCCTTATCCCATACCTCTAGATGTATGATCACTCGATAGAGTCACACTCTATACCAGCCACTACACCCAATGTTTACACACTAATCCTCAATACAATTTAATAACATAGAAGAACTCCAAATACTAACTCATGTTACTACACCCACTCCTAAATTAGATTCATGATTCTAACATGATCCCTAACTTATAGCTGCCTATGAGAATTCATGGTACAATATATCCAAATTTTCTATCTTCCTAAAATTCCTACACTCCTTTTATTGTTAATCAATCTTTGGGAAAATGTTTTATAAATTAAAAAAATTATAAAATTTAGAAGATAAACCACTCCAAGGTGTAAAATATTATCCTTTTCTATGACTAGACTAACGATTCTCTATATTCCCCTACTCATTTTTGCTTAAAACCCTACCACTAGCCTCAATTGATTCCATAATCAGTATGGATATACTACTATTAGTCAAGTTCCACTCCACTACTAACCCCCAGTTAACCTATTTTTAAAATGATGGTTAATTAGAAATATTCACCTTTACTCTGATAGTATATCGAACACCATACTTAAATCACCACACCTATGTGATATCATATCCCTCTAATGTTAGACCAAAATAAAAAATATTCATAAACCTTGAAGCATAATCCATGTAAAATATCTTCCTCTTCACCATGTGAAAAAATTCACAGGTTTAATCCCTATCTATCATCTTATGTAAAATTTGTTTAAAAAACATCACCTCAAAATCCTTTGAAGACACCCCCTCTTGACTACCAACCTAAAACTATCTATCCCAGTATCCATTTCGTTAATCCCCTAAAAATGTATATCACTAGTTTCATTATACACCCTAGAGGAATCTTAATTTGATTATATATGTTTTGGAATGACTCAATATACAACTCAACAGTTTGGGGTCCTCTTTCCCTATGGAAAAATAGAGGAAGCCATGAAAAAAGATTTCTCATCAGATATTCTATAGAAAACTCAAATCCCTAAGTTCTTTGATCAATAATATTGATGTCCCATACCATGATCCCACTCACATAGTCTACAAACCTTTTCCATATCTGAACCAGTTTCTATGGTTTCTTTAGACCCCTGTATACAGCTCAAGATCATCACTTAACTCACTATCCCCAACTGGCTCATGCCTTGATGGAACCACATCTCTGACCTCTGGGGGTATAAAAGGTACATTCCTCAGTACATTCTCATCTCCACACTCCTAGAACTCTAATGGAGGTCATTGAGGTTTCATAAAACATAAAAACTAATACAAAGATCAATATATATATATATATATATATATAAACCTAGATATCATGAATTAATAAATCCATAATAGGATTTATATTCTATTAGCCTCTAAATGTTCCTACTCACAACCAGATTTCATTACATCCAATATTATAACTCCACCAACCCATTATAGGGTTAGGTACCACACATGAACACAAAATATTTACATACCCATCATAACTAAGAGCCATGAATTTATTTTTTCTAGGTATAATGCTACCAAGAATCTAGGCCTGAATATACTCTATAATTTTTTGGTAAAAATTTAATCAAATAAACCATTTTTACAACCCACAAACAAAAAACACATAATAACACACATGTTGTATGACCCAGTCTTGCATAAAATGTTGAATAAATATCAAAACCTTCTTATTAATTCCATGTTAAAAATCATAATTCAATAACTTCAAATACCAGGTTTATGTATGCAAAATAACACAAATGTAATAATTAATAAAAAAACTATGATTCCATAAAACGTAGACTTTATCACATATTTTTATAGCTAGGAACATAATACAATGTATATTCAAGAACCCAATATATTTTTAATTCTCCATCTACCACAACCACAAATAGTAGAATAAAAACCAAGTCTAATACCACTTTGTGAAATCCTAAAATTATTTCATCACTATAATTTATGTACCATAGTGCCACATACCTCATTATAACCTCCCCATATTCCAGAGGCTTCTAACTAGTGGCTGGGGTCTAGGGTGTGATCATAGAGATAATATACCCTCTTATTTAGAATAATAACCATAAAAATAGATGTAACAATTATAAAAACCAATATCATCTCATAATAAGAGAAAATAAAAATAATATTCCATATGTTATAAAAAAATAAATATCCACAATTTCATTCTAGTAACATAGAAGAAAAAGGATCAATCATATGCCGATCATATAAAATCATGCCTAAAAGAATAAATAATGACTCCAATATGGAAACAAGGATACCCATGTTCTATACCCTAAGATAGAACCATCAGTATATCCCATACATCCAAAACACCATTGGCCACTTTATTCCAATTATAGTGATCATTCACTTTATAATGTGACATGACATAAAGTCACCATATGTCCTAGAGGTCTTGTGTATGGTGTGACAATGAACTCGGTAATCCAAAACCAATTGTTTCCCTTGATAATATCCATATATATAGGTTCATGAAAATGAAACATATGATGTCTAATATAATAACACATCATTCTCTACTCCATTCTTGAGTATCCATGGATGGACACCTTACCTGTTTCGGTCAGTGCTAGAGTGGGATGATACACCGAAGGTTTGTATATACCAGGAGGCACTCAAGACTCTTTAAATGATTCTTATCTGCTAATACCACCCATAAAAAAATTATATAATTTCAACATAAAACACCCAGAGGCCACACCCCCATTTCTACATTCAATACATCCGTCTCGATAGTTTCCCCACATACGATGATAATCTTTTGAAAAATGATGATTGAAATTACCCCTTAATCTCATAGACACATTTTTAACATACCCCTTATAAATATTTGAATGTTTGAGTCCATTCCTTTGTGTTTTTATAGGGATTAGGGTAATTGAGAGAGTGTTCGGTGGTATTTCAATGGATCATAGAGTATTTTTTGAGGTTAAGAGGGGATTTTGGCTATTCTAATATCCACCATGCCATGGTGGTAGGAATGGTGGAGGGAATTTTTCCCAATGATGTTTACTATGTTAATGTGGGGGGGGGGGGGGACCAAGCATAGGGATAAATGCATAGTGCCGCTACATAGAATGAGTTGGGTGTGTGTACAAGTAGCCAAAATTGATAATAGGACATTACCATGCCACAACACTTAGAATTGTGCAGTGAAAAGGTGAAATCATTTATCATACTCTATGGAGATGGATGTAACAACCATTCAACCTATGAAATTACTTTAACTACACCACGGTTCAAGGCATGTTGTTATATGCATTTAATAAAAAAATATGAAATGAACAACATATATCTTTAATATATAGTGAAATAAATGACGTTCCAATATTTTAAAGATAAGGAACTGAATGTATAAATTAATGGTTAATTAATAACATGTAATAAATAATATAATAATTTTTATTTAATGTAAGTATTATGAACTATCTTAAATGATAAAATAAATAAATAAATATATTAGATTATCAGTAATGCAGTTACTATGTGGTAACTGAAACACCCATTTTTAATGCATGGGAGTTAATGATACTCCTTATCTTCTATTCAATATAACTTAACAGAGGGAGGAAATGGGTTTCAAGGGAGTGAATCAGGTGTTTCAAAATATACTATAAATATATACAAATATTTTTAGTTATCTCTCCCCCAATTTATTTATTAATTTATTTTTCAAATACCATATGTTTGGGAAGACAAAAGGAGATCTTTGAGAAGCATTGATATAGACCGAGTCCTTATATTTGAACAAACCTTATGAGTTATAGCTATGTGAGTCCCCTTATTCCTTCCATTATCTCTCTTTTTTCTTCTTAATTATTTAATTATGGAAGGTAACACAAGTTTTTGTGTCTATTTTTGGAAAAAATTTATTCATTATTAGACATTTTGGTTTTTGGTTTATGTTTGAAACATCTAAGCGATGACTATAGGTTGGTGGAATCCATTATGGAGTAATGGGTTTTTGACTCAGTTATATTGGTTTGGAGTGATTTTAATTTTTATAGTTGGGGTTTTTTTAGTTTTACATTTATCTTGAGAAATCAAATGGTTCTTGATAAGATTTTCAAATTACGAGTAATGCTTGTTTAGCCAAAGTTCTATTGGTTGATAGCCTCTTAAATTGAATGACTCAAATTATCTTCATTCCTTCTAAATGTTGGCCGTCATCATTTAAATTTTTGGTGTTCCATACATTCTCTTGTTTGAATCTCACTATAGAAATCCCATGATGTAATTTCTTATAATAATTCAACCATTAGTAATCCACCCTTAAAATATTTCTTTATGAGATGGTAATTTCCACCCTTTACTTAGACTAGGTGTGAAGGTATTTTATAGGAAAAGGGTTTAAATTTTTAATTTATATATTTCACTATATTATTCGACTCCTTGGCCTAGTATGGGGAACTCTTTGTGAAGTGGAAGGGGTCCATGCATGTAATTACTCATCCTAACTGTTATCTTGGACTCGATTTTATGAAATTTATCCCAAAAGGAGGGGAATGATTTAATATTTTATCTTTATTTCCATGGCTATTTTCGTTGATTTTTATTCATTTTTTAGTTCACCTTGTTATGTTTTTTATATGTGGTTATTATATATAGTTATTATGGAAACATAATATTAGGTGGAATTTTATGGTTAGGTATCTAGAAATGGAATGGTAATCAGGTTTGATCACCCATTTATATTTTCCAAGATTATGATTCTAAATTATGCTAATAATGATGTAGCATTAACATGATGGTTCAGGCAGAATATATATGAAATTATGATAAATGAAATGAGCATGTAAACTGTAAATAAAATTTATATAAGGGGAGTATATTGATGATGAAATAATAAATTAAAGTTAATATAAAAATATTCTTTAAACACTTCTATATTATCAATTATATCATTGAAATTTATGTAAGGTAATGTTATAAGGTTGACCATGTTGATAATAAACTTAAATTAATAATATTAATGAACTATGGAAAAGGATTTATGGAAAGAAATATGATTTGGGTATCCTAAAAATTAAAGTATTATTACATTAATTATATAATGATGGGTTGCTGCTAAATTTTATTTGGGAGTAGTTTCCTTTTATACGTTTATCCCATGCATCAGTTTTGGGATGGGTTAAGGGTAAATGGTTGGATATTTTCATCATACTTTGATGAGTTAGTCCAAGATACATATAATCTAAAACTTGGATAGGGAGTGATACTAGTCTCCTTAGTGTGGTCACTAACATTTGAGTCTTCCTATACATAGAATAATGCCATAATATTTTTGTTATCCATAAGAATCTAGAGGTCTATTTAAGGAAGGAATATTTTAGGCCACCTTATTATGTTAGTTTAGTCTTAGGTTATTATGAGGCTACAAGATTAGTTCTATGAGAGTTTATATAGTGAGATAACCACTTTTTTTATATGTATTAGATTCCAATTTTACATTATATACCTAAATTATCCCGATCCAAGTGAGGGTTCCATATAACATAACACCATAAATGATATGTGGAATGACCTGAAGGGCGTTCCCAATCCCCAAAAAATTGGAAACTAGTGCTTAGTTATCACAAATAATATTTGGTAATGGTTTCAACCATTTAAATAATCATAAAAAACCAACGATAATAAACACCACAATAACTGATAAGAATAACCAAATGAGGTACAATAATTTTTAGATTCAAGGTTTAAAGATTAAAAAAACCAATAAGTACTTTAATGAAATGGGAAAACAAAAATATACTAATAAAACCTTCATGGAATATGATGGACATCACCCTCAAGAAAGCACCACCAACACCTGTAAGAAGTGGAAGATTAGAAACCAGATCTACCATCACCACCACGACACATCTTGCTTTTACTTGGGTCATACATAAAAAATTCTATATACACCAAAAGGTACATGTAGGGTGTGATGAAAATACCAGTAGGATTCTACCCAAAATAAGAGATTTCAGGTTGTAACATTAAGATACAAATAAATAAGAAAATTTCCATTAGAATAATTGAATCATTTCTAAGAAAAAAATTTACAGAAAAATTACAAAAAGATATAATTTTTAAGAAAAACCCTTTTTACAAATAATATTTTATGAAATAAACATCTACATAGGAGGGTCTACCACATACCAAAAACCAGCACCACATAATAGTAGCATCAATTCATAAGAGTGAACCATCATAAAATACCTATAGGTAACAACCACAAGTGAGACTCTAGAAACCTCATACCTAAATGATCAGAAACCTCTAACTGAACTACCAATATCATTCCCATGAATGATCTATTAGATGGGATCCCATCCCAAGGTTTAATTATATTTGTATCATAGTCCAACACCAACATTATTCCCATGCATGATCTACTAAAGGGGAACCCATCTCAAGGTCTAGTGTTCTCTGATCGTATCACTTGCTTATTTAGTTTTGTAATCATCAATCATGCTAGATGAATCCAGGCTTCGACCAATTCCAAATAACTATCATAGATGTTCTAGTTTTCTCACCTTGATACCTAGGATTCCCTTTGTGGTCAACATCCAATTATTATATCTCATAAATCATCACCTTCAAATACACATTCTAGGAATCACAAACACAAAAATAAATCACCATTTTCACCTTTTCACATTGATACAACAATCAAACTCCACATAGAAACCACCATTTTCTAGAACCAAAACCATTTCCCATTTTATATTAACACAACAAATATTTGGAAATAAATTCTACACCACTTGTGCAATTTATGAAACCCATTTGGAAACACAATAAAAAGGACCAATATAAAATCCAACCATTTCCATTAACAAAGGCCCTTTCAAATTCATATTCACATGAAAATCATTTTACAACATGATTCACATTACATTAAAAATTAAAAGATACATTTAAGGTCAACAAAAAATATCCAATATGCAATAAAAACTCATTTCTCTTGGAAAAACCCTCTTTCAATACTTTTGATCCTTTAAATATCTTTGAAAACTCATTTCACACCTTTCACACAAGGCATAACAGGTATTCAATAAGCATCAAAATAGGGAATATGAAAATCTAACCAATTTATTTTCAAAACCCAACTTCTATCACATATGCATGTCAAATTTTTTTGAAAATGTATTTTAGACCACAAATATAATCCATAGAAAACATTAAACAATCCCAGAAAGCACATAAAAATCATTTAATAATGTAAAAGTATGGAACCACCTGCCTCACACTTGAAAACATCACAAAATCAGTGAAAACCCACAAATGCACCACCAAAAGACCATATAAAGGAAAGATCGAATAATTATTATTATTATTAATCCAAAAAACACAAGATAAAACCATCTTTATGTCAGAAAAACCACTAGAAAATAAGAACTCAAGAATGAGGTATGAGAAACACGAGAATAAGAGAGGAATCATGAGAAAAGATTCTTACATAAATATTCATTAAAGATCCCAGACCAAAACCACCTAAAGAATGAAGATAAATGGGTCCAAAAAGGCTTGGAGGAGGTTCCCATGGATGAAAATCCCAAATGGGGTGGAATAGAGGTGATTTCGTGTTAAATCTAACAATGTAAAGAAGGTAAATTCCCATTTTTAATGAACTATAAAATTCACACAGTATTCCGATTTGGTTTTCCAAATTGTGAGACAACTGTGCACCCCTAACTGCCTAAGAAGGACATACTGCATGGTTGACCCCATGGGTTTTCAAACTGTGCGATCACCACTATCAAAAAATTAAATTATCCACATGATTTACTGGGTAAGGATTCATAGTTTCTTCTAAATGTATACCAACCATGCCCCGCCTTCTATGAAGCCCAAAATCTTCATTTTCTCTAAAAATATATGGAAAAACTATGGAATAATTACTAGATTAAAAATAAACAAAATAATACCTAAAAATAAAATCACAAATGTGAAAATTCTTCCCACCATCAATACTTTCCTCCCTTAGAATGTTAACTCGATGCTTGATCCGAGAACCAAAAACAGATACACTTATTCAACCAAAGACTTTTTATCCCTAGTATCATACACATTATTACCATGATTTCAAATAACTAGGACCAATGAAATGGAATTCCCACAAATCACTTTCTCATGATAATCCAAAATCCTCACTGGCTACTCGAACACTGAAGAGTCAAACTCCAATTCTAACTCCTCCCAATTAAACACATAAGAAAGGTCTAGGTTGTACTTTTTCAACTAAGAAACATAGAACACATCATGGATTGATGTAAACTAAGATGGAAAATATAACATGTACTCCACCTTAATAATATTTTTGGTAATCTAAAATGGCCTGACATACCTTGGCATCAGATCCATTTGTTACCCAAACGACAATGACCTAAACAAGGTTCCACTTTTAAAAACACCCAATCACCCATAAGAAACTCCAAAGCTCAGAGCCACTTGTCGGAATTAGTCTTGTGATGGCTCTGCACTATCAAAAATCATTTCGTGATCAACTTAACCTTATCATAAACTTCCTACACATGTCTCAGTCCCAAAAATAAGTTCTCACCCAGCTCATCCCAACATAAAGGCAACCAACATAGGTGACCATAGAGCAGCTCAAACGGAGTCATTCGAAGCAAGGATTGGTAACTATTTTTATATAAAAACTCAACCAACCCCAAATGGTTATCCCATGAACCTCCAAAATCCAACACACATTCCTAGAGTATTTCTTCAAAGAACTAATTTTCCCGCTCTATATGAACATCCATTTGAGGATGGTATTCCATACTCAACATGATTTGTAACCACATAGCCTTCTGAAGGCCTTCCCAAAACCACGAGGTAAAATGGGGTCCCTATCTAAATTTTTTTTCAATGAAACACCACAAATCCTCATAAACTCTTGTATATACAACTACCATAGCTCATCCACCTTGGAGGAATCCTTGATTGGAATTAAATGGAAAAACTTGGTCAGATTTTCAATCACTGCCGAAATAGAATTCCTTCAATGAGGTGTATAAGGTAAGCTGGAAATAAATTCAAAGGCAATCTCGTCCCACTTATAGGTATGGATTGGCATCGATTGAAGAATATATAAGGGTCTTTGGTGATCTGACTTAACATGATGACATTTATAACACCACGATACAAATTAAGCTATGCCACACCTCATGCATGGCCACCATAACTGCCAATACAAGACATAGTACATTTTGGTAGCACCAAGGTGAATGGAACAATGGGACTGATGGCTATCCAGCATTACCACCTTCCATAATGACAATAAAACTATGAAGAGACCCTTGAAATAGAAAACTCCCTCCTGAGAAAAAGATCACTTGTAAGGAGTCTCTCCATAATTTAAAAACTGAATAGAATGGAGACACAAATCATCACTTGGATTATTTTCATAAATTAACTCCTTGAGAGAGGATGTTAGCTACATGAAGACCAAGAACAAACCTCCACTATACTCTTTGGTATACATGTGCATGTGAAAAAAATCCCCATCAAGGTCTACTCATTATTTGAATATTTCAAATCTTGCACTGGCACTTTTCTGCTCAAGGCATATGAAAGCACATTTCCTTTTCCTAGGGTACACCAGATATCAAAATCGAACCCCTGAAGATAATCAACCCAATGACTCTACCTGAAAATCAAATCTTTCTTAGATAAAATGTATACCAAACTCTTATGATCTGAATAAACCAGGAATTTTCCCCAAAAAATATAATGGCACCAAATCTTTAGGGAATGAATCACTATTTCTCACTCTTGGTCATGGGTTAGGTAATTATTTTCATGTGGTAAAAGCTAGAGTGAACCATAAGCCACCACATGATCATTCTGCATCAGCACACACCCAAGAACCATACTAGAAGCATCACAATAGACCACATATACCTTTACAGATTCTAGAAACATCAAATAATGGGTTGTGTTCAACCAACTCTTAATCTCCTAAAAGTATGATTGACACTCTGGGATCCATTAAAACTTTACCCCTTTCCAGGTTAGAACTATCATGGATGAATCCAGCCAA
Organism: Viscum album; assembly: GCA_963277665.1. NCBI lineage: Eukaryota > Viridiplantae > Streptophyta > Magnoliopsida > Santalales > Viscaceae > Viscum > Viscum album. The sequence continues at coordinate 602,754 of OY728146.1, read as the reverse complement.
GAGAAATCCCAATCAAACCTCTAGTAATATCCAGCTAGGCCCAAAAATCTTCTGATTTCAAAAACACTCATTTTCTGTTCCCATGACATCACAACATTAATCTTCTCATGGTCCATTGAAACCCCTTGTTCTAAGATCACATGACTTACAAAAATAACTTCCATAATATGAAAGGTTCATTTAGAAAACATTGTATAAATATGATATTCCCAAATAGTTCCTAACACAGTTCTAAAATTCCACTCACTATCGTCTTTAGTCCTTAAATAGACTAGTATTTAATCCAAAAATACCATGATAAAGGAATATAGATAATTTTAGACCACCCTATTCATGAGTTCCATAATGTCTGTTGGATCATTTTTCAACCCAATGGGCATGGAAAAGTACTCGGAGTGGTCGTACCTTTTTGGAAAGATGTCTTAGGAACATCCCCTCTTTAAATATGACTTGATGATACCTAAAACTCAAATAAATAATTTAAAAACACATTTCCCTTTAAGTTGATAAAAAATGTCATCAATATGGGGAAAATGATATTTTTTCTTGATCGTTAACTTATATAACTTATAGTACTCAATACATATCCAGAGATATCCATTGACCTTTTTCACAAAAAAACATGGGCAGCCCATGGTGAGATGATCGGGAGAATGAATCAATTGGATTCTAAATCATTTATAAGTAACATTAATTCCCTTAACACAGTGGGGGACATATTTTACAAGTTAATAGATATCAACCATGTTCTTGATTCCATGTTAATAGAGAACAAAACATCCCACTCTGGAGAAAAACCAATAAATCCTATGGAAAAACCTCTTGAAACTCATCCACCACAGGAGGTAATCCACCATTAGGATCACCATCATTATCCTAAAATGTGAGAAATGAGATATGATAAACAATATTTCCCACTTCTAGAAGTGGCGGTCTAGCATAACCCGACTAAGGATCCCATTCACCCTGAAATACTTGGGTATTTCCATCAGGTGACACCAAAATCCCTCAGCGCCAATAGGAATCAATGTGCACCCAAAAATACATCATTTAATCCATGATAATGATCACATCAAATAGGTCCATCTCTAAGACCAAAAAATCACATCCCATCTCGACTCCTAACATGGTGAGTGTGCAAGATGGAAACCTAAAACTTTTCTCTTGTTTCTTACTAAGCAGTGTTACAAACTCCATTAGATATGAAGTAAGCATAGTTGGAAACATTAAAACATCCAAAAGATGTATATAAATAGAACAAACCGAATCAATAATATTAAATAGAAAAAAGATAAAGATGATGCAATAATAATGGTACCTCAAACTGTCATTGGCCATATTTCCAAATCCATAGGAACTTGTTCCACCTTATGAAGTTGCCTCATGTCAGCCTATTCTTGGAAAAAACCACCAACATATAGCTCTTAAGTGAACTACCTCTTCCCAAAATATGATATAACCCTTCCACAACAACCTCAAAACCAAGAACCCACCGTCTCAGACGATTCTGGATGAGATAAAATCCCTCTAGAAGCCACATATCATGCAACACTCTAATACAAGAATAAAACCTTGAAAACATGCTGCAAGTACCCCACATCTACACACCGTTGATAATTCATGGGTGGATATGAACAAAATGATCCCATGTTCCCTAATTTCCGTCCCTAATGGAACACAACTAACCCATCATTAGAAGCCATAGATGAAGACAACTCGGAAGGATGGCCTGGACTACCACCACCCTTTTTTACTCTAATCATCATGGTTCCAACTTTTCTCAAATAAACTAACACTACCCACTAATGATGATTCTTTAGTGAAACCATAATTACCACCATGATCAATTTCTGCAATCATAGACTGATCAAAAACCTCATCACAATCTTTTAGGTTAAACAATAAAATCTGAGATCTAATTTCACACCGCAACCCCATATTGAACTTCTAAGTCTTCATCAACTAATTGGAAACGAGCATGGGTTTGTACCGAACTAGCTCCACAAATTGGTTTTCATACTCCATCATGTTCTGGTATCCCCATATAATCTCCATAAACTCTAATGATCTAGAAAATTCCAAAATCTCTGGACCATACTTCTTATTGAAAATGACCTTTAAGTATTTTCAAACCATTTTCTCATGATTTCTAACTTGCACCACTGAGGCCCACCACTTTCTACTAGGACCTTGAAACATGAAAGAATCACACTTTACTCTAATCAAATTAAGAATATCAAGACACTCGAACACCTTCTCTATATTCTCAAGATAGTCCTCTATTTCTTGAGGTTCTATGCTACCCCATAATGAAGGAGGCCTATAATTGAGTAACTCCTAATATTTTTCCTTTCCAAGAACTGGTTTGGATTCTATAACCTGATTTGTACTAAAGGTCGCTCCTTTTCTGAAATCTTGGAAATCTTTCAACATTACTTAATCTAATCTTTGATATATTGGTGATGGAGAACTCTCTCTGGAAACTTCTGGTGGTTACACAAGAAGTCTTCAGGGATACATATTGGGACACAAGAAATAACCACAATGAAAACAATCAATACAACCATTATAGAAATTTCCACTAATAACAACAAATACCAAAACATCCATGAATAAAAACATAATGAAATACAACACAATAACAAGTCAAAATAAATCACTCCACCATCACCTAGTGTCTATATACAGTCTAAAACCTATAAGTCTCACTCGGAGGTGAATTCAAAACAAATTCCCAACATCTTGTGACGAATCGATTCTTTTCATCCGGTGTGTTGGCCAAACACCCCACTTGAAACATGAACATAAATGACTGAAAATCCTAACTAATGTCTCTCTTGACTCATCTGAAATAACTTGACCCAAAAAGGTTGTGATCTTCTCTGATACCCTTTTTTCATGAACCAAGCTGGGGTGCCATCCAGCCCAACACCCAAAATGATCAGTGGCATAGACCAAAGGGAATTTCTAATCCCCATGGGATAGAAACTAGTGAATAGGTATAAATAACAACCTTTGGGAATGAATTAACACCTTTAAAAAATCATAAACAACTAAAAATAATAAACATGGCAATAACTAAAAAGCATAATGAAATTATGTACAAAAATTTTCAGATTCAAGGTTTAAAAACATAAACATAACCAAAAGTACTTAAATGGAATGGGAACAAAAAAATATCCCATAAAAAACTCCATGAAACATGATGAACATCACCCTCAAGCGACCACCACCAGCACTAGTGATAAGTGGAACACTATCAACCAGACCCCCCATCACAACCATGATATATCTTTCCTTTAACTAGGTTATACATAACAAAGTCTACATACACCAATAGGTGTGTGCAGAGTGTGCTCCAAAGCCCTATAGGATTCCACCAAAAATAAAAGATTATATGCGACAAAATTAGAAGAAAAATCAACATGCACATTCTCATAAGGACAATTGAATAATTTCCAAGAAAACATTTTAAGGAAGTCATTGTAAAGAAATTATTTTTAAGAAAAACCCTTTTTAAATAAAATCTTTCCAGAAATAAAAATGTACACAAGGTAAAAAATATACCAATGACTAGAACAACATCACATAATCATCATGCCACAAGAGAGAACCATAGGAAAATCCCTATAGGTATGTAGCAGAAGTGATACTCTAGAAACCTCGTACATCGGTGATTAAGAACCTCCAACTCAACTACTAATAGTGTTCCCATGCACAAGTCATTAGAGGGGATCCCATCCAATTTTATAATGGTCTCCATATCATAATCCAAAACTAATAGTGTTCCCGTGAAAGATCCACTAAGGTAGAATGCATCCCAAGGTCTAGTTTTCTCTGATCATATCACATGTTTACTTAGTGTTGTAATCATCAATCCTAGTAGATGAATTTGGGCCCCGTCAACTTCCAAATCAGCTAGCATACTAGTTCTAGTTCTCCCACCAAGATATTCGAGATTCCCTTTTAGTTGAAATTAAATTTCACATATCACATAAATCATCACATTCACATACAAATTCCAACAATCATAAAAAAAAATGAAATCACTACTTTCACCTTTTCACATTGATCTAATGATCAAAATACCCATAGAAACCACCATTTTCAATAACCAAAACCATTTAACATTTCACATGCACACCAATTTTTTTTTTAAAAAAATTAGCACCACTTGCACAATTTATGAAACCCATTTGGAAACACAACAAGATGGAAACACATAAAATCCAACTATTTACATGGTAAAATCCCCTTTCGGGTTCACATTCACTTGAAAATCATTTTACAACAAGATTCACATTACATTCACAATTCAAAGAATCATTTAAGGGGGAAAAATTATCTAATTTTCAATAAAAATTAATTTCTATTGGTAAAACCCATTTTAAAAACATTCAAATCATTAAATATATTTGAGAAAACATTTCACACATTTCACACAAGGCATAAAACATATTCAAGAAGTACAACAACAAAGAACATAATAAATTTAACAAATTTCTTTTTAAAACCCAACTTCCATCACATATACACATAAAACCTTTACCAAAACATATTTCAAACTACACAAATAATCCATAGAACACATTAAATCAAACAATAAAGCATATCAGAATTATCTAATAATGTAAAATCATTGAACAACTAACTTCACACTTGAAAAATTTCGGAAATTTGTGTGTAACCACAACTGCACCATCACAAGAAACTATAAAGAAAATACAGAATAATAATCATCAAGATTTATCCCAAAAACACAATACCAAAAATTATTTAGCTTAAAAAACGTACTGAAAAACATTAACTCAAGAAAGAGGGAGGATAAACACTATAATAATGGAGGAATCTTGAGAAAAGAGGATTACTTGAATTTTTTTTGAAGTTCCCACACCAAAACCACCCAAGGAATGAATATAATGGTGTCCACGAAGACTTAGAGGAGGATCTGATGGCTGAAAATTCTAAATGGGGTGGAATAGAGGTGATTTATGATTAAATTAGAGGAGGGGAAGAAGGAAAATTCCTACTTTTTAATGAGTTGGACAAGTGACATGGTTTTACCTCATGGTTTTCCAAACCATGTGGAAGCCGTGCACCCCTCAGTACCCAAGAGAGACATTAAACAACCTTAGACCACAGAATTCTTCAAACTGTGTGCCAATCGTGCGGTCTCTACTGTGCAAATTTGAGATTATTTACATGTTTTCCTAGTAAGGGGAATTTAATTTATCCTAATGATGCGTTAACTGTATGCCACCTGCTGTCAACCCTAAAATCTCACTTTTTTTCTCTAAAAACACATATAAAACTATAGTATAAATATGAGAATAAAAATAAAAAACAGTACCTCAAAATAATATCGTAGATGTGACATAAATTAATCTAATAACTGGGATGACTGGGTGGTTTATAACTTGATATAAGTAAATTAATTTGTAATAGGAATATGAATTAGAATAATGGTAAATATTTAAATTGGTTTATATAAAGATAATTAAAAGGTATGGATAAACTTATTAACTTTGTGATATGTTTTCATTAAGTAAATGATGAAGGTAAATAAGGTTGAAGACTAATGGTTAAGAATTTAATTGATAATGGGTTCATTGTTGGAAATATATAAATGTTAATTTGGAAAATTAATGTTAATTGGGTGGATAATGTATAAATGATGGAGTGAATTCATGATTGAGGAAATAAAATCCTTATTAATGATAATAGTGAAATGATGATATCTATTGAATTATTGTCCACTTTATAGTTTTGATATTTCTTTGGAATGTTTATTATGACTCTAGATATAAAATTATTATTTTTTAACTTTCCATTATTCTTCTTGGTTATGTAATTTTATTGCTCAGGGTATGATAATTACACCTTTTATGGATTAATGTTTGATGTGTTGTGATACATGAAAACCATGATTGATTTTATCAGAAATTGGTGGTGGGATCACATAATGATGACATTATGGCATTGATGTAGTGATGGTTATGATAATTAATTTAGGTTGTGTTGGATGTATGGGGTGCATGAGAATTATTTAGTTGTGATGATTGCATAGGGTTTGGGGTAGTGGTGTAGTTCTAATGGGGATTGTTATTCCTTATTCTCCAATTAAATTAGTGGGGGTTCACCTAACAGATAGCTACCAATCTCATATGGAAGGGCCCCACTTAATAGGTAAGAGTAGATGGAATGATAAATTTTGGGACCCATTTCATTAATATATATTGTTGTTATTTTCATTAATATTTGATGTCTATATTATATTGGAAATAGGATGGTTGCATTGAGGGTTGGAAATAATGGAATTGTGATAATATCAAGATGTGAGATATCTCTATTGTTCTTATTATTGTATGACTTGTGTATGCTTTCTTATGATATGGGAACATTCTATGATATGGTGATTTCAGTGAAGCCTGTGGAAGTGGAGATTGTATTTTTGGATATGTTTGATTAACCTAATTCTTATTAATCACTAATCTTACTCATTATTTCCACACTTATTTATCCAGACACAACGTTCTCACATGGATATTCTTCATCTTTGAAATATGATCCAACTAAGTACTCTCAAGTTATCACCCCTCTATAATGATTGTTGAGTAATTTTATAGTTCAGTTCATGAGAGATTGAGAACATAGTTTTTTCGGGTATCTGAGGTGGATAATAGTACCTAGAATGGAACTTGGGAAATTTATGATCCTTTATATGAGGTTGTTTTCCATTTTTTATATATATAGTAGATTTTGGGTTTTGGGTAATGTTAAATATATAATTTATTTTTTATAGAGTTTATTGGATATTATTATACCTCATATTGGTATATTTATAGAGGGTAATGCCTCCCATATTGCGTGGAAACCCTTGGTGCTAGTCACCACCCCATGGCCTATTAGAGGCAGAATTTAGGGGTCACCCACTTCTTCACTACTCTTCTAGGAGGGGTACTTATAATTACCCAAAAACCATACTCCTAGATCTAGTGCGAAAAACCTTATCTTTACATTTCTAGATTTGATACTAATAAACGTGAACAAATTTTAGCCATCCAAAACCAATAACATTAAACTAAAATATTTCATCACTTACACACCCAAACTCATTTTCTATTTTTTTTAGATAATGAAGAAAAAATATTTCAAAGTGAACATTTACACATAGTATCTATTTTTCCCACAAAACATGTTCTTTATAAATACAAGCTTGCATCATTAAAGCTAATTACCATATTCTAAAATCTAACATAATTAAATTTTCTACTTATCCACAATCCCTTTGAAGATTCAATAAAAATTATGGGATAAGAAAAACAAATCCTTTTAATGGATATATATAAAAATAAAGGAGATGCATTAGTCTATTTCAAAACCATGGGGTGATATAAAATTGTTTTTCCTTTAACATAAAAAACATTGAGATCATATAATAATTTACTTACAAATGAATTTATCTTTACTATCCAAATTTTATTATAAAAACATTATAATAAAAAATAAAGGAAAATCATAATTATGATGGTTTATTTATAACACATTAGAACATTCAAAATATATTTTCTGAATACAAATTTTTTTACACAAAAGGGAATAATTAATCTTTTGAAATAAAATATTTCCAATTTACATTATGAAATCAAAATATTTCTATGAATAATTATTAACAAGCATAGAAACATTATGTATTTATCATGGGAAAATATTTTAAGATTTCTCTAATAAATAGAATAACCTATCCCATAAATTCTAATAATATACTTGGAGAAAACTAACCAGTTAACTCTATCCCTTTACCCAGTTTATTTGAATTATCTATCATGATCAACCATCATCACAAGCTATACCAGATTCATCCATAATCATAAAAAATTCAAATAACCACCACATAATCATAACAAATTAAATCTTTCATTTACATCATTATACTCATTAAATTATTTTTTTTCACCATAAGAAAAAAATTCTATACATAAAAATATACATTCCATTAAAAAACCCTTTTCAAAAATATACATAAAATAGAGAAGGGGGTTTTTTCATTGAAAAAATGATATCATGTAAATGAATCCAAACTTAGATTAATGGTTATAATGTCAGGAAAAATTATTGACGTATATATGTTAAAATAGAAAATTCATTTTCCTCTTTTTCAAAACGTTCCATAACATTATTTCTTTTTAAAACAACTGATAGATAGTGAAAAGTATCATTTTATAATTCATTTATGTCCAAATAAATACATTAATAAACTAATTTTATGAAAATTGTATTGAAATAAAATTATTTTTAAAATAAATATTTAAATTCATTAATTTTTTTCTTTTAAGGTAAAGTGTCTCTTACCATGAGTTTGACTTGTCACATATATTCTTTATTTCAAAATCTCCAAACAAACTCCTTTTCATTATATCTTGAACCCTCTAAGGTTAGAATAATAACCAAAATAAGAACTATATAATGTGGTCAGGGATGTTGGGAAGGGATTTGGGTATAGCTTTTCTAAATCAGAGTGCTCAAAAGTTGTGATGGAAAGAGGAGAAGAGGTTCCCCTTTATATGTGAGGGGATGGGAAATCTTGGAACTTTATAAAGTATTAAATTACTTTAAATAATTTTTCATAAAAAAGTGAAACCAAATTGATATATTTCTAATAAATGATGAGTATGAGTCAAAATAATCTCATAAAATAACAGATTTACTTGTTTAGGTGATGGTTTCACCCCTATCTATTCGTTTTAACCCCTTTTAACACTTTTTATGATTACCCTGATATCATTGTTTTTTACTCATTAGGGGTAAATAAAGTTACTATAAATGTAAAAAAGTGACCCATAAATGGAATATGTATGATATTTTAAACCATATCCCATTAAATTTTCTAAATATATGTTTCATATGAATTTTAATTCATTTAATAAAATATTTTTTTTGTGAAATGTCATTAATGTCATTTTTTGAACTATTCATTTAATTTGGCATTAAAGCATCAAGATAATAATGGAACTCGAATAAATAGTTTTAAAACATCCTTAATATATTATATATATCTATAAATTTTTTTGTACACTATAAATAAGAAAGAAAAAATTACTTTTAAAGTATTTTAAATTCATTTACTTGATTTTTGTACTTCTTGGACAAGCACTATACCAGCGTTGCATAATAATTTAAGCTAATTATTTCATAAAAAAATTACAATTATAAAAATAATATATTAATATTTTATATAACACTCTATAAATGAATTTAAAAAGGATCACAGATCATTTGGGAAGGGATGGTTGAATCAGTTATTTCCTTTTTATAAATTTCATATTAATTAAATTTAACCCCTAAAAATTTTCAGAGTTATTTATTTACCATATTTCAGTAAAATAAAGTTCATAAAGAAATAAAAAATTAAGTAAGGCACACATGATTTAAAAGTCTTGGCCTCAGTATGAGAACATACGTCCTTTCCAAGACACTCATGCAATTCTATTAAAATTCACTATTATAAGAAGTGAATAAAACTTATATCAAATCTAACTAGAAACCTTAGCTCTCTCAATAGGAACTATAATTACTTCAATTAGTTTACTAAATATTTTCATACATAATTTAATCCACAAAAAACATAACAATGAAACTATCTTCTCCCCAATGATCCGTTTGGAACATCTGTCTAATGTAACCAAGTAGATATCCCTCAACCTGATAAACCAAGTATGATAGAATCATTCTAATGCACATTTTCCTATACCATCCATTCTCATCTGCTCATTTTACAATAAATCACATCACAAACTTCTTCTTAAAATATCAGTCTAATTTCATCGATCTAGTAAGAAAAAATTTCTAACCAATATTCTAACTGAATCCTTGGATCGAAAACACCTTCTAACACAAAATATTCAACCCTTCAGTTTTTTTGAATCCCTATAAATAGTAAACTAGTACAATGTGAAATGAACTTCTATTATTTGGTTATCTAGTAGAGAAAAGGGTGGGAATCCATGTTCTAATTTCTCCTTACTAAAATCCCAAAACTCTGAATTTGAAATTTATTTAAATATCTTTAGGATGCTTCTACACTATTCTGGATTATTTTTTATTCTTCTGGAATTCTCTATAACATCAATAAATTCTATATTTATTATATTGAATAATTTTTAAAATACCTTTCTAGAAATTGATATTCCAAAAAAATATGAGTTCATAATTCTCTTCATCATGCAAGTTCTCTTGAACCAATTTAAATTACCCACATTTTTTCTCTTGACCCGTTGAAAAGTAAAACAAATGAAATAAAATATTTCTCACTCCATTTCTCGAAGACAACTAAAAATGGTTTACTATATTATTGAAACTTTTAAATAATTCATTTTACTAAAATGATTTTATGTTAGAAACAAAAACCATTATAGTATTTTATTTTTCTAAAGACTTTAAACTCTTCTAGTTCTTTTTTGAAAAGTCTTCAAAAACTCTCTCTATTTGATCAACTTTGGTTTGATGAAACAAATTAAAACTTCTCATAAATATATACCTGGAAAACATTTATGGTGATATGTTTCTAGAGGTGTATATCCAATGAATTATCAGTGTCAAACACTCAATAGATATATCAGTGTCAATCATCTCGTCTGATGAATCACCGTTAGTATGACTTGATACCTTTTCAGCTCTATGAAAACCTCATGATCTTAGCAACCAGAACACTTCCATATTTCTGAAAAAAAATTATTTTTTCAATGATCCATGTATGATTCCTTGAATCAAAAAATCCCTTTAAATAAAAGTAGAAAATTCCTCTTATATGATTTGATCTTTTGGATATAAAACTTAAACATTTATATCTTTCAAAAACTTATTCATCCAAAGAAATTTTATAGTGAAAAAAAATTAAAAAATCCATGAATTTTCAGTTTAAAGACAATATGATATCATATTTTAATTTTATCATATATTAACATAAAACATTATGAGCCTCTTCACGTTTCTTTCTCATTTACAACACCACAATAACTCAGAACTCAGAAACCAAAATTTCGATTTCTAACAAAAGAAACATTTGATGATTTATTTTTGATCTTGTGTGTTTGATGAACAGAAACCAATGAATCATATCTGATCCGAAAATTTTCCTTTATTTAAGACTATAACCTTCAGAGAGCTTCTGTATCCAGTGCATCTCAGTCTAATAAGATGCATTCAAAACACTTTAATTTTACAAACTCCTGAAATTCTCATTTCTATTTTATTCTTATTACATGATATTTTATCATGACTTCTTTATGATGTTTCAGGAAAATTGAAATAATTGAAAAGAATCATCTAAATATTTTAGGAAATTTCTCCAACTTCCCATATTTTTAGGTCTCAAAAATAGAGAAAAGTTATTGAATCCAATTTCCAGAAACTTATGAATTTCCATGAAAATTCTTACATGATAACAGTGTCATATGGATATTCTGATGGTTCATCCAATCACCAATTTTTTCAAACACTTTATTTGTTCATATTTTAGTAACTTCTCAACAATAAATTTATAAACTTCCAGCAAAACATCATTCACCTGATGTACATAACCACTTTTTTTCAAAAGGTTAGTTGTAAAAAAACATTATCAAAACATAACATCACCATAAATCATTAATCTACATATTTTGATTTGTTGAAAACTTTAGCTATAAACATGTTCAAATCATTATTTTTGAACACTCAATATTTTTCAAAACTCATTTATAAGGAGATAAAAAACACATCCTTTCTTAAAATGGAGTTTAGTGACACCATACAACTGGATAATGTAATGTTTTCAATGTAATTTTATCCCTTATTGAAAAGAATTTTTTTGTCCTTGTTAATGTAAACTCCCCTCAGTTTTGAATTTTTTATCAATTTTTTCTCTCTCCCCCATTTATCCATAACTTAAAATTTATTTAAGTAAGAAAATTAATTTTTTACCGATTATAGGACAAAGTAGTATAAATTATCCACCCTTTTCAACATAATCCAAATCACGGTGGGGGATCTCCTTGATTTTCTTAGAAGTCATTGGTGATAGCTAAATAAGAAGTTCCAACCTCAATTCTTCAAATATCTCTCTAAACATAACTTTTGTGAAAAAATATGAAATTTTATATTTCATTTAAATATATTCGAGTAAAACATCTACACTAGAATCTTTATCTTTTATGAAGTGAAACTTAATATCAATGTGTTTGGATATTGAGTGTTTGAAAAGTGTTTTTAGTTATATAAATTTCACTCTAATTGTCAGAAATCACATTCAATAGTTTTTAAAATTCTACATTAAAATATTCTCACTAAACATCCATCCAAAACATTTGAGTACAATCTTGTGTCATTGAAAAACAATCTTATTATGTTGTGATCAATTTTACTAAACTTTATTTCTTACTATTCCAACTAACACAACATTCTCCCAAGTAAAATTTTCCTCTTGAAGATTATTTTATATCATTTCAATCTCCATCCCAATAAGTATTAGTATAACCATGAATGTTTATATCATAAATTATTATTTATATTATCCCATATGAAGTTGACCCTTTAACATATCTTAGGATTCTCTTTTCTACCAACATATGAGATTCTTTCAGAACACTCTAATATATGGAACATAATGTCACAACATAAACAACATCAAGTCTTAAATCTATAAGGAAAAGAAAACTTCCAATGAATTTTCTAAAATCCTTATGACTCACACTTCTCCCAACTTAATCTTCACTCATATTCATCCCAACTAGAGTTAAATTTTTTCACATATAAGATTCTATAAAACTTTCCTATAGAAAAGTTCAACATTCTACAACATTTATAAATTTTTGAATACCAAGAAGGTGAACATTATTTCAACCCATATAGGGATTTAATCAATTTTCAAACCTTTATTCCATAATCATCAAGTTGAAACCCACAAGGTTTCTCAAGGTGAAATTATTCTTCAATTTCACCATTTAAAAAATATGAATTTATATCCATATGTTAAACTTTGTAATTTTGAGGTGAATCAACTACTAGAACCAATTCTCTATATTTTATTCTTTCGAAAGAGGAATGGTTTAATCAAAATCCACACATCCCACCTATAGACAGACTTTACATAAAAGTCCTGATTTGTTTTAGGAAACTTATCCATGTTTATTAATCTTTTTTTTGTACACCCATTTTTTCCAATAACTTTTTATTTGATACACGTGGAACAAATTATTAAGTGTTTTAATCTAAATCTTATAAAACTCTTCATTCATTGAATAAACACATTCTTTGTATTAAATAGATTCTGAAATAGATTCTAGTTCAATTTATGAAAACATTTATGTCTCATTTTATAATATCAATCTCATTCTTGTTTAAACTAGATATTTATAATTACCAAGAATATTTTGAATTTCAACATGTTTTTATAAGGTAGGATTTTTCAAAACTCATCTTCCATATTCACTTCCCTCATAAAAAACTTTCTATGAGTCTTGATATATCTCTATTGACTAACTTTCATTCTCATTTGAAATATTCAGTTTTTATTCCTCAACATTCTCAACAACTTTTGTTATGTAATTTGGATTTTCAATAAATTTGACATCATATGAATCCACAATCATTTTTAAGCACTTGTTTAACATTTAAAACATCTTCCATTTGGTTAATATCCCAAGATAATTACTTCTTCATCTTTCTTAGAAAATTTTCAAAGATTCGTTTTTTTATTTTTAGTAAACATGGAGGTTGAAAACATTGAAGTACTTAAATGGAGTATTTTCTGTTATACTAAATTTCATAGGAAGACATGTTGGATTTTGACCTCAAAATACATCTGTTTTGTAGATGTAATTTAGTGCTAATAGATTCTCTAAAGTGGAACATTTAATTATTGTATTCTACTAACATGTTTCATCCCATTTCCAAAAAAAATTATTTTTTTCCTTCTTACTACTCCATTTTGTTATGGAGTGTAGGGAGTAATTTAGTGATATTTTATTCCATGATTTCTTAGATTAGATACAAATGAATTTCATATGAATTATATACCCTTATTTATTTATAACTTCTTTATATAAAGCCCCATTTCTCTCTCAACATCTTTTATAAATAATCTGAACATCTATAAAGCCTATAATTTATGTTTCATAAACATGATGTTAGTCATCAAAGGAAATAATCAATAAAAGTGATAAATGAAAAACATACATTTGATGATTGATGACTCATCCATAAAAAAATATCTAAATTAATAAGTTAGAGTGGTCTGATATATTGAATCTCAACATTATTTTGGATTTTTATACCCATCTTTCATTTCTATGAAGTTATACATACACCATATTCTCTTCCATTCAATGAAAGAAAATTTTGAATAGTATCATCTTCAGATTTTTTTTCATTTTTTTACTTAATATGGCCAATTCTATGATGAAATAGTTTATTCTAACCTTTAAAACATAGATAATATGAGTTATTATGTTCTTTGATTTGAAAAATATTTCCACTGGTACTTTCTCCTCTCATAACATTTTTCCCATGTTCCAAACATCTATTGATACATGAATGTTTTCAAAAAATAACTTATTTTAAATCATCACAAATGTGACTTACACTCTTCATGTTATGTTTTATCCCATAAAAAATATAGCTTCCTTAGATTTCAACTTTTCTTCTCCAATATCTTCTATTCCAATTCCTTTTATTTTTAAGGAACTCTCTTTACCAACAGTACATACTCCTACATCATATTTTTTTAATATATTTCATGGTTTTTAGCTCACTTATCATTTTTATGAACAATCACTTTCAAGTATCCTTTGTTTTATCTTTTTAGTTTATTTAAAGGTTGTCTCCATAACAAAATCTATTTCCTAAAATTTATTCTTTCCATCATATTTTTCATTTCAAACAAAAGAACTTTCCCTCGGATGAGTTGTCATACATTTTTCAAACAATTTCTCACGTTGGTCACATATTCTAAATACATCTTCTAGACATTCAATTTTTTCCCCATATTATGTTTTCTTACATTTTAGGATTTTAATTTCCAAAATTTTTATCTTTTAGGATATTTACTCATTCCACATCTATCATTTATTCCAACTTTTCATACCTTCTTCTTAAAAGTGAGAAATTATTCCCACAATTATATGAAACATGCCTATAGATTCTACAACACAAAACAATCCATAAAATAATTATTCTATATAGAGGTATGATCTTTACCAATAATAATATTATCTAGGTTTATAAAATTATTCAACCTTTAGTTTCATCTGGGTGTGTGAAAGCCCTATTCTGGGAGTAATTTTAATCTTTGGTTGGTGTGATAGATTTTTCACATCCCTTCTAAACCCATGATTTTCAAAAAAAAATTCTTAACTAATTAAATGTTAAAAAATTTATATTACCCATTCAGTTAGTGGTTATATATTTTAACATAATTCTGGGGTGATATTTTTATACATGTTTAGATGAATTATATTTTAACTCTGAAGCCTTGTAGAAATTTTTATTCAACATTTTTAATGTACTTTCTTCTTCAAGGAGTTTTGATTGAGTTGTGTTAACTTCATAATCTTTAGATTACAAATTCTTACTAAGGTATTCAAACATATTTCTATATTCAACAATTCTTAGTTTGAAAATTATGATATCCTAGATATATTATTATTATTTCTTATCAACATCTTTTATTCCATTAACAACTTTTCCTCTATATTTCATCATTATTTTGATTTCTTTCTTGAGAGTTATTTTTTTCTCAAAAACATGAGACAAGTTATGATCTAAGAACAAACATTATATAATATTCTTCAACTCCTTATTCATCTCTATTTGATTAATCTTTTTTTCTCAACATTTTCAAAGAAGGTTTTCAGGATTTTAGAACATTCAACTTCTGAAAAATTAAACTCATCAATGTCAAATAATATATTTTTACTTAGAATACTTATTCCATTATCAGTGAAAATTTTCTTTCCATGAATGTATTAATTTCATTTCTTATAAGTTTTATCAAACATTTTCCATTGAGGTTTTTCATCAGAATGATTTTCAAATTCCCCAAATTTCTTTTTGGGAAATTTTATAGAAAAAATCTTGATTCCTCCACACTCAAAACTTTTTAGAGGAATATTTCCTCCATACTTTTCTCTTCCTATATTATAGTGATTTTAGATAATATATACAATTTTTTCATTCAATCCATCATCCTACTTATCTATGGAATCAAAAGGATCAACATCTTCACCATCTTAAAATTTAAATATTCTCATTGATTCAAAATACATATCATCTTTCATCATATTTTTCAAAACTGTAGGTTTTATCATTTCATAAAAAATAATAAGGTTATGAAACTCATCAATAAATAAATCATATTTATCTTATAAAGAATAAATATTAGATTTAAAATTCTCTTGAAGGTTTTTCATGAATATTTTAATAATTGTATAATCTTCAAAGACATATTCGATAACTCTATTTTTTTTCCAAAAAACTTCATTTACTCTGTTGAAGTACTCATCAATAATTTTTAAATATCTCATTATTTTGTATTCGAACTTTCTATACCAAATTTATATCCTTTCTTCCTTCACTTTAGTATTCCATTATAAAATACATTTTACCTTATCTTACATAATATTTTTTATTCTCATACTCATCACCATCATATGAAAATTTTCTAATAGAGACATAATAATATCATTTATATAATTTCCATAAAATTAAATATTTATCTTGTTAGTAATCTTCATCAGGGAATAATTCTTAATGGGTGGATTCCCAATTTTTAAAAGCATTAATGACTTATAAGAAAAGTGATAAAAGATATAAAATCATCATATTTTTATAATCAAGATAAGTTTTTCCATAAAATGCAATAATAACTCTATTTTTGAAGAAATTTATATTTTCCAAGATAAATATTCAATAAGGTGACCTTTTCTCAGATACCAATTGACTCTCCAATGGATTGCAGAACAGTTGTGAAGCGGGGGGGGGGGGGGATCAGCTGTTTCCTTTTTAAAAAACTAAAATTTAGTAAATTAAAACCTTAAATTTTTTTTGAGTTATTTCCTTATCAAAATTTGTTGAACTATAGTACATATATAAATAGAAAAGTAAATAGGGAACACATGATTAAAAAGGTTCGGCCTCAGTTTGAGAACCTTTATCATTTCTATATCCACTCCCATGGATCTATAAAAATTCAATTTTATGAAGAAGTAAAAAATACATGTCAAATAATGTTGGAAACCTTATATCCCCTGATAATTATTATTATACTGATACCCTTCAATTTACAAAAACTTTGATTAAAATATTTGATCCACAAAAGATTAGGAAATAGTAAAACTTTATACTATAAATATCTATTCAAAAACATTTTTTGATGTAACTGAGTTTGATAAACCTCATTATTATGAAACCAGTATAATAGAGTTAGTCTAATTCACCATTTCCTATACCAAACTTTGCAATCTTCCTATTTAAAAATAAATCATTTCTCAAACATTAGCTCGAAAACTCAGTCTGATTCCCTTTGTCCCGTAGGTAACAATTTCAACAAACAAATCTTATGAATTAAGACTTAGTTTGGAAACTTATTCTCACACAATTGATTTAGAACTTCATATTTTTGTCTCTCTGTAAGTAGTAACCAAGTACAATTTACAGTTCACTACTATATATAGGTTCTACAGTAGAAAAAATGGCAGGAGACCAATTTTTATTTCCCACTCACTCAAATTCCAAATCGTTGAATTTCACATTCAATTTAATTTCATTGGGATGCTTTTAAACTCTTTGGGAGTCTTATAAAATATTCTTGAATTCTAGAAAACATCAATACATTCAATATTTATTATCATTAAGAATTTGAAAAATATCTATCTATAAATTGATAATCTGGAAAATCTTATTCTGAAACTCTGTTCATCATTCCTGTTATCTTGACCTAATTTGAATAAATTACTTTTTTACTCTTAACCCATTGAAAAATAAAACAAATGAAAAAAAAGATTTCACATTATGATGATCCATGCAAAATGAAAATGGTGTACTATTTATTTTCAACATCTGAAGACTTTGGTATCCTGAAATGATTTTCCAGTAGAAACTTCAACCTTTATAACATTTTCTTTGTCTAGAGATTTTTAAATATTCTGATTCTTACATCACATTTGTTCGATAAATATCTTTATCTGATCAAATTTTGTATACGGAAAATTTTTTAAACATCTCAAACATATCTTTCTATAAAAGAATATATGGTGATCTATTTTTGGAGCTCCGTATTTTATGACTTATCGGTGTCAAACACTCAACCATTGAATTGGTGTCAATGAAATAATACAATGAATGGACATAAAATAGAATTTATAAATTTTTATTTCTATCAAAACCATATGATATCAACAACCAAAACACTTCCATATTGCTGAAAATTTATTTATTTAATTATATAAGTCTAATTTCTTGGATCAAAAATTCACATTTGAATAAAATCAGAAACTTCTTTCTATCTAATTAGATATTTCTGATAGAAAATATAAAATTTTATATATTTTAACACATTCTTCATCCGATTAACTTTTTTGGTGACAAAAATTCAAAAAAATTCAAAATTTTAGTTGAAGGAAAATAGGATCTCTTTGTTTTATCAAATATTCAAATCTGAAATCTTTATCCTCTTTATATTTCATTCCCATTTACAACATGACAAATACTTAGAAATAAGAAACCGCAAATCTAGTCTTTCTAATAAAAGGAACTTGTGAGGGTTTTCATCCAATAAGGTGTGTCTGATTACATGAAACCTGAATCTCATCCAATTATAAACTTTTAATTTATTAATAATTTATCAAATTAAATCTTACAATGTATATAAAACTTCCATGTTTATTGTTTCTTGGTATAATAAGCTATGTTCAGTACACTTTAATTTTAAAAAACTATAGAAATTATCATTTCTATTTTCTTATTCTAAATTAGTATTGTATCTTGAATTATTTATGATGTTTTAGGAACTTTGAATGAACAATAATGAATCATATAAATATTTTTGGAAAATTACTCTAACATCCCATATTTCTAGGTTATAGTGACATAAAAAACCTTCTTAATATAATTTTAAGCATCTTTTTAATTTACCAAAAAATAATTTTCCATTGAACTATGACCTATGTATCATATGATCATAAAATTTACAAAACACTTTCCTTATCCATATTTTCAAAAACTTCTAAAAAATCAATTTATAAAATTCCAGCAACACATCTTTCAACTGATATAAAAAAATATTTTAAAAAAGGTTAATTTTAAAAAAAACTCTATAAAATAATTACAAAGGATCTTCAAGAACTGTGAATAAAATTCATTTTCCTCTATCACAACATATTAAAGATATTAAAGTAATTAAAGTGAAATTTTGTATTTATTCATTACATAAAATAATATAAATGTTAAATTTAAAGATAAATGTATAAGGGTTATATTTTCTATCTTTGTACGATTATGGATGAAATGGAATACTAAAATGAAATAAATGATCGTTTTTTTAAAAATTTAAATTCTTACCACATTATTTTTAACCCTAGTTAACCCATTTTACCTTTACTGTGATAATAAATATTTACTATGGTTAGTATTTATAATGGCCAAAAATAAGGTTGACCTTATTACATAATATTATTAATGGTAATTATAAATATGGAATCCATTTTATCAAAATTAAATTCAAAGAATTGTATAAATTTAATTTAAAATTACTCATGAAAAATGTGATGAAAAATGGTTTTCCTGAAAAAATATATTCTTAAGTAAAGAAATGTTTTTATACCAAATTCATGTATAATTTCAATTAAAATAAATTTTTTTGGATATTTTTAATCAGAATTAAATAATTAAAATTTAAAACTAATCCGAAATATAATGTTAGTTTTTAAATAATTGAAAATAAGATATAGTTTTCTATAAAATATAGTATTTTCAATATTCATTGAAGAATTAAACTTTTCTTAAAACTATCAACAATTCGTCCTAATATAATATTGACAATATAAATTCAAAAAATAAATAATTTTTTTCAAATCTAAATTCTATATTTTTCAAATAAATATTTTAAATAAAACTATATAATGTATGAAAACCCTATTTGGTTAGAAATAATGCCACATTATTTTGACTAAAAATTACCAAATATTCTTATAATGAACATAAATATGTAAAATCTAATTAATTTATTTTAATAAGATATAAAAAATTTTATCTTGAAATTACCTGGGTTATTTAATTTTCCTCTTTTGAAAATTGTGTCCTCAAAAATTTTTCTCATGCCCGATAAAATGGTTTAAAACATTTTCAAAATAAATTCCAATCCATGAAAAAATCATACAGAAATAAAAGGAAAACTGTTTTAATATTTTAAAATAACTTTATTGAAGAACCATATTTTAAAAAGGTATAATAAACTTTATATTGAAAATAGGGAGAGGGAAAAACAATGGTCATTTGGAATAACACATAATTAGGTCTCCAAATAGAAGAACCTTAGTTTTAAATGAGAATATAGACATGGATAGATAAGTAATTTCTAGATAATGATGAAGAGTACCTACGATTATTGTCCATAAGAAATTGAATGATAATGAGAAATTCAGTGACCTTAGAACCATAAAATAATGATCTATGAAAAAGTTCATCAAATCATCAGAAATGAATTTAATAAAACAATAATTTTATTTAAATATCCCTTTATAAAGTTGGGGAATATCATTAACATCTAGACTAAAAACATAAGTAAATATACTTACTTGAAAAGTAAAATATCATCCTTTAATAAATTTCCACCAAAATATCTTATTTTTTCCCCAAATAACGAGTATTTAAAGAGAATTTTATATTCATAAATCACAAAAGTAAACTTCTAAGGGATCTCATAATCCAAAAAGGAAAACAAGATATTAATCCCATATTTAAATATTAACCAAAACAAAAATTATTAGTAAAATGTAATATAATATCTAAAATATATAAACCATCATATGAATAAATAATAAACAATTTTCCGAAATTCACTTATAAAACCAAAGGTTCAACATAAATCATTCCATAAATAAATTAGCCTATATCTAAAATAACCCCAATAACCTCGACATTAAAGAAAGTATTAACCTAATAGGTTATATCATTCCTTTTAGATTACGTCCCTAAAAATGTAATATCATTCTTACAAAATAATATTCCACATTAAACTTAAGGGTTGCATATAACCCAACCCAATAAAATGTTTCCATGATATCATTAATAACTTTAAAATCCAATCGCTTAAAACATAAAAAGGGGTATCAATGCATTTTAACTTATGAGAAACCTTAATCTTATAAACCCATGATAGTATCTGTAACGCTTATTTTAATCTCACATGAAAACATCCTAGTCTAAAAATTTATCTGAAACTTTCCTTTTATACCAACTATAGTTACCCTAAACCTATACTCTCACTTTCAGAACTAAAAAACTAATATTTATATTTTTGTCCTTGACAATGATAAACCTGGCCCAATTTAATCCATAAAAAACATATAACATCAAAATAAAAAATTGGATTACTTACAAACCCAAGGAAATTTTATGTTGAGAGTTTTATATTATTAGGATAAACTATATGAAAATGAATGTTTCCTTAGTTTATTTATTTCACCCCAAAAAATGTTCTCTGTAAAGACATGATTTCTTCTTTCAAGGTAACTTACCTATTTGGAAGTATGACTTTAATAAATTTTATTCTCATCTTTCAGCCCAATATAAAATTATTTAAAAACACAGGATGAAAAAGATATATCACTCAGGGAAATATAGAAATATTAAAGAAACCCATTATACATTTTCAAAACAATGAGGCCATATAAGATTGATTTTCCCTTAGCAAAATAATATTTGAACTAAAATAATCATTTATTTACACATGAATTTAGATTTATTGCACACATTGTTTTTTAAAAATTAATAACAAAACATTATGGAAAAATCATAACCACGAGGGGTTATCTATAAAACATGATAACTCATGAAATATTTTCATAAAAACATACCTTTTTACCCCAAAGAGAACAATCCCCCATTTAAAACAAAATATAATTATCCTACCTTGTGAAATAAAAATATTTCCCGGAAAATTTATTATCAAGCATATAAAATTTATCTGGGTAACTTGAGAAATAATGTTCATATCACTATTAAAATCATTATTACAAATAAAATACCTTAGTATGTAAATTCAAATAATATCTTACGTGAAACCTAATCGGTTATATCTGTCCCGTTACCCAATTAATTAGAGAGATGTATTGGGATCAACCATCATAAAAAGATATATAGGTATCACACATAACAATAAAAAATTCCCAAGAAACACAAAAAAAATCATAATAGAAGAAATATTTCACTTCCATTTTCATACTCATAAAAATATTCTTTACAAACAAAACAAATTTTTTTTCATATATCGAAATATCTACTCCATTTAAACCAATTTTTGAAAATACCGATAACAAAGGGAAATAAGGGTTTTATTTGAAAGAACAAGAATGATTATAATGGAATCCAAACATTAAATAAATGTTCTAAAAATGGTAGAAACTATTAATGGGATATATGCTAAAATATAATATTCCTTTTTCATTTTTTTAAAATGTTTCGTAAAAATATTCCTTTCGAATACCTTTAAATGAAAGTAGAATATGTCCATTATAATTCATTCATGTACATATAAATATATAAATAAAATAATGTTAATAACATGGACATGGACGAAAAATATTTTGAAAATAAATAATTAAAATGATTAAAACAATTTTTTAAGGAATAATGTTCCTTAACTTGAGTCTGGCTTGTCATGTATGTTCTTTATCTTATATTCTTTGGAAAGCCTCCTACTATTTATAATTTAATTACCCTTATGTTAGTGTTATAACCAAACTATGTCCTCCAGAATATAGTTGAGGATTTTGGAAAGGTATTTCAATAGATCTTGTATAATATAGAGTACTCAAAAGGTGTGGTGAAAAGAGGATATTAGGTTCCCTTTTATAATTGAGGGGAGAGGTACTCTTGGAATTTATTACAGTATTAAATTAATAGAAATTAATATTCCTAAAAATTTTAAAAAATTATTTATTTTTAAGATAAGATATAAATGAGTCTAAATACACTCATACAATAAAATTTGGTCAATTTTATGTGATATTTCCACACCTATCCCTTTCTTTTAACCCCATATTAACCCTTCTAGTGATTATTGCGATATCCATGTTTTTCACTTTTTTCGTGTCAATAAAGTTACTACAAAAGGAAAATTTACCCATAAAGGGATCATATTTGATATTTTAAACCATATTACATTCACTAATATTTTTATTATTTCTAAATAATTTAATAAAATAATGTCTGTTATAAAATATCATTAATTTCATTTTATAAAATATTCATTTCATTTGATAGTAAAATCATAAATACAACAATAGAATTTGAATATAGACTTTTAATTTTTTTAATATGTTATATATATCTATAAAATTCATGATATAATATAACTCACAAATAAATTTGGGCTTTGAAATCATTTACTTGATTTTTCTATTATATGAACATGCACTATCCTAACATTTCATAAGAATTTAAAGTAATTATTTCATCACTAAAAATTGAAAATAAATTACCATCATAAAAATAATTTATTAATGTTTCACATAGTAATTTATAACTTAAAATAAACTCATTTTATCCCTATCACAACATATTATAGATATTAAAGTAAAGAAATCAACCTTTTTTACTATTCTATAAGTAAAATAATATTATTCTTAAAATAATTTCTAAATAGAAAAATGTCATATTTTTAATTTTGGATGATTATGGATGAAATAAACTCATACAATTAAATAAAAAAGTATTTAAATTAATTTTAAGCCTTAACAAATTAATTTTAACCCCAATTAACTAATTTTAAATTTATTATGGTAATAAATATTTACTATATTACTATTCATAATGACAAGAAATGAAGATGGAATTATTAAATAATTTTAATTATTATCATTTCAAATATGGAGTCAATCTCAGCAAATTATATTAATAAGATTGAAAATCTATGATTGAAAATTAAGTCTGCATAATATGATGAATAGCGGTTTCCAGAAAAAAATGTCTTCCTTTGTTTAGAAATATTTATATACCAAAATAAAGTCTAATTTCAATTAAAATAACATTTATTGTATTATTATAAAAAAAATTTAAAATAAAATTTGAAAACTAATGAAAAATATAATGTTACTTTGTAAATATTTGAAAAGTAAAGACAGTTTTCAATAAAAAACCATTAACTTTTTTCACTATTCATTGAATTATCAAACTTTTTAGAAAATTACCAAATATTCACCCTAATATAATTCATAAATTATTAATTAAAAATTGAAATTCCTATTTTAAAATTAAAATCTATAATTTTGAAATCAATCTTTTAAATAAAATAATATAAAGCATGAAAATCGAATTTAGTAAGAAATAAAGACATTCCTTTTAACTAAAAAATTACCTAATATTATTTTAATGAGAATAACTCAATGAAGTTTAATTAATGAATATTAATAACACATTAATATTATTTATCTTAGCATTACTTAGATTTTTATAGTACTAGTGATGGGGGTCAAGATAAAATGGTATCAAAGTTGATGGTTGATAGATATAATAATGTATGAAGTTAAGAACAAGTAAGGATTGCATGGGATTGGTAGTGAAAAAGTGTAAACTATAACTAGAATGTTCTATATGAAAAGAATATTGATTCATACATGAGTATTTAGGGCCCCTCATGGTCCAATGTAAAAACACATTTTTGTTAAACTAGACATGTTTATATAGAAATATGTTTATTCTGGGGTAGAAATTTAAGAAGGAAGCCTCTATTATTCCCAAAGGTTGTATTATAAGATCATATTTTGATTAATTATTATGATTGGTGTGGTTATTTATAATTACATTCACTAAAATTATATAGTCATTATAATCATGTTACGAACCCTTTCAATAATATATTCATGTATTTCTTAAACATGTATGCTTATAAAATTATTACATAATTAGATAATAGAATTCCATAGAATTCCATGTATTGTATCATTAATTTTTTGAATTATATAATTTTTTTATACTATAATAATAATGGTGTGAAGTAAAGTATTTCTTTTTCTTAGTGAATAAAGCATTCCCTTGACGAATAGATAAGTTAAATATTTATTTTAAGAAATATTTTGATACATGTTTTAGATTTAATATTTATAATATAAAATTCTATTTAATGTGATAATATAAACTCAATATTAATGAAATTTTTGTAATTAAAAACATGTTTTATATTTAAATCAATGGAATGAAATGCATTAGATAATTATGAACACTTATTGTGCAACCTTTGTTATTTATTAGAGTGTTAAAAATGTATATATATTTTTAAAGACATGAAAGAATTATATTGTAAAAAAATCCTTGATTTTATATTGTGAGAATCAATGAATCATTGTGACACTTGAAATTTACATAATGTTCATAGAATAAATTAACATTAGATGGTTAAATTTAGAGGTAATGTGTGATTAGAAACAACATGTTAACTATTAGT
This sequence comes from Viscum album, assembly GCA_963277665.1. Taxonomy (NCBI): domain Eukaryota; kingdom Viridiplantae; phylum Streptophyta; class Magnoliopsida; order Santalales; family Viscaceae; genus Viscum; species Viscum album. The sequence goes on along the minus strand of OY728146.1, from coordinate 577,061 downwards.
AAATATTATGATTAATTTTTTATGAAATAATGATATAATTTAAAAAATGTTGATTATTGTTTATATGATGTTAAGGGTAATTTAAATTTTAATCCAAATTTAATATATTAGATAAAGTAGAAGATAAAATTATTTAAGAAAATTAATGGTACAACATGATGTAATTATTTAGTATCTAATGAACCATGATACATTATTTCTATTGATCATATGATGCTAGTATTATAATTTATTTCATGATATTTGCATGAACATGCTATATCTTCTGTCATGTAAATTTTCTTCCCATTATAGTTGATATCATTATGCAAGATTAATAGATATTATCTAATTAAATGTGTCTTGGTGACATGTTTCCATGTGATTCTTATTGAATAATTAATTATTATTATTTAGTTTCCTTGGTAATGATGATATGTTATGATAAAGTTGTTGATATACTTATTGTGTTCACATTTGACGATATGCGGTGAAAATGGTAATGGTGGGATGAGGTAGATAGTCTTTAAAAGAATTAGGAATGACACTGGGATGGTTGATTGGTTGAGATATAGTATTTATTTTGTGTTCCCTACTTATGATGATGATATGTATTAATAAGATGAGTAGGTTTAGACAGTGTTTTTTTTGTCAGTGAATATGATGTTCCTTCTTGATATGTTGTCCCATGTGATGATAACGTGATTTATGTGATTTGTTCTAACATTATTGTTTAATGTTAAATGAATATATTCCACTAAAACATCATCAATAGTTATATGAGGGAAAGGGGAAGAAGAACCTTAGGGTGCTGATTTGTTCAGTTTTCAATTGTAGGACGTACTAAAATTACTTGGTGGGGCTTCTAGTGATTAATTTTTTGAGTATATTGATGATTTTTAAACCATATTTCAATTAGTAAATACCCAGGATCATTTCCAAGTTTCAATAATAGTTGGTTTGATTCAGAAGGTGTATCAAAGATGGAGGAAGATGAAATGTGGTGACCCATATGTGATTTATTAGTTATAGTCTTCTGATATTATCAAGAAAGATTTTTTCTCTTGTATCTTGTAGAATGTTCACATGAAATATCATAGAGATATTGAGCATGGAAAAGATAGAGTGAGGGAATTCAGTAATTGATATATGGATTTAATTAGTCATTTATGCTCTTACTAACTAGTTGAGCTATTTGGGAGGAACATTTTATTCCCACCTTGAGGTCGATGATTCCATGATATAGTGTACCTATTCAATTAGAGTATTGTTAAGTAGTGATAGATTACATGAAAATTTTAGAGAGATTTATTTCCATAAGAGATGGTGTCGACAAAGAACAATCGCATGTTTCTAGAAATTCCAAGGTGAATATTCTAAATTACTATCTTTATGTTTTGTGGAAGAAGAGAGTGAGGAAATCATCTAGAGTTAGAGTGTGACTTCAATCATGGTGTTTTTGTAGCTCAAGGTTCCCCATGTGGGGTGAGTTGAACTATTTCCATTTTAATACTTTATGGACTCTCCATTATAATTTTCCCAAGGGAAAACATTCATTATAGTATTTGGTGGGTAGTTAGTATTGGTTTGGGAAGGTTGAGCCTATTTTTAGAAAAATAAATTGTATATCATGCCTTATCTAGTGAAATATTCTCTTGGTAGTATGATTTAAATTTTGGATTAATGCATTTATTTAATGTTCCCATCAAGTTATAGATGAGTTTGGGTTGTATAAATATTTTGAAAGCTATCTCTCATGGTGGTTGTTTAGACCACTCCCATGCATTTCTTCAAGTTTTTTTAATTATAGAGGATATGAATAGTTTGATAGGTATCAAAATAATGAACTCAAATTTACGATTCCCTTGTTTTGTATTTTTCCAGGGCCAAGGGTCGTTGATAGGGGGTTTACTGTAATTCCAAGGGTGTTTGGAGGAGTTTTTGAGGTTAAGAGGGAATTTTAGTTATCCTTTTGTCCACCACTCCATGACGGTAATTATGGTGGTGAGAATATTTCCTAGGGATGCATGATTTATAAAATAGGGGGAAACCATGCCCAAGGATATGATAGTGGTGGTGCTACCTAGTGCGAGTTGGGTGCATGTGTGAGCAACCGAAATTACCAGTGAGACCTAAACACGCCTTGGTGCTTATCAAAAAAGAAGAAATGGAGAATTAATTTCACCCATATTATGGATATATATATAATGTAAATTCTTTATCTGAAATACCTTAGACAACACCACGGTTCAATTTGTCCTGAAATACAATTATATTAAAAATAAGATATGAAATAACCAACTAATAACATGTATATAGGGTAAAATAAATGTGATTCTTGGATTTAAAATCAAATGGATTGAATATCTAAATTCATGGATTTAAAATTATGTATTTTAAAATATCTAAATGGATGGATTAAATCAGATAATTAATGGATGTTTGATTAATTAGAAAAAATTAAAATATATAAATAAATATTTGAAACAACGTGTAATACAACGACCTTGGGTTAACTAAACAACCATTTTCTATTTCATGAAAGTGAATGAGACTCATTCTAATTTTTCCGTTGTAACTAAATAAGGGGAGGTAATGGTTTTTAGTGGAGTGAATCAGGTGTTTTTAAATATGCTATGTATATTTTAAATATATACTTATAATTTTTATTCTCTATGTCCTATTTCTTTTCGTACATTATTCTTTAAATATATAATTTTTGGGTAGACATAAGTATAACTTTGAGCATAATTATTGAAGACTAGGTATTTTTATTTTGAAATACCTTGTGAGTTTTAGTTTTTCAAGGTCCCTTATTATTTATGATCTTTTTATTCCATTATTCTTCTAAATTATTTAATTTTTAAAGGTATAACTAGTGTTAATGTTTATTTTTGGTAAATTTTGGTTCATTATTAAATCTGGTGGTATATGGATGATGTTTGAAACTTATATGTGAATATTAGAGGTTGGTGGAAGGGATTTTGGAGTTATGGGAGATCAAATAGAGTATATCTTCTTAGAGTGGTTCAACATATTTAATTCATGGATTTTTGAGTTTTCAATTTATCTTCTAAAAAAATGGTTCTTCATAAGGCATGGAAATTATGGGTTACCTTTTTTGTGCCTTAGTTCTATCAGTTTATAGCCTCTTGAATTGAATGACTCAAATTATCATCATTCCTTTTTATTTTTATCCTATTTGTTTGAATATTTAGTGTTCCAAGAATCCTATTATTTGAAATCAACCTTACAAATCCCATGATTTGATTTATTCTTGGAATTTAACAATTACTAATCCACCCTTACCTATATTTCATTCATTTACATTAATTTCAAACCTTTCCATGGGACATGTGGGAAGGTATAGTATGGGGAAAGGATTTTCCTTTTTTATTTATACATTTTATTCCATTAATATTCTCTTGGACCTGGTCAAATGGATTCATGGTCTGGGGGAAGGGATCCATGCATTTTATTTATTATCCCATTAATTCTCGTAGGCCCAGTGTTGTAGAATTAACCATAGATATTGGTAATTTTATATGATTTTATATTATATTCAATGGTTTGTTTCCTTGTTTGTTTCTTAACTATTTTTAGTTAACCTAGTTATACTTTCATGTACGGTTGTTATATATATTTAGTATGGAAGCTTAATGGCTGGTGAAATGTGATGGTTATGAAACTAGAAATGGATATGTAATCTGGTGGGATCCTCCAATTATATTTTCATGGATTATTATTACTCAATTATTCTTATAATGATATAGCACTAACATGACAGTATAGGTAGAATATATGTGAGTTGATGGGAAAGAAAATGAGTATGTAAAAGAATAAATACAATTTATAAAATGGGATTATATTGATGATGAAATAATAAATGATATGTAGTCTATAATTTGTTTTTAAATACTACTTTACTAATAACTAGATATTTGTAACTTATGTAAGGTTATGGAATGAGGATGAATATACTGATCTAAAATTGATATTTATAAGATGAAAGAACATTGGAAAGGGAGTTACAGAATGGAATATGAATGGGGTAACCTAGAAATTTAATTATTCATAATTTTAATATATAATAATGTATTATTGCTAAATTTGATTTTGGAGTTGCTTCCTTTTATACCTTTATCCTCTTGTATAGATTGGGACTAGGTTAGGGAGAAAATTTTAGGTATTTTCTTTATGATTTGATAAGTAATTTTGGACTGGATACAACTTATAGATGGTATGGGGAGGGATTCTAGTATCCCTAAGGATGATACTACCTTCTGACTCTCTTTATCCTTAGATTAACACCATGAATCCTGGGTTGTCAGAAATAATTTAGATGTTCATTAAAGAAAGTAAAACATTAGGATTCCTTTTAAAGTTATATTGGTATTTTAATGTATTGAGGCTATCATATTAATTCCCTAAGAGTTTCTAGGGAAACATACCTTGTTGAAGTATATATCTTGGATTTCATGTTGTTGTTTGATGACATGAGTTTTCAAATAATTGGGATAAATATGTTGTTTATAAATTTGTTTAAGTAAATTAATTTGTAACTAGAATATGGATCAGAATATCTGTAATTATTTATATCTAGATACAAGAAGTTGATTAAATGGATGAATCGACGTCTTCACTTTGTAGTAAGTTTATTTAATGAAAATTTAAATACCAATAATGTTAAGGATTATAGATTAATAAATTAATTGATAATGGTTTTATGGTTGTAAATAAATAAATTTTAATGGGGAAAATTAAATTTAATGGGATAAATCATGTTTGAAGGATAAAGTGAATTCATGGTTAATGAAAGAGAATACTTATTGAGGATAGTAATGAAATATTTATATCTATTAAATAATCATCGATTTTTTTGAATTATACTTATGTATTGTTGGGATAATTAGTTATAAAACATTATTATTATTTAAAATTCCATTGTATTTCCTGGTAATGGAATGTTGTTTCTACTGGTATGATAATTGAACATGTTATGGATCTATTTTGGATGTGATATGATTCATGAAATATATGACTTGGTATTATTAAAAATGGACTATGGGGGCTCATGGAGATGATGTTATGAATTTGATGTGGCAATGGTTATGATGATGAGGCCGATTTTTGGTGTCTTCACGGGGTGTTGTAGGATGATGTGGTAATGATAGATGCATGGGTTATAGGGCGATGGTGTGGTCATAATTATGATTGCTATTTGTTGGAGTCTAATTAAATTAATGGGGTCTTTCCTAATGACTAACTAACAGTCTGATATGGAATGGCCTTGATTGATATGTAAGAGAAGATGTATTTATAATTTTAGGGCACCATTTATTTAATTATATATTGTTGTTATTTTACTTGATATTTTATGGAAATATTGTTTTGGAAATGACATGGTTGTAGGGATGGTTAGAAATGGTGGAATTTAGATAATTTCGAGATGTGGGATATCAATGTTATGATTATAATAGTGTAATTTTTAGGTGTTTTCTTATGATAATGAAACATTCTATGATATTGTGAATGAAATTATTCTTTTGGAAGTTGAGATTATGTTTTCATCCATGTTATATTAAACATATTCTTAGTAATGACAAGTATTACGTAGTGTTTCCATGTTTAACCAACTTGACACATTATTTTCACATGGATATTACTTAGATTTGAAATATGATATTATGAAGTAATCCCAAGTGATCACCACTTCATATAATTTATTGAGTTATTTTTCAAGATAGTTCAAGGGAGTTTGGGATTACTGTAGCTCGAGGCGTCGAGGTAGAGCATAGTATCTAGAGTTAATCATGGGAGTTGTGTGTTTGTTTACACAAGATTGTTTTTCATTTTGATCCATATAGTAACTTTTGGGAATTTTGTAATTTTAATCCTTTTATTTATGTTATATGGAGTTATTGGTGATTATTATCTCACAAATTTATATATTTAAAGAGGGTAATTCCTCCCATATTGTGTGGATATCCTCCGTGATAGTCACCGTCCTATGGCTTGTTGTAGATGGGATTCAGGGGTCATCATTTTTGTCACTACTAGCCCATGTGGGGTACTACTAGGAGGGCATGAAACCTATTATATCATTAAATTATGAAAATGTTTATTCTAATTTTTACATTTACATAGGATAATTCTAATCATTTTTTATCAACACCACTATCTAGGGCCCTCCGTGTGTACACGACCTTGGAAACCATATCCCAAATTCTGAGAAGCATCACCGACATCATATGGACTCATACTCTTGAAAAATATTGATCACCACCAGTGGTAGTGTTCAACACCACCTTTCATAATACTAGTAAAACACACCATTGCATTACCACATTATTCACACCAATCACATTCCCAAGGAACTTGATCATGATTCTTAACAAAAAATCCAACTCTCGATAATACTTGGACACTTTAAGAGAAAGTCCCAAAACCAAAAACCAATCACAAACCATACCCCCTTAGTTTATTTAATCACCCACATGATATTACCAATGGTAATATCTCTCAAACTATAGAAATAACAAGTGGTTCTATTCAATTTGTTTCACACCCTCACCCTCTCTTGAAAAACACATAATGAGAAAACTAAAATAATTTGTAGAAATATCTCACCTACATGGTAAAAGTATAATATTTTATAACTAATTAAATAAAATGATTCATAATGAGTAGGAATAAATATTTATTTCAAATAAAAATCCCTAAAGTAAATATTTTAAAAAAAATTACATCACTACAACAACACAACTGGAAATAAGTGAAAGATGAAGAAAATTATTACCTCTGAAAACTTCATATGACTGGTGACCTAAATATTGGGCCACAATTGAATGAGATCACACATGGGAATTGAAATAATTGAGATAGAAAATGTGGAGGGTCATGTGACCTACCTAAAAATATAATTAGGGTTCCCCTCATTTAATTAATTTTATCAAATTAATTAATTTCATGATTTTTTTAAAATATTACCCAGGTACAAACTAGGTAATTGGATTCTATCCACTAAATACTCATTCAAAGATAGATAGGTGGTTGGTAGACCTCATATAAGAACTCCTACCACTGATAGTCACACTAGATACCAGTAAATTGGGTACTCAGTGGAATCTTTCTTTAAGGGATGTTTTAGCACACCAAGACCATCTTATTAAAACCAACACTGGGGCCTTCACCAACCCCTATGAAACACAAACATGTTAACATAGACATGGTTTGAAAAAAATTAAACCCAAAATTTCTAACCCTAAAACCAAAACTATTACAACTAATGCTACCCCAAAACTATATCATAACCTCTATACACTTCAAACTAGTTAGACAAACCTATAATAAGAACAGTAAACATGAAGGTAACTTGAATTATCTCCACTTTTAGTCCCAATTCTTAGACTAAGGGAATTTTAAGGGATGAGTGTGCATATTATAGATCAAAAAAATCATATACTCATTTATATGATAAAAAAATAGTACCAAGAATAATGCTAGGTCATCCTAGTGTTGGAAATTGTTTATCTTAGTTTGTGTGTGTTATATTTTTTTTCAACGATATTGGAGTATCAATAAATGTTAATGTCAATATGTTTAAGGAGAATTGAAATGAAGAAATAAAATAGATGTTGGAAGAAGAATTCGGGATGGTTGTTGAAGAATAAGAGTTCCTAGAAAGGTGTCTACTTTTACAAATTTAATAAAAATTATAAAATACATCTTAGAAGTTAGTTTAAATAGTGTTTAATTATTCCTATGAAAAAGGAAGATACCCTACCTTTGATGTATTGGAGATTCATATTGGAGAAAAAAAATTGAATATTTTTTGAATATGTTTGAAGAACTTGAGTTCCATCCTCATGAAGAGTAAAAAAGATTATATGGGAAATACTAGGGATGAAGTTGAGGAAGTAAAAACTAAAGAGAGTATTAGATTAAAGGCTATTATATGAGAAATTAATCATTAAATTGATATTTTGGAAAAGGAATTTCAACTTTTTATGAGAAATTTACTCTTAAAAAGTTCCTGAATCATATGAATTTATCAATGTTTTATAAAGAATAGGCCAGTTCATAGTCTACTCAACCACCAAAGTATCTAGGCTATCATAAGGATAACTAGCCAAGATAAAATATGGGATACATCCAGGAGAGACATATATTAAGGCTAGTACATGTTGACTCTCGACCATAGAGAGACTATATGGGGCGACATAGGAGAAATTCTACCATATGGGGTGTTACAACAAGCATATCTAGCATGCTAGCCTTAAATTTTTTTGGAATGAATAGCTACCATACACCTTTTATGATATATTATAAATAATCCAAATTAATTTTTCATTATAGAATTTTCGAAACACAATGTTATTCATCATTTAAAAATGAATAATTTTATGATGATATAACACCACTTCAATAAACAACCTTGAATCATCTGTTTTCATATCACACCTATTCCATATACAATATAAATCCTAATTGAATATGGAACTTATTTTAAGAGAATATCAATGAAAGAGGTGAACACTGTAGAAATAATATTTAAGTATGAGAGTAATTTTAGTTTTTATAAACCAAAATTTTCAATGAAAGTAAATTATTATAATAATGATGTTTAATATGAGAAATGAATTTCGTGTGAAAGATTTTTTATCATATAAGATGAAAATAAACATAGTATGAAAGGTGAAATATTATGATAAAATATATTATATTTCATAGGAAATGTATAACTTTATATAAAACAAAATACTCATATAAAAGAGTTTTCATGAAAGAATAAGGATATCATATGATTTTGAAACATACGATTTTATGTTATTGGTCATGTTTCCAAAATACTTTACTAATATGTATAATTTTGAGTTGTGTATGACTTTAATGTGTTTTCATAATTACAAGAGTCTTAGGAAACATTTATTTTTGTTTAAATTGTAGTAATATGATGAATATACTTGGGAACTTTGTAATTATTATAAAAGGATTATGATATATTAGTTAGCCTAAATTTTTAATTCTAATGAGGTTGTGAAATCAATTTTTATTATAATAAATACCATAATGGTGAATCTATAATGTTATGAAAAAGAAGAAGAATTCATGGAGTTATTTTTGATTCCAAAAATGGATCCACAACCACAATTGATATATGCATGGATGCATGCGTACATTCATATTAGAGCATGTTTCATAGAAATAAGAGATATATGTTAAGAATGATAGATTGTTTTTAAGTAGGAAACCATGGATACAATATGTATGAAATTCATGAATATATGCAATTTTTCGATAAATTTATTTCTACAAGTCTATATAAAAATAGTTTTTAATAGGTGAATTAAGAAGTTGGAAATACCAAGATCTCAATAATTTTGAGTCACAAAGAATTATGGTATTTCAAACATTTTTATTAATGTGGTAGATAGACTGCATATAAGAGAGAAAAAAGAAAATAAGACAACTGATGCTATTATTATATCTTATATATATATATATATCATAATAGTTAATGGAAAGAAATATGAAGTGAACTGATTAGTATAGAGAATAAAAAAATATTTTATTCTCGAAGAAATAATTAGAACCAACTCTTATATTCTCTAAATTATGATGATTTTACGATAAGTTGGATAGATCATCTGTAGTTATATTATTATAAAATTAATAATAATAATAATAATAAAAGTAATAGGGGAGAAGGGGGATCATAGGAAATCATGTTTTCATAGAACAAATTCTTGAATTTTTTTGAAGACAAGAAGAATAAAGAATATCATCCAGTTTACTTCGTTGAAGAAGAATCATTGGTTGTATACTACTATGTTGGTAAGAAAATAAGAATATGGAAGGACATCAAATAAATAAAAAGTTATAGTATATATTGGTAAAAGACATTATTTTTATAACCATACTTGATTTGAAATTTTTGGAAGGTTTCATAAAGAACTAATGAGATTCTTTAGAAGTGTAGTATTCACTCTACACTATTTGGATATGTATAACATGAGTTTTGGATAATTAGTTCTCATTTTTATCTCACAATAAGATACTAGTGGGTTGCATGGTTAATGTTTTTTCCATATCACAAAAAATATTATCCTTTCATTTTGATAGATGATCCATGTAAATCTACCATGCCTCTTGTGTGTGTGTGTATTCAGATGTGTTTTATGAAAAGATGAAGATTAAAATTGAATAAAACAAATCCATTTATCTTAAAAATTTATAAGGAAAATGAAAAGGGATAAAAAGGTTTATAGTTATAAAAATTCATGAACACCAATTCACCCCCTTTTCTTAAGGATAAGGATATCCCAAATAAATCCTCTGAATTTGAATTAAAAGAGGCCCACCGCGAATTGGATTATCTATTTAGAAGTTGTTATTTTTTTCTTAATATTTTTGTAATAATATAAATTTATAATGAGGTGCAGTTTTAATAAAAGCACATTTATCCTTGATCACAATTCTATCTCTACCTAGACCATGATGAAAAGAAAATATAAAGAGAAGATGGGATTAATGAAGTGATTCCTCTTTGTCAAAAGGAATAAGGTTTAATTTATCTAAGAAATTATGTTAAATAGGATAGATATGATGTGAATGGAGAATAAATGGTGGTTCAACCTACCACTAAAAAGATGCATAGTCATTATACCTCAGAATAATCAAGAAATTTAGGTGATTATAATGTATTTATTTTTTTATCAAAACTATCCTTAGGAAGTTTCAAGTCCTAGAGGGATTGATCACATGTTAAAAAATATATCAGTTGATGCATTAAAGGATATTTTTCATTATTTTATCAAAGAATTATTATATCTTATTTATGGGATTTGTAAAAGCATTCAATAAGATATCACTCATCTTGAAGAAGATTTCAAAAATTTAGAGAAGGGTTAGGATGGGAATGTTATATCTTGGGTAAATATATAAAGACATGTTGGATCCATAGAATAATTGAATGTGTTTCTTAAATAATGGGATTTAATTTTGATAATGTGTATAAAACAATTCTTGAAAATGATGAGTACATTAGACAATTAAATGATAAGATCTATATATTGGAGGACAATATAAAAAAACATTAATGTTAATAATATACATATGACAACCCATATTTTAATACACCTTAATTCATGGTTTGTTGCATTAAGGTTTGCATAATAAAATCTCAGAAGATCATGGGGAAAGTGTACTTGAGAAAATAGGTACATATAATAATAACCTAAAATATGGGTAAAATAACTTTATTTAAAAAATCCAAAACATTCCACTATATTCCATTGATCTTTTAATACAGCATGAGATCGCCTAAGAACCTACATAAGAAATGGGTGAGCTATAGAGTCTTTTAGGAGAACAATAAAATCAAAACATGATGAAATAAAAACATATTATTAAATAGAAATGTCAAGGTTTCATAAAGGGGTTAGAATCATAAACATGAATATCAAATAATAATATAGGACAATGACATAAAGGAAATATAAAGAATCCGTAAACAACATAAAACATGATATTATTAAAATAATTCAAGCCTAACCACCGTGACATAATAATGTAGTGAACTTATTATAACCAATTGTGCACCATACATGGTTCTATATGGGATAAAAAACATCACCAAATGCATTGGAGGGCTATATAATTCCAGGCCCACCCATCACATTCAAATCATGTACAAGCATTTATGTTCCAAATAGTTCATACAAAATAAGAAAATAATTCACCAATTTTAACCCGATTATTAATGAGAATAGATTATATAATTGGAAGTACCAAATAAATTAAGGATAGGCATAATATAGGAGAATACATTTGAGTGGAAATGATGATAGGTATTCACTACAAAAATGTCTCTCATGGAAAATTTCAAAATAATTTTTGCAGTATAATGGGTGTACATTAAGATACATGGGAGGGTTTAATGAGAGTAAAATTGTGTCTCCCATTAAATAAAAATCACATGTAAAGTAAGAGGTAAGTTTAAAAACATTTTCCAACTTGAAAAATTTGAAATCAAAATGCATAATATAAAGAATGTTCTTGAATAAAGATGAAGAGGGGAGGATCCCTTACATCGAGAGGGAGCTTATAAGATCTTGGAAAGAGCATATTAAGAGCATGTAAACACCATTTTAAGGATATATATAGAAAAAATAAGAGTAATGATTTACTCAAAGGGTTTTGAGTGAAGTTTAATGAGAGGTTGGCTGGGCTTTTATAGAAAAATAGAGGGTAATTATTTATTAATTTATAAACCTAGGTTTTGGACTCTATATGATAAAATAATCAGAACAAGAAAACATACCAAGGTTTTTCCCTTGGATTTCTACCAAAGAGGAGTGGTTTTTAATATTTTATATGTGTAATAACCGAACTCATTAAAATAATACCATTTTTGATGTATAAGTGAGTCATGTTCATAAAGAGTTAATTTTAAAACCCTAAAATATAATATATGTTTTTGAGGGTTCATTAAGGGTTTATAAAATTAAAAAAAATAAGTAAAAAACATTATATTAAATAGGAAACATAATATTCGTCAAGGATACAAAATATTTTATTTATTTCATCACTTTTGGTCTTTTATGATGTCAAAATACATATTGTATTTATTTTTTACTAAAAAATTTTACTTTATCTGAATATTATAAAACAATTACCATTAGATAACTTTGAAATTATTATTTAAAAAATTATATTTATTTTATCAAAATAATTATATATATATGTTAATTTAAAATTTTAAATAAAAATCCCCAATTACTGAAAAATACTGGTTGTTACGATGATGACCGTTTTTTGACCCTTATAAATATTATATTGGAAATCATTAAATAATTTTACCATTTATATTATAATAAATTTTATTTAATAAAAAATATTTTATTGAAATAAATTTATTTTAATAATTTATTTAATTTATCTGAAATGAGTGAATTAATTTAATTTATATATATATTTAACAAAAAAAATACAATTTCTTTTCTTCATATCAAAATCTAATTTTTATAAAACACATTAATCATTTGTAATGTAATAATAAAAGTGATAAATTTAATAAATATATTATTAATAATATATTCAAATTGAAACTATTATGTTCTAGATACATAACCACTTATTACACTAGTGTACACCATAAGGGTATGATATGCGTTGGTGACATGTTCTTGGTGGGGGGAGGGGGGTCAATGAACATGGTTTGGATCATGACGTCGATAAGCTTGAAATTATCAGTTAAATGGTTTCACTCATGATTTAGTTATTTAATCTCATCTTGGGATAGGTTAAGAGAAAATATTAGTGATTCCATATCCCATGGAAGCTACAATAATGTTCTTTAGAGGGTATGATCCTACTGGTTGTCGCCATCTCTTCTTCCATACGTGTTAATTGGAATTTCTCAGAAACCATAATATATTGATCTTAAATGTCACAATACAATGACCCTATTATCAACTATCATAATTCTTAATGGAATTCTAAATATGATAGTATATAGCCTATAATGGTCCAAAATAACCAAATTAGTTCATTTTTGTTCTATAAATCCATTAATTAATTAGAAACTTATTAATTATAAATGGAAATTTAATTTATAATACTTTGGCTCATTACATTCTTCGTCCATTCAAAAAAATTACCATAAAAATTTTATTTCATAAACTAAAACAAATGAATTTAATTCTGTTTCATCATATATTCTGGTTTCCATATCACTTCCTCAAACTTGATGTTCTTCTATAGTGATTTGAACATGTGAGTTGTCTTGTTTCATTGATCTTTTTCTCTATGAACTAAGATATTCAAAAGCTTCTACTTGTATGAATGATCATTCTCCAATAGTACCACCTCTATATTCTGTACATGTTAGGGTTCTAGTATGTACTTACTCAGGGGGGATTCCTGGAGCGCATCATGTACTTGAGATCATTTTTGTGGGAGATCTAGTTGATATGCCACAACTCTGATGAAATCAAGGAGCTCAAAGGGGTTGATTTATCTTGGACTTTTCATTTTCCCCAAACCTCATGAATTTATTCCATGATGATATATGAAGGATCAATTTATCACTGACTTCAAAATATAGATCTCATCGATGATTGTGTTTATAGGTTTTATATTGGCATTGTGTAGATTTCATAGGATGCTGAATTGTTTGATCTTTATCTATTATATCTTGTATTTTTTGGAGTAGATTACTCAAGAGGGGGGGGGGGGTGAATTGAGTAACTATAAAAATTTATGATTAAAAAATATTTCTAAACGGTTTCCCCAAAAGGTTAAATACATCCCATTTAATCAAGGTTACACTATTTTAAGAGTTTGACTGTTTAAATAACTTCTTAGAAGATTGATTAGTTATCAGTGATCTTAATTTCATTTATTAATATTACTTTTGAAGTAATTTTACTAAGACAAGACAATTATAACTTCTTTCCAAGAGTAACTATCAAAGGGAATTTAGTGACATCTAAATTATACCATAAAATAGTAAAACACAGAAGACTAAATTAAGCAGCACAGTGGATATGAAACAAGTGGTTCAATCTCAATCCAAGACCTAATCCACTCAACATGGTGATCACCTACCACCAAGAAGTTTATATAAATAAATTTGATCCACACCTTGGATCAGGGTTAACAACAGTACACAAGATTGTCCAGGTCACACATGGACCTCTTCCACAGTTCTTCGGGGGTACAAACAACCTAGACACACAAGGACCTCTTCCATAGTTCTTCATGGGTAAAAAAACCAAGCCACACAGTGACCTCTTCCACAATTATCTTTGGGTATAAACAAGTGTGAAAAGATTTTTGAGTAAGGATATCCTGTATCCTTTAGTTTAATTCATGATATAGAGTGTGTTCTTATACAGATACAAACACTGCTTCAAAGTTAATAAAATGATACACAACAGAGTAGAAATATTGAGATATGTTTAGAAGTGCTCTGAGTTTTTTTCTTTGTAGATCTGGACTTCTTGAGATGAAGAAGATGCAGAACTCAAGTCCTCGTATGGAAAACAGAGTTTCACAAGTCAGAATGATCTAGCATGTCTTCTTAGTGATGTTCGACATCGCGATGATGTCCTCAGGATTCCAGTATACTTCGTGTGTTCTTCAGCACATCGAGTCGCATGAGACAATTCTATAAGTGTATTATTTTGTCGTGCTCATTCACAACAGCTTGTTTTTCTTTTCAGTATTGTGCCATTCATTCCTCTCTTTGTTTCTGGGTACATTACTCTTTTATCGTGGAGTGCATGTGTTTGACCCGACATGTTGCATGTATTCTACACCTCATACCTTGTACTGTCAGATGACATGTCTACAAAAGAAATATTAATTATGTTAGTGAATTAAAATATTCAAATATGACCGTTAGAGATTAAATTGAAAGATGAAAAAAATATTAGGAAAAAGTGTCACGGTTTTTCATGGAAACAGTGTCTTCTTCACACAGTGTCTAGATTGGTCACGGTGTCTTGATGTCACGGTGTCTTGTTCATGGTGTCTGGATGTCATGGTGTCTGGTTCACGGTGTCTATCTGTCATGGTGTCTGGTTCACAGTGTCTGGTTCATGGTGTCTTGTTCACGGTGTTTGGTTCACGGTGTCTTGTTTATGGTGTCTCGATGTCACGGTGTCTGGTTCACAGTGTCTTATTCACGGTGCCCGGATGTCAAAAGGTCTCATACTTAGGGAAATATCTATATTCATACTTAAGTAGTGATATTTATGGAATGAGTTAAACATAATCATTTGTCAGAAAAATCATTATATAGTGAATAAAAAGATAGTGTACAGTAACCAAACAGAGTATATAGTACTTAAGAGGTTTGGATAGCTTTGACTAAACAACAATGCATTTGATGTGAGATATATTAAATAGAGTTAACTTAGTTTATAGACTAAATATGATTTGTGATCATTAAAACATGATTAATACTTGAGGATTCTGACAATCTCCCCCCTTTTGATGATCACAAACCATGTATATTTTGATTATATAATTGTTCTAACAACATAGTTCGAATGTGCATATAATATATATAGAGTGAGTGTTCTCTTCTGCTATATTTCTCACATATATTTCTATTTCTCATATATTTATCTCATATGTTTATATTTCTCATATATTTCCCCCCTTTTGGGATTATAAAAATGTACCAGGGAAAATAAAGACAAATGAGACAAGAAAAGTGCAGAATGTATCAGATAAAAAGAGAGGAATTACAAAAAGTAAAACAAATATAACAAGATTCCTATCAAAATAGAGTAAGAACTATCCTTCTTCATTGGATGGTCTTCTGCTTTCCCTTAGTAGTAGTAGCAGAAGAGGAATCTATGGGAGAAAAAGTTTAAGTAGAAGAAGGGAGTGAGCTGGTTGATAGAGAAGGTAAAGGAAAACCATCAAAGAAAGAGGGATCCAGAGTAGGTGCAGTAGAATACTGAGGTAGTTGTTGATCAAGGATCATATTCATGATCTAACTCAGTGCTATACTGATAAACATATATGTGAAAGCTAGGGTAGAGGTGAATGTAGGAAAACCAGGTCTCATAGGTGCATCAGTGGGAGCAACAATGACTGTACTCTAGATATGAATATAGGGCCTTAGAAGCTTGATAAAATCCGCAATGATCTCTCCATCATACTACATAGCTTTCTCAAAGTCATCCTTGTTTTCTATAAACAAATCCAATAGACGAGTGAACTCTATATGATTTTGGACTTGATCCTTGAAAGCATGAGTTACTAGAGGAATCCTCATATTTTCTACAAGATATTTAAAATGATTGGTGATGTCAGTCTTTGAGATTATTAAGTTGAAGTAGAAATCCACTTTCTTTGAAATTTCTTACTGATCATCATTAGAAATTTAGGAATGGATTTGGACTAGATCAAGAACTCTATCATAGTTCTTGATAACCTTAGATAGAGAATCTTTATTGACACCACTAAGCACAGTCTACAGTTCTTCTTTGACCACTGTTCTGAGTAGGTCACTCTCTAAGGAAGGTTGAGATGATTTTCTAGATGCCTTAGAAGCATTGACAGCTGAGGTAGGAGATTTCAGTTTATTTAGAACTTTTTGAAGGCACCTGGTATACTCATCAGTGAGCTTGTTAAGATTAACCACAAGATCTCGTATTTCTTTCACAATCATTTTGTTTCTTTCAGTGACCTTTTCAGCTAAGGAAGCTAAATGAGATTGAATCTGAGAGACAACATTCTATGGGGTTTGAGGAACAACAGATTCCATATGATGAGAAGCAAGCTCTGATCTCGAATGCATATCTTTATGCATGTCATCAATCATACCTTTTAGGGTCTTCACTTCATCACTAAGAAGTATGTTTTCAAATCTGACTTCCTGAATCTCAGGAATCATTTTGCATTGGATCTACCAAATAATTTTTTCCAATAATAGTGAGGCATCTTTTTGACCTAGATGTGTTACAAGAGAAGGTTGATAATTCAGGAGTTTTTCAACTCCAGACAAGAGGGCAGCTCCAAATTCTTTCATATCATCTTTATTTACTATGAATGGTTGTTCTGGTGAAGGTTCAGAGAGAAGGACTGATATAGGATCAGGTTCCTTTCTATGGGAAAGATTAGAGACATATTTCAATTGAAACATAGTACAAAGGTCAAGGCATTTTACTGAGACTTTCTAAGAGTCATCCAAATCATAAAAACTAGGGAACTTATACTGTGTGTCTATAGGGCTTGAATCAATTAGGATAGGTACTTCAATAGATTCCATATTTGGGGGCTTCTCCCCCTCAACAGTTTCATCCTTCTCAGCACAGAGAAGCTTATGGTATTGATCTAATTAAAAATTCACCTCTTAGTTCCTCACCAATTTCTTCCCTAGCTAGCTGAAAAGCTAGCTCTAGCCTTTCCTCAACCAAAGGAATGACTTCAGGAACAGATTGTTCCACAGAGAGTTCTTCAAGGTCAGCTTCTTGCATAACAGCTAATTCTTCTTCTATAGGTTCTTCCACAACATTCTTTTCAGTTTCTTTGACAATAGATTCTATTTCAACCTCAGGTTGATCTTCTAGATTAACAACATCCTTAGAAGCATGGACTTCTTCTTCACTTACTATATGAGGGATAGAAGTAATGTCTTCTTTATCAGAAATGGTTTCTCTGGGAGGCACAACAACCTCTTCTTCTACTTCTTATTCTTCTTTAGAATACTGAACAACCTCATCTGGTTCCAAACTAGGATCAGAAATATATCTTGGTCTTGAGGGATGTTCCACTGGATTTAAATTTTCATAAATTCTATCATTGTCTTCCACCCATGCCTTTTTCCAAAGATTCTAATTAATTTTCATCCTCTTGATAATGAATTTTGAAAGGTAGAACACAAAATCCTTGATTACATCCTCATTAGGTCCAACCATACCTTTGGCATGAAGCATGGTAGAGATAAGCCGGGAATAAAATAGGGAGGTTGACTTGGATGTGGTTTTGGTCATCTCACACATATGGTGTATGATATACTTACAAAGGTTGATCTTATGCCCATTTTTCATAAGATGAGTCGAAAACACATACTAAAATTTTAGAACAGCAAAATCACCTTTTCTGGCACTAATCAGGTTCTGTATAAACTTTATAAAAAGTCTTGATTGCCCATCTATTTTAGCAGCAATGGCTCTCCTCTTTGTCCCATTTCTAGTTAATCTTTTCAGAGCATCTTCTAACACAAATAATTCACTAGAATGTGGAGGTCCTCTTTGATAATCCTCACAGATTCCTTCATGAGGTATCCTAAGGAATGTATTCCATAACCTCGAAGAGAATGAGAATTTATGGCCATTTATCTAGCTTCTCACAACATAACCATATTCATAATCAAAGGATAACTGAGCGTACTGATAAAATTGATCCACTAACTTTGGGTAGATAGGTCTATCTTTCTTCAAAAACCATTCTAGCCAGCCTTTCTCTTTTAAAACTTTCAAAACCATAGACTTACTTGACATAATCCATTTCGGGAAAATATATTTCTCAAGAACTACAACTTTATTCACCATATTTTGATTTAGGGGACCTTCAGGCGCTAGATTGGGTGCAATTTTCTTCTTATTTGAGCTACGTTTCTCAGGAGTCGACGATGAAGGCAGGTTCATCCGAGGCATTCACCGAAGGTTCGAGAGAGAGAAGGGTTGAAGGATTCAAGAAGGGTTACAAATTGAGTGAAAAGAAGAAATCTTGAGTGAAGGACAAGTGACACTTCCTTTATTTTGTCATTTAGGAATACCAAATGTCACAAATGTAAAAGCATGGGAAAAAAGGTGAAATGAATCATTACCATGATACGGTTTTTAATTTTTAAATAACAATCATAAATAATAGTTACAATGAGGCCATATAAGGCCTTTACGATGAGACAATGAACAAACTTTACAGTGAGACAGTGACTGTAATTCATGGTGAGATAATGAACGAGCATTACAGTGAGATAGTGAACGAGTGTTACGGTGACACAGTGAATGAACGTTACGATGAGACAGTGACTGTCAGACAGTAATCATGAAAATACTAACTATGAGACTGTAAACAGTAATATATACAATAGTATGACATAAAACAGTAAAATATAAAATAATGGGACATTTAATTATGATTTATCATGCCTAATTCATGTATGATGTAGTCTATTCTCTCATAATTTAATGATATGGTAAATATATCAGCAAGTTGTTACTCAATACCAATGAAATACAAATTGATATCAGCCTTTTGATAATGATCTCTCAAAAAGTGATGTCTTACATCAATATGGTTTTTCCTAGAATGTGAAACAAGATTTTTTGAGATGTTAATAGAACTTGTGTCATCACATTTTATTGGTACATTCCTGAATTGATATCCATAATCTAGTAATGTGTGTTTCATCCATAAGATTTGTGCACAAAAACTACCAGCAGCTATGTATTCAGATTCTACAGTAGATAATGCAATTGATTTTTTTCTTACTCCACCATGATACTAGTGACTTGCCTAAAATGTGACATGTTCGAGAGGTGATTTTTCTCTCCAACTTACAGCCACTGAAGTCATCATCAGAATAACCAACTAATTCAAATAATTATCCTCTAGGATAGAATTGCCCAAGATTTAGTGTGTACTTGAGGTATTTGAAAATTATATTTATAGAATTTAAATGATATTCTTTAGTATTTTCTTGAAAATGAGAACACATACACACACTAAACATAATGTCAAGTTGACTAGAATTTAATTAGAGTAAACTTCCAATCATTCATCTATAAGTGGTTTGATCAACAGACTTTCTATCTTCATCAAGATCCAACTTAAAAGTGGTACTCATGGGAGTGTCACTAATTTTAGTGCTATCCAATCCAAAACGTTTTAGAAGATCTCTAGTATATTTACTTTGTTTTAAAATAATACCATCATTATTTTGAAGGATTTGAAATTTGAGAAAGAATTTTAGTTCACCCATTAAACTCATTTCAAATTCATTTTGAATCATTTCAGAAAAATAAACACATAAAGAATTTTTTGAAGATCCAAAGTTAATGTCATCTACATAGATTTGGAGAACTAAAACATCATTAGAAATTCGTTTTATAAAAAGGGTAGGATCAGATATTCTTTTTGTAAAACCTTTGGAAATAAGAAAAATTCCCAACCTATCATACCAAGCTCTTGGAGCTTGTTTTAAACCATATAAAGCTTTTGATAATTTAAAAATATGATTTGGAAAATGGGGGTTTGTAAAACCTGGTGGTTGTTCAACAAAGACAACCTCAACTATGTATCTATTTAAGAATTAACTCTTAACATCCATTTGATATTGTTTAAAATTCAGATGTTCAGTATAAGAAAGAAAGATTTTGATGGCTTCAAGTCTAGCTACTAGTGAAAAGGTCTCCTCATAGTTAATTCTTTATGATTTGCTATAACCTTGTGCAAACAATCTAACCTTTTTTCTAACTATGTTACCAGTTTCATCTACCTTATTTCTAAACACCCATTTAGTGCCTATTGTGAATGTGTCCTTAGGTCTTTCAACAAGTTTCCAAAATTTGTTATTTTCAAACTTATTAAGTTTTTCTTGCATAGCCATCACCCAAAATTCATCATTGATAGCATCATTATTGTTTTTAGGTTCAAGTTGTGACAAGAAGACTAGATGTTTAACCTTATTTCTAAGAGAATCTCTACATTGAGTTCCTTTGTCTAGGTATCCTACAACAGCATCTAAAGGATGGTTCTTAAGAGTTCTAATAGCTCTAGAAAAAGAGGGACTAGTGATTCCGGGTTCATCAACAGGTTCAAGTTTATTGTGACTTGAGTCTATGGAATTTCTAGAACTGGAAGTTTTCAAAGATTCTTTCACAGAACGGTTTGAGGATTTTGGATTAATGTTCATATTTGATACACCATCCTCTAGGTTCTCTAGAATGGTTTTAGGTTCATGTGGATCTGTTTCATCAAATTTGACCTGGACAGATTCTTCCACAAATTTAGTTCTATTATTGAACACTCTATAGGATTTACTAGATATTGAATATCTTAAAAATATGCCTTCATCACTCTTGGATGAAAATTTTTCAATATTCTATTTAGTATAAAGAATATAGAATTTGAAACAAAAAACATTGATGTAGTTAACCTTGGGTTTTTGATTGATCCATAACTCATAAGGAGTCCTTTTATGAATAGGTCTGATCAACACTCTATTGATTATGTAGCATGCTGTATTGACCGCTTCATCCCAAAAATAAATAGGTAAATCATATTCACTAAGCATTTTTCAAGCAATCTCTTGCAGGGTTCTATTTCTTCTTTCAACAACTCCATTTTGCTGAGGTGTTCTAGGGGCAGAGATATTTTTGACTATAGCCATTTTTGGAGAAAAAGGATTCAAACTATTGATTTTCAATCTCACGACAACGATCAATTCTTATGGATTTAATTCTAAGTCCACTAATATTTTCCACAGACTTGGAATATTTAGTAAAATAAGAGCAGGCTTCACTTTTGTGAGCTATAAAGAAGGTCTAAGTATATCTAGAAAAGTCATCTACAAGAACATAAACATAGTGCTTCCCATTTAAACAAGAAACTCTAGATGGTCCAAACAAATCCATGTGAACCAATTTGAGAGTTAGAGAAGTTAAAACTTCTTTCTTTGGTTTGAAGGAAATTTTGTGTTTCTTTCCCTTTTGATAGGGATTAGACACTTTGTCATTTGGAAACTCAAGCTTGGGTAAGTCTTTAACTAATATTTTTATAGTTAGATTTTTAAGGGAGTGAATATTACGGTGTCCTAATCTCCTATTCTAGAGCCATGACTCTTTATGAAATAAATTTAAGCATGAAGCATTTTTAGAAGTTAAAGAATCTAAGTTAACAGAGTAAACATTTTCATTTTTTAATGCAGAAAATACTAATTCTTCTTTAGAATTAAATAAATTTCAAGCATCATTTTCAAATATAACATGAAATACATCATCATATAATTGTGAGATACTAAGAAGATTAAATTTTAATCCATCAAAAAAATAGTACATTATAAATTAAAACTGAGGTAGATTTATCGATTTGGTCAAGGCCAATGATCTTTCTTTTGGAATTGTTACCAAATGTGACATGTCCACCATCTATTTTTATTAGGTTCTTGAAGTATGAGTAGTCTTATGTTATGTTTCTTAAACACCCATTGTCCAAGTACCATAAATTTTTATAGGAACTCTTTAAGAATGTTTTCTACAAAATGATTAAGCAAAAAAATATTTTGGTACCCATACTTTTTTGGGTCCAGTAATATTAGTAATAAGTGCTTTATGAACCCATTCCTATCTCATAGGTTTTCTATAAGAATTAAGTAAAGTATTTAAAAAATAAACTCTACTTTGTCCAAAAAAACTTGAAACAGTAGAAAATGTATCATGAATTCAATTAGTTGATTTGTGTCCAGGACTGGGAGTAAAACTATATGTGCTAAATTTAGAAACAAAATTTTTTCTACCAAGATTTATTTTTCCAGGTTGATAACCAGTGCACGTGTTGTATTTAGGGGAAATTTTTTTTCATAGAATTTGAGTTAGGGTATTTTTCCTATTGGTAAATATTTCTAGGTCATTCATAAATTGATCATTAGACTCTTTTAATTTGTCTTTCTCTTTCAGAAATTGATCATTTTTCTCTTTTTCAGTTTTGATTTTAGATTTAATAGTCACAGTAAGAGAATACTGTTTCTTCAATGATTTATATTTGTCTTTTAATTTATTTCATTTTTCTTCAAGCATGTTAAAGTATTCAAAAATTTCTTCATTAGTCATATTTTTAGATTCACTCTTATCTCTATAATAGTATGAATTATGTAAAGGAGAGTCCAATGTTACCTTAGATGTGTTTGTCATAAAACACATATTGGATTTGTTATCATGTTCATCATGTGATGTTTTTGAGTCGCTTGAACTATCCTCAGAAGCACTCTAGGTTTCTTTCATTGACTTTTTATACTTTCTGCCCTTGTCCTCATATCTCTTTTTGTACATGATCTTTTCAAATTCATCCTTGATATATCCTTTTCACTTACATTCATAGTAGACAATCTCATCAGTCTTGTCACTTATTTTCCAATCCTTCTTCGAACATCATTTCGGTCATATTTTCCCTTGAAGATAGGATTTCGAAAAAAGTTCTTCTTCTTGTAAAATTTCTTGAATCTTATGGCTAATTAAGCCATCTACTCATCACCATCAGGTGATGATTGTTCACTACTCGAACATTCTATAGAAGCTTCCAATTTCCCATTTTATTTGTGTTTAGAGGTGGTGGTCTTGAATGCAACAGATTTCCTATTTGGTTCATCCTCCTCTTCCTTATTGACTTTTAGTTCCTATTCATACATCATCAGTTTCCCAATGAGTTCTTTTAGAGGTAGCTTGCTGATGTCGCATGATTCTCTAATAGAGACAGAGGTTCCTCTCCATCTGTCAGACAGACATCTAAGAATTCTCATGATCTATTCCTTGGCAGTGACTTCTCTTCCAACAGAAATCATTGTGTTGACAATCTCATTGAACCTAAGATACATGTCAGAGATATGATCATCAGGTTTCATTTGAAATTTATCATATCAAATAGTATATTTATTAAGTCTCATTTCTTTTACAAAATATTTTCCTTCATGTGATACAGACAGAGTATCCCAAATTACATGGGATATTTTAGAAGCAAAAATTCTATTGAATTAATTTTCTCCTAAGGAGTAGTATAAAAAATTCATAGCTTTGTAATTTTTATTGTATGCGGTTTTGATAGGTTAATCCCATGTGATTCTATTAGTATCAAGAATCTTATATTCATTGATAATGGAAGACCAAATTTCAAAACCCATACTCTTTAAATGCATTTTCATTTTAATTTTCCATTGAGCATAGTTGGTTCTATTAAATAATGGTGGTCTTTTGGTTGAAAAACCTTCCAATCTATTATCCATAATATAGAAATACTTTGAAAGACCTAAAAATTTAGAATTAATAGAAATTTACAGAACTTCAATGTACAACTACAATCACAGTTGAATATGGTTAAACAAAGTATTAATAAACAACCTCTAATACCAAATGTTTCTCGGAGTAGATTACTCAAGTGGGGGGGGGGGGAATTGAGTAACTATAAAAATTTCTAATTAAAATTATTTCTAAATTTTTTCCCCAAAAGGTTAAATACAGCCCAGTTAATCAAGGTTATACAGTTATAAGAGTATAACTGTTTATATAACTTCTTAGAAGATTGATTAGTTCTCAGTAATATTAATGTCAGTTATTAATATTACATTTTTAGTTATTTTACTAAGATGGGACAATTATAAATTCCTTCCAAGAGTAACTATCAAAGAGAAATTAGTGATATATGAATTATACCTCAAATCAATAAAACATATAAGACTAAATTAAGAAGCACAATGGATATGAAAAAAGTGGTTCAGTCTCAAGCTGAGACCTAATCCAATCCACTTGGTAATAACCTATCACCAAGAAATTTACATAAATAAACTTTATCCACACCCTTGGTTGGGGTTAAAAACAGTACACAAGACTGTCCAAGTCACACAGGGACCTCTTCCACAGTTCTTCGTGGGTACAAACAACGAGACCACATAGGGACCTCTTCCACAGTTCTTCGTGGGTACAAACAACTAGGCCACACAGTGACCTCTTCCACAGTTATCTATGGATATAAACAAGTGTAAAAAGATGTTTCATTGAGGATATCTTGTATCCTTCAGTTTAATTTAGGAGACAGAGTGTGTTGTTATACATATACACACACTTATCGAAAGATAATAACATGATATACAACAGAGAAAAAATATTGAGACAGGTTTATAAGTACTCTGAGTGTTAGTATTTGAAACTCTATGCTTCTTGAGATGAAGCAGATGTAGAACTCAAGTCCTTGTATGGAAAACATAGTATCTCAAGTCAGATAGATCCGGATTGTGTTCTTCGTGATGTTCGACAGTGCAAAGATGTCCTTGGGGTTCTAGTATGCTTCATGTGTTCTTCATCACGTCGAGTTCCATGAGACAATTCTCTAAGTGTATTCTATTGTCGTGATCACACCCACCAGCTTGTTTTTTTAGTATCATGCCATGCATTCCTCTCTTTTTTTCTGGGTTCATTACTCTTTTATCTTGGAGTGCATGTGTTTGAGCCGACAGGTTGCATGTATTCTACACCTCGTGCGTCGTACACTCATATGACATGTCAACAAAATAAATATTAATTATTTTAGTGCATTTAAATCTTCAAATATGACTGTTAGAGACTAAATTTAAAGACTACAAAACATATTAGGAAACGGTGTCACAGTATGTCATGGAAACGATTTCTTCTTCACAAGGTGTTTGGATTGGTCACAGTGTCTTGATGTCATGATATCTTGTTCACGGTGTCTGGATGTCACGGTGTCCGGTTCACGATGTATGGATGTCACGGTGTCTGGTTCATGGTATCTGGTTCACGATGTCTTGTTCACAACGTCTGGTTCACGATGTCTTGTTCATGGTGTCTGGATGTCACAATGTAGAGACCCGAAGCTTGACGTACATTGACATTAAATTACTTTTGCGGAATACTTAGTACATAACAAAAACACACACACAAGGATCGTAATAGTTTAGTGTCTTTGGAAACTCGGAACGTAATCTTCTAATCATGGTGAAAGATCTTCAATATCTCCCATAAAGATCTTCCCTTTTTTTTTAACCTAAAACCTTTCTTTATATCCTGGGGAAAAGAAAACATAAAATGGTGAGCTCAAATGCTCAGTAAGGGTAAACAAAAGAAATATCAATCACATCATATACACAAGCACATAACTTTTGGAAATCTTAACCTGCAAAAGAGATCAAAATTTCATAACATGGGATAAATCATGGCAGTGAAATGTAATCACAATAATCATAACTTAAAACATGAAACTTTGTGGCATTCACACATAATCATAGAGAATCATTTCTTGTTAGTCAAGACTCATTGCCAAGACTATCTTAGTGGACAAAGTCCCTTTCTGAATTGAGTAACCCTCGTTTCAGTCCTGTTTCACTAAACTGGTATAACCTACCGTTCCATCCCTGTCTATCTCATGAGATATAAAATCTTTACCCAATGCATTGGAAGGAGATATAGGTCCCACCCATCTTATAATGAATCCTTTCTTATGTGTTCCACAGAATCATAAAACATACATCATCACATAACACATGTAACAAAAATGGGATTCTTGAAACATCATGACATCATAAATCAATTCATATAAGATAAAGGAATTCATAAAAATAATTCCATCACAACATGATCAAATCAATGTAATAATAGGGATAAAAACAGAACCCTTTATTATCTTAGATGGAAAATAATTTTGATAAAACACTTGAACTCCATTCTTGAGGAAAATATCCTTTCTTCTTCAAAAACATTTTTCCTTTCATAACATGTCATACAACTTTAAAATAAAAGAAGTTGATTAAAAATAAACTTGAAAACTTGTAAAGGAAGCTTCTTGGAAATAATGTTTTAAAAATCCATTCATGCCGTATAAGTTAAAAAAAAATTCTTTCATACTTTTGTCGGAAAAGTCAAAAAGTACCTCGTACGAAAAAAAATGACAAAATATTCCTTTCATATTCTTTACTAAAAACTCACCGAAGGGTCAAATTGGATTTAAACTATTTTAAGTGGATGGAAAAAATATTAAATATTGAGGGAACATGGATGTGGATGATAAAATACAACCCAGTAAATACTTACGAATAAACAATCTCGGATAAAAATGAGATTGTGATATTTCCCTTACCTTAGGTCCGACTTGCTTTGTAAGTGTCCGAACCTCCTCTTATTTGAAACGCCTCTTTGAATCCTCCACTTAGGGAACTAAGATTGGACTTTGAAGAAGACCAGGACCTCTAGGATTATTCTAGGGAAGTTTAGAAGGGATTTTGGCAGAGGTTGGCCGAGCTTGAGTGCTCAAATTGGTGTGAGGAGGAAGGGGGAGGAGGTGCCCTTTATAAGGGAGGAGAGGGGCACCTTAGGAATATCTCAAAATATTATTTTATATTAAAGTCAAAATCGGTTTATAATGGTTCCAAATGGTCTTATTTCGAAGCTAAAGTGGGGATGGGTCGAAATCCTATCAACCAATAGGATTTAGACAAGTTTAGGGTATTATTTTAACCTTATCAATTAGATTTAACTCTAAGTTAAATAATTTAACTTTTACCGTGTCTTTTTGTTTTCTTTCACTATATGGTTAATACACTTACTATAACATGCCAAACGAACCCCAAATTGTTTATTATTAATATATATATCCTTATCTAAGACATTTGGCCGAACCTTAGATTTTTAGGAATAAAATAACAATTAATAATATAATATTTGATTTAAAAACTATTTTGTGTCAATTTTGACACTATTTGATATATGATTTTTTTGAAAGTCATAACAGAATTATATGTTCGAACCAAGTTGATTAAATCAACACTAATATATCATAGTAACCTATAAAATTAGTGGAATTAATAAAAAGTCTCAAATTACATTTATTTTGGTGTTTATAACATCAATTATGTCAATATTTCATAAATAAGATATTTACTCCATCATCTTTGTGTCATTAATAAATTAACTTATTTGATGTCTAAAAATTACAAATAAAATACCATTATGTATGAAATATTTTTATCTTTCTAAGGAATATTTACAATTGAATTTATCTTATGTACAACCCTATATTAAAAATGTTTTAGTAAATAAACTTTGATTTTAACTCTTTTAACTCTTCTTTGAATTAAATAATAATAAATGTCCTAATCTAATCCAAGTGGGCATAAATGATAATATTTTACACTTAATGCTATTTTTGGTCGAGATAAACTTGTCCAATAGAATTAGGACATGTGTTAGGGTAATATTAATATCATTCTTACCCTTAATTACCCTATCTACTTTTAACCGTGGTAAATAAAAGTAAAAAGTTATTATTCACCAAAAATTATTTTCATCTCATTGAACCACATTTTTCTTACTAAAATCAACCGTGTCTCTCAGATTTTTGAAATTCCATTCACAGAAGCGGTAAAATTAAGTTTTATGAAAAATTCAGTTTTTTAACTACCACTTAGTAGTTTCACTATTCATCAAAAATTGATGTTTTTCAAAACAATGCCAAAATTTCATCCTAAGCTATATTTCATATTCCGAATTCAAAAATGAAGTCTATTTTACCAAATTCATAACATAGAAGTTGAATTAATTAATTTTATAATTAAATACCGCTGTTAAAACAAATAGCATGTTTTTAAGAAACAATATCTATCAAAAGATTGACACTTGATTATGTCTGGTTTAAATGTGAAATTACAACCAATGACCAACATTGTATTAAATTGTAAAAATATATTCTAAATATACCTTAAAACCACTCAAATTAATAATTTATCACTATTAATTATTTCGATTAAAAAAGTTGTTTTTAATTACAATTTAGTAATTTTCACTATTCATCAGAATATGAAAGTTATCTGAAAAGTACCAAAATTTCACCTTAGGCTAAATTCGATACTCCGAATCCAAAAATAAAGTCCATTTTGAGAGCTAAATTTTCTAAAATTTAAAAAGTGGTTATTACTATTCATAACTACTAGTTTTAATAATATTTTAATAGCACATCGTTGTTTCGTGAAACTCAGTATTGCGTACTACACACGCTATTGAGGAAGGTTTTGATTGCATGTAATGCAAGGCAAGTCAAGGATGCATGTTGTGCAAGCTCCTTTTGGTGTAGCATACAACACAAGACATTAATAAAATTAAAAAGAATATTTTTCATAAAATATCGGGCTGTTACACACAATGTCTGGTTCATGGTGTCTGGTTCACGGTGTCTTGTTCACGGTGTCTGGATGTCACGGTGTCTTATACTTAGGGAAATATATGTATTCAGACATAAGCAGTGATATATAAGGAATGAGTTAAACTTAATCATTTTTCAGAGAAATCATTATAGAGTGAAACAAAAGATAGTGTATAGTAACCAAACAGAGTATATAGTACTTAAGAGCTTTGGATAGCTTTGACCAAACAGATTTGTATTTGATGTGAGATAGATTACACAGAGTTAACATGTTTTATAGACTAAATAGGATTTGTGATAATTAAATCGTGATTAATATATGAGGAGTCCAACATCTTGGAAAATATTTGGTCCCATAATTTTCTTCTCTTTAACCTCATCCCAATATGATAAAATCTGACTCCTCTTCCCATATAGAGCCTCATAAGTTTCCATTTGAATGATTGAGTGGGAGATGTTGTTATATTAGAAAAAAATAATAGAATGTACTAATTACAAAATCATTATAAATAAATTGAACAAGATATTAGCATATCGTTTATAATTTTAAAAGTTCCCCCATATGACCATTCATTTCAGGGTGATAATCAGTTCTAAAACTCATCTCTATATCCAATTATTGCTGAAGGATTCTCTATAAACTCAAATTAACCCTTAGATATATATTATATACAATGGATATTGGATCTACATGTAGTCTTAGAACTTCCCTTGTATATCATGGTGAGTTATTCAAGAGGGAAATACTCCATGATAAAAATTAAATGGGCTAACTTGTTAAGGTGATTGACTACAACCCAGATGTCTTTATTTCATTTAGACATCCAAAAGAGTCATATGATGTAGTCAATTTGTATATTTTCCCATTTCTATACTGTAATGAGAAATGGTTTCATCATAGTATTAGACTTCAATTGTTCATCGATGAATTGTTGGGATACCAAGCATTGGGATATAAATTATGTAATGTTCCTCTACAAGTTATCCCACCAATAGTTTTTCCTCAGATCTCTATTCATCTTAGTGATACCTAGATGAAAAAGGAAGGTTGATCTATCCACATCATCTAGAAGTACCCCTTTAGGCTATGGATTTTATGAGACACATATCTGAGTTATAAACCATATAACTCAATTTCAACTCTATAATATTCACTGCCTCTTCTTTGTAGCACATAATCATTTTTCTAGTCCTCCTTGACCATATAAAGAATGTATATTTGAGTAGTTATTTGATAAAGTTTAGATGAATTTCCTTTTATTATTCCCAAAGTCCATCCTTTTAATTTTTAATAATATTATATCTCTTACAATCCTAATCATGGATAGGGTTTTAGGATCCTTTCTACTCAGAGCATTTGAAACTTTGTTTTCCTTCCCAATATACAAACAGATTAAAAAATCATAATCCTTGATCACCAATAACCACCTTTTTGGTTCTTATTGATATCCTATTGTTTTATTACATACTTTAGGATTTTTTGATCCATATATATGTAAAACATCTCCACATAGAGATAATGTTTCCAAAGAATCAATGATAAGATCACTACAACCAATTATAGATCATGTGTTTGGTAGTTCTTATCATAGATCTTTAATTGGTTAAAGGAATATTATATCACATTATCATATTTAATTAGTACATAACCCAATCCATTTTTGGGAAAATCACTTTAGATAACAAATCCTTCCCCATTAGTGTAAAATGTGGGTACAACTTTCATGATTAACCTCTCATTTTAGCTCTATATATGTCTATTTTAATAAATCAATCTAGAAAAATATGAATCCTTTATAAGTTATATTTTCTAGTGGGATTTAAAATAATGATAAATTTCTCACATGTCAATTATAGTACCCAGATAATGTAAGTAAACAATTGATATCCATCATAGTAATTGGTCTAGGTAATCCTTCAATTGTTTCTGTTTTTGAAGGATTCCCATATATCCCTTTTTTGGTGATAAAATTCTATAGGAATATTATTTTCCCCATAAAAAATATCATATATTTTACATTTCATACAATTTTTTTTCCAATGTCTTAAATAACCATTCAAATGTTAATCATGTTTCTCCTTTATTTTAGAGTAGATAAGAATATTTTTTTAAAGACTACCAAATATTTTTAAGGTAATCCCTAAAGAATCTATTAATTAAGTATATGAAGATATTTGGATCATTAGTGAGTCCAAATGGAATCAATATGAACTTTTAGTCCCCATACCTTGAATGAAAATAATTCTTGGGGAATAATATCCTCCTTCACCTTTACTTGATAATAACTCAACTAAAGATCCACCTTATGGAATGATTCAAATCCACATAAATGATCAAAAAATTCATCAATACATGGAAGAGGTTAATTTTTCTTTATTGTGATATTTTAGATCCCGCAATAATCAATTCATAAGAACATTAAACCATCATTCTTCTTAAGGAAAATGACAAGTGCACCCTATAGGGAAACACATGTCCATGTAAACCCTCTATCTGGATTCTTAGGTAGTTGATTATTCATCAATTGAAGCTCAAACATAGATATTATGTATGGTGTCTTGGATATTGTAATTGATTCAAGTATAATTTTATTGATAATAGAGTTTCTCATCTTGGAAGAATGCCAATTTTTTTGGGAAACGCATCAAAAAATTACCTTATAATTGGCATATCATCAAAGATGATCTTTTCCTTAATCTCAGTCATTTGAGATAAATATTATTTTTTAAATGGTAATAATATCAATTATTTAGATCATTATACCAAAATAGATTCATCCTCCTTCTATAACTTGTATAGAGTCATAGGGTAATTTGAAATTTGGATGTTGATTTATTTCACTCAAAAATTTATGTTGGCTATGTACAAGGAAATCCAATCCATGCCTATAATAGAATCAAATCACTCTAAAGGGAGTATTATAAGGTTTTCTTGGAAATTAAAATTTAACATGGGATGAGTTATATTCTTGGGATGAAAAAATTGAATCATTTTTCATCTTTACTGATGACATGACATCTATGTTTTGTGGTGGTTTTAGAATAGTTTTACTAAACATGTGTGATGTGAAAGAATCCATAGAACAATAGTCATATATAAAATTTAAAGGTCATGAATGGATGATAAGTCTACCTTTCACTATTTTATTCTGGTTTAAATCATTTACTTCATCCAGAATAGGCTTGGGGATGAGAATTGTTAAATTTTTAAACATATATAAAAGAAACTATGAACATTAAAGTGATTAATCATAAATAAAATATATTCCTATACCAATTAATTTCTAGGTTTCAGTCTAATTTATCCATGATTAATTTTATAACATAATATTTAATGTCTATTTCTCTTCTCTTCATAATGTTTTATAAAGTGATTGTGAATTTACCAAAGAATATCCCCCAAGAGTGTCATACCCAGTGTGTAAAAAAGACTCTTTTTCGTGAACCAGGTGATGAATGAGTCACTCCTAAGGCACCATTTCTGGGGCTATTACCCCTTGGTATAATCGTGTTCGAGCCACATAAACCTACTATATCCATACATGAATTTTATTACTTAGAAACCACTAAATCTATAATTTTACCAATGTTAGGGATGCTTTTATATGTGTAGTCTTATTAATACTGATTTCACTAAGGTTTTATAATCCAAATACCCAAAAAAAAAAACATACTTTCCTCTGATACCAACCATAAAATCCAATATTTTAATACACCTAATTCAGGGGTTATTACATAAAGGCTCACATAATTAAATCCCAAAAGATCATGAGGCCTTCTTTATTTAAGAAATTAGGTATATATAATAATAACATGAAACATGGGTATAGAAACATTATTTAAAAACTCCAAAACATCTCACTATATTCCATCAATTTTATAATACTGTGTAGGATAAGCTAGGGACATATATGAGAATGAGGTGAGGTATAAATCTTTGTAAGAGAATAATCAAAAAACAACAATATATAATTAAAAAATGTGATATAAGAGGCATATCAAGGTTACAAAAATGGGTGAGGATAATAAACATGAACATCGAATCATGATATAAGATGATAACATCATGTAAATAAAAGGGATGTGGCAACAAGACATAACAGGACATCAAAAACATAAGTAAAGTCTATCTAGTCAGACAACATGACATAGTGTACTTAAAATTACCACCCATGCACCATACATCGTATCTCCTAAGAAAAAAAATTACCCAATGCATTGGAGGGATATATAATTTCAGTCACACATATCACATTCATTTCATGTGCATGAATTTGTGTTCCACATAGATCATAAAACATTAGAAAAATATTTCCTCACTTTTAATCTTGTGACTAAAGAGTATAGGTTATATACTTAGAGTTTCCAAATATATAAATTATAGGTATATTTAGGTTAATAAATTTGATTGGAAATGAGGATGGGAATTCACTCCAAAAATGTTGGGTATAGAAAATTATAGGATAATTTTGAAAACATAATGGGTGTACATAAAGATACATCAGAGGGTTTAATGAGAGTGAAAGGAGGTATATGATTAAATGGAAATCATAAGGAAAGTAAGTGGGATGTGTAAAAACATATACCAATATGAAAAATTGGAAATTAAAGGGTAAAATACAATGAAAGAGCTAGAATAAATTGGAG
Organism: Viscum album; assembly: GCA_963277665.1. Taxonomy (NCBI): domain Eukaryota; kingdom Viridiplantae; phylum Streptophyta; class Magnoliopsida; order Santalales; family Viscaceae; genus Viscum; species Viscum album. The sequence continues at coordinate 542,984 of OY728146.1, read as the reverse complement.
GATAGGATTCATTACCTAGATAGGGAAATTCTAAAATTTAGGCATGAGTTTCTTTAGATATTTGGAACACCTTGGGTGGGATATATAGAGGGAAATTTTTATTAAATTAATGATCTATGGGTTTTTAGTGAAGAGGAATGGGATTATGAGTGGGTTTTTATTTCAAAATAGAGGATAATTCATTATTAATTTCTAAATTAGGTTTTTGGACTCTATATGATAAAATAATCAATAACGAAATCCCTCCAATGGTAATTCCCATGGTTTGAACCAAATATGAATATTTTGAAACATTTTATATGTATAAGAATATAACTCATTAAAATAATACCCTTGGTGATGTGAAAGTGAGTCTATTAGCACTATAATAAAAGGAGGTTTTGGAGACCCCTTACACTGTCGACCCCCATAGGCAGTCACAAGGATTCTAAAAAAAACTTCGGCACCCCCTCCCCCACCCTCACACCAGATCCCAAATCCTACCCCATAGTCGCTCGTCCCCTCCCTCTTTGTACCACTATTTCCACCTGTCCCCTCCCTTGTTTCACTGACGACGTCGCACCACTGATGTCGCACCATCTCCGCCTCCACCTCCGGATCCAGACCGACGTTGTCACCCATCCCCTCCCTCGTCACACCACCCGTCCCCTACCTCGCTGCACTGCCACCACCTCACAATATCCTCCTCTAGCTCTCCATTGTTGTCATCATTCGTCCCATCCCTTACTGCACCACCTCCAACTCCGTCTCCCCTCTGTTGCCCCTCCTATCCCTTGTAGAAACAACTCTGGATCCCCTCCTTTCCGAATTTATCGCAGTATCAGGTATGACCTAATTTAGATTTTAGGGTTTTAATTTTGGGAAAATTTAAGCACATATTTGGAATGCATGAAGATTATATGAATATTAAAGGTGATTATATCATTAAAGTTTGCGTGCATTAAGAATTATCAAACAATATGTGTCGATAGTGATTGTAGGAGAATACTTCACACTTTACTTGAGTATGGAAGTTACATAAAATGTAGAGTCCATGTATAGGTTGAATGGATTGATATTATGTTGTGTTTTATTTGATTTATACCATTCTTGAGTTTATTTCATGTCTCTCTGTGTGTGTATCCCATGAGAAAATGGTTGGGGTTTGACCACATGTGTGCGCTTGCATAGCCCATGAGACCCATGTTTGAGTTTGATCACATGTGTCTGTTTCGATACTATATGTTATTATTAATATTATATGTTGTTCCTCTATATGATATTCCATGTTTCAATGTGACGTACTTTGTATATTTTATATTGTGTTATTCTATGCATGGTACCAATGTTACTGGAGTACTCACTGTGGCTTAGTAGACCTTAAGGGGGAGCATTATAAGATGATGTATATTCCATGAATATTGGGTTGAGATAGATGATGGGTTATTTTGTAATTTGTTAGCCTCACCTAGGGTCATGGTAGAATTATATGATCTGAACCTTAAGGTGACAATAGAGCAAGATGTTATTCAAGTACATGACTTGAGATGTAGTTTTGGGAAACAAAGTCCCAAGAGAGTGTACAAATGTGTTATCCTTATAGATTAACTAAGAGAGAGATGGGTCTTGATGGCCTTATATGGTTTAACTTGATACTTTTACCTTTTTTATGTTTTGGAATAAATGATGTTACATTGTGGTTGACTAAGTTCATGAATTTTTTTATCACTATATTTACATCACAGAGCCAAAGTTTTTTTAGCGCATGACCACTCCAAACATGGTTGTGTGTTTTATTTCACACACATTTATTTATTATCACAACATAAACACTTATACCATTCCACATGTGTTAAGGAAAAATTGGTTTTTTCCTACTACTTATATATTCCCACCATGCATGGTCATCTCGATGCATGTGAATAATTCATATTCTAGGATACAAAGGAAAGGCCCTGATGATAGGGGCTAGGATATAGAGAATGGTGTTTAGAGGTAGAATTGGGATAGAATTTTGAGTGATGTATCAATATTTTTCCACATTCTTATTATTTACCCCACTTTTATTAATCTAACACTTTGGGGGTATTTGGGTTTTTACTATATGAATTGTGATACCTACCATGGATTATGATTTTTCATTGTTTATTGACTCTATTATGTTATATTTTTATAATTTTCTTTATTGATACTAGGGGTATATTTTCTTCATTGAAGAAATTCAGACCCTTACTGCTAGTAAAAAACATCTTGCATAAAAGGATACCTGCTTGAGGCCATGAGGAACACTGTCTTGGACTCTGTGATTCAGCATGAGGCATCACATTCATTGCCCCACATATTCTCTATTGATAACATAAGTCAAGATAGATTGGAATTTTTTTGTTCTAGAATTGTATAAATTTTATGTTTTCCTTGATATAGAATAGTTAGTTTTCCATAAATTAGATATTGATTTCTATCTTTGCTGGTTAATATTTACTACCTCTAATGGCACAAGGGAGTGTGAATCCAAGAGGCAATGAGACATTATTTGTACAAAGATACAAGTTCTCTGAGTTTGAGAACATTGTTTATCACTAACTAATTTTGGTCACATTCATCACACATTATATTTTTTGATTTATTGGTAGAAATTAACTTTAGTCGCTAAGGTTGATAGTTCAAGATTGGTATTTGATGAATTTTTTCATGTACCACATACACATGCAGGTTATTATATTGTGTCTTATTTTTTTGATTTAGCATTGGACTTTCTATAGTTATAGTTTCTGTATATGTTTTGATTATAGTGTATCAAAATTTATGCATTATGATATTAGTGTACCAAATATTCCTTATTGTTCATGTTGGTTTGCTATTTTTTAGTATACCCAATATACAATATATTTTGTTTCTTAGCTCATCGACTCCCCCACCCATCTGATCAAATGAGTTATGTAATGTCATTATATATGACCCATGATCTTTCCATCTCCATATTATGAAGAACAATATATTTATGGGAACTAATGATCATGTTTACAAGAGGATAATATGATAAGTGTGAGTCACTTTATCGAAACACATTTGAAAACCCAACCTAAAATTCACCGCTCAATGCTCAAAAAGATTATTGGGGATGACCCAATCTGTTACCTTACGATAAAAATTAACCAATGATTATGAAAAATTAAATAGTTCTGATGAATAATTAGTTTATCAGATGTTTTAATAATGAGATTCCGTAGCTATAATATTCCTTTCTTGAAAATTTTTTACTCTATAGAATTATAGACCAAATTCATTCTCAATATAGTCTCTTCATTATACATATTTTCATCTAATATTTCTGGAGTTATGAAGGATTTCAATTCCATTTTATTTTAAAATTTTAATCAAAATATGATTAGGGAATCTTGAATATACAACCATCATTAGATTTACCATACCAATATGGTGGTAAAAACATGGGATTTCACTTCCATTCAATTATCTATTCTCTTGATTATTATTTAGAGATATAAATTGTTTATTTTATCAATGGTCCACATGAAATTGGTTAGTATTTTTTAAATGTATTTTCTATGTAAAATGCATGTAATATGAAGCCTTGTGTAAATGATTGTTATACAGATATTATTATAGATAATAGTTGGATTGATCTTCCAAATCAAACCTCTAGAGAATATTTCAATGGAATTGTGCAGTTTATTGAGTTCAATGGGGGATTTAAAAGTGAATATATTAGTTTTCCATGTAGAAAATGTGAAAACATATATCAATTCACATGATATTCCATGAGGGAGCACCTAATCTTGATTGTATTTCTGAAAAAATTATAATTATTGGACTCATCATGGGGAATAATATATTAGTTTTCAAAATACAGATGCAGTTCCGATGGATGTTTATGTGAGGATGAATGATGAAATGCATGAAATGATTTCTGAAATGGTATGTGGGTTGGATCTTGAAGGTATTGACATCTTGAATGTTGAGACCAAGGAGATAAATCTGTGATCTAGTGAAGATTGTGATTAGAGGAGGTTTTATGAAGTAATTAATGATGAAAAAACAGAATTATATCCTGGAAGTAGTGCTTACAATAAATTGTCCTTTATCATGGAGTTGTTGCATTTTAAGACTTTGAATTAGTGGTCAGACACATCATTCGACATGTTTTTGGGGTTATTGAAAAAGTTTATTCGTATCAATGCTAATATTCCTAAGTCGTATTACCATACTCATAAGTTGATAGATAACTTAGGTTTTACATATGAGGCCCTATAAGCATGCGAAAAAAAACATTATGTTTTTTATAAAAGAAATTGACCATTTGGATATTTTTATAGTCTTTGGCCCTTCTAGGTGGAAAGAGACCAAGGGAAATCAGACTCATCAAAGCTAGATTGCGAGATAGGGAAAACCAATTTACATAAAGAAAATGCATTACTTTCCCATAAAGCTGAGGTTTAAAAGATTTTTATGTCATCTAAAGTTTCTAATTTAAAGAGATAGAATACAGAAAGTAATTTTGAAAGAGATATGTTAACCAACCCGGAAGACTCTCGTGTATGGGAGGATTTCAATAAGAGACACCCCGACTTTTCTAAAGATGTTTGTAATGTCCATTTGGGGTTGGCAACATATTTTTTCAATCCATTAAAGTCTATGGTTGGTGAAACTCATAGAACATAGACTGTGGTGTTGGTTTCGTCTGATATTCCTCTATTTCTTTGTATGAAGAAACAATTTATTTTACATTCCACTCTTATTTATGGACCTAGAAGTCTGTGGGATAAGATTGATGTTTACCTTCATCCATTTATTGATGAGTTGAATGAATTTTGGGGCGATGGTGTGATGAATTATGACTGTGAAATGAATGAAATATTCAAACTGCAGGTTGCTTTGTTGTGGATAATCAATGACTTCCTGGATTATGAAAATTTATCAGGCTGGAGTAAGAAAGGGAAATTTCCTTGCCCTTGATTCAATAAAATTAAAAAAAATTATGGATTAAACCTTCCAAAAAAAATGGGCATAAATGGGTCACAAACTTTTTCTACCCCCTCATCACAGGTTCAGAAAGGACATAGTAACATTTGATGGTACTAGAGACTTCATCCCAGCACCAAATATCATGATAGGAGTCGAAATGTTATCATAGATTGAGGAAGAAAACATCCAAACGGTATTTGAATTTCAGGATTTGGTGGCTCATCCATTACCTAATATCCATGGCGTGATTAGATAGCGCAGTCACGATTGGAAAAAGAAATGTATTTTTTTACAATCTCCCATATTGGAAAACTAACGTGCTAAGGCATAATTTGGATTTCATTCACGTTGAAAAAATGTTTTTGATAATATATTGTGGAAAATTTTAGGTGTTAGTAAAAAATCAAGGGACTATGTTAATGCATGTCATGGTTTGGAAGAAATGGGTTTAAGGAAATAGTTTCATTTATAGTTAGCTGAGGGAAACAAGGAATATATGCCTGCTGCATAGTATAAGATGTCTACAAAAGAAAAAAAGACATTTCTTTAAATTTTTAAGATTATCAAGGGGAATTATGGTTGCTCTTCTAATATTTCAAAGTGTTTTAATTTGATGAGAAGGACATTACAAGGTTTGAAAATTCATGACAATCACATACTACTTTAGTAGTTGATTCTAATCACAATTTGTGATTTCTTATCCCCCAATGTTGTTCAACCGTTGATTGATATGATTAATTTTTTTATACATCACTATTTATGAAATCAACAAATGAGTGATTTATAAAGTTTACATGACCGAATTGTAAATACGCTTTTTCACTTTGAGAAACTGTTTCCCCCTCATTTTTTGTTGTTATGGTTCACTTGATATTGCACCTAACGGATGAATTAATGGCTATTGGTCTAATTCAATTCAAGTGGATGTATCTTACTGAGCGGTATCTAAATACATTGAAATGATTTGTATGAAACAGAGCTCATCTGAAGGCATCAATATCCAATTGTTATTTGATGGATGATTGTACTAATTTTTGTGAAAAATATCTTATGGATTTTGAAACAAAATTAGATAAGCCATCTCGGATTAATGATGGTCCAGTTGGAGAAGAAACCATATTTGATATGGATAACATAGAGTGGATACAAGTGCATTGATATATATTGTTCAATACTCAATCAGTTGTACCATTAATGCAATAAGTTTGTTATCACTTTTATTGTTTAACTTGACATGTTTTGTTTTCATAATTTGATCATTTACACATCGCATTATCATTTCCAAGAAACAGATTAATGATCTAAAAGAAGAGATTTCTCATACATCTGAGCATCAAATTCAACAATCTCATTATGCATCATTTCATGATTGGTTCAAAGATTTTTTATGTATAAATTGATCTTAATTATCAGTGAAGTATTATACTATTTTCTTTATGAATAAATCATTATTGAATTCTGTGAATTATGTAGGTTCATAAGCTGAGGGAGTTAGGTGACCCCACACTAACTGAAGAATTTATCCAACTAGCTGAGGGTCCATCTATAACAGTTCATCGTTATAAATCTATAGATGTTAATGGATTTTGATTTTTCATTAAATATGTTAAAGAAAAACGAGAAACACAAAATAGTGGCATAATTTATTCCATTCATCAATTTTGGTTATTAATATGGTCAATTTATAGATATGATTGAAGTTTGATATGCACACGGGTTGAAATACATATTGTTAAAGTGTAATTGGGTTGATCCAGTGCGTGGAAGTAAAGTCAATAAATATCAGTTTACATTAGTGAATTTAAAATATTTGATATAAATAAATGAACGAGTTGATAATGAACCTTTAATTTTGACATCACAAGCGGAACAAGTATTCTTCGTTACTTTGCCTTTGAATCCTAGTTGGAATGTTGTTGTGAAAATTCCCAATGAGGAGTGTTTTTATTTGAACAATATGAACATGAGATTGTTACCTTTGTTGTTCATATCTTCAATCAACATACCATAGTTCAACGTGAAGAAGATATTTATTGTGTTATAGAATCCATTGAAGGAGAAACAATCAATTTTCATGTTTAATGAAAGGTATAATTGTTTTCCCTCTCTTCATTTTAAAGCCTTTTTTTAGAAAATTGTCTAAAATAACCCAAAACAAATTTTGTACATAAGATTTTTTATTTTTTATTAGTCAAAATTAACCCCTCCACCTGGACAACCCCCCCATCCCCTTCCCCTCTACCTTGGCATCCCCTTATAGCCCCGTACAATCCCCACTCCCAACCCCCTTGGACAGAGCCCCACTTCCCGGACAACCCACCCCCCAAAACTTGCCCCAGACAACCCCCACCCCCAATCCATAGCATTATGTATGAACCTCCAGTAACTCCAATAGTGAAAAACAAATATTTTTGTCTTGTATTTAGAAGTAGTCTGGCCATATTTACTTGCTTTCTATTTTTGGGTGGAAATCTCAATCTTTTTGGTTCCAACTGGGGAGTTTCTCTTCTTAAACATGCAATCATTCACCCTTAAATACATTTCACCCAATCTATGAATTCATTATTAATGTTTTTATTTGATATTCATGCACCATATTTGTCTCTTGTATAGAAATATCTATCCCTCTTACCCACTTGTATTTTGCCTCTAACTGAGCATATTTTACATTCATGGAGACTTTATGTAATTTCTCCAATGAATTTATGCATTTTGTTCCACATTGAATTATTTAATCAAATTAGTACAATGAATTATTTTCAATTCTTCATTAATCAAATAATATATTTTATGGTAAAATAAAGCAGATTAATATTTGGATTTAACAAATTTCATGGGAGTATTACACTTACATATTGGCTTAAGTATCCTCTATCTCTCCAACATCCTCTTCTAGTTGTTCCTTTTTCATCTTGCATCACATTGATGTGAGAAAATATATATGAAACTACTTCAATAAATAGCAATTCCAAACATTTTCAACTTATTCCAAATTGGTTTTGTAGAATATAAATACTCAAGTAGAGTATAAAAATAAACTCCACTACCTCTTTGCTTGAGCCTTGAAATCAACCTTCATCCAGATGATTTAAATCACTTAATGAAATAGCCTACATGCTATGTCATCAATGTATGGTTTCTTAACAACTTCAATAAGATCTTACTCATAAGTTAGCTTCTTCCATGTACTTACCAAACTATTGTAGACATTGTTCCAACTTCAGCACTTGTCTTTGACATGAAGATCAGCTCAACAATAATCAAGTTTCAGGGCAGCCCACTTGAATATGTCCAGCTAGTTATTTTAGGGCTCTCGGAAAACCCACCCCCAAATCTCCCCTGGACAACCCCCCCCCCCCCCACCCCCACCTGCACATCCCCTCACCCTCCACCTGAAAATATCCCCATCCCTGTATAACCCCCACTCCCAACCCCCTTGGATATCCCCCCCAAAACAAAAACACCCCAGGACATCCCTCCAACTTGCATAACCCCTCCCCCTCTCCGTGGACAACCCCCACCCCCAGACAGCCCCCACTCCCAACCCCCCAGCCCTAGCCAACCCCACTCCTACCCCTTGCAACCACCATGACAAGCCCCTCAACCCTTCCCCCTTAGACATCCCCCCTCCCAACCCCCTACATCCCCACACCTACCCATGATAATATTATTTATAACTTCTTACTATAAAATTAGAAAGATATTTATACCGGAAAAGCTAAGAATTATTCTATAATATGAATGTTTTATAAATAGGTAAAATAGTCCACTATAGAAAATCACTTCACATTAAAAGAAAACTCTAAATAAAATCCTTTTATATATAATTTTATTTATATTTTTTAATTTTCCAATTTTTTAAAATACATTTACAACTAATTATTTTATACCTTCTTGTTTTATTAAAAACTATACAAAATTTACTTTTTAAAAAAAATCCAATTTATCTTGTTGACACTTTGGATGGTCCCCTAACTAATGTTTTCTATGACTGCAGACATGTCAGGAGAATGAGCAGCAAATTCATATCATCCATATGAGCCATCTATGTCTTAGGGTTGAGGTATGTTTGAATGTAACTTTTTTTATTTTTATGTAATTACTAAACATATATATATATTAACATATCTAAAATTATATATAAAATTGTTTTCAACAGGATCAGACTCGACCGCTTCTTCATCTCTCAAGAGAGGCCCTGGTCATGGAATTTCATCATGGAATTTCGAAACGACCTTTGATATTTAATTTGATGAGAGATTTCATCATGTGGGACTAACTAACCCTGCCTTTATTTTTCAGTTGGGTCATTTCATTCGTGACCCACATCAATTTCCATTGACCACATGTGACTGGGCTTCTATCCCTCAGGATACATTAGATCGGCTTTAGAGGGAATTTTAGGTAAGAAGACCATTTTAGTTTATTCCATATGTTTAAAAAATTCTAACATGTGTGATTTTATTTTCTTGAATAAAATAATCTAAAAGAGTTCCCCGATGATTTTCAGTCGGTGTGTACAGGAAAATTTTGTAAGATGTTGAAATATTATAATGACAAAGTCAAGAGGTAGCACTGGGTACCAAACGCGGGTGCCCCAGTCATTATGAAAAAAGTCATGAAAGGTGTTCTCCAATCTCCATGGCACGACTTAGTGGAATATTGGTCTACTAAGAAAATTTTGGGTAGTATATTTATTATGTATATATATATTCAAGAATGTGTGAAATTACTCCAAAAGCCCAGGACCCGGTAAAAGACTGGCCCTAAGAGAATTTATTAAATAAAAATAGAAATGAGTCAGACAAATAGGGGATCATTAAAAAAACGAGAGAATATGTGAAATTATATTTGTTTGAAATTTGAATTAATTTAATATAGGAGGTGTCAGCACGCCATTCTGAGAATCGAGCGCTGAAGGGACCACCTCATAGGCTCAAGACTCATCACGTGTATCATATCCAACAAGTTGTATTTATTATTCATTTTTTAATTTATTATTTAATATGGTTTTGTGTTATATTTTTATATTTTATTGGAAAAACGTTAAGGGAGCAAGGTGTACCGACTGATAAAATGTCGGTGTGGATGAGAACTCATGATCAAAATGATCCGGAGACTTTAGCTCTTATAGTAAGTGCTTATACTCATTACCAATACTTACATGTATCTATATATAAACATTTATATGGATCTATATTTAAATATTTCATAGGATCAATTTAAAGATGAGTTAGAAAAACTGCTAGAGGACCAGCGACAACATCCAATGCGAAGGGATTAGATATTCCATTGAATTATTGGTCACGACGGGCGTGCATATAGTTTGACATACGGAATAGGGAGTTTGGGGGGGGGGGTGTCCGAGGTGGGGGCTGTCTAGGAGGAGTTGGGGGGGTGTCTGGTGGGGGTTGTCCGGGGTGGGGGGGGGTTGTCTAAGGTGAGTGGGGGGGATGTCCAGGTGGAGTGGGGGTTGTCTGGTGGGGGGGGGGGCTATCCGAGGGTTGGGAGTTGTGGTTGTACAGGGAGGGGGAGATGTTCAGAGTGAGTGGGGGGGAGGGTTGTTCGGGGGGGCTGTTTAGGGTGAGTTTGGGGGGGGGGGTTGTTCAGTGTGTAGAGGGGGGATGTACAGGGGGGGTTGGAGTGGGGCTGTCCGGGGGGGAGGGGGTTGGGAGTGGGGGCTGTTCGACGGTGGGGGGGGGGGGGTTGTCCGAGGGGAGTTGGGGGGGGGAGGCTATTCAGTACTAAAAATTAATCTATATAGTTCAATGTTGAGGAAACATAGCCTGATGGTTGTCCAAACCTATTTTCAAACCTCCTCATCGCATACAAGAAACATAGTAAGTCCTTACTAGAGTAGAGTAGTGAGTCTAATGGCCTAATGTCAAAATTGGCCAAATTTCCAGTTGGCTAAATGGAGTCTTTTCCAATTGGAAAAATGGCCAAATTCCCTAATGGACTAATGTCCTAACTCCCTAATGCCCTAACGCCCTAACAGCCTAACACCCCAACTCTTTAAGGACGGAATGGCCTAATCACAGAATGGACAATTGGACAAATCGACTACAATCCTAATTACCTGATTTCCTAATTATATAATGTCCTATTGGACTAATGTAATATTAGCCTATTGGAATAATGACCAAATAGCCTATTTACATATTAGACTATTGGCCTAACAGCCAATTCGCCAAATTCACAAATTCCCAAATGGCTGAACCCCCTGAAGGCCTAACCCCCTAACAGCCAAATGCCCTAAAGACCAAATGTCCTAATGGATAAACGCCCTAACAACCAAACACCCTACTGTCCAAATGCCCTAAATACCTAATGGCCTAACTATCTAATGACCTAACACCCTAACGGCCTAACTCCCAAATGGACTAACATCCTAATAATGACCCAACGTCCCAACAACCCAACGACCTAATGGCCTAATGGACAATAGGCCAAATTGACTACTGTCTTAATTACCTAATGTTTTATTGGCCTAATATCCTATTAGGCTATTGGCCTAATGACATATTTTCCTATTGGCTTAATGAACAAATGGCCTTATGGACTATTAGTGTATTGGCCTAATGTCCAATTGGATAAATGGAGACTTGGCCATTTGGCCAAATTCCCAAATGCCCAAATGGCCAAACACCCTAATGACCTAACACCTTAACTACCCAATGGCCTAATGGAAAATTGTCCAAATGGACTACTTTCTTAATTAACTAATTTCATATTGAATTAATGGCATAATAGCCTATTGGACTAATGCATATATGGACTAATGGAATATTAACCTATTAGCATAATGGAAAATTGGCTAAATGAAGACTTGGCCAATTGACCAAATTCCCAAATTCCCAAATGGCCAAATTCCCCTAATTGAAAAACACCCTAACGACCGAACTCTCAAAAAAAAAACTCCCTAATAGCCTAACTGCCTAATGCCCTAATGGCCTAACGCCCTAATGGCCTAATGAACTAATGCCCTATTGGCATAACTCCCAAATGACTTAATGGACTAACGCCCTAACGGACTAACGCCTTAACATATGAACACCCTAACAGACTAATTCTCTAACAGACTAACACCCTAACGACCTAACGCCCTGACAACCCAATTTTATTATTATATATATACTAACTGAATAAATATATCATATTTTCATTTTCATTGTTTAGTTGTTTCTTTTATATCTTATTGTAGGTTTATTGAAGTAGAGGATTGGAATTGATTGGAGCTATTTGCATCACTATATATAAAGAAGTATGTCTATCATTTATTTTGTTTAAGGATCCTGGTGTTTTGAATTGTTTTTTTCTCATTTTAGTTATCTTTCTACTGTTTGAGAAGCAACACTGTATTTTTTTTAAAAAAACTTCCTTGTTTAGTGGTCTCCTATGGTAGTCAGTAATGGGTAGTTTTTTTTCCAGAATCCAGTGACTGCTATTCAGTCGAGCATTAGGTCACCTACAGAGACTTCCAATGGCGGTCGTTGTAGCCCTACAATGACCGACCTAATGAGACCTCCATTAGCGATCGATATTGGTCTAATTTCTAGTAGTGTAGTAAAGAATTAATTTTAAACATTCAAATATAATATAGATTTTAGAGGTTTCATTAAGAGTTTATAGAATTAATCAAATAACATAAAATCACATTATGTAAAAGTGTAAAAATATTTTTGGTCTTTTATACTCTTTATTATATTTATTAAATTCTAGTTAATATTTTATGATGTCATAATACATAATGTATATTTATACCATATTTAATATTTTCCCAAAAATATGACTTCCTCTTAAAATTATGAAAAATTCACTTTTGGATAATTTTTATATTCTGATTACGAAAATAATATTTATTTTACCAAAATAATTCTTTAAATATTAAAATTTCCACCTTTAAATCAAAACCCCCTTTTATTGAAAAATATTTTTTTTTATGGAAATAAAATTTTTGTGACTCTTATAAATATTATATTGGACTTCATTAAATTATATTACCATTAAATTCAAATAATATTATTGAATAAGAATATTTAACTAAAATAACATTTATTTAAAAAATTATTGAATTTATAAATAACCAGTGTCTTAATTTAAACTATATATATAGTTCCCAAAGAAATACAATTCTTATTTATTCATATAAAAATATAATTTTTATCAAACTCAATAATAATTTATAATGTAACAATGAAAGTGATACATATAATAATTATTTTACTAAAAAAATATATATAAATTTAAACCATTGGGGTCTAGATACGTGAACCCTTATTACATCAGTGTACGTCCTATGGGTAAGGTGTGTGATGACGAAACTTTTTAATGTGGTTCAGAGAATAGGGTTTGGTCCATGATGTCGATAATCTTGAATATATCTTGTAAACAGTTCTTATCATGCTTTATTTATCAAATCTCAACTTGGAATTGGTTCATATAAAAACCCAATAATTTCATATCCAACAAAATCTCTGATAAATGGGATTTATATGGTATGATCCTACTATTCAAGGCTACCACTCCTTCCATATGTGTCAATTACACTTTACCATAATCAATAATATACTAATATTAATGGTCACTATAAAATGAATACAATATCAATGGTTATGATTCATAAAATTATTTAAAATATAATAATATATAACTTATATCTATTTAAAATAACTAAATAAGTTCATGAATTTTCTATAAAATTAGTATTTCATTATTAATTTATTTAATTTAAAATGAAATTTCATTTATAAATTTTTTGGCCGTTACAGTAAAATTGGAATCTTAAATAAAAAAAGATCAAGGTGATTGACACATTGTGTAAATATAAGGAAAAAAGGCATGATGATGAAGTTGAAACAATTAATAAGGAGTGTGAACATATATTCAAGTCAGTAGAGAATGAAAAAACAAAATCACAATATAAAATGTCTTCTGTTTGTTGTCAAATTTGAAAATTTGAAAATTAATCTAGTAATGTATTTAGATGAAGCCGAGGGGAAAATTTTCAATACAAAATAAATATTCAAAGGAGGGTTCATCTCAAAATATAATCTATTTACTGGAAGGAATACATTGATATAATAAAATTATCTATCATTAAAATGATTAATGGAATAGGTACTACCCATTCCAATTCCTAAAAACAATTCAAAATCTGTGTTCATAAACTGTGTAGGTTTCAAAACTAAATCTTATAAAGAAATTGAAAAAAAATGTAGAGAATCCTACCTCCTTGTAAACAATGGATACAAGAATTTATGAAGATAATATCCCCCAAAATAATATCAACCGGTGGTGAATAATGAAAAAAAATCATTATGATATCAATTATATAAAACCTATAAAACATGTAGTTCATAATAAAATATCAAGATTTGTTGATCATTATTGGTGCTACAATAGGTTTCAGAAGGAAATAATAGAATACTTTTATAATATGATAATTTAATAAGTTTAAATCATGCCTATTTCATAGAGGGGGAACCCTAATAAGAATAACTATCCATAGATGAAAGGAAAACATGTATCAACTTCAAAATGATTTGAAAATATTAGAAATATCTATTGAATTGTCAAAGACAATGGTCACATGACTAGTTCATGATAAAATATTCATGTATAAAAAAAATGAAACAAATACAAAGAAGATTGATGAACCAAGTTAGCATGTTTACAAGATGAAATCTATAGAAATATAGTGGGAAAAATATTCCCATGAAATTTAAAAAGAAGATGAGATATCATTGGGCTATAATAAAAAATATATTATTCCAAGTAAGCCTTAGAAGTTAAAATGGAGTGATACCTTAACAATAATTGATATAGTGGAAATGAATAATGAGAATACATGTGGACCAAACAAGAAGGTTGTGCCCATTCAAAAATATTTCCAGATTATTTTTCTAGATTATTTGGAAAGATAAACGAAAAATAGAGGAAGATCATGTAAAGTTAATTGTTAAATAAAAGAAGAAAATCCACATCAAGAAGAAAAATTTGAATAATTCTTGTCAAAAAAAATTCAAATCAATATTTAAAGATGATCTATGTGATAGATTCAAGAAGGTGGGACAAAATGATTAAGATTTCTTAGCTATGCTTCCTGTATATGAAGAAACCATAATAAGAATGACTACTGAATTTACCTCAATATGTATCAAATAGTTATGTTTACCATATAAATAATTTAAATCTAAGAAGATTACCATAATTTCCAAAGAAAATCATATTCCAAAAACTGTTGTGCAAGCGTAAATAATAGAGTAAATTGGTTGAGAAAATTGTATCAACCATCCTGTTCACATTGTGGAAAAGGGTCCCATATTATATTCTATTTTTTTGTATTATTATTTTATATAATGTAGGTAATTAAAATTGAATAATTTTACTAGGGAATGAACTTGAGAATGAGTGAAAGCTATCAAAACTATATAGTTAAAAAACATCCACCATCCTAGAATGATCTATGAATTGATATTATATAGAAAATGTGGCGAAGAAGATCATCCACGATCAAGATGTAAAATTTATCAAATACAGGAAGAAACTTAAAGTTATCCATTTTAGTGAATTATCTACTTACAATATCTCGAAAAAAATTTATTGATTAAATCTTCCTTTACTAAGACTATATAAAGTGTCTATTTGAGGGAGAGACAAGAGAAGAATGTTATAGATGCCTCTAGAATCAATTAATATCTTCAAACTTTGAATTATATAATATATATGAATAAAAATTCATCGATAAATTATAAATCCTTATTTAATCATCCTTGGTTACAAAAAATCATATCCTAACTTTAAGGGGAATAATTTGATTTTTATAAATAAAATTTAAAAGAAAAGATTGTTGATGGTTCCAGGATATTTTTTTAATGTTTGAATCCATAAATTTTTTTTAAATTGAATGTTTTTAATCTATATATTGAATTAATTTCAGGATATCATGTTGAAATTACCTAAGAATATTTATTTCAATCTATATCAATCAATTTCACTAGCCTAATAATCTTTTTGATGATCTTGAGAAATGTTATGAGTAGTTCATTCTAGTTAGTATCATATTATTTTTGTTATGGATGGATTTTTTGTCTAACTAAATCCCTCTTGTTTTATAAATTGAGCATATATCACATAAACATATAGTGAGATGTTTAGTGAAACATTATTTACGTATAAATTGATACCATTATATCACATTCACTTTATATTTTTTGTTAGTAAGGGGGAGTGGAGAAATTTCAAAAAGAAAGGTTGATGAGAATTAGGGAGAGAATGAATGATGATTATGTGAGATATGAATAAAACATATTGTCATATAATTTTAGTGGGTATTGTAAACAAATAAAAAATGGATGTTTGTTGAGCTCACTTTATGTGCGTTTTATTTTTTCTCAATGACCTTGATGTATGGTTTATTTTAATATTTTGAAAGAGAATTGGAATAATGAAATCAATTTTAATTTATAAGAATAATCCAAGATTATTGTTGAAGAAGAATAGTAAACAAGATGTTTTTGACTTAAAATAAGTTAATAAAGATTATAAAACAAATCTTGGAAGTTATTTTGAATTTCGCGTGTCATTATTCATATGACAGAGGAAGAGACATTTCCTTTGAATTACTAGAGATTATATTAGAGGAAACATCTATCTAAAGGTTTTTTGGATACTTTTAAAGAATTTTATTTCCATAGTAATGAAGAGTACACTATATTATATGAAAAAAACATGGCATGAATAATAGGAAGTCCAAATTTATGGGAGTCTTGTATTATAGGATGTTATATATAAAATGACTTAGGCTACTGATATTTTGGAAAAGTGATTTAAAACTCTAAAGTATTTCACTCTCACTAAGTGGATAAATATTTAGAATTTATGAAATAATTTTAAAAAATATGTCAAATAATAGCCCCCTCAACCACAAGAGTCGGCAAGATGTCACAAGAATAGTCGACAAAGCTTAAATATGGGATACAATTAGGAATGTCAAGTGTGAAGGAAATTTGGGGTTAGAACTTCCCTAAGGTAAGACCATGTGGGGAAGTACAGGAGAGAATCAACCTTGTGAGGTGAAAATATAGAAAAACTAGGTAGTTAATCTCTTTCGTATTTGAATGATCGGCTACCACGAACCTTTTATGATATACAAGTGGTTATATGAATCAACATTCAATGTGGTATTCTCTAAACATGACTATTATCCATCCATTAAAATCTACATAATTTTGAGCTAATACAACACCAATTTAGTTATCTACCTCACATGATCTATTTTTATATCGCACCTATTTTATATTCACCATGAATCACCATATAATATGTAAATTATTTATATAAAAGATCATTATAATAAGGGAACACTAGAAGTAGTTGGAACTTCTTATAAAAGGATAGAGTGTTCATATGAAACCAAATTTTTTTGAGAAAAACTTTTCATATGAAAGAGGTTTTCTATGAAATGTGAATTTTCTATAAAATCTTTCTTCTTATATGAGAGGAAAATAAAATTCATATGAGAGGTGAAATATCATATAAAATGAATTAAGATTTCATATTAACGATGGATTGGTATATGAATGAAAATCCTTGTATAAAATAGTGTTTATGAATAACAGATGAGTATATATGATATGGACATGTAAAATTTTGTGTTGTATGACTTTCCACTACAATACTTTACTATTATGTATGATTTTGAGTTGCGTATGAATTCAATTATTTAATAGATTAACAATAGTTTTAAGAAACATTGATTTTTGGCTAAATCATATTAAAGGGATAGATATACCTATGGACTTCAAAAGTCTTATAAAAATATTATGATATATCAGTTGGTCTCTATTTTTAAATCTGATGATATAGGGTGATCCATTTTTTATTATAATAAATATCATGATTATTTATCATGATTCTTACAGGTTATGAAGAAGAATAATTCTTCATGATTTTTTCACTTTAAAAAGCAGTTGATATATGTATGGATGAATACATATATGTATACTGGGGCACGTTTCATGGAAAGAAAAAGGAGATTACAAGAATGATGATAGGTTTATAGGAAGGAAACTGAGATTGTATTGTTCAATAACTCACACATAAATAAAGTTGTTCAATATAGTGGAATTTGAATATCTTTATAAATTTATATATAGTTGTGAAGAGTTGTAGTGAGAGTTAGGAAATACCATGATCACCTAAATTTTGAATTAAGGAAAATTATGGTAATTGATTTTTTTATTCACATAGTAAAAGGAATACAGATAAGAGATATAATAGAAAATGAGATAATCAATGATGCTATTCTATATTGTATACATACTATGAAGGTTGATGGAAAGTATTATCAAGTGAACTCATATAGTTTAGAGAAATAAAAAAATCTTTGAGTATCGATGATAATAGGTGAACTAAATCTTACATATGTTATGAATAGTCGAAGGGAAGAGAGAGATATAATGATGTTCTGTCATTATGATCTAAATAAAAAGAAAAATAAAATTATGCAGGAAGAAGAATTTTCCTATATAGTTTAGTCTGCACATGATATGGTCCTGTATTTGTGAAAATATGAAGGAAGAGAATCTTGATTTTTTTAAACAAGTAGTTTTTCCTAAATGTTTACCTTCATGTAATAAAATAATAATAATGAACGGTATCCCATCAGAAAAAATTCATATTCTATAATGGCGAAAGACCTTCTTTTTGTTACTGAACATGATTGTACACTATTGGAAAGTAGAAAAATGACCTTATTTGATGTTGTAGAAGCATAAGTCACACTATTTATTTTTTATAAATGTATAAGAAGAGTTTTGGATAATTCATTATCATTTATAGCTCACTCATTAATTCTAGTGGGTCAGGTAAATTTTTTTCCAATATTTCACCAAGGATTAACCTTTTATTTTGAAAGGTAAACCATTAAATAATGTTATTCTTATTGTGTGTGGTCTGTGTTTAGACATGATACATGAATTGATAATGGTAAGAATAAAGAACACGAGATCCATTAAACTCAACAAATTATTAGGTAAAAGGAAAGGGATGAAACATTTTAATGTTGTAAAAAGTCACCAACACTGATTCACCCACTCTCAGTGTTTAACATATACATAATCAGTTATATTTGAAACTCCATGGTATGAATATTACCAAACCTTGAATCTACGATCCAGTAACCATGATGATGGTCAAAACAATGACCGTTATTAACCCTACATCCCAGAGGATGGGAAACAACATCTGACTATCCTTTTCCATCTCTATATTCTCTTTAATTTACAAAACCTGAGCACCCTACTACTAAATTTGATAAGGCCTTAGAGGTGGCTATTTTAATGGTTACACATGAAATCGGACACTAGATACAAATTGACTGACAATTAAGGGAATAAAATAAAACCATTGATTATCATGACCTCTATAGAAAAGGTGCACTATGCTATAACTCCCAATGGAGGTCTGATAAATTCCCATTTCAGAGAAATGAGAATAAGTCAGCTGTGATTTTCCCCCTATTTTATAAAAATATTATTGTTTATAAAACTCAGAACATTTATCCAAAATCCTAATCTTCAAGAATCTCTAATTATCTCCATCTTGAGATTAATTTATCCATGACTTAAATTTTTTAATACATCTTAATTCACCAACACCTCATGATACATAAATAATGTAAAAGGGGAGGCATGACACTTTATCACTACATGACTCAATAAAATTCTATAAACTATCCTATTTAGAAAAAAAAATTAAAGCATAATAAATATATTCCTTGTAATGAATTAAAATATTTTATACATTGGAGATCCCCAACCTAAGAAAAAAATATTTTAATTATGTCTCTTTAATAATTAAAGAAAAGAACTTAACTTGAAACTAATCATGAAAATTATCTCTTAATACTTCTAACTTCTAAATATATCTATGAAATAATATCGACCATAGAAAATAATCACCATGAAATTGGAAAATGAACAATGTAATATAATAATATTTCCTAGAAAAAATCAAACAAAATGTGATCTCAGTCACATCCAACAACTTCTTGGTCAGTTGGTTAGAAAAGAAACCTCATACTTTAATAAGATCTAACATTGTAATTAACAAAACGTCTTCCTATGAGAATCATCCTTATCAATATAAATTTTTTGATGGCCCATTGTATAATACTTATGTACCTCATCATATTGAACTTTAAAAGGTCACTGACTATGATCCATCTTTATAATAACAAAAAAGGAATTATAATATCTAAAATATTGAATTTCTTTTAGACCATTTGTTTAACTTAATTTTAATTTTTCAATATTTCCCCAATTTAAAAAATAGACCCAATAAAACATGATTCATAAACAATAGTGAGGTATATACCCTTGAATTCAACATCATCCCACATAGTACATTCAATAAGCTTAATGTCCAAACATCGGATCTCAGAAGGGCCCTAATAACCAAATTAATAACTATCCCCCATTACCTATGGTTTATTATATGTTTTTATGAACCATTTCCCTACAAAGAACCTCAAATACTCACCAATTCCTAACATGAAACTCAATATTAGTTCTCAATCATAGATTTTATACCACTATTTCTAAACCTTCTCTACTGGAACCCATCCTGGGCTAGAAGTGGAGACAAGTGTGATCCCCAAATCTCACCACTAATAGGAAATGAGTTTATGACTATCACTGACGGTATAGAAATAGAAAATGGGAATAATTAACCTCACAAAACCCAAGTATAGAATGAACCACCAATAAAATACATAATATAATAAGTAAAACCTTTCACATAATACATGTAATATCTTACATAAAAAAATATCCAAAAATAATAACCCAAGGAATATTTTATTATACCGACTTCATAAATCCCAACTAACACTAATAACCACCATGATCTAGTAATGTTCATACCACTCAAAAAACTAATCCAATAGACATAAAACACACATGCACACATAAACTAAGAAGTGAGAATACAAGAATACTTAGTAACATCCTACCAAAAAAAATTGTCAATAAAATATAGATGAAGTTTATTAATACATCAGTGAATAAAAAAATGAACTTATTACTTAACCAAGCCAACTAGTTTTTCCATCCTCTACAAGGTTCACTTACTCAATATCATACACAAGTATGATAATGTAATATTAAGGAAAATATAAAAGAATTTACAATGTATCTACTTTCCCATTGAACTAGTAACCCTCATAGCCCAACAATTTATGTTATAGTGTTCCCATACAATCCATATCCATATAATCTCATAACTGCTTAATCACATATCCTCCTCATAACCAAAACAAAATATATCCATCCACATACTACATATCTCATATATATCACTACCACATCCATATATCACCTCATGATAAGGTGTATACTGATGAAGGATGTCAACCTCATTCCCTCCAGATTCCATGTATGTCCCCTCTACAATACCATAATATAAACATATATAATAAATATTAAAAAATACATACACTATATAGAAGATGGATTAGGTAATGGGTATAATTCATCCATCTATATCCTCTATAACCTATATGTTGGAAAAAAACACTCAGAACCCAAAACCTTATATGTGCATTAGTAATGTTATCAAGATCTTTTAGTGGTGCATAATAAATAACATAAATTACAATAAATATGTTGAATGGAATACAATCCCATATTAAGGTAAAACCACCCAAAACATGAAATTAAATCCACAACTAACTACATAAAACAAAAACATCACTACCATCTCTAGACACAACAAGAACTTATTCCACCAAAACACCACAACAAATAATCTATATTCCATTTAATATCTTATAATTACTTTCATTATATTTTATTATCATTACCAAAATATTTCATTATTTATTAACACTATATCATTCCAATATATAAAATAATAATTCCACCACCACTCCATATCAACCACACTATCCTATCATTAACCATATCAAACCACTACCACAAGAATGGATCATCACCTTCTTGAATCACATAGTGAGAATACATTATAAAACTATTTTAATTACATTAGGGAATATCATATATATTAATTATAATAATAATAAATATAAACTATATGATACAAAAATATTAATCATAATAGTTAACAACTAAAATTTCAATAACAAACAATATTTATTTATCATTACTACATATGCTTCACATTATATCAAATAATCCACGATTCAAAATTAACCTCACAATTTCTAGATTTCGTTATATTACTTTCATTAAATTATATAAGTGATTATACAATTATGAACAAGATAAATAAATCAATAATTACCATGATATCATAAAAGAATCATTCATGGTTGTGGGAGGCACAAAGTATTTTCTTGGGTGGCTATCACACTGGTCGACATGAGATGATGCACTTTTCGTGTTGACAAGGTGAAATATTTGTGGGTCTTTTTATACAGTACGATGCTTCAAAATTTTTGTATGGGTGTGTAACTAGAAGAATTATATAAGAGAATAATGTTGAGATGTATAATAGTAGGTGGTCTCTCAGGTGGGAACATGGACACACTAGAGGTCCTCATAAATCAAGTATTTAGATATAGACATGTATGATGGTTCATGCATGATAATTTATACATTGGAATACGTTCCATTATTCATAAGCGCCTATCAAGGAAAGAAATATCCATATAGTTGGGATTTCAACCATAAATATAAATATATATATATAATATGAAAATAAATGTCCATTATGGCCATGGCCCACCATAAAAAGAATCTAAGGAACAATATAAAATAAATATCTTGAAAATATACAGAGGACATTCATATCACAACACCCCCTTTCAATTCATTTATGTTTGTATCACTATTTTCATAAATATAATTTCATCCCATTACCAAATGATAAAAAATAAGGATACATGTAATAATGGAAGGGAGATTTATAGTCCCCTATATTAAATGAATCCTTTATGACCATAATAACAAAATGAAAAGAAAAATTATGATCTCACCATTGAGGGATCCCAAGAAGAAATCCAATCAACCAATATATTTTATAGATCCATAAAAACACAACCAAAACCCAACAAAAACCCTCTACCATGTCATAATAGAATTAAATAATAGGATAGGTATAAATAAAAAATAAACACAATATTGAGGAAGGGTGGAGAATATACCTTGGATTGAATGGGATCGACCACACAAAGCACAATACATAGATAAATAAGGGGATAACTAGGGGAAATAATATATATCATTAGGTTATATAGGGTTTATGTGAATGGAATAAAATCAATATAATGGATTAAACCATCCCATAATAATAATAAATGTTTGGTTGACCCTTCCATGATGTGGTGAAGACACCACCATGAAATAGTTGGGTCAGTCAATTGAGATCCAAATTCCATTGAGTTTAATAAAAAAATACCTATATGAATATCATTATTTTATCACCAATTTTAAATATGTCCTTTACCACCAAAATAAAATAATGCCTCTTTAAATGGTTACTTAAAACTTGTACCCCATCTTGACTAATGAATGACAATGATACAAACCTTGGACTATAGTCATTTCCTCCCAGCCTCTGTGAATGACCATGAATAATAAACATATTGAACATGATTTAATTCTTATATTACATGTAAAATGGGAATTTAACCCTTCCCTATTTCTCATAGGGATTCAAATAAGAACCTCATAGCACCACACACACTAAAAGAAAAAGACTCATGCCATAGACTACTAAAATGACATAAAATTCCCACAAAATAGTCATTTCAGAACTCAAATCATCAATCCCACTAAACCACATAAACCATTATTAATGTTTCTAGACCACATCACCCACCATGTAATAGTCCTCCTAAAAAAATTATTTCATCCCTCAAAATTTCAAAACTTATATTCTCACCCCAAAAATCATACAACCCCATTTCAATACATAAAACAACATATAATAATTCTTTAAAGGAACAAGGAAGTTTGATGAATCTATACAACATCACCAGGATATGATGGTCTCTATAATTTTGTGCTAGATATTCTTCGTATGATTGTGTTTTATAAAAATTATCTAGAACCCCAAGAAGTTCCTCAACCATATACATTTTTTCTTATCAAAACTATAAAAATAATATTTTAGAATGATTTTTTTGATATATATATATATATATCTTAATGAAAATAAATTTTATTATATAAAATAAAATTGAGTATGTAAAATAAAAATCATGTATAAAATAAAATAAATGGTCATTATTTTATTTCATTATAATATAATATTACAAATTAAAGTTTAATTCATTCCATAAGAATAAAACATGTTTAATGAGACAGTAAAATAAAAATAAAAATACAACAAGTGTTAAATATTCTTCCAAGTGGTCTTCTATGAGAATCATAGTGCCAAGTACAATTTTATAATGAATGAAAAACATTATAAATTTGATAAATATTTCTATGAATAAATTAGGAAGTTGAATGAATTATTTTTATAGAAGTATTTAAGGTTATATATATGAATGAAAAATGATAACATGGGAATTGGATATATAGTCACTGGAAAAATAGTCATTGGTTATATAGATGGTTGTTATATAACCATTGGGGTAGTCATTATATGATCAACATAATAAGAGAATCGAAACCCATTATATAAATTATTAGTTAAGTGTAAAACGATTAATTAGATACTTATTTCATATTAAAATTAATTATATTTTTTTCATATTAGAAAATACGTTTTATTTAAATGTTAATAATATAGATTTTACTTGATTTATTATTTTTATCAATTTTTATAATTATTATATATTTTATATATAAAGCATTAAATTCATTTTATGATTTTATAATGATATTTATTATTATGATAATCATAGAAATGATTATGGCATGGTATGAATCAAGAAAATGGTTTTTCATTTGTAAAGATAGATTTTTTGTTATATAAATAATTTATAATATATCATGAGTTTTTATTAAAATAGTTAAAACTTAATAATGAAATATTTATTTTAATGAAATTAATTTCATATTTTTAATATTCATGTCAAAATAAGTATAAAATAATTTTTTTAATTTTTTAAAAAATAACTAGGTATGAAAGTAAATAGTAAAACTAATATATAATCAATGTTTTTGATAAAAAACATAGATTAAGTTAATAGATTATATTTTTTTAAGATTATGTTTTTAGGACTCAAAAAAATGGTTTTGGAAGTCAATCTTCACATTCATTATGATTATAATTCGAGTGATACATTTGAAATAAAATTCTTTTAAAAAATAAGAGTTCAAGCTCCAATTGAACTTTAAAAACCATTATTCAATATAGATGTTTTAGAAATTATTGATCACATAATTATATAATAGTTACGTAACCAGTTTCAACTACATTTTAAAATAATAATTTATGTTGAAATGTAATTACACTATAAATTATTAAATTTTCACCTGGAATGTTAGGAAAGATTTTCAAAACATATAGAACATACAGTAGATGAAGAGATACCTAAAATATAAAATTCATATATTATAATTAATATAAATTATTTATTATTTCAATATAATTATCCAAGTACTTATGTAACACCAAAATATCTTAAAAAAATTATTAATAGCATATTAAACACCAAACACTGAGTTTGAATGAACCAAGACATAATATTAAAATAGTATTATTTAGATGTTAACATTATATCCTTGACATCAAATTAGTTGGAATTAATTTTATTAAATAATTTATGAAATATATATAAATTTACTACTCAATAAATATTTATTGAGAAAATTATTAATAAATAAAAACTCAACATTTAATAAAGATATTTTAAACTCTACAAAAAAATTTCTTTCAAAAATGGGTTTTATTGAATATTATGATAGTGTATTATAATTAATTTATGGAAATATTAGAAATGTTAATTTATAAAATTAAAATAATTTATTAAATCACCATATCATAATTAATATAGGGTAAAATTTTGGTATTTTTTAGAAAATATGGATTTTTCAGTGAATAATGAAACATACTAATTCTTATAAAACCATCATTTATTTTTAATAAATAATGTAATTTAAAAGTCACATTTTATTATTAATATTAATTAAATTAAAATAAATATTATTTATTTATATTTAATCTAATTAATTACTTTTAAATCATTTTTATACTACATTTTAGTATAAGTTTATTTTTTTTGGCTTTAAATCACATTTGTTTTCTGAAAAATCTATTAAAGTGCATAATGTTTCTTAATTTTAATTAATTAAAATAAACCATAATGGTAAATTATTTGATTAATTTTTTAGATTATATATCTATATATTTTAATTTAAAATCATCTAATGAATATTTTAATTCATACACCTTATATAATATCATATTTTCCTTGAAAAAAATACATTTTTAGAAACAACTTTTTCACTGCACTTGCTGGTTTTATTTTAAATTAAATGCTTACACTTATGTGAATTGAATGTGATATAATAGATTCCATATTTTTAAACAGGTGAATTAATATTATATAATAATTTCAACTTAATTTTTGGTCATAATGAATACTAAAAATAGTAAAAAAATGTAAATCATGGTAAAAAAAATTAAATGGGTAAAAGTGAGTAATCACAGAGGTAAAGTCAATAACATATTTAAAGACATGTTTATTTTCAATGTTAGAGTTTTTTACCAGAATTAAATCTCCTCAAATTTAATATTTTTAAACTTTCAGGGCACATGACATGATAATGACTTCCCATTAATGAATAGTTTTTGGTATTTACAAGAATGACACTCCTCCACCCTTAAAAAAAGACCCTACTATCCTCTCTTTTATGTAGTTATAAAACAATTTGTTTTGGATAATAACTAACAAAATAATTTCATAACATGGTAAACCCCTTCATAGTGGCCTTATTTTGATCAGAAATACAATCTAAGGAGGCCTTAGGTATAGTCAAAAAGTGGTATTCTGAAGATGAGAAACATTCTTAATCGATCATCTTTGTTTTATTTATTATTCCACCTCATTAAAATCAAAATAAATCATGATAATATAATAAAATCAATATATTATATATAATATGATTTTATTATTTTATTTTCATAGACTAAATCCATCTCCACTTCCATTAAATGGGAAAGAAAACCATCAATTGTGTGTGTGTCAAACTACCACCTTGCAAACCAATGTATTTCATTTTACATCGTCACTTGTCACAGATGATGATGATGATATATTGAATGGTTATATATTATATTAATGACATATTAATCATTTTTTTAATAGTAATATATAATATAATTTCTTACTTTATCATCCAGTGAAAATGATAATATCGTTCGTGGGTATGGCGGACTACAACCTCACAAGACGACATGATTCATTTTTTTTACTGAATCCCATGGATGGTATATATAAGTGTATTTAAATAAATAATATTATATTTATTTTATTATAATAATTTTTTAAGAAAAAAAAATTACACCAACCTTATTTCCATCTTGATATCTGAAAAATGGAAATGTTACACATACATACGTACAACCAACCATTTCCATGATTATAATGTATTTTATTTTTCAAAACAACAATTGATATATTTTTAAAGGTATAATTTATGTATTAAAATTATAAATGTTTAATTATTATTATTTTGGATATTATATAATAATAAAACCTTTTATGATGATCATCTAATCAATCCATTATGAAATTATGAACCAACCGTCCTCAAAACACCCGTCATAGATATGACAGAATAAGTAATTAAATATTTCATTAAAAAACTATGTAAATGATTTGATTATAAATTAATTAAACCAATAAAATGTTCTTATGAAAAAATTTAGCTTATATAGGTTTATTAGACAAGAGATAAAACAAATACATGATAAATTCTAAACATGAGGTAATAGTTTCATCTTAAAACATCCATATTTGAGCCACATGTTGTTTTATGAACCTAATTTATTTTATATGGTATATATATTGACCCATTAAATTTTATATACATAATAATTCATAATTAATGGTATTTTATGTTTCAATTAACTTTCCTAATTCATGAGGGTTATGATTCAAAAGTTACCATAATGGTAAAGGATTATGATTCAATCACATTTTAATCGGGATTGATTATGTTTGAATTTCACACTAGAGGGAATTATTTGATCATTTTATAATAAAACCCATTATTTTTATTTAAATCTATTTATTCATAATATTTTCAAGTAAGAATAACTTTTTTCTGCTTTTTTACTTGAAATTATTGAGTAATTGTTTTAGAAAAATCCATTTTATTTCTCTCTTTGGTTGAAAATCCATTCTATTCTCTGTCCATGTTTTTCATAAAATGTATTCAAAAAATTATTAAAATTAATCTTTTATTGTTTTATTTATTTTAACCATGTTTAATTTTTGAAAAATTGTTTAAAAGTAATATACTATTCATTTTCCAAATAAGTGATTTTTAACTTTTTTATAATAATGTTAAAGAAAGGTTTTTAACATGTTTTAAATGTACAGAATTAACCACCGTCATGAACACTCAACTATTTGATGATTAATTTATAATTTTCAATTAATTTTTTTAAAAAAAATTATATAATATTTATTAATTATTTAGATTTTTGAAAATAGATTTCGAAGTGTAAAGGGTATTTTTTTCCATAAATATTCTATATAATCTTTTAAATAAATTTTCATCCAAAATGACATCCTTTGATGTTATTTATTGATTTTAAATAATGTATATGTGTCTCTAAAATATATATCTATCATATTATACCTTAATTTTATGGGGTATTACATGAATTATTTTCATCTTTCAAATTATTTTTTAGGAAATTTATTTATATTTTGATATGATACAAGACTATGCAACCTATTTCTTTCTATCCGTAATTATCATGTAGACTAATTATGATTGAATTACATTATATAAAACACATATATCATGATAATTTTATAATTTTTGAACCTAGATAGCACTCCAATGAATTGGGTAATGTTTTATTATCATGGTACATCATGTATGGGATTAGGGAGTAAACCTAATCCATTATGGTACTTTGTACGCCCATTGATATTATCTAGGTTGATAGCCTTGACTCATGTTTTTGTCATGTTATTTGTTTCTATAAAGTTTAATATAATTCAATGTTATTATAATACAGTTATATTTACGTTATTATTCCATGTGATTACTCATGTTCCTTAATCTTTTATTATATCATCTTCTACTTTTCACTCATATGTTTTGTTTCTTTTTTATGTTTATTACTTTACCATGCTTTTTATCTCAAAAGATTACTTTATGTATTCCCTATGTTATCCTATGAACATTTATGATCTCAAGAAAGTTATAATTCCATTATAGATATTAAAATAAATATGTTTTTATTTTAGTTGTTTTAATTACTTATCCTTCCAAAGACACTAAGCCTTTTTTATCATCAATTCATATTTAACTGATATTTATGATAAAAACATGTAATAATATATTTAAAATGATTGGGTCCCTATATTCATATTAGAGGAAGGTTTTTGTTTTCCTCTAGAAACTAGGATGATAATAATTTATTTAGAACCATAGGGATAAGTCTAATTACTTGTATATGGATAAGACAAAGTATAGAAAAATATCCTATAAATTTATTGAAGTTTATACAATGTGGTTTTTATGAATTCATATCCATGTATAGATACTAAAAGTGGAATTGGATAAGTAATATATGTACCTAGGTGTAATAAACCTGAAAAGGGTTCATTGAGATGGACTTGATCATCATATAGTGCATAAAAAGGAACCTTATTACACACCTAGTTTTACTCTCCCAGGGGATATGATTTTTAAATTAAAAAAACTATTTAAGACCCATTAAGAATGACTTGAGTAATTTTTTAGGATAGATAACCTAAAAGTTAATGTTATAATAGATAACTTAGAATAAAACCTATATAATCACAAATCAGGATATAATTATCATTTTTAATTTATTCCTTTTAGGTTTATAAGTTTCCCCTTCTATATATTAATTCATTCTCATCTCAATTCTTTTATTATTTTAGTTAATACCTGGAAATAGAAGAAAGCATGCCAAATACCAATGTGATGGGAAATGCAATGACTTCCTTAATGATATTCCCTACCTAATGGTAAAAATATTTATTCATATTCTGATCATTCCAAATGAGGTATCATTAATTTTGATTAACATCTAGAACATATTTTAATTTCCAAACACATAAAATAAGATAAGGATGGTGTCTCATAGAAGTTCAAGTGTTAAAGATGATAAGGAAAATAAAATTCAATTTATTACATGACTAAAATGTGGGAATATGCATGATGGAAGATTAATTAAATGAACATGAATATTTTTTAAGTGTGGAAAAGGAGGGAACAAAAAATATAGTTACTGAATAAAAATGAAGAGTCCAGTTAACAAGTGGTTGGGAAGTAACGTTCAACCTAAGGCACCAAAAATAAATCACTACCGTAGATATGGGGAACTTAGTCATTATCCAATTTTTCCAAATCCATGGATTAATTCCTTAGGACCTATGTTGTGAAAATCATTTAAGGAGAGTTATTTATGTGCTTAAGGCTTCGAAATTTAAAAATATTGTTGTTGAGTATTTTTATTGATGGAATAATTAAGCTTATTAGAAATATATATAGTCGTTTTTTGTTTTTTAAAATTAAATAATATGTTGAATGATAGTAATAAAATTGAATGTATATTTAATGGTAATGAAATATTTTATAAAAAACTACACAATTATGGAATGGTTAATATTTGATATGTGCTTCATGTTGAGGGAATTATAGTTTATTAAACTTATTTGATTTTGTAGAAAAAATATGCTGTTTGTAGGACATTAGTGGTTCAAAAAAAATTATTTGTTGATGACTATTATTTTAATTATTTTGATCATATTTTTAGTAATGTTATAGAAATGATATAAATATGATTTTAGAAAAAGGAAAACTGACATTTTGGGATACAACCCATAATATCTAGTAAGGTCAGGGGTCTTGGACCCACAACTGAATGATGATAAGGGTGCATCATCTTCTAATGTCCTACATATTGTACTGGTTAGTATGAAAATGTTTTTACTTAATTTATTTGGTGGTTAAATTTTAGGTTGATTTTTTGAAACATATGAGAGGATAAAGTCTTTTTGAATTTTTCTGATTTTAGGGTGATTGATAACGATTCAAGAAATGTTTTACTAGGTTAATATATATATATAGTCATTTATTTTTACATAAATGATTATTTAGTATGAATGCTATTAGCATTTTGGAGATATGGTATGAAGGGTATGAGATAAACTAAGAGTAAAAAACTATCTTTCATGTTGAGGTTATTTATGGTATTTGGGATATATGATTATTTATTTAAGGAATGATCTATGTTAAACCATTGGTATTATTTCTTAATTTTGGAGATTAATATATCCATATTCATTTTGGGTATTATTCTACTTTATCTAAGGATTTTGGTTATAATAAATACAAGACAAATATTTTTTACTCTTTTAAGATCATATGATCTGTTAAACGTTAATTTTATTATTTCAGTCAAAAAAATAATATTGGATATCCATTCCTTAGAGTAATAGGTGATGTGGATATGGATTGAAGCACAACCAAATGGTGAAAATGTGTTTATGAAATAAAAACATATAAAGAAAGTATATTATCTGGTTTTTACCATTTTAATAGAAAAACAATCCCTAAAATAAAGGAAATTTATATTAAAAAAATGATATCCAATAACATTTATATATGATAAATCAATGGTATTTTAACTCATTAGAAATTTATCATTTTTTTGGTTGTTAAATTTCTCTTGACCATTCACTTTATTTTGATATATAATCCCTATCACTCTCTATAATGATTTACTCTTTTCTTACATGTACATATTTTCACTTCACACTAATTTTCTCATACTTGGAAACCTAGTCAAGTGTTATTCTATATGACCTTCAAATTTTCCTTTCCCTCTTTTAAGAAGAAGTTCCATTAAACTTTTTTACGATATAGATTTTCCACAAAGGGATTTTCTAAGGTAAAATCCTTTATTTATAAGATCAAGTATAAATAGATAGGATGAAATTTATTTATTTTGTGTATAATTTAATACCCCAATATTTTAAATGACCACTATGCTCGATTACATATTTTACATATAATAATGAATTTGAATAAAGTATAACATAAAATTAAAAAATTATTATTTAAACGTTACCATTTTAACCTAGACGTTAAATTTGTGGGTATGAATGGTATTAAATAATTTTGGAAATATATAGAGGTTCATATAAATATGAATTCCTATATAAATTCTAAACAAATAATATCTGAACTTTTAAAGAATACATGTCTAAAAAACATTTCCATCAAAAATTATCTTTAGTTATTTTTGAAAGAAAATATTAGAAATAATTTATGCAATATTTTGATATGTTATTTTATCAAATGAACGTAGATTTTTTAATAATCATAAAAAAATTAACATAAGGTGATTTTTTTTTGATTTTTTAGAAAATATTGATTTTAGGTAAAGAGTGAAAAATACCGATTTTTGTAAAACTATCATTTGTTATTAATAAATTTAGTAAATTAAATTATCCATTTTTTATTTAATATGATTTAAAATTAAAAAAAGTATTATTTAGTTATATATAATCTATTTAATTACATTTAAATCATATTTATACTAAATTTTATCATAAGATTATTTGTAGGCTATAAAAAACACTTTTCTAAAAATTGTTTTGAAGTGCATAATATTTTTCAATTTAAATTAATTAAAATAATCCTAATGATAAAATAATAAAATTAAATTTATAGATTATATATCTATATTTTTTATTTTTATTTTATTTAATTATTATTTTGATTCGTACAGTTAATATAAGATCTTTTTTTCCTTAAAAAAATTACATTTTCAAAAAAATCACTTTTTTCGTCACATTTGTGGGTTTTATTTTATATTGAAAACATCCAATTTTATGAATTTAATCTTATAAAATAGATTAATATTTTTTAATTATATTAATTAATATTAAATAATAAGGTTAACATAATTGTTTCCCATAATGAATAGTTATAAGGCCCCAGCCTTAAACCTTACTTAATCTTGAGTTATTACAAGATTACACATTGAGGATCTTTTCAGGTTTAGAGTTTTAGAGAATTAGATCATGAAACTTGCATTACATTCCACATTTAAACAAAGTGGTTACATAAAAGTCAGCATTCATTCTTCCCATCAACGGGAACATATTTAAAATATAACACGGATTCTTTCTTGACACATCCTTGACACTATCATCACATCATGTACCTTTCCCTTGACCTGTGAAAAATATTTCAAAAACTTGGGATGAGCATAAAAAGCTCAGTAAGAGTTATAAAAATATGGAAAGGAAACATGAGTTCATATATACATAAGAATGAAATCATACTTTACCCATAAAAC
Source organism: Viscum album (assembly GCA_963277665.1). Classification (NCBI taxonomy): domain Eukaryota; kingdom Viridiplantae; phylum Streptophyta; class Magnoliopsida; order Santalales; family Viscaceae; genus Viscum; species Viscum album. The sequence continues at coordinate 509,519 of OY728146.1, read as the reverse complement.
AAAGGCACTTTAACATACCTCATCAAACCATGAATAAATCATAGAAATCATAAGACATAAAGGTAACTTGAGGCATTCATAACATTCTTATGTAGGGAGTAACCCTCTTGGTTACGTTTGGAATACCCATCACAGTATATTCCCTAAATCTCTTCGGAGAAACCTTAACGTTTCACTCCTTCGCGTTACCCAATGCATTGGAGAGCTATATCGGGCTCACCCGCCCTTAGTTTATCACGGAACCACCCGTTCTTCATAACAATGCCCAAGAACCATAACATAATCGTATCACATAAACATGAATAAAGGAAACATAACATTTCCACATTTCAATCACAATATAACATATTAGGATATTGAAATAATGAATCCATTCAAAAAGAAACCATTTCCAAAACCATTTAAAACATTTAATAAAGAGATTTTTGAATCAAAGTGTCCCATACCACCTTGAAGCTTTTAACATTTTAAACCATTAATATCCATATAAATAAATCCTTAAAACCATTTTGAAAACATGGATATTAATAAGAACAAATAACTAAAACATTTAAAACGATATTTTGGTTAAAGGGGTTTTACCAAAATTAGAGACACTTGAATACAATAATCAAGGAATAACATTTAGTCAGAACTTTATAATATCATGAGAATAAAAGGATTCATGATATAATACTCCAAAGGACAGTATATACACCATATAAGAGTGAATTGGTGCATAACAACAATGAACCCTCAATAGAAATGTCAAATGTGATGAAATACCTTATAAAGAAGGTATCCTTAAATTAAGGACAAATAAATCTCAAAAAATATGTGTGACAAATATATAGACACCCAATATAAGTGGATATTAAGTGTAAAACAATAAAAGGTCATTCACACATATTCAATGGATGACATATTTAATGACTACAAGTTGAACCCAAAGAAATCGAAATTGGGTTAAGAAGTTCCCTTGACAGCCTAACGGCGTCACATCAAAATGAGTTGATGAGAGATAAAAAGAGTATCTCATCACTTGGACACAAAATTTACATCATTAAGGATATATGAGAACATATCCCAACATAACAATATGTAAATTAAAAGACCCAATAAAAGAAGTCTTTTAAAAAGAGGAAGGGTGAAAGGTTCCCTTACCGAATTGGGTATCTTTCAAAACATACACCCCATGAAAGAAGGGCAATAAATCATTGATGTAAATACTCATAAACGAAAGTATATTACACAAAGAGTAGAATAATGGGCAGTACATACACCACTCAAAGGAAATTGTGGCAAATGTAGCATAAATCTCACGGGGATAAAAGTGAGATGAAAAATCCCTTACGAAAACTCGGCAGCCTAACGGCGCCACATAAAACTTCCAAAAGGATTGATGAGAGAGAATAGGGTCTCTCATCACATGAACATAAAAATTACAGTAGTAGTAATATAAAATAACATCCCAATCATAATAAAGATGAGCTTAAAAGAAATTACATAAAAGAATGTACTTAAAAAGAAAGAGAGTTGTAGGATCCCTTACCTCGGGTCCGACTTGACTCGATCATTCTTTAATCTCCTGAATAATAAACTTGAGTTAATTTCTAATTCCTTAAGAACCCTTTTCAAGTTCATTATTACTTTTATACCACTTATTACCTTGTCATAAACATTATGTAATCATTTAAGTTAATAATATTTGTTTTGCCGATATTTGGTTCTTAAGTCGAAAGTGGTCTTCTTACAATTACATGTTGTTCGTGTGGCCAAATGTTTATTATATCCAGAATTGTATTCATTATGTAGATATCATATATTTCATATATATCCAGTACATGCATGCATTTATAACATTACATAATCATTTAGAGGTAAGAAATGAAATGCACCGTTCATGGAGACGGTAAGCCGTACGTACGCATGAACGCTACTTTCATTTCTATTTCGTATTTTATAGAATGGAATAATAATGATATAAAGGTATATTATAATTCCAGTATAATATCATATATAATATCATATTTCCATCCTTTATACATCCCACATATGGTATTTAACGAATCAAATCACTTTGAGGGGGCGGTAGTCCGCACTTCCTTAAATGAAGATATCGCGTATACCCATAATGGAAGCCACAAAGGTAAGACAAAAATGAAAAATACAGAAGCATAAATAAAACATAAACATATTATATATCATATATAAAAATAGTGACATCATAATGGCCACCTTTGAAGGTGTTAAATGAGTATTGAACAATCATCGTTTCGGGAGGCAGAATTTCACCGTCCACGGAAACCGTATGTTCTTTAACCATTTGATGTAGTTGTGTGAGAGTGTAGCTAAAATAAATCTTGTAACAACATCCTAGTATATTGAAGATACTGGTGTTGTTACAAAAGAAGTAAATGAAAAGAGATTATAGGTTTGGAGAAGCAAAATAAAACAAATGAACAAGAGAGAATGAGTTACCTTTAAAAGTGTAATCTCCTTTTGATTTGAGCCTAAAGGCTTCCTTTGAAAGGATTCTGCCCAAAGGGGATCCTCTAGGATGAGGAGAGGGATGTTGAGAGAGTAAATGGGCAGGGGTTGGCCGAGCCAAAGGCTTGAGGGGTGTGGGAAAAGAGGTAGAGGTGGGGGCCTTTTATAAGAGGAGAGGAGGGGCACTTTTGGAAAGCAATGAAATATTACATTATTTGAAAATGCTTTTCGGTTCTAAAGGGTCCCACATTGATAGAATTCGTGGATAAGGTGATAAGGCATCGAAATCCACTCATCCAATTGGTTTTGTCCATGTGTATATTGTAGATTTTTCATTATCTTTCCATTTTAATTAAATTGTCAAATAATGATGTCATCGCTGCATCATTATTATGTCATAACTAATTTAATTTCTTTAATGTCTAAAAATTATAAAAAAAAATACTATGATATAGGAAATCTTTTTATCTTTCCAATGACTATTTATAATCAAAATTTGGACTTGTATAACCCCACTTAAAAATTGTTTTAGTAAAACATACTATGTTAGTGTCATTTTCACTTTAACATTAAATAAAAAGTATTTTATGTTATTTCCCAACAAAAGTGGATCCATGGGGTCCCCAAGTTAGGACATGGCTTGTCTTGGTCGGCCATGACATAACCAATAGGGTTGGGACATGTGTCTAGGTCATTTTATATTATTAAAGCATTATTTATACCTTAAACTACCCTAATTACCACTAATCGCGATTAAGAACTTAATGAGTTACTATTCACCAAAAAAATTATTATAATCTCATTGAACCACATTTTACTTCTTAATGACAACCATGTATGTCGGATTTTCAAAATTCAATACACATTAGTGGTAAAATTTCATTTAACTGAAAAATCAGTTTGCTTGATTACCACTTAGTGGTTTCACTATTCATCAAAAATTGAAGTTTTTCAGAAAATTACCAAAAATTCACCCTAAGCTATATTTGATATTCTGAATTCAAAAATGAAGTCCGTTTTACAAAATTCAAAACATATTAGTCACATTAATTAATTTAATAATTAATTCCCGCTGTCAGAGCAAATAGCGTGTTTTTATAAAACAATAAGTATCAAAAGATTGACACTAGTTTAAGTCTAATTTCAAAGTGAAATTAATTCCAATGACCACCATTGGATTAAATGGTAAAAATATTTTCTAATTTAACTTTAAAAACAATTCAAAATATTATCTAATCATATAAATAAATTAGATTAAAAAGAGGTTTTGAATTAAAACACAACATTTTACACTATTCATTAAAAAATGAACTTTATCAGAAAAATACCAAAAATTTACACAAAGTAAAATTTGATGTCCCGATTCTTAATAAGAGTTTTATTAGGTCCAAAAGAATGTATAAGAGTGATCAAAACTATATTTAATGACAGTTCGCCATCAAAAGGCGATAAGTGAACCTTTAGTGAAAACTAGGGCATATATGCCTAAAATCGAATTCTTTCCGTATTTTAAGCCTCTATCCTTTATTGGATAATTGTAAAAACATTTAAAAACATATATAATCATATTTCAGTTATTTCTATCCACTCCCGCCATTACAACGGCTACATGTTAACTACCATTTAAAATAATATTATTTTATTATTAGAGTGCAACGTAAGATTCCCAAGAAACTCGTTGTTGCGTGTTGGGTACGCCATCGAGCATAGCGTCCCCTTTAAAGTCATTTAAATATTTTATTCACAAATATGGATAAATATGAAATGTCATATTCTTTATTTACCTGGGATGTTACATCCTTCCCCCCTTTTGGGAATTGCGTCCTCGCAATTTTAAAATTGCGCTTGGAAACATCCTTGAAAGTCCCACATCGGAACAAAAGTCGGTAAAACAAACACTTTAAAATAAAGAAAGATAAGTACAAAGGTCACTCGAGTTAACCCATACTAGGATTCCAAGTATGAAAATATGGACATGGAGGAGAAAACATAGGGTCACGTTCTTATGGAGAGTGATAGAAAACATGTTTAGGAGAAAGTTAACAATGAGAAAATCACAAACTTGTGATGGGTTAAACGGTATTCGATTCCCCAGTAGGAAAAGTTAATATACAACATTTTTGTTTTAAGTTACTTTTTATTGAGGAATTTATTCATAAGGAAACATAATCACTTATCATATTGACTTTCAACTTTTATTATATTCCTTTCACAAACTCATATTTTCTCCAAAAGACGAGTATTTAGGAAGACTTGTTCACATTAAGAGTACTATAATCAACTTCTAGAGAATCACCTAATCCACAAAAGAGAACTATGTACATCCTATGCCTTTAGGCTTAAACCAGAGCCAAAACCAAAAAGTTTAGTACAAGATCAGATAATCCAGAAAAGGATAACCCCTTATAAAAAGAAAATCTATTCTTAATCTCCAAAATTTGTCCAACAAAACCCAAAGTTCAACGAGGACCATCCGATAAACAATTTGTCCATAAAATTCTTCAAAGTAAACCTAATATAATATTGAAACCCAAATATTTGAAGGATTTAGTCACACAGTCTTCCATGTTAAATCGTAACATTTATCTCCAAACAACATTAGTTTCTCCTAAAGTCTAGTATTGAAAAGTAATTAACCTAATCACATATCCTCCATGATAGGTTAATCATTTTTATAAATAACCCAAAATAAACTTACTCTTAATTCATAAAATCATATAACCAAAAATAATCAGTCAAACTAACCAGGGACTTCACGTAGTCCAGTGGTAGGCGATAAATACCAGTCGCACTTTGGTTGTGGGTTCGATTCCCGCAGCTTTGTCCGACGCGACGGGATGTCACACGGTCTGCGTGTTGTCCTTTTTCCAAAACTATATAATTCTCAAAACATTCCCCAAAATGAGATAAAATCTTCAAAAATATTCATAACATATTTTAACCTCATGTTTATCTCATTCCTTTCCTTTTCCATCATATCATAGAGTAACCCATAATTACCTAAAAAGTAAGGATCATATAAACCCTAATGGTTACCTTAATAATTATTACCTGAATTTCCACATCGAGTTGGCCATCTCGTAAATGATGCATTAGAGAACTCACGAAGGTTGAAGTGATTGATCATGGATCCTTGATAGTTGGTTTAGAACAACTATGAGATTCCTCATTGAATCCCCTATCTCATCTAGTATCATAATCAGAGAACCACCACAGTTTCCTTCAAACCCATTGTCACTTTGGTGCCTGCTAGATCCATCCATTCACTAAAAACATAAATGTCAGTGTGAGTATATCAACAAAAACATCATGTACTAATGAGGAAGGTAGACTCTAAGATATACTTACTCATTCACATTATCTAAAATTAGGACTCTTTCTGAAATTCTAACCATTATGGTAATGTCACTTATGCTTAAAGAATACCCTAACCTCTAAAGTTATCTAAACCGACCTCTGATACCAACTATAAGGCCCCAGCCTTAAACCTTACTTAATCTTGAGTTATTACAAGATTACACATTGAGGATCTTTTCAGGTTTAGAGTTTTAGAGAATTAGATCATGAAACTTGCATTACATTCCACATTTAAACAAAGTGGTTACATAAAAGTCAGCATTCATTCTTCCCATCAACGGGAACATATTTAAAATATAACACGGATTCTTTCTTGACACATCCTTGACACTATCATCACATCATGTACCTTTCCCTTGACCTGTGAAAAATATTTCAAAAACTTGGGATGAGCATAAAAAGCTCAGTAAGAGTTATAAAAATATGGAAAGGAAACATGAGTTCATATATACATAAGAATGAAATCATACTTTACCCATAAAACAAAGGCACTTTAACATACCTCATCAAACCATGAATAAATCATAGAAATCATAAGACATAAAGGTAACTTGAGGCATTCATAACATTCTTATGTAGGGAGTAACCCTCTTGGTTACGTTTGGAATACCCATCACAGTATATTCCCTAAATCTCTTCGGAGAAACCTTAACGTTTCACTCCTTCGCGTTACCCAATGCATTGGAGAGCTATATCGGGCTCACCCGCCCTTAGTTTATCACGGAACCACCCGTTCTTCATAACAATGCCCAAGAACCATAACATAATCGTATCACATAAACATGAATAAAGGAAACATAACATTTCCACATTTCAATCACAATATAACATATTAGGATATTGAAATAATGAATCCATTCAAAAAGAAACCATTTCCAAAACCATTTAAAACATTTAATAAAGAGATTTTTGAATCAAAGTGTCCCATACCACCTTGAAGCTTTTAACATTTTAAACCATTAATATCCATATAAATAAATCCTTAAAACCATTTTGAAAACATGGATATTAATAAGAACAAATAACTAAAACATTTAAAACGATATTTTGGTTAAAGGGGTTTTACCAAAATTAGAGACACTTGAATACAATAATCAAGGAATAACATTTAGTCAGAACTTTATAATATCATGAGAATAAAAGGATTCATGATATAATACTCCAAAGGACAGTATATACACCATATAAGAGTGAATTGGTGCATAACAACAATGAACCCTCAATAGAAATGTCAAATGTGATGAAATACCTTATAAAGAAGGTATCCTTAAATTAAGGACAAATAAATCTCAAAAAATATGTGTGACAAATATATAGACACCCAATATAAGTGGATATTAAGTGTAAAACAATAAAAGGTCATTCACACATATTCAATGGATGACATATTTAATGACTACAAGTTGAACCCAAAGAAATCGAAATTGGGTTAAGAAGTTCCCTTGACAGCCTAACGGCGTCACATCAAAATGAGTTGATGAGAGATAAAAAGAGTATCTCATCACTTGGACACAAAATTTACATCATTAAGGATATATGAGAACATATCCCAACATAACAATATGTAAATTAAAAGACCCAATAAAAGAAGTCTTTTAAAAAGAGGAAGGGTGAAAGGTTCCCTTACCGAATTGGGTATCTTTCAAAACATACACCCCATGAAAGAAGGGCAATAAATCATTGATGTAAATACTCATAAACGAAAGTATATTACACAAAGATTAGAATAATGGGCAGTACATACACCACTCAAAGGAAATTGTGGCAAATGTAGCATAAATCTCACGGGGATAAAAGTGAGATGAAAAATCCCTTACGAAAACTCGGCAGCCTAACGGCGCCACATAAAACTTCCAAAAGGATTGATGAGAGAGAATAGGGTCTCTCATCACATGAACATAAAAATTACAGTAGTAGTAATATAAAATAACATCCCAATCATAATAAAGATGAGCTTAAAAGAAATTACATAAAAGAATGTACTTAAAAAGAAAGAGAGTTGTAGGATCCCTTACCTCGGGTCCGACTTGACTCGATCATTCTTTAATCTCCTGAATAATAAACTTGAGTTAATTTCTAATTCCTTAAGAACCCTTTTCAAGTTCATTATTACTTTTATACCACTTATTACCTTGTCATAAACATTATGTAATCATTTAAGTTAATAATATTTGTTTTGCCGATATTTGGTTCTTAAGTCGAAAGTGGTCTTCTTACAATTACATGTTGTTCGTGTGGCCAAATGTTTATTATATCCAGAATTGTATTCATTATGTAGATATCATATATTTCATATATATCCAGTACATGCATGCATTTATAACATTACATAATCATTTAGAGGTAAGAAATGAAATGCACCGTTCATGGAGACGGTAAGCCGTACGTACGCATGAACGCTACTTTCATTTCTATTTCGTATTTTATAGAATGGAATAATAATGATATAAAGGTATATTATAATTCCAGTATAATATCATATATAATATCATATTTCCATCCTTTATACATCCCACATATGGTATTTAACGAATCAAATCACTTTGAGGGGGCGGTAGTCCGCACTTCCTTAAATGAAGATATCGCGTATACCCATAATGGAAGCCACAAAGGTAAGACAAAAATGAAAAATACAGAAGCATAAATAAAACATAAACATATTATATATCATATATAAAAATAGTGACATCATAATGGCCACCTTTGAAGGTGTTAAATGAGTATTGAACAATCATCGTTTCGGGAGGCAGAATTTCACCGTCCACGGAAACCGTATGTTCTTTAACCATTTGATGTAGTTGTGTGAGAGTGTAGCTAAAATAAATCTTGTAACAAAATCCTAGTATATTGAAGATACTGGTGTTGTTACAAAAGAAGTAAATGAAAAGAGATTATAGGTTTGGAGAAGCAAAATAAAACAAATGAACAAGAGAGAATGAGTTACCTTTAAAAGTGTAATCTCCTTTTGATTTGAGCCTAAAGGCTTCCTTTGAAAGGATTCTGCCCAAAGGGGATCCTCTAGGATGAGGAGAGGGATGTTGAGAGAGTAAATGGGCAGGGGTTGGCCGAGCCAAAGGCTTGAGGGGTGTGGGAAAAGAGGTAGAGGTGGGGGCCTTTTATAAGAGGAGAGGAGGGGCACTTTTGGAAAGCAATGAAATATTACATTATTTGAAAATGCTTTTCGGTTCTAAAGGGTCCCACATTGATAGAATTCGTGGATAAGGTGATAAGGCATCGAAATCCACTCATCCAATTGGTTTTGTCCATGTGTATATTGTAGATTTTTCATTATCTTTCCATTTTAATTAAATTGTCAAATAATGATGTCATCGCTGCATCATTATTATGTCATAAATAATTTAATTTCTTTAATGTCTAAAAATTATAAAAAAAATACTATGATATAGGAAATCTTTTTAGCTTTCCAATGACTATTTATAATCAAAATTTGGACTTGTATAACCCCACTTAAAAATTGTTTTAGTAAAACATACTATGTTAGTGTCATTTTCACTTTAACATTAAATAAAAAGTATTTTATGTTATTTCCCAACAAAAGTGGATCCATGGGGTCCCCAAGTTAGGCCATGGCTTGTCTTGGTCGGCCATGACATAACCAATAGGGTTGGGACATGTGTCTAGGTCATTTTATATTATTAAAGCATTATTTATACCTTAAACTACCCTAATTACCACTAATCGCGATTAAGAACTTAATGAGTTACTATTCACCAAAAAAATTATTATAATCTCATTGAACCACATTTTACTTCTTAATGACAACCATGTATGTCGGATTTTCAAAATTCAATACACATTAGTGGTAAAATTTCATTTAACTGAAAAATCAGTTTGCTTGATTACCACTTAGTGGTTTCACTATTCATCAAAAATTGAAGTTTTTCAGAAAATTACCAAAAATTCACCCTAAGCTATATTTGATATTCTGAATTCAAAAATGAAGTCCGTTTTACAAAATTCAAAACATATTAGTCACATTAATTAATTTAATAATTAATTCCCGCTGTCAGAGCAAATAGCGTGTTTTTATAAAACAATAAGTATCAAAAGATTGACACTAGTTTAAGTCTAATTTCAAAGTGAAATTAATTCCAATGACCACCATTGGATTAAATGGTAAAAATATTTTCTAATTTAACTTTAAAAACAATTCAAAATATTATCTAATCATATAAATAAATTAGATTAAAAAGAGGTTTTGAATTAAAACACAACATTTTACACTATTCATTAAAAAATGAACTTTATCAGAAAAATACCAAAAATTTACACAAAGTAAAATTTGATGTCCCGATTCTTAATAAGAGTTTTATTAGGTCCAAAAGAATGTATAAGAGTGATCAAAACTATATTTAATGACAGTTCGCCATCAAAAGGCGATAAGTGAACCTTTAGTGAAAACTAGGGCATATATGCCTAAAATCGAATTCTTTCCGTATTTTAAGCCTCTATCCTTTATTGGATAATTGTAAAAACATTTAAAAACATATATAATCATATTTCAGTTATTTCTATCCACTCCCGCCATTACAACGGCTACATGTTAACTACCATTTAAAATAATATTATTTTATTATTAGAGTGCAACGTAAGATTCCCAAGAAACTCGTTGTTGCGTGTTGGGTACGCCATCGAGCATAGCGTCCCCTTTAAAGTCATTTAAATATTTTATTCACAAATATGGATAAATATGAAATGTCATATTCTTTATTTACCTGGGATGTTACAATAGTAAAAACAATAAAATATAGTTATCATGGTAAAAAAAGTAAAAGGGTAAAAGTGAGTAACATTAGAGGTAAAGAGGGTAACATTTTTAAAAAATATTTATTTTGAATTTCATAGGTTTGTATCAACCTTATAACTCATCCACTCCTTTATTTTTTAATTTTGGAGGTAGTTGGTGAAACGTCCTAACCCAGATGACACTAACTCGATGCCTCGAGCTCATTCGCCACAAGACCTCAAGCATGTATCCTCATACAATAGAGGCTTCCAATTAGTAGAAGGGGTCTAATATTGTTTATTGAGTATAATATACCACATATCATAGTTTATAGTACCAATATTAATAACAAAACACCATACACATTAGAGTACATAGAATAAATAAACCAATTGGACCTGCTGTTATAAAATGAAAAGTGATAAAGGCACGAACAACCTTTTGATACATACAATATTGATTTCCTACTAGGAAAATACCATATATAAAATGAAAAATGAATAATGTAACACCCCATGATTTCATAGTACATTATTTTTCAAACTAATGCAATAACTTGCACTACACGCAACGCCGAGTTCAAGCACACCATGACTTTCCAAACTAGCAGTTCAAAAGTGGTTATGAATAGTATTAACTAAATTTTGAACATTATATAATCCTTATAATTTCAAAATCCATATTTTTAGTTTCTTAGACATAATGTAAGAACAAATTCATTTTCTCAAATAAAGGAATTATTTTTTAAAAAATGAAATTTTACCACCTTTTAATGGAGAACCCTCTTAAAATCCAATATTGGAAACTTTTATATATTAAATTTGAAAAAATAAAATTTTTCTATAGAATAAGGACATAATAATTTAGTTTCAATAAATTTTTGGTGTTTTTATTATAACTTTCATATTTCGGTGAATAGTGAGAAATATTTTATTTTAACTGAAAACAACTTTTTTAATCAAAATAATTTATAGTGCTAAATTATAAATTTCAATGGTTTGTAAGTATAAATAGATTATATTTTTAGATATAATAAAATGGTGGTCATTGGATGTATTTTCACATTTAAACTGAACATAAGCAAGTGTCAATCTTTTGATAGTTATTATTTCTTAAAAACACGCTTTTTATTTGGACAACGAGAAATAATTTTAAATTAATTTATGCCACTTCTATGTTTTGAATTTAGAAAAATAGATTCCATATTTATAATTAGGAGGTCCAAATTGTGGAAATAGGTAACTTATATTTTCAAAAATTTTGAATAATTACTTCGGTAAATATTTTATTTACCATGGTTAAATGTTAAATCCGGTAAATAAGGGTAAAAAAATAATATTATAATAATATTAAATTACCCTAACACGTGTTCTAACCCTATTTTATGATACATGTACGACCATGGGAATACTTGGGTCTATTTTGGGACCCCATGAAGCCACTTGTAAGTGATAATGACAGTTAATATTAATTAAGTTAAAGTAAATACAAAAATGACATAAGCCTATATCTTTTAGTAAACAATTTTTACATAGGGTTATATATGTTATCTATTAGAATGTAAATATTCATTATAAAGATAAAAATATTTCCTACATAATGGTATTTTATTTATAATTTTTAGACATTGAATTATTAAATTTATTTATGATATGATGATTATATAGTATTTTCTTTATTAATGAAAGAATAAAATAAATGTTATTATAGATGATAAAATAAATATTATTTGAACGTTTTGATGCCATCCACGAATTTTATAGGTTAATTTTACATGTTAGGATTGATTAAATGAATATTTTTCGAATTAATAATGCTGTTAGGAATTTAAAAAAAAACAAAATATAAAACAGTGTCAAAATTGACATAAAAATGTTTTTAAAACAAATATTATATTATTAATTGATATTATATTCCTAAAAATATAAGGTTCGGCCGAATATCTTAAATAATAGTATATATGTAATTAATTAACCACTTGGGGTTATCTTGGAAGTAAATAGTATGTTTATTAACCATATATTATAAAAATACAAAGAGACATGGTAAATGTCAAACTAATTAACTAAGAGTTGAATCTAGAATATAAGATTAATATAGTGACCCAAACCTGTCTAAAACATATTGGTTGAGTTGTTTCAGACCCATACCCACCTTATACTCTTAATAAGTCATTTTTGATCCATTATAAACTAAAAATTATTTTATTATAAAATAATATTTCAATATTTTACTAAGGTGTCCCTCACCCCTCTTATAAAGGGAACTCCACCTTTATCACATATTAACACCTTCAAAGCCATTTTGATCAGCCATCCCCTGCCCAAATATCTTCTCAAATATCCTACCATTATACTAGAGGCCTTACTTTACTCAGAAATCCTACCTATGGAGCCATTTTGATCAAATAAAAAAGAAGAACCCGATGAAGAGGTAAATATTTCATCACCTCCTTCAAGTTCTTTTCTTCTTCCTCTTCTTCTTTTTTTATTGTTTCCATTATAAAATAATAAATCCAGTATATTCTATATTCTGTGATGTTATTATAAATATGATACAACCATATTCATTATTCTATCCATCCTTTGAATGACAGGTCATCATATGTGCGTACGTACGGCTTACCGTCTCCACTTCACGGTGTAGTTGTTATTCAATGCATTATAATTTTTATGGGTATAATAATGATGTATAATTGATGTAAAATAATAAATATCACATGATAATGATTCTTTATATATGATATACCATCCAATTATATATTATTTTAATATCAACAGAACGATATTGTCGCTTGCACGTATGTACGGATTACCATCTCCACGAACGCGATGAGATTCATTCCCCATCGCATCCATTCAAGAATAATTTTCATTTAATGATTAATAGTAATTTTCAAAGACTTAATATCATTATTAATATGAATGAGATACATCATATCAACAAAAAACATTACTTACGTAACAAAGCATATAATGGAAAACGAATCAGTTAACACCCGACACGATGATACTACTGAAATATCATTAATAAAGCAATATTAGAATATCATATATGATATCATATTAATGTATATGGTTCTTTTATAATTTAATAACAATTATTTCTCCATTATATCGGAGTTTATCCAACCCTCGACCATGAAAAAGAACAAGGTAAGTGGTTTTCATCTCACACCTTATTCCCGTGAGATTCATGCTATTTTCCCACTATTTTCTTTTGTGTGGTGTATGTACTGCCCATAATTTTATTATTTGTGTAATACACTTTAATTTATGTGTATTTACACCTTCATTGTATGATACATCTTTCATGGGGTGTATGATTCGTATGTTACCAAATTGGTAAGGTTTAATTTCACAATCTCTTTATAATCCAACATTGTTTTTACATAAGTATCTACTGGGACCTCTTTATCATCCACATCCATGTATCTTAAAATGTATTTCAAAACATTTTATTATTTAATAGAAAATGGGTTAAAGTCATTTATACCATTATTTTACCTTATATGTTTTTGATAATAATCTTTCCGTCGTTTTCTAAACAAGGTACTTTATAACCTTTTTGATAAAATTATGGTAAGAATATCTTTTTTAACTTACACGGCAGGTGCGGTTGTTTTACACCATTATAACATCATCAAAGATTCCCATACATTCTTATAATAATATTTAAAAAAACTTTTTTCTTTATAATTATGTGACTCTTAAATGATTTCAAAAGAGAAAGAGCAATTTCTCTAAAGTAGTTTTGATTTCATCTATGTCAACATCCTTTGATGAATTTTAAGCTTATTTGATGTTGATTTGTTATGATAAAAACTTCCATATTATATTGAAGGTGTTGTGATATGTTAGACCAGGGATGTGTTATTTTTACACCATTCATGGTTTAGGGATAAAGTATTGACATTTTATATGTTATTTTTAATACAAATGTTTATGTTATGTTTAAACATTTTCTTAAGATGAATGTATTGGACTAGTATATTCTGGGTTAGGGACCAGTAAAAGTAATCCCTCTAGGTTGGGGTCTGGTCATAGGAGACTCTCCGGGTTGGAGTCCAGTTATAGAGGCTGTCTGGGTTGGACTCCGGTTATAGAGGATCTCTATGTTGGAGTCCGGTTATAGAGGCTCTTTGGGTTGGGGTCCGGATACAGTTATCCCCTAGGTCATGGCATGAGGCCTTGGCACAAAAATTTATGTCTAGTACTATACATTCCCTAATTATGAAATTAGTTATTACATGTGATTATTCTTCTAGTAGAATATCCATGTACATGTTTCTATGGTATTGTTTTATTTATTTTTTCCATGTTATGTTAATTTTTATGTTTAAAAGGCTATTATTTTTATTGAACATATTGCATTAAATGATTATAGATTCCTCAAAATTATTTACCCTTACTGAGCATCTAATATCTCCCCTTTATTATTTTTTTATTTTCCCAGGTTCCCAAGAAGTTTTTTATGTTTGAGATGCAGGGATAAGCTTAGGGAACAATGGCATTCTCAAAGGATTAATTTTTTTTGTATGTTGGAAAGTGTAAATTAACTTTCATGTATGTAATCTATTTTTTAAGACTACTAAAATGATCGGTCTTTCGGTACTTGATTCCTTGTAATCATGCCAATGTATTAAAATAATGCACCGACTCTGGGAATCTAGGGTCGGGGCATTACAGTTGGTATTAGAGGAAGTTTAGAAATAACCTTAGAAACTAGATTTAGATAAACTAGGATTAAAGCATGTTACCCTAAGATAAACACTGAGGATTAGTATAGAATAACTCCCCAAAATTTTGGAAATGTATAGATTTTGTGAGTTGTCCAAGAAAATACATCCCTATCTGGATATGAGCAGGTATAGGTGGCTCTGGAACAGATGTACCTAGAGGTAAAACACGAAAACACCACTTTGAGCTAGACTAGAACAGGAACTGGTGCACGAAAATGGGCCTTGTTTCACTCTTGGTTATGACACTCCCAGGGGATATGCTTATGACAATATTCATTTTCTTTACAAATCATTATAAAGGATTTATGATTATATACCTCCTTAAAGAAAATATTTTTATATTTATGGATTATATCCATAAACTGTTCAATTTACTTTAGGTATTTTACAAGTTTGTAATTATTCATTGGGATTCATAAACGGACCTAGTGTATGCCATTGTATAGAAATGGTTCATAGTAGAAGGAATGAGAACTCAAACAATACGTATGATCTAATGAGTAAGAAGGATCATATCATTCATGGTATTAATCCAACATTTAGAAGGGAAATAGTCTCCCATGTATTCTCAACATATGAAGAAATAATATCATGTGTTAATAAGATAAGTAAATAATTCACCGATTCCTATGGCTTTGAAGGGAAGAAAGAGAAGAAAAGGATGGTAGAGAGAAAAATGGATAAAGGGAAGAGGGGAAATAAGGATTTCCCCATATGTGATAATTGTGGAAATAATCACCTTGGTAAATACTTGAAGGGAATGAGATTTTGTTATATGTATGGAGGCAAAGTACACCATGTACATGTTTGCAAGGGTAAGAAAAAAGGTTTCAAATATAAAATGCTTCATCTTCAAGGCATTGAGACACTACGCGAAACAATGTCCCAGTTATCAGAGTATACTGCAAGTGTTGCTATTGGATAATAATCAAGTTATGATACTACCAAAGATTAAGAGGAATGACTAGTGTTCTTATGTTGTTATTATAGAATTATTTCATTTGAGTGTTGTATCAACAATATATTTGTTATATGAATTATGGAGATAAATAGGGATTGTTCTGCAGTACTATTTTATTGAGGATTTGAGATTATATGGTTCTATGAAAAGTGACTTAGTAAGATACACTTATTGGAAAAATACATGGTTGAAGGAAAGTTAATCCTTAATGTGGTCCTGATGGAGAGGTAGTGATTTTGGAATAAGAGATGGTTGATTTTGATAAATTTTATTGAATATTCTTGACTACCTTGGAACTGATTAATAGTTTGTTTATTTCATCATTGTTGGAATAATCAAAATTTCTGGATATAAGGAATATATCCAGTATTATATAAAGGATAAGGGAACATAAATGTAATCAATAAGGTTTAAGGGTAATTTAGGGTGTTACCATGTTTTAAAATAATATACGATGAAGGTGTTCACATGTTATTACATGTAAAAAAGGATCTTCTTTGTGTTTAACTTCCTTATAAATTTTGGACCGTGAGTTTGGATAGAATTATTTTTGATAATTCTAAAGGTTAGAATGAACTAATATTGAAATTGGATACTATTGTTAAGGTTATTTTTGGATTTTTATAAAAAGGACAACATGCAGACTGTGTGACAACCCGTCGCGTCGGACAAAGCAGCGAGAATCGAACCCACAACCGTAGTACGTTTGGGATTTATCACCTACTACTAGACTACGTGAATTCCCTAGATTGTATAATGTAGTTTATTTTATTAAATACTCTGATAGGAGAATTATAAATTCATTATTTTTGGAACCCTATATTATTAGGATAAGTAGAATATTTTTTTGAAATCTTTTGGAGTGAAAGATGAGTTTGTGGTAGGAATTAGTTAAAGAATGAATCTCTACTTATCAAGTATATATATACATATATATAATTTTCCCTCCTATTCTATGGGTAAATAAATTCTTAAACTTATGGGAATGGATCTTAAAACCAAAAATGTGTTATCCTATTACCTTATGTTTTGTTGAACCAATAGTATTTTAAAACATCATAAATTGATGGATTTGAGGCCCTCAATTTTACACTTGTTTGTGATTGATGAACTCGATCACTACCTATAAATTTTTACATTTTCCCTCCAATTATGTGTCTCTAATTTTCACCAATGTTCTCCTAATCGAGATCATAATTTGGTGGTGACCCTTTCATTTCCCTTTCCCTCTTATTAAGACTAAATTTTATTAACCCAATTTTCAATGTGGGTTTTCCCACAAAGGTATTTTCTATTTTCAAACTTTTATTTTCGAAGAAAAATTTCAAATTTCGAGGATGCAATTTATTGAAGGAGGTAAGAATGTAACACTTCAATATTTCATAGTACTTTATTTCTTCAAAGTAATTCAATAACTTGCACTACACGCAACACCATGTTCAAGCGCACCACGAATTAACAAACTAGTCGTTCAAAAGAGTTTATACATAGTATTAAATGAATTTTGAACTTTATATAGTACTTACAATTTTAGAATCCGTATTGTGAGTATCTTAGACATAATTTAAGAACAAATTCTTTTTTTTCAAATAAAGGAAGTATTTTTCAAAAAATGCAATTTTACCACCTTTTAATGGACAACCCTCTTTAATTCCAATATTTGAAACTTCTTTATATTTAATTTGACAAAATAAAATTCTTCTTTATAATTGGGACATAATAATTTATTTTCAATAAATTTCTTGTGTTTTTCTGATAACTTTCATATTTGGGTGAATAGTGAAAAATACTATATTTTAACTTAAAATAACTTTTTTAATCAAAATAATTTATATTGTTAAATTATAAATTTTATTGGTTTGGAAGTATAAATTGATTATATTTTTACCATTTAATCTAATTTTGGTCATTGGATGAAATTTCACATTTAAAATGGACATAATCAAGTGTCAATCTTTTGATAACTATTATTTCTTAAAAACACGCTTTTTGTTTTGAAAATGGGAATTAATTTTAAATTAATTTATGCCAATTCTGTATTTTGAATTTATAAAAATGGATTACATATTTAGAATTAGGAGATACAAATTGTGTAAATAGGAAACTTTTATTTTTATACATTTTGAATAATTACTTCAGTAAATATTTTATTTACCATGGTTAAAAGGTAAATCTGGTAAATAAGGGTAAAAAATAATATTATAATAATATTAAATTACCCTAACATGTGTTATAACCCTATTTTCAGATACATGTATAATCATGGGCATACTTTGGTCAATTTTAGGACCCCATGGAGCCACTTGTAAGTGATAATGAAACTTTATATTAATTAAGTTAAAGTAAATACAAAAATGACATAAGTCTATAACTTTTAGTAAAACGATTTTTAAATAGGGTTATATATGTTATATATTCTACTATAAATATTTATTAGAAAGATAAAAATATTTCCTACATAATGTCATTTGATTTATAATGTTTAGACAATGAATAATTAAATTTATTTATGACACTATGATGATGTAGTATTTTTCTTATTAATTAAAGAATCAAATAAATGGTATTATAAATGTTACAGTAAATATAATTTGAATGTTTTGATGCCATAAGAGAATTTTACAGGTTAATGTGACATTTTAGGATTGATTAAATAATTTTTTTAGAATTAACAATGCTGTTAAGAATTTAACAAAAACAAAATAGCAAATATTGTCAAAATTGACATAAAAGAGTTTTTAAAACAAATATTATATTATTATTTAATATTCTATTCCTAAAAATATAAGGTTTGGAAAAGTTCCTCAATAATATTATATATTTCATTAATGAACCACTTGATGTTCTCTTGGATGTTTATAGTTATTTTATTAACTATATAATATAAAAATATAAAGAGACGTGGTAAATGTCAAACTAATTAACAAATAGTTAAATCTAGAAAATAAGGTTAATATAGTGACCCAAACCTATATAAAACCTATTGTTTGAGTGTTTTGCGATCCATCCCCACCTTATCCTTGATATAAATCATTTTGGAGCCATTATAAACTGAAAATTATTTTATTATAAAATTATATTTCAATCTTTTCCTAAGGTGCCCCTCACCCCTCTTATAAAAAGAAACTCCACCTTTCTCCCAAATTCACACCTTCAAAGACATTTGGCTCGGCCAAACCCTTCCCTAATATCATCTAAACTATCCTGCCTTAATTATAGAGTCGTTACTTTAGTCATAAATCCAACCTAAGGAGCCCTTTTGATCAAATCAAAACAAAAAACCTGAAGAAGAGGTAAATATTTCATAACCACTTTCAAGTTCTTTTCTTCTTCCACTTCTTCTTTCTTTTTTGTTTCCATTATAAAATAATAAATCCATTATATTATATATACTGTGATGTTATTATAAATATGGTACAACCATAGTCATTATTATATCCATCCTTTGAATGACATGTCACCATACATGCGTACGTAAGGCTTACCGTCTCCACGTCGTAGTGTAGTTGTTATTGAATACATTTTCATTTGGATGGGTATAATAATGATGTAAAATTGATGAAAATAATAACTATAACATGATAATGATTATTTATATATTATATACCATCCAATTATATGTTATTTTAATTCCAAAAGAATTATATTGTCGCTCGTGCGTAGGTACGGATTACCGTCTCCACGAACGCGATGAGATTCATTCCCCATCGTATCCATTCAAGACTAATTTTTATTTGATGATTAAAAATAATGTTTCAAGACATAATTTAATTCTTAATATTAATAAGATACATCATATCCACAACAAACATTACTTACGTAACCATGTATATAAAGGAAAACGATTCAGTTAACACCCAAAATGATGATACTACTAAAATATCGTTAACAAAGAAATATTAGAAGATCATATATGATATCATATTAATGTATATGGTTCTTTTATAATTTAATAACAATTATTTAACCATTATATTGGAGGTTAAATAACCCTCAAACAAGGAAAAGAACAAGGTAAGGGGTTTTCATCTCACACCTTATTCCTGTGAGATTCATGCTATATTGCCACTATTTCCTTTTGTGTGGTGTATGTACTGCCCATAATTGTATTATTTCTGTAATAAAATTTAATTTATGTGTATTTAAATCTTCATTGTATGATACTTCTTTCATGGGGTGTATGTTTCGTAAGTTAACAAATTGGTAAGGGTTAATTTCACAATCTCTTTAGTATCCAAGGTAGTTTTTACGGAAGTATCTACTGGGACCTCTTTATCATCCACATCCATATTTCTTAAAAATTATTTCAAAACATTTTTACTGTTTAATAGACAATGGTTTAAAGTCATTTATACCATTATTTTACATTATATGTTTTTGAAAGGAATCTTTCTGTTGTTTTCCAAACAAGGTACTTTATAACCGTTTTGAAAAAATTAAGGTAAGAATGTCTTTTTTAACTTATACAACGGGTGCCGCTATTTTCCACCATTATAACATCATAAAAGATTCCCTTAAAAGCTTATAAGAATATTTTTAGAATATGTTTTTATTTATAATTATGTGACTCATAAATTATTTCAAAATAGAAATAGATATTTCTCTCAAATAGTTTTGATTTCATCTATGTCAACATCCTTTGCTGGATTTTAAGTTTATTTGAAGTTGATTTGTTATGATGCAAAAATTCCATATTTTATTGAAGGTTTTGTGATATTTTTGATTGTGGATGTGTTATTTTTACACCATTCATTGTTTATGGATAAAGTATTGACATTTCGTATGCTAGTTTTAATACGAATGTTTATGTTATGTTTAAACCATTTCTTAAGATGAATGTATTGTACTAGTATGTTCTAGGTTGGGGACTGGTAAATGTAAGCCCTTTGGGTGGGGGTCTGGTTACAACAGACTCTCTGGGTTGGTGTCCAGTTACAGAGGCTGTCCGAGTTGGAGTCTGGTTACAAAGGCTCTCTGGGTTGGAGTCCGGTTACAGAGGGTCTTCGGGTTAGGGTCCGATTATAGTTAGCACCTATGTCATGGCACGAGGCCTTGCCAATGAAATTAAAGTCTGGTAATATACATTTTGTCATTATAAAATTAGTTAATACATGTGATTATTCGACTAGTAGAATATCCATGTACATGATTATATGGTATTTTTTGATTTATTTTTACCATATTATGTTCAAGTTTATGTTTAAAAGGATATTTTTTATTACACGTATTGCCTTAAAAGTTTATAGCTTCCGCTAAATTATTTACCCTTACTGAGAATCTGACCTCACCCCTTTCTTATGTTTTATTTTCCCAGGATCCCATAAAGTGTTTTATGTTTGAGATGTAGGGTTAAGCTAAGGGAACAATGGAATTCTCAAAGGATTAATTTTTTGTTTTATGTTGGAAAGTGTAATGTAATGTTCATGTACATAATGTATTTTCCAAGACTGCTAAACTGATCAGACTTTCAGGACTTGATTCTTTATAATCATGCCAATGTATTAAAATAATTCACCAACTCTGGGAATCTAGGGTCAGGGAATTACAGATAATTATTAAATTAGGCCCTATTGGAACACAGAGCCAGACCTCAACCAATCCCTTGATACAATCTAATCCATCCAGCTAGACCATAGAAAACTCGATATGGGCCTCAACCCAAACCTATTCCTATGAAAAAATGTGAGTGCTGATTGGGTACCCAAGTGACATAAAGGAATGAGAAGAGTTTGAGTAAAAATATATGACACTAAAAATAGTTTATAATTTATTACCAATTTGTACAATAGTGTGTGGAAATTACTAGAGGTGCACTAAATAAATAATATAGTAAAATCAACATGTTTCACCATTAAATATTTTTCATTATACTTTTTGTCATTTATGTTCTACCAGGTCACCCAATAAACAAATCCTACTCTATCCATGCTGAGATTCCATGTCATATAATATAGTGGTCACAACATTAAGTCAAAAGGGGACATTCATTTCTAAATTACTTTAATCTGTTATACCTCATAGTGTAAGTCCAGGTACTCAAACAGGAGATTTAGAATCCCATTTTAGACCATCCAAATCATACATAATATGTGTAGTTTCACGAACCAGGCCGGGTCACCATCCAACCCGACGCCCGACCCGGTCCGCGACAAGGCCCGAAGGGCGTTCCCGATCCCCACAGACTGGTACAAGTGCCCGACTATCAAAAATTAAACATGGGAATGATTTACCCGAATAAATAAACATAAAACAAACAACAAGATAGATAAATTGAAACTAAAAACAGACAACCAAACATTCCCTTACCAAGTTCATACTTAAAGTTAACAACTTGAAATTAAAACCCAAAAAAAACTACATCACGAAAAAAAAACTTCACACAAACCTCCGTGCGACATGAGGAGTCACATCCCCAAGCTGTCGCCACCAACCTGCACGGGGAAACCAATGCAACTCGAACCATCATCGCTAAGCCCGATGCCTTGACCTGGAATACAAAAGAAACAGGGACTACATACACCCAAAGGTGTATATAGGGTGTAAGCTAAAAGCTCAGTAGGATGAAACCGAGAAAAGGTTCCTCGCACAATTATTAAATGACAAATACATTTACAATTTTAATTAAAGAAAAGAACTAAAAGTTTGAACAAATTTAGAGAAAATAGGTTTAAAGAAAGAAGTTTTAAAAAGGAATAACTTAAATTAAAAAACACACACACACACCCTTACTTTTAAAATAACCAAAGTGTCACACCGATGAGCATAAATTAACCAATGAGTACTAACATGGGAGAGGTCGCGTGGGTGTTAGCTAGCTCGGGCCCCTAGAACTTCGTGTCTCAGTGAAACGTGGCATAGAAGGCCATGACCCTCATAAAACATGGATTATAAGGCCACCACCCTCAGAAAACGTGTCTTAGAATACCACAACCCTCAGAAAATCTTATGTTTATTTAGTGTTGCAATCGTCAATCTTGCCAGTGAAACTGGGTCGAGTCACCTCCAGAACACTAACCCAATAGTCTGGTCTACCCTCCTAGCTACCCATGCTTCCTAGTTTGTGCTCAAACAATTTATATGTTCATGTCACATGTCATATTTATGAACCCAAATAAAACAAGACACCACACATGCCAAAAACCACTACTCTCACTCAGAAATACCATTTTGGAATAATTCACACACTAAAAATATTTCAAAACTAAATTTGCACTACTTACACGACTAACTAAAAATACAGTGTGGTCAAAGGAAACACTATCAATGTCAAACAAACCATTAAAATAATTTATTAAATAATATCAACCTATGTCGCATGACTTTAAACAGTGAAAACCTTTACACCATGCAGTCCAAACAAATTTTCATCGTTAATAATTATTTAACAAAACAATCCAAATTTTCATAAATAAATTTTTAAAGAGAAAACCCACTAATTTACACACCTAGATGACCCAAACCCCCTTACATGACAATACACACACAACGTCACCTCAGGAAGACAAACTGCATTACACATTCAATTAAATAAGCCGCCTACATAGTTGAAAAGACCATCACTACAATTAAACAACCCACCAGAAAACCGTTCCAGCCTTTCTTAAAGTACGTCGCATGACTAAAACACAAAAAACCCACTGAGATACTCATTTAAGACCAAAAACATATTGACGCTACTAAACAATTCATGTCATGTCAAACTTAAATGAAAATCAACTTTACACCAAAACATCAATTAAAATCAACTTCGTACCACACACATTAATCAAAAAACACTCTAAAAAATCAGCCTTACAAATTAATTAACCAAATAATAATTTGACATGAAACCACTTACCCCAACGTATACCAACTTCGAAAATTTTGGTGTGTAACTCCAAATGCTCTCCATTCGCACCACAACAACACAAATTGAATGCTAAAAACCCAACGTCGAACCCAAACCATCACAAAAGAAAATTAAACAACATGAGATTTAATCCACAATTATACCAAAGGGAAGAAGCAACCATCTGAAGTAAGATGAACCTGTGGAAGGGGTTGCAGAGGCTAACTAAGTAAGATGGGGGTGTCAGAGTTGAGTTGAGCCAGAAAAATCCAACCAGGAGGGAGAAGCAGCGTGGGTCCAAGTGGTCCAAGGCAACAGAGTCGTGTGGGTTGGGTGCTAGGTGGCCTGATGGAGTGCAGAGTTTGGTGCGTGGCCTGCTGGACGAGGGTGAAGGAGGGTCGCCAGTGCATAGCAGTCTACCAGAAGGAAGGCAGAGGTGCTACACAAGGGCATCCGGCCGGAAGGATGAGGGGACCACTAGGGAGCGTATTGGAGGGAAGAGCATCGGCTGGAAGGATCAGGGGAAATGGGAGGCGGTGCAAGGGATATGTGTGCACAGTGAGGAGGCCAGAGAAGTGGCGCCAAAAGGAAGTAAGAGGGTGAGGCTCCAAGGAGGTGTGCACTTGTTTTCCGGGTGGTCCAACCAAGAGGAAGGCGGTGCGAAGGAGGTGTGTGCACGTTGAGGAGGTCGGTGGGGTTGTGTTGCACCGGTTCGAAGGGAGGGTGCCAGAGGTCTGCCTATCCGGGCGAGAGGAGGGCGTTGCGGTGCCACCGGAAGGGGAGAGGTGCTGGTCCGGTTTGTCGGAGAGGGAGAGGAGAGCGATGTGTCACTGAGAAGGAGGGGGGGAGCGCGGGTGCTTGGCCAGCAAGAGGAGGGGCGCGTGTGGTTAACAGAGAGGATGGGAGGGTGCAGTCCGGAGGAGGGGAATAGGGTTGTGGTGGCTAGGGTTTTTAGGGGAGAGGTATGGCGCGATAGGGGGGGAAGGGGGCGGAGCAGGAAAATGGAAATCGGGGGGGGGGGGGGATTGCATGATGGGGGAGATAGAGAGGGTGAGGAAGAGGGATAAAAAAAGATAAAGAATAAAAAGAAAAGAAAAAAGAGAATAATGGGAAAATAAAATAAAAAGAAAATAATATGATAAATAAAAACCGCAATAAATAATAATGAAATTGTCACTTTAAATAAAATAATACAACCAACCATAATAATAATAAATTTATAAATTTAGGCCAGACATCATGCAAGTTTACGTGCACGGTCGCACGCACGGTCACACGCAAGTTCACAAGCACAGTCGCCCGCACGGTCACGTGCCCATATAGTAACAAATTTAGTACTAGAACATTATCTTATTAAGGAAGGGAACCAAGCATGGTCGCGTTCATGGCCATGTGTCCGTATAAGACCCATTTTTTTATTAAACCTGGTTCAAACTAAAGCCCAAAAGCAAGACCAAAACAAATTAAATTAAAATAAATTGTTGGTCGGGGTGTGACATGTAGTGCCTCAAGCATTAGTGTAGAACCTATACCAAGGAAGATTAACTCCATTTAAGACATTATAATCACCGATATAGAAATCCATATCCACACCCTTAGAGTAAAAATAATTAGTCCATCCTTTGAAAACTGTGGTGCACTGGGGTGCTTGAAGCATCAGTCTGGCCCACCCAAAACCATGGATGAGGAATTAAATATCTAGGATCCTAAACCATATATAATATGATTGGTTACATGAGAATAAATATAGAACCTATATTGTCGATGAGTAAATCCATATCAAATGTCTTAATTCATTCTATAATTATTTAATTTCATTCTTAATGGTTTAACATTCTTATCCCTTTTCACATATTAACATTAGTGGTGAACCATCATTCATTTATTAATATTCATTAATATTTATTATTTCATCCATAAAAATGTCCCAATGGGCCATTAAAACCAAAGCATGCCTCAGAAAAGCCAAACCTTTTTGACATGTCATAAAATACTAACATCATGTCAACTTTTTTGAATGTCACCATTCATAACATGGTCCATTCAGTTTTACAAACCAAAAATGACTAATACCTTCATTACCATTTTAAAAATCACATGATCCATCATAACATGTTCACTAAATAAGGAACCACACAATTATTTAAAAACAACATTTAAAATCTATTTAAATCCCCTCTTTATAAAATACTGGGAGGTAAAAACATCATTTAAAAACCAAAATCATTTCAAAAGATAACTTTCACCACATTTTACCCAAAACTAGATTAAGACCTGAAAAATTCGTTTCAAACTGTTTCAATGGACTTACAGGCATTGGAAACAAGTATAGTACATAAAACATCTCAATTCATCCTTCCAGCATGTTGTAAAAAAATTATTTTCAAGATCCAACAAACATTCCTTTACTATTAATTAAATCAAAAAAAATATCTTAACCATGTTAATCTCGAAACCCACTAACTTTACACATTGCAATTTAATTCTACCATTTTTAGAAAATGGAATACCCCATGGGTGGCTGTACGTTCGGTCTTAAAATCACCAATGGATCCAACTAGATCTGTGGGAGGTCCAAGTTATCAATACAAATCCCATAGCTAGATTAAATATAAGAAATAAAAAACAGAACACATGAGCTTTAAGGAAAAACTAACTTACACAAGAAAAAAAAATTAACAATACTATAGGTAAACATCTTATACCAACTAAATCATTTTCATTGACTTCCAAAAAGTTTCAAAAGTACAATGACATTTCCAAATCCCTTACAAGAAACTTCCAAACCCCTCAGCACCCAACCAAGATCGTCTCAAACACCAAATCCCTAAAACTATTCCAAGAAACAAAAATTAATTAATTATAACACCTATGATTAATTAATAAATTAAAACCCAAATAAAACATAATATTTAGAAACTCATTAGGGGAAAACATATTTCTCCAAACTCCATAAAACCACAACGATATGTCCTTAATGGACTCCAGAGACCAATCCTAGGTAAATACATAAGAGTCAATACCCTTTATAAGGTTAACAAAGAACCAATGTGATGAAAAAACTAAGAAAATTCACCATGAACACATACATTTGAAAATCCATAAAATGGAATGAAAAATCCATCCCCAGAACTCCCCTATGCAATCCAATCGAAATCCCCATGAGAAACAGTTGATTCCACTATGCTCTGATGGAATCAATAACAAAATTTGAACCGTAGAATTGGAAAACTAGAGAGGAGTAAGAAGAAGGAGAAAGATGTTAATCTGAAGAGGATTACTCACCTAAAATACCAAGAAATCACCAATAAATCACCCCAAAATTAAGGGGAGAATATGAAGAAGGGATTTGGGGATCCCCTAGTTCATGCGCCTCTATTAGGGGTGAAAGGGGATGGAATAGATAAAAACCCCAAGGGTGTATTTTGGTCATTTCACTCTTTTAATGAAATTTTGGGTACTCATATGGTTTGGACACATGGTTACCCAAAATGTGAACCAACTATATTCTACCTACTACCCAACCCCAATATTCAGCAATGTTAGGCTACACGGTTTTACAAATCTTGTGCTAACCATGTGGTTAGAAATACCACACCTCTTCAAAAATGTGCATGGTTTTCCTAAAACTACGCACAACACATGTTTCCAGCCTCAAAAACTTCTCAACATCACACAATTTCATCTTTTTCTTTCACAGTTTACCCAAAAATGTTCAAAAACGATGAATAATTACCATGTTACTTCAATATGAATTGAATACCCCCTAAGAAACAAGGTTTCACATGGTTTCTCTTAAACTGTGAACACAAAACTGTACACTACGAAAAAACATGCTAAAACTTTTCAAAACATAGATTGATGCCTCTAAAGCTCATTAGAACGCCCGAGATACCACCCAAGAATCACTCATAATATTCAAACAATATTTTTATGCTTTCTAACCCTCAAAATACCATTCTATGTCTTGATCCAAAATAAGACTCATCTAGTAATGAAAAATTCAAAATCCTTTTGAAATTTTCATCCCATCCAGACATGGTATCTAATAACCTCCAAACCATAACACTTATTTTCCTAAAGAAGCGTTGGTGGTGATACATATATAACTCCTGAGCTACATCAGTCACCAGATTTTATCCAACAAACAGATTCAAATTTTGATTTCTTGAGACACCACCATGGAAAAATCTCCAACTCAATTCCCTTAACTAGCCTGAACCCTAGAGCTAACACCATTTTCCCAAAACCAAACACCATGATGGAACTTACCTCAGACCATACAATAGGAGTAATGATTTTAACATCACCCAATTATCTATTGATCTATGGTTCTACACACCAAAAGTTTCATCTTATAACCACCATCAATTAATACTTGACACCCATGCCACCAAAAATGGTAAAAAACTTGAAATTAGGCTCCCACCAATCACACAAAACGATTCTCAACATACCACACCCCAATACCCATGAGAATTCCAATATTCATCGACACCCATCCTCAAAATCAAAAACCAAACAGAATAGATGAACCCATACCATCTATACACAAACTTTGAATAACTATATTTTCCATGAAATCCCCATCAAATTTATAAAACGATCCCATTATTCCAAAAATGACATGTTGAGTGTGATTTGAAACTTCTCACACCCTCCTTATACACTAATATAGGTATAACTATCCTCATATTACTCACCCAAAAAACAAATGGGATCAATTTTTGACACATCTATACCTCACCTAATTATTATTACTTCACTCCCAGATGCATTTGATTACCACCCGAACACACCCACTAGATTCTACACCCGACACTCGATGTGGTTCCATAGTCATATTCCCCACTAACCCAAAACTATCATCATGCCATATCATACTACTGATGCACCACCAACATAAATACCACAAACTAATCTTTTGAACCAATTCATGCATGAAGACAATGATCATCGCAATCATCCAACATATCTGATTTTCTACTTCATTCCCTCTGGAAGTTAAGTGCACACCTTAGTGGGTTGTCACTAGAATCAAAATTCCACGTCAACTAATCCATGGATATTTCCACATTCCTATAACCCTTCCATCACATGGGTCTCACCTCTGTAATTGATACATCACTCACCACTATAAGAGTTTTTTCATCACTATCTCACTCAAGAAAACTAAACTACCTCGACCCATGATCCAACCACTTCTAACCCAAGAACCCAACATGGAAATCTTACCCTTACCTGTGTGACCAAATGAAACATCAAATATCACCCATCATCGACATCTATGAATTGAACCCTTAGAATTCACATACATTTATTCCATTATAAGGACCCCACTCACTGATGGTCGATGGCGCACTTCCCACTATACATCTCCACTTATATCATTGTATGTGTGAAAATCCATGGAGACATCTCATAAAACTAGAAAAGAAATTTAAGTGGCTATGTGTATATCCATTTATCTCTTAGTATACCTATTAATATGTCAAGATATTGGTATTGATCACCACAAAATGTGAGCCTGATTAGATGTCTTCAGAGAATACCACCAAAACCTAATCCATTCTCAATCTCAAATCTCACTACAGGGGAATGTCAAACCCATCTGAAAGTCTCAGGCCTCCCTCCCCACAAGTTTCACATCATAACCACATCATTTATTATCTTATATACATAGTTACCTAATAATATAAGAACATTGTCTCATATAGTCTGATCTAAAATTTGATGACCTGGAATTTCACCCTCGCTCAATCCTCTAACATCCTAATAATGCTCAACTATTACACTCTATTATGTAACCCAACCACAGAATCGGTTTAAAACCTTAGTGAGTCATATAAAAAAACTAGGCTCACAAGCCCTATCTATTGGAAATGCCTACCCCACATTCCTATATCATCCAATGTATTAAACTCTTGGTGCTTCCAAATACCAAAGGCAACTCATTGAGTCAAACCCAATTGCATGACCACTCATGAATTGAGAATAATTCTAAAGTTCTAGTAAGTTCATGTAAGCTATCATCACATTCCAGAATACACATCTAAAGATAACTAGGATGATAAACTAACCATAACGACCCCCAAAATAAAAACATGCCACTATAGAATCACCATTCCAACTACCTTATCTTATTAAAGAAACTAGGCATCCCCATGTGTCTCTCACTGTCAACATACCTGGTATACCTCACCAATACATTCGTCATCCAAAAAAACATACACACCTAAAACTACATACCCTCAAGCACCTCTTGACATCCCAATCTAGCTTATAACCACCATGAAAACCTCTCTGCACATCCATTACTGTGGATAGTCACCTGAACAAACCTGCACCTCTAGAAACCTACTAACAACTGAAACCCAATAACTTAAGTTATCTTACTCAAAACCAAAGGCATCATATATGAAAAAACCCCATACTAGGTTTAACTCTTCATTCACTATTGTTTAAAGTAAAAAACATCCATATTTACCTCATACACCAAAAATCAATCATAACTCAACCGAACCCTCTTATGTGTTACCCTCAAAATCCATACAACAACACCACCCAAAACTAGAGTCATGTCAAGAAGATTACTGGGTCGAACCACCCAGGGTATCTTCCAACTCATAGAATTCCAAAACTAATAGTGAATCAAACATGCTATTGTCTCATTGATACATAAAATATATAAGTCAAAGCACCCACTTTTAGGTTCTCACACCAGAAATGAATCATATACCAACCAAATGAACACCACTAGGGTGTCCATCCTCTCTGAGCATTTTCACATCATACTGTTCCCCGGAGGACCTAGACATACTACCAATCATGAATAAAAAATACCCAATTTTTTTCCAATAGTCCATACATATACAATGATGACCCACCAGGGTCACTTCACTAACTGTACATAAGGATAGCACAACCTTTCTCATCATCAAGCATCTCACCGTAGAACTACAAAATATTCCATAAAAGGGAATCCATAAAATCACAAACTATCAAGAATATAACATATGGATAATATGTTCCTATAATGATTCATGATATGACCCTAGACTCTACATGCCATGAGTAAAAAAACCAAACCACATGCTTCTTTCCGAGAGTCCAAGTGAAATAAATCCACTATAAGTCATGAAACCCAAACAACATGTGTGTCACTTGAAGAGAAAATCATACACAACCAAACTTTTCCAAACCAGAACAAAAATAATATCCCCTTATAACTGGGAAATCCTATTTGAATATATGTTCATGATGCACAAGAACAATATCCATCAGAAGCTTCAAAAAATCCTTATATCTCCAAGATACCAAACCCCAAAAAGTAAATTAATTGGAAAGTAACTGCTTTGATACAACTTTGTAATGCCCCAACCAAGATACCACTTATCAATTTCCCCAACCTAGTTCTCCATAGGACCTCAAGAACTCCTCCTCATATACCTGAGGCTGATAACTAGTAGTGTAGGTCTAATATGGTATAGTGAGGAGACTATACCCCCATACCAGAGAGTGCAGTAACAATATAAATATCAGATAATCATACACATCATAGTACATAGAAATAAAAAACCAACTAGACATTCTATAATAAATTTTAATTCAATAAAGGTTCAAATGACCATGTCATATATTAAACATTGATCACCCACTGAGATATTTGCATACATAAAATGAAAAATTGATAATAAATATATTAGGTTATATAAAAACACCAAGCCAAACCTCATCCAATTCCCTAATACCATCTAATACATCCAGCCCATCCATGAAATAGTCAACATGGGCCTCAACTCAAACTCAGGCCTTTGAAAAACATCTGAGAGCTACTTGGTAACCCAAGTGGATTGGCAGCTCAAGCAGGGTATGAATAAAACATAGTATTCCACCACCAACATTGTGTAAAAAACTAGTCTGTATAGTAGTGTATGATGATAACCTGAAGTGATCTAAATAAATTAGAAATTAAAATAATAATGTTTCACTATTAAGTATATATCATTTGTCTTTTTGTCATTTGGGTTCAACTAGGTCACCCAATCAACCAAACCTACTCCATCCATGATGATTGTCCAAGATATATACCATATGAGTCATAAATTTAAGTCACAAGGAGGAATTTACTTCATAATTACAGTAATCTAGTGAACCTTATAGATTAAATCTATTTACTCAACCTAGGTATTTTTAAGGTCATATTTAACAATCCTAATCATTCATAATACAAGTGGTTCCTTGAGCATCAATCTAGAAAAAATAACAATGATGAGGAATACCATGTAAAACATCCTAATCACCAATATGAAATTCCATGTCCATACCCTATGAATCAAGATCATTAGTCCATCCTTTGATAACTATAGTGCACCGGGGCACCTAGAGCCTCAGTCTAGAGAATCCAAAAAAATGGGTGCATAACACCATGTCCAACATCCTAAAGCATATACAATACTAGTGGTCCCTCGAGAATCAATCTAGTTCCAATTCCTTGGATTATGAATTCCATGTACAACATCATAATCCATTCCATAGATTGTGAATTCCATTATTCAATATTCAACATGATAAACCTCTTTAACATATTAACATCAATGGTCTACCATAATTCATTTATCAATATTCATTAATCTTTATAATTTCATTAATACCTAGGCCCTGATTGGCCTTAAAATAAAAAACAAGCCTCAACAAGGATCAACCCCTTTCACATTCCATAAAATAATAAACCAAACATCCTTATTAAACATTTTGAAAACCTAAATTCATAACATGGGGTTTTCCCATTTAAAAATAAAAAAAAATTCCAAGGCCATCATTTCAATTTAAACCATCATAAGATCCATCCTTGAATCTTCACTAAAAATGGAACCAAACACTCATTTGAAATAAACATTTTAAATCAATTTTAAATACATTTTTATAAAACACTTGGAGATCATCACCTCATTTAAAAAAAATAATTTCATAACATATATTTCCCTCTTTTTCACCAAAAAACAAATTAAAAACCAAAAAATTCATTTAAAACTATTTCAATGGCCTCCTAGGAATTTAACCAAAAATATATTACATAAAACATTTCAATTCATCCTTCCAATATGTTATAAATAATTTTATTTTCATGATCAACCAAGTACCACGTAACCATTAATTTAATCTGACCAACAATCTTAACCCATTAACCCTCATCAAACTCTCACACTACCCTTTAAAATTTCATTTTACCATTTTTGGAAAATGGCACGCCCCAAGGGTGGGAATAAGTTTGGTTTTAAAATCACCAATGAAACCAATGGGGTTTGTGGGAGGTCCAAGGTATTAATCATAATCCCATATCCAGATTATATAAGCTATGGATGAAAACAAACAACACATGAGATTTAAGGGACAACCTATACACACATGAAAATAAATTAACGGGTTTATAGGTAAAGCTCATATACCACCAAACTCATTTACTAATCTTTTAGAAACATTTTAAAAGCACAAAAACTTTAATAAAGCCCATCCAAGAACCATCCAAATCTCTTAGCACCCAATTAAGCTCATATCAAACACCGAAGCCCTAACCTCATACTGAGAAACCAAAATTAGTTAACTATACAAACTATAATTACTCAAGCAATTAATCCCAAAAGAAGAATAATATTGGAAAACTCACAAAAGGACCACCACTTTCCCAAAAACCCAAGAAACCACCACGGGAGGTCTATAATGGACACTCGACACCAATCTTGGATAAATCATAATATTAGACAGCCAAAAAGAGTTTAACAATAACCTATTTAATGGAAAGACTTTGAAAATTCTTCATTACCACATACCTTGAATAAACACCATGAAATGATTTATGGAATCTGTATCAGTATCTCCCCTATATAATCC
This sequence comes from Viscum album, assembly GCA_963277665.1. Lineage (NCBI taxonomy): Eukaryota > Viridiplantae > Streptophyta > Magnoliopsida > Santalales > Viscaceae > Viscum > Viscum album. Next base: position 475,525 of record OY728146.1, on the reverse strand, counting down.
AACCAAAAGGACCATGATAAATATATGGTTCCACCCTAATCTGTTAGAATCACCAATAAAACCTAAAATGATCACTTAAAATTCAAATAAATATACAATAATTTACCAAAACATCATGGGGTAGAAAAGGAATAATGGGTTTGGGGAGGCACTGGTTCATGAAACCCTACTAGGGGAGAATGTGGGTGGAATTGAAAAAATAGTATGGGGTATTTTGATCATTACACACTTTTGAAGAAATTATGGATAGTACCATGGTTTGTCTTAATGCATAGACAAATCATAAGCCTCTACTATCCAGTTCCCTACCCCGCATAGTTAGGCCACATAGTTAGGAAAACCATGCTCTAATAGTGTGGTCATCATTACCTCTCATCTACATCAAAGAACATGGTTTCTCAAAATCCCTTCGTAGCTTGTGCACCATGCCTCAGAACCTTATAAAATTCACATGGTATATCCTATATCTCACATGGTTTACCCCAAACCATTTTAAAACCATGAAAATTTACCATTATCAGCCCAAAATGAACTAAAACCCTCCAGAGCATCAAGGTGTCACATGATTGTGGTTAGGTTATTTCAACCACAAATATGTATGATGAAACTATGGTTTCTTAATAATAATTATAGAGAGTTAAGAAAAAAATAATTTGTATTTATGATATTAAATTTGAACTTATTTAATTTATTATAATGTTAAAATTTAAATAAATTTTCTTCATAACGTTACTCATTATTATTGGAAAGGTTACATAGAACAAGTAAAATATAGATTTCTTCCTTGAGAACCATACTCATAAATCCAATCAAACAAAAATGTTACATTTCAATTAGTTATAGAATTATCAATTCCAGTACCTTTAATATTCTAACATGAACAATAAATGATAATTAAGACTGAAATACAAAAATAAGCATGGATCCATGAGAACTACTTACATCCGATGATTGATATGGAAAATATCCAACAAATAAATTAGTAATAAAATTATTATAAGTGATTAATAGTAAATTAAATACCTATTAATAGGGTTCTTAAATTGGTCCATCATATGTTGATTATATAAATATTTATAGTTTTTTTAAAAGGTATAAAATTAAGGTATATGGATTTTAGACTCAATCTTCTTTTAGTAAGTTATGTACTTTCTTCTTTATCTTCATTCATCTAATATTATGTATTTTATACCATTATATTTATTTATATTTTATTTCCTCTTGTAATATTTGAAGTTATATCTCCTTTTTCATAATCTATTTCTTTATTTATTAATACATCATAGGTTATGATCTTTATAAGGATACTTTTTCACACTTTTACAATATTTCATGAAATATTTTTACCATCCATTTAACCATTACATATTTATATTTATTTTCCCCTCCTAATTTCGTATTACCTTATTATTTATAAATTTCTCACATAATTTGTACTCTATTATTCATAGTTTAACAATGTTATACTCTTTTTATCTAGATTCCTTGATATCATTATTTTTTTATACATTGAATGTGAAAATTTTATTTGAATATATATATATATATATAATTTAATTCCCCTTCAAAATTTATGTAGGTTTTAAGAGGGATTATTTCTTAATCATTTTTCATTAATTTGTGTCACTTATTCTTTGTCCCTTATCTTATATGATATCCTCGTAACATATCATATATATTTTTATTGATATTTTTTCTTTTATTGCATCCTATCATGATTTAATTATTAAATAATTACTATGTAAATATAACATATAATCCTTTTATTCACATGTTATAAATGTTATTATATATTATTTTTCACTCAATAGAGAATTGGTTAAATCATTCAATTTTACTTGTTTTCTTTGATTGGTTTAACTTTGATTCTTATGATTAATGATTAAAATGAATGGTAATATGTGTATTATTCATGTTATGCTTCAAGGATATTATAAATAATTACTAGTCGATAAATAATATATCCCTTCAATGTATTGGATAATGATTTATTCTATAAAGAATATATATTATAATTCATTGAATATGTAATTCCAATATGGGTGATTATGAGTGATATAAATATAATTTTCCATGAAACATTCTTGATTACTATGTTTTAATTATGAATTCATATGATTTTTCTATATTATATTCATTGAATTCCATTTATGAAATTGAATTATATCATTTTATTGATTTCATGATTGAATATAATTTTATGATCATATATTAGTTAAACATTTCATTCAATTTTATTTATATAAATTGTATTCAACATCATGAGTTCAAACATATTTAATATTATAATGAATTTTATCTTTTTTATTTATCTTTTATTGATGTTTATATGTTTATTCAATGTATTTTAATCATTTTTAGGGTTTATGGATGAATAATAATAATTATTAAGTGAATATTCAAGTTACAGTTGTTAACCTTGAAAGAAGCAAGTGAAAAGTATATGGGACCCATTTTATAGAAGAAATAAATGTTTATGTGGTTTAAAAGATCATTTATGTTATATATTATTATGGTTTATCTTTCATAAATGTCTATGTCTCTAATCCTAATTGTCTTGGGGAATTGAGTATTGTATTATTTGTGAAAAAACATGCAATTATTTGATCCTTATGTACAAGCCCTCAAATTTGGGATCAGAAAAATATTTATATTACATTATATGTAAATATATTAGTGAATTTATTTTAATTAATAGGCTTTTTTTAATTTATTTGGTTAATTTGTTGGTTGGAGAACATATTTTAAAAGGATTATATAACCCCTGGGGATAATATGTTATAAATGTGATTAATGTTATTTAGGGATAAGGTTAACTAGTTTTTTGTGGAATATGTGAATATGGATTAGATAATATTAGAATTATAAAATAATAAATATGTTTTAGAAAAAATTTAGGGCTTACTTATTTTTAAGTTTAGGTAAAGAAAAAACGTGGATAAAACTAAATGTAATCTTTGTTTATCGGAATGTATCATGGATTAAATCTTTTTTCAATTTCTTTATTTGATTAATATTACCGTTAATTACTTATACTAATCACTTTTTAGTTTAATAATATTATTTTGAAGCAATAATATATTCCACAATAGTAAATTAAACATACCATAACCTATGTTTATTGTTGAATTTAATATATATTTTTTGTTTTCTTTTTTTTGTTATATACTTTTTACTCACTAAAAAATATATCGAATAGATTATAATATTTTATTGGGGTTGATGTGTAGATATTACAAACAACTATTCTATCTCTTCCTTGTTATTTAATTTCAATTATTATATCAAAATAAAATTTAAGTGATTTCAATACACATTCAGATATTCAAATCACTTGAAAAATATATATAATATATCGACATCTTCTCCCATACCTCAATATTTTCTAGGATAATGGAATATTCTTGATTAAATTTCAAAATCTATAATTTTTCATCTTAGTTGAAAATAAATGAATCATCATGGGATTTATTTAATTTGAACAATTATCTATTTGTATCAGACACTTAATGATTTTGAAGTAGCTATAAAGCAGGGAGATCATTGAGTTACAAAAATTTTCATAGTTTATTTTTTTGGAAATATTATACAAGTATTGAATGAATAATGTTTTAAAATATTAAAATATGATTTTATTAGATAATTTTATAAAAATAATTTCCATTCTTATATTTTAAAACTTTAACTTCAAAATACCTTGTTTTAAAAACTACATTTTTCCATCAATTTATATCTAATTTTAAGAAATAATATTTGAATAAAATTACTAAAAGTCAAGAAATTTTTTTGAGGTATTATTACACTTCATGGATGATCCTTGTTCATGCATGGAACAACTATCAACAATAAAACCAAGTATTTCAGTTAAGTTATGAATTGTCATTTATCAAAGCATTAAATATGTTTTTAATATAAAACATGTTAGACTATATTATGATTCTTGAATTTAATATATTATTATAAATATTTTATTTTAGGAATAAAATATTATGGAGAATAAATATATGATTTTAAAAGGTTTTATAGAGGAATCATATATATGAAGAGTTTACATGTATATATGTGAAAATTATTAACATATATTTTTTTTTATAATGAGTGGAAATTATTATTATGTAATTTCTTTAAGGGAGAGAATGAAAAACATGACTTTTTTATGCATTTTATTTTCATAAATTCATAGATTTGTCTTAATTAATTTTTTTAAATATATTATAGAACTCATGTTAAAAATAAAAGGCATTTTTATTATTTTATTTCTTTATAATATAATATTATAAATGATGGATAAATAATTTACCTATGATCAATAAAAGTGCTATTAGATAATAAAAAGAGTAGATAAATATATTTAGAGCTAGAAATATTCTTCCTTGAGGTCTTCCATGAGAATAATACTCCTGATTATAAATATATAAAGGGTAAATGCAACACCCCACCCCTTCCCATTGGATTGAGAATATGGTGAGATGGTACTTGGCCTTAGGTGACATTCCAGAGGCACTAAAGGATGAGAATAAATGTCGAGGGCATCAAGAATAATTGGGGAATTATTTTCCATTAAAATAAAAGGATGAAAACAAGGAATAATAAACCACAACTCTATGATGAATGTCGATAATGTAAACCATGATAACACATTACCAAGAGACATCCAAACAACCAAACTCCTCCATGAAAATTCCCAAAAACCAGTACCAAAAAATTCAAAAAAAATACCAAAATAAGAGTACCATGATGAAGAATCATCAATAATAACGCCATGATACAATCCAAAGCTCCACACAAAGCTCTATGATCCAAGAACCACAACACCACCCAATCATCATGATGAACTTCTAGAAAAATGTGATGCTTTACCTTTGCATATATCCCAGAATACCACACCCAATAAATCACCAAAGTTCCAATGTAGGGGGTGAGTAATAATACATAGTTGATTTTCCCAAAATTAGTTCTTTACAAAGACCACTAGGATAAAATAGTTTGCACATTTATATAAAGTAATTTATATAAAACATCAAATAGTGCAATAATTTTCAGAAATCCAAACACACCATTACCAATCCATTTTTCAGCCAAATCCACACAACACAATGGAAATCCTACAACCAATTCATAATAAATTTTACCATCACATATTAGCACGTAAAATTCATCTTGATTAGTCACACACAAAATCATAACATATCCAAAATGTTTCACACACTCAGCCTAGTGTAACAATCAAGATCGTTTACTACTTTACCAATCTAGTGGTAATTCCCACCCACTTATCCATGGTGGTGGATCTTCCATACACTATCCATCCCATTTTTATTGTTGTAATCCCCATTAACTTCACATCCATTTAATTCACATGTATAAATACATAACCAACAAATAAACATATGGAACACCAAGGCCACAACATTATGAAAACAACCATTTCCAACCCAAAAAATCCATTAGGACACTATCCATCCCACATTGCCTTCCAATAAAACAAAAAATTATTATTTAAAACCATTTTCACCAACAATTTTCATAATTAAACCTAAGAATCCTATATTAAAATCTTAATTGTAAAATCCAATATCATGAACATTTCACCGAATACCCCATTTTCCCCAAAATCCACAAATCATCACAAAATGAATTTACATCAACCTTCTTACATCATAATAACAACCAAATTCATGAAAATACAACTAATTAAAGATGAAGCTTCTAGTTCTAGAAAAATGGAGTTTAGAGAGAAGCCACCTACCTTAGGGTTTGAGTGAAATTGGACAACAAGCAAATACGCCACAAATCTGAGTGAAACTCCACAAAAATGCCTTAAATATCTTTTTGTAACATTAACAAGACTAAATATCATCATCTTAAGAAAAAAAAACAATAGATATACACGAGACATATGTATATCTTGAAAACTGAGAGAGGAAGATATCTAAGGAAAACCAAGAATAAACTAAGAGAGAAGACTTAACTGAGAAGAATCACCTTCTCTAGACTTTGAAAACCCCTCAAATCGCCTCTAAAATGAGTGGGAGAGACCCTATAACCCTTGTTAACCAAAAATAACGAGTGGGTTCCAATGAGAGAAGAGCGGAGTGATTTAGGGAAAATCTCAAGTTGTCCCATTTTTATAAACACAATTTTTAATGTTGTGCACAGTTAGATCACATGGTTTTACAAACCGTGTGCTAATTATTCTCTTGATATTGTCCAAACGGTTCCTCGCATGGTTTCCTCACCTATTTCAACAAACCATGTGCAAACCATGTGAAGGACACTACCTCATAATGCATGGCTAACTAGGGGTTCTAGATGGTTTCACCTAATGGTGCTCAAACCGTGCGGCATTAGAAAAACCCCCAAAACCATTCCAAAACCTTCTCAAATTCTCACAAACATTACCTACAACTTTAACTATATAAAAATACATAAAAAATATTACATAACTCAAATTGGAGGTGCTACATTCTCCCCAACATAAGAATTTCTATCCTTAGAAAGTAGAGAACCATCACATTGTCGAAAGAGATCGGGCCATTTATCGACCATCACTTTCTCCCACTCCTAAGTCTCTTCCTGAATCTAAAAATTTTACAACAAAAAAAGAACTATAATGATGCTTTTACCATGAAATACTTTCTCTTTCCTATCCACAATCTTCATTGGAAAATGCACCAATGATACATCTGGATCTAGGTCGATAGGATCCCATCAAATTATATGGTCAAGATTTGGATGATACTTATTCTATTGAGAAACATAAAGCACATTGTGCACCAAACTAAATCGTGGTGGAAAATCCAACCAACAATACACCTCTCCAAACTAATCAAGTGTCTCAAAAGGCCAAATATAACATGGATATAACTTACTCTTCTTCCCTAACCAATGATGTCTAGGCCCAGGAGAGATTATAAAGAACACATGATCGCCCATCTCAAATGAAAACAGCCATAGATGATGGTCCTCATATGATTTATAACGAATCTAAGACGTCTCCATTCACTTCCTGGTCAATTTGATCTTCTCCATAGTCTCTTGGACAAGGCTTTTTCTGACCATCATGGTCTCATCCATTTCCACCCAACAAATTGGAGAACGAAATGGATGCCCATACAGTACTTCAAAGGAAGCAATGTATCGAGGCCTAATAAATGTTATTATAGGAGAAATACACAAAAAGTAATTACTCTTCCCAGGAGCCACCAAAATCCATCACACTATCCTATAAAATATCTTCCAATGTTCGTATCATCCTCTCGGATTGACCATCCCTCTGAGGATTGTATGTTGTACTCATGGTCAACAAGGTCCCATGTGCTTGCTGAAACGATTTCCAAAAATGATATGTGAATGTAAAATATCTATCTGATACAATACAAACTAGAAAATTGTTCCTCTTTAACACCTTATAGATATAGATTTTGGACAAATCCTCCACTCTATGAGATTCCTGAATAGGGATGAAACAACCCAACTTTGTAAGTTGATCCACTATCACCCATATAGAATTGTGCTTTCTGACCATTCTTATGAGACCTATAAAAAAATCCATCACTATCTATTCTCACTTCCATGTAGGTATAGGTAATGATTTCAACATACATGTCAAACATTGATTCTCTTCCTTGACTTGCTGACAAGTCAAGCATCTTGAAAAATACCACTTCTACATTGTTTTTCAAACCATCCCACCAAAACTCTCTGTCAACGCCTTATACATTTTATGAATTCTAGGATTGAAATACCATCTATAATGATGATAAAACCGAATAATTTTCTCCTAAAAATCCAACTGTAAAACCATTTGATTCTGAAAAAAAAAGAATACCCATTCAGTTCCTAGCCCTGAATGGATTCCAACCATTGAGTTTTGACCTCATATCCACACACTCGGAATCAGACATATTCAACTATTTAACCAGACCAACCAAGTCAGGAACCAATGATACTAGAATAAAAACTTCTCTATTAACCTAGTATTCAGATTCCAACTACACGTTGTCTATAATCGACATCAACTGCCACTGATCTGATGCTTGTTTCACCACCTGAGCGTACAACTTCCTACTTAATGCATCCACCAACTAATTTCCCTTACCCACTATGTACATTACGTCAAATTCAAACATCTTTAGATACTTCATCCTTATCCTTTACCTCATGTTCAAATCTATTTCTGAGAAAATATTCTTTAAAACCCAACAATTAGTAAACACTAGGAATTTCTCACCAATGAGATAGTGACTCCACATTTTCAAGGCATGAACAACTTTCTCCAACTCCAAATAATGGATTGGATAGTTCTTCTAATGAGAACTCATCTTCCATGATCCATACACAACCACTTGATCCCCTTGGATGAGAACAAATCCTAACCCTGATCTCGATGTGTCACAATACATCGTGTACCCTTTTTTGGAGTTGGTTACCTAGAACCAACATCTTTTTACTTTATGATAATATTTTATTCAGGGTTTTAAATATTAATAAACTCTTTATCACATCATTATTTTCATTCTGTGTAGTATAGTATGTGATAATGTCCTAAGATTAGGTGTTTCACTAAAAGGGCATAACAGTTCCGCACCATGATGAGAACCCGGAAGTGCCACAACACTATTCTTGAATATATGTTCTGTAGACGGATGATATCGTTTGAGGGACACAAATGATACAGAATATCAGGGGTGGAGACTCATAGGTCTTTGAGGCACCTTCTTATGGTGTACACCCTTGGTAATGTCCAACATTGATACTATGAGAATGAGACTCACCAGTAGGAAATACATATTTCTATATGTCATTAGATGTTCCTATATTAAGGTGTCCATATTAGTTTTTATACTTTAATATTATTATAAATGAGTATTATGATTCACAAACTTAAAAGTATTGATGATGATGGATGTTCGTGGCGAGCTAGGACATGATGCATGCATCATGAGTAATTGAAGAACGTTGTCACACACGCTCTAAAAATATTTATTTGTGATTTCACTAAGTGAAACACATAGGATGACCTAGGTAATTCTCTCAATAAGAAATTGAATTAAATAAATATTAATAGGCTTGAATTGAGTAATAAAATAGTTCAAAACAGATTAAAATAAATATGGGGGGGTTGTGACTTTTTGAATAGTAAACTGAACAAGAAAATGAGAAGTAATAATCAAGAGAAAATTTCATTAAAAACATTTATATGAGAAGATGTATTTGATCTAATTTTCCTCCATCATAATTAATTTATCCTTATACCATAGGATTATAATTCATTAAATTGTAATCCCCTAACCTTGTCAACCCCCTAACCCTACAGAAATTAACACAACAAAAAATATTGGAAAAATGAGCCTTCAGTCAACTTTTGGACTTCCAATCACAACACGCCACCTTGAATGTGATCCAAAAGCCAACTTATGATCAATGGTTAATTATTTCAGTATATCCTTCCTATATTTGAGAATTAATTGAGTTGGGGATGATACGTGAACCCTACAATTCTATCCCAAGTTGATTAGATTTTTCCATTGCGGTTTCACTCACACAGTTTACACAAGCCCGACCACGCGGTCAAGTGAAAGTCGATTGAGAAAATTAAAAATTCAAACTCAATTAATTGATCAAATTTTTTAAATTATAGTATGATTATGGATTTCAAATTAATAAATTAAGGGGGTATGGATTAGATCAACTATGAAAGAAATCACTCTTCCATGGGTGAAGTTTTCATCATGGAGACGTTTTTCATAAGCAAGGGATTGAAAGGGGAATGCCCAATCTAATCTCTAATCATAGATTACAGCCCAAGAAAAAAAATATGAACATTAAAAGATAATAACATAGACTATTTATTGATGAAAAATCACATTACAAGTAAAAAAACAAAGAGAAACAAAGTTAAGGTGGGAGATGAGAGACTTTTTTGGAAGATATGTTTTCACACAACATTACTTCATACAAGAGTTGTGAGGGGTTCCTAAGAGCCACCCTTTCGGCCAAACCTTCCCAAATCCTCTACCAGCACTCCCAAAGAGTTAAAAAAACCTTTAAATAGAGTTTGTGAGGGCTAGGGTTACAAATCGTATTAAAATATGAAAGGGAAATTAGGAAAAATATTTCAATCCACGTTGCACCCCATAGTTGTCCTCTAAAACACGTGAATTGGTTGGAATTATTGTAGGATTATTTGTTGGGAATCAGGTCTCTGAGATTACCTCCAAATTTGGACCCAATCGAAGGTTGTATGAAGAAGATACGACCAAAATGGTGAAGTGATGTCTAATCTGGATAGTTCAGTCCAACTTTGTCTTCATGGCCCATTTACTCCACTAAAATGCATGATCCAACTCCCATGTCCACAATAAAATATGTAGCTCATTAAGTCAGGAACAAAGTTGAAAAATATTATGTCAAAATAATTTACATGAATATATTTATGCCCAAAATATTACAATGAAATTTAAAAGGGTAAAATAGGAATTTCAATCAAATTTTCAAATGAATGATCTAATCCCAATTATTCTATAAATTAACAAATTTATCACAATTTGAGGAAATTATTTCACTTATTATCAATATAATATTCAATAAATTTGTGTTTTATCAACTCCCCCACACTTACTCTTTTTCACTCCAAGTCAAAACCTCATATCATGTATTCGAGAAAATTGTCACATGATATGCATATTCATATTTCTCAATAGAAAGTAGAAATGTAGGCTAAGTAAGAATCTCATCAAGAGTAAATTTAAATAAATTTTAAATTCATTGTCTCATAAATTGTATCAGCACAAAATCCAATGTGATTCACAACACTAATCACAGTGAAACAAATCATGTGTCTACCATTCCACTAATTCTCCCCGTGTGTGTGTGACAATCATTCCAAGCTCATAAATCCACCATTTATTCAATATATTCATGTCATGTAAAAAAATTCTTCTTACTTGGTTTAATTCCCTAAACCTATTCTACATTCCTTTGCAATCTAATTTCAAGACGCACTCACTTAAGCATTCCTGAAATTCAAACCATAAGCTCTCGACCTAGATATCCCCATATGTTATACATTTCATCACACCCCTCACTTATTATTGTTTTCTTATAAGTTTCACTTGGAACAAATCTCACACTCAACTCTAAACCCATGTTTGATCTTCTCATGACACTAATTGTAATAGTTATAATAAGATCAATGGTCGAGGAAAAGTGGTTTTTGACCTGTTCAAGACACAACCCATTTTTTAGGGTGTAAAACAGTCAGATAACAGGTACACACGCATAGGTCAATTCAATATAGTAATGAAACTGGTCAAAACAGAAACGAACATATGGATAAACCAATGAATTGTTTTACCTCACATAACTATAACTTCAATTGAGTAGGAAATTTATCACATGTCATGGTTGAGTGAAAATTTGTGTAGAGAAATCAATGACACAATTTACCATGAACAAATATAAAAAAATGAAGTCAAAATCTAAAAAGATTTATAATGACACAAACATTCATATCATCGATGACTTAATTTTTTATAAAAATAAACCCTTGATGATGAAATCTTACTCATGCTTATCATTCTACTAATGAATTTCGAAAGATCCATTTTCAATGTGTTCCACATGATAATGTTACATGATATATATATATACATATATATTTTGATATTTTGGTTTTGTTTTTTGTTTTTTGTTTTGTTTTGTTGGTTCTTGGTTTTTTTGAAAATTTTAACTAAAAACATAATAGAAAATACACACAAAACACACAAATTAAAATCCAAAATATCTACCTTGAAATGTTGTCCCCTCCCCCACACATAAAATATTGTATTTTACTCAATGTGAAGCTATGAAATTATATGTGCACATGGAATGTAGAATCTTAAATAGGAAAAAATAATATAAAAGTGAAAAGGTTTGAAACAACCTGATATGATAAATTTATAATGGGGTCATGCGGTGTGATGAAATCCAATACATTAGTAGAAATTTCCTCAATGTACATCTTCAAGCGTTTCCCATTGACTGTGAAGCTCCTTCCAGTGTCCTCTTACATTATCTCCACTGCACCATAGGGAAAAACATTAGATACAATATAAGGACCCAACCATCTGAAACGTAACTTACCAAGCATCAGCTTCAACCATGAACTGTATAGAAGGACATTCTCTAGAACATGAAACTCCCATTGTTGTATCATTCTATCATGATATGTTTTTGATCCTTCCATGTAGTGCCTTGAGTTCTCATGTGATGACTATCGAATATCCTCAAGATCTTGAATTTGCATCTTCCTATGGATTCCAGCTTGTGCCAAATCCATATTGCATTTCTTTATAGCCTAATAATCCCAACGCTCAACTTTCACGGGGGGATGAAACACTTTCTAAAAAAAATCCTAAATGGGGCATACCAATGGGTGTCTTATATGCTGTACTATAAGCCCAAATCACTCTATCCAAGCACTTTATCTAATATTTCCTATTCGGTTGCATGGTTTTCTCCAAAATTTGTTTCAACTCCCTATTAGAAACCTCAGCCGGACCATTTTTTTGGGGGTGGTATGGTGTTGATGTTTTTTGTGTCACCCCATACTTCTGAGGCAAGAAATATAAATTCCTATTGCAAAAGTATATCCCTTGGTCACTGATGATGGCCTACGGTTCTCCAAACCTACAAAAAATATGTGCTTTGACAAAGTACACAACAACATGATAATAATTATTCCTAGTGGCCTTAGCCTCCACCCATTTTCTCACATAATCAATGACAACCAAAATATATAAGAAACCAAATGAACTAGGAAAAGGACCCATAAAATCAATTCCCCATACATCAAAAATCTCACAGAATAATATGGGTTGTTGGGGCATCTCGTGTGTTCTAGAAACATTACCAGTGCATTGGCAACATGAGAATGACTTACAGAACACATGAGCATCATAGAATAGACTAGGAAAATACAATCCAGAGTCTAAAACATTCCTAGCTATCTGTTGGGGTCCAAAGTGTCCACCACAAGAAAGTGTATGATAGAATTGAAGAATAGACTCAAACTCATGATCAGGAACACACCTCCTAATAACTTTGTCACTACACATGCGCCATAGGTAGGGGTCATCCCACACATAAAACCAAGACTCACTCTTTAATTTTTGGACTTAATTTTTCTTTAAATTTGAAAGTATTTCATAGGAAACAAGGTAGTTAACTAAACTAACATACCAAGGATGTGTACCTGAGATGGAATAAAGATAATCATCAGGGAAAGTGTCTTGAAGTTGTACCTGGTCCAAGGTGTCATCCTCTAGTGTTTGAGTAAGCTTGCTCATATTGTCCTCCACCAAGTTTTCTGACCCATTCTTGTCCATTATTTCAATATCAAATTCCTGAAGAAGAATAATCCATCAGATAAGTCTGGGCTTTGCGTCTGGCTTCTTCAAGAGGTACCTCAGAGCTTCATGGTCAGAAAAAACAACTACTTTAGAGCCCAATAAATATGAACGGAATTTATCTAAAGCGAATATGACAGCAAGAAAAATCTTTTTATGTGATTTTTTAGTTTTATTGGGTTAAATCCAGTGTCCTCGATGCATAGGAAATCACATGTTAACGTCCCTCCACCCTCTGAGATAAGACAGCTCCAACCGCAAAGATGGAGGCGTCACACATAATCTCAAAAGGAAGTTGTAACACCCCAGGTAAATAAAGAATATGACATTTTCATATTTATCCATATTTTTGAATGAAATATTAATATTACTTTAAAGGGTATTCTATGCTCAATGGTGTACCCAACACGCAACAACAAGTTTCTTGGGAATCTTACGTTGCACTCTAATAATAAAATAATATTATTTTAAATGGTAGTTAACATGTAGCCGTTGTATTGGCGGGAATGGATAGAAAAAACTAAAATATGATTATATATGTTTTTTAAATGTTTTTACATTTATCCAATAAAAGATAAAGGCTTAAAATATGGAAAGAATTCAATTTTAGGCTTTTATACCCTAATTTTCACTAAAGGTTCACTTATCGCCTTTTGATGGCGAACTGTCATTAAATATAGTTTTTATCACTCTTATACATTCTTTTGGACCAAATAAAACTCTTCTTTAGAATCGGGACATCAAAATTTACTTTGTGTAAATTTTTGGTATTTTTCGGATAAAGTTCATTTTTTTAATGAATAGTGTAAAATGTTGTATTTTAATTCAAAACCTCTTTTTAATCTAATTTATTTATATGACTAGATTATATTTTGAATTGGTTTTAAAGTGAAATTTGAATATATTTTTACCATTAAATCCAATAGTGGTCGTTGGAATTAATTTCACTTTGAAATCGGACTTAAACTAGTATCAATCTTTTGATACTTATTATTTCATAAAAACACGCTATTTGTTATGACAGCGTGAATTAATTATTAAATTAATTAATTTGACTTATATGTTTTGAATTTTTTAAAATAGACTTAATTTTTTAATTTGGAATATCAAATATATCTTAGGTTGAATTTTTGGTATTTTTCTGAAAAACTTCAATTTTTGATGAATAGTGAAACCACTAAGTGGTACTGATAAAAAATGATTTTTCATTTTAATGAAATTTTACCACTTCTGTGTTTTGAATTTCAAAAATCCAACTTACATGGCTGTCATTAAGAAGTAAAATGTGGTTCAATGAGATTAAATTTTTTTTTGGTGAATAGTAACTTATTAAGTTTTTAATCGCGATTAGAGGTAATTAGTGTAGTTTAAGGCAAAAATGATATTATAATAAAATGAAAATACCTTGACACATGTCCTACCCTTATTGGATGTGTCATGGAAGACCAAGACAAGTCATGGGTCAACTTGGGGACCCCATGGATCCACTTTGGTTGGGAAATGACATAAATAACGTTTTATTTAATGTTAAAGTAAAAATGACACACACATGAGATGTTTTACTAAAAAAAATTACATGGGGTTATAAAAGTCATATTTTTGACTATAAATATTTATTAGAAAGATAAAAATATTTCCTACATCATAGTATTTTTTTATAATTTTTTGACATTAAATAAATTAAATTATTTATGACATCATGATGATGCAGCGGTGACCTCATTATTTAATGATTTAAATAAAATGGAATGATAATGTAATATCTAAGACCTAAACATGTCCAAAACCTATTGGATGAGTGGATTTAGAACCCTTATCACCTTATCCTCTAAATAAATCAATTTGGGAACATTAAAATCCGAAAAGCTTTTGAAAATAAAGTAACATTTTGTAACTTTACAAGAGTGCCCCTCCTCTTCTCTTATAAAAGGCCCCCAACTCTACCTCCTTACCCACACTCCCAAAGCCTTTGGCTCGGCAAACCTCTGCCCATTTTGTCTCTAAACTTCCCTCTATTACTCCTTGAAGCCTCACTTTGGTCATAAGTCTTCCCAAGGATGCCTTTGAGCTCAAACCAAAGGGAGTTACCCAATTTTAAGGTAATGTCTTCTTTTGAGTCCTTTTGTTTGATTTTGCTTCTCCAACCCCATAAACTCTTTTTATTATTTTCTTTTGTAACAACTTCAGTATACTAAATATACTATGATGTTTTTATAAGAATTATTCGAGCTACACTTACAAACACCTACATCTAATGGTTAAAGAACATACTGTTTCCGTGGATGGAGAATTTCTGCCTCCCGAAACAATGATTGTTAAACATTCTTTTAACACCTTCAAAGGTGGCCATTAAGATGAAACTATATTTATATAAAATATATAATATGTTTATGTTTTCCTTAAGCTTCTGTATTTTTCATTTTGGGCATACCTTTATGGTTTCCATTATGGGTAAACGCGATATCTTCATTTAAGGAAGTGCAGACTACTACCCCCTCAAAGTGATGTGATTCGTTAATGCCATATGTGGGACGTATAAAGGATGGATTTAAAGTTATTATATATTATTTTATAATGTAATTATAATATAACTATATATAATTGTTATTTCTTTCCATTAAAGTATGAGATAGAAATGAAAGTAGCGTTCATGCGTACGTACGACTTACCGTCTCCATGAACGGTGCATTTCATTTCTTATCCCCAAATGTAATGTACTATTAAAAGTACATGTATATAATGGATATATATGATGAATGATAAATCTAAATGATAAATATAATTATGGAATTAAAATATACATACCTATTATTTAGTTTTAATTCCATTAATATGACAAAGAAATGAAAGTAGCGTTCATGCGTACGTACGGCTTACCGTCTCCATGAACGGTGCATTTCATTTCTTACCTCTAAATGATTATGTGATATTATAAATACATTTATATTATAGAAATATATGATATATATGATATGCAAATCAGGAATTTCATTCTATATATAAAGAACCTTTGACCACACGAACAACATGTAATTGTAAGAAGTTCACTTTCGACTTAAAAACCAAATATCGACAAAACAAACATTATTAAATTAAATGGTTACATAATGTTTATAACATGGAAATAAGTTATATAAAAGGAATTATGAAATTGAAAAATTTTCTTAAAAAAATAGAAATTAACTCAAGTTTATTATCCAGGACGTTAAAGAACGATCGAGTCAAGTCGGACCCGAGGTAAGGGATCCTACTCCACTCTTTCTTTTTAAGTACACTCTTTTATGTAATTTCTTCTAAGCTCATCTTTCTTATGATTGGGATGTTCTTTTATATTACTCTTACTGTAATTTTTATGTTCATATGATGAGATACCCTATTCTCTCTCATCAATCCATTTTTGGAAGTTTTATGTGGCGTCGTTAGGCTGCCGAGTTTTCGTAAAGGACTTTTCATCTCACTTTTATTCCTGTGAGATTTATGCTAAATTTTCAACAATTTCCTTTGAGTGGTGTATGTACTTCCCATTATTTTTATATTTGTGTAATATAATTTCATTTAAGATTATTTACATCAAAGTTTTATTTTCCTTCTTTCACGAGGTGTACGTTTCGAAAGATACCCATGTCGGTAAGGGAACCTTTCACCCTCCTCTTTTTAAAAGACTTATTTTGTTGGGTCTTTTAATTTACATATTGTTATGTTGAGATATGTTCTCATATATCCTTATTGATGTAAATTTTATGTCCAAGTGATTAGATACCCTTTTTTATCTCTCATCAACTCATTTTGATGTGATGTCGTTAGGCTGTCAAGGGAACTTCTTAACCCAATTTCGATTTCTTTGGGTTCAACATGTAGTTATTGAATATGTCATCCTTTAAATATGTGTGAATGACCTTTGATTATTTTATACTTAATATCCAGTTATATTTGGTGTATTCGTTTGTCACACATAATTATGTAATTGATTTATCCTTAAACCAAGGATACCGTCTTTGTAAGGGACTTCATCTCAATCTCCTTTCATTGAGGCATATTTCATTTTATACACAACTTTCTTTTATACGGTGTATAAACCCCTTTGACTTTTACTTTTATACAAAATGAATCTTTTTCTACGAAGCGTTTTACTAAACGACAAAAATGAATGTTTTTTTAACGTATGCGGTGACAACGACCTTTTCTGCCGCCGCGAGTATTATTTGGCCTTTGGCTTCCTCAACAAGCCGTAATGTTTTTAAAATAAAATAAATACCATATACTCTTTTCTATATTTTGGTATTGAAAATGGTTTTGATAAAGGATTTTATTATGTAAATGTATTTAAATGATATATTGTGATTGAAGTGTGGAAATGATATAATTCCTTTATATTTGTTTTATGTTTTATGATTTTATATTGTTACTTGGACATTTGATGGTTGGTTACCCGATAAACCATATGACGGGTGGTGCCGTGAATACCAGGACGGGTGGTTACGTTATAACCTCCAATGCGTTGGGTATGGAAGTCGGCCGTATGGCTATTCCATTAAGTATGTATGGAAATTGGTCGTATGGCTATTCCATTAAGTGATATGTGTGGAAGTCGACCGTATGGTTATTCCACTTAAGTATGTTTATGTCCCAAGTTACCTTTATATATGTTATGTGTTACTTATATGGGTTTTATGGTAATCCTTTGGTTACAAAAACGTAAGTAATGATATTTTATTCAGTGAAGAGTTTTTTTACTACTTCATGAAGGTGAAGGTATTACTTTGATAAAGTATACATGGTTTACTTGATTTTTGAAAAACTAACAGTTCTCATTCTTTTTGTATACCTTACTGAGCTTTTTATGCTCATCCCAAGTTTTTGAAATGTTTTTCACAGGTCAAGGGAAAGGTACAGGATGTGATGATAGTGTCAAGGATGTGTCAAGAAAGAATCCATGTTTTATTTTAAATATGTTTCCGTTGATGGGAAGAATGAATACTGCCTTTTATGTAACCACTTTGTTTAAATGTGGAATGTAATGCAAGTTTCATGATCTAATTATCTAAAACTCTAAACCTGAAAAGATCCTCAATGAGTAATCTTGTAATTACTCAAGATTAAGTAAGGTTTAAGGATGGGGCCTTATAGTTGGTATCAAAGGTCGGTTTAGATAACTTTAGAGGTTAGGGTATTATTTAAGCATAAGTGACATTACCATAATGGTTAGGATTTCAGAAAGAGTCCTAGTTTTAGATAAATTGAATGAGTAAGAATATCTTAGTGTTTATCTTCCTCATTAGTACATGATGGTTTTTTTTATATACTCACACTGACCTTTTTGGTTTTAGTAAATGGCTGGATCTAGAAGGCACCAAAGTAATAGTGGATGTGAAGGAAATTGTGACAGTTTTTTGAGCAAGCAACTGAATGATATGGGAGCTGCAATGAGAACTCTTGTGATTATCCTCAACCAACTATCTAGAGTCATGATTGACCACCTAGACCTTGGTGATTTATCTATGGAATCATATATGCGAGAAACAAATCCCTACGGAAGTACGTGTAATAATCATAAAGGTAAGTGTGTTAAAAAACCTATGTGTCAAAGATGTGGAAAGAAACACCTAGGAAAATGTTTCAAAGGGATAGAAATATGCTATAGATGTGTAAATGAAGGTCATAAAGCAAGAACCTGCCATGGAAAAGGGAAGCATCCAGTTGACTCGAGGAAAGGGAAAGAAGTTCTTTCTGAGGGATCAATTGAATGTTTTAAATGTGGTGTTCATGGTCATTATGCAAACACATGTCCTATGAAGAAGTTTCGTGAATGGGGTCACCAAGAGCGTACAAATGTTCGTTTACCAATACCTAATTCCATTCCTATTGAGGATGAAGAAACTGACAATGACCAATCAAAGGTATGTATTATTTCATGACTATTGTTTTCCTATTTTGGAATCTTAGGATATGATTCATGATTTTGTTTGTAGGAAAGAGGTATTTTGGAATAAGTTGGAAAAGAATGGTAATGGATCATGAAGAATGTTTAATGAGTAAGATGTCAACATATAAGGGCTTCAAGAGTTATGGTGAAATTCTTAAGAGTATTAAGTATCTTTTGATGATGGGGTTAAATTAGAAGAATTTTTATATTATGTGTAACCCTGATGTTTAATATAGGAAAATTTTATTCAAGGAATATTTATCTTTTCTTTTGTGGAAATATTTATAAAGAACCATTTGGGTTTATATGATCCTTACTTTTGAGGTAATTATGGGTTACTATATGTTATGATTGAAGTGAAAGGCATGAGATAAAATTGAGGTTAAATTATGTTATGGTTATTTTTGTTGATTTTATCCCTTTTTGGGGAATGATTTAAGAATTATATAGTTTTGGAAAAAGGACAACACACAGACCGTGTGACAACCCGTCACGTCGGACATAGCTGCGGGAATCAAACCCACAACCAAAGTGCGACTGGTATTTATTTCTACCACTGGACTACGTAAAGTTCCTGGTTAGTTTGACTGATTAGTTTTAGTTATATGATTTTATGAATTAAGAGTAAGTTGATTTTGGGTTATTTATGAAAATGATTAACCTATCATGGAGGATATGTGATTAGGTTAATTACTTTTCAATGCGAGACTTTAGGAGAAACTGATGTTGTTTGGAGATAAACATTACGATTTAACTTAGAAGACTATGTGACTAAATCCTTCAAATGTTTGGGTTTCAATCTTAGATTGGTTTACTTTGAAGAATTTTATGGACAAATTGTTTATCGGATGGTCCTCGTTGAACTTTGGGTTTTTTTGGACAAATTTTGGACATTAAGAATAGATTTTCTTTTTAATGGGTTATCCTTTTCTGGATTATCTAACCTTGTACTAACCTTTTTGGTTTTGGTTTTGGTTAAATCCTAAAGACATGGGATGTATATAGTTCTCTTTGGTGGATTAGGTGATTCTCTAGAAGTTGATTATAGTACTCTTTATGCAAACAAGTCTCCCTAAATACTCGTCTTTTGGAAAAAAAATATGAGTTTTATTAAGGAATCTAGTAAAAGTTGAAAGTCAACATGATAAGTGATTATGTTTCCTTATGAATAAATTCCTCAATAAAAAGTAACTTAAAACAAAAATGTTTTCTATTAACTTTTCCAACTGGGGAATCGAATACCATTTAGCCCATCACAAGTTTGTGATTTTCTTATGGTTAACTTTCTCCTAAACATGTTTTCTATCACTGTCCATCAGAACACGACCCTATTTTTTCTCCTCCATGTCCATGTTTTCATACTTGGAATCCTAGTATGGGTTAACTCGGGTGACCTTTGTACTTATCTTTCTATATTTTAAAGTGATTGTTTTACCGACTCTTGTTCTGATGTGGGACTTTCAAGGATGTTTCCAAGATCAATTTTAAAAATTGCGAGGACGCAATTCCCAAAAGGGGGGAAGGATGTAACACCCCAGGTAAATAAAGAATATGACATTTTCATATTTATCCATATTTATGAATGAAATATTAATATGACTTTAAAGGGGACGCTATGCTCAATGGCGTACCCAACATGCAACAACGAGTTTCTTGGGAATCTTACGTTGCACTCTAATAATAAAATAATATTATTTTAAATGGTAGTTAACATGTAGCTGTTGTATTGGCGGGAATGGATATAAATAACTAAAATATGATTATATATGTTTTTTAAATGTTTTTACATTTATCCAATAAAAGATAAAGGCTTAAAATATAGAAAGAATTCAATTTTAGGCTTTTGTACCCTAATTTTCACTAAAGGTTCACTTATCGACTTTTGATGGAGAACTGTCATTAAATATAGTTTTGATCACTCTTATACATTCTTTTGGACCAAATAAAACTCTTCTTTAGAATCGGGACATCAAATTTTACTTTGTGTAAATTTTTGGTATTTTTCCGATAAAGTTCATTTTTTTAATGAATAGTGTAAAATGTTTATTTTAATTCAAAACCTCTTTTTAATCTAATTTATTTATATGACTATATTATATTTTGAATTTCTTTTAAAGTGAAATTTGAATATATTTTTACCATTAAATCCAATAGTGGTCGTTGGAATTAATTTCACTTTGAAATCAGACTTAAACTAGTGTCAATCTTTTGATACTTATTGTTTCATAAAAACACGCTATTTTTATGACAACGGGAATTAATTATTAAATTAATTAATTTGACTTATATGTTTTTAATTTTGTAAAATAGACTTCATTTTTGAATTCGGAATATCAAATATAGCTTAGGGTGAATTTTTGGTATTTTTCTGAAAAACTTCAATTTTTGATGAATAGTCAAACCACTAAGTGGAACTTATAAATCCTGATTTTTCGTTTAAATGAAATTTTACCACTTCTGTGTTTTGAATTTCAAAAATCCGACATACATGGTTGTCATTAAGAAGTAAAATTTGGTTCAATGAGATTAAAATAATTTTTTGGTAAATAGTAACTTATTAAGTTTTTAATCGCGATTAGAGGTAATTAGTGTAGTTTAAGGCAAAAATGATATTATAATAAAATGAAAATACCTTGAAACATGTCCTACCCTTATTGGATGTGTCATGGACGACCAAGAAAAGCCATGGGTCAACTTGGGGACCCCATGGAGCCACTTTGGTTGGGAAATGACATAAATAACTTTTTATTTAATGTTAAAGTAAAAATGACACACACATGAGATGTTTTAGTAAAACAATTTTTACATGGGGTTATACAAGTCAGATTTTTGACTATAAATATTTATTAGAAATCTAAAAATATTTACTACATAATAGTAGTTTTTTTATAATTTTTTGACATTAAATAAATTAAATTATTTATGACATCATTATGATGCAGCGATGACCTCATTATTTAATGATTTAAATAAAATGGAAAGATAATGTAATATCTAAGACCTAAACATGTCCAAATCCTATTGGATAAGTGGATTTCGAACCCTTATCACCTTATCCTCGAAATAAATCAATGTGGGACCTTTAAAATCCGAAAACCTTTTGAAATTAAAGTAACATTTTGTAACTTTACAAGAGTGCCCTTCCTCTTCTCTTATAAAAGGCCCCCACCTCTACCTCCTTACCCACACTCCCAAAGCATTTGGATCGGCCAACCTCTGCCCATTTTGTCTCTCCACTTCCCTCTCTTACTACTTGAAGCCTCACTTTGGTCAGAAGTCTTCCCAAGGAAGCCTTTGAGCTCAAACCAAAGGGAGTTACCCGAATTTAAGGTAATGTCTTCTTTTGAGTCCTTTTGTTTGATTTTGCTTCTCCAACCCCATAAACTCTTTTTATTCTTTTCCATTGTAACAACTACAGTATCCTAAATATACTAGGATTTTTTTATAAGAAGTATTAGAGCTACACTTACACACACCTACATCTAATGGTTAAAGAACATACTGTTTCCGTGGATGGAGAATTTCTGCCTCCCGAAACGATGATTGTTCAACATTCTTTTAACACCTTCAAAGGTGGCCATTAAGATGACACTATATTTATATATGATATATAATATGTTTATGTTTTCCTTAAGCTTCTGTATTTTTCATTTTGGGCATACCATTATGGTTTCCATTATGGGTAAATGCGATATCTTCATTTAAGGAAGTCCGGACTACCGCCCCTTCAAAGTGATGTGATTCGTCAATGCCATATGTGGGATGTATAAAGGATGGATTTAAAGTTATTATATATGATGTTATACTGGAATTATAATATACCTATATTATTATTATTTCTTTCCATTAAATTATGAGATAGAAATGAAAGTAGCGTTTATGCGTATGTACGGCTTACCGTCTCCATGAACGGTGCATTTCATTTCTTATCCCCAAATGTAATGTACTATTAAAAATACATGTATATAATGGATATATATGATTAATTATAAATCTAAATGATAAATATAATTCTTTAATTAAAATATACATACCTCTCATTTAGTTTTAATTCCATTAATATGACAAAGAAATGAAAGTAGCGTTCATGCGTACGTACGGCTTACCGTCTCCATGAATGGTGCATTTCATTTCTTACCTCTAAATGATTATGTGATATTATATATAAATTTATATTATAGATATATATGATATATATGATATCCAAATCAGGAATGTCATTATGGATATAAAGAACCTTTGACCACACGAACAACATGTAATTGTAAGAAGTCCACTTTCGACTTAAGAACCAAAGTTCAAAAAAACAAACATTATTAACTTAAATGGTTACATAATGTTTATAACATATAAATAAGTGATATAAAAGGAATAATTAACTTGAAAAAGGTTCTTAATAAAATAGAAATTAACTCATGTTTATTATCCAGAACGTTAAAGAATGATCGAGTCAAGTCGGACCCGAGGTAAGGGATCCTACTCCACTCTTTCTTTTTAAGTACACTCTTTTATGTAATTCCTTATAAGATCATCTTTCTTGTGATTGGGATGTTATTTTATATTACTCTTACTGTAATTTTTATGTTCATATGATGAGATACCCTATTCTCTCTCATCAATCCATTTTTAAATGTTTTAAGTGGCGTTGTTAGGCTGCCGAGTTTTCGTAAGGGATTTTTCATCTCACTTTTATTCCTGTGAGATTTATGCTACATTTGCCACAATTTCCTTTGAGTGGTGTATGTACTGCCCATTATTTTAATCATTGTGTAATATACTTTATTTTAAGTGTATTTACATCAAAGTTTTATTGTCCTTCTTTCACGAGGTGTACGTTTCGAAAGATACCCATGTTGGTAAGGGAACCTTTCACCCTCCTCTTTTTAAAAGACTTCTTTTGTTGGGTATTTTAATTTACATATTGTTATGTTTAGATATGTTCTCATATATCTTTATTGATGTAAATTTTATGTCCAAGTGATGAGATACCCTTTTTTTATCTCTCATCAACTCATTTTGATGTGACGTCGTTAGGCTGTCAAGGGAACTTCTTAACCCAATTTCGATTTCTTTGGGTTCAACATGTAGTTATTGAATATGTCATACTTTAAATATGTGTGAATGACCTTTGATTATTTTACACTTAATATCCACTTATATTTGGTGTATTCGTTTGTCACACATAATTATGTAATTGATTTATCCTTAAACCAAGGATACCGTCTTTGTAAGGGACTTTGTCTCAATCTCCTTTCATTGAGGCATATTTCGTTTTATACACAACTTTCTTTTATACGGTGTATAAAACCCTTTGACTTTTACTTTTATACAAAATGAATATTTTTCTACGAAGCGTTTTACTAAATGACAAAAAGGAATGTTTTTTAACGTACGCGGTGACAACGACCTTTTCCGCCGCCGCAAGTATTATTTGGTCTTTGGCTTCCTCAACAAGCCATAATGTTTTTAAAATAAAATAAATACCATATAATATTTTCTGTATTTTGGTATTGAAAATGGTTTTGATAAAGGATTCTATTATTTCAATGTATTTAAATGATATATTGTGATTGAAATGTGGAAATGTTATCATTCCATTATATTGGTTTTATGTTTTATGATTTTATATTGGTACTTGGACATTTGACGAGTGGTTACGTGATAAACCATATGACGGGTGGTGCCGTGAATACCAGGACGGGTGGTTACGTTATAACCTCCAATGCATTGGGTATGGAAGTCGGTCGTATGGCTATTCCATTAAGTATGTATGGAAATTGGCCGTATGGCTATTCCATTAAGTGATATGTGTGGAAGTCGACCGTATGGTTATTCCACTTAAGTATGTTTGTGTCCCAAGTTACCTTTATATATGGTATGTGTTTCTTATATGGGTTTTATGGTAATCCTTTAGTTACAAAAAGGTAAGTAATGATATTTTATTCAGTGAAGAGTTTTTTTACTACTTCATGAAGGTGAAGGTATTAATTTGATAAAGTATACATGGTTTACTTGATGTTTGAAAAACTAACAGTTTTCATTCTTTGTGTATACCTTACTGAGCTTTTTATGCTCATCCCAAGTTTTTGAAATGTTTTTCACAGGTCAAGGGAAAGGTACAGGATATGATGATAGTGTCAAGGATGTTTCAAGAAAGAATCCATGTTTTATTTTAAATATGTTTCCGTTGATGGGAAGAATGAATACTATCTTTTATGTAACCACTTTGTTTAAATGTGGAATGTAATGCAAGTTTCATGATCTAATTCTCTAAAACTCTAAACCTGAAAATATCCTCAATGTGTAATCTTGTAATAACTCAAGATTAAGTAAGGTTTAAGGCTGGGGCCTTATAGAAGCTGCCACCGTGGGTGCTGTATGATTGGTGGAGTGGTCAAACACATCTTTAGATCATAAAATGAAGTCCTGAAAAAATCATCAAACACAAAATCAGAATCTTTTTGAAGTAATCGTGACATAGGAAGAGAAATCATACTAAAATCCTTGATGAAGCGCTGATAAAATCCTGCATTCCCTAGGAATGATCAAACATCACAAACACATGAAGGATATGGTAAGGATGAAATAACATCTACCTTAGATCTATCAACCTCTATCCCATGTTTTGACACTACATTCCCTAAGAAAATCCCATGCTCTACCATGAAATTACACTTTTCAAAGTTCAAGACCAGAATCTTCTCAATACAATGATTCAAAACCTCTCCCAAACTATTGCTACAATCATCAAATGAAAAACCATACACTATAAAATTATCCATGAATACATTCATGCAGATCTCAATAAAATAAGAAAAAATACTCACCATGCATATTTGAAAGGTACCTAGGGCATTTCAAATTACAAATGACATACTTCGATAGGAAATCATACCGAATGGACATGTGAATGTTGTCTTCTCTTGATCCTCAGAAGAAATATGAACCTAAAAATATCCATAAAATCCATCCACGAAATAGTAGTGTGTTTTCCCAACTAGTCTCTCAAGCATCTGATCAATAAATGGGAGGGGGTAATGGTCTCTATGAGTGGACTGATTTATTTTACTATAATAAATATACACATGCCGACTATTTTTCACCCACATCAGAACGAACTCATCTTTCTCGTTTTTAACAACTGTAACACCACTTTTCTTAGGCACAACCTGAATAGGACTTACCCAATGAGAATCTAAAATGGGATACATTATACATTCCTCAAGAAATTTTTCAACCTCTTTTTTATCAATTTCCAGAAGGGTTGGATTGAGTCTTCTATGTGGCCGCCTCACTGGTTTATCCCCATCCTCCAAGAGAATCCTATGCATGAAAATGGAGGGGTTAATACCTGATATGTTAGCCAAGGTCCAATCGATTGCCTTAATTTTCTCCCTCAAAATATTCAAAAGCTTTTCTTCATGTTCAAAAGGAATATTATTATCATTTATAATATGTAATCTCTTGCCACTCAACAAGTATGAGTATTTGAGATTTGGTGGAAATGTCTTGAGATCCAATGAAGGGGGTGGTGTATGGATGGAGACATTGAAGAACTAAAATATGTGCACAAAGAGCATCAATATCAGAATAGAAATCATCACAATCATAGAATGAAGCATCAAATACAACCACATACTCAATAGCCATGTCATAATTTGAGTCCAAATGATCATAATCTAATTCCATTTCAAAATCAAATCTAAGAGAGTCTTTTTCATTAGAAATAGGTGTGGAGGTAATATTAGACATAAAACTAGAACCAATAATCATAATATACCTAAGCATAGGACAATCAAATTCCATGTGGTTTTTATTTGGTAGTTAAAAATGGGAGATAACGAAAGCAGAATGGTCCTCTAAGTGGTACTTCATGGAGTCCATAACATTAAATATCACAACTTCATCCCCAAAATCCATGGAAAGTGTACCCTTATTGACATTTATGATAGTTTTTTCAGTTATAAGGAAGGTTCTACCAAAGATAATTAGAGAATGAGAACTTACATGATCATCCTCTTTGTTAATCACGTAGAAATCTGCTGGAATGATCGTGTCTCTTACCTGAACAAGTATATCCTCATGGACTCCCACTAGATATATCATAGGTCTATTTTCCAACTGCACCACTACTCTCATTGTATTAATCTCACCAACCTACATAGAAGAGGATACAAAGTGAGGCATCACATTTATGGAAGCTCCCAAATCAAAAAGAGCATTAGAAAAGTGCAACTACCCTATGGTGCAAGGGATAGTGAATGTCCCTGGATCCTTGAACTTTTTTGTCATTGCTAGAGTTAGTGTAATGAGTGCTGACACATTCCTTCCAATATTGACCCTCTCATTTCCCTTGATCCCTCTTCGATTGGTACAAGGTTCATTTAAAAATTTGACATACCTTGGTATTTGTTTAACGGATACAAGCAAAGGGATATTGACCTCCACACACTTTAATGTATAAAAAACATCTTTTTTCATCGCCTATTCAGCCATATTTTTGGTTTGAACAACTCTATTTGGAAAAGGAAGGGGTTTAAAAGGAATATCATCAATATTTTCTTTACCTTTATCTTTCTCCTTGGGTTTGTCAACAATTCGGGTGGAATGGGGCTTCTCCGGAGTTGAGGTAAATCTCAGTGGAACGATAGGTGCAGATGTATCAGTTGTTTTCTTTCCACTTATCAATGTGATGGCACTAACATTACCCTTAGAATTTGGAGTAGGTTGGGAAGGAAGATTTACATAGTTCTTACTTACCAGTTCATGGATGGCTGTGGCAATATGTCCCATTTGAGTCTTCAACACCCTCAGCTCCGAACCTTGACTCTTCAGCTCATTCTGTTGATTAAGAACAATTTTTTTCAAAATATCATCAGTATTTGAATCTACCTTTAGTTGAGAATTCTCTTGTAGTTGATTTTTTGATTCTTGAGCTTCAAATTGCCTTTTAGGTTGTTTAAAACCTTGTTGGTAAGGTGGAGGATGTTGGATGTTTTTTTGAAAAGGGGGCCTTTGTTGTTGTACAGAGCCATACCTCATGTCTAATTGATCCTTCCTCCCTTGGTTGTATATTGGTGAAAAGGAATCAAGCTTCTTTTGGGGATATGGTTGTTTCTGATGCTGATATTGTCTCCTAGGAAACACTGCTGCACAATATTTTGGTTCTTGTAGTTGGGGGAAACCATCATTTGGGTGGCTTCTCTCACTGAAAATTCCACAAGGCATTGAAGGAAGGGGTTTGGATGTCTTTTTACCAAAAAATCTTCCTCACCATAGTGGTCAATTATTTCAACTTGGTATAAATTAAATGACTCTGAAGAGAAGAAGGACGTACCTGATGTACTCCCCTAACATGCGGTGTACCTCAATCTCCAAATTATTGGGAGTTTTGTGCCATCTTTTCAATCAACACATGTGCAGTTTCTAGTGTTTTGTCGACCAATTCACCTATAGTTGCGGCATCCACCATTATTTTCTCCATAGGTGTGAGTCCTCCATAGAAGTACTGGATAAGGAGTTGCTCACTGATTTAGTGATGCAGGCATCTTACACACAACTTCTTGAATCTCTCCAAATACTCATACATCAAATCCCTATGTGCCTGATTGATCCATGGGATCTCCTTTCGAATGGATGTGGTTCTTAATGTTGGAAAAAATATCTTCGAGAAAATATGTTTCAAATTTTTCCAACATGTTAAATCTTTAGGTTGTAAATAATAAATCCAATCCTTAGCAGTTTCATCAAGTGAGAATGGGAATTCTTCAAGTTTTATTTGATCTTTATAAGCATTTATTAGTTTCATTTTTGAGCATACCACATTGAATTTGTTTAAATTTTTTTCTGTATCCCCACCAGATAAGACATGGAATTTTTGAATAAGGTGAATTAAACCATATTTCAAATCAAAGTCTGATTCGATATTTGGATATGCAATGCATGTAGGTTGATAATTAACATCAGGTGCATCCAACTCTCGGATAGTCCTATTGAGTTCATTTTTGTTATTTTCATCCATTGTATCTTATTTAATATATTTTTTGAATAGTTTCCAATTTCAAAATTCCTAGAGTGGAGGAATTACCTGGTTGGGTAAATGTCAACACATCCCATAGACTGAGATAGTCTGATTCGAGCTCTAAGGCTGCGCTCATCTTGGGGTCTAGATTAAGGAGATCCTGATGATAGGATAATTTCATAAATCATAGAAACTAGATAAATGAAAAAGAAGTGGACATTGATATCATTAAATGAGGTTTTAATTGATGGTCTGAAAGGTAATAAGAGAGGGAGAGGAAAGATATAAATAAAAACAAGAAAAAATGTGAGAAATGGGAAAGGATAAATAAGAATAGAAAACAAAAGGATAAAATGAAAGAATAAAAAAATACATCTAATTAGTTGAATAAAACACTTTCCTACCCACCAACAATGCCAAATTGATGAAGGTTTCCCCACACACTCTCAAAAATATTTATTTGTGATTTTATAAAGTGAAGCACAGTGGCTGAGCTAGGTCATTCTCTCAAGGAGGAAGGGAATTAAATAACTATTAATAGGCTTTAATTAAGTAATAAAATAGTCCAAAACAAATAAAAAGATAGATGAGGGAGTTTTTTTGTGACTTTTTGAATAGTAAAATAAATAAGAAAATGAGAAGTAACAATCAAGAGAAAATTTCATTAAAAACACTTATATGAGAAGACATAGTTGAACTTATTTTCCCCCTTAAGAATAAATTTATCCTTATACCATATGATTACAATTCATTAAATTGTAATCCACTAACCTTGTCAACCCTCGAACCCTATGGAAATTAACACAACCAAAAATATTGGAAAAATGAGCCTTCAATCAACTTCACGACTTCCAATCGCTGCACCCTACCTTGATTGTGATCCAAAATCCAACATATGATCAATGGTTAATTAGGTAATTATATCCTCTCTGGATTTGATAATTAATTGAGTTGGGTATGAGACTTGAACCCTACAATTCTATCCCAAGTTGATTAGATTTTGCGATTGCGGTTTCACTCACATGGTTTACACAAGCCCGACCACGCGGTCAAGTGCAAGTCGATTGAGTAAAGTAGACATTAAAACTCAATTAATTGATCAATATTTTTGAATTAAATTATTATTATGTATTCAAAATAAATGAATGAATGGTTTGGGATTAGATCAACTACGAAAGAAATCACTCTTCCATAGGCGTAGTTATCATCGGGGAGACATTTTTCATAAGAAATGGATTGAAAGGGGAACACCCAATATCATATATACTCTTAGATTCCAGACCATGAAGAAACATAATAAGATGAAAATATAATAACACAAAATATTTATTGAAGAAAACTCACATTATAGGAATAAAAACAAGGAGAAACAAAGTGGAGGTGAGAGAGGAGAGCCTTTTTTGGAAGAGATGTTTGCGTAAGGAAATACTTCTTCCATGAGTTATGAGGGGTTCCCAAGAGACATCCTTTATGAAAAACCTTCCAAAATCCTCTACCAGCACTCCCAAAGAGTGAAAACATCCATCAAATTGAGTTTGGGAGGGCTAGAGTTACAAATCTTTTTAAAATGTGAAAGGGAAATTCGGAAAAATATTTTACTCCAAGTTTCACCGCATAGTTGACCTAAAAACGCATGAATTGGTTGGAATTATAGAAATATTATTTTTTCAGAATCATGTACCTAAGATTCCATCCAAATTTGGGCCCAATCCATGTTCAGATGAAGATGATACAACCTAAATGGTGGAGTGATGTCCAATCTTGATAGTTCAGTCTGACTTTGTCTTCATGGCCCATTTACTCCACTATAATGTACAATCCATCTACCATGTTCTAAATAGAATTTGTATCTCATTACATCAGGAACACAGTTGACAATTTTATGTCAAAATAATTTACAGAAAAATAGTTATGCCAGAAATACTACAATGAATTTTAAAAGGGTAAAACAAGAATTTCTATCAAACTTTCAAATGAATGATCTAAACCCAATTATTCTATAAATTAACACATTTAGCACAATGTGAGGAAATTATTTCATTTATTATCAATAAAATATTCAATAAAATTGTGTTTTATTAGTAATATTGCATTATTTAATAACAAGATACATGATTTGTTTGTCGGAGTAGATGAATCAAGGGGGGGTTGAGTATCTACAAATATTTCTGCTAAAATTGGTTCTTTAAAATGAAATCCCCATATTAAAATAAAATCCAAGTCTATTTTTAGTGAATTTATATAAGTCCTAAAAGTTTAATTAGTTTCTCTGAATATTAATAGTTCTCAGTTTTACAAATCTAAAGATTAGTCAAACTTTTGAAACTAATCTACTGATTCAAAATAGATATAAACACCTGCTAAACTAACTATCAAAGTTTGGTTTATCTTAATTCTAGAAATACATAGAAAATAAAAATATAAGACAAATAGTATAGCAGATAAAACAAGAGGTTCAGTCTCAAGATGATACTTAGTCCTCTTCACTTGGTGATCACCTACCACCAAGTTTTTTATATTAATAAACTTTTGATCCACACCTAGGATCGGGGTTCACAACATCACACATGGGTGTCCAGGTCACATTTGACCACTACCATAGTTATTCATGGAAATAACTAATAAACAGATCACATAGTATCACTTAAAAAGTTCTACGTGGGATACAACAGTTAAAAGGGATTGAGTGTGAGGATATTTTAGTACCCTTCAGTTAAGCTTAGGAGATAGTGTGTATGAAACAAACAGATGCACACACAACTCAAAAAGTAAACACAAGAACAAAATATATTTTTAAAAGTAAAAACTACAGTTTAGAAATCTCTGTGTGTCGTGCAGTAAAGCTTTGGACTCATTGGATGTATAGAAAAAGATATTCGAGTCCTCTTTTGGAAGCTGGCTCCAAAACAAAGTATTGTAGTCTCTGTAATCTAGCTTCCACGTGTGTAGAGGTTCAGATCTTCGATGTCAGGATGTTCAATGATCTTTAGAAAGATTCATCTTTTAATATTAAACATCTTTCATACTTAAGCTTCAGGTTCTTCTATTTTCAATATCTTTCATATTCGCACAGACCGCCTTTTTGTTTTTCTAGCGGGTTGAGAGAGCTGTCTTTTAGGTTGATCTTGTAATCATTTTATACTTCAAGGTCCGGTAGGCGTGAAGATCTCATCACATGCATGTACCTTGTACTATCTATGGATAGTCCTACAAACAACATTAAATAATGTCAGAAACATTAATTTTTTTAAATATGACCGTTAGAAATAAATTTGACTTAATAAAAATAAAACAATTATTTATGACTATCGGTGAGTCATTTTCATCATTCTTTATCTTTTTTCTATCATCATTGGTCTGTCATATTCGGTGTTTCATCTTCGGTGTGTCATCTTCAGGGTGTCATCTTTGGTTTTTCATCATTAGTGTGTCATCTTCGGTGTGTCATCCTTGGTGTGTTATCTTCGGTGTGTCATCTTTGGTGTGTCATCTTCGATGTGTCATCTTTAGTGTGTCATCTTTGGTGTTTCATCTTCGGTGTGTCATCTTCGGTGCGTCGAACATCAGTGTATCGTAAATTGGTGTGTCGAACATCGGTGTGTCGAACATCGGTGTGTCGAACATCGGTGTGTCGAACATCGGTCTATCTAACAATGGTGTGTCGAACATCGGTGTGTCGAACATCGGTGTGTCGAACATCGGTGTGTCAAACAACGGTGTGTTGAACATCGGTGTTCCGAACATGAAATCTAAAAATACTATGAAGATTCTATCTTACAAAAAACATTACATGACTCAGTGACATCCAAAAATACATGTAAAAACATACACTTGTAAACATATGGATTTACAAATATAAGTTATTTCTTTATAAAAGTATATTGTTCAGTATGATATAATTGATTTAATTAGAGATATTAAATGGAATGAAAGAGTATAATCTATAGTTAGACATTATTTGTGATTATGAAAACTACCATATCATAGAGGGTCCAACAATCTCCCCCATTTTTATAATCACAAATTATGGAATACATACAAATATAAGGAATAAAAAAATAATTGCGCATAACATACATCACTGAAGGAGATTATTCCATATAACTAAATCCTTCCCTTGTTTGAGTTTTTAAAACAAATATCCCCATCAATAAAAGGATTATGATAAATATATCCCATGTGTCCTACACCATAAATTCTCCCCCTTAGATTAATAATGTATGCCTCTTCTTTTATCCCCCTTTTAGGATTCGCAAAAAAACAAGAAATAAGAGAAGAAATATCCTAAAAGAAATACACCATAAATATTTCCATGAAGATGCAGAAATGTACATTCAAACAAAAAGATCAAGTCCCTATAAAAAATACAATCCACCACTAAGGGTTTGGCTGTTGTGGGGATTTTCATTTATATGAAGGATCCATAATAGGATGAGATAGTTTGGTAGAGGCAGATGGAAGAGGTGGTATGAAGATAACACCATGCATGTCAACACTTGTAGGTACATTTTCCGAAAGACTAGGCCTTATTTATAACAACACACAGCTGGGATTTTTCTCTATAATGACTGATCAAATATGGGAAAAAGCCTAAGATACAGTCATTGGAGTAGGAGACGAAGAGGTAGTACTAATGGAAGCTACAGGAAGGACCACAATGGCTTCAGCCTGGACATGAATATATGGTTTAAGGAGATTGATGAAATCATTAATGATTTCACCACTATACTACATAGCTTTTTTGAAGTCTTCCTTGTTCTCCAAGAATGTATTCCGCAAAGTGGTATACTCCTTCAACTAAGTAACTTTATTCTTGAAGGCTTCAGTGACAGGAGGTATTCTGATATTGTTCTCTAGAAAATTGAAGCTATATATAATGTCATTCTTGGTATAGATCTTGGAAAAGTACTTTTACACCTTTTCTTGAATCACTTTCTGAGTAGTAGAGGCTTCATTGGTGCACTGGAAAACCATATTGTACACAAGGTCTGTATTTCTGTGTACCTTTTCACGAGTTTCTTTTTCTAAAATACTCTACAGATTTTGGAGTTCTTTTCTCATCACATCTTTGAGAGACTCCAAATCAGCAACAACAACTTTCCCAATTCTAGAACTATAGGGGCCAATTAACATTTTTCCAAGATCCTCTTTCAACTTCTCCAAATCCACACTGAGTAAAAGAGTCACCAAGTTCCTAAGAACTTCTAGAACACCACTGAAATGGGTCTTCAAGTCAGAGGTTAGAGAATTTAACTCATTTATCATCTTTCTTACTTCCTCTCTCAGCAAATTATTGTGCCTGATAATGGTTTCTTCCGTGGTAATGACATTCGATTGAATCTCCTAGATCACTATTCCTACAATATTCGTTGTATCAGCAACTAAAATACCTATTGAGGTGGATGCTTCACTTCTAGATCCAAATGAGGATTTTATTAACTCACATATATCATTTTTTAATTGTTTCAAATCAGCCTTAGTGACATAGTCACTAGGCACAGTCTTTGCTACCGGCTCTACTACTGTAGGTGAAACTGGTGGAATAGGTGAAACAGGTTCTGTTTCAGCTTGAACTTGTGGAATAGGAGGAGGAGGCACCCTCTCCTCATTTGAGACATACTAAAAACCAAAAATAATATATCCTGGATCATTATTCCACTCTCTAGTACATGTCCATTCTTTTGGCTCAACAATATCAATTTTGATCCTTCTTCCTTGAGGCTCAGGAACAATAGTATCTATATAAACTTCTTCATTCATTCATCCAGCCATAACCACATTTTTGGGTACATGAACTAACTGAACTTTAGGTTTTACATTATCTCTATCCACTTCAATTTCTCCAGTCACTTCATCAATTTGAGGCACTTTATCCTTATCTTCTTCCTCAGGGCCACCAGCCCTATGTTCATTTAATTCCTAAATGATTTCTAGATTTTCATCATTAGGATGGGGTGATCTATCCTCATGTTCATAATCTCTATGATCAACAGCCTCTTGTTCATCATGATCAACTTCATTACCTGCTCCATGCACAGATTCCTCAGTGGATCTGTCCACCACTTATTGTCCCACTTTTAAAGAATCACTTACATGCTGATAATTTCCTCCTTCATCCTTATTATCATCATCAACATCATCAGACTCCTCATCTGATTTTCTCTCATATCCTTTAACTCTAGTAACCTTGGTCTCTTCTTTATCCCCATCACCTAACACAAAATCTCTTGAGGGTTAGTCCAAAGGTCGACTAGCAGGTCCATAAGACATGTCCTTGGGGATTTTAGTGATATTAGGATCACTCCAATCATCTAAAGGAGATCCTTTTTCCCTTGGTGATTTAGTGTATTCTTCCTCATCAGAATAAATTGGTTATTCTCCTTGTTTGAGACCTGGATGAACTTGATCCTTTGGTCTGGTAGGATGGTCAACTGTATTGAAATATTCGTATAGCCTTTCCTCATCACCTACCCAACATTTCTTCAAAGGGTTCAAAAATATCTTCATCCTTTTTACAAATGTCTTTTTGAAGACAAAAACTGCTACATGAACTTATCACTTCATCTCCATCTTCCACATAGCCTAACCTTTTTATCATGGAAGAGATCATCCTCTAATAGTACAAACATGTTTCCTTCTTGTATGGTTTTATAAAATCAGAGACATTCACCATTAGATACCTACACAGGTTTACTTTTATCCCATGTTTCAATAGATAAATCTAGAACACATCCTGATACTTCACAGTAGAGAAATCTTCCATCCTTGGGGGAATATTTGATGTTGTATAAACTTAAACAATAATCTTATTTCTCCTTCAAAATCACTGGAAATAGTCCTCATAGATTCTCCATTTCCAGTTAGCCCTTTTAGAGCATCTTCATAAGAGAAAAAATTAGAGTAATGTGGAATATTACCTGGATAATCAGCGTAGACACCTTCATGAGGCATCTCCAAGAACTCTTCCTATTCCTTAGATGAAAAAGATACTTCCTTTCTCTTTACTACTAACTTATTTCTTGAAACCTCAGCTTCATCTTGAGATATCGTCAAATGCTGATAGAATTCATGCACTATATGGGGATATTAAGGTCTTTCATTGTTAGAAAACCAAATTATCCACCCTTGAGATTCCATTAATTTTAATAAAAATGACTTTCTTGAAAGAATCCACTCAGTAGACACTTCTTTTTCAGCTGTAACCACTCGGCTTTCTAAACATGGTTTTTCTGTCCCACTGGACTCTCCTTTCTGTCACTTAGTAGAAGGTGATTTTATTGGAAATTGCATAGTACACTTTGTCCTTGACATTTCAAGGCTTTATATTCCAAAAGATTTGATCACGAGGGTCGAGAGGTAGAGTGAAAAAGTGTAGAAAGCTTTATGGTTGTGGGAAGGTGAAAGTTAGGGATGGATTGAACTTAATATATCATTTAGGGATTGTAAATCATAAAGCATAAAATTTAAACGCAGAAAAAAGAATACAAAAATAGATTCGTTTTATTTAAAATAGACAGAATTACAAAATATTCCAAAGAAAAACATTGGTGTCAATGAATCGGTTTCAGAATATCGGTTTCATAAGATCAGTTTTAGGAGATCGGTTTCCGAAGATCGGTTTCAGGAGATTGGTTTCAGGAGATTGGTTTTAGGAATAGGTTTTAGAAGATATGTTTCAAGAATAGGTTTTAGAAGATCGGTTTCATGTAGTTCGGTTTCACGAATCTATTTTAGAAGATTAGTTACAAGAATTGGTTTTAGAAGATCAGTTTCAAGGAGATCAGTTTTAGGAGTCAGTTTTAGGAGATCAGTTTCAGGGGATCGGTTTCAGGAAATCCATTTCAGAAGAACAGTTCTAGGAGATCAGTCTTAGGAAATTAGTTTCAGAAGATCGGTTTCAGAAGATCGCTTTCAGAATATCGGTTAAAAAGAAATCAGTTTCAGAAGATCGGTTTCTAGAGATCAGTTTTATGAAATAGGTTTAAGAGATTGGTTTTAGGAGGTCGGTTTCAGAAAATCGATTTTGAGAAGATCGGTTTTAAGAGATCAGTTTCAGGTATCAGTTTTAGGAGATCTTAGAGATTTATCATTCCTAGATCATGTCTGATGTAGTTCATTATCTCGAAGTTTAAGGGTTTAGTTAATATATCTTCAAGATGATGCTCAGTCCCAATAAACTCAAGAGTTTTATCACCTTTTAGATAATGATCTCTCAAAAAGTGATGTCTTACATCAATATGATTTGTTCTACAATGAGAAATTGGATTCTTAGATATGTTAATAGCACTTGTGTTGTCACAGTTTATGGGGATATGTCTGAATTGAAATCCATAGCCTAATAAGGTGTGTTCAATCCACAAAATTTGTGCACAACAATATATAGAAGAAATGTATTCTGCTTCAGCATTTGATAATACAACTGAATTTTTCTTTTTACTACACCACAATATTATTGACTTTCCCAAAAAGTGACATGTTCTAGAGGTACTCTTTCTATCTAAATTACATCCACCAAAGTCAGAATTTGAAAAGCAGACTAAATTAAAAGGTTTCCCATTAGGATAGAACAGTCCTAAGTTAGTTTTATATTTGATGTATTTGAAAATTCTTTTAAAAGATTTTAAATGTGACTCTTTAGGATTTTCTTGAAATGTTGCAAGCATACACACACTGAACATAATATCTGGCCTACTAGAAGTTAAGTACATCAAACTCCCAATCATTCCTCTATAAGAAGTCTGATCAACTAATTTTTCATTTTCATCAAGATCTAACATACATGTAGAACTCATAGGGGTTTCGCTACTCTTGATGGTTTCAAAGCCATATCTTTTCAAATGATGTTTAGTGTACTTACTTTTATTTACAATAATACCTTCTTTATTTTGAAATATTTGAAATCCAAGAAAATATTTAAGTTCTCCCATGAATCTCATTTCAATCTCACTTTGCATTATGTTTGAAAAATCATTACATATAGAGTTTTTAGAAGATCCAAATATAATATCATCTACATATATTTGGGTTATTATAAATTCTTTTGAAATTATTTTTATAAATAAATTAGGGTCTGTGAGTCCTTTGGTAAAGGCTTTAAAAATAAGAAAATTACTCAACCTTTCATACCAAGATCTCAGATCTTGTTTCAAACCATATAAAGATTTCGATAATTATAACACATGATTTGGAAAAAGTTGATTTGTAAAACCTAGCGTTGTTCAACAAAAACATCCGCAATTATATAACCATTTAAGAATGCACTTTTGACATCCATTTGATAAATTTTAAAATCCATGTGTGCTGCATAGGAAAGTAAGAATGTAATTTCCTCATGTCTAGCTACTGATGAAAAGGTCTATTCATAATCAATTCCTTATTCTTGATTATATCCTTGTGAAACTAGTCTAGATTTATTTCTAATTATATTTACAGCTTCGTCTACTTTATTTAAAAACACAAATTTGGTTCCTATGGTCAAATTATCCTTTGGTCTATTTAGAAGTTTCCAAAATTTATTTCTTTCAAACTAATAAAGTTCTTCTTTCATGGCCATTACCCAAAATTCATCATTGATTGCATGATTAATATTTTTAGGTTCAAGTTGTGAAAAGAAATCTTGATGTTCAACTTGGTTTCTCAATGAAGCTCTCATTTGTGTTCCTCTATTTAAATATCCAACAACAACATCTAAGGGATGATTATTAAGGGTCATATTTGGTCTAGAGAGGGTAGAACTTGATATTTCAGATTGGTCAGGTTGATCTGGTTCACTATCATTAGGATCTGGAGAATTTCCAGAACTGGATGTTTTCACAGATTCCTTCATATGATGATTTGAGATTTTATCATTAATGTCCAGATTGGACATATCTTCGTTAATATTTTCTAGTGAGGTCTTGGGCTCATATGGATCTGCTTCATCAAACTTGATGTGTACAGATTCCTCCACACATTTGGTTTTCTTTTTAAATACTCTATAAGATTTACTTGATGTAGAATTTCAAAGAAATATTCCTTCATCACTTTTGGAGGAAAATTTATCTAAATTATCTTTAATGTTCTGAATATAAACTTTACATCCGAACACATTAAAATAACCTAATTTGGGTTTCCTATTATTCCAAAACTCGTAAAAAGTTTTCTTAAGGATGGGTCTGATTAATACTCAGTTTATTATGTAACAAGTTGTATTAATAGCTTCAGCCCATAAATAAATGGGTAGATCATATTCATTAAGCATAGTACAAGAAATTTCTTGTAAGGTTCTATTTATTCTTTCTACCACACCATTCTATTGAGGTGTACTAGGAGCAGATAAATTTTTATTATATCCATTTTGTGAGCAAAAGGTTTCAAAATCTTGATTCTCAAACTCATGACTGTAATCACTTCTTAAGGATTTAATCTTAAAACCACTGATATTTTCTACAGACCTAGCATACGTGGTAAAATTTGAACAAGATTCACTTTTATGAGATAGGAAAAAGGTACAGGAACTACAAAATATATCGCCTTAAGTGGCAATCTTTTAACGGTGGTTTACAAAACCACAGCTAAACTTTTCCTTAAAAAGGTTTAGCGGAGGTTTAATAAAAACTGCCATGAAAACCATTTATTTCTTTTACAGTGGTGACACTCCCCCCCCCCCGAGCCGACCCTCTTCTCCCCCAGACACCCGCAGTGCTTCTCCCCCCGACGAGCCCCAACCCTAGCTCTATTACCCTCCCGTTCGTCTATTGACCTCCCCACCCATCATTGCTGACCCCCCTTCTCCCCCCGACACCTGCGACACTGTCTTCTCCCCCAAAACCGTCGATTTACTACCCTAGGTCATCTCCCCTCCCCTTTGACCGGTGGTTTTCATAGTCATAGGTAATGTTATTCATATTTTTTTGGAGCCTTCAGTGCATAGGGTTATAGACATTTTCAACACGTTGTGAGTGTATCACAACTAAGTGGTATGGTTCTGATAATTTTAGAATTTGGAAGGAATCAGATTCACTGGGATACACATTTTCATGTCTAGTGTTTCTTATGGGTTATAGTAATGTATTCCTAAAGGCTAGATCCCATTAATGCTTTGTGTTTGGTTTCATTCGCGATGGCAGTGTTTCATGTTTTAATGATCCCATGTTTATCTTATGGATGCTTTTTTTATTTCTCTTTATTTAAATTTAATTATTTTTTTTTCAAATTATTAATTTATTGGAATATGGAATGTTTTAAATCAATCCAATGGATGTTTAATTGGAATTTTTTTCAAAATAAATTAATTAATCAAATTTGTTTCATTTTTGAGATAGAACAAAATTTTCCATGGTCATAAACACTATATAGATTAATGGTGGTATATTACTATGAATTTTTTGCAAACCTTTTATATTTTACAGGGTTAATGGAGGTATGGTCTTTTAGTATGTAGATAATAGAATAGTGTCATGTAGATTGAATGCATCTCTGGGTTGTTATCACTTTAATGGTGGGTTTGGATAGTGGTAACCGATAGTAACATGGAGACTTTGTTTTAGTTTCTTTTCATGTTTATCTTTCTAGATTGGTTTATTTATATCTCATGGTCATGTAATTTTTCATCCATGATGTAATCTGATTTATTATATTTATCTTTTTATATATGAGAGATATTGTCTGGTTATTTTAGTGTGAAATCACTCCCATGATTATGTGTGTTGATACCCAGGTGCTTGTCGGTTTCCCATGGTGATCAGGAATACTCTTTGGGACCCATGTTGGTTCATTAAAAAATAGTATTATAAAAGGTTTTATTTCTATGTGTGGTTGTTAATATGGAATTATTTTATAACAATATGTATGATTTTGTCCATCCATGTTTCACCAAACACATTGAACTATGTTATCTTTATATGGAATTGATTATTTTACTTTTTGACTATACTTTTCTTGTGCTTCTTTTATTTTCCAAATTTTAATTAAAACATCAATATATATAACTAACATTTCAGTTTTATCATTGGTAGAATGTTTGAACTTTCAACAAGGGTACTTCTAACTTCCCTCCTCTTTATTAGTTCTTTTAGATGATGAACCTTTCACAAACTTCTCAAATTTAGATTCTGAGGCCTCTTACCTTCCCTATGTGAAATATTCTTAGGAGGTTTTTTTCTTACAATATTATTTCACTTTTTCTGTAGGATGTTTTTTATTTATTCACTAACTTATATGGCCTTATTTTATTATTCGATTAATATATTGGTTGATATGAACTTGGACCAATCCTATGAATACTAATTTTTCATACATCACACACATTTTCAAAATTTCCAATTATTTTTTATATATACATGTTTTTATTAACCTATGGATGTTTCTTCTTCATATCAAGATTTCTATCCATTAGAATTTGATTCCTTTCTAATTTTTCATTTAAAGGTCTATACCAATAATCTAATTCAGAATAAATGAATTTTTCACAACACCAACATTGATCCATAACCTATGGTCATCTTATTTCATTTGAATAATGATATTTGGTCTTGTTTATAACTTTTTTAGATCTTTAAGGGAAAACAACTTCCTTAATTTCCTTATCCACCTTAGATAAGGTGGAATATTCCATCAAACATTTCAAAATCTATACTTGTACATAATTTTCTTCATACCCACTCCCTTCATAAAAAGAGATTTACAAACATTATTACGAGATGGTATGGATGGTACCTCTTCCTTATTAGTGGTCTAATTCTACTAAATTCAGTGCTTGATATCCCTTGTTATAATCCAGATTCAATATGACATCATTGATTCTCATAGTTAAGGCTTGGAAAACTCTTTTTATTCTAGAATAATCCCCTTTTTATTTAATTCTAGATTCAACAAGTGACTTTACTTCAGCATGAAGCTTCTAGATCTAGTTTTGATGAAAAAAATTTGTTTCTTAACACCCCTTTCTGAGTCATGATCAGCCATGACACGTTTGGATAATATTTTATATCAAATAGGGATTTGAAATAATTATTACATCACTTATTTCATGCATTTTTTTTGGATTTAATCAGATCTTCCTTTAGCTGAATAACATGTAATTTATTAGCACATCCACCCCATGGATCATATCTCCCCCTAAATATGGTGCCACTTCAAACAATGGTTAGAATTATTTAATTTAATGGGAGAGGGGGAACTCTAACTTTCCTCAGTTGATTAATGTGGTTGGAAATTGTTCACTCACCCTAATATCCCAATTTAATTCTAATCCATTGTGGTGGTACTACATTAGA
Source organism: Viscum album (assembly GCA_963277665.1). Lineage (NCBI taxonomy): Eukaryota > Viridiplantae > Streptophyta > Magnoliopsida > Santalales > Viscaceae > Viscum > Viscum album. Next base: position 432,931 of record OY728146.1, on the reverse strand, counting down.
TGACACAACTAGTAGGTGATTTACCATATGTATTGATATAAGAAAACCTTATGTAACAGATTTATATATTTTTTCAACTAGTATATATGAATCCATTTACCTATTTAGTAATAGTTATGTGTTTTTTTTAATATTGTGTAGGCACATTGTGATATACATGGATAAAAGCTGGATCACATTAACAAGGAACTCACCTCAATATATTAAGGGTTTGAATGAGTTTTTAGGTTTTTCAATTTCCAATCGATCTGATGAACGAAGAATAATATGTTCATGTCCTAAATGTAAATTTAGAAGATGGTTGAAGAGAGATGAAGTTTATGAACATTTAATATTGAAGCAATTCCCTGTTCAATATTTGCGTTGGATTTGGCACTGAGAATCGAACGTTACAGAATGGTTTAGCACTGATGTCAATCCACAGAATGACCTCCCAACTTTGTCAACAATGGAAAATGAAATGAAAAACCTTATAAATGATGCATTCGGCACTACAAGAGACCACCATCAACATCAAAACATATCAGAACAACCAGATGAGGGTGCTATAAATAATAACGAGACAAGTGATGTTTTTGAGATTGTAGGACAACCATATCAAGATTGTAACATATCAATGGATCGTCCTCTTGATTCTATGAAGACTAATGTAAGAGAAAAGTTCACTGAGGAAAATATGTTCCGTGATTTAGTTGATGATGGAAATCAAGACTTGTATAGTGGATGTTTGAAATATTCAAAACTTTCTTTTATGCTGAAGTTGTACCATATCAAATGTCTATGTGGAATTACAAATAAGGAAATGTCCATGATATTGGAATTATTGCGTGATGCATTTCATGAAGAAAACATCCCCGAGTATTTTTATGATATGAAAAAAAGTTGTTAACTGGCTTGGTCTGAATTATACAAAAATACATGTGTGTCCCAATGATTGTATGCTTTATTGGCGAAAGGATTCTAGTGGACAGGATTGTAAAAAATGTTCTTATTCTAGATGGAAGTCAATGGGTGATGTTGAAAGTTTGAGTCAACATACTTTCATGAAGAAGAGGAAAAGGAACACACTTGTAAAGGTATTGAGTTACTTTCCTTTAAACCCTCGATTGCAAAGATTATTCAAGTCATCGAAAACCGCCGAACACATGAAGTAGCATTCTATAGATAATAACAATGATTGGTTAATGAGACATCCACAAGATTCACAATCGTGGAATAAATTTGATTCATTACATCCATATTTCTCAGATGATCCTATGAATGTTCTATTGGGATTGACTACCAATGGATTCAACCCATTTGGTACTTTGAGTACCAGTTATAGAATTTTTCCAGTTGTTTTGATCCCTTACAATCTACCTTTGTGGATGTGTATGCAATAAATGTCTTTTATCTTTTCGATGATTATTCCTGAAAACAAAATGCCTGGAAATGATATTTATGTATACTTGCAGCCTTTGATTGGATAATTACAGGAGTTTTGGAGCATCGGTGTTGAGGCATTTGATTCTTCTTCTAAGACAATGTTCAAAATGCATGATGCTTTAATGTGGACAATTATTGAATTCCATGGGCTTAGTAATTTATCTAGTTGGAACACTTACACGGGTTTGGCTTGTCTTGTTTGTAACTTTGATTTTGAACCCAAATGTCTACCTCAAAGTAGAAAATGGGTTTTCTTGTGCCATTAAAGATTTCTCAATGCATATCATAGATTTCGGCTGAACAGATCAAAATTTAACGATTTCATTGATTGTAGACCACCCCCAAAGTTGTTAACCGGTTTTGAAATATTGACACAACTTTGAAATGCTGAAAAATAATTTGCTAAGGTTTGTCATTTTAATGATAGTGGGAAATGGGTTTAAAGTGCATCATCAAGAAAAATCGGAACGCAACAATGGAAGAAAAAAAGTATAGTCTTCAAACATCTGTTTTGGGAACTTAATTTGTTGTGGAATAATCTTCATGTGATGCATATTGAGAAGAATGTATGTGATAATTTTATTTTCACATTGCTTAATGAGCATGGAAATAAGAAGAATCTTCTCAATGCTCGCAACGAATTTCCAGAAATGAACATAAAACATGATCTCTAGCCAGATGAGGATGAAAATAATCCTCCGACAATTTTTTCAATGAAAAATAGGGATAAAGATACATTACTTCGAATTTTCAAGAATGTTAAGGTATCTGAGGGGTATTCAAGTAACATCTCGAGGTGTGTTGACTTGAAGAATCGTATGTTACATGGATTGAAAAGTCACAATTCACATATTTTGTTACAAAAGTTACTACCACTGGAATTGCGTACATTATTACCTAAAAATATTACTGCTGTTGTACTCCAATTCTGCACATTTATTAGACAACTATGTGAGAAATATATACATACATTTCATCTTGAAGACCTCCTCGAGAGGTTTTTATTGACCCTTTGTGCAATGGATATGATCTTTCCTCCGTCGTTTTTTACTGTAATGATGCATTTAACTGTGCATTGGGTTGAGGAAGCTAAATTAGGAGGCCCTGTTCATTATTGATGGATGTATCAAATTTAGAGGTACATTATTTATATTTTTTTCAGTTATGTAAAAAACATTTGGCACTTAATTAAATGCATAATTATGTTTATTTTATTTCACAGATATCTTGGGCATTTGAAATCATACGTGAGAAATAAAGTTCAATCAGAAGGCTCTATTGTTGAAGGCTATTTGGATGAGGAGTGTCTTACCTCATGTTCTAGATACTTGTATGATATTGAGACAAGATTTAATTGAGTTGGGTGTGTTGAAGACACATCAAATCAATCTCAAATACATCAGAAATCAAAAATATTTCCTGCTATTGGCTGATCAGTTGGGAGGACCTCAAATGTGACACTGACAGAATTAGAATTATTACAGGAAAAAAGATATGTGCTGCTGAATAGTGAAATTGCAGATCCATTTATTTACGATTTTTGGATACAAACAAATAGATGAATGAGAGTCCAAATCCAAAATAAGAAAGATATAATTAAAGCTATTAATAAAGATCTTGTAGAATGCTTTGCACGACGTGTAAGTTCATAAATATTGCAATAAATATGAATAGTAGTTTGAAACGTATATTTTTTCAATATAATAAAGTATATTTATTTTTTTAAATCATGAATACTGATACTTAAGAAGAGGTGTCAGAAGATTTGATGTTTCTTGCTCGAGGTCCTCTAAAACAAGTTATAAAGTTCGATGCTTTCAATGTGAAAGGATTTATATTTTGTACAGTCGACCGGGAAGAGGGTTTGAAAAAACAGAATAGTGGTATTTTTACATTTGATGAAGTGGACTACTATGGAAAGCTGACTGATATTATTTAATTAAACAAGCACGGGGAATTTTTCAGTTGTTTTATTCAAATTCAATTGGTTCGATATTATCAGAGGTGTTAAAAGATATTCCTTTCAATTTACTTATGTGAACTTCTCTCACTTGATGGATGTTGGTGATAGTGAAATGCAGGATCCATATATATTATCATTGCAAGAAATAATGGTATTTTATGTCAATGATATTGTCGATGAAGGGTGGAGTGTAGTCGCTCACGTAATACAAAGAGATTTGTATGATATGGGTGATGAAGTGGAAGATTTGACCTCTGAAATTAAATCTCATCAACAACAAGAAGTAAAATTATTTTTCCATCATGATATTGAAAATATTAGTTAGGCATGGATGCATGAAGTGGATGAACTAATGGAGTAGGAAACAGACATGATTGAAGGTGAAAATGATTGTAAGTATAGTTATTTATTCATTCGACAACCACTTATTTCATTTATGCAGTCATTCATTATGATTGTTATGTATATTTAGTTTGTTAGTATTGTGCATCATTTATCAATTTTTATTTTTTTTTCTACTTAATGTTTTTGAAATATATGTTCTGAACATAATTTTATTTGATTAAATGACAGGAATTCCAAGGAAGAAGAGATGCACTATTTCATCCACTACTGTGACAGATGACGATCAATCTGTCTCCCTCTCTACGGCGTATGAGCCACCAAAAACCTTCCCCCTGCACCATATCCCCCTACACTATCTCTCACACCCTCTGTGAGAATCCCTTTAGAAGCTGAGTCATCGACCCCCCTTCAGCAGCCTCATTAGTCAGGCGGCGGTGCGCCACTTCTAGTTCATCGCGTACATACTGGAGGGTCACTGTTATAGGTACAAATTTTAATATAAATACATTTATTTCACTTTTTTATACTAACTATTTATTCATTAAAGATGAAAAAAATTCAAAAGTGGCGAAAAATATAAAAAGTTTATATGTGTGGAATATTAATGGAGAGAAGATACTTGTCCCATTCGATTCATATGGGGTCCCTACAGATGATGTCCTGGGATTACTTTGCCAAATTCTAGGCCAGTTGGTAGCAAATCCCATTTACCTTCCTATTTATTATGATAATTAGAGATATATGCCTCTGAGTTGGAAAAACGAAGTTTTTAATTCCCAAATAAAGTTAATTTTAATACATTATGGTGTAATTGAATATCATGTTTCTAATATGTTCAAAATGAATTTCTATATACAGATGTTTTTCCACTTTACAGTTACTGATGTGATTGCACAAAAGTAGATGTTGAAAAATCTTGGTAAGAAATTTAAAGACTTCAAATGGATATTGTTGGGTGATTTCAATGATACGTCATTTACCATCCAACAAATGTATGAGAAGCTTCCCAATGGGGTACCCAAAGAACAGTGGAATGTTTTTGTTGACAGAAATCATGATGATAAGTAGATGGTATTTAAATATATATTATTATATTAACCTCATTTTATATTTATACATGTATATGAAGAGGATATGATATTGAATACATTACTATTAAATTGCATTTTATTTTTTTCATGATCTCTCAAGAAAGAATGCATCAAGCCGGGCAAAGCAAGTCATCCCTCACACTGTGGGGTCAAAAAGCTTTTCTAGAATTCAATCGACTCTGGTAATATTTTGATTAGATTAAATATTTATAAGACAATATTATAATTTTAATAAATTAAATTGTTGATTTATCTTTGTTTAATGTTTTCATAGAGTTTATATCCCAAAGCATCCCGAACTGAAGTGTGGTTGGGTGTTCACAAAAAATCTGATGGAAGTTTTGTTAATGAGCCTGCCAAAGAAGTTGGTGTATGAACTCATTTTTTCATAATAATAACTTATTCTCAGTTTTTACTATGTTAATATATATTGATATTTTATTTATAGGTAAAAATAAATGAACTATCGGATGCCCATCCTGAGCAGTCCTACTCAGTCTCCTAGGATGACTTGGTGTCTAAAGTCCTGGGGAAGGAGCATCCTAGTAGAGTGCGCGGGGTGGGTTTGGGACCCGTACAATCTAAGGTTTTTAGTAGGCCACTGGGGATGGCAGCTGAATCTACTCTTTGTTTTATTCAGCCCATACCCAAAGATTCTAAGAAAGATATGGTTTCTATACGAAACATAGTTCATGAGTAGGGGGGTCATATATTCGCTTTGAAAAATGATTTGACTGAAATACGTCTGTAGATGAGCAGATATGCCCCCTGTGGTACTGTATCGACTGGTGGTGAGCAGGTAAATCAAAAAAATTCAAAACCATTTAGATTTCTAAATTTTATTGGTTTTAAGTTTAAATATAAATATGCAACACTATTTAATTTTCAATATAATGTTCTTATAGGTGGTAGCCAGAAGTGGAGATGGGGGTGGAGAGGGTGACGATATGTGTTCATCATCAGATAGTGATTAGTTATATTTTTGATATGTTGGAGGTGGAGAGGGTGATGACATTTTTTCATGGTTGATTGGTATATGTATCATGTGTGGCACATAGTTCCCACCAATCATTTTCGTGACCTAACATTTTCTTGATTTTTCATGTTTCCTTTTATGTATTTTATTGATTTCTGATTTTTCCTTTTATGTCTTGATTTCTTGAGTGTGTTATGCATATTTAGGACACAATAGCCTACATCAGTCCCCTACCAAAGCATTAACAGAACCAACCATTCTCTTTCCAACAACATTACCATAGTGAAGAATAGGGAAAAAAATTAGGAATGAAAGTGTTGAGGAATGTCATGGTATTCATATTATATAGTGTTTTCTCATATATCTTAATTATGTTATTATACATAATAAAAAAGTGTGGTTATGCGGGTAATCATGAAAGGGTTGAGGAATGTCATAGTAATTCAGTGTTCATTGGATGAGAAACACTCTGAGTGGTTTTGGTATCTAGTTCAGGGGAGAGGGTATGGTCAATTGGATAAAAATCCTTATAGATTGAGATCTTAGGTTTTCAAGATAATACTGATAATAGAATAGGTATATGATCTCCATTTTTAGAATGACTCATATGTGGTGGGTGATCATGTGTTTATCCTTTGTATGACTAAGATGCTTTGGGATATTCAATTTACTATCACGTAGTGGTTCATGGTAAGTGGGTTGGGAACATGAACTAGATATGACCGGACATGATTCATTGGATCATCATTATAGTTTTATGATCATGAAGTATGGGAGTGCGTAACCATTAGGTTTGGGAAATATTAAGTAGGATTACGGGAAATAAGTAGTGAGACAGTTCCTAGAGGATTACTCTATAGTGGGAAGAAAGGAGTGTGTGTTGGTTTTTCCTTCCAAAACAATACATGCTATGTGAGGGTAGTACACACTAGATATGTGTGGTTCATAGTGAGTTTTGGATCATTTATTATACCAGATGAGTGTGGTATGCATATTTTGGTATTATTGGAATTTTTTTTCAGGGCACTAGCACAGAAGCTGTAAAAGATGCTGTTTTTTTTGGTAAATCTGTTTTTAGCGGCGGTTTAAACCGCCGCTACAGTTCATCATTTTTCTATTAGAGGTGGTTATAACCGCCGCTAAATGTTATAATTTTTCTATTAGTGGTGGTTATAACCTCTACTATGGTATTAAATATAGCAGCGGTTTTAACCACCACTATAGTAGCCCATCTTTCGCATGATGTTCGTGGTCCTTATGATGTTTTTAGCGGTGGTTTTCCCAGCCAGGGAATTACATTTTTTTAGCAGCGAGTAAAACCGCTGCTAAAAAAACTAATCCCCTTCCCAAAAAAATAGTCTCTAAAAAACAACATAACCTCCACGAAATGCACAAACTATGACAGTTCCTATAAATTTCTACTAAACACCTATAACCGCTGGGAATAGTGTCCCGACACACAATGTAGCGGTGGTTTTTGGAAACCCCTGCAAAAGAATATAGTGGTGGTTTAAACCACCGCCATACCCAAAAAACCGCCACGAGCTGCAAATTTTCTTATAGTGAGGTGTACCTAGATAAATCATCTACGAGAACATAAACATAGTTCTTCCAATTGAGACTTGAAACTATAGATGGTATAAACAAGTCCATGTGAACCAACTCGAGAGGTTGAGAAGTAGTTACTTATTTCTTTGGTTGGAAAGAGATTTTATGTTGCTTTCTACTTGATAAGGATTATAGACCTTATTGTCTAAAAACTCTAATTTGGTAATTCTCTAAGTAATCTTTTTCATTTTATCTTTCTAAGAGAGTGTATGTTGTAATGTCCTAGTCTTCTATGCGAGATCCAAGACTCTTTGTGAAAGGCATTTAGACAAGAGACATTCTATGAGGCTAGTGTTTCTAGATTTATAGCATATACATTATAATTTATAAGAGAAGTAAATACTAAATTATACTTGGCATAAAAAACATGGCATGAATCATTTTTGAATTTAAAATCAAATCCATCATTACACAATTGAGATATAATGAGCAGTTTAATCCATCAACATACAATACTTTAGAAATTGAAATAGAGTTAGGGTTACCAATCTTGCCTAGACCAATGACATTTCCTATACCATTGTCACCTAATGTGAAATGTACTCCATCAATCTTGATAAGAATTTTAAATCTTGAATATTCCCCTATCATATGTATTGAACGCCCACTTTCCAAGTACCACATCTTTTTACAGGATCTCTTTAGGTAGTCTACCTACAATACAGTTTAACCAAGAAATGAATTTGGTATCCATATTTGTCAGGGTCCACATATATTAGTAATATAAGATTTAGGTACCCACAACTATCTTATGGGTTTCTTATATGAAAAATATAGAGTGTTTGAAAAGTAAACTATGTTTGGTCCTAAATAATTAGATGCAGTAAATGAATTTGTGGAACTTGAGCTTGCTATAAAATTCTGGTTTTTGAAAAAGGTAATAGATTTTACAAATTCAGCTACAAAACGTAATTTGGATAAATTTCTTTTTCTTGGTTGATATCCTATCCCAGAAGTATACATATGAGCTATTTGTTTACCAAGAATTTGAGTAAGAGTATCTTTCCCATTAGTAAACTTTTCTAATTCTTTCTTGAATTTCTCATTAGACATTTTTAACTCATTGTTTTCCTTGAGCAGTTAAGAATTTTTCTCTTTTTCAGTTATAAGCTCGAAATTAGAAGTCACACTAAAAGCATATTGTTTCTTCAATGATTTATACTTATATTTCAACATATTACATGTTTCTTCTAACATATTCCATATTGAAATAATTCATCATTTTTTATATTCTTAGACTCACTTTGAGAATAATATGAATTATGTACAGGAGAGTCTAAGGTTACCTTAGTTGTCTTTGTTATAAAACACATATTAGCCATATCATATTTCTCATTCTAAGAAGAGCCAGATTCACTTGATCCGCCCTTGGAGGCACTCCAGGTGGCCTTCATTTCTTTCTTATACCTTCTATCCTTATTTTCATACCTTTTCTTGTATTTCATCTTTGGAAATTCAGCCTTGACATGTCCATTCCATTTACATTCGTATCAAATTATATCTTCTGATTTATCATTTTTCAACCAATCATTTTTCCAATTCCCCTTGTTATCATACTTCCCTTTGTAATTGGTCTTTAAAAAAACTCATTTTCTTATAAAATTTCTTGAATTTTCTTGCCAGCTGGGCCATTTCTTCATCAATGTCTGAAGCTACTTCATCACTTCTTGAGCTTTCAATAGCAGCTTGAACTTTCTCCTTGTCTTTACTTTTAGAAGCAATTTTCTTGAAGGATATAAATTTTTTTGGTTCATCCTCTTCTTGATTTACCTTTAATTCCTCTTCATACATCATTAATTTTCCAATCGATTACATCACCAACATCTTATCAATATCACATGATTCTCTAATAGACACATACGTTCCACACCATCGTTCTGGTAAGCATCATAGAATTCGTATGATTTAATATTTGGTTGTTACTTCTCTTCCTAAGGAAATCATGGTATTCAAAATTTGATTGAACCTAAGATACATATCAGAAATTGACTCATCAGGATTCATTCTTAAGTTTTCATATTTAATAGTATAATTATTTAATCACATTTCTTTAACATTAGATGTTCCTTCATGAAAAACAGATAGAGTGTCCCAAATTTCATGTGCATATTTACAAGAAGAGATTTGGTTAAACTCTTCATCTCCTAGTGAAAAGTACAAATCATTCATTTCTTTAAAATTATTTTTATAGGAAGTCTTGGTATGTTCATCCCAAGTGTTTCTAGAAGTTTCAGGAATTGTATATTTACTTTTAATAGCAGTCCAGATTTCAAATCCCATGCTTTCTATATGTATTTTCTTCTTAAGATTCCACTTAGTATAATTTGTTCTATTAAATAAAAGTGGTCTATTGGTTTCATTCCATTATAATTTATTTTCCATGATAATGATTTTAGTAGAATGTCGAAGAGATGAAAATTTAGAAATAACAAAAAATTTGAGATCTTTGAAGAACAACTATAATCACAGTTGACAAGATTTGAAAATTAACAAAAACTTTTATTCCTCTGATACCAAATGTTGGCTGGATTAGATGACTCAAGGGGGGGGGGGGGGTGGATTGAGTATCTATAAAAATTTATGTTAAAATTGTTTCTTTAAAATAATATCCCCCTATTAAAATAAAATCAAAGTCAGTTTGTAGTGAATTTATATAAGTCCTAAAAGTTCAATTAGTTTCTCATAAGATTTATTAGTTCTCAGTTCTACCAGTCTAAAGATTAGTCAAACTTTTGAATCTAATATACTAATTAAAAATAGATATAAACACTTTATAAACTAACTATCAAAGTTTAGTTTATCTTAATGAAAGAAATACATAATAGATAAAAATATAAGACAAACAGCAAAGTGGTTAAAACAAGAGGTTCAATCTCAAGCTGGGACTTAGTCCTCTTCACTTGGGGATCACCTTCCACCAAGATGTTTATATTAATAAACATTTTATCCACACCATGGATCGGGTTTCCCAACATCACATAGGGTTTTCCCGGTCACACTTGACCTCTACCATAGTTATTCATGGGAAAACCTTATAAATAGATCACATAGGATATCTTCCATAGTTCTACATGGGATAAAAGAGTAGAAATGGATTTAGTGTGAGGATATTTTAGTAACCTTCAGTTAAGATCCCGAGACAGTGTGTGTGAAATAAACAGATGCACACATAGATCGAAAAGTAAACACAAGAACACAACATAGTTATAAAAGTAATAAGTAGAGTTTAAAAATCTTCGTGTGTCGTGTAGTAAAGCTTTGGGATCATTGTATGTAGAGAAAAAGATATTCAAGTCCTCTTTCTGGAAGTTTTCTCCAAAACAGAGTATCATAGTCTCTGTAATCTAGCTTCCAGGTGTGTAGAGTTTCAAATCTTCAATTTCAGAATTGTAGAGACCCGATGATTGACGTACATGGACATTACATTATTTTTGCGGAATACTTAGTACATAACAAAAACACACACACAAGGATCGTAATAGTTTAGCGTCTTTGGAAACTCGGAATATAATCTTCTAATCCTGGTGAAAGATCTTCATCATCTCCCATAAAGATCTTCCTTTTTTTTATACCTAAAACCTTTCTTTATATCCTGGGGAAAAGAAAACATAAAAGGGTGAGGTCAAATGCTCAGTAAGGGTAAACAAAAGAAATATCAATCACATCATATACATAAGCACATAACTTTTGGAAATCTTAACCTGTAAAAGAGATCATAATTTCATAACTTGGGATAACTCATGGAAGTGAAATGTAATCACAATAATCATAACTTAAAACATTAAACTTTGTGGAATACACACATAATCATAGAGAATCATTTTTTGTTAGTCAGGACTCATTGCCAAGACTATCTTAGTGGACAAAGTCCCTTTCTGAACTGAGTCACCCTCGTTTCAGTCCTGTTTCACTGAACCGGTATAACCTACCATTCTAGCCATGAATATCTCATGAGATATAAAATATTTACCCAATGCATTGGAGGGAGATATAGGTCCCACCCATCTCATAATGATACCAGTCTTATGTGTGCCACAAAATCATAAATCATACATCATTGCATAACCCATGTAATAAAAATGGGATTCTTAAACATCATGACATCATAAAACAATTCATATAAGATAAAGGAATTCATAAAAATAATTCCATCACAACATAATAAAATCAATGTAATAATAGGGATAAAACAAAACCCTTTATTATCTTAGATGGAAAATAATTTTTCTAAAACACTTGAACTCCATTCTTGAGGAAAATATCCTTTCTATTTCAAAAACATTTTCCTTTCTTAACATGTCATACAATTTTAAACTAAAAGAATTTGATTAAAAATAAACTTGAAAACATGTAATGGAAGCTTCTTGGAAATAAGGTTTTAAAAATCCATTCATTCCGTATAAGTTAAAAAAACATTCTTCGTACTTTTGTCGGAAAAGTCAAAAAGTACCTCGTACGAAAAATGACAAAAGATTACTTTCATATCCTTTACTAAAAACTCACCGAAGGGTAAAATTGGATTTAAACAATTTTAGGTGGATGAAAATAATATTACATATTGAGGAAACATGGATGTGGATGATAAAATATACCCTAGTAAATTTCAAAGTATAAACAATCTTGAATAAAAATGAGATTGTGATATTTCCCTTACCTTAGGTCCAATTTGCTTCGTAAGTGTCCGAACCTCTTGTATAATTATTTAAATAATATCATCGACTTATTACAGAATCATATTCATTGTTATTATATCATATATGGTTCACTTATGACTTTATATTACCCATTATTTTGTAAATTCCATGTTAATGAGTGTTTTGGGTAAAATTGTTTCATTTGTCGTCCGTGTTTTGACTTGTAATTATTCATATGATTACTTAGATCATGATTACATAATTCCAGAATATAAAACATGATATATATATATATATATATATATATATATATTCAAAATATACATATATATAATAAATCAGTAAATGGAAAGAAATACACCGTTCATGGAGACGGTAGTCCGTACGTACGCATGAACGCTGTTTTCGTTTCCTTATTGAATTGAATGGAATTAAGTAGATGCCATACATATAAATATAAATAAATCCAGTATCATTATTATGTAATATATTTCATTAGTACTTACTATATATACTTTATAATCATTCATGAATGGTTAATCATTGAGAATGAATCTCATCGCGTCGTGGAGACGGTAGTCCGTACGTACGCACGAGCGATGATATCATTCCCTTGGTCGTGGAGTTGTGTTTAAGTGTATGTATACTATTTCAGTATCAATATCACTTTATAATAATCATATATAGTTACTCATTACACCATTATACTCATCCAATTAAGGTGGTGGCGGAAAATAGATTACACCACGGCGTGGAGACGGTATTCCGTACGTACGCACGCGTGGTGATTTCCTTTTTCCGTAGGATGGATAAAAGGTTAATTAGAGTTGTTTCATATTTATAATAACATATCAGTATATAAGAAATACTTATGTTACTACTTTATCATGATACAACTAAAGAAGAATAAGTTGAAGAAGAAAGAAATTGAAAAAGATCGGTGATGGATATTACCTCTTTTTGAAGCGCCTTCACTTAACCTCCACTTAAATAACTAAGGATGGTCTTTGAAGAAGACCATGACCTCTAGGATGATAATAGGGAAGTGGAGAAGAGATTTTGGCAGGGTTTGGCCGAGATTGAATGCTCAAATTGGTGTGAGTAGGAGAGGGAGGAGGTGTCCTTTTATAAGGGAGGAGAGGGGCATCTTAGGAAAATCTCAAAATATTATTTTATATTAAGGTCAAATTCGGTTTATAATGGTTCCAAATGGTCTTATTTAGAAGATAAAGTGGGGATGGGTCGTAATCCTCTCATCCAATAGGATTTAGACAAGTTTAGGTTATTATTTTAACCTTATCAATTAGATTTAACTCTAAGTTAAATAATTTAACTTTTACCATGTCTTTTTGTTTTCTTACACTATATGGTTAATAAACTTATAATATGAAGCCAAAAGAACCCCAAGTTGTTTATTATTAATATATATATCCTTATCTAAGTCATTTGTCCGAACCTTAGATTTTTAGGAATTAAATAACAATTAATAATATAATATTTGTTTTAAAAACTAATTAATGTCAATTTTGACACTATTTGGTACATGATTTTTAAGAAATTTATAACAGAATGATAAGTTCAAAACAAGTTACTTAAATCAACAATAACATGTCATATTAACCTATAAAATTAGTGTAAGTAATAAAAAGACTCAAATTACATTTATTTGGTCATTTATAACATCAATTATGTTAATATTTTCTTAAAAAGGTAATTACTGCATCATCGTTGTGTCATAAATAAATTAAATTATTTAAAGTATAAAAATTACAAATAAAATACCATTATTTAGGAAATCGTTTTATCTTTATAATGAATATTTGTAATCGAAATTATATTATGTATAACTCTATATTAAAAATGTTTTAGTAAATAAACTTTGATTTTAACTCTTTTAACTCTTCTTTGAATTAAATAATAATAAATGTTCTAATCTAATCCAAGTGGGCCTAAATGATATTATTTTACACTTAAGGTTGTTTTTTGTCGAGATACACTTGTCCAATAGGATTAGGACATGTTTTAGGGTAATATTAATATCATTTTTATCCTTAATTACCCTATTTACTTTTAACCGTGGTAAATAAAAGTAAAAAGTTACTATTCACCAAAAATTATTTTCATCTCATTTAACCACATTTTACTTACTAACATCAACCGTGTCTCTCGGATTTTTGAAATTCCATTCACAGAAGTGGTAAAATTAAGATTTATGAAAAAATTAATTTTTTTAACTACCACTTAGTAGTTTCACTATTCATCAAAAATTGAAGTTTTTCAGAAAAATGCCAAAATTTTACCCTAAGCTATAATTGATATTCCGAATTCAAAAATGATATCCATTTTGAGAGATAAAATTTCTAAAAATTTAAAACGTGGTTATTAATATTCATAACGGCTAGTTTTAATAATATTTTAATAGCATATCGTTGTTTAGTGAAACTCGGTATTGCGTACTACACACGCTATCGAGGAAGGTCACGATTGCGTGTAATACAAGGCAAGTCAAGGATGCGTGTTGTGAAAGCTTCTTTTGGTGTAGCGTACAACACAAGACATTAATGAAATTAAAAAGAATATTTTTCATAAAATTTCTGGGTGTTACATTCTACCCCCCTTAAAATGAATTTCGCCCTCGAAATTTGTCGGGGTTATAAATGGTTTACTATTCGAAAGTTTCTTTAATATAAACCCACATCGTAAAAGGAATACCAAAACAAATCTTTAAAAATGAATGTATGAAACGTAACGGTTACCCAAATAAACTAATCACTGGGTTTCCACATAGGTGAAAATATGGATATGGAAGAAAAATCTAAGCATCATGTTTTGATGGAGAGTGGTAGAGAACATCGCTATGGAAAATCCAACAATCACAAATCCCTAAATTTGTGATGATCTAAGGTACCATCTGATTAATCAGATATAAGAGAACTAGGACAACATTTTTGGTTTTCAAGATTGTTTCCCTAAAGTTGATGAAATTGGAATTGGAAGAAATACTTTCGTGATTTTGGTATAGTCTCACCGTTTGTCGTTCGTTGGACAATTTCCACTTCATCTCTTAACGAAATGAAGTTGAATTTGTCATTCGTGATGTGTTAGCAGATCATGTGATAGAATGACGGGTCATTCCATCTGTCTCAAACAAAAGGTTAGAAAAAGTTATTAAATATACATAAGTCATTCTATAGTGAGATTAATCATATATGGTTCCTAAAATGGACTTATACTTCATATATCATACTGCTTAATATAATAAAACTAGTTTCTACTAAACAGGGACTTCCTGTAGGCCAGTGGTAGGCGATAAAGGCCAGTCGCACTTCGGTTGTGGGTTCGATTCCTACAGCCTTATCCGACGCGATGGGATGTCGCCCGTCCTGCAGGTTGTCCTTTTTCTAAATCTATATTACTATAATATCCCATCAATAATATCGAAAAAAGAACTTATATCCTTAAACAATACTAATTTATGCCCAACATAATCCATTCTAATCTTTAGGCATATCCATAATACTGCAGTCCACTCTCATAATATACTTAAAACGATTACCAGAGATTTAATACCATCGTTGATACCCATATATCATAAGATATGTCTTGTTGGTCACATTCCAAACATTCAAAGGCCTTAATCATGTATTCTCTTGAAGAATGAATACCCATTGAACCTTAGTGAAAACATGAATGCTGTCAAAAGTTAACTCTTTCCACATACCAAAATCCAAAAATTCTATATACTCAAACCATGATATAACCTTATCCTTATATTAGTCATGGGCTCATGAATACTATCAAACATTTAATTTTCTCTTTATCCCTTCATTATGCGCATATCATCTACATTCCAAAAATATCTGAATAACCTTTCATGGATACTGGTAACATTAATCATACACTTTCAAAACTCAAGGAAAGACAACAGTGTAACAATCTTTTGATGTCTCTTTATTCCATAGTACCATGAGATTACTTATACAACATTACACATGATAAACATGTAATCATTCCACTACATTCTTAAACCATTGACCGAGCTTCAACAATTCTTTCATCTCACATATCATTTGTAGTCTCTTCATCATCATCCACATAAATACTACCCATACTAGTATACTGATTCTCTTCATGAGACTTTCCCTTAGGGCATTGGTTTGCATAATGCCCGTACATTCTACATTTAAAACATTTAACCATTGTTGATGTCGTAGCAATACCATTATCCTCATCCCTGGTGTTAATTGAACCTTTTCCTTTGCACTTACTGGCATTGTGTCCTTATTTTCCACACCCAAAGCATCTTCCAGTTCCTTTGAAACATTCTTTTTGATGCCTCTTCCCACATGATTTACATAGGGGAAATTGAACTTTCTTTCCTTTATGATCATCATGAAACTCCATCTTTCTCTTATTAGCCGAGTCAGGAAACTTACCAAATTGTACATTATTGATCATATTATGAGATTTCTAATTCGACATAATAATGATGTTTGGGGTTCCAAATCCCATCTCATTTGGTTACTCATGAATAATATCATTCCATTTTCCATTATATCCTCCATTATTGTGAATCATCTTGTTTCCAGCCATTTTCTAAAACCCAAAAAGAATAGTGTGAGAGGCAAAAATCATGCTAGGGAAAACAACATTATAAAGGGGGAGTATCCTCAATATCTAACTTCTTAGGTTAAATTCTATGATTTTTACCGTAGTTCTAGGACTGTATCTTATACGTATACTTATCCTTAGAGACATCCCTAGACATACCTTAGAAATATCTCTAGGGATCTCACTAACGTTCTCACATCCTAGTTTCCAAAGGTTGACTAAACCTTTCCTCTGATACCAACTGTAGAGACCCGAAGCTTGACGTACATGGACATTACATTACTTTTGCGGAATACTTAGTACATAACAAAAACACACACACAAGGATCGTAATAGTTTAGTGTCTTTGGAAACTTGGAATATAATCTTCTAATCCTGGTGAAATATCTTCATCATCTCCCATAAAGATCTTCCTTTTTTTTATACCTAAAACCTTTCTTTATATCCTGGGGAAAAGAAAACATAAAAGGGTGAGGTCAAATGCTCAGTAAGGGTAAACAAAAGAAATATCAATCACATCATATACATAAGCACATAACTTTTGGAAATCTTAACCTGTAAAAGAGATCATAATTTCATAACTTGGGATAACTCATGGCAGTGAAATGTAATCACAATAATCATAACTTAAAACATTAAACGTTGTGGCATAAACACATAATCATAGAGAATCATTTCTTATTAGTCAAGAATCATTTCCAAGACTATCTTAGTGGACAAAGTCCCTTTCTGAACCGAGTCACCCTCGTTTCAGTCCTGTTTCACTGAACCGGTATAACCTACCATTCCAGCCATGTCTATCTCATGAGATATGAAATCTTTACCCAATGCATTGGAGGGAGATATAGGTCCCACCCATCTCATAATGATACCATTCTTATGTGTTCCACAAAATCATAAATCATACATCATTGCATAACCCATGTAATAAAAATGGGATTCTTAAACATCATGACATCATAAAACAATTCATATAAGATAAAGGAATTCATAAAAATAATTCCATCACAACATAATCAAATCAATGTAATAATAGGGATAAAATAGAACCCTTTATTATCTTAGATGGAAAATAATTTTGATAAAACACTTGAACTCCATTCTTGAGGAAAATATACTTTCTACTTCAAAAACATTTTCCTTTCTTAACATGTCATACAATTTTAAACTAAAAGAAGTTTATTAAAAATAAACTTGATAACTTGTAATGGAAGATTGTTGGAAATAATGTTTTAAAAATCCATTCATTCCGTATAAGTTAAAAAAACATTCTTCGTACTTTTGTCGGAAAAGTCAAAAAGTACCTCGTACGAAAAACGACAAAAGATTACTTTCATATCCTTTACTAAAAACTCACCAAAGGGTAAAATTGGATTTAAAAAATTGTATGTGGATGAAAATAATATTACATATTTAGGAAACATGGATTTGGATGATAAAATACACCCCAATAAATTTAAAAATATAAACAATCTCGAATAAAAATGAGATTGTGATATTTCCCTTACCTTAGGTCTGATTTGCTTCGTAAGTGTCCGAACCTCCTGTATAATGATTTAAATAATGTCATTGACTTATTACAGAATCATATTCATTGTTATGATATCATATATGGTTCACTTATGACTTTATATTACACGTTCTTTTGTAAATTCTATGTTAAAGAGCGTTTTGGGTAAAATTGTTTCATTTGTCGTCCGTGTTTTGACTTTTAATTATTCATATGATTACTTAGATCATGATTACATAATTCCAGAATATAAAACATGATTTATATATATATATATATATTCAGAATATACATATATATAATAAATCAGTAAATGGAAAGAAATACACCGTTCATGGAGACGGTAGTTCGTACGTACGCATGAACGCTGTTTTCGTTTCCTTATTGAATTGAATGGAATTAAGTAGATGACATACATATAAATATAAATAAATCCAGTATCATTATTATTTAATATATTTCATTAGTACTTACTATATATACTTTATAATCATTCATGAATGGTTAATCATTGAGAATGAATCTCATCGCGTCGTGGAGACGGTAGTTCGTACGTACGCACGAGCGATGACATCGTTCCCTTGGTCGTGGAATTTTGTTGAAGTGTATGTATACTATTTCAGTATCAATATCACTTTATAATAATCATATATAGTTACTCATTACACCATTATACTCATCCAATTAAGGTGGTGGCGGAAAATAGATTACACCACGGCGTGGAGACGGTATTCCGTACGTACGCACGCGTGGTGATTTCCTTTTTCCGTAGGATGGGTAGAAGGTTAATTAGATTTGTTTCATATTTATAATGACATATCAGTATATAATACATACTGATTTTATTACTTTATCATTAAAAAACTAAAGAAGAAGAAGTTGAAGAAGAAAGAAATTGAAAAAGATCGGTAATGGATATTACCTCTTTTTGACGCGCCTTCACTTAACCTCCACTTAAAGAACTAAGGATGGTATTTGAAGAAGACCAGGACCACTAGGATGATACTAGGGAAGTGGAGAAGAAATTTTTTCAGGGTTTTGCCGAGCATTAATGCTAAAATTGGTGTGAGGAGGAGAGGGAGGAGGTGCCCTTTTATAAGGGAGGAGAGGGGCATCTTAGGAAAATCTCAAAATATTATTTTATATTAAGGTCAAATTCGGTTTATAATGGTTCCAAATGGTCTTATTTCTAAGATAAAGTGGTTATGGGTCTAAATCCTCTCATAAAATATTATTTAGACAAGTTTAGGTTATTATTTTAACCTTATCAATTAGATTTAACTCTAAGTTAAATAATTTAACTTTTACCGTGTCTTTTTGTTTTCTTACACTATATGGTTAATAAACGTAATATATGAAGCCAAAAGAACCCCAAGTTGTTTATTATTAATATATATATCTTTATCTAAGTCATTTGGACGAACCTTATATTTTTAGGAATTAAATAACAATTAATAATATAATATTTGTTTTAAAAACTAATTTATGTCAATTTTGACACTATTTGGTACATGATTTTTATGAAATTTCTAACAGAATGATAAGTTCAAACCAAGTTACTTAAATCAACAATAACATGTCATATTAACCTATAAAATTACTGTAAGTCATAAAAAGTCTCAAATTACATTTATTTGGGAATTTATAACATCAATTATGTTAATATTTTCTTAAAAAGGTAATTACTACATCATCGTTGTGTCATAAATAAATTACATTATTTAAACTATAAAAATTACAAATAAAATACCATTATGTAGGAAATCTTTTTATCTTTCTAATGAATATTTATAGTAGAAATTATATTATGTATAACCCTATATTAAAAATGTTTTAGTAAATAAACTTTGATTTTACCTCTTTTAACTCTTCTTTGAATTAAATAATAATAAATGTCCTAATCTAATCCAAGTGGGCCTAAATGATATTATTTTACACTTAAGGTTGATTTTGGTCAAGATACACTTTTCCGATAGGATTAGGACATGTGTTAGGGTAATATTAATATCATTTTTACCCTTAATTACCCTATTTACTTTTAACCGTGGTAAATAAAAGTAAAAAGTTACTATTCACCACAAATTATTTTCATCTCATTGAACCACATTTTACTTACTGACATCAACCGTGTCTCTCAGATTTTTGAAATTCCATTCACAGAAGCGGTAAAATTAAGATTTATGAAAAAATTAATTTTTTTAACTACCACTTAGCAGTTTCACTATTCATCAAAAATTGAAGTTTTTCAGAAAAATGCAAAAATTTCACCCTAAGCTATAATTGATATTCCGAATTCAAACATGATGTCCATTTTGAGAGATAAAATTTCTAAAATTTTAAAATGTGGTTATTACTATTCATAACGGCTAGTTTTAATAATATTTTAATAGCATATCGTTGTTTAGTGAAACTCGGTATTGCATACTACACACGCTATCGAGGAAGGTCACGATTGCGTGTAATACAAGGCAAGTCAAGGATGCATGTTGTGAAAGCTTCTTTTGGT
This sequence comes from Viscum album, assembly GCA_963277665.1. Lineage (NCBI taxonomy): Eukaryota > Viridiplantae > Streptophyta > Magnoliopsida > Santalales > Viscaceae > Viscum > Viscum album. The sequence continues at coordinate 412,262 of OY728146.1, read as the reverse complement.
GTAGCGTACAACACAAGACATTAATGAAATTAAAAATAATATTTTTCATAAAATTTCGGGGTGTTACAAGAATGTTCAGCGAGATTCAGCAGGATGCATCTTGTAATATTAAACTTCTTACATACTTAAGATTCAATTTCTTTTATTTTCTATATCTTGAATATTCACACATCAAGACTTTTTTTTCTAGCGGGTTGAGAGGGCTGTCTTTTAAGTTGACCTTGTAATACATTTATACATCAAGGTCTTGTAGGCGTGAAGATCTCCACATGTTCATGTACCTCATACTTTTTACAGATAGTCCTTCAAACAACATTAAATAATGTGAGAAACATTAATTTGTCTAAATATGACAGTTAGAAATAATTTTTACTTAATAAAAATGAAACAGCTATTTACGACTATCGGTGATTCATTTGAATTGGTCTACCATCTTTGGTCTGTTAGCATCTATCTTTCATATTCGGTGTGTCATCTTCGGTGTTTCATCTTCGGTGTGTCATCTTTGGTGTGTCATCTTCGGTGTGTCATATTCGGTGTGTCGAAGATTAGTGTGTCGAACATCAGTGTGTCAAACATCGGTGTGTCGAACAGCAGTGTGTCGAGCATCGATGTTTTGAACATTGGTGTGTCGACCATCGGTGTGTCGACCATCGATGTGTCGAACATTGGCATGTCCAACAGTGGTGTGTCGAACATCGGTGTGTCGAACATCGGTGTGTCGAACATCGGTGTGTTGAACATGAAATCTAAAAAGCCTATGAAGAGTCTGTCTTACACAACACATTACACTACTCAGTGATATCCAAAAATACATGTAAAAACAAACACTTGTAAACATATAGATTTACAAATATAAGTTATTTCCTTATTAATGTATATTGTTCAGTATGATATAATTGATTTACATAGAGATATTAAATGGAATGAACAAGTATAATCTGTAGTTAGACATTATTTGTGATTATGAAAACTACCATATCATAGAGGGTCCAACATGATTTATGCATTATGTTTATAAAAAAAGTTAATATATCACGATATTTGATTGAAATTATATATCCTAAGTAAATCCATGGAGATTGTGTTTTATAGAAATGTTCTATTTACAGAAAGTCAAAGAAATAGATATCAAGCATTAAGTTGATGGAACTAGCTTTCAACCTGCTCGATTAGTGATATTATGATAACGGGATTATATTACACAGTAAGAATTCTTATGAGCTGACATGTCGTTGTGACATTAACTTATTTATCTATGGGTTCCTTGGCATGTTTCTAGACACAAACCTTGTACTTTAGGTTGCTTCACCTAATTCCATAGAGAAATAGGCCTAGAGGGTCACATAATAAGTGTATCCAAAATCTTGTTTAAATAATATATTATCATTTATTATTTATTTGGATGCCTTAATATTTTTCCCGTACATGGTTTAATAATCATTCATGTAATCTTGATTGCATTTATTTGGTATCTAGTTATTCAATAGAAAATATTTTGAGCGAAATATTTAATAAATAATTATTTTCTATTTAGTGAATATAATATTTATTTATCTATTGGAGAATAATGTAGTGATATTTATTTAATAATTAAATAAACATTATTCAAGGCCAAATAAATATTTTGGAGGAATAACAGACTGAGTTAAATGGTCTTATTAGAAATGATAACATTGGATATTATTTAATTAAATAATATTTAATTTTAATTCACTTTTTCAACGCATGTAGAGATATAATAGTATTACTATTATTATTTAACATGGGGTTTTTCTTGGATTAAAAAAATAATAAGGTCAATTATGCAATTATTTTATTTTAACCCTACCAATAAAAATTCCCAACTGTGTTATTTTCACATTAGCCTATTTGGTTGTGCACAACGGATTTGGAGAAAATCCTCTCAAGACTAGAGAGCTCTATTCTCCAACAGTATTCTCAAGAATGGAGAGAAATCCTTATCCACAAGGTCAAGGAAAATGCTTTGGAAGCTGTTGTTGAGGTAGTCAAAGGTTGATGATGCAAGCACAATGATCTTCCATGCTAGAACCCGGAGACTCCTTCAACGGCATTCAGAGATTCATGGAACATGTGTGGCTCACCATTAGAGAAAATATACACTTGGTTTCTATAATGCAATGACGATGCACTACAGATTTTTCATCGAAAAAATCAATGAAGAAATTATTTTCTTATAGGCAATTAATAATCTAATTAAATTAATTAGAAACAATATGTTTTGATCCCTCTCTCTTAGTTCCAATGCAATTATTCTTTATCTATTTATTTGACTTCATTATATGGATCAAAAAATTCATCATCATGAGATCTCATATTGATCCTTGATTATGGAAACAATTAAAGTTAGGCACTATTTCTGATGCTTTCACCGGGGTTCACATCCTTCCGTGGAGGATGCAATGATCATTTCCCTGTATTCCAACATTCCAAAGGCGGGTAGAATCAGTCACTTATTCATAGATGTTTTCTCATTGATCTAAAAGAGATGACGGGATATCAGTCTCTCCATCTGTGGATTGCTTCTCAAGACTCGTTACCTAATCCAGATCTCCATCATATATTAAGACATTGTTCGTGAAACTCTTCCATGGTTCTATATATTCATGGAAACTGGTTAATTACAATACTTCTGTTAGGAAAATCTAAGAGGTCATGTTATGTCAACAACCTTCAATCGGAGGAGTAGTCATGTTAGACATCACTGGCGTGTCTGGACACTGAAACACTGATGTATCTGGGTTTCTTCCTCTTATGATAGGGATTCTCGAGGATGCGGAAGCCCGAGGCATCCCTCATCATGTGTGGGGAATTATATGTCCCAGGCATGTCCCTAAGGTTTTCCTTAGCTTCCCGTGTTTGAAATAGGGTATTCCGCGAGTTTAACGTCTAGAAGATATGGATCGAACTAATCGAAACACTGATAGGAGTGGATCATATTGGTACATCCCTAAGAAGGAGAACCTAAGGGGTTTACCAGTCAAGTGGATCAAAACTTCTAATGAAAACATATATGTGGATGATTGAGACCTTATAAAGGGGACATTAGGGTTTACCATTGGCTGGGATTGAACCTTAGGGAGGTTTACGACATACCCTATCTACATGACAAGGACCAAAACCCACAGAGTTCGAATGAGTGATAAATAAGAGTGTACACAAAGTAAAATGACCTAGAGACATGTTGGGTCTTACGCATAGATAGAATCCCATCTCAACAGGGACACTATTGTTTTAAAGATTCTAGATTGTGTGGGTCTTATACATTGTTGGCTACCTAGGTGCCGCAAGGAGCAGCGATGGGATGAATGACATGATCTTGTTAGGATGTGACTGCCTAGGTAAGAAAGTATAGATGAGGGAAGGTTGAATGAAGTGGGTGATTAGTGAGATGGAACTGATGTGAAGATGACAGCTTTGTTGGGATTGAACCTCAGGGAAGATTCCTACTTATCCCTATGGTTGGGAATCAATGTCCATGTAGTTTGGTGGGGCGATGAGTCACCTGAGGAGGCGGATCATGAGAATGGACTCATGTATGGGACCCGAAGGAAGTATAACCTCAAAGTTGGGGCATGAACTTACTAAACACAAAGGATCATGGGATAGACAAGGATAGGATATGAATGATGGGCTTGAACCTCAGGGAGGATTCCTATATATCCTCATGGAAAAGAATCAAAGTCCACGTAGTTCAGTATGTGGCATGGAATCGGGGTGTACACAAAGAACAATGACCTGAAAATATGTTGGGGCTTACGCGTGGTTAACAGACCATGGGTTGGTCTAACGCCTGGGGGGACTAGAGATTTGGATGCCAACAAAGGGGAATACAATGGATTACTATATATTTGGATTGAACCTCAAGGAGGTTACCTACGTAACATGTCTAGGAGACAGGGATCAAAACCCACATAGTTCATAAAGGTTTACCGGTGTTTGGGGTTGAACCTCAGGGAGGATTCCCATATACCCTACCTAGGAGAGAGGGATCAAAACCCACATACTTCATATACATACAGTTTATCATTATGCTGAATGATGGTGCACTTATATGAAGTGATCAGGGCTGATAGATATTGGTCTAAAACCTCATGAAGGATTTTTACGTACCTTGGATAGGAATGGGAAATGATCAAAGTCCATGTATTTTGGTGAGGTGATGGGGATTACACACTAAGGTGTCCCATAGAGGGTGTCATGGTCGATGATTACTCTAATCCCATGTGAGTCGTGCACAATATGAGAAACTATAGGCAGAAAAGACCTAACAATCACATCATGAAAAGTGAACCCGTGAGGAATAGAGTGGGACTTACACATGGTTAGTGGACAAAAGAGGAAATAGGGGATTACACTTGGTTAGCATCCCAAATAGGTAATAATGGATTGCGCTTGGTTAGAGGCCCAGGGATATAGAGATTGGGACTTACTCTAAGATGGAGGCCCGATGGCAATAAGGCTCAAAGGGAGAGGGACGGGGTAACGAAGGTCCCTAAACCCATCTCCCCTATATCCTTTGAACACAGAAGAAGAGAGGAGGAGATAGGATTCTACCTCCCACAAGAAAGGTTAGGGGATTACACCAAGATCGTTTCCCTCCCCCATGAACATATGTTATTCTATTCAAGGAGGATGTCATTCAATATGAGGAAGATCTCACTCCCATGGAGACCAGTGGGCATAAAAAATGTCCTAGATGGGGCACCTTGTGTATGTTGCATGGGGATAGTCCACATTTCAACATCATGTGCTGAGGAAAATGGTGTTGAGAAGTTTAACGTCCTATAGCTCAGATGATGAGGATTCAATCCTTAACCATTTTAATTACATAACTAATAATAACCCACACATGGGAAATGGAAGGAATCAGAAATTCTATGTAGAGATGGGGTTGTGGATTGATCCATTAAGGAGATCATATTAGTGTGTCTATGAGAAGTAGAAATATCCAGTTGTCTGCCTAATTGAAGAAACATGAGGCTATGCAATGCAATATGAATCACCACTAAAGGGACCTTGAAATCACTTCTTACAAACCTAGAGGTTCGTACGTGAAAAACATGTGCATGATAGAGGGGGCATGCATAATAGGGGCTCATACATTGCACATTAGGGTGAGGAAAACACATGGAGCACATGAGCGGAGCAAGAAAGATGAGAGGCTACATGAAAAAAGGGGTAGTTGTGTGAAAAACGAGTAGATGCATGCCAGATTGTCATGATACAAGGGGAATTTGGAGTGCAAGGGGAATCTTTTGCACACAAATTCTTTAGTGTAAAAGGAAATGGATGAGGATCAAGCCCAAGTAGAACAACATGAATTAGGACCCCTGTGATATATATTGTGCATGATCTATTAACTTGAGGTCATGGTGTTTTTCATGCGGTCGCAGAAGTGGTGTCTTTCACACGGAAGAGCGTCAGTTCGTCTTCAAAAACTATTTATGAAGGGTGGGGGTTACACTCCTATTTATAGCCAAAAACTTTTGTGGCAGCATGTAAGAGGACATTTGACATTGCATTGGGAATTTAAGGGCTTCCATGCCTATGGGAATCTTGCGTGCATGGAAATATTCCTTCGCACCATTTCCTTGGATAGTTTTAATATGATTGCCACAAAATGATTCCTTTTTACATCACATTGGGCACACAAGAGTTTTCTCACCTATGGGAAACTTGCGCGCATGACATTCTCCCTTCACGCCATTGCCTTGGTGAGTTTGCGGAGGGTCGTCGTGGAAACCTCCCTTTGACATCGCATTGGGCATGCAGGGATTTGTCTGCATATGGGAATCTTTCACTAATCCCCACATTCTTGTGTATATCTCCCTTGGGCATCACAAAATTGTTCGTGTATTCCAAAAATGCCTTCGGTTTTCTTAATAGGGCCCATTCATGGCCCTATATAAAATTCTGCATGAAAAAGAACCACTCATCGCAGACTTCCACGCACTCAGAACCTACCTGTGGTATCAGATACGGAACCAAATTTTTTATAAATTTTTAAGATCGTTTTTGGTTTATGAATTTATAATTTAGTTTTTCAATTCATGTTTAATAATTATTTTAATCTAAATTGTGAGATATGATTTTTCCTTATTCATTTATCATAGATCTAATTGAGAGGTTCAGTTTTTGGATTAAAATAAAACTAAGGAACTCATATGGAGGATCCTAGGATTATGTCTAGATAACACAACAGTACACGCAGTGTAGTTGTGTTCGATGAACTAGGAGTTAATTATACAATTACTAAACCTGTGTGCATTAATGACATGTAGTGTAGTTAATTCTTACCCAATGTGTTAATCGGGATAGACTAGTGCACATTCAGCTGGACTACAAACCATGTGGACCATTAAACACAGTGTGTGGTCCCTTTTCATCAACGATGGGGCACGTATTCATTACATGACCTATATAATGGGTGACCGTATAACATGATGTCAAAACAGCTTGTGGCCCATTGGACATGTCGTGTACTCTAAATTTCCTAAGGTATATACTACACATCAAGTCTCTAGGTGCGTGTCTCAGATAGATGGTGAGAAGTTTACACACCATGTAGATCAGATCTATACACCTTGTACTTATACCAAGTTACACAGATTTAATATTTATTTATTTTACTATGAAAACATTGAGACAAGTACTTGCGTGTGGTTGAAAATATGGGACACACCATGTGATTGTTTTTAATACAGGTAAATATTTAACATTTTGATTAATATCTTTATAATGCTCAAGATCTACATATCATGTATGAGTTATATTACAAGTTTTTACTCTTCATATATTGAATCATAACACATGATCATACAATCATATAATTAGTTTAATTATCTTTGAAGTACAGTTCTTGAAAGTATGTGATAAGTCATGTATTCCATATGTCACAGGAGTAAAATAGTATACAAGTAAAATACATGTTGGGTAGATTTGGATAGGTATTAACCATGTTTCCACCAAGGCACATTTGTGTACAAGGTTAATTTTAAATGAATTTATTTAATTTGTTTAAAATTATAATGGATGAGAATCTCAAGGAAATTTAGATATGAATTAATATAAAATGATTGATTAATTGAAGATAATAATGAATTGATTCGATCCTGATTTAACTTAAATAATAATTATTTAAGAATTGAATGCTAGTTTTATTAAATGCATAATTCATTTCATGCATTTGGATGATCATGAGAAAGACCAAACCTTTTTTATGTTATTAGTTTCATTTAATTTATTATTAAATAAAATAATTATCATATGTGCCTTCTCTCCTTATTATTGTGTAGGGTCTTTGTGCCCATGGTCTCTTTTATATAAACACCATTTCCCCCTCACCTACATGTGGGTAAAATTCATATGTAATAGATGAAGATCCCAAACTAGTGGAGTCAGTTCAAGTTAGGAGCCGAGGTAAAACCAATCCAAGGTGATACAAAGGTGGACAAGTAGAAGGCTGTAAACACAAATATCAATTGGTTCAAGGTGTTTCTCCATTAGTTCAACGATTAAGTTATTAACTCTTAGATAAACTAACCATTATTATAAGATCAAGATCATACGTTTTATCTTATTTCTATCAGTTTTAAAGTTATTTCATTATGTATGTATTTTCTTGATAACATAATTAGTGATTGAACAAGAATGCAAGGTAGAAATAAAATAAGCTGACTTATGCATAAATATTATACAGGACATGAATAATCACTTATGTAATAACACTTAATATTAACAAGAATTTAATAAAGATATAAATTTTAAATTTATGCTTACTATATAGAATCCTTCAATAAAATAATATGCCGGTATAGCCTTACATTACTTCAGTTAGAATCGAACCATAGTTCAATGTGTTTGACCATCTAGTGTTGGGGTCCATTAAATTATCATGGAATTCTAACATGAGGTTTTGTGTTGAGATTAAATGGTTCAAATCAAAGGTTTACTACTAAAGTAGGACTTGGTGTAACTGAGAGGAAAATGTTGAGAAATCTAAATTAATGATTCCAGGATTGGGGAGTCAAGTCAATATATCAAGGAACTATGAGTTAAGGTAGTTTTCATTTAGAATGACTAACTAAAACCACTCGATTTGCATGACCAACCAAATTTGGGGAAATGAGAAGTGTAATATGGATCATTGCCATTAATATTTCCAAGAAAAATCATATTCTGAAGCTAATGGTGATGGATAATGGGTTTCTATTATATAGTGGGAGACTAATAAATATAATATTTATTTATTTCTCTAAATTTATCAAATAATGTACTAAAACTATTCTTATATTATTTGTAGAAACAAAATTAAAAATGACATTAAACATATTGCTGGGATTTATAGTCAAGAAGTAAAACCTTCTCACCAGCATGAATTTCCAAGAATGGAAGAGGCATTTAGGCATCATCCTTTTCCATAAAAGGAAATTATATGTGCTTGAAGAACCTTTAACAGTTTCGCCTAAAAATGAGGAAAGTGTTCAAGAGCTATCTCTCTATGAGAAACATCTTAATGATGCTACATATGTTTAGATCTTCATGCTATAATCCATGTCCAATGATATTTTAAAGTAACACGAGGAAATGGATGCATATATCATGATGTCTCGCCTTCTAGATCCATATCATGAGAAGCCAAGGAGCCTGTACCCAAGTGGTAAAAGCTCCTGATTGAAATTGAAAAGAACCAGGATCAAATTCGCGAAGGGAAAATTTTCCAGGAACTATATTAGTACTATATTAGGGCACCATAGAAACACCGTAGTAGTGGTGGACTGCCACAATGGTGACACTGTAGCGGCAGAGGCACTGTATCAAGAACTGTAGTGGTAGGGGTACTATAGAAGGTACCGTAGCAGTTGGGTATAGTTGCTATACTATTCATTGAAGGGACCTTTGAGCTAAAAAGAGGGTATTTTCATCCTGGTATTCAGGCCACTTGGACTTAGGACTTCATGCTATATAATGGGCCTCCCTCGTCCAAAACCAAAAAGAGGGCTTTGCTTTAATAATAAAATGAGGCTTCAACCCCGACCTTTAAAAAAAATATCATGAGAAGGGGAGACAAGAGAGGTATGAGATCTCATTTATTTATTTACCACAAATCATGGAGAGTCTATGCCAACTAGGTCTCATGTAGTAAATCTTATTGAGTACATTGAATGCCTAGACATATTAGGGATTACATTCCTGAATGAGTTGCATATACATCTCATACATTTATCACTGACCAAGACCATCTCTAACTTTATTGTTAATTTTAATATGCACAATAATGAGAAGAGTCTTTCTGATATTCTAAACATAATTCAACAAGTGGATAAGGACATGGGGCATGTAAAACCCACAATCCTTATGGTAGATAAGAAGGGGAAGGTCAATGAAGAGGAGAAAAATACTTATAAATAGTCTAAAGATCATGAGCACCATTCTACCAAGAAGAAGAAGATCTAGAGGTAGGGTAAGGAAAAGGAGGAAGTATCTTTTTCATGTGGCAAGTCAGGCCACTGGAAGAGTAACTACACCTAGAAGAAAGGAGAAGCTAAAGGTTCGTTGATTATCAATTGAAATATTTCAATATCGTCAAATTGGGTGTTATATGTAGCATGTGGTGCTCACATATGAATCCAAATGAAGGAACCAAGTTGATTTCAGAATATTACTAGATGAGAGGTGGATCTTTGAGTTGACAATAGTGCAAGGCTAGCTGCTCTGGCCATTGGTGACTACCACCTTTCATTACCAATGAGAATGAATTTGGTTTTAAGTGATTTTTATTATGTACTGACTATTACTGAACACATAATTTAGGTATCAAGTTTAGATACATATGGGTTCTCTTTTCATGTTCAGAAATAAAAGTTGTTTCTTTTATAGGGACAACATTTGTTATGTTATGGAACATTTAAATAATTGTTTTTATATATCATATTAAGAAAAAAAAGTGTTGGAAATTGATAATGAGTCATGTTCACATGACTCATATAAAAACACAACTTTTTCATCACCATCTTGGTCATGTAACTGAGAAGTATTTGACAAATATCTATCAAGATTTATATATATAATCTTCTGAGTTAAAACCACTTGATTGATTTCATGCTTGTTTATGAGGAAAATGAAGAGACCACCATTTTCTAGATAGGGTAAAAGGGACCCAGATCTTCCAGGATTGGTACACACTAATGTGTGTGAACCATTTCTAGTATAATATAGAGGTGAATATTCTTACATCATAACTTTTACTAATGATTTGATTAGATATGGATATATATACTTAATGAGGTATAAGTCTGAGTCCTTTGATAAAATCATAGAATTCAAGAATGAAGTATAGAATCAACTTGGTAAAAAGATATATAAGTTTCAACCAGATCTAGTTGGAGAATATCTTAACCAAGAGTTCATCAACTTTATACGGGAAGTTTGGGATTCTATCTCACCTCACTCCACCACATAAACTATAGTGGAATGGTGTTAGTAAAAGAAGGAAGCCTACCTTTTTGGACATGGTAAGATCGATGATGAGTCATGCATATCTTCCATTATCCTTTTAGGGATATGAATTAAAACATAGGAATACACCAAATAAAGTGAAAAATATAAGTACTTTTGAGTTATGTAGTGCAAAGAAACCCATTTTATCACATACATGTGTATGGTGTTACAAGTCATTTGTTAAGGCCTTCTAAAGAAACAAACTAGCACCCTGAGAAAAAAAGGGTATCTTTATAGGGTATCCCAAAGAAAAAAGGGATACTACATATACAACCCCTCAAACAAGAAAGTGATTTTCTCTATACAAGTTTTCTTTCTTGAGAGGGAGTTCATCCTCAAGAAGGATAGTGGGATCAATATTGACGTTGATAAAGTTTAGGCTCATGATACATAGGAGTTGGTATAATAGTAGATTCCAAAAGTCCCCATGGAAGAAGTAATTATTGAAACACAAGTACTGTGTAGGAGCTCAAAAGAGGTAGGGTAACTAGAAGGATATTGTTTTCTAGTCATCGAGGATGATGAATCATTATTGGTGGATAATGATGAACCTCTCTCATACACGGATGTAGTAGCAATATCATAAGCCTCAATATGGCTAGAAGCTATGAATACTAAAATGAATTCCATGTATTAGAACCAAGATTGGGTTTTGGTTAATGCACCAGTTTATGTGAAGCTTGTTGGATGAAAATGGGTATTCAAGAGAAAACGTGACATGGAATGTAAAGTAAGTGCCTATAAATCCAGGCTAGTGGATAAAGTGTCCAACAACATCAAGTAATTTACTACTTTGAAACCTTTTCACCAGTTTCTATGTTTAAATCCCTCATAATCATACTTGTTATTACATGTTACCATGACTATGAGATTTGGAAGATGGATGTGAAAGCCACATTCCTTAATAAGAACCTTCAAAAAGACATCTATATGACACATATAGAAGGGTTTGTGACTCCAGGTGATTCCAAAAGGAGTTTGAAGTTGTAGAAATACATTTATGGATTGAAGAAAGCATCTAGGTCACTGAACATTCAATTTGATGAATCTATAAAATAATTTTGTTTCATTTAGATCGAATATGAGATGGGTGTTTATAAATGGTTTAATGGGAATGTGGTTTTTATCCCAGTAGTATATGTTTAAGACATATTACTTATTGGATAGGGTTGTTGAAACTATTTAGGAAGGAAAAATGGTTATGAAAAATCAATTTGAATATTTAAAAGTATCAAAGAATGATAAAGGTAGGAAAAAATATTGTTCAAGGGAGTTATGCAACACACCTATACATCAAGAAGACCAATGAAAATTCTGCCTGTGCAACTCAATGCGCAGCACCTATGCAGAGGACCTATGCTATGAAGGTACAAGGAGGACCTTTTGATAGTATAATTTCTACACCCCTACACGGGGGACCTATATACTGTAACTATACTACAGAACTACACTAATATACTCATGAAACCATCCCTCCTTCTCGCCTATAAATCAGACCATTGGTCTCCATATTTTGTGACAGAAAAAAGTTATAGAAACTCCCAAAGATCACATTGCGTAGCTCCTTCACCCAGGTCCCCCAAACATTCTCAGGTAGCTCTCCAAAACAAGAGAGATGAGGGAATTAGAATGGATAAGCAAGGCCAAGGCCCTTTCAGAGTTTTAAATACAAAAAATATGATTAAGGAACCTCCTTCTATAAGAATATGTTTCCTATGGAAGGTATTTCCCTTAATAAAAAACCTACAATGGATGCACCTAATGACATCAAGGGACACCTAGGGTGCTTAAATTCAAACCTTTACTAAGTGTTATTGTCCCGGTATTCCTTTACCCAAGGAATATCACGCTTTCACTGGATTATCCTTTCTATGTTGAGAATTTTTTAGTTCCTTCTAGGACCTGCGTGTCACACCTATATGGTAAAACTACATGGTATACCTACACGACATACATATGCAGACCATGTGTGTGAACCATCCTTAAAGGCCACTTCTGAGCCACCTATGGGAAGGCCTCTTCATCCTTGGATCCTTTATCTAAAAGGGACCAAGTTGAAACCTCCACAAAGACCTCCTAATCTAAAACACCATAGGGAAAGGTACACTAGTGTGTATCTGATTTGTATTGTTATTTCTATGGTAAAAGGTTCCCCACAATTATCCTATTGGGGAGTAAGGTTCTTGTGATGTTTGTGGATTTTTATTTCCACAATCACAACAAATTCTCTCCCAAGAATAGTTTTGAGGAATTCACGGTACCCAATAGGAAGAGTGAGGATCACACTTGATTTTATCTTCCACATGGAATTATATCCTCCTCCCACTATGGGACCCATTTCTAGGGCATCACTAATATAGTCACCCTATAGCCTTTGGGGCCAGAACCAATGACCTTCAATTTTCATTTCAAATTGGAGGGTTCATTTCTCCACACCCTCATCGACCATTTCCAAAAATTCTTTCATTGTAGGCCGAGTCTCTTCCATAAAATGAGGGGAAAGTGTGTGTCTTGTTGAATCTTTCACATCCTCTTGTTTCTCACATTGAGAATGAATCATGCAGGCCTAGTGATTTGGGAGGAGTACAACATCTGCACTATCCAGACTTTTTGAACTACAAGAACTCTGATTCCCACCATAATTGGGACTTATATAATCCTACACCAGGGCCCAAGCTCACTGGACATCCTCCTCAAGAGTTTAACCCTAACTTTTTTAATCTAGGAATCCTCCTTAGGAAAAACCCAAAATTAAACCCCCATTAATCTACACTAGTTAAGACATCTGTCATGAACCCTATTACATGGGCCTCCTCTTTAGGAGCAATCCCCATCCAATTTCTCTCAAAGATCCATATTCCCCTACGACATATAACCAACTACGTGGCATTTGATTATTATCCAAATGGAATATGTAGGAATCCTCCCTGAGGTTCAAACCCAACACTCCAAATCAATCCTGTTTTTTTAGACCACATTCCTAGAAGGGTCTAGTCAAACTTGGAAACACATATCCTTTCTAGGTTCCTTGGGATGCTTCAGTATAAGCCCCGCAAAAGACATTGAGTATGCATCTTCCACCTATATTTCCTTTCCACACGACGTTAAATTATACGGTTGGTTTTTTATCACACGACCTTAATAGGTATGATGTGTCCCATTAAGAGGCACTAAACAACATGAGTTCTGATTCCTTTCACAAGGATACATAAGAAGTCCATTTATGGGTTCAATACCAACATCGAAACAACCTTCCATCTCCTTGGATGATGATAAACTCCAGAGTAACTTTTTTATACCCGGATGAAAAAAATTCTAGATATCCCCACTGAGTGGCTTAAAAACAAGAATTTTCATAACAATGTCTAATAGAATATCTAAGTAGTATATGATAGTATAACATTGATGGAGAACCTAGAATACATATGGATATATCCATTAATGAAGAACCTAGAATATGTACAAATGACTCTAAATTCCACACCTGATAATAATTGATTGAAAATTTCAAGACAAACCTACATTATTATTGGTAAATTAATAATGATTCATGAACATATCTTAAATCTATAAGAGAGTCTCAAAGTAGGAAATAATTCTCCACAAAAGATTTTGATGAGCCCGAATTCCCATACTATCAACCAATGAGAGTTCTTAAGCGTCATAGGTCAAAATACCAAACGAACAACTTCCTTTGGAAAGTAGGTCCCTTTGGACATAGAACCTTCAGGTGTTTTTGAATCTATAAAAAATCCATTGGAAACCAGCTATAAGTAGTGATTCTTAATTAGAAAACACATTCTGGGGGTACCAAAAAATGGTAAACCCAATGTGAATCATTAACTAAGATGATAGTGTTACCCATCTATTAGGACCTTATCAATGGATAAAAGAAAGCCAAATAAGGGAGTCAATCATGCATGTGTTCATCTAAAAGATACCTTTTTTCTATATTTTATTGTTTTTATTTGTCATATATTTTTTCACTTTCTTTCTAGGAATTCCCTTCATTCTAAATGGATTCCTTCAAGTTTTCACCCATGAATGCCCCAGCTGTTGCTTTAGCTGGATCACTGTCCGCTCAAAGGATGTCATCAACAACTCAAAATCTTCAACGATGGGTCTCCAATGCATTGGTCTGATAATACCATCAACACAGTATTATCTTGAACTTTGAGGCTACCTCACAGGCTCTCCAAATCAGGAATAACCCATGATCATCCATTCAGCGATGACCAATTGTCCAGAATCAGATGGTTCCAACCACTGTCTTCAATCATTTCAAGAGTTTATCCCCAGAATGCAATAACCAATCCCTCCCCTATTCAAGAGAGGTCGAACAAGAATCCATCCATGGCCTCTTCCCAAAGACACATGGGTCTTTCTTGAGGCCTCCTATCAATAATCTCTACTACCAATGTGCATGATAGAAAACCCTCAACACGATGAGGGTGTTATCTTCAGCTATCTGGCCCAGGTCCCTCAAACCCGGGAATTCTAGATGAACCATCGGGGACAACAACTAGACAATATGGAGTAGGATCCTACCTTTTCCCCCTCTAGAGAATCCCAACAACCTAGTTTGGTGGAAAATAGAAACTGAGAACGTACACCCATCTATCCTAATTTCACCATCCAATAGACTCTTCTAGTAGTACCCAACCAAAACCACCATTCAATTCTGGTGGAGAGCTATGAGAAGGCACATACACCTGCTTACATTCATGAATTCAACCAAAAGTTTATTCTGGATGTACTCAAAGAATCATGTCGTTCAATTCTAGTGGAGTGTCGTGAGTAGGCACATACCCCTGCTTACATTCATGAATCCTATCAATAGTATCATTTGGCAGCATCCTAAGATGTTGGTCGGAAAGTCCCGAAAACTAGTAGGGGACAGACTCATCCCTCTTCCCAAACATATGAGTACTGTCATAACCCATTGATAGGAAAGGGAGGATAATATTATGAATATACAGTTACTCAAAATATAGAATGGACACATACTCTCGTTCCGGATGCTAACATCACCAAACACATTTTGAAAATGGTAAAAGGGAAGACAAAAATTCCTTCCCATATCCTGGAATATTTTTATAATATCATAATAACAACTTTAGTTATACCAGAAGGATGAACACATAATTTTGTCCCCATACCTGGGATGACTCATCAGCATTCCATCTCAGTGAAGATATATATCTCTTTTCCAGTCTAGAATGGTTGTGGGGAACACTCCCCCGTATCATACGGACAACCGGATCAGGAACATACACCCATTCCAATTGGATATAATCAGTATATTATGATAGCCACTCCAAAGTAGGCACATACACCTACTCATGATAACCACTTTTCCCAATAGGTGGCCCCAACTAAGTGTAAGAGAGTGTCTAAGAAAAAGTCCCACCATGCAAAGTTAGAGAATAAAGATTCAATCAGAGATTTGGTTCCTCATAATGTTGGAGTTCCTAAAGCCCTCAGACATTTATCTATTAGAGCTCAAGATCCTACCCTCATATTACCAAATTATGGGAGTATTAACATTAATTCTAAAGTACCTCATCAGACACTTCATCATAAAGGCTTCCTTCATGATAATTGGGTAAATATAGAGAACCTATCTTTGGATGAGAGACAAAAAATCCTATATGTGTCCACAATACCATGGTGCAAGAGGATTTATCCCTTTTTATAATCCACCATGGTGGTCCTCTGCATGATGAAATTCACTATGAAAGTCCTCTTCATAGTATCGTTTCGACTTGTCAAAAAAATTCTCCAATTGACAATGTAGTGATGACAAAGTCGTCTTATCTTGAGGCACGTGAAAACATAAGGCCTTTCATTTTTGATACCTTGTTATTGGTAGGTGAAATACTTTCTCATCTAGAAGAAATCCCAATGCAATGGTAATTCTCTGAACCTCCTTTAGGTCATTTTCCCTCTATAATAGCAGAGAAGACATCAACTAATCGCATTGCTTGTGATAAAACAATCGATAAGCGTCCACTTTGGTCAGACCAAGTTGAGAAACCTATATAAAGATATAAATAGAATATAATGAACAGGAGAAATAAATTGGATAAGGGTGAAATACCAGTCATGTTTTCGCCTTCCAAAACCTCTCAATACAACATCCCTGAATTGATGGTAGAAGATTGTGTTCATGACATCTGCCTCAGCCTATGGAAGACTCTTCATGATTTAAAAACATAAGTATTACCATATGATGAATATAAAAGTCATGTCATGGTAATAAAATGGTTGCGGTACCAAAATTGACTTGGCATCTCTCCAGGTTTCTTGATACCCAAAGATTGAGAAGAAACAGAGGCCCCTAAACATGCATGCCCCACTACATTAAATAGGTTGAGACAATTGATCGCAGAAACCCCATATAGTGTTTATATCAGAGGATGGGATTCACATGGTGCATTGCATTTTACTGTGATCCAAAATTAGAAAATCCCAACGAATGTGGCCTCATGAAGTGTTATTGGCCCAGGATATCTATAACAAACAAATTCTTTTCATGACCAAAGAAATGTTCTACAAGAAAAGACCTCAATTGACTTTCCTCAAAGTCTTGACCAAAGAGAGAAACCTATTGAGATTATTCTGCATCAAGCGTCTAAAAATATCGATTAGTTTTCATTCTTATTGTATTTCAGCCATCAGATCACACAAATTTCTGAAATAGTATAATGGTCTTTCGAAATAGGTGATTTATGTGGGTATCAAATAATGAACCCATCCAATGTTCAGACTAGAAATAATAAAATCTAAAGAGCATTTCCACTGATATCAGCCATAGAAATTCTATAACAACCCCATCTTGCAAGACTGGGGGATTTTTTAATGAAACCTTTAGAGTCAACAAGAATAACCCGAAGGGTTGAGGAAGAAGAAAAGGGAAATCCCTATCCTACATGACTGGGGTATTTTTCACATCTACAACCCCCTCCTCAGAGGAAGTAAGTTCTTACCAAATTAGGGAAGAATACACAAAGTTAATGCACAACTAAACTATTCAAGGATTTCATTCAGAATAATGTCTACAGAACTATCTATAGGAAAACAAAAAATATGAGAACAAAGTCTCAGAGATGAAGAAGAAGAAGGTGATATTTCAACGATTCTGATAGAATTCCATTAGTGTGTTATGAATTAGAAATTTTCATTAATGTAATTATAGAAGATCTTCTAGGAAATGAGTCTAGTTTATGGGAGTCATATAAGGATGTTCTTATTCGCAATACATTATAAACCAATCCTATTGATGTAGGTGTGTGTACCCAAAATCATAGACTTACCCAAAATCTATGTATTCCTTCGAATAATCAACATCCGCCTCTTTAAAAGGCATCTATCAAGGGGAATGTTAGAGGTCAGATCATGTATCACTTTTCCACTAGAGAAGGTTAATCTTTTTTTTCATGAAGAATGATTTTCCTAGAAAGGGGAAGAGATGAAGAAGTTGAGAAGACTCAATGCATAGTTACTTCAAAGTAGCATTCCTGTCATACATGCCCCACAAATAGATTTTCACTTTTCACTTGCAGTATGAACTCCTCACCAAAGAGGGTTTGTTGCAACTACTAATGTGTATAATGAATCCCCTCCATTGGGTACACAGCTAGAATAGGGTCAATAAAATCCATATAGGATCGTCCCTACGGTTTATCCAAGACAAATTTCTATAGCACAACCACTAGTGGTCTTACCAATTGCAGCACAAAGGATCCAACTATTGTACCTATACAGGTCCCAACTCAGCTAGATAATCCTCAAATGATTATGAATACCATTGAGTCATTAGTTACTCAATTAGAATCTATCGAAGGATGGAGTACATCGATACACCCAGAAAAGAAGACTTACCCTGAATGGGTGGAAGTGATCCCTCCCCCACAAATTATTTTGAATTCCAAATTTCCAATCTTAAACGGTTTAAGAGATCTAGAGACGAACATAATGCATTTCAATTCCCACTATGATCCCATGATGGATACCCTTCAACAACAAGAAGAAATAAAGCTTATATGTTTTTTTTTCAATCAATGCTGGGGCCAACCTTTTTTTAGTATACAAGTTCGATGTCTCGATCAATTACTAGATGAGACCTCTGACATGAATTCGTTTTCCGATTCATCTCAACGCTATAGAAGACAATTGTCTTTGATCTTAAAAACTACAAAGAAAGGAATAATGAAAGAGTTTCAGATTTCATTTCTTGATGGAAAGGATTAACATATTCCTTAATCCTACCACTCCCTCAAGAAGAGTTACTGAAAATCTGTTTGGAAAATCTCCATGATGAGTTGCGCACACCACTAATCACTATGAAATATAGGGGGGTAGAGATTTGGATTAGACTGCTTAGTAAGTAGAAAATTCCATAATAGAGACTAGAGACAAATCTCGAGTAATCCCATCAGCTCTAGGAAGGAGAATAGAAAAAGAAGAGGCTGCCATAGTTACACTCAAGCAAGAACCCATACCTGCTTCTACTTTAAATCCCTCATCATACTGTAGGGTTCCTCCTCCTAGGCATTAGAAATAATTACCGCCTCATCATGATGATAAAAAATATCAAAGGCGAAGATATTTTGAGAAGTTAAATAACAAAGTCTACAATTTTATAAATGAACAGGTTCCCAATTACTTCATTTCAGCCTTGGAAAACATCTTAGTCCAACTGAAAAGACCCGAAAACAGAACAAATAAGGAGATAAATACCTACAAAGATATTTTCCCTTCCATCAAATGTTGGGAAATCCCATTCAAGAGTTTTTTAAAGATCTATTGTAAAAGATCGTGTACTCTTGTAAAGTGGAACTAAAATCTCCATCAACCCAGGTAGCATGTCGTACTATTACTGATTCAAAGGATGAAGGTGAATGGAAGAAAGTCCAAAGAAATAAAGTTTAGATGTTTGACGATTTGATGGTCAGGAAAATGTTAATTCGAACTCATGCCATTCTATGACCACATTTGAAACAAACATCAATGACTCATGCCACTTATGCTGCAACTAATCCATCCTCATCAAATATCAGTCCTTTAAAGTCCAATACTCAAACTAGAAACATGGTTAGAAGGATAAAGGGAATTCAAAAAGAGATGACCTCATGTCAAGGCCAAAGATGTCCTTGACTTGGGAATATTTCACACCAACTATCTCAAAAGTATGGGAACCTCCCCAACAAATGGAAAAACAAGAACCAACATGTCAGGATAAATCTTCATCAGATGAAGAGTTGATTTTTAGTTCTGTTAACGTTATCTACTTAATAGATCCCTATGAAATGATGATTCTGGTTGTGAATTTGAAATCCTTGTAATTTATGGGGTAAGAAGGGGAAGAATTCAAGGTCGAGGATACAGGGGAAGAAGTGGGTATGCTAGAATCCATTATTTTAATTAGACCCTTCTCAAAACTTTTATGCAGTAGAAAATAATGGGATTTCCCTTCAGCAGGCTCAGTAAGAACAAGGGAAATATCCCACACATGATAGGATTGACCCCGAAAGATCATCTTGGAAGGAGGATTAGAGGTTATACCACCACTTTATTGGTGGGTAGATAGACATAGTCAACCTAATCCACCAAGATAATAAATATTTACAACTTCTTCTACAACACATGGTCCGTCTATATTAGGATCATAAACCTCCAAGAAACCTGCAGAACCACATCTTCATTCTGGAAAACATAGGCCTTTGGAGAATAAATATGATGTTTTGAAAAAACTATCTCAGGTACTGGCCATGTTATCAATCTTGAATGCTCTGAATTTGTCAAAATATCTCTCATAAGAACTTATTGAGGCATTGTCAAGATGTCAAGAGTTTGAAACTGCGGTTGTTGCTGCTGTGGACTACTGTATAGAGAATAATCTTGCATAATTTCATGCAGTTATATCTTTAATAGACACAGATGAGGGTGATATTGTACATGGACACATCATAACCTTGTATTTATCTATAAAAGTTTATGATTCTTCATTTATAATGGATCAGGATTCAATCTCATTCCCATCTGTACACTTCATCGGTTGGGTCTATGTGAATGTAACATATTACCCTCCATGTTGTTGTTACATGTTTAAGAAAAGAATAAACAAGAACCTATAGGTGATATTACACTCAAAACATAATTTTTTGGATCTTGTATCTAATTCAGATTGCATGGTTGTCTGATATGACACAACTATCAACATTCTACTTGGAATCCCTCAGTTACATCATCATGTGACCATTCCTTCATCATACCACCAATGTCTCAAGTATTGTTTTGATGAAAAAATTGGGACATTTCACGGTGAAAATTACCTATTAAAAACTCTGGAATCTCAATATATTGAGGTAGAGTTTTATCACACAATGGGAATAAGGTCTTTATTGAATGATATAACCTGAATCAATGATTCAAATGATCTGGGAAAGATCCCAACCAACCCACTCATGCATCTTAGTGCATATTAGGTCCTTCCTATCAATAAAATTTAATGGGTATTCCCAAATGGAAACACTAATTCAATGGATTCCATAATGTCAGTTATTGAAATTGAGCGTGACAACACTGGAGTAATTGTTTATTTACAAAACCGTGGTCAAATATTAAATGAAGATGACTTCAATTCATCCACCAAACTTCTGTAAGTCATTTCTTCATCATATCGGCTAGAAGAATTTTTTATATTAATAATGAAATATATTGATTTTGATTCCCAACCTATAATTTTCACTTCAACACTCTCGGAAGACCCTTCATCATTAGTAGGTTCAGAAATGGTTGCTTCTTCTTTAGGATGTCAAAATACTGACTCCAAACCTAGATCTGAGTGTCTTCCTTCATCACCTACACTTTAAGAAAAAATTGAATAAGTGAAACATGATGAAGAGGAAGAAGAAGAAGATGTCATGGAAACCCCTCTGGCATTTGAGGAAGGCATCTCCACTACTATGGATGAGCTTAGAGAAATAAATTTGGGTACAATGGAAGATCCACGCCCCACTCTAATTATTGAATCCATGAATTCCAAAGAGAAATAGATGTATACATAATTTATAAATCAACACATAGATGTATTTTCTTGTAATTATACATAAATTTCAGGACTTGACCCTGATGTGACCACTCATCATTTGGGTTTTCCAGAAGAGAATCATGGATTTATGTAGGCAACAAGAAGAAAATACCCAACTCATGCCTACAAAATTGAGGTTGAAGTCAAAATCATATCAAATATAACATTATCAGGGAGGTTAAATATACCAAATGGCCAGAAATTATTGTCCTAGTGAAAAATAAGAATGTGAAAATCATAATTTTCATTGATTTTAGAGATCTTAACCATCATTGTACCAAATATGACATTTTGGTTGTAATCAAAGAACCTTGGATTGATGCAATAGCTGGTTATGAAGATCTCCCCTTCATGGATGGATAATCTGGGTATAACTGAATCTGAATGGACAAAGAAGATGAGGAATCTATATCTTTTAGATCCCCTCAACACATATTTTTCTATCAGGTAATTCCCTTTGGCTTGAAGAATGATGGTGCGACATATCAACAGGAAATGAAACATATTTTAATACCTTTTTTGGGGAAATTCATTGAGTGATATGTGGATGATCTAGTGGTTAATTCCAGAAAACATTTTGATCACTTGGTTAATTTGGAGTCTATATTCAGTAATCTTCAGCAACATAATTTGATTATGAACCCTTGAAATGTTCTTTTGGGGTAACATTAGGGAAATTTCTCAGTTTTTTTGTACACTATCGTGGCATCGAAGTCAGCCCTGAGAAGACTAAGGCTATAAATATCATGTCACCTCCTCAAAACTAGAATGAATTGAGAGGAATTCAAGAAAACTTGGCCTGTATCTATCATTTCATTTCCAATATGGAAAGAAAGTGTTTTCCCTTCACCAAATTGATGAAGAAAGGGGTCTTATATCAATGAAACAATACATGCCAAGAATCATTTGATATCCTAAATAAATACCTCTTGATCCCACCGGTATTTATGCCACCTATTGAAGGAAAGCCTATCATTCTATATGTGATGGCCTTGGAGCGATCATTAGGTGCCTTCCTTGAAAAAGATAATGATACTGGGAATGAAAAAAAACCTTTACTATCTCACTCAAACCATGCTCGATGCAGAGACTCAATATTCAGACATTGAGAAAAGCTTCCTAGAATTAATCTTGTCAGTTCAGAAATTGAGACACTATTTACATCATCATGAGGTCTACCTGTTACATCACAATAACGTGCTAAAATTTATCCTTTGTCATACTATACATACAAGACATTTGGAATAGTGGGTAGTTATCCTGCAATAGTTTGATATACATTTTGTTCCTCAGAACTCAATGAAAGGGCAATATTTTCCAGATTTCCTTACTGATAACCCATATGTGGAAGAGACCTCATTGAATATTGAATTTTCTAATAAAGAAACCCATCTGTGGAAGATACATAATTTAATATTGAATTTTCTTATGAAAAAAACTTCTCTTTTCAAGAAAGTCCCCAAATATGGGAAATGTACTTTGATTTTTCTTATATAAGTCCAATGATTAAGAGAATAGAAAACCCTAAACTTAACAAAGTTGGGTTAGGAATTGTGATTATCTCCTGAGAAAAAGTAGTGTTTTCACATTCCTTTCTATTATCAGAAGGTGGTACCAACAATGAAGCAGAATATCAATTTCTCATTGTAGGCGTGGATTTAGAACTACAAGTACCGGTGGATTACTTGGAGGTGAAAGGTGATTTATAATTAGTAATCAAACAAATCAATGTGGATTACCCCATTATAAAAGAAGAACTAATTCCTATGTGTGATTATGTTATAGGTTTAATGGAAGAATTCCCCTTAGATCCAACATTTTCTTACATTATACGGTCACATAATACCCAAGATAATGCATTGGAAAATGCGTCCATAGCCTTGGAAGGTCCAAATATGGACAAAACAATCATTAGCATTGCTCATCATTGAGTGGATTAAACTTTCGTTAAAATAAAAATATAGGAAATCAATGGAAACATTTACATTTATGATCCATATGGTCATACCATAGGATAAATAACACCTATTATGGAATATCTCCAAAATCGAGTACTTTCTATAGATAGAATTAAAAGAGAACAAATCCAGCAACAAGTAGTCAACTTCACACTTTATGATGTCCTAGATCATCAGAAGATCCTTTATAAATAAGGCTTCGATGTAATTATTCTCAGATGCATTATTGGGGATGAAACTACAGCTATCATGAAAGAATTACTTTCAAGAACCTTTAGTTCTCAACAGTATGGGAATTGGATTTCTGATCCAATCCAAAGGCTTGGATACTTTTGGCCTTCTATGGAGCAATATTAAACTAATTTCACCTATAAATGTCATCCCTACCAGATGCATGCCAACTTCATTCATCAACACCCAGAGTTTCTATATATTTCTAAATACTCCTGAAAATTTTCTATATGGGGAATGGATGTTGTAGAACCCTATCCCTTAGCTATGACCATGTAGTTCAAGTATATTTTTACTAAAACTGATTTCATATCCAAATGTTAGGAGGAAATACCTATCAAGGAAGTTGGGTCCAAAAACATTTCCAGGTTTTTCAAAACTAATATCATTATTGGATTTGGTGTCCCTCATACCATATTGATAGAAAATGGCACAAATTTCTATTCTGCTGATTTAAAAAATCTATATCAGGAATATAATATCAAATCCAACCATTCATATTGCAACCTTGTAGCAACCAATGGATAGATAGAAGCATTTAACAAGACCCTATCGAACATACTCCAAATGATGATGGATAAAGATAAAAAGTCTTGGTCTGATAAGATTTTTCACACCTTGTGGTCTAATCAGACTACTACCCATATATCAACATGATCCACCCTATATTTATTGGTTTATGGGAAATAAGTTGTTCTGCCTATTGAAATTAAATTTCCTTCACCTTGATTTTCCATCTGTGATCAGTTATATATAGAAAAACAATCTCAGATTCTATTTGATGAGCTATAGTGATTAGACGAAAAGATATTTCATACATTTCATCATTTGGAAGTCTATAAAAATATAATAGAATGAGATTTTAACAATAATGTCTACTAATTTCTTCAAGGGGAATTGATATTAGCCCTTACGATTCTGATGATACCAAGAAAGAAACCTCTAAATCTCGAGCCAAAGTGGGAATGAACTTATCCCATAGATATGGTCTACTCTAATGGAGCTTATTCAATAATCTTAGTGGATGGAGAACTTATTACCACTCCAACAAATGAGAGATTATTGAAGAAGTAAATTATGTAATAACATAGATTAGTCTCCTATTTCCAAGACATTTAACTGTATAACAACCATATGCATCCATATGAACGACATTAAAATGAAAATAATCAATGTCCTTGTCATATGTCATTAAACTACATGACATCATGTGTCCTAGTTGTAAGATATTACACTACATAAAACCATTTGTGTCCATGTTGTACGATGTTAAAATGAATATATTCTTTGTCCTTGTCACATGACAATAAACTACACAACATCATGTGTCCTAGTTTCAAGATATTAAACTGCATAACAACCATATTCATCCATGTAGCATGAATCTAAAATGCATATAATCTTTTCCCTTATAGAATGAAATTAAACTACATGTAATCATGTTTCCTAGTTGAGAGACATTAAACTCCATAACAACTGTATGTTTTCATGATGCACAATGTTAAAATGCATAACATCTTTGTCCTTGTTGCATGACGTTAAACTACAAAACCTCATTTTTCCTCACTACATGACATTAAATTGTATGGTTAATGTCTCCTTCATTTGATGTTATGAAAACTTCCAAGATACCAAAAATACGCATTCCTTGTTATTCTTCAAAAAATTAGTAGTTTCCATGCACAAGAATTACTCACATCATTGGTACTCCTTAGTGTCACATAAGTCCCATTTCTCCCTATGTTTGAATTAGATCTACATAGAGTCCCATTTTCAAGAACTATATATGGCTTGATTCTCATTTTAATGAGATATGTAGAGATGCCCAGATCTCTAATCTTGGTCCCAACCATAATAAAATAAAAAACCTCCCATTCCTGGTGTTTATGAGTATTAACATCACAAGGAATGCTATTTTCAATAACTACATGTGGATTGTTTCTCATTCTAATGGGATACATAGTGATACCCAGATACCCAATCTTGGGCCATGCCGTGACCATAATGAAATTTATTTCCAATTTTCCTCCTATATATGAACCAAATCAATATAGAGTACTGTTCCAAAATACATGGTTTGATCTTTATACCATCTTGTATCTTAATTTTAACCATTATTCTGGAATTCAATAAGATCCCCCACCTCTCACATAAAACTCAATTAGTATAGGAATGATCTTAAGAACTATGTTCGTCTTCATTATCATCTCAGTGGGATACATAGAGACACCTAGATATCTAATCTTAGGTCCAACCACAAAAATACCCTTTATTCCTTATATGTAAAAATATAACTTTCATAAGGAATGTTTCATGAAAAATTTCATAAAAGAAAACCCTTTTTCTTTTACCTATGCACAAATAAAATTGCTTAGGGACTTGTTTTAAGACTTGTATGTTGATTCTTGTTTTAATGAGATACATGGTGATTCCTAGAATATCTTTATTAGGATTATCCATTAGACTTGAAATTATAAAAATCCATCTCCCCCACATCAAAACATGATTGATATTGGGGGAAATATAAAGAACTATGGGTGGATTGATTATTGCTTCAGCAAGATACGTAGTGTTTCCCATGTCCTATAACCTATCTCAACCACTATATAATTATCATACACTTATCCTTCACTTGTTATACCTTTTTGTTGTAGAGGAGACCTTTTAACACTCCTTGTTTCTCACACCGAGAATAGATCACATGGTCTTAGGAATTAGTTAAAGAACTTATCTACATAAATAATTTATTTCAATCCCTATTTTGGGTTATATTCCCTCATCGCATGACAATAAACTACCTGATCTCTGTAAAAAATCCTACACGTGTTATGATTCTAATTTTTTTGAGATACATCGTCATTTCACAATAGTTCACCTTCATTCTCACAAGAAGATGTTAAAAAACCTGGGAAGTGGCCTAATTCTAATTTATATGAGATACATAGTGATGTATAGATTTTCAATCCTGGTACCAACAACAACATGATGTGAAAAAGCCTCCTCACTCCAATGTATGAGTTAAATCTACATGAAGAGATTAAAATTCTATTTATATCAACGCCCCTAATTTCCATTCCACATGACATTAAACTACATGGTATCCAAAGAACTATGTATGGCTTGATTCTCATCCTATTGAGATACATAGTAAAATTTATCACTTAGATATTAGTTCAAGCTATAGGATAAAATATAATTCCCCATCTCCCACATATAATTAAAAATCTAAGTAAGATACCTTTATTTTGGGTCCTCTCCTTAGAAGATCCCACTAAGGAAACAAATGATATTCCCATTATACATATTAGTTGGATCTATGTAAGGGACTCCAAGATCATGGAAATATTTATTTAAATATTTATCCTATGCATTGAACATCACCCCTTTCACATTTCACACTATTAGTCTTGAATAATTTTAGATCTTCATAATCATTCTTCAGTTTCTCATGGTAGAGTTTCTAATACTTTAGAACTATTTTTCCTAACTATGAAGTATGCGACCCTAGGTGACCTTACATAAAATGTGCCTACATAACGGGTCTTCTAGCCAAAGGATACAACTATTTGGCTATGCAGCAAATTTCGTAGCTATCCCTACATAATACAGCCCCCATAACCAGTTTTTCAAACAGTCGTAACTTCGTTCTTAGTAGAAGCCTATTATGTCCCCTTAAAACATTGATGACAATATATAGGAATTTTTATTTTAACATGGTCATCCATTTTATATTTATCCCATATCCTTTCTCTCAACCTGAAAGCCTCTAAGACCATGGTTTACACATTTTTCATCTCCATGTGTTCAAATCATATTGAAATAACATTGATCAGTTATTATCCATTGTTTCCATGATATTATGGCCCTATTCATATGAACTAAAACTATAGATTCCATATCTCCTATTTTTGAGTAAAACCTTCGTAGAATCCTATTATTCCAATTCTTTAAAAACCATGATTAGAAATATCCCTCTAAATTCATGTACATTTTTCTATAAACCAAACTATGTTCTTAGGAATATCTGAATATCCATAAACTTTCATTGAATATAGAAATAAAATGTTTTATACCTGATAATTCTTTTCCCTGACTATGCAGTGCGTTCCCCTAGGTGGCATTTCTAAAAAACCCCATAATGGGGTTTTTAAAACAATGGTAACACCATTCTTAGAAAAGACTTCTTCTAATTCCATTAGCCTTTTCCCATATCAGTTTTTAGATTCGAAAATCCCTAAATCACAGTTTCTAATTCTTCTTTTCCATACTTGAATATGGTAGAACATTTCTCGACAAATTACCAAAAAATTGGAGACTCGTAAACCTTTGGTCAAAGTGAAATATCTTAAACTAAATCCCTCTAATGTAATTACTACATAAATATAAACTACACATCCCTATATTTTCCTTTACGCATGACATAAAACTGCACAACAAAATATTAGAAATCCCCTTTCTAAAAAACATACCTTCCTTGAAACATAAAAATAATGTAGGAATGGTTTCACATTCATTGTCCAACATCAGCACAAATGGCCCTTTTAGTTTCAATTACATTTTTGTGGTAAATACACCCACTTTTGTCTTGATACATATAAAATTTAAACCCCTTTGTTTATCAATAATAGAATTCCACAATTCTTGAGATCTATTTTTCTTAACAATGAAGTATATGCCCCTAGGTAGACTTGCATGAGTTTCTTACATAATAGGTCTTTCAGTTAAAATATTCCATTATTTTTTTTATACATCACATGTCCTAGTTGGACCTGCATAATACAAACCCCATAATGAGTTTTTCCAATAGTGATAACATTTTCCACAAAGGATACCTCCTCTATTTTGATACTTCAAATTTTAGATTTAGTGACCATAAAACAAAATCAAATCCTGAATCAAGATTCCCCTTGGAATTATATAATAAAACCTTGGTACATTCCTATCCATCATGCTTTGTTTAAATTTTAATCTCAAAATTCATGGTCAATGTTGTTCAACCTAAAGCACCAGCATTATTAGTTCTACATGCATGACTTTAAACTTCCTACCAAAAGAGATAAGACACTCAATATATTGAAACCTGCGAATGTAATTATATATTAAAATTGAGTATCAACTCTCTAGATCTATAATCTATAAGCTCTATGAAATATCGATCAATAAAAAAACCCAAAAGAAATAAATTTTGTTGGGTTTTCCATATGACCCTAGAAATAGTCAAATTGTTCTTACTATGTTTCTTGGCTTAGGAAAAAGTTAAAGCACCCTCATCCCTGGAAGTGTAATTAAGATTATATGACATGAAGATTCCATTTTGGGAAAAGTATATTTGATATTGTATTTAAAGAAAGAAATATGGGATGAAGACATAAATATATAATTCGAGACAAAATATTTATCATTTATATGGAAAATTGGAAGAACATCTAAATAATGGAGTCTCTCCATTATATAAAAAAAATATTTCAACTTGATTCTTTAATTAATGAATAGACTCTTGGGCCCTATGAATCACTTGCTGAAGATTGGTCAATTGAGTTGCATTAGCCTCCTTGTCCTAAAAAAGTGAATCTTTGGCAGTTAAAATGGTTGTTACCCCTTCTAATTTTAATTCTCCTAATGATTGGTATAGTTTCTCAAGCCTATGTTCAATAGCATCCATTTTTTGTTAAAGATGTTCTATTTTCTTTATTTAATCCTTAATTTTTTTATTGAATTTCATCAACTTTTTACTATGGTTGGCTTCTACCTCATATACCACAGCTCAAGAACTCTCATTATTTGTGAACAGTTTGGACCTTGTATGATCATATTGCAAGTTGTGTTTTTACTCCCGCTAGAGAATGATTTATTTCTGTTCATTGTAAATTGGGTGATAATAAAATCCACAAAATCCTAATATGCTAAAAAGTGTTTTAATTTGGACAAAATATGAAGGCATCTAATCGAAAGGATTCTCAGAAATTATATCATAGATAGTTCTCCCTGTTTTCTTCCATGTAATAGTAAGTGGAAACTATTTTTCTATGACCTAATCAAAATTAATACCATGATATAGAACATATTATTGATTCAGATAACTCAAGGAGGTGATTGGATCTACTCATTTTGATGTAGTAGGTGATCCCTCTTCTGTTGTTGGTTGACCAACACATGAGCTTCACATTTGGACCTAACCATGGGAGTCAATAGCCTTTAATGGTGGATTAGAATGATTGTTAGCTCAAAAATTATTGTAATAAAAAATAATTATCAAGACATTCAATGAAATTTACCCTGTCATAAGTTGACTACATGAGTAGATTCCTCCTTAATATTCCCAACATTACTAGTTTGAGTATGTACTTCTTTGAGCAGTGCATTTTCCTGAGCTTTCATAGTCATCATAACCATAGGCTCTAGAGCATTCCCCAAAATTGTATTATCAATTGATACTTCTCTGAAGTCAACAAAATAAGGATGAATTAGAATTCCCTATTATTGAAGGGCCTCTGAAACGTTCTCTATAGAAAAAACTATATGAATTGGGCTTTAATATGGAATCCCAAATAAAAGAAAAATTATGTATGAAAAATGAATGAATAAAAACTTATGTCCTTTCAGTTCCTCATTGAAATCCCAAAACTTTTGGATGGAACTTGGAATATTAATATATGAATTAAGAGAATCCATTATTTCAGTGTATATGGATTTATATGTTATATCATCCTCACCATTTAAGGTATCCAAAAAATATTTATCGATGCTCTAATTGGCTCTGCTAACATTTTCTTATGTTATATATTCAACTTGTTCAATTTCATCAGGCCTTCCTGAATCAGGATCAACCCTAATACCTGCCATATTTTGTCTAGGATCCTTGCTCCTTCCTTCTAGATCCACAAGAATATCAGCAATGATTGTCACATAGTCCTCTGGCACATGAAGTGGATCTGAAATATTATAGAGAAAAGAATGTTAGAACCAAAATTTGATACCCAGAAGAAATGAATATGATATTACCTTGACCCATTCCCACCTCTTTAGAAATAAGAGTCGATGCATCTATATCCATTGACATTTCATCTATTAAGGTAAAAACATTCATCAGAAAGAATTTTTACTTCTCCTAGAGTTTCCTTCTCAGTCCTAAAAGGACTGGTTTGTAATCCCTTAAGATATGAAAGGGATGAAAATCCACTAAAATGATGAAAATGGACACCAAGGTGTATCAAGAAATTCTTAATAATATAGGATAGTGAAATACTTACTTTTTGGCATAAACTATGGATCAATATCAATGCTATCTTGAATTTATTTTCATAAGGCAGTGGAGAGATTTAAATACTCCTCTTGGAATTAGAGACTTGAAGTAGCGGCTAAGGATTTTCTATCACCATTACCTCCATCATGGTCTTCCCTATGGGAGAAATTACAGGAGACCCGATGTTTTCAACCAATGTGTTGATGGGTCTACCTGTAGGTCCACATTTTGGTGACTCGAGATCCTTTCCTAAGGTTCCTTCTCTAATTTCTAGGTATAAAGAGAAATCCCATCGAGATTAATAATGGTGGATGAAGGAGCATAATTGAAAATAAAATAAAAGTGAAACACATTCTTAGTATTAAAATAAATGTTCCATTCCTCTTCAGGGTGAGAAATTACTCCTTCAATTATCCCTCGATCCATCATATCAGATATTCATTTTGAGGCTTGGACATGGTCCTCAGTTTCAAATATAAAGGTCTCCAGATCTGCGATATGCTCCCATAATTCATCCAGATTACTATCTGAATGACCATCAGAAGGTTTGCTAATATCACCCACATCTAGTATTCAATGGCTGTACTAGATAAATTCCCATGCATCCCTGAGATAACGAGTTAGGTTTTACCAGTATTGGATTGGTAAGGGTCACACATAACGTGACTTTGGTGGGGTTGTATGTGGGGAAAACTCAATAACCATAGATTCGATGGCCACTTCAATCCTCACTTCTTTTTCACAATAATTATTAGATGGGATGGAAACTTATTTTTTATGATGAAAACTAGATCTCCTCTATGAGGGATGTGTTTTTTCTCTGTCCTTAGTCCTCTAGGTGGATCTATTACGAGGAGGTTTTGAAGGTTCTAATGCTTCTGACACCTCTGCATCATCTTTTTATTAAAACATTTCTCCATGATTGGTATGAACAAAATTTTTTTTAGAAATTAACCGATATGTTAATTTTGTTAAAGCTCCAGGAGGGTTTGAAGAAACCCAAGATTTAACATATCCATCCTCTAATCTAGTTGATGCAACTGTTTGAGGCAGCATAATAAAAATTTAGGATGTCTTTAAAGCCATCAGAATCCATAATTTTTGGGCAACCGTTGGGTGATTCTCATTCTTAACATAGGTGGGAGTAAAGGTGATTGATTTTTTAAGGCATTTAAATTGGTTAGAAAACCTGTAAGGGACATAATAATCACATATAATTTCACCGTCAATCCTGGTTTATAATACCCTATCCCCGAATTCCATCATGTGATCACTCAACTCATAATTTTCTTCTTTACCATCATCAATAAATGTTCATGTTGGTGGATTACCAAAAGAAAATAAGTTTAATTCTCCCGATGCATTCAATGACCTCAGAAATTCATCATGATTTAGGTTCAAATGCGGAATCCTGGAAAATTTCTAAAAAATAGAGTAAATTGACCATTGGGATCATTAACTGAATTCAATACCTTATATGAACAAATATGTGCTACAATCCATCCCCAAAATATTCGAAATGGTCATGAAAGTCTAAATTGAACCTTCACATTGAATAAATGTAACAAAGAATGATAGATTCTTGATAATACAAGGGTAGAAAACCCAATATATTTCTCCTCTACCAACTTGGTTGTAATCAGAATAGTATCTGGTCTTACATCACTGCCAGACTCAAGGAATAAAGAAAATAAATCCTTAGCCACATTACAAGGAAGCCAGCTATGTGTACCATTTCATCAATATCTGGCTTAACATTGTAACCCAAATTCCTGTAATCACATTTCTCCAATGTGGGCTTGTATGTGCCTTTAGAACCCCAATTATCTATAGTTAGGAAAATGGTAGGATGTCTGGTAGTAGGACCCTTCTCTTTTGTGAGTTATGAAAAAGCTTCCATCCACACTCTTGTATGAATATCAGCCCTAGTGCAAAGATCATTCTTTTATTTCGACAGCTTCTTTTCTAATGTGAATAGTTAATTGGCCAATAGTAGTGTCCTATTAACATCACCCCGTGTTTTTATTGGTGGAAAGAATTCATCATAAATATCCCCAAGAATAAGAACCCCAGATATTTTGTATATATCCCATAAACTGATGTCAACCTCACCCCATGTCAAATGAAAAGAATTTGTTTGTGGACTCCATCAGCTCAATAATTTAGGAATGAAGTTGTTTTTGTAAACATAAGTTTTTCTTATCCAGACAGCTTCATAAATAAGAACACGCATCAGCTATTTCATGAACTCTAGACAAGTCTGGCATAACCAAAATTCCCACATTCATTCATGCTTGACTCCTCCCGTATAACGAAGTTCCCACTCTTCCTTAGATCCATTAAATTGATCTATTTTTGAAGCACGAAAGGTTGAATCATAAAATTCGGCCTTGGCTCTACAACAGATCCCTCATATTAGGAGTTCAACCACTATGATTTAGTATTCATTCAATAGGTAATTTTCCCTCATTAATAGGCATACTATTCACAATAATATTCATACAATGACCGTTAGGGTGTTGAACAAACCAAGTCTTTGGAAAATATTTTTTATAAGTCGTAATTTGGGCATCTTCCAAAATCCCATACCCATACAGAGGTAGATAGTGGATTCATGTATATTCATGTTGGAATGGAATAAATCCTTTCAACAACCTAGGAAGGTTACTCTCAACAAAATCATAATAGTCCAATCCAATGATTTTCATCGTTTTGGTTTGACGAACTTTAGCTTCCTCAGTTGTAGCCATCAGGTGAGCCATTTTCCACAAAGAGAATTACCAAATTTTCCTCATTAAATATTAATGTTGAAGTAAATTCATATTTTAACTTAGGGAATTCAAAAATTTGGCAATGGAAAAGTTCCACGCAACTCCTTCAATGAGGTCACCCGCATAGGTCCTTCAACAAGGTACCCAACACAGGTCCTTCAACAAAGTCCTTCTACACAGCTCCTTTGATAATGTAACTCCATATTGCTCCATTGTATAAATGGTTATACCTTGAGATATTTTCAAGGTACCTATATAAAATCACAAAACGTGACAGCTGAACGAATGAGCTATGCAATGAGAGCAGAAATCTGAGAACATGGGTGAAGAAAATGACAAAGGAACGAGGTTATTTATAGGCATTGCTGATCGACACCTCCAACCTATGTGACATAGCTAGACAGTAAACCTGCGCGGTCCAAAATTAACTATCTACAATATTTTCCCATAATATTGCCTTAGGACTCAACCCTCTTTCTAATAGGATCCAATCATGAGGGGGCGGGGGGATTTTGTTGACACTCTTTAGGAAGAGAAACAATTATGAAGATTGAATTTGAATATTTCAATGTAACAAAATATTTTAAAGTAAGGAAATAAATGTAGTTAAAGGTAACTACACATCACACCCACGCATCAAGAAGAACGATTAAAATTCTACCAATGAATCCCAATGTGCAACACCTACACAGAATACATATACTATGGAGGTACGTAAAGGACCTTCATGGCCGTATAATTTCTACATCCTTACATGGGGGACTTAACCACTAGAACTATGCCAATTAACAACTTGAATATACTTGTTTTGAACATCCCCCTCCCCACCTATAAATTGGACCCTTGGTCTCCCCATTTTATGATTGGAAAAAGTTGGAAGAACTCCCGAAGCTCCCATTGTGTAGCTTTTGCACCCATATCCCCAAAAAGTTCTCAAATAGCTCTATAAAACACGAGAGACAAGGGAATTAAAAGGGATAAGAAAGTACAAGGACATTTTAGAGTATTAAATACAAAACATCTGATTAAGGACCCTCCTTTTATAAGAATAAGTCTCCTACGCAAGGTCCTTTCCATATGAAAAAACATGTGCGGGATGCTTCCAAGGACATCAAGGGACACTCATGGTGCTTACATTCAAACCTCACCCTAGTTTTGGTGTCCTGATAGTCCATTTCTCAATGAATATAAAGATTTCACAGGCTTATATTTATTATGTTAATAATTTTTCAGTTCCACCTAGGACCTGCATTGCACACCTACTCGGTACACCTACATGACATACCTACACAGAAAACCAACACAGACCATCTATGAGAACCATCCTTAAAGGCCTTTTCTAAGCCACCTATGGAAGGGCCTCTTAATACATGGAACCATTTTCTAAAAGGGACCAAGTTGAAACCTCCCCTAAGACCTCTTTATCTACAAAACCTTAGGGAAAGTAACACCAGTGTGTCTCCCATTTGAATTTGTATTTATATTGTCAAAGGTTCCCCGTACTTGTCCTATTGGGGGTGTAAGGTTCTTGTGATGTTTTTGGATTCATATTTCCACAATCATAATAAATTTTCTCCCATGAACAATGTTGAGTAATTCATGGTCCCCAATAGGAAGAGTGAGGATCACACTTTCTTTCCCCTTCCAGAGGGAATGAAGTCATCCTCCCACAATGGGACCCATTTTCATGGAATCACACTTAGAGTAAGTTGTTGTACTTTTAGTTTGGACCCAATGAACTTCAGTTTTCATTTCACATTGAAGGTTTAATTTATCTACACCCTTATTCACCGTCGACTCGACTTATTTCACCATAGGCATGATCTCTTCCATCAATAGGGGATGAAGTGTGTGGTTTGTTAAATATTTCACGTCCTATTTTTCTCACACTGAGCATGACATATGTGGGATTAGATATTTTTGAAGAGTAAAAAATCTTCACCATCCACCCTTCTTGAACTACAATAAATCT
The DNA here is from genome assembly GCA_963277665.1 of Viscum album. Lineage (NCBI taxonomy): Eukaryota > Viridiplantae > Streptophyta > Magnoliopsida > Santalales > Viscaceae > Viscum > Viscum album. Next base: position 376,468 of record OY728146.1, on the reverse strand, counting down.
AATTCTCACCATAATTAGGATACATAGGAACCCTTTACTAGGGCTCGATCTCACTAGAGATCCTCCTCAGGAGTCCAACCCTAACTCCTTTGATCTGGGAATCCTCTTTAGGAATAAATAGTAAATTAAACCCCTGTAAATATATATGAGTTAAGACATCCTTCATAGACCCTATTAAAAAAGAATCCTCTTTAGGAGTATGCCCTAACCTATTTTTCTCAAAGACCTGTATTCCCCTATGAGACTTACCAATCTATGTGGGCTTTGATTCCTATCAAAATGGGATACGTAAAAATCCTCCATGAGGATCAAAACCAACACTCCAAATCAACCCTATTCTCTTTGGACCTTATTCCCAACATGGTATGATCCATCTTGGAAATGCATATCCTTTCTAGGTTCCTTGGGATACTGCGGTATAAGCCCCACACCAAGCATTGATTCGGCATCTTCCACTAAGATGTCCTTACCGTATAAAATTTTACTGTACGGTTAGGTCCTTATCACATAACCTTAAAAGTTATGATGTGTCCAATTAAACGACACTAAAATACATGAGTTATGATTATTTTCATAAGGATATGTAAGAACCCCATTTATGGGTTTAATCCCAACATCAAAACAACCTTCCATCTCTCTGGATGATGATAAACTCCCAAGTAAATTTTTTCTACCTGGATGACAATAAATTCCAAAGTGTCGCGCAGAGTGTCTTAAAAACTAGTATTTTCATAACTACATCTAAAATATTCTCTATGTATTTTATGATAGAATACCATTTGCGTAGAACCTCGAATACATACAAATATCCCAATTAATGGAGAACCTCAAATACATACAGATGATTATAAATTCCACACTACTAATAATTGATTTAAATTTTAAAGGGAAACATACTTTATGTTTGTTAAATTAATAAGGTTCCATGAATATATGTTAAATCTATAAGAGAGTCATGGAGTCAGAAATAATTCTCCCCAAAAGGGTATGATGAGACCTTCCTCCCATCCTCTTGACCAATGAATGTTCTTAAGTGTCATAGGTAAAAACACCTAACAATCACCTGCATTTGGAAAGCATGTCTCTTTGGATATAGAACTGTTGGCTGTTTCTAGTTCCATAATCAAATCCTTTAGAAACCATCCATAAGTAATGATTCCTAATCATAATAGACATTCTAGGGGAAACAATGACATACCAGTCTTACATTATGTTAAAGACTTGTTAAAAAAGTGTTTCTCCATGAAGGACATAGGCATAAAAGACTATATTCTAGGGACCAAGATCATTCGTGATAGATCCAAGAGGCTACTTGGACTATGTCAAAGTAAGTATATTGACCAAATACAAAATTGATTTAGTAAGGAACAATCTAAGAGAGGATTGGTTCCAATGACACATGGTTTACATTTTTCTAATAAATTTTTTTCTTAGACACAACATGGTAAAGAGATAATGAGTAAGATCTCATATGATTGGATGATAGGATCAATCATGTTTGTTGGGTTACGTATTAGATTTGATGTTTCCTATGCGTTGAGTTTGGTTGGAAGATATCAAGACGATCTAGGAGAATAGTGTTGGGCTATTGTTATGGTTATCCTAAAGTATTTGAGAAGAATTAAGGATATGTTCCTGGTGTATAGAGAATATGAGGAGCTGGTCATCAAGGGTTATATTGATGTTGGTTTTTAGACATATCAAAATGATCTGATGTCACAATCAAGATATGTTTTCTATCTCAACATAGGATCTGTGAGGTAGAAGAGTTCAAATCATCCTATTTTTATTGATTCTATAGTGGAGTATGAGTATATAGTGGTAGGGGTGTCCATGGGTTGGGTTGGGTCGGGTTTGAGGGTTTTTTGGACCTGACCCGACCTAAAATATGTCGGGTCATGTTGGGTCAGGTCGCATGTGTTATTCCTTCAAACCCGACCCAACCCAACACATATAATAGCAGGTTGGGTCGATTAGGTCAATCATTTGCGTAAAAAAATGTTTATGTTGGTGCCAAAATACTGGACGACAAAGGAAGAAGGAAAATAATCCCGCGCACTGCCCCGCGAAGCGCAGCCACGGAGCACACTCCAGCAAATGCGGCCACTGTGAAGCAAAGGAGGCGGTAACACTCCACGAACGACCTGACGTTTGCGAGCCCACCATGAATCTCTTGAGGTGGTAATACTCCGCGAATGTCTTGACATTCATGAGCCCGCCATGAAGATCTGGAGCTGGTAACACTCTGCGAACGGCCTGACGTTCGCGAGCCCTCCACGAAGCACCCACCGCCCCTTCGTGCCGCGTGAGCTCTGCTTTGCGGCGCCCCTTGCCTATAAATACTGGGCTCCCCCTATGTCCAGGAGGAGGGTGATCCGACCTTTTGGCATCTCAGCTCCCGAATCGCGAAGCACCCTTCTCCCCCGGGAACCATGAGCTCTGCGAGGAACTTCTACTTCGCGAGATGCCTTCTCCTTGTCTTATATTGAGCCCCTCTTCCGAGAGGTATGCCCTTCACGAAGCCTAAGGGAATTAATGAATTAAGTGGATTCCCAAGAGAACCCGGGCAGCTGCGGAGCATTTATGCTTTGCAAAACACCCATCCTGTACTAGTGATCCACATGCCAAGGTGGGGGCGCTATGCATCGCGAAGCACACTGCTTCACAGCACCTTAGTTCGTGAGGCACCTCTGATTTGCGAGGTAGTGCTCCGTGTATACTATTCCACTTCGCGAAGCACCTCCCATTCACACCCCTTCCCCACGCTAAGGCTAAGTCACTCCACTTCGCAAAGCATACTCCTTTTCTAGGAAATTCCTCTTCCCGTGCGACCCTCCAGGTTTGCACGATATGATTTCAAAGTCCTATGGACAACACCACCCATATCATTGCTTCGCCTAATGCTTCTTCACATAGGCACACTAACGGCTATTGCTTCTTCGCATAGCCATGCTAACATGGACCCCTCGATGGTTCGCTCCGCGACCACCCTTTACCACAGCTTTGCCGGCACCTTCCCTTCCCCAAGGGGCAGAGGATACCAGTTATGTAATTCCTAGGGGTACGGAGTAAACCCACCTCGTCCGAGTTCCAGGATGTTAAACTGCCAAGCACCTCATCCTAAACACATGACGTTAAATTGTGATCAGACACCATGCCTCGCATGTAGGGTCCCCACAGCTCGGACATTCTTTACGCCCGCTCGTCTCCACGGGAATGGATTCTCCCTCACATGGGATGGGATCCTCTTTGTTGGAGTAGCGTATATCCACGTGAGAAGAGAAACCACCTTAGTGTAAGCCCCCCCCCATAGCCTCTCTTGCGGAAGGTTGCACCCATGCACCTCCGTACTTCCCCACTTCCATGGCCAGTGGATCCCCTTTCCCACTGCGCTTTGTTGCACTCCAGGCCTCCATCCTGGAGTAAGTCCCAACACTGTGGGCAGCCTAACGCATAAGACCCTCTTCATTTCCCACGGACGCATCCTTCGCGACATGATCATCATGTCCCTGTAACCTCTTGTTTCTCACACTGAGCATGACTCACGTGATCTTAGAGTGAGTGCCGACCCTGACCCCCGCCTTAAGCGAACTACAGGGACTTTGATCCATTCTAAGGCATGGTACGTAGGAATCCTCCACGAGGTTAAAGCCCACCAATCGGTCGTTTCTTCATGTCGAGTACCACCCCCATCCAGCATGTCATTAAAATATATGCCTTTTCCAGTATGATGTTAAACTGCACACCGGAACTACATGGCCTTTGATCCATGCTAAGGCATGGTACGTAGGAAGCCTTCATGAGGTTCAAGCCCACCACCCGTCGTTTATTCACGTCAGGGTTCACCCTCGTCCCGCATGACGTTAAATTGCATTCCAGTCTGACGACAAGCCGTAGCGACCCTCCTGAACTACATGGTCTTTGATCCATGTCAAGGAATGCTACGTAGAAAGCCTCCCTGAGGTTCAAGCCCACCTTTTTTTAATCAAACTACGGGGACTTCGATCCATGTCAAGACATGGTACGTAGGAATCCTCCATGAGGTTCAATCCCACCACTCGGTTGTTCCTTCACGTCGAGTCACACCCCCGTCCAGCATGACATTAAACTTCACATCCATTTGAACTACAAGGTCTTTGATCCATGTCAAGGAATTTTACATAGGAAGCCTTCATGAGGTTCAAGCCCACTTCCCATCGTTTATTCGGGTCAGGGTTCACTCTCATCCCACATGACATTAAACTACATTTCGGCCCAGTGGTAATCCATTTTGACCATCCCAAAATACGAGGAATTTGATCCATGCTAAGGCGTGGTATGTAGGAAGCCTCCACGAGGTTCAAGCCCCCCCCAGTGGACCCCCCAGGTTCACTTTCACGTCGGTTCGCCGACAAAACCAAACCTGAACTACGGGGTCTTTGATCCATGTCAAGGCATGGTACATAGGAAGCCTCCCTGAGGTTCAAGCCCATACCCTGTTGGTCATTTCGACCTCCTTCACGTCGGTTCACCAACACCTGGGTAGTCTAGTGTGTAAGCCCCACACCATCTGGACCAAGGTCTATTTTCTCTCACATCGGTCCACCGACACCCACCATTCATGCCCGAACTACGAGGAATTTGATACATATTAAGTTATGGTACGTAGGAAGCTTCCATGAGGTTCGATCCCAACTTTACTATCGCCCTTGCGATGGTCCCATTTCATTCCCCCTCTACTTCATCCATCCGCCCATCCATCATCCACCCTGATTCTTACCCAGGCCGCCACATCCTGGTGGGATCATGCCACTCTACTCCCCTCCACAGTGTCTAGGAAGCGTCCCATGAGCTGATCCCGACAATGATTCCCCTTCAAGGGAAATTCATCAATCTGATCCACTCCATCTAGTATTTTGATCAGGACGATCCGTCTCCGCTGGACGTTAAACCTGCGGCATACCCTGTTCTAAACATGGGAAGCTGAGGAAAACATCAGATACATGCCTATGGAATATGATTCCCCACGCTCTATGTGGGATTCCTCAGGCTTCCGCGCCCTCGAGAAGCCCTATGACAAGGTAGAAAAGATAGACATGCCAATTACCCAGCGTTCAGACACGCTACTGATGCCTCGACGTGACTACTCCCCCGACCGAAGGTTGCTGCCCTGACCAGACCCTTTGGAATGTGCTGACAGAAGAAGTGTAATTAACTGGCGTCCATGAAAACATCACACTGGGAAGAATTTCACGAACAACGTATTAAATCTATGAGGGAGACTCGGACTAGGTGACGAGTTCTGAGGAGGAATCCATGGAAGGATGAACCGATATCCCATCATCTCGGTTTCGATCAAGGAGAAAACGTCCCTGGACAAGGAACAGATTCCACATGCCTTTGAAAAGCGGGAATGCGGGGCAACAACTGTGTGTCCTCTGCAGACGGATGTGTGCGCCCCGGCGTAAAAGCGTCAGAAGCAGAAATGGTGAACCCTATGTGAAACTCTTCTCCTCAATGTGGAGATTAGTAGCGTTCGAGAAACCATTAGATTGATGTGCCACCGGATCCAGATATCCAGCACCGGGTCCCACCAAGCAAATAGCGAGCCTGGTGTGAAACTCACCGGAAGTTGGGGTATTAAAATGTGGGGCATTCCATTCTACAACGTTGTCGGTGTGGATCCCTCTTATCGGACATGAAAGATGGAATAATGGTGGGGCACTGTTTGTCAAATTGTTTTCCTCACTGTGCTAACGAGTTAACCTCCCTACTTCTCAGGAACCAGGTTGCTGCTATGGAGACATGAACACCGCCCGCTCACCTATGCAGGGGAGGGGGTAATACCAGGACAGCCGCTCTGCGTGGCTCCTCTTCTGTCGCAACGACCTATATATCCTTGAATAAGGGACGCCCACGTCCCCCCTCCCCGTCAGAGATCATCCAATGAAGGGTGATCAACAACCTTGTACGCAGGTACGAGGAGGAAGGGGTCATCCCAACTCGGGATATGGCTCGCCTGGACATGGAGGAATCTAGGCCCCACCGTCAATGCTGCCCTCAAAGGCCGCGCAGGGAGCCCCTGCTCCCCACCCCAACGTTCAATCGTTTCAGGAGCCTGTCCCCGGAACGCCTCGATGACTCCTCGCCTTACACTGATGAGGCGGGTAATCTCAGTCTCAGCCCGGTCAGAGTCCTAATCCATGGGCTCCAGGAAAGGGATCCCATCTGGCTGTGTCAGCGCCGTCGTCCGGCTTCGCTAGAAGATAAAGTAGGCTGTGATCCTGCACCACCTGCGCCAGATCATCTGACTCGACGTTAGCGTCGGGCCCGAGCCGAGGACCCTCGTCAAGGTGCGTCGATGTCAACATCTATTGTGGCCCGAGCCACCGCCGACGTCCATCATGGAGTCCCTGCATACACTGAGTAGGGGCACTCCTTCACCCGACCAGGATCGAGGCCTCAGCCGCCCCATGGGCAGGCTGGGTTGACTCTCAGGGTCGCAGGCCCGAGCGGTGATTGCCGCGAACCAATCCGCGGTAACGTCACTCCATATAGAGGTCCTCTCCGTTCCACCATTCTACAGAGCCTAGGCTTCCCGCGCTCTGAAGCTCGTCATGGGGGTATGCCTCGTGCCACTCCCATCCTGAATGAAGACCTGCCCTGTGGTAGTGACGCTCGGCGTGGAAGCCTCTCCCACGCCTACTATACAGGGAATGGAGTTCCTACTTCTCCCCCCAACCGTCTATGTGAAGGCACCACCCATCCGGTCCCTCTCCAACGTGGGGGTCCTACCTACGTCCTCTTGGAAATTGGCGAAGGTCCTCCTCGCCCCGGTAACCCGAGGAGTGAAGGTCAGCCTCGCTCCACCCACATCAAGCATGGAGGTCCTCCCCGTGCTCCTACCGGTTCCAACAGAGGTTCCAACCACATGGGTGCTGTCCATGGAGGTCCTCCCCATGTACCCTTTGACATTTTCCCTGGTGCCCCTCGCACCCCGGCTATCTCAAGCAGGAGTCCTCCCGGCCATGGCGTTAGCACCGCTCTGAGACTACATGTAAAGGATCAACCTTATCCCGAAGAGACACCCAGGGGCAGGAGAACGGGTCATCATCGCCATAAGAAGAGTCCCGGGAAGGCCTGGGTGGAGATCAAATGGGCCTGTTTCTAGGATTCTGAAGCGGAATGCGACTCAACGATGGAACCTTCTCCCCGCTCCTCCACATCAAGAACTGGGGCAGGAACCAGGTGAGTCAGGCTCATTTTTCCCAAAATGCGAGGTCCACCACATTTCCGCCTCCCTCCGCAGGTACATCTAGGAGGAAGAAATTTTGGAAATTCTGCAGGTCCCGACCTCGCAATCACCACCGTCGTCACCAGAAGTTCCCTCTACCACTACCAGGGATCACAGAGGGCTGTTTTTGGGACCAACGATGGTAGAGAAACGACATGACCCATCTCCGGTGGCCGCAATTCTTGCGCTATAGGCTGTGGCTATCATCCCATCGTATCATGATATTTTGGTCAGGTCACCTCACTCTTTAGAGGATGGACCGGAATTCGACGGCCAGTCAGCTCGTTCACCGTATTCTCTTCCACCAAATTTTCTATCCCAACTGTCCGCCTCGGTACCACTACCTGTCCCTCAGCTGCCTCTGGTTGATGAATGGGACAATATAGGGCTAGACCCTGAGTCCGAGCCCAAGAGCTTCTGGAGCATTCTTGCAGCGGATCACTTCTCGGAGGCGTTCTGGCCGACAACAGTGCAGAACTTTTGCGCATCGAAATCCTTTACCCCAGAGGAAGTAGGGTTCTTCCGCCGACCCTATGGTAGACACACTTCCGCCTTCGTTATGAGTAGGTAGTGTACCCCAGGAGCCGAGAGTACATAGAAGAAATCGGTGAGCAATGTCGCCTGATCGATTTGGCAGCACTCCCTATGGCCCAGTGCCCTGAGTCGCTAGGCCGCTAGAGCACCCTTCAACGGAAATGCATTCAGAGTCTCAAAGTACTCCGCAGAATCATAATGGAAGCTACCCCCCATGTGCAAGTCCATGGCTGGGGACAGTATGCCACCCTCCTCCTCAGTCCTGTCTAACAGCGGTCCAATTTGTTATGCGACATTGAGGACATGCCCCCAAGGAGGGTCGCGGTCCACATGGCTGATGTAGTAGACAAGGAGGACGAGCTTGAATTCCTCAATGGAGGCCTACCCCCTGAGAGAGTACCACCACTACTGGACCCATCAGGGAGGGTTACCCGTCAGCGGAGAAACCTTCTAGGCCTCCATGTACCCACCAAGTCATTGGTACTCAGTCAAAATTCCTATAAGGGTAAGGAGCATGTTGGAACCGTCAAGCACTCCAACCCGTCTGCCTCTGTACAGAATAAGGACGATGATCCCTAGAAGGCTGTGTTATGCCAACAACTTGCTGAGAAGAAGAGGCTGGTTGACAAACTTCTGGCCGAGCGCGCTGTAGAGCGTCCACCCAACTACGGTAATCCCATGCTGGGGCAGCAGGGGCAGGGACAATTTCCCCTCGGTGAGATGCCTCCGGGCATCCCTGATCATGCTACTCTTGCAGACAGGGCAGAAGCCGGAACTCATGGCAAGAGGGCGTAATACGTATCGCCAAACCCTCCGGAACGACAGAGCAATCTGAGGAATCTAGCCCGGGTCCCTCCAGCCGCCACACAGGCCATTCCGCCAGTCACTCCACGAGCTGCTGAAGCCACATACCGTGTCGAAGAACCCGGAAACGTACTTGTGATTAGGTATCCCCGTCAAGATAGGGACCCCCACCTAGATGATCTTAGAGCGGCACTCATCGCCCGCCTCGAAGCATTGGAAACACGGCAGGTGGTAGTCCCACCGGATGGAAAGCCATATTCCGCATTGGTGGATGATATGACCGCACCCCCGGGTTTTGGGAACCCCAATTTTTCTCCCTTCAATGGGACATGGGACCCGCCATAGCACATGGCCCACTTTTCTTCCAGGTGTGGCCCCATGCTGGGGACCCCAGCCCAGGAAGAAGCCACCAAGCTCCGATGTTTCGTACAGACATTGGAGGGCCCCGTATTCGTCTGGTACAACCAGCTCCCTATCGGATCGGTGATCGGCTGGGAGGATCTTAACCATCATTCCCTATACCAGTTCAGCTCCTCCACGTGAAAGTACAGAATCACAGACCTCTTCAAGTGCAAAAAAAGGCCTGACGAGCAAGTCGCGGACTTCATCGCCCGGTAAAAGGGACTTACATACTCCCTCGACATGCCACTGACTTAGGAGCAATTACTGATGATGTGTGTAGGGAACGTCAAAATGGATCTGGTTCCTTCCTTGATCACCCAGAATTACCCTGGAGGTTTCTAGGATTTCTCAGATAAGGCTTAGCGCCTCGAGGAGGCTCTGCAATAGGCTAGTCAGGCACGTTTTCTGCCCCCTGTGATCCCAGCCAGGAGGGCTGCCAGAGCCGAACCCACCGCGGTGGACCAAATAGATGCCCCCAGGAAGCTGGAATTACTCCTAGTGGCACCGGCCTCGCAACCCCGCAGAGGTCCTCCGTCTCAAGCGTAGGCTCCTGCCTAGCATCGACTGCCTCAGAACCGACAGGTTCCCTCGCACAATGCGCCACCACTGCCTAGGCGAGACAATCAGTCACTGCCTCCTCGGTAGGCCCCTCCGGCCCCTCGCCAGGGCTAGGCTCCCAGGGCCCCCTATCCGGAAAGAAGGCACCAGACTTACTCATTTAATGAGAATCAGGTCCCCGATTACTTCTGAAGTGCTCTAGAGCAAGGGATTGTGCGCTTACCCGAGTGCAGAAGGCCGGCAGAGGTGAATATCACCGATCGCCCCAACTACTGTCCCTATCATCGGATTCTGGGGCACACCCTCAAGCAATGCTATTTTTTTAAATACTGCCTTCATGACCAAGTCGACAACAACATAGTCAGGTTGGGCCCAACACCGGCACAAGTAGTGGGTGTCTTTGTAGTGTCAGATATCGGTAGCGACAATGAAGGCGAGTGGCAGAAGGTTCCCAGCCATGGGTCCCAGAAATACGACAACTGGATGGCTCGAGAAACCATCACCCGTGCCCATGGTATCATTTGGGCACTCCTGAAACAGCTGGATCCTTCTGAGGAAGTATCCAGTACCTCGGCATCGTCATCATAGCCGACCTCTTCCCAAAAGGGTAAGCAGAGACGATGCAAGAAGAAGCAATGCACTCCACCTCTGCCATCCTCATCCCGCACTCTTGGCGACTTTATTCCCCCTGAAATGGGGATTCCTCCCAGAGTCCGGTCGGTGGTGGATGACTCATCGAGCGACAGGCAGGGGTACACTTTAGTTAACACCGTGGAGATGGTAAAGCCCTATATGGATACCGACGAGGGGAAATGCTAGGTGAACCTCCCCAACGTCCCCAGCCGACGCCAACGTCTGTGGAACCGCAACCACACAGGTCGTCGAGGCACATCAGCGGGTGCTTTCAGTCAAGTCTTGCATGCTAATGAAACCAGATAGTTGGCTCAGCGTAGAGCTCATCATGTGAAAATCTCATCTAATGCCCTCATATCTACCTCCACCTCCATTTGTGTTACTAGATCAGGCAGAGCTGCCTCGTCCATATCGCGGTCAGTCTTTCCCTGATGCAGGCCAATCTCCGTTGTCCGATTCTAATCCGGTGGCTACTATCCAGGCTTCAACTAGTAGGCAGCGGGATGTACCCAGTACTATCCAGCCGTTGGTTTAACTGGTAGGACCCGCTATACCTCCAACCATAGAGAGACCTCATGTAGGCAGAATCTCATGTCTAGAATGAAAGTAAGATGTCCTGAAGCACCTGGCCGGCATTCCAGCAAGGCTTTCTATCATTGAGGCTCTTCGCCTATCATCTGAAATGTGCGAAGCACTTGCCGAGGCCCTAAGGACCCCCCTTCAGTTCGAGAAGGAGGTAGCAGCTATGGAATCCTTCCACACTGAGACAATTGAGAATGCCGAATTCCAGGCAGTTATCTCATTCTCTGGTGAAGATGAAGACCATCCCATACATGGGCATATTCTCCCACTGTACGTCACTGTCCAGTTTAATGGCGTGGAAGTCCGCCGCTGCCTCGTTGACATGGGTTCTGTGATCAACCTTATCCCGACTCGGACACTGTGAAATCTAGGTTTGTCAGAAGATGATTTAACTCCCTCCGACCTTAGAATCCAAGGATACGACCTGACCGAGCAATCCCCAGTTGGAAAGATCCTCCTGAAGACCCAGTTCGATAGCCTAATTTCCAGCACCGAGTTCATGGTTGTCTCTCGGGACACCACCTACAACGCATTGATGGGCAGGCCATGGCTCCATCTGCACGCAGTGGTCCCTTCATCGTATCACCAATACCTCAAATACTCCCTCAATGGTCGAGTAGGTGTTCTCCAAGGAGATGAATATCCTTTTGCCTCTTGTGAAGCCCGCTATCTAGACGCCGACTATTACAAGAGAAAGGATAAGAAAATCCTAGCAAGTGAGGATGAACCCGCCCCAGTCACAAGTGATCCCTGGGCAAGCATGGATGACGCCTACATCTTCCTGATCCACCGATTGGAGGCCACGTGTAACAGCCCAAGATTTTATAAAGAAATATTCTTTTTAATTTTATTAATGTCTTGTGTTGTACGCTACACCAAAAGGAGCTTGCACAACACGCATCCTTGTCTTGCCTTGCATTACACGTAATCGCGACCTTCCTCGATAGCGTGTGTAATACGCAATACCGAGTTTCACTAAACAACGATGTGCTATTAAAATATTATTAAAACTAGCCGTTATGAATAGTAATAACCACTTTTTAAAATTCTGTAAATCTTATTTTTCAAAATGAACTTCATTCTTGGATTCGGAGTATCGAATTTAGCCTAAGGTGAAATTTTGGTACTTTTCGGATAACTTTCATATTCTGATGAATAGTGAAAATTACTAAATTATAATTAAAAAACAACTTTTTTAATCGAAATAATTAATAGTGATAAATTATTAATTTGAGTAGTTTTAAAGTATATTTATAATATATTTTTACAATTTAATACAATGTTGGTTATTGAATGTAATTTCACATTTAAACCAGACATAAACAAGTGTCAATCTTTTGATAGATATTGTTTCTTAAAAACACGCTATTTGTTTTAACAGCGGGATTTAATTATAAAATTAATTAATGCAACTTCAATGTTATGAATTTGGTAAAATAGACTTCATTTTTGAATTCGGAATATGAAATATAGCTTAGGATGAAATTTTGGCATTTTTCTGAAAACCTTCAATTTTTGATGAATAGTGAAACCACTAAGTGGTAGGTTAAAAACTGAATTTTGCATAAAACTTAATTTTACCGCTTCTGTGAATGGAATTTCGAAAATCCGAGAGACACGGTTAATATCAAGGACTAAAATGTGGTTCAATGAGATGAAAATAATTTTTTGGTGAATAGTAACTTTTTACTTTTTTTACCGCGGTTAATAGTAAATAGGGTAACTAAGGGTAAATATGATATCAATATTACCCTAACACATGTCCTAATTCTATTGGACAAGTGTAATTCGACCAAAAACAAACTTAGGAATAAAATATGACCATTTAGGCCCACTTGGATTAGATTAGGACATTTATTATTAATTTATTTAAAGAAGGGTTAAAATAGTTAAAATCAAAGTTTAATAAGTAAATCATTTTTAATATGGGGTTATACATAAGATAAATTCGACTATAAATATTCATTAGAAATCTAAAAAGATTTCCTACATAATGGTATTTTATTTGTAATTTTTAGACATCAAATAATTTAATTAATTTATGACACAAAGATGATGCAGTAATTATCTTATTTATGAAATATTGACATAATTGATGTTATAAACACCAAAATAAATGTAATTTGAGAATTTTTATGAATTCCACTAATTTTCTAGGTTACTATGATATATTAATGTTGATTTAATCAACTTGGTTCGAACATTTAATTCTGTTATGACTTTCACAAAAAAATCATATATCAAATAGTGTCAAAATTGTCACAAAATAGTTTTTAAATCAAATATTATATTATTAATTGTTATTTTATTCCTAAAAATCTAAGGTTAGGTCAAATGACTTAGATAAGGATATATATATTAATAATAAACAATTTGGGGTTCGTTTGGCATGTTATAGTAAGTGTATTAACCATATAGTGAAAGAAAACAAAAAGACACGGTAAAAGTTAAATTATTTAACTTAGAGTTAAATCTAATTGATAAGGTTTAAAATAAGATCCAAACATGTCTAAATTTGATTGGTTGATGAGATTACAATCCTATCTCATCTAAGCTTCGAATATGAGTCATTTTTGGAGGTTTTTAAGTGGGGTTAGATTTATTATAAATTAATATTTTTAAGAATTCCTAAGGTGCCCCTCTCCTCCCCTATAAAAGGACACCTCCTCCCCCTCCTCCTCACACCAATTTGAGCTCTCAAGCTCGGCCAACCCCTGCCAAAATCTCTTCTCCACTTCCCTAGCAACATCCTAGAGGTTCTGGTATTCCTCAAAGACCAATTTTAGTACCCTAAGAGGAGGTCTCAAAGAGGCGCTTCAAAGAAGAGGTAATTACCGTTACCAATTCTTTCATCTTTATTTCTTCTTCCACTTCTTCTTATTAGGTTGTTTCATTATGAAGTAATAACATCAGTATCACTCATATACTGATATGTTATTATAAGTATGAAACATCCTTATTTCACCATCTATCCATCCTACGGAAAAAGAAATCACCGCGCGTGCGTACGTACGGAATACCGTCTCCACGCCGTGGTGTAATCTATTTTCCACCACCACCTTACATGGATGGGTATAATGGTGTAAAGAATAACTATACATAGTTATTACAACATCATATTGATTCTGATATATTGTATAATCCACTCCAATTCAATTCAATATTTATAGAAATGATATCATCGCTCGTGCGTACGTACGGACTACCGTCTCACGACGCGATGAGATTCATTCTCCATGTTAACCATTTAAGAATGATTATAAAGTATATATAAGAAATAATAATGAAATATATGACATTATAAAGCTACTGGATTTATGTATATATATATATATGTATGTCATCTACTTACTTCCATTCAAGACAATAAGGAAAGGAAAATAGCGTTCATGCGTACGTACGGACTACCGTCTCCATGAACGGTGTTTTTCATTTCATTTATCTATCTATTATATATATATATATACTGAATATATATGATATATAAATCATATTTTATATTCTGGAAGTAAGTAAATCATGATATAAGTAATAATAATGTCAAGAACAACAAATCAAAACACCTACGATAAATGAAACGATTTTACCCAAAACGCTTCTTTAACATGGAATTTAAAAAAGAACTGGTAATATAATGTCATAAGTGAACCATATATGATATCATAACAATGAATATGATTCTGTAATAAGTCAATAACATGATTTAAATCATTATACAGGAGGTTCAGACACTTACAAAGCAAGTCGGACCTAAGGTAAGGGAAATATCACAATCTCATTTTTATCCGAGATTGTTTATTCGTAAGTATTTAATGGGGTGTATTTTATCATCCACATCCATGTTTCATCAATATGTAATATTATTTCCATCCACCTACAATTGTTTAAATCCATTTTTACCCTTCGGTGAGTTTTTAGTAAAGAATAAGAAATGAATCTTTTGTCGTTTTTCGTACGAGGTACTTTTTGACTTTTCCGACAAAAGTACGAAGAATGTTTTTTTTAACTTATACAGCATGAGTGGATTTTTAAAACATTATTTCCAAGAATCATTATTTACATGTTTTCAAGTTTATTTTTAATCAACTTCTTTTAGTTTAAAATTGTATGACATGTTAAGAAAGGAAAAGTGTTTTTGAAGTAGAAAGGATATTTTCCTCAAGAATGAAGTTCAAGTATTTTATCAAAATTATTTTCCATCTAAGATAATAAAAGGGTTCTGTTTTTATCCCTATTATTACATTGATTTGACCATGTTGTGATGGAATTATTTTTATGAATTCCTTTATCTTATATGAATTGATTTATGATGTCATGATGTTTCAAAAATCCCATTTTTGTTACATGTGTTATGCGATGATGTATGTTTTATGATTATGTGGCACACATAAGAAAGGATTCATTATAAGATGGGTGGGACCTATATCTCCCTCCAATGCATTGGGTAAAGATTTTATATCTCATGAGATAGACATGGCTGGAATTGTAGGTTATACCGGTTCAGTGAAACAGGACTGAAACGAGGATTACTCGATTCAGAAAGGGACTTTGTCCACTAAGATAGTCTTGGCAATGAGTCTTGACTAACAAGAAATGATTTTCTATGATTATGTGTGTATTCCAAAAAGTTTCATGTTTTAAGTTATGATTATTGGGATTACATTTCACTTCTATGATATATCCCATGTTATGATATTATGAGCTCTTTTGCAGGTTAAGATTTCCAAAAGCTATGTATATGATGTGATTGATTTTTCTTTTGTTTACCCTTACTGAGCATTTGAGCTCACCCTTTTATGTTTTCTTTTCCCCAGGATATAAAGAAAGGTTTTAGGTAGAAAAAAGGGATGACCGTTATGGGAGATATTGAAGAACTTTCACCACGATTAGAAGATTACGTTCCGAGTTTTCAAAGACACTAAACTATTACGATCCTTTAGTGTGTGTTTTTGTTATGTACTAAGTATTCCGCAAATGTAATGTAATGTCCATGTACGTCAGGCTTCGGGTCTCTACAGTTGGTATCAGAGGAAAGGTTTAGTCAACCTTTGGAAACTAGGATGCGAAAACGTTAGTGAGATCCCTAGAGATATTTCTAAGGTATGTCTAGGGATGTCTCTAAGGTTAAGTATACGTATAGGTTATAGTCCTAGAATTGCGCTAACGATCTTAGAATTTAACCTAAGATGTTAGATATTGAGGGTACTACCCCTTTATTATGTTGTTTTCCCGAGCATTATTTTTTCCTCTCACACTATTCTTTTGGGGTTTTAGATGATGGCTGGAACCCGAAGGAACCGTGTTGATCAATGCAATGGACAATGCAATGATTGTCCCCCTGAGCAACCAAACGATATGGGAGCTGGAATGAAAAATATTGTAGCCATGCTCACACAACTTTCTCAAGATATGAATCATGCAGGACTTCCAAACGAGCAAAGGAAGGAGCAACATTCTGTTGAATCCTTCATGAGGCAGCGTCCGCCTTCTTTCAGTGGGTCTACTGATCCATTAGTTGCTGAACAATGGATTAGTACTACTGAAAAGATATTTTCAGTTCTTCAATGTTCTGAACATGATAAAGTCATCTTAGCAGTATATCGTTTGGAAGGTGAAGCTGATCAATGGTGGAATCTTATCAAGAATACGAGGCCAAGAGATGAAGTTGAGTCCATGGAATGGGACGAGTTCAAGAACTTGTTTTTCAGTAAGTACTTCCCTTGTATTCTTCGAACGAAGATGGAAAAGGAGTTTCTTGAGCTGAAACAGAAGGATGATGAATCTGTTGGTATATACGAAGCGAATTTTACAAGACTTGCAAGGTATGAATCCGACATTATCATCCAACCTGAAAGTAAAGTTGATCGATTTTTCAGTGGCTTAAAACCAAGTCTTCGAAGGGCATTAGCTATAAGAGACTTCAGTAGCTATGAAGAAATTGTGCGTTGTGCTATCAAGGTAGAAATGGAAGTTGGTGTTACATATCCATCTCATGGTTTTGACAAGAAACGAAAGATGGAGTTCAAGGAGAAATCTCAGAATAATGGTGAAAAGAAGATGAATGTTTCCTTATGCACAAAGTGTGGAAAGAAGCATGGTGGAGATTGTCTTAAAGGGACTAGAAAATGTTTTAAGTGTGGAAAAGAAGGTCATCGAGCAGCTGAGTGTCGAAGTAATGGAAAAAGGTTTTCTAATGATGTGAATAAAGCAAACACTGCAGAGAACGCACCACCAACACTTCAATGTTTCAAGTGCAAGGAGATGGGACATTATGCCAATAAATGCCCTAATCCAAGGGTTAGTGATGATCAACATGAGCAACCACTGAAGGCAAAGGACAAAGGGAAATCACATGCGATCACTTTTGGCAATGTCGAATATGAAAACGATGTGGTGGAATGATTAAGTGTTTATGTAATGGGATTCCAAAATAATGTTGTATCATTGAGTATTGATGTGGTATTCAAAGTGGAAATAAGATGATATGCGCATAATGAAGACGAGAAAATGAAATGTTTAACAGTATTCATGAGCTCATGATTGATATAAGGACTAAGTGATATCATGGTTTGATTATAAAGAATTTTGAGGATTTTGGTATGTGGAAAGTGTTAACGTTTAACTTCATTCATGTTTTCACTAAGGTTCAATGGGTATTCAAGAGAGTACAAGGTTAAGGCCTTTGAATGTTTGTAATGTGACCAACAAGACATATCTTATGATATATGGGGTTCAATGATGGTGTTAAATCTCTGGTAATCATTTTCACTATGTTATGATAGTGGACTGCAGTATTATGGATAAGCCTAGAGAATTGGAATGGATTATGTTGGACATAAGTTATTATTGTTTAAGGATAGAAGTTCTCTCGATATTATTGATGGGATGTTATAGTAATATAGTTTTAGAAAAAGGAAAACCTGCAGGACGGGCGACAGCCCATCGATTCGGACAAGGCTGTGGGAATCGAACCCACAACCGAAGTGCAACTGGCCTTTATCGCCTACCACTGGCCTACAGGAAGTCCCTGTTTAGTAGAAGCTAGTTCTATTATATTAAGCAGTATGATATATGAAGTATAAGTCCATTTTAGGAACCATATATGATTAATCTCACTATAGATCAACTTATGTATATAATTTTTGCTAACCTCTTGTTTGAGACAGATGGAATGACCCGTCATTCTATCACATGATCTGCTAACACTTCACGAATAACAAATTCAACTTCATTTATTTAAGAGATGAAGTGGAAATTGTTCAAGGCACGAACAACGGTGAGATTGTACCAAAATAAAGTAAGTATTTATTCTAATTCTTTAAATGATCTTGAAAACCAAAAATGTTGTCCTAGTGATCTTATACCCGATGAATCAGATGGTACCTTATATCATCACAGATCTACGGATTTGCGATTACTGGATTTTCCATAGCCATGTTCTCTACCACTCTCCATCAGAACATGATGGTTAGATTTCTCTTCCATATCCATATTTTCACCTATGTGGAAACCCAATGATTAGTTTATTTGGGTAACCGTTACGTTTCATACTTTTGTTTTTAAAGATTGGTTTTGATATTCCTTTTTACGATGTGGGTTTCTATTAAAGAAACTTTCGAATAGTAAACCATTTATAACCCCGACGAATTTCGAGGGCGAAATTCATTTTAAGGGGGGTAGAATGTAACAGCCCAAGATTTTATAAAGAAATATTCTTTTTAATTTTATTAATGTCTTGTGTTGTACGCTACACCAAAAGGAGCTTTCACAACACGCATCCTTGTCTTGCCTTGCATTACACGTAATCGCGACCTTCCTCGATAGCGTGTGTAATACGCAATACCGAGTTTCACTAAACAACGATGTGCTATTAAAATATTATTAAAACTAGCCGTTATGAATAGTAATAACCAATTTTTAAAATTCTGTAAATCTTATTTTTCAAAATGAACTTCATTCTTGGATTCGGAGTATCGAATTTAGCCTAAGGTGAAATTTTGGTACTTTTCAGATAACTTTCATATTCTGATGAATAGTGAAAATTACTAAATTATAATTAAAAAACAACTTTTTTAATCGAAATAATTAATAGTGATAAATTATTAATTTGAGTAGTTTTAAAGTATATTTAGAATATATTTTTACAATTTAATACAATGTTGGTTATTGAATGTAATTTCACATTTAAAACAGACATAAACAAGTGTCAATCTTTTGATAGATATTGTTTCTTAAAAACACGCTATTTGTTTTAACAGCGGGATTTAATTATAAAATTAATTAATGCAACTTCTATGTTATGAATTTGGTAAAATAGACTTCATTTTTGAATTCGGAATATGAAATATAGCTTAGGATGAAATTTTGGCATTTTTCTGAAAACCTTCAATTTTTGATGAATAGTGAAACCACTAAGTGGTAGGTTAAAAACTGAATTTTGCATAAAACTTAATTTTACCGCTTCTGTGAATGGAATTTCGAAAATCCGAGAGACACGGTTAATATCAAGGACTAAAATGTGGTTCAATGAGATGAAAATAATTTTTTGGTGAATAGTAACTTTTTACTTTTTTTACCGCGGTTAATAGTAAATAGGGTAACTAAGGGTAAATATGATATCAATATTACCCTAACACATGTCATAATTCTATTGGACAAGTGTAATTCGACCAAAAACAAACTTAGGAATAAAATATGACCATTTAGGCCCACTTGGATTAGATTAGGACATTTATTATTAATTTATTTAAAGAAGGGTTAAAATAGTTAAAATCAAAGTTTAATAAGTAAATCATTTTTAATATGGGGGTATACATAAGATAAATTCGACTATAAATATTCATTAGAAAGCTAAAAAGATTTCATACATAATGGTATTTTATTTGTAATTTTTAGACATCAAATAATTTAATTAATTTATGACACAAAGATGATGCAGTAATTATCTTATTTATGAAATATTGACATAATTGATGTTATAAACACCAAAATAAATGTAATTTGAGAATTTTTATGAATTCCACTAATTTTCTAGGTTACTATGATATATTAATGTTGATTTAATCAACTTGGTTCGAACATTTAATTCTGTTATGACTTTCACAAAAAAATCATATATCAAATAGTGTCAAAATTGACACAAAATAGTTTTTAAATCAAATATTATATTATTAATTGTTATTTTATTCCTAAAAATCTAAGGTTCGGCCAAATGACTTAGATAAGGATATATATATTAATAATAACCAATTTGGGGTTCGTTTGGCATGTTATAGTAAGTGTATTAACCATATAGTGAAAGAAAACAAAAAGACACGGTAAAAGTTAAATTATTTAACTTAGAGTTAAATCTAATTGATAAGGTTTAAAATAAGATCCAAACATGTCTAAATTTGATTGGTTGATGAGATTACAATCCTATCTCATCTAAGCTTCGAATATGAGTCATTTTTGGAGGTTTTTAAGTGGGGTTAGATTTATTATAAATTAATATTTTTAAGAATTCCTAAGGTGCCCCTCTCCTCCCCTATAAAAGGACACCTCCTCCCCCTCCTCCTCACACCAATTTGAGCTCTCCAGATCGGCCAACCCTTGCCAAAATCTCTTCTTCACTTCCCTAGCAACATCCTAGAGGTTCTGGTCTTCCTCAAAGACCAATTTTAGTACCCTAAGAGGAGGTCTCAAAGAGGCGCTTCAAAGAAGAGGTAATTACCGTTACCAATTCTTTCATCTTTATTTCTTCTTCCACTTCTTCTTATTAGGTTGTTTCATTATGAAGTAATAACATAAGTATAACTCATATACTGATATGTTATTATAAGTATGAAACATCCTTATTTCACCATCTATCCATCCTACGGAAAAAGAAATCACCGCGCGTGCGTACGTACGGAATACCGTCTCCACGCCGTGGTGTAATCTATTTTCCACCACCACCTTACATGGATGGGTATAATGGTGTAAAGAATAACTATACATAGTTATTACAACATCATATTTATTCTGATATATTGTATAATCCACTCCAATTCAATTCAATATTTATAGAAATGATATCATCGCTCGTGCGTACGTACGGACTACCGTCTCCACGACGCGATGAGATTCATTCTCCATGTTAACCATTTAAGAATGATTATAAAGTATATATAAGAAATAATAATGAAATATATGACATTATAAAGCTACTGGATGTATGTATATATATATATATGTATGTCATCTACTTACTTCCATTCAAGACAATAAGGAAAGGAAAATAGCGTTCATGCGTACGTACGGACTACCGTCTCCATGAACGGTGTTTTTCATTTCATTTATCTATCTATTATATATATATATATATACTGAATATATATGATATATAAATCATATTTTATATTCTGGAAGTAAGTAAATCATGATATAAGTAATAATAATGTCAAGAACAACAAATCAAAACACCTACGATAAATGAAACGATTTTACCCAAAACGCTTCTTTAACATGGAATTTAAAAAAGAACGGGTAATATAATGTCATAAGTGAACCATATATGATATCATAAAAATGAATATGATTCTGTAATAAGTAAATAACATTATTTAAATCATTATACAGGAGGTTCAGACACTTACAAAGCAAGTCGGACCTAAGGTAAGGGAAATATCACAATCTCATTTTTATCCGAGATTGTTTATTCGTAAGTATTTAATGGGGTGTATTTTATCATCCACATCCATGTTTCATCAATATGTAATATTATTTCCATCCACCTACAATTGTTTAAATCCATTTTTACCCTTCGGTGAGTTTTTAGTAAAGAATAAGAAAGGAATCTTTTGTCGTTTTTCGTACGAGGTACTTTTTGACTTTTCCGACAAAAGTACGAAGAATGTTTTTTTTAACTTATACGGCATGAATGGATTTTTAAAACATTATTTCCAAGAATCATTCTTTACATGTTTTCAAGTTTATTTTTAATCAACTTCTTTTAGTTTAAAATTGTATGACATGTTAAGAAAGGAAAAGTGTTTTTGAAGTAGAAAGGATATTTTCCTCAAGAATGAAGTTCAAGTATTTTATCAAAATTATTTTCCATCTAAGATAATAAAAGGGTTCTGTTTTTATCCCTATTATTACATTGATTTGATCATGTTGTGATGGAATTATTTTTATGAATTCCTTTATCTTATATGAATTGATTTATGATGTCATGATGTTTCAAAAATCCCATTTTTGTTACATGTGTTATGCGATGATGTATGTTTTATGATTATGTGGCACACATAAGAAAGGATTAATTATAAGATGGGTGGGACCTATATCTCCCTCCAATGCATTGGGTAAAGATTTTATATCTCATGAGATAGACATGGATGGAATGGTAGGTTATACCGGTTCAGTGAAACAGGACTGAAACGAGGATTACTCGATTCATAAAGGGACTTTGTCCACTAAGATAGTCATGGCAATGAGTCTTGACTAACAAGAAATTATTTTCTATGATTATGTGTGTATTCCACAAAGTTTCATGTTTTAAGTTATGATTATTGGGATTACATTTCACTTCTATGATATATCCCATGTTATGATATTATGAGCTCTTTTGCAGGTTAAGATTTCCAAAAGCTATGTATATGATGTGATTGATTTTTCTTTTGATTACCCTTACTGAGCATTTGAGCTCACCCTTTTATGTTTTCTTTTCCCCAGGATATAAAGAAAGGTTTTAGGTAGAAAAAAGGGATGACCTTTATGGGAGATATTGAAGAACTTTCACCACGATTAGAAGATTACGTTCCGAGTTTCCAAAGACACTAAACTATTACGATCCTTTAGTGTGTGTTTTTGTTATGTACTAAGTATTCCGCAAATGTAATGTATTGTCCATGTACGTCAAGATACGGGTCTCTACACCACGAACCCCGAAATGGGGAAATGTTTTTTTGTTTCAAGTACGAAAGGAAGACATGTTCTCATATCCAATCAATGATGGAAAATCACCTCGTACTCCTATACCAACCAGGATCAGGTGATCCCAGAACCTCCTACCCCTATGCGATATCGGAATTTCAGGATTATGGAAACATCGGTATTTGATACGTGTCTCTTCCGTCGGGCTGGGATCAACCGACTCAGGCCAACACGTCACCACTGCTTTGATGTCATCAAACGTGGTCCATTAGGCTGAAGGACAGATGGGATAGGATCGACTGCCTTCATTGCTATGGTCTCAGTGGCGCATGGGTCTCCTGATATGATGACCACTACTTCCCAAGCCGTCACCAGTTTCCCATCAGGGTTTGATAGCTCAGAAGTAGCTCCCCTTATGGGAAATCCCTCCACGGGTGGAGAGGAAGACCTGGAGGATGCTCCCTCTGCCTTTGAGGAAGGAGTCTCTACCACGATTGATGAATTGGTACAGGTGAATATTGGTAGTGAGGCAGATCTGAGGCCCACATTGATCAGTGCATCCATGTCTCCCGAGGAGCAGAAGAGTTACATAGACTTTATCCAACAACACCATGATGTGTTTTCCTGGAGTTACGGCGACATGCCAGGACTAGATCCCCAAGTAGTCGTTCACCCCCTGGGCCTCCTGTCAAACCATTGGGGGTTTAAGCAGGCTCCCAGAAAGACACATCCTTCTCACGGTGCCATGGTTGAGGCCGAGGTTGATAAGCTTATCAAATCCAACTTCATCAATGAAGTCCAGTACCCCAAGTGGCTTGCCAACATTGTGCCAGTCAGGAAGAAGAACAGGTAGATCAGAGTCTGCATTGACTTCTGCGATCTCAATCGCTACTGCCCAAAGGATGATTTTCCCTTTTCAGTGACTGAGTTATTGATTGATGCCACGGTCGGGTTCTAAGCCCTATCTTTCATGGATGGGTATTCCAGGTACAATCAGATCCGGATGGCCCCCAAGGACAAGGTTTCCACTGCCTTCAGGGCTCCCCAAGGTACTTTTTGTTACCAGGTTATACCCTTCGGCCTGAAAAATGCAGGTGCCACTTATCATTGATCCATGCATAGAATATTCAAGCTGATTCTTGGGACATTAGTGGAATGCTACATGGATGATCTAGTGGTCAAATCTCGCCAGTGCCATGACCATCTCAAAGACCTTGAGAAAGTGTTCGGTTTCCTCTGTTCCCACCACCTGAAGATGAACCCGTTAAAGTGTGCCTTCGGGGTCACCTATGGGAATTTTATTAGATTTTTTGTTAGATACCAGTGCGTTCAGATCGACCCAGAGAAGATCAAGGCCATCAGCCAAATGCCTCCCCCGAGGAATATTTGGGAATTTTGAGGTCTCCAAGGCCACTTAGCCTATATACGCCGATTCATCGCGAATTTGTCTGACAAATGTAAGCCCTTTTCCCGGCTCATGAAGAAAGGCACCTCCTACAAATGGGATGAAGAGTGTCAGACCGCCTTCGAGGAAATCAAGTAGTATCTGCTCCAACCTCCGGTTCTGATGCCACCCGTCTCTGGAAAGCCGCTAGTCCTTTACGTGACCGCCCTAGAACGATCCCTCAGAGCACTTCTCTCCCATTAGAATAACAAGGGTACAGAGAATAGTCTCTACTATCTCAGTTTCATGCTTCTCGATACGGAGATCAGATACTCCCCTATCGAAAAGAGTTTCCTAGTGCTTGTGTTTTCCATACAGAAGTTGCGGCATTACCTGCAACACCATGAGGTACAGTTGGTCTCTGGGGTAGACCCACCAATGTACATCCTGAACCACCCCATGTTGACCGGCCGACTAGCGTGGTGGGTGGTGATCCTCCAGCAGTTTGACATCAGGTTCATGCCTCAGAAGGCCATCAAGGTACATGCATTGGAAGACTTCTTAGATGCTCATCCAACCTCCGCAGATCAATCCATGGACCTGGATTTTCCTGATGAGATGATCCTCTCAGTCGATCATGCCATCTCATGCTGGAAAATTCACTTCGACGGTGCCTCCTGGAGCACCACCGGTAGGAGGCTCAACGATCCTAAGCTCAACAGAGTGGGTCTGAGTATTGTTTTCATCACCCCAGCGCAAGTCGTCCTGCCATACTTGTTCCTATTGTCAGAAGGCTGTACCAACAACAAGGAATAGTACTAGGATCTCATCACCGGCCTTGAGTTGGCCTTTGAGATCGATGTACCCCATCTACATGTGAATGAAGATTCTGAGCTAGTCATCAAGTAGGTCAATGGAGACTATGTCGTCAGAAAGCTGGAGCTTGTGCCATTGCTAGAGTGCACCCTCCGTCTAATGGCCCAGTTCCCTTCTCGACCAGAGTTTACCCATGTCCCTCGTTCACAGAACAGTCAAGAAGACGCTTTGGATGGCTTAGCTGCATCGCTCGCAGAACCCGAGCAAGATGATTTGATCATACATGTGGCACACCAGAGAGTCATTGCCCCCGTCACCCCAGAGGACAATGACGGCCTGTGTGTAAGTCATCTCACCACCAGACCTTCTACGTCAGGGGTCCCAGGTTTGTTAGACGCAGTGGTTGAGGCCACTCCCCACTGAAGGGAACCTTTTGTAGATTATCTCCAAAATGGTTGCCTCCCCGATGATCGGGCCCAGCGCAAGCGAATCCGACGATGTGTGCTGCAATTTACCCTCCAGAGCGGTCCCAGTCTTGAGCAGATCCTCTATAAGCGGAGCTTCGATGGTGTTATCCTCTATTTCATTCAAGGAGTCGAGATTTCTCAGGTCATGAAAGAGGTTCACGCCGGTTCCTGTGGTGCCCATGAAGCTGGGCCAAAGCTGTCCCATAAAATTTGAAGGTTATGGTACTTATGGCCCTCTATGATCCATGATTGTATTGAGTTTGCCAAGAGATTCCACGCGTTCCAAGTTCACGCTAACTTCGAGCATCGGCCACCAGAGCCTCTCCACTCCACCAAGTATTCTTGGCCATTTTCAATGTGGGGACTCGATGTCGTGGGACCATATCCACTGGAAACAGCTCTCCAGTGTAGGTTCATCCTAACTATTGCAGATTTCTTCTCCAAGTGGGCAGAGGCAGTTCCACTCAAAGAGGTCAAGGCCCATTCCATCGTCGACTTTGTGAGCTCCAATATCATCCACCGGTTTGGGGTCCCTCATGCTGTCCTCGCCAATAATGGCACCAACTTTCGAACAGCCAAGTTAAAGATGTTTTATGCCAAGTACAATATCCGTTCGAACCATACCTCTCACTATCATGCACATGAAAATGGACAGATCAAGGCATTCAACAAAACCCTCTCAAACATTCTAGAAAAGATGGTTGGTCAGAACAAAAAAATTTGGCCGGAAAAGCTCCCTAATGAACTCTCGGATTTTCGGACGATGACTCGCAATTCCACTCAAGTGACCCCATATTCCCTGGTGTATGGGGCTGAGGTCGTCCTACCCATTGATATCCAGCTGCCATCGTTACGCATTGCAGTCTACGACCAGCAAGCGCCAGATAAGGTGGCTGAAATCCGTCTAGATGAATTGGAAGCACTGGATGAGAACTGGCTTCGTGCCCTGCACAATCTAGAAAGGAATCAGAATAAGATATCCAGAGCCTTCAACAAGAAGGTTATCCTTCTCTCTTTTCTGCAGGGCGACCTAGGGTTGGCCCTTCGAGCACCAATGATCCCCGGTAGGAAACCGCCCAAGCTAGAGACCAAATGGGAAGGACCTTACGTCATCCATAAGGTTTACCCCAACAGATCATACTCCTCGGTGACCACAGATGGTGAGCATGTAAATCCTCCCACCAACGCTAAGTTCCTCAAGTAGTACTTTGCCTAAGCATCATTGGTCTGGAATGACCTTAAACTGTACGGTCCCACACGACCCTAAACTGCATGTAATGGTCCCACACGACCCTAAACTGCATGTTACGGTCCCTCAGGACCTTAAACTAAATGTTACGGTCAAGCACGATGCTAAACTGCATGTTACGGTCCCGCACAACTCTAAACTACAACATCGTCCTGCCAGACGATAAACTAAAAAATGGTCCGAGCGCTATGACCTTAAACTAAGATCTCCCCCGTCTTTACTGTAAGATGTTAAACTGCAAGCCGGTCAGGCCTCCTTGGCTGAGGCTCAGCCTCAGGCCCCTTGGCCTTCGTCGACTCAGGCTCTCTTATGGGATTGTACGGTGTGGTGTAGGACACGTCCTCATTCACACCAGGTTAATTGTCATGGCATGCACATCCCCGGATGAGATACAGTTATCTCTCCCCTGTCCTTACTGTAAGACGTTAAAATTCAAGCCGGTCAGGCGTCCCTGATTGAGGATCAGCCTCAGGCCCCTTGGCCTTCATCGACTCAGGCTCTCTTATGGGATTTTACGGTGTAGTGTAGGACACGTCCTCATTCATGTCGGGTTACCCACCATACCGTACATATCCCCAAATGAGATGCATCTCGTCTGGCACGAAATTAAACTGCGCTTTCAAGAACTACGTGCGTCTTGATTTTCATCCTCATGGGATATGTAGGAATGCTCCGACGTCCCGTCTTGAGCCCATCCCCGAGCTCTTCTCATTCACTATCCTCCTTGGGTATAGTTTTCTTAGAGGATCCTTGCATGATGAGGAGTAGTCTTTTATAGACCCTCTTATACAAGTATTATAAGGGTCACACCATGTGCCCACTCCCGTTCTTCTATTCTCCCACGTCCTTACCGCACGATGTTAAACTGCATGGCCTCCAAGAACTACGTATGGCTTGATTCTCATCCTAATGGGATACGTAGGAAGACCCAGAAATTTCGTCTGTTGGCCCAGCCCAAAAGCCAAAATCTTCCCCTCAGGTCAATACATATGCTAGGGTGAACACTTTTTCCCTAACTCACATCGAGCAAACCTCGACCCGGCTGCATGTCCCCCTTGGAGATGTTCGCCTCTTTCGTGGATGGGTACAACTATGCTCTACCCACTACTTGACTGGGATTCCATCACTTTCCTCACCCAGAGGGACCCTCAAGAACGGCCTGGATACCACGCCCAAGGTCTCTCCTGCCAATATGGGCCAATGCCCCTGAGGGTTTCCGAGCAACAAGCCGATACAAGTCCCGTGTTGGGAATTTGGTCAATGGTCAACACTCATTTATTGCTCCCATATTAGGTCACCATAAAGACGCTATGTTTCAAACATGGTCAACAGTGTCCTGAATCTTCGTGTCCACCTTGAGATGTCCCAAACATTGAGTGAAATGATTCATTCTTCCCAATCCCGAAGTGACAAACTTCCCTTCGGGTGGTGCCAGCGGTCGGTCCCACGGCCCCGACTCTCTTATAAGGGATATAAGACGTGGTGAAGGATTACGTCCTCATTCACGCCAGGTTAATTGTCATGTTGTGAACATCCCCAGATGAGATACAGTTATCTCTTTTCCCTTCATCATGTAATACGTTAAACTACAAACTGGTCAGGCCTTCCTGGCCGATTCCTAACCTTAGGCCCCTTGGCCTTTTCAGGCCCCTAGCCCCCCGTCCTTTCTACAAGACATTAAACTGCAAGTTAGTTAGGCCATCTTGATCGAGGTCCAGCCTTAGGCCTCCCTCACCGAGGCCTAGCTTCAGGCCCCTTGGCCTTCTTGGGACCTACCCCAAGTTCTTACCCGGAGTGTATGGTGTGTTGAGGGATTATGTCCACATTCACATCAGTTTGTTTGCCATACCACACATCTCCTCAATCTAGGGGTTCCTATTCCCCGACCATCGTCTTTACTGCAAGACATTAAACTGTGAGGAGGCTAGGCCTTCCTGACCAGAACCCAACTATCAGGCCCCGTGGCCTTTTCGGCCCCCCTGGCCCAGGTGCTTTCCTACAATATTGTGTGGAGTGGTGTGGGATTATCTCCTCATTATTCGCAACGCCGCACACTCCCTCGATAGGGTATCCTGCCCCTGGGTATCTTATAGAACTACGTGTGGCTTGATTCCCATATTTATGGTATATGTAGTACCACCTAAATGTCTAAGTTTCGGGTCCAACCCCACCTATCGAAAATCTTCATCCCACCTTGGCCCCTTGGCCTACCCTTCCTCCACGAGGGGAGTATATGGTGTGGTATGGGATTATGTCCTCATTCATGACGGTCTTGTAATGACCACGCCATGTAACTCTCTCTCCCGAGCTGTTTTGTCGACCCTCTTTGGTGGTTCACCAATGTGCCTAGAGGTACTCTGGTTTATTACCTGGAATGTCGGACTTTACTCAGACACGTCCGCACCCGCTTTTAAGGATTTTTGTATCCTTCCATCAAGGCTTCCATCATCTTTCACACCCATAGGGACCCCCAAGAACTTCCTGGATACCACGCCCAAGGGATCTCCTACCGTTACGAGGCAATGCCCCTGTGGGTTTCGGACAACAAATCGATAAAAATCCCGCGTTGCGAATATGGTCAGCGGTTGATGCTCGTTTGTTGTTCCCACATCAGGCTAACATGATATGGAGACTGTTTTCCACCACGGTTAATGGTTATCCTCTATCACTATGCTAACCCCATTAAGCCCAAAATGTCGGTTACACGATTCACATCCTTCTCCGTTCTCATCACGTCCAAGTGAAGTTTCGAAATTCTTGGTACTATTCCTCTGTGTACGTCTGCGCGTTGGGGGAACAAAGCTGTGTCAAAAGTGTCCTTAGGGGCTCTTCAACAACTTCCCCTTGATAGATGTTTCGGGTATTGCGATATGGATCTTCCCCCCTTGTTTCCCACATCGAGTTTAACTCATGTGGGCTTAGGGATAGGGTCGAGGTCTGCGCTTACCTGGAACGTTATCATCCACCCCTGGTCCGGGCTCTAAGACCATAAACTAAGATCTCCTCGGAACTACATTTAGCTTGATTCCAATCCTCATGGGATATGTAGGGCCGCCCGAATGTCTCGTTTTCGAGTCCATCTCATTTGGGAACTAGTCTCTCCCCCATTACCTTTCACCCCTATGTGGGCCCCTTAGCCTGAGGTTCCTCTCTTGGGACTACGTACGGTATAATGTGGGCTTTTGTCCCTATTCACGTCGGTTATGAAGAACGACACCATACACATTCCCTACTTAGAATCGTCTCTACTACGTCTGCGCTGCATGACGTTAAAATGCATGCTTGGTCCTATCACATGACCCTAAACTATGACATTATTGTCCTGGCCACACGACGAAAAACAACACTGAATTGTGATGACCTCTTTGTAGAGGACATCATGTTGGGTATTGGTCACATGCCATGACATTTTTCAACGCCTATCACGGCTTGATTCTTGTGGCGACACCAGGTCCTGCTACCCTAGGCCTGTCGCTTCACAAAAAATAACCACTCACCTTAAAGGAAAAACAAGATTTATCAAATTCCTCTTTTTTTAGTGCAAGGGCCATGCCCACACTCCCCTTTTTCCCTGGCACTGGTACCTTACTGCGCCACCTTTCAGAACTACGTATGGCTTGATTCTCATCCTCATGAGATACGTAGGAGCGCTCGGGGACTTCCCCGCAGGCGCAGCCTAACCTTCATGTTCGGTCCCTCGACTCAAGCATTTCCCTAGAGAGCACATGGTAAGTAGGTCTTAGGTCCTCATTCACATCAGGTTTTGTTACCGCCTTGCCATGTGTCCCCTGATCCCCTTACCCATTCATGGTCCGAGTTCTAAGACATTAAACTAAGAATCTCTCAAGAACTACATGCAGTTTGATCCCCATCCTCATGGGGTACGTAGGAACGCCTTTGAATTTTCCTTTAGGCCCAGCTCAACTCTCGTTTATGGTCCCTCGACCTAAAACTGTCCAAGAATCACATGGTGGTCAGAACCCCCAGTTCCCATTCACGTCAGGTGTCTGAGTTACCCCACCGTGTGCCTCCTGTGTTTCCTCCCGCCCATGGTCCTAATTCTACGACCCTAAACTAAGATCTCCCTATGGGAAAGGACTCTTCTCCCTCTATCTAATACGTCTCATTGTCGTATTCAGATGTGTTTTGACAAAAACCCCGAAGTGTGGGATTTTCATGGGGACATACCCCTCGTCCCATGACCACGCTTCGTGAGCTCTCTATTTGTATCCTCATCCTCTTCCACATCCAAAAGGACCCTCGGACGACATGGATTCTAGGCTTAAGGGCTCTCCATGGATGCTGGACCTACGGGCCCTCCAATCGTTTCGAGCCAACGTCCCTACAGATATCTGACAACATTTGTGACATGGTTCTGTGTTTCGGACATGGTCAACGGTCGACCCTCATTTGTCTGTCCCCATTCTAGCCTAACATGATATGGGTGCTGCATTTCCGCCATGGTTAACAGTTATCCTCTATCGTCACATCGCCATCATTGTGATCCAAATCTCGAGTGTCATGATTCACACATTTCCACTCCCTCATGTTCAAGTGGTATTTCGACAAACTCGGGTCTATCTCTTCGTGCATCTAGGTGCGCCACATGGTCGTGTTAGTATTAAGGGACCAATATTCACCGAGCATCCCCTCACCATACCCTACCCCCTTTCTGTGTCAGGAAATTCCCACCACTACTTCTTTTTTCCCACACCGAGCATGACTCACGTGGGCTTAGTAGTTGTGGAAGGATGTGTACCAACATGACCAGGCTTCTCATCGTCCCACATGATGTTAAACTGTGATTTCAGAACTACATATGGCATTATTCCCATCCTCATGGGATACGTAGAGACGCCCTGGTATTTTTCCTAGGGTCCAGCCCATAGGAATCATTAATCCTATTCTTCCCCTTTCCGGCCCCCTGGACAGACCCCTCGTAGAGGACCATGTAACTATGATTCTACCCTGTACAAGTTCAGGATTCCCCAAGATCCCGTTGGGAGGAAACATACCCCTTCGCTAGAGAGGACCTATCCCAAAGAAGAAAGTATCCAAAATCAAACTGATGCACTCATCTCGCGTACTCCCACCACGGTGGTGTAGTTACATGAGTGTTGGATTCTGTCCGGAGAAACCATCACTCCATATTCCACGCTCTGCATTCCCCTTATTCGGACCCTTGTCCCCTTTCATGTCGGAAGGGACCCCCTAACGACCCAGTCTCATTCCACATCAGCTCACCTACCATCCTGGGCTAACGTTCCGGAAGACTGGTGATGTTTGGAAGGACCCCCTAACAGTATGGGTGCCAGACCTAGGGTCCGCCTACTGTCCTGGGCCAACGTCCCGAAGGATTGATCAACAACATTTGTGACATGGTCCCGTGTTTCGAAAATGGTCAACAGTCGACCCTCATTTGTTGTCCCTATATCAGGATAACATAGTAAGGATATCATTTCTCCTCCACGGTTAACGTTTGTCCCTTATTGTCACGCCATCCCCACAGTGTTCCGAATCTTGGGTATCATGATTCACACTTCCCATTTCCATCTGTTCGGACCGATTTCAGCGCCACTGGCATTGCACCATTCCTGCATAAGAGCACACTAAAGAAACGGTAATTCGGATGTTCTGAGAACCTCCTTCTCCGGCCATGCCTCTCCCATCTTCCGGAAATCCAGATTGGTTATCCAAACCCCAGATTCCCGAAGCTTGTTTTCCACTCCCATGTTGGGTGGGACGATGAGGTAATTATCTCTTATTTCTCACATCGGGCTTGACCCAAGTGAGCTTGGGGAATTGTCGCTGGACGCCCCGCAAAAATTTTAGGGATGTAATGAACCGATGAAAACAGTGGAAATCGTGCATGCTGCGACATTCAAAAGAAGAAAAATTATAGTGAAAAAGTACCATTTAAAGGTTTTTAATTTGTTACAGTACCCGGGGATTGACTCCCCCCATGGAAGAGTTGACCCCGTCAAAAGAGCGTTGCAGCTTTGCCACCCTTCGGCTTGTGGCGTCCAGGAATTGCTGCCGCTGACTCAGCTCCCGCTCCTCCTCAGCAGTGGCGGGGCGCAGTTCGCCAGCCTTGGACTTGGCCCCCTCTATGCCATCCTGAATGGAATCCATCATTCCAGAAGCCTGACTCATATGCTCTTCCGCCACTGCCATATGGGCCTTCAATCCTGAGATCAGCTCAGATTGTGTATTAAGAGAGGCTGAGTGCTCATCCACCCAGGCTTTCAGTTGTTCGACTTCAATTTCAGCCTCCTGGAGCTTCTTGATGTTTGTAACCTTCCTCCGCTGCCAGACCACGCTGAGCCCGCGATCATACTCCCAGATCTTCTCGGCCATGATATCACGGATTAGCGCATGAGGACGTTTGGCATCCACCCCCCCAGTGCACAGTTCGCGCAGCCGCGAGCGAAGTCTATCCATTTCATTCATCCATAGTGTTTGAGGGGTTTCCTTGATGAAGCACGTGATTAGCTTCCATGATTGGTGGTAGACTATGCTGCTGTCTTCTTCGTCGGAGGTCGTTTTGTCCCAGTCTGCGCGATTGGCAGGCTCGTATGTAGGATACACCCGTAGGAAGTCCTCGACAGGATATGCATCTAGCATTGAATCTGGTGCGACATCTGGAGTCGGAGCAGGCGTGAAGAGACTTGGGTCGGCCGGTTGATCCTCTTCATCAGCGTCCACCTCAATAACCTCGGGCACGACCCTGCTGGTGGTCCCGCCAATGATGGTGTGTTTTGCAGCTCAGGGCGATGGGGGGATTATCTCCACCATCACCAGCATTCCCCTAGGAGGGATGACACCAGACATCCCGACTAGACTTGTCGTAGTAGCCCATTCCGGTAGGAGAACTATACGATAGAGAGGGACATAAATGTTAGTTGGCACAATCTACATGTGACAGAAATGAATCCAGTAGAGGAAACTTATGGAGATCGAACTCCTGGTGTTTCTCTTGAGTCGATGCTGATGAGACCCCGGGGTGTGGCCCTCCATATACTGTTGGAAGGTATGGAGATCTTGGAGGAGCCACCTCAGGTGCTCTGGCCCCGCCAGACACAGAACTGGACGCAGCCATAAGCGCGGGTTTTGAAGGTCATGCATCGTCACCCGCCAAGGGGCGAGAGCGAGGCCTACGTAAAAGTTCCTCCTTCATGGTTCAAACATCGGTGAGAAATCCATGATGGCCCGAGAACGGACCATAAGAAAAGAAGTTCAGAATGCTACCTTGAGAGCCTCTACGAAATCATCAGAATCCGAGTCTTGGTCTTCGACTTCTCCCTTCTCCAACGAGCTCCCTCCGCCAGCCTCATTCTCCCGAGAGGAGTCCTCTGATTCTTCTGGCAAGGGGAAGCGCTCCCTCAGATCGGTAGCTGACAACTGTGGGGGAACTGTCCAATCCAGCAGTACCCTCACCTGGTCTGTCATTGGGTGTGGGACACCACTGGAGTGAACGTAGTCCTCCATCTCGTCCATGTATTGCTCCACCTCTGCCGGAGATGCCGTGAAACCAACCCGAACTGAGCCTATGCCCGGTAACTCCATCCCGAGGCGATTCAAGTGCGCCCACATCTCGGGTGGACTGAGGAATTGCCGATTGACATCCCAAATGTCCCAGGCCTCCTGGAAGACAACATCCTCTTCCATGTCGATATGATGTAGCCACTTCCTCAGATCATGAGTGGATATCCTACGAAATCCCCTCGGCAGTCGTCCCTCCAGATGGCCCTGCTCTTCTGGAATCATCAGATCCGCCACTGCCGCCATACCCTCGGTCGGTGCGGGCCTCGCCACCACAGCAGCCCTGCCACCATGAGAGGCCCTTGCTGCCCTCCAGCCCTGACCTCAGGATAGGGGGGGCCCGCCGTCACCAACTCAAATGGTTGGCTACCTCAGCATCTCCCCCGAATAAGCGGCCTCCCAGCTGATGGCATACTCTCTCACCAATCTGAAAGTGGCGGTGGATGGAGGCAATGTAATTCACATCTTCCCGTCTTCCCGTGTGAACATGAGCCATAACTGCCTCATCACACATGGGTTCTCTTCGTGACGTACCTCCTAGTAGACCTGTGTGGTCAGCCGTTGGAGGCACCGGAACTGCCTTGCAAACTGATGCGGGGTGTATGGTTCACAGAGAGGCTCACGATCCACCCGTGCCACCAAAACTCCACCTCGAAAGGCCAGGAGATAAGCCTGGTTCTCTTTCGTACCCTGCCCATCATCCGTGAGTACCCCCATTATCAATGTAAACGGGTGGAAGGTGAACTCATCCGCCCTCCATAACTGATTCAGCACCGTCGGTACGATTAGTTTGAGTGGGAAGCTCCCGGCCGCATTCAGAATGGAGGGGTGGAAGTTTGATCCCGGCGGAGAGATAGGGTTTGGATACTCATAAATCCCCCTGATGTGTGCCGAAATCCACCCATACAGAAGGTGGAAGGGCCCGCATATCCTTGGCGTCTTCTTGCCCTCGCTAATGTTTCACAACATCCTGTACAGCTTGGCGAGAATTGGAATCCCTAGATTGACCCGCTGCCCCATGGACAGCATAGACGCCATGATGAATGAGCTGGGCCGCACCCCCATACTGGTATCTCTCACCAGTAGGATCCAACCACAGATAAGGGCCGTGATGAACGCCGCCAACCTTACTATTTGTTGTTGTTCAGTGATGACACTGAAACGCCAAGTCTTCCATTGGCTGTCCTCCAAGACCCACCAATAAGAGTTCTCCTTGCCCCGTTGAACCGCCTTCGGACAAGTTTGAGGCCTTGTAGGGAACTCTCGATTCTCTGGGAAGTTCAGGAACTACTTGAAACACTTCTTAAAGTGGACATTCCTCACTACCTCCTTGTTCTCTCCTGGGACCAGTGCCATCAGCGCCGACGCCAGTCGCAGAATCTGCTCTGTATCCTCCCACACACTCATGATGGGGAGGAACTCATCATACATGGCCCCCAATATTGGAACCCCTGAAATCTGGTGGACATCCCACAGGCTGATGCCCACCTCCCCATGGTGCAGGTGAAAAGTATTGGTCCTAGACGACCATCTTCTTAGTAGCTCTAGCATCAGCTGTTTCGATTGGTAAATGTGGAATTGGGAGGCCCATGCTGCCTCATACAAACCCAATCTCCTCATCTCGACCCCAAACTCCTCGCATGAGGCGCCTACCCAGTAGGCCCATACCCAGTCATTGGTGAAGTTGCCGCCCTGGCGCAGGTCCCACTCATCGGACCACCCCTTCGTCGAATCCTGCAAAGCTTCCTTCAGCATGGTGTGGTACAGAGGAGAGGACGTCTCTGGTAGCAGTGGATCCCCATCACTATTGTTCACATGTTTATAG
Source organism: Viscum album (assembly GCA_963277665.1). NCBI lineage: Eukaryota > Viridiplantae > Streptophyta > Magnoliopsida > Santalales > Viscaceae > Viscum > Viscum album. The sequence continues at coordinate 340,504 of OY728146.1, read as the reverse complement.
AGACAGTCGGCAGTGACGGGTGTGAAGTCCTCCCGCGCATGACCATTGGCCGCCCTGAACCACTGGCGCTGGCATGGTGTGCTCCTGATCTTGAAAGTTGGTTCATCCCTACTCGCTTTAGGGATGAATACATCATCCCTCAGCCCGAAGCCACACAAAGGTAGCTTCTTGCACTACGAGTAGTTCTTATGACTCTCTGATAGCAGTGTTGTCAAAGAATTATGGTCCGAGTGACTTCAGACCATCTCTCCAAGGCCCAGGCATTTATCCATCTCATCCCTTCAAGCGACATCTGCAAGTACCCCCAAACAAGCTTCTCTATGGGCAATTTCGGTTTCGAGACTCAAAAAAAATTCAGTTCGGGCCGCGAAGTTTGCCCGCGAAGAGCTCTCACGAAGATCGGGCGCAAAACCAAGCCGCGGAGCCTGGCCTAGGCCGGCAAACAGAAGTTTGCTGGGTGCAGTCGCGGAGTCGGAGACTCACAATTCACTGCGAAGCTCGATTCACAGAGAGCAGATGCAGAGTACGCGGAGCTTCGTGAAGTCGAGAGCGCAAAAGGGAAAAAGTCGTGAGAAGACAAAAGAGAGGTCACCCCCCTATTTATAGGTGGCGACCCCAGAGCTTCGTGGCGCGTCCCACCCGTGTGGAGCATCGCGGCGTGTACAGAAAGCGTGGCCGTTAGCCACCCCGTGCGTCCTCTTTGCGAGGCCACATCGCGAACCACTGATAATTTTGGCGATTTTTCCTCATACTTTGACCCTTCATCCCTCCGCAGCTCCAAGTCGGAGGGGGGGCATTTGTTGGCTTCAAAATATTGGACGACAAAAGAAGAAGGAAAAGAAGCATGTGCGCTTCCCCACGAAGTGTAGCCGCGGAGAACACCCCATGAAATGCGGCTGCCGCGAAGAAAAAGAGGCAATAACACTCTGCGAACGGCCTGACGTTTGTGAGCCCACCGCGAAGCTCCGGAGGCGGTAACGCTCCGTGAACGGCCTGACGTTCGCGAGCCTGCCGCGAAGCACTCACCGCCCCTTCAAGCCGCATGAGCTCTACTTCGCGGAACCCCTTGCCTATAAATATTGGGCTTTCTTGAGTCCAGGAGGAGGAAAATCCGACCTTTCGGCTTCTCAGCTCCTGAATCGCGAAGCACCCTTCGCCCCCAGGAACCATGAGCTCTGCAAGGTACTTCTACTTCGTGAGATGCCTTCGCCTTGTCTCGTCTTGAGCCCCTCTTCCGAGAGGGATGCCCTTCACGAAGCCTGAGGGCATTCACAAAGGAAGGGGATTCCCAAGGGAACCCAGGCAGCCGTGGAGCGTTTATGCTTCGCGAAACACCCATCTTGTACTAGTGATCCACATGCCAAGGCAGGGTCGTTGTACATCGTGAAGCACACTGCTTCACAGAACCTTGCTTCACGAGGCAACTTTGCTTCGCGACGCAGTGCTCCGTGAATACTATTCCACTTCGCGAAGCACCTCCCATTCACACCCCTGCCCCACGCTAAGGCTTAGGCACTCCACTTTGTGAAGAATACTCCTTTTCTTGGCAATTCCTCTTCTCGTGCGACCCTCCAGGTTTGCACGATGTGATTTTAAAGTCCCGTGGACAAAACCACCCGTAGCGTTGCTTCACCTAATGCTTCTTCGCATAGGCACGCTAACGACTATTGATTCTTCGCATAGCCACGCTAACGTGGACCCCGTGATGGTTCGCTCCGTGACCCCCCTTTACCATGGCTTTGCTGGAACCTTCCCTTCCCCAAGGGGAAGAGGGTACCAATTATGTAAGTCCTAGGGGTGCGGAGTAAACCCACCTTGTCTGTGCTACAGGATGTTAAACTTCCAAGAACCTCGTCCTCAACACATGATGTTAAACTATGATCATACCCCGTGCCTCGCACATAGGGTCCCCCCCGGCTCAGACATTCTTTACGCCTGCTCGTCTCCAAGGGAATGGATTCTCCCTCACATGGGATGAGATCCTACTTGTTGGAGTAGCGTATGTCCATGGGAGAAGGGAAACCACCTTCGTGTAAGCCCCCCAAGCCTCTCTTAGGGAAGGTTGCACCCATGCACCTCCGTACTTCCCCACTGCAAGGCCAGTGGAGCAGCTTTCCCATTGCGCTTTTTCGCACTTCGGGCCTCCATCCTGGATTAATTCCTAGCACCGTGGGTCACCTAACGCGTAATTCCCTCTTCGTTTCCCACGGACGCATTCTTCGCGACGTGAACGTCAGGTCCCTGAAAACTCTTGTTTCTCACACCAAGTATGACTCACGTGAGCATAGAGTGAGCGCCGACCCTGACCCCCACCTTAAGAGAACTACAGGGACATTGATTCGTGCTAAGGCTTGGCACGTAGGAAGATTCCATGAGGTTCAAGCCTACCACTCGGTCGTTTCTTCACGTCGAGTTCCACCCCCATCCAGCATGACGTTAAACTGTATGCCCCATCCAGTATGACGTTAAACTGAACACTAGAACTACGTGGTCTTTGATCCATGCTAAGGCATGGTATGTAGGAAGCCTCCATGTGGTTCAATCCCATAGCCCGTTGTTTATTCACGTCAGGGTTCACCCTCGTCCCGCATGATGTTAAACTGCATTCCAGTCCGATGGCAAGCCGTTGTGACCCTCCTGAACTACTTGGTCTTTGATCCATGTCAGGGCTTGGTACGTAGGAATCCTCCCTGAGGTTCAAGCCCACATTTTTTAAGCGAACTACGGGGACTTTGATCCATGTCATGGCATGGTACGTAGGAAACCTCCATGAGGTTCAAGCCCACCACTCGGTCGTTCCTTCATGTCGAGTCACACCCCCATCCAGCATGACATTAAAATGCACATCCATTTTAACTACGAGGTCTTTGATCCATGTCAAGGCATGTTACGTAGGAAGCCTCCATGAGGTTCAAGCCCACCACCCATTTTTTATTCACATCAGGGTTCTCTCTCGTCCCACAGGATGGTAAATTGCATTTTGGCCCAGCGGTAAGCCGTTTTGACCATCCCGAACTATAGGAATTTGATCCATGCTAAGGCGTGGTACGTAGGAAGCCTCCACGAGGTTCAAGACCCCCCACCAGTGGACCCCCCGGGTTCACTTTCACATCATTTCACTGACAAAACCCAACCTTAACTACAGGGTCTTTGATCCATGTCCAGGCATGGTACGTAGGAAGCATCCCTGAGGTTCAAGCCCATCACCCATTGGTCATTCTGACCTCTTTCACATCGGTTCACCAACACCTGGGCAGCCTAGTGTGTAATCCCCACACCATCTGGACCAAGGCCTCTTTTCTTTCACATCGGTCCACCGAAACCCACCATTCACGCTCGAATTACGAGGACTTTGATCTATATTAAGGTATGGTATGTAGGAAGCCTCCATGAGGTTCGAGCCCAACTTTACTGTCACCCTTGCGATGGTCCCATTTCATTACCCCTCTACTTCATCCATCCACCCATCCATCATCCACCCTGATTTTTACCCGGGCCGCCACATCCCGGTGGGATCATGCCACTCTACTCCCCTCCACAATGTTCGGAAAGCCTCCCACGAGATGATCACGACATCGACACCCCTTCAATGGAAATTCATAAATCTGATCCACTCCAGCTAGTGTTTTGATCACGCCAATCCGTCTCCCCTGGACGTTAAACCTACGGCATACCCTATGTTAAACATGGGAAGCTGAGGAAAACCTCAGATACATGCCTATGGCATATGATTCCCCGTGCTTGATGTGGGATGCCTCGGGCTTCCACGCCCTCGAGAAGCCCTATGACAGGGGACAAAAGACAGACATGTCAATTGCCCAGCGTTCAGACATGCTACTGATGCCTCGACGTGACTACTCCCCCGACTGAAGGTTGCTTCCTTGACCGGACCCTTTTGAATGTCCGGACAGAAGCAGTGTAATTAACTGGCGTCCATGAAAACATGGCACTGGGAAGAGTTTCATGAACATCGTATTAAATCTATGAGGGAGACCCGAACTAGGTGATGAGTTCCGAGGAGGAATCCAAAGAAGGAAGAACCGACATCCCATCATCCCGGTTTCGATCAAGGAGAAAATTTCCCTGAACAAGGAACAGATGTCGCCCACCTTTGGAAAGCGGGAATACGGGGCAACAGTTGTGCGCCCTCCGCAGAGGGATGCCTGCGCCCTGGCATAAAAGCGTCAGAAACAGTTTCCCCAGGTTAAAAAATCCCGCAAGCCGCCCACAACTTCAACTCCTTCGGTTCGTAGTCTCCTTCTTTTTATTCTCCTCACTCACAGGTTTGTAGTATCTCGATTTTCAGGCTTCATCTCCCAGTCTCCTTCCTCTTCGGTAGCAATAGGTGACTATTATTGTGTGGGTTTGATTTGGGGGATATGGGTTCTCAATTCCTCTTTGTCTATAAGCAACATGGATTAAACTCGGTGATATTCACTTCTTCATCACCAGTGCTGGTTTGGGAAGATTCATCAAGGACATGGTGCACATCATTGAAAATGGGTGGCGATCAAGTGAATCGTGTATATGAGATGCGCTATTTTATTCTCCCATGTGTTTCGATAGATGCCAACATTCGATTTGGGATTTCAATCGAAGGCACAAAAGTTCACATGATTTAGCACTTCATCTTCCTCACCACGCCAGGAGGACATCGACAACGAATCAACCCTAAAAGCCACTGGTCTATGATGTCAATAGGGGGAGTGTGGGATGCCCCCATTTTTATCTCCTCTAGGTATTCTGCAATGGATCATGGGTTATGCTAGTCTTAGTGGATACAATATGGAGGGGAAGGTGGAAGGGTAGCCTTCAGTGGTGGATATAGTGGGGTCGCGGTGGAGGAGCAGTCGAAGGTGAAGGGGCAGTCTCTGGTGGTGTATATGGCAGGGTTGCGATGGAGATGAAAAAGGCAGAGGCGACGTGCAGGTCAATAGGAGGCGCAGTGCAGGGGTAATATCAGGTTGGTTGGGTTGGGTTGGGTCATTTTTTCCCCAACTCGTGACCTGACCCAACCCGACCATAGGTCAACCCAAAATGAACCAACCTGTGCATTTTAAATCATGAACCTGACCTAACCCGACCCAACATGGTTGGGTTGGGTCGGGTCTGTCCTGTTGAGTTGTGTTTAGACACCCCTATATAGTGGATTCTTATGCTACTAAGGAATGTTTTTTAATTCAAAACATTTTCTAGGAGATTTATGTGGTACATATTAGTAAATACCATATCATAATGTATTGTGATAATACTACAGGGATGGATCTTGAAAAATATCCAAGGTTGCACCAACATGAAAAGCAAATACTCCAGAATTATCCCCTCTTGAGATATTTCTATCAAAGGGGTGGTGTTTCAGAAAGTAGAGTACCCACTGAAGAGAATATAGTGGATTGATTGACTAAAGGCCTATCTCAATAGAAGAATGAGTATCATGTGAGAGCTAGCATACTGAAGGTTGATAGCAGATGGTTCTAGTGAAAGTGGGAATCTGTTGGAGTTAGTGCCCTAGAACCAACTTGTTTTTACTTTAGGATAAAATTGTATTCATGGTTTTGAATATTAATAAACTACTTATGAAATCATGATTGTTCTTATAAGTAACATAGTATGTGATAATATCCTAAGAGTAGTTGTCACAATAAAAGTTTAGAGTAGTTCCCCAGCATGATGAGAAATTGAATGTGCTTTGATACATTTTTTGAATATATTTTCTATAGCTAGATGTTGTCATTTGAGGGACAAAAATGATACATGCTATCAGGGGTGGTAACTCATTGGAATTTGAGGCACCTTCTCATGGTGTATTCCCTTGGTAATGTCTAGTATGTATATTATGAGAATGAGACCTGCCAGTAGAGAATCCGCATTTCTACATTTCAATGGATGTTTCTATATACATATGTGTGTATTGGTCTATAGACTGTATGATTATTATTAATGAGTATTATGATTCATGCACATAGATATATTGATGAAAATTGTGACAAAAGATGTTCATAGTGAGGTAGGAAATGTTGGGTGCATCACAAGTAATATTACATTAATGAATAACACGAGAAAGGATTTAACCCTTATATTCATTAATAGAAGTTAATATATTAGGCCCTTTCAAAGAAATGATATATCCCAAATAAATCCATGGCCATGTGGTTCTATAGGAAAGTTTTATTTCCATAAATTCAAAGAAAGAGATATCGAGCACATAGGTTGATGTCACTAGCATGAATCCTTCTAAATTAGAGATATTGTCATAAAGGGAGTATATTACATGTTAAGAATTCGTAGAAGGTGAAATTTCATTATGGCATTAACTTCATTCTCTATGGGTTCCTTGGCATGTTGCATGATGCTAACCTTGGAATTTAGTCTGCTTTATCTAATACAATAGAGAAAGAGGCCTAGAGGGTTACACACGAAGTGTATCAAGAATATTAGTTAAATAATATATTAATATTTATTATATAATAAGATGAATAAATAGTATTTCCAAACATGGTTTAATAAATATTTATATATTCTTGATCACATATATTCCGTCACTAGTTATTCGATAGAATATATTGTGAGTGGAATATTTAATAAATATTTATTTTCTATTTAGTGAATATAATATTTATTATTTTCTTAGAGAATAATGAAGTGATATTTATGTAATAAATAAATAGATATTATTAAAGGACTGATAAATATTTTTGAGGAATGACGGACTGAGATTAATGGTTCACAGAGAAATGATAATAATGAATATTATTTAATTAAATAATATTTAATTTTAATTCACAAGTTCAGTGCATGTCATTAAATAATAATATTACTATTATTATTTGTCATAGTGTTTTTCTAGGATTAAATAAATAATATGTGCACTTGTAAAATTATTTTATTTTAACCCTAGAAATACACATACCCAATTATGTTATTTAGACATTATCCTATTCGGTTGTGCATAATAGATTTGGATAAAAACCTCTCAAGCCTAGATATCTCTTTTATCCAAGAACACTCTCTAGAATGGATAGAAATCCTCCTCCATCGGATTAAGGAGAATACGTTGGAGGAGGTTCTCAAACCGATCAAAGGCGGATGACGCAAGCTCAAGGATCTTTTCTTTTCCACCAGGAGACTCCTTCAGCAACATAGTAAGATTCATGGAACACATGGGGATCCCCTCTAGATGAAATATGCGCTTGGTTTCTACTACCCAACGACATTTCAGTATATATATTTCACCGAACTCATCAACGAAGAAGTAATTCCTTAGCGGTAATTCTAAATATAATTAAATTAATTATAAACATTATGTGTTGATCCCCCTCTCTTTATTTTAACACAATTCTAATTTTTCTATTTCTTTGACTCAATTCTGTGGACCATGACATTCATCATCGTGGAATCTCAGATTGATATTTGATTATGGAAAAAATTTATGTGGGGAACCGATCAATGCATGCTTCTATTTAGCCCAGAACCTACATCCTTTCCCTGGTTCTAGAAAAACAAAGATTGGTGCTGATGTAAAGAGAAACTTAATCTCTTCAAAAGATTTATGAAATCTCTCATTCTGTTGAAATGAAACTATCTTCCTTCTCAAATCTATCATCGGTGAGGATAATCATGAGAATTCATGAACAAAACGCTGATAATATCCACCCAGAACAAGAAATATCCATATTTCAAAGATATTTCTTAGTGGTTTCCATCAGATAAAAACATCAATTATTTTCTGGATCAACTGAAACACCTTTCTCAGAAATAACATGGCCAAGAAAATGAACCTCATGTATCCAAAAATCACACTTTGACAATTTTTTATATAATCCATGATATCTCAAGATCCCCAACACTATCTCAAATTGAAACTCATGCTGAACCCTTATAGCGACCCAAACTTTTGAATAATATTCTGTTTCTTAAATTGGTGTGTTATTTCATTTTATAATCCACAAAACTATATCCTTTAATTAATGAAGTGATACCGTTGGGTTTAAACTATTATATGACCATTGGTCAATAAGACCATTGGAAACTAAAATCTTAACGTTATAATTATTATTTATAAATACTGGTGATCTTGGTTAATTAACACATAAAGAAGAGTCGATGGCCTCATGCAGTAGACTCGGGCCATATGAAGCCCTTCAGCTAGAGCTTGGGAAGGAGGTATCATCTTTGGGATTTTCTTTGGACCAAGCCCAAGATGAGCTTCAAAATCTAAAGCTTGAATGAAGTCTCATAAGGTAGAAGTTCAAGATGATAAGAATCACCACTCAGGCAATGTTTTCTGAACCACCCCAATATTCTATAACCATGACACACCTTAAACTTTGGTCTTATGCAGGTGTTGTAAGGGGATATGTAACGAGGCCTTAGATACTTTTTGTAATCCCTTGGTATAAATAAAATTTTTATTTCTTATTATGGTAAAATTTGTGGTTTTCAAAGGTCTGGATAAATATATGATGAATATTATTGATTAATTATGTAAAAAGGGTGTTTAAAAATATTTATGTAAACATTAAATAATTAAAAATGTGAAATGATTTTCAAAAAATGGTCTTCTACAGTTGTGATCAGTAATAAATTTAGAGTCTAATAAGATCAACTTTTTTTAGTGAATAGTAAAGTATGAATAATAACATACCCTTATAAATTGTAATGAATAGTAAATTGGCCAAAAAAACTTCACCCGTGATTGTATAAATACTCTTTAGACATCTTAAAAGTGAAAAAAATGATTATTGTATAAGTTTGGTTATTTTTGTAGGCCATAAATGTTTTATTTTAAATTTTATAATTATTTCAATAATTTAAAATGAAAATTTATTTTCATAAAATTTAATCATAAATTTTTACTTTATTGTCTTATGGTTATACGATAATTTTCTGGGACCTTGATTACTTTTCCAAGGTGATACAAAATAAGTTATAGTTTTAGAGTTTTTTTTTGAATAAATAATGATTTTATTTAAAAATTAAATTAAAAATAATTATAAAATTATTTTCATAAAATTTAATTTATTTTTTAATTCATAGGATCGATATTAGGTTAGGGTAAATTTTTGGGATTTTTCTGAAACAGTTGAATTTTCAATGAATTATAAAAATACAGTTTTGAGTTTCGGGTGTTTAATGACATCATTGATGACATAATCATGATGTAATAGATCTGATATACTTGTGAATAGTAATATATGCTATTAGGTGTCCCAAGTGGCCAATACCATGGTAAATACCATGGGAAAGCCCATGGTTTTTGCAAATACCACCAATGAGATGTCCCTTAGAAATTAAATAAATAATCCCTCACTTTTCCTATAAATACATAGCCATTCCCTCATTAAATTCATTCCAAAATCCTCCTCAATGAATCTCAGATCTTTTTACCTCCCAAATACTTCTACCAAGGTACGCTCAAGCCTCCCAAGGTCCCAACCTTCAAGCTTTCGAAGTTACTCTTCAAGGTAAGGGAACCTTCCATCCTCCTCTTTTAGTCATGATTTCATTTAAGTTATGTCTTCTTGTTTCCATCTTCTTATCTGGGGGTATGTTATTATTTATTATTATTACTATCCATTTCATTTACAAATGATTATATACCCTTTCCACTTTCATCAATTTATTTTTTGAATATTTAAATGACGTCGTTAGGCTGCCAAATTTTTCGTAATAGAAATCACATCTTCTCTTTTCATTCAAGTTTCATTTGTATGTGGTATGCCATTAAAATATCCATACCAGGATATTATTATTTACCCATACTGTATTATGAATTATTTATGAGTGGTTTACCATTTCTCCTATCTTTTTAATGTTTTCTAAAATGATGTTATGTAGCCGTTATGCTGCAGAATTTTCGTCTCAAAATCACTCTCTTTTTCTCAAGAAATTCTCTTGTATTATTTATGTGGATACCAAAATATATTTTAATTTCTAGGGGTATTCATCAATACATAAAATTGATCTATTTTATTCTGTAATGGACATACATATAATCCTCACTCCCTTTCCATGGGTTATAAATGACATAATGATCTAATTTTTAAGTACTTTTTAAACATCATGATTTTGATATGAAACCCATTTCTTTTATTCTGTATGGGCTATTTTGAAAATGTTTGATTATGGTCAATGTGGATCACATGAAAGTAAATACATATTATGGGTTCACCATTATATTTCTCCAATGCATTGAGTAAATAATTTAATCTCTTGAGATGACAAGTTTCACGATACCTTGGTGAATAACCTTGGTAATGTTTTTATGACACCTTGGGAATGACCCTTGGTGATATGTTCCTGAATGTATAAATGAAATGTTGTAACCACATATTCAAGTTTTGATTCATGTAATTTTTATTATGATATTCCTACTTTTCTGTTGCTCATGTCCTGTGTTTTTCATAAAGTTCCTATAGATATCACAAGTAAATTGATTCCCTCGATTTCTTTACTAGGCCTTATACTCACCCTTTCCTTTTATGTATGAATCCAGGTTATGAGATGAAGTAATTGAACTTAGTATGAACGTATGATGAAGCCTTACAAGTGGATTAGAAGAATATTTTAGGTTTTTTTCTTGTTTTATGTTCCTGATTTGTAAGACACCAGACTTTAAAGATAATATTTTTGTAAAATGTAATGAACGGTTATGTAATAAAAACGTGGGATCCCATAGTTGGTATCAATGGAATGTTTAGTTATTTATGGAAATTAGGCTACGAAAACTTTAGGAATAATCCTATATAAAAGTTTAAACATAGGAAAACTTCCTGGTATTTTGGTGAGCATTTAATAGGTGGTTTATCAAGCAAATACATCCTTGTCTGGATATGAGCAGGTAGATCTTGCTCTGGAATAGATGTACCCAGGAGTGAAAACTCCGACAAGGAGTTTCGAGCATGAACCGGGGTATCCTAGTACACAGAAATGGGCCTTGATTCACTATTGGTTATGACCATCCTGAGGGATACGTTTGGTTAACCATAAGATTTTTATGAATCATTTTAAAGGATTTATAGAGAAATGTAATTGTTTAAAGAAGTTTTAAGACATAAAATCCATTATAGTTAAAAGATTTGTAAATAAAAAAAAGTTTCTCACTAACGTTTTATTCTTTTAGAAAATGGCAGGTAATAGGAGGAAGCATGAAAATGGTGACTGCAATGGACCATGCACTAAAAAACCTCCGAAAGAAGCTGGAATGGAAAATTTCATGCAAATGATGAACCAATTAACTCAAGCTATGAGAAATAACTTGAATCAAGCTGAGAGACCAGTCTCACCATGAAGGGAAAAAAATTATGTTGAATACATTATGTGTCAACAACCACTAACCTTTAGTGGATAGATCGACCCATTGATTGTTGAATAGTGGATTAGCTCTATAGAGAAGATCTTTTCTGTGCTCCGCTGTTCAAAGCAATAGAAGGTCACCCTGGCTGTCTATCGCTTAGAGGGAGAAGCTGATAAGTGGTGGGAACTGATTACAAACATGAGGCCAGGAGTTGAGGTAGAATCTATGGATTGGGAAGAGTTCAGAGGGATATTCTTCATCAATTATTTCCCTCGATCGATGAGAACAAGAATGGAGAAGGAGTTTCTCGAGCTAATGTAGAAGGAGAATTAATATGTGGGAAGCTACGACATGAACTTCACAAGGCTTTCACGTTACATCTCTAGCTTTGTAAAGGATCCAAATGGTAAGGTGAATATATTCTTCAGTTGACTGAGACCTCATCTAAGGAAGAATATACCCAAATGAGATTATGATATCCATGAGGAAATCATGTGAAGTGTGATGAAAGTCAAATTTGAGTTTGTTGAGACACAATGGTCTCATTAATCCAATGACAAGAAAAGATATAGGGAGCAAAGATTTTGGAGGATATTCGATCAAGGAATAGGAGGAAAGAAAGTACAACATCCCACATGTAATAAATGTGGGATGAAGTATTCAGGGAACTGCCTGCTCAAGAGAGGGAAGTGCTACAAGTATGGTAGAGATGGGAACATTGTGCGAAATTGTCGTAGTGAGGTGAAGCTATAACTTCCCAACACCAATGACAAAGGGAAGATAGTTCCAATGCTATAAGTGTGGACAACTTGGGAACTTTTCCAATCACTATCCAAATATGTGGGTAGTGGAGGGGAATCACCATCAGCCTCAACAACGACCAAGTGACTGAGGTCATACTTTTGCAATCACTATGGCCGAAGTTTAAGTACAAAATGATGTAGGGGTAGATAATCTTGTTTTTCTCTCAAATCTAGAAAGTACTTTGTCTGATTCTGGTTCTAAACATTCCTTTATTTCCTCCATTTTTTCAACGAATTTAGTATCAACCCCCGATTGGCTAAAAATAGAGTTATCAGTCAAGACTCCTTGTGGTATTATCCAAGAATTATTAGTGTTTAGAAACTCTAGAGTTTACTTTAGTGAGCACAATTTTATCAAAAATCTAGTAGTCATTCCCATGATGGAATTCGACATTATACTAGGGATGGGATGTCTCTCAATGTATAATGCTAAGATCAAATGTAGAAGCAAAGAAATCCCAGTAGTCTTGATTGGAAAACCTACAGTTATCTTTCGAGTAGAGATATCTCAGCCTGATCTTTGTCTAGAAATACCTCTTATATCTCTCTTTATGGAGTTTATTGATGAAGAAGAATAAGGAAATTAGAGTTAGGATAGAAAATGTATCCATCATCTAAAAAACGTTATAGTATTTTCTGAGGAGTTACCCAGACCTCCCTCAGAAAGGGAGGTAGAGTTCTCCATTGAACTCGTACATGGATCACATCCAATATCAAAGACCCCGTATAGGATGGAAAATGTGGAGCTGGAGGAGTTAAAGAAACAACTCCAAGATCTTTGGTAGAAGGGTTTTATCTGACAGAGTGTGTCTCCTTGGGGAGCACATGTTCTCTTTGTGAAGAATAAGGATGGATTGATGCGACTATGCATTGATTATAGAGTACTAAACAGGATCAAAGTTAAGAACAAATACCCTCTTCCAAAATTTGATGACTTATTTGACCAACTTCATGGGGATCAATTCTTCTCTATGATTGATCTTCGTTCTGGTTATCATCAATTGAGGGTGAAGAAAGAAGATATTCTGAAAACTAACTTCCAATCAGGATATGGGTATTATGAGTTTGTTCTTATGCCCTTTGAACTAAACAATGCACCTGCTATTTTTATGGATTTGATAAATAGAGTCATTAAGGACAACCTTGATAACTTTTTGGTAATTTTATTGATGATATTATGATATATTGAAAAAGTCATGAGGAGAATGAGGATCATCTAAGTGTTATTTTTAAAACTCTATATAATGAGAGGCATTTTGGAAAGTATAGAAAATGTGAATTATGGTTACAAAAAGATTCTTTCTTCAGTAACATTGTTACCAATGAAGGAATCACAATTGACCCTGAAAAGACAAAAGTTGCAAAAGAGTGGCCTCAGCCTACAACAATAACTGAGATTCGTTGTTTCTATGGATTGGTGGGATATTATAGGAGGTTTTTGAAAAACATTTCATGACTTTCTAATCCCTTATCCAAGTTAACTCGAAAAGGAGTCAAGTTAATCTGGACCAAAGAGTGTGAGGAAAGATTCCAAGAGCTGAAGAACAGATTGGTTACAACACCCATGTGAACTCTTCCCTCAACTGTAGAAGGATTAATTATTTTTAGCAATGAATCTCTTAAAGGGATTGGGTGCGTTCTCATGTAAAATGAAAAATTCATTTCTTATGCATCTTGATAGTTGAAGACTCATGAGAAGAACTATCATATGCATGATCTGAAGCTAGCTACAATCATTTTTTATCTTAAGATATGGAGGAACTATCTTTATGGGGATAAATGTGATATATAAACAGACCATCCAATATTGAAGTATATTTTTACACAAAAGTAATTGAACATGAGGCCAAGGAGATGGTTGGAACTTCTCAAAGACTATGATTGTTCCATTCATTATCATCTTGGAAGAGCGAACAAAGTCATTGATGCATTAAGTAGGAAAGAACCAGTTGTTCATTCCACGATGAGGATTCAAAGAGATCCTTTGATAAATGACCTTGTAAAGATGGACATGGGAATTATAAGGGAATGGAAATCATCAAATCTAACCCAAATGATTTCTCAACCGTCATTACTAGAGAAGATCAAGAAAGCTCAGAAAGAATATCCTTTTTTATAGAAGAAGTTTGAGGCTGTGAAAGATGATAAGTTTTCCATGATCAATATTTATCTTAAAGGTGTACTAAAATTTAATACAAGACTATGTGTTCCATATATTCCAGAAATAAATAATAAGCTGAGGGATGAAGCTCATAGATCAACTTTCTCTATACATCATATAAGAACAAAAATGTATAGGGACATTCTTGATCATTACTGGTGGGATAATATGAAAAGGGAGATTGCTGACTACACTTCAAGGTGCCTGGTATGTTAGTAAGTGAATGGAGAGTGAAAAATTCTTAAAGGGGTATTTCAACCACTACCCATACCAGTATAGAAGTGGGAAAATATCACTATGGACTTCGTTCCTGGTCTCCTGAGAACTTCCAAATGAAACAATGTGATATGGGTTATTGTGGACCATCTCACCAAGACTGCCCATTTTATCTCCATTTAGGAAGATTTTTCTCTTGATCAACATTCCAAGATTTACATTTAGAAAGTGGTAAGGATGCATATAGTTCCACTTTCTATTATATCTTATCATAATCCAAGGTTCACATCAAAATTCTGAAGAAGTCTTCAACATGATCTGAACATTGAATTGAATTTCAGTACTGCCAATCACCCCCAAATTGATGGCCAATCTAAAAGGACTATTCAAACACTCAAGGATATGCTGAGAATATGATCAATGGAATTTGGAGGTGGAGGGGATCAACATCTCCCTTTAGTGGAGTTCTCTTACAACAAAATATTCCACTCGAGCATTCAAATGGAACCCTATGAATATTTATATGGTAATAGGTGTAGAACTCCTACTTGTTTTCATGAATCTGGTGAGAGAAAGATTATTGGGCCTGATATTGTGCAAGAGATGATAGAAAAGGTCCATGCCATCCACCAACATATTAAGGCTGCTCAGAGTCGGCAAAAGAGCTATGCTGACAACTATAGAAGCGACATAGAGATTGATGTTGGTGATAAGTTTTTTCTTTGAATTTCACCTTGGAAGGGAGTCATGTGGTTTGGGAAGAAACGGAATCTCAACCCTACTTACATTGGCCCCAATGAAAATCCTTGATCCCGTAGAAGAAGTGGCCTATCGTCTTGCACTTCCTCAAAATCTAGCACAAGTTCATGATTTCTTCCACATATCCCTCTCGAGGAAGTACATACCTGACCCTTCACATGTACAAAATCCAGAGGTGGTACAACTAGAACATGACCTCTCTTATGAGGAGCATCCGGTGGAGATCTTGGATTGTAGAGACAAGATTCTATGCAATAAGACTACCCACCTTGTTAAGGTGTTGTGGAGGAACCACAAATGTAAAGAAGCCACGTGGGAACCAGAGGAGTCTATGAGGCAGAAGTACCCACACCTTTTCTCTTCATAGGGTATGAGTTAAAATTTTGGTGATGAAATTTATTAAAGGGGGAAGAATGTAACGACCTGAACTTTTGAATAATATTTGATTCTTAAATTTGTGTGTTATTTTATTTTATACTCCACAAAACTTTATCCTTTAATTAATGAAGTGATATCGTTGGGTTTTATCTGTTATATGACCGTTGGTCAATAAGACCATTGGTCAATAAGACCATTGGTCAATAAGACCATTGGAAACTAAACTCTTAACATTACAATTATTGTTTATAAATACAAGTGATCTTGGTTAATTAATACAGAATGAAGAGTCGATGGCCTCATCCAGTAGACTCAGGCCATACGAAGCCCATCTGTCAAATCTTGGGATGGAGGTAGCATCTCTGGGCTTTGCTTTGGACCAATCCCAAGCTGAGCTTCAACATGTGAAGCATGAACATAATCGCCTAAGGGAGAAGTTCAAGATGATAGAAATAACCACTCGGGAAATGTTGTTCGAGCCGCCCCAAGATTCTATCACCATAGAACACCTTACACTTAGGTCCGATGTAGGTGTTATAAGGGGCTATGTAACGAGGCCTTATATACTTTTTGTAATCCCTTAGTATAAATATTTTTTTTAATTTTTATTATGGTAAAATTTGTGATTTTCAAATGTATGGATAAATATTGGACGAATATTATTGATGAATTTTGTAAAAAGGGTATTTTAAAATATTCATGATAACTTTAAATAATTAATAATGTGAAAAAATTTTCAATAAATGATCTTCTATAGTTGTGATCAGTAAGAAATTTTGAGTCTAACAAGATGAACTTTTTTTAGTAAATAGTAAAGTATGAATAGTAACATACCGTTATGAATAGTAATGAATAGTAATGAATAGAAAATCGGACAAAAAATATAAACTTCACCCATGATTGTATAAATACAATTTAGTTATCTTAAAAGTAAAAAAATGACCATTGTACAAGTTTTGTTATTTATGTAGGTCATAAATATTTTATTTAAAAATTTATAATTAATTTAATAATTTAAAATGAAAATGTGTTTCATAAAATTTAATCCTAAATTTTTTACTTTATTTTCTTATGGTTATAGGATAATTATATGGGACCTTGATTACCTTTTCAAGGTGTTAAAAAATAAGTTATAGTTTTAGAGTTGTTATTTTGAACAAATCCGGATTTTATTTAAAAATAAAATTAAAAATAATTAGAAAATTAGTTTCATAAAATGGAGTTCATTTTGGTATGCATAGCATTTATATTAGGATAGGGTAAATTTTTGGGATTTTTCTGAAATAGTTGAATTTTCAGTGAATAGTAAAAACACAGTTTTGAGTTTCGGGTGTTTAATGACATAATCGATGATGTAATCATGATGTAATCAATCTAGTCGAATTGTGAATAGTAAGATATTTTATCTGGTGTCCCAAGTGGCCAATACCCTGGGCAGATACCATGGGCAAGCCCAAGGTTTTTCAAATACCACCGATGTGGTGTCCCTTGAAAATTAATTAAATTTTCCCTCAATCTTCCTATAAATACCAAGCCATTCTATCATTAATTTCATTCCAAATTCCTCCTCAATGAAGATATGAACTTTTTACCTCCCATGGAGTCCTTCCAAGGTGATTTTAAGCCCACCCAAGGTCCCAACCTTCATGCTTTTGAAATTACTCTTCAAGGTAAGAGAACTTTCCACCCTCATCTTTTAGTCAGGATTTCCTTTAAGTTATGTTTACTATTTTCCATATTCTTATTTGGTGGTATGTTATTATATATTCATATTACTTTCAATTTCATTTCCCAATTATTAGATACCCGTTCTTCTCTCATCAATTTTATTTTCTAAATATTTAAATGATGCCGTTAGAATGCTGAATTTTTTGTAAAAGAAATCGCATCTTCTCTTTTCATTAAAGTTTCATTTGAATGTGGTATGTCATTAAATTATCTACACCATGATCTTATTATGTACCCATACTGTATTATGAATTATTTATTAGTGGTTGACCTGTGTCCCCTCTCTTTTAAATGTTTTCTAAAATGATGTTATGTAGCCGTTATGCTGTAGAATTTTCGTCTCAAAATCACTCTCTTATTCTCAAGTATTTTTTTTGTATTATTTATGTGGATACCCAAATATATTTTCATTTCAAGGGGTACTCATCAATAAATAAAATTTATCTATTTGATTCTGGAATTGACATACATATAATGCTCACTCCCTTTCCATGGGTTATAAATGACATAATGATCTTATTTTTAAGTACTTTTTAAATGTCATGATTTTTGAAATGAAACCCATTTGATTTATTCTCTTTGGGTTATTTATGAAATGTTCGATTATGATCTATGTGGATCACATAAAAGTAATGACATATTAAGGGTGCACCATTATATCTCTCCAATTCATTGGGTAAATAATTTAATCTCTAGAGATTAAAAGTTTCATGAAACCTTAACCAATAACCTTGGTAATGTTTTTATGACACCTTGTGAATGTACCTTAGTGATATGTTCATGAATGTCTAAATGAAATGTTGTAACCACATAATCATTTTGTGATTCTTGTTTTTTTATTATGATATTCCTATTTTTCCATTTCTCATGTCTTCTGGTTTTCATCATGTTCTTATTGATATCACAAGTAAACTGATTCCCTTGATTTCTTTACTAGGACTTCTACTCACCCTTTCCTTTGATGTAAGTATCCAGGTTATGAGATGAAGCAATTGTACTTATTATTAACTTATGATGAATCATTAAAAGTTTATTATAATAATGTTTTATGTTGGTTTCTTGTTTTATGTTCCTTATTTCCAAGACACTAGACTCTAAAGATCCCCTGTTTGTAAAATGTAATGAAAAGTTATGTAATAAAAATGAGGGATTACATAACTATAAAGACCCATACTTTACATACATTTTTAATACTTCAAAATTGAAGTACACTTATTACAACATATAACAAAACCATGAAAGGACCGTATAGGTATAGTGTCTTTAGAAACTGGGAAACATAAACAACTGGTTCATAAAGCATCTACATTGTCTCCCATTTATTTCATCATATCTAGAGTCCCTTTTGGAGTATCTTACTTAATAACCTTATTCATGACCTGGGGAAAGAAAACATACAAAAGGGTGAGATCAACTTCTCAGTAAGGGTAAAAAAAAGAAAAATCAATCACATCATATTCATAAGAACATAACATTTTGGAAATCTTAACCTGCAAAAGAAATCAAAATTTCATAACATGCGATAAATCATAGTAGTGAAATGTAATCCCAATAATCATTACTTAAAACATGAAACTTTGTGTCATACACACATAATCATAGTGAATCATTTCCTAGTAGTCAAGACTCATTTCCAAGACTATCTTAGCGGACAAAGTCCATTTCTGAACCGAGTTTACTCCTCGTTTCAGTCCTGTTTCACTGAACCCGATTAACCTGCCATTCCAGCCATGTCTATCTCATGAGATATAAATCTTTACCCAATGAATTTAAGAGAGATATAGGTCCCACCCATATCATAATGATACCATTCTTATGTGTTCCACAAGATCATAAATCATACATCATAGCATAACCCATGTAATAAAAATGGGATTCTTAAACATTATGCCATCATAACATAAATCATATAAGATAAAAGGACTTAATAAAAATAATTCCATCATAAAATAATCATATCAATGTAAAAATAGAGATAGAAAAATAACCCTATATTATCTTAGATGGAAAATAATTTTGATAAAACACTTGAACTCCATTCTTGGGGAAAATATCCTTTCTACATCAAAAACATTTTCTTTTCCTAACATGTCACATAATTTTGAACTAAAAGAATTTAATTAAAAATAAAAATGAAAACTTGTAAAGGAAGATTCATGGAAATAATGTTCTATGAATCCATTCATGCCGTATAAGTTAAAAAACATTTTCTTGAACTTTGGCCAGAAAAGTCAAAAAGGACCTCGTACGAAAAACGACAAAAGATTCCTTCCATATCTTTTACTAAAAACTCACCGAAGGGTAAAATTGGATTTAAACAATTCTAGGAGTATAGAAATAATATTACATATTGAAGAAACATGGATATGGATGATAAATATTCCCTAGTAAATTCTGAAGTATAAAAAATCTCGGATAAAAATGAGATTGTGACATTTTCCCTAACCTTAGGTTCGATTTGTTTGGTAAGTGTCCGAAACTCCTGTATAATGATTTAAATAATGTCATTTACTTATTACAGAATCATAATCATTGTTATGATATCATATATGGTCATATTCTTAGCTTCGTATTAGTAATATTTCATTGCTACTTGTTATTCGAGGGTTTATTACTTTTTGTTCTTATGCATGTTTTGTCGAATAAATTCTTATTCTTAACTTTAAGTTATAGATACCTTATTTCCATAATGGTATTAGTGTAATATATATCATATTAATTTATTCAATTTATTTATATAATCATTATGAAATGAAGATCATGTAGAATGAGTTGCATCACATCGTGGAGATGGTATTCTGTACGTACGCAGGAGCGATGATATCGTTCCCATGATCGTGGAATTGTATTGGAGTGTATGTATACTATTTCAGAATCAATATCACTTTTAAATAATCATATATAGTTATTTTTACACCATTATACCCATCCAAGTAAGGTGTTGGTGGAAAATAGATTACACCATGCCGTGGAGACGGTATTCTGTACGTACGCACGCACGGTGATTTCGTTTTCCGTAGGATGGATAGATGGTGAAATAGGGTTGTTTCATACTTATAATAACATATCAGTATATGAGTGATACTTTTTTTATTACTTCATAATGAAAAAACTAAATAAGAAGAAGTGGAAGAAGAAATAAAGTTGAAATAATCAGTAACAGACATTACCTCTTCTTTGAAGCGCCTCTTTGAGACCTCCTTTTAGGGCACTAAAATTGGTCTTTGAAGAAGACCAGGACCTCTAGGATGTGTCTAGGGAAGTGGATAAGAGAATTTGGTAGGGGTTTACCGATAAAGAAGGCTAAATGTGGTGTGAGGAATAGAGGTAGGAGGTGCCCTTTTATAAGGGAGGAGAGGGGCACCTTAAGAAAAACTAAAAATATTATTTTATTATAAAGTCATATTCGGTTTTTAATAGCTCAAAATTAATTTATTTAGAAGATAAGGTGGGGATGAGTCTAAATCCTATCATACAATATAATTTATACAAGTTTAGGTTTCTATTTTAACCTTATCATTTACATTTAACTTTAAGTTAGATAATTTAACTTTTACCGTGTCCTATTGTTTTCTTACACTATATGGTTAATAAACTTACTATAAAAAGCTAAAAGAACCCCAGGTTGTTTATTATTAATATATATAACCTTATATAAGTCATTTGGACGAACCTTATATTTTTAGGAATAAAATAACAATTAATAATATAATATTTGTTTAAAAAACTATTTTATGTCCATTTTGACACTATTTGGTAATTGATTTTTGTGAAAATCATAACAGAATGATTAGTTTGAAAAAAGTTAATTAAATAAGTACTAATATGTAATGTTAACCAATAAAAGTATTGTAATTCATAAAAAGTCTCAAATTACATTTATTTGGGTATTTATAACATCAATTATGTCAATATTTCATTACTAAGATAATTACTACATCATCATTATGTCATACATAAATTAAATTATTTAATGGCTAAAAAATTACAAATAAAATACCATTATGTAGGAAATATTTTTATCTTTATAATGAATATTTATAGTCGAATTTATCTTATGTATAACCCTATATTAAAAATGATTTAGTTATTAAACTTTGATTTTAACTATTTTAACCCTTCTTTAAATAAATTAATAATAAATGTCCTAATCTAATCCATGTGGGCCTAAATGGTAATATTTTATTCCTAATGTTGTTTTTGTTCGAATTAAAATTATCCAATATAATTAGGACATGTTTTAGGGTAATAATAATATAATTTTTACCCCTAATTACCCAATTTACTTTTAACCGTGGTAAAAAAAAGAAAAAAGTTACTATTCATTAAAAATTATTTTCATCTCATTGAACCAAATTTTAGTCCTTGATATTAACCATGTCTCTTGGATTTTGGAAATTCCACTCATAGAAGCGGTAAAATTAAGTTTTATGTAAATTTGCAAATTCTCCTATGAGGTGCGTAAAAGACGGTGAAAAGTTCAAATTTTTTTTACATATCTAAAATTATTATAAAGTGACTCCAATGAATTAATTTGAACTTATAAAGTTATTATGTATCAATTTTTACCTAATATAAATTTAAGTAAAATAAATAATTATTTAAATAAAAAGTCTGTTTTTAAATAGTAACCCAGTGTTTTCACTATTCATCCAAAATTGAAAGTTTTCAGAAAAATACCAAAATTTCACCCTAGGATAATTTCGATATTCCCAATCCAAAAATGAAGTCCATTTTGAAATATGAAATTTAAAAAATTCCAAAAAGTGGTAATTAGTATTCATAACGGCTAGTTTTAATAATATTTTAATAGCATATCGTTGTTTAGTGAAACTCGGTATTGCGTACGACGCAAGCTATCGAGGAAGGTCATGATTTCATGTAAAGCAAGCCAAGATAGTGTTGTGTGTAGTGAAAGATTCCTTTGATGATTTATATAACATAAAAGCAAAATATTTCTCATAAAAGTCTCGGGTGTTACATTCTACCCCCCTTAAAATGAATTTCTCCCTTGAAATTCGTCACTTTGTAACAAAAAGATGAGGATACCTCTCCCTCATCATATCCTCAAGCTACCATGTAGCTTCTTCTAATTGGTGGTTCCTCCATTAAACTTTCACCAAGAGAGTGGTCTTGTTCCGTAGGACTTTTTCGCTATGATCCAGAATCTCTATCGGCTGTTCTTCATAAGAAAGATCTTGCTCCAGCGGTACAACTTTTGAGCTGAGTACATGTGAAGGATCAGGTATGTACTTTCTCTAGAGAGATACATGGAAGACATCATGAACTTGACAGAGATTCGATGGAAGTTCCAATTGGTAATCTACCTTCCCAACACGATCCAGTATTTCGAAAGGACCGATATACCTAGGGCTTAGCTTTCCCTTCTCTCCAGATCTCACTACTCTCTTCCAAGGAGATATTCGTAAAAACACTTTATCACCCACTTAAAACTCTAGGTCTTTTCTTCAGTTTTCGGAATAAGTTTTTTGTCAAATATGAGCTGCTCTTATGTGTTGTTGAATAGATCAGATCTTTTATTCCATCTCATCAACAAGATCAGGTCCTAATAGCTTTCTTTCCCCAACTTCATCTCAGCAAGTTGGAGTCCTGCATTTCTTTCCCTATAGAGCTTCATCATGAGACATCTGAATACTGGAGTGAAATCTATTATTATAAGAAAATTCTACCAAAGGTAGGTGTTGATCCCAACCACCTTTGAAATCCATAGAGCAATCTATCAACATATCTTCTAGAGTTTGGATTGTCCTCTCAGACTGACCTTCTGTCTAAGGATGATAAGAAGTGCTGAAACTCAACTCTGTATCCAGAGTGTGCTAAAGACTTCGCCAAAACTTTGAGGTAAACCTTAGATCCCGATCAGATATAATAGAAAGTGGTACACTATGCATCTTACCACTTCCTTTACATATATCCTGGAAAGCTGATCCAGAGAGAAATCTTCTCTTATAGCAATGAAGTGTGCAGACTTTGTAAGACAATCAACTATGACCCAGATAGCATTATTTCCTTTAGATGTTGTAGGAATTTTAGAGAAAAAGTCCATAGTGATGTTTTCCCATTTCCATTCAGGTATAGGTAATGGTTGTAACATCCCCTTAGACCTCTGTCTCTCAGCTTTAACTTGCTGACAAACCAAGCATCGAGAGACATATTCAGCAACATCTCTTTTCATGCCATCCCACCAGAAGTACTCTTTCATGTCCCTATACATCTTTGTGCTTCCAGGATGAATAGAGAATGAATAAGTATGAGTCTCATCCAGCAGCTCCTTCTTTAATTCTGGAATGGGAGGAACACAAACCCGATTCCTGAACTTTATTATCCCATCACAATCAAGGTTGAATTCAGGAAAATTTCTCACCTTATTTTGTAACTATATATCTTCTTTCTGTGCCTCTTTAATCTTCACATGTATAGATGGTTGAACATTCATTTGAGAAAGATATGATTTTTCCCCTTACATTATAATTCCAAGATCCATCCTTTGTAAATCAATAAATATTGGATCTTTTGTGATCCTCATCATGGATAAACTGGATGGTCTTGTCGACTTAATGTGTCTGCCACCTTATTTGCTTTCCCAGTGTGGTAATGAATTGAGCAGTCGTAATCCCTAATCAGCTCCAACCATATTATTTGGCGCATATTCAGCTCCTTTTGTGTGAAAATATACTTTAAACTTTTATGATTAGTATAAATATCACACCTTTCTCCATAAAGATAATGCCTCCAAATCTTTAATGAAAATATTACTGCAGCTAACTCCAAATCATGAGTTGGCTAATTTTTCTCATGGATTTTCAACTTTCATGAGGCATAAGCTATCACCATATCGTTTTTCATGAGAACACACCCCAACCCCTTCTTGGATGCATCACTTTAGATCACAAACCTTTCTCCACTACAAGGTAGTGTGAGTACTGGTTCACTAGATAACCTTATTTTCAACACCTGGAAATTCTCCTCACATTCCTCCATCCACATGAACTTAACTCCTTTTCGAGTCAACCTGGTGAGTGGATTAGATAATCGTGAAAAATCTTTCACAAAACTTCGATAATATCCATCCAAACCAAGAAAACTTCGGATCTCGGTTACTGTCATCGGTCTCAACCATCTTTTGATAACCTCTGTTTTTGCTGGATCCACAAATATTCCCTCTCTTGAGATTATGGGACCCAAAAATATAACTTTTTGAAGCCAAAATTCACACTTGGGAAATTTGGCATAAAGATTCTCCTTTCTTAGGGTCTTCAATATAATTCTCAAGTGATCTTCATGTTCTTCCTTTCTCTTTGAATAGACAAGAATATAATCTATAAAGACTACCAAAAACTGATCAAGATAGTCTCTAAAGACTCTATTCATCAGATCCATGAAGATAGCAGGGGCATTAATAAGACCAAATGGCATCACTATAAATTCATAGTGTCCATACCTTGTACGGAAAGCCGTATTTGGTATATCTTCCCTTTTGACCCTTAATTGATGATACCCTGAACGGAGATCAATCTTGGAAAAGTATTGAGCTCCGCGTAGTTGGTCAAATAAGTCATCAATGCACAGGAGAGGATATTTGTTCTTGATTGTGGTCTTGTTAAGTTCTCGATAATCAATGCAGAGTCTCATTGATCCATATTTCTTCTTAACAAACAGAACAGGTGATCCCCAAGGTGATGCACTAGGGCATATGAATCCTTTATCAAGATTCTCTTGGAGTTGCTTCTTCAATTCATGCAACTCAATTGGGGCCATTCTATAAGGTGTCTTTGAAATAGAAAAAGCACTCGGTACGAGGTCTATTGAAAACTCAACTTCACGAGTTGGTGGAAGACCCGACAATTCCTCTGGAAAGACATTGTCAAACTCTCATAAAATGTGAATATTCTTAATCCTGAGTTTCTCACCAACCATTTGAGATAAATAACCTTCATTTAGTGGAATCAAGACCCATAAGATGGAAGAAATTTCCACTGGAAGGTTATGTTCATCCTTTCATCGATAGACGATCATAGATTGATCTGGAATATGAAATGTGACTTCCCTTCTTTAGAAATTGATATGAGCTCCATATAAAGAAATCCAATCCATGCCAAGAATCACATCAAATTCCACTATAGGAAGGATAAAAAGATTTGCAGGAAGCACTTTCCCACAAACTTCAATCGAATAAGAATTATAAACTTTTGATGCGACTGTTGTTCCATTAAGAGTTGTCACAGAAAACTCAACATCTAATTGTTGATGTAATACAGTGATACCCTTAGAAAATTCTTCAAAAATAAAAGAGTGGGTGGATTCAGAATCAAATAAAACATTTTCTACTTTAGAGTGGATGGTAAGTGTACCTTTCACCACTTCATTATCATACTCCACATCGCTGATAGAAATTGCATGTGACTTTCCTTTGTCTTTAGCCTTAAGAGTTTTTTGACGTCGATCATCATCAAAAACCCTTGGATTAGGGCATTGATTAGCATAATGCCCCATTTCCTTGCACTTGTAACATTGAAGTGTAGGAGGTTCACTCTGTGTAGCCTTTTCTTTTTTCACATCACTAGACATATTCTTCCCATCATTGCGGAATTCAAATTCCCGATGACCTTCCTTTACACATTTGAAACATTTACTTGTCCCTTTAGGAAAACTCCCTCCATGTTTCTTTCCACACTTTGAGCATATGGGAAAAATCATCTTCTTTTCAGTGTGCTCTTTATATTTTCCTTTGAATTCCTTTTTCTCTTCTTATCAAACCCATATGACTGATGGGTTACTCCAATATCCATCTCAACCTTGAGAGCACATCGAACGATTTCCTAGTAACTATTGAAGTCCCTTATGGCAAACGACCTTCGAAGAATTGGTTTTAAGCCACTAAAGAATCGATCGATCTTACTCTCAGGTTGGATAATAATACCAGAAGTGTACCTTGAAAGTCTTGTAAAATTTTCTTCATAGGTACCAACAGATTCATCATCCTTTTTCTTTAGTTCAAGAAACTCCTTCTACATATTTGTTCGAAGAATACGAGAGAAGTACTTATTGAAAAATAAGTTCTTGAACTCGTCCCATTCCATGGACTCAATTTCATATCTTTGCCTCACATTATTGATAAGATTCCACCATTGATCATCATCTCCTTCCAAACGATACACTGCTAAGATGAATTTATCATGTTCAGAACATTGAAGAACTGAAAATATCTTTTCAATGGTACCGATCCATTGTTCAGCCACTAATGGATCAGTAGACCCTCTGAATGAGGGTGGACATTGCCTCATGAAGATTCAACAGAATGTTTCTCCTTCCTTTGCTCGTTTGGAAGTCCTACATGATTCATAGCTTGAGAAATTTGTGTGAGCACGACTACAAGATTTTTCATTCCAACTCCCATAACGTTTGGTTGATCAGGGGGACAATCATTTCATTGCCCATCGCATTCCGCATTAACACGGTTCCTTCGAGTTCCAGCCATAGACTGAAACCAAGAAGAATAGTGTGAGAAACAATAATTATAATAGTAAAACTACATAATCAAGAATATAATTTTACACTTAATGTCTTATCATAGGTTATTCATGGCCATTTCTAAAACACTAATATTGTGTTCTATCCTTAGATATATCCTTAGGGTTCTTACTAAGGCTTTCACGTCCTAGTTTCCAAAGGTTGACTATACCTTTCTTGTGATACCAACTATAACGAACCATATTTTACATACATTGTTAATACATAAAAAATGAAGTACACTTATTACAACATATAACAAAACCATGAAAGGACCATATAGGTATAATGTCTTTAGAAACTGGGAAACATCAACAATTGGTTCATAAAGCATCTACATTGTCTCCCATTTATTTCATCATATCTAGAGTCCCTTTTGGCATATCTTACTTAATAACCTTATTCCTGACTTGGGGAAAGAAAACATACAAAAGGGTGAGCTCAAATACTCAGTAAGGGTAAACAAAAGAAAAATCAATCACATCATATTCATAAGAACATAAAATTTTGGAAATCTTAACCTGCAAAAGAAATCATAATTTCATAACATGGGATAAATCATAGTAGTGAAATGTAATCCCAACAATCATAACATAAAACATGAAACCTTGTGTCATACACACATAATCATAGAGAATCATTTATTAGTATTCAAGACTCATTTCCAAGACTATCTTAGCGGACAAAGTCGATTTCTGAACCGAGTTCACTCCTCGTTTCAGTCCTGTTTCACTGAACCAGATTAACCTGTTGTTCCATCCATGTCTATCTCATGAGATATAAATCATTACCCAATTTATTGGAGGGAGTTATAGGTCCCACCCAACTCATAATGATACCATTCTTATGTGTGCCACAAGATCATAAATCATACATCATAGCATAACCCATGTAATATAAATGGGATTCTTAAACATCATGCCATCATAACATAAATCATATAAGATAAGAGGACTTCATATAAATAATTTCATCATAACATAATCAAATCAATGTAAAAATAGGGATAGAAACATAACCCTATATTATCTTTTATGGAAAATAATTTTGATAAAACAATGGAACTCCATTCTTGAGGAAAATATCCTTTCTACTTCAAATTTTTATTCCTTTATTAACATGTCACATAATTTTGAACTAAAAGAAGTTAATTAAAAATAAAATTGAAAACTTTTAAAGGAATATTCATGGAAATAATGGTCTATTAATCCATTCATGCCGTATAAGTTAAAAAAACATTCTTCTCATACTTTAGACGGAAAAGTCAAAACGTACCTCGTACGAAAAACGACAAAAGATTCCATTCATATCTTTTACTATAAACTCACCAAAGGGTAAAATTGGATTTAAACAATTGTATGAGGATAGAAATAATATTACGTATTGAAGAAACATGGATGTGGATGATAAATATGCCCCAGTAAATTCTGAAGTATAAACAATCTCGGATAAAAATGAGATTGTGACATTTTCCCTTACCTTAGGTCTGATTTGCTTCGTAAGTGTCTGAAACGCCTGTATAATGATTTTAATAATGTAATTGACTTATTCCAGAATCATACTCATTGTTATGATATCATATATGGTCATATTCTTAGCTTCGTATTAGTAATATTTCATTGCTACTTGTTATTCGGGGGTTTATTACTTTTTGTTCTTATGCGTGTTTTGTCGAATAAATTCTTATTCTTATCTTTAGGTTATAGATACCTTATTTCCAGAATGTTATTAGTGTAATATATATCATATTAATTCATTCAATTAATTTATATAATCATTATGCAATAAAGATCATGTAGAACGAGTCGCATCACATCGTGGAGACGGTATTCCGTACGTACGCAAGAGTGATGATATCATTCCCATGATCGTGGAATTGTATTGAAGTGTATGGATACTATTTAAGAATCAATATCACTTTACAATAATCATATATAGTTATTATTTACATCATTATACCCATCCATGTAAGGTGGTGGTGGAAAATAGATTACACCACGATGTGGAGACGGTATTCCATACGTACGCACGTGCGGTGATTTCATTTTCCGTAGGATGGATAGATGGTGAAATAGGGTTTTTTAAAACTTAAAATAACATATCAGTATATGATTTATACTGATGTTATTACTTCATAATGAAAAAACTAAATAAGAAGAAGTGTAAGAAGAAATAAAGTTGAAAGAATCGGTAACGGACATTACCTCTTCTTTGAAGCGCCTCTTTGAGACCTCCTTTTAGGGCACTAAAATTGGTCTTTGAAGAATAACAAGACCTCTAGGATGTTTCTAGGGAAGTGGAGAATAGAATTTGGCAGGTTTTGGCTAAGATTGAAGGCTCAAAGTGGTGTGAGGAAGAGAGGGAGGAGGTTCCCTTTTATAAGGGAGGAGAGGGGCACCTTAAGAAAAACTAAAAATATCATTTTATTATAAAGTCATATTCGGTTTTTAATAGCTAAAAATTGATTTATTTAGAAGCTAAGGTGGGGGTGGGTCGAAATCCTCTAATCCAATAGAATTTGGACAAGTTTAAGTTTCTATTTTAAACTTATCATTTAGATTTAACTTTAAGTTAGATAATTTAACTTTTACCGTGTCTTCGTGTTTTCTTAGACTACAAGGTTAATGATATTACTATAACAAGACAAACGAACCCCAAGTTGTTTATTATTAATATATATAACCTTATCTAAGTCATTTTTCAGAACCATAGATTTTTAGGAATAGAATAATAATTAATAATATAATATTTGTTTTAAAAACTATTTTATGTCAATTTTGACACTATTTGGTAATTAATTTTTGTGAAAATCATAACATAAATATTAGTTCGAACAAAGTTAATTAAATCAGTACTAATATGTAATATTAACCTAGAAAATTATTTTAATTCATAAAAAGTCTCAGATTACATTTATTTGGGTATTTATAACACCAATTATGTCAATATTTCATTAATAAGATAATTTCTGCATCATCAATGTGTCATACATAAATTAAATTATTTAATGTCTAAAAAAATACAAATAAAATAACATTATGTAGGAAATATTGTTATCGTTCTAATGAATATTTATAGTCAAATTTATCTTATGTATAAACCTATATAAAAAATTATTTAGTTAATAAACTTTGATTTTATCTATTTTAACCCATCTTTAAATAAATTAATAATAAATGCCCTAATCTAATCCATGTGGGCCTAAATGGTCATATTTTATTCCTAAGGTTTTATTTGGTCGAATTAAACTTATTAAATAGAATTAGGACATGTGTTAGGGTAATAATAATATCATTTTTACCCATAATTACCCTATTTACTTTTAAGCGTGGTAAAAAAAAAGTAAAAAGTTACTATTCACCAAAATTTATTTTCAGCTCATTGAACCATATTTTAGTCCTTGATATTAACCGTGTCTCTCGGATTTTCGAAATTCCACTCACAGAAGCGGTAAAATTATGTTTTATGTAAATTTGCAAATTCTCCTAGAAGGTGGGTAAAAGACGGTGAAAAGTTCAATAAAATTTTTATATATCTAAAATTATTATAAAATGAATCCAATGAATTACTTTGAACTTATAAAGGTATTATGTATCAATTTTGACCTAAAATAAATTTAAATAAAATAAATAATTATTTAAATAAAAAGTCGGTTTTTAATTAGTAACCCAGTGTTTTCACTATTCATCCAAAATTGAAAGTTTTCAGAAAAATACCAAAATTTCACACTAGGATAATTTCAATATTCTGAATCCAAAAATGAAGTCCATTTTGAAATATGAAATTTACAAAATTCCAAAAAGTGGGTATTACTATTCATAATGGCTAGTTTTAATAATATTTTAATAGCATATCATTGTTTAGTGAAACTCAATATTGCGTACGACACAAGCTATCGAGGAAGGTCACGATTGCATGTAAAGCAAGCCAAGATAGTGTTATGTATAGTGAAAGATTTCGTGGATGATTTATATAACATAAAAACAAAATATTTCTCATAAAATTCTCAGGTGTTACCATAACCCTTGTCCTAGAATACACAAAAATATCATCAAAAAATACCAATACAAAAGAATCCAAATATTCTTAAAATATATGATTAATCAATGAAATAAAAACCACTGGTGTATTCGTCTGACCAAAGGGCAGAACCACATACTCATAATGGCAATATCTACTTCTAAAGGTCGTTTTTAGAATATCATCCTTCCACACTAGTAATTGATGATATGATGATTGCAATTAAATCTTGGAGAACCACTTAGCTCCCCTCAATTGATTGAAAAAATAATAAATGAATGGAAGAGGATATCAGTTCTTTATTGTAACCTGGTTAATCTTATGATAACCAAAACCCATCCAAAAAGTTACAACTTCCTTCTTAAAAAATCCATCAATGCTGACAGATACATGCTAGGCCAGATGAAATCTATGTTTCGTAACTCCTCCAATATCACTTTCAATTCCATCAATTATTTTGGTGCAATCCAGTAAGATAGAAGTGGGTTAGGACTTTCTCGAGGAGGAGATCAATTGTAAAATTCACTTCTCTCATGGGTGGAATCCCTGATAGTTCATCAGGAAAGACTTCTAGAAAATGATCAACAACAACTAGAAAAATGCCCAGCTCAACTCCTTCCATTGATGCCAATGACAACACCACTCATTGATACGAGATCATGCCAAAAGTTGGTCCCAAAAAACCCATTACACTCAAATTTTCATTATTCTATCCTCTAAATAGACTTTCAAAACCATCATCTATCATGATACTAAATTTTCATGCATAATATTCAATGTTGGACTTAAACGTTGGTAACTAATCCATTCCCAGGATTATATCATAACAATCCATTTCATGCACTAACAAATACCACATCAACTCAACTCCATCCACAACTATACATCATTAACTACATAGGATGGATCAAAACCCTCTTTGACCCTAAAGAGTTTGAATTTTTAAAACCAAAGGAATCATTTCCACACATAAACCCATCAAACTAATAGCACAAGAAATTATACAATAATGTGATGCACCCATATCAATAAACTCTTGCATAAAGGTAGAATTTAAAATAATCATACCTCACAAAGTGGGTGGTCCCAACTGATCCTCTATCACAACATGGTTATCTCCAAACAACCCCTTTCTTGCCACACTCTTCTCTTTATTTACCTACCGAGGAGTCATGGTGTTCTTGGAATCAATATGACTATATTTTCTCTATGGGTGAGGGGTATGATGTTTCCCTCATTCAAATGATTTATAAGATGTGTGCAACCCCAGAGGAGTGTCAGAAACACCTGACCTCAGAGCATTACAACAATAACGCTGATGATCCCCCATATACTTATAGTTATAAAATTATAGAGACTGTGTTGTAAAATCTCGCTTGATTTTCCTTGTAGAATCACACTGAAAACATCCTAGATTAATGTGATGATTCATTGGTAGATTCACCAGTCCCTCTGTTGGAATCTGATCCGTACTCCCACCCTGGAAATAAGTGTCCATATTCCTCTTGATCCCAATGTTAGAGTTCCCACCATTTCTCGTGGGGACCAACATGATTCCCCCTCCTGTAGCGCCCATATTATCTTATTCAACCACTATTCCTATATTCACTATTTATGTGTAATAATTTATATATAATACCTCTATTAAAGAACAAATTTAATACCACACCCCAACTTGAAAAATAAATTCTTTCAACGATTTACTACTCTCCACCTCAGGTGAAAACTGCATTATGTTCATAAACCTAGTCGCATATTCTGTTACCAAGAGGTTCTATTACTTTAAACAAAATAAACATTATTGTGTGATGAATTATAAACATATGAGGGTATAATTTTTTGTTAAAAAACTCTTAAAAACCCTCCCATATCATACCGTGGTCCATTCCATCTTGGACTGCCAACTATCACCACTTATGGGAAATATCTTCCAACCTGTATGATGAAAACATCACTTTCAACTCCACTACTGTTCTGAGGAATTATAATATCCTATTTATTCTATTAAACCATGCCTCTACCTTTTCCAATTATGAATCACCCCTAAATATGGGTGGATTTTTATTTTGAAACTGAATCCATGATCCACATGATTTGGTTCATCTGATTTATTCCCACTTCACACAGTTTAGAAAGCTTGAACTATAATCCTCACTAGCTGTTGGTTCACTTGGTCTTTCAGTATCCTCATCCCGTTTTTCTTTACGACGTATACCCAATTCCATTTCTATCAACATAAAAAGAAACATATGTCTCATTCCCTTAGCAAGAAAAAGCTTTCAATTTCAAATTCAATTACATCAAAACTATCACAACCAGGCTTTCCAAAAGATCACATTTCCCATGTTACACCTTTTTTGAAAAATCCATCATGTTTTGAAAATTGAAGCATTTTCCAAATACCACAACTATCCACATTTCAAATTTTTTACATTTGAAACTAATTTCTAGATTTTTCACAAGTCCATATATCCATTCCATAGCATAAATCATTATAATAATGAAATATGAATCCTAGTGGGTAGTCATTTCTACCATGCATGTCATACTCATCTCATTGGATACACCCATGATGATGAGATTTACAATTCTTATAAGTGTCTCCAAAACACTTATGTACCCAACTTCTTAGAAACATGAAGTTCAGTATAAAAGGGTTAGCTACATTATTTTATAATATACATTTCAATTTTCAATAATACTACTACTTGATACCATCCCGACTCAAAGAATGACTAGAGAATTAATCCAAAATCCAAGACCAAGACTGAGAACCAATTCCAAAGGACTGAAAAACTGATACCACTTGTAACGTCCCACCCCATCCCATTGGCGTGAGAAGGTGGTGAGATGCTACACGGCCTTAGGCGACGTTACCAAACAGCAAAAGGCTAGAAATAACTGTTGAGGGATTTAAGAAAAATTTGGGAACTATTTTTCCTTACAATAAAACCAAACAAAAAAGGCATAACCAACCACAACTCTATGATTCATGTCAACATAGTAAACCATGATAACACATTACCAAAAGAAAACCAAACAACCAAACTCTTCCATGAATTCTTTTAAAAAATAATATAAAAAAATGAAAAAACTATACCAAAATTAGAGTACCATGCAGAAGACTAATCAATTAGACCCAAATGAAACCATTACACCATAAAAAAATCCACACCAATCTCCGTTCTCCGACCGCCACAATATCTCCTAAGAATCACGATGAATTGATAGAAAAATGAGATGCTTTACCATTTCCTGTATCTCGAAATACCACATCTGAAAAAGAACCCAAGTGATAAAGTAGGGGGTGAGTAATAATACTCATTAGGTATTCCCCAAATGACTTCCCAACACATTCCACTAGTATAGATCCATTATAATATTTATATAAAGTTGTTTAAATAAAAAATCAAACAGTGAAAAATTTCAAGAAAGCCAAACACACCCTTCAATCTATTTTTCACCCAAATCCACACAAAACATGGGAAAACCAACAACCAAGTCATAATCTATTTTACCATCACATATTATCACAAAAAATTCATATTTCTTATCCACAAAGATAATCAAAACATAGAAATAATGTTTCACAAACTCAACCCGGTGTAACAATCATGATGGAAGTTCCTGTTCAAGCCCGTTTACTAAATTCCCAATCTAGTGGTACTTCCAACCCACTTATCCTTAATGGTGAATATTCCATCCACTACTAATACACTATTTATAGTGGTAATCCTCATCTACTTCACACCCATTTCAATCACATGCATAAATACTTAACCAATAAACAAGCATATAAGACACCAAGGCCAAAACATTATAAAAACAAACATTTACAACCCAAACAATACCTTATGACATTATATATCCCAAATTACCTTCAAATAAAACAACAAATTTTATTGAAAACAAAATTCACAAATAATTTTCATAAATCAACCCAAGAAACCGATTTTAAAATCTATATTTTAAAATCAAACATCAAGAATATTTTAACATAATACCCTATTTTCCCCAAAATCCACAAATAATTACAAAATGAATTTCCATAAATATTTAAACATGATAATAAAAACCAAATTCATTAAAAAGAAACTAATTAAACATGATTATTATATTTCTAGAAAAATGGAGCCAAGAGAGAAGCCACATACCTAGGGGTTTTGGTAAAATCGGACAATGGGCAGCCACACTACAAATTTGGGTGAAAATTCAACAAAACTGCCTTAGATCTATTTTACTAACATTAAAAAGCCCAAATATCATAATTTTAAGAAAAAATAACCCTAAATATATATGATATATATATTTAGATCTAGAAAACCGAGAGAGAGGGAGAAGTAGATCTAAGGAAAACCAAGAAGAAACTAAGAGAGGAGACTTATTGGAAAAGAATCACCTTCACCGCACTTTGAAAACCATTAGAATAGCCTCAAAATGAGTGGGAGAGACACTATAACCCTTGAGAACCAATAATATATATTGGGGTTCATATGAGAGAATAGAAGAGTGGTTTAGGGAAAATACAGAGTGGTCCCAATTTTAAAAACACAATTCTTAATGCTGCACACGGTTAGCTCGCACAATTTGAAGACTTTTGTGATAACTATACTACATATACTATCCAAAGGGTACCACATAATGTTTAATAACATGGTTAGACAAACTATGCATAATCCATATGAATTCCACTGCCTCATGATGCATAGTTACCTGGGGGGTTTTGCATGGTTTGACCTAATCGTGCTCAAACTGTGTGCCCTTAGAAAAGCACCAATACCATTAAAAACCATCCCAAACTCTCCCAAAAATTACCCAACCACATTAACTACATAAAAATAAATCAACAATGGTTACATTACTCAAACCTGGGGTGATATAGTGTAAAACATTATAAATATGTAAAAAATTTAAATAACAAATAAGGAAATAGAATGAGTTTTTTAGATAATTATGTAAAGATATATATTAAAAAGTTTGTATGGTTATATATAGGAATGGAAAATAATATGACTGTAATATGATCTTTGGATAGATATCCATTGAACATTTAATCGTTAAGTATAATAACAAACACTATATGACTCTTGTGGTTAGTGTTATGAGATCAATGGAATATGTGGAAGGGTTCTAATTATATGTATAATTAGATAAATTTAATACTATTAAGTAGATGCTCATTTAATATTAATAATAATTATGTTTATTTCATGCTAGAAAAAATGTTTTATTTAATGGTTAGAAAAAAAATTTAACATGATTTCTTATTTTTATCAATTTATATAATTATTATTTATTTTATATTTGATGATTTATATTCATTATATGTGTATATATTGTTATTTTTAATTATAAAAGTCCTAGAAATAACAATGTTTTGGTATGATTCCAGAAATTTGTTTTTCATTTAAATATAAATTTATATTTTTCATAGAAATATATTATATATATATATATATAATTTTTAATATATCATTCATATTTATTTTATAAATTAACCTTTAAAAATTTTAGATTTATTTTAATGAAAT
Source organism: Viscum album (assembly GCA_963277665.1). Lineage (NCBI taxonomy): Eukaryota > Viridiplantae > Streptophyta > Magnoliopsida > Santalales > Viscaceae > Viscum > Viscum album. The sequence continues at coordinate 304,081 of OY728146.1, read as the reverse complement.
TAATTTGATATTTTTAATTTTAATGTTAAAATTTGTTGGAAATTATTTTGTTAAAAAATATATAAATAACATGGAATGATAACAAATAATAAAAGTAATGTATATTAACAATTTTTTATGAAAAATAATGATAAAAGATTACAAAATAAATCTTTATATAAAAAATATGTTTTTTAGATTTTAAAACATTGATTTTGAAATTCAATATTCATGTTCATCATTGTTATAAGTTGAGTGATACATTTGAATTTGAATTAATTTTAAAATTAAGAGTATAGGTTCAAATTCATCTTTTAAACTTGTTATTAAATATATGAATAGAAAATCATGGCTCATATTAGAAATATGTATAACTTTTTTGAATGTTATATTTAATTATAACATGTATTTTTAATGTTAATAGATGAACTAAGATTGTTTAGAGGTTGAACGACACATTTGAACTTCTTTTTAAAATAAGAGTTTAAGTTCAAATGAATTCTTTTAAGTATTATTGAACTTTTATCTAGAGTGATGGAATTTTTTTAGAGAAATAAATAAAATGTATGATATTGTGATGTACTTAAAATATCACATAAATATCATCTAATTCATAGAATAAATTCATATTTCAAGATTATTATCCAAATGCTTATGTATGATAGATGTAGTGCTTGTGTAATATAAAAAAAGAAAAAATATAGTGTCTTAAGTGTTACAAAGTTGTATGATTTAAAATATATAATTATAATAATGTTTTAAGAATTAATTATTATGATTAATCAAATATGTAAATACAATAACATGAATTCCAATTTTTTGAGATATTTTTTAACTCAAATGCAAGATTAACCATAAAACCTCTATAAATGGGATATAATGGTAATAATGATTTATAAATTAATAAATGAAAAAATATTATCTTTTTACATATTTGGATGATATATTCATTTCCAAATATTCACTTTTTCTTATAATGATTCACTTTCCACTCAAAATGATACTTAATAAACATTAAGGAATGAGTACATGAAAAAATGCCCCCAAATCTTATCTATATAATGAATCTTCACATACCCATTCCAAACCATAGATAAATTATTCTAATATCTATAAAACCTACCCAAATTCACTCACTTAAAATCCTTTCCCACATTTTATAGCCTCTAGTTTCAATAAAAATTTCCAAATCCTTCACTACAATGAATATTATTAAGGGAATATTTGACTTTCCAATATAAGTACAATATTGTTTTTTATTTTATTTATAATTTCCTCAAAATATTATAGAATTTTATTTAATAATTTAATAAATTAGAATGAAAATATATATAGTTATATAATAAGAGTAAAGGGATTATATATTTAGGGATTTATTGTTGTTTCTTTATTTGTAGCATTACCATGTTTGGGTTGGTTCAATCACCTACATGAAAAATGTTACTATATTTTCTTAATTATAATTATAGATGTTTAAAAGTCATGAATAATTAGTTTTTATTATATATAATTTTAATTTATGTTATTATTATTATTTTAGGTTGGTAACATTAAATGAGAATTTGTTATAATGTTACTATTTATTATTGGTTAAGCTACCCTAATTGAGATAGATATAGATTTATTACTTTTAAATCATACATGTAACTACCATATAATGAAATAATAAATTAATAAATAACTATAAAATTATTATTTTATTAAATAGACTATTCTAGAGATGATTAATTTATATATAACAATTTATGGCTAATATTGTTAAACAAAAACAAGCATATAACTATGGGAACTAAAAACATATAATGATAAATATAAGTCATTTGTAACAAATATATAAGTAAGAAAATGATTATAAGTGATTAATATTAAATAAGTAAATATAAATGGGGTTATTAAATTGATTATTAATAAACCTAAAATGATTATACATAGATTTAGATCATGTTTAACAAGTCAGAAGTCATGGTATAAGGATTCCTAAATCAATCTATTTGTATTGCCCTACACACTTTCTTATTTATCTATATTCTTCTTATATTATGAATATTCTACCCATTTATTACATTATATTTACTGTAAAAAATTTATATGGATATACATTTCCTTTTCGTAAACATTTCCTTTATTGATTCTTATATCGCATGGTATGGTATTTGTAAGGGGGAGTTATTAATATATTTTCCTACATTCTAGCAAATGTTTTTACTATCCTTTTGAACATTCCATATTTATATTTATTATCTCCTTGTGATTTAATATTATATTATTACTTATGAAATTGTTAAATAATCTATACTCTTTTCTTTAATGGTTAATCATGTTATACTCATTTATTTATATATCTTACTTGATATGATTTTTTTATCTTACACTTTTGAAGTTCTATATTACATTTAATATGGATTTACTAATTATTGATTTTTTTTTCTCTATTACTTAAAATATCACCATGAGGTATTTTCTAATAATCATATTTCATTAATATTTTCCCCTCTTATTTGTTTATTTTTTATATGAAATACTTTTATAATCTCAAATTAATTTATTGTATTTTATTCTTTTATAGAATATAATCATGAATGAATCATTATATGATCCTCATGAAAATATAACACTTACTCCTTTTCTTCATATATAATAATTTTTTTTCTATTTTTTCAATCAATGGGAATTAGTTACCCATTCTATTTTATTAATTTTATTTCCTTCGTTTGACTTTGATTCATATAAATTTGGATTTTAATAAAATACGTAAAATCCAGTAGTTTCCATGAGTCTTTCCATTTTCATTATGGGGTGTTCAGTGGTTTGGTAGAGTTTTTTATTTTAAAAAGATATTTTATAATGGTTTTTAAAATTTATCATAGAAAATTTAATGTGTTTTAATTTTTTGGAAAGTAATCTGAAATTTCAGGAAAAAAATAGATAATATCATCCTTCATTATTTATAAATTTTTGATAAAAATATTATTATTTTTCAAATGAGTTTGTTATTTATTATTATTTATAAAATTATATTTGGGAAATATATTATCTCCCAGCATTTTTTGTTCTTTGTAAGTGTATTATGAAAGTTCCCTTATATATTTTTTGTATCTAGAGTAGAGTAAGGGTAGTATGATCAACTACATGAAGGTAGAGTTTCAAAAAGGTACTTCAATATACTGGGTAATAGTAGGGATATCCTGTAAGTTTCTTCCTTGTTTTCATTTTGTTTCATAATGTTAATTTTGCATAAGATGTGCTGTATAATAGTCATTCTATGTTTATTGTCATTGTGTCAAGGTAATTGTGTGAGAGTAGATTTGATTATCATGTAAAGGTAAACAAGATTTTTCATGATGTATACAATGTTCAACATGAATTTTAATGGGATTTTTAAATGTTATATAGTTGTTCCACTCACTATGTAAAGGCAGAAATAGAAAGAATTTATTATTTCTCTATCTGCCCCACTCACTTAAGTTGTAGTATATTATATGGGAATATCTAAGAAATTTACTTATAGGGTTTGGTCTCACATGGTATCTGATGGATAATGATCTTTCTATAAAATTATGTGTACATTGTAAATGTTTTTGGTTATAACACATACTTATATCTAGTCATTTTTAATACGGTATCCCATGGGTGTACATGCATGGGATATGATTTATTGGGGTATAATAAATGATGCATTGGTTTTGATGGATTCAAAACTTCTACTTGGTTACATATGAGATGATGATGTTCAGATTTTATTGAGATGCATGAGATGAATAATGGATAGGATATAATTTCCATGGATTTGGGAAGGATGAATCATGGAAGGTATGGAAACAAAACACAAGCCATTGGGGTGTGAGAGATAAAAACTAGTGAGCATGTGGAAGTGAGGTAAATATGTTTATATATATATATATGATTTTATCTAGAAATATATACTTCGATGTGTTACATTGGGAGTGATTCATGGTGAAGATATGAAACTTGTTTTAAATATTTACGTGATGAGTTTTTTTTTATTTTTTTATTCACTGAGGTTTAATATGATTATTTTACATTTTTCATGAGAGTTTTTGGGGAGTATCGTAATGATCATACATGTTTTGATAACCCTATGTATATATATATATTTTTATGTTCATAGGATATCGTTAGTGATCAGACTGGATATTACTAGCTCTTAGAGTTATTGAGGATTATGGTCACTTCTTAGGTGCCGGTAGTAGTATTTTCACATCAGTTATATTAGTTTACATGTGAATTTATATTCTTGTATTTGCATTCTTATTTATTAATGATATGTAGTTAACTGTAACATTTCATCTTATCTAGTTTCTATATATATATTGAGGGTAATGCATCCCATTTTTTGTTACCTTATGTTCTCTTCACCAACTCGTGGTTTATTTGAGGCAGGATATAGAGGTCATATCCTACTATTCCTTTATGACCCACGAAAGGCACTAATGGAGGTTCGTAATGATTGTGTGATATAAAATCTGATGGTTTAGAGATATGGTGGATTTTAGAGTTATGAAATAGTGATGATTTCATGGGGTAAAATAAAATAATATTAGATGAACATAGTACATGACATAATCAAGGGAGACTAGCTAGCAGGGAGGAGAACTTGGTAAAGAGAATGAATCTTGATTGTCTATGCCTATTTTTTATTTGATAGTGAATGGGAATTAGCTAAAATTAATATGATCAATTACCCATAAATAATACATAATATGGATTTAAGAGTCCATTGAATATATTATTTTTCATACATGGATATGGTACAATGTCCTTATCAGATTAATGATGAAGGAATTCGATAGGATATGATAGTAGATCATCATAGAGTAGAGGTTGATGATAGTGACACTTGGGTGAGGACACATTGAGAGTTTTAGTGCTTGATTATGTAGATATAAGAGGGATCTATTTTAGATTATTAGATAGAGGATTTGTTGGAGTATGTGAAGATTTACTTCAAAAAAGTTCCTTATGAATTCTAGAACTGGGTTTCCTTGGATGCGACGATGCTACAAGGTGCATCATGGAAGTGGTGGTTGTTGTTCCTGAATGACTATGAGGAGTTAACAGTTTCATTGGAGAGAATTTATGGTCAATTTGAGGTTGAGATTTTTTCTTCGAATTTCAAGGAATCTTGTTCTTAGGATATTCTTTCACTATAGTAGGGGATTTATGAGTTTTTATCTTGATATATTATGAGACCTATAAGTTACCTTATTGAACCTACAAACCTTCATTATTTATCCCCATTAATTGAATGACGGGAATTATCACTTTTTCCTTTAGATTTTTAACCCTTCAAAGCAATGATTAGAACTTCCTTAATTCTGTCTAATTGAATCCCACCAGTTGAATCCCTCAGTTGTGATTATTGTACCAAATCATCCTTTGATTACCAAATTACACAATAATTTCCCTAAGTGATGGTATGTTTATACTCTCTCATTGGTCTTGATTGTGACGATTTGTTCTAGGGGAGAGGATACTATCCTTATTTATGTATTTAAATTATTGTACTACTATATCTGTCATAATGTTGTGGATTTGATTTCATGGTAAGGGGTTATTACATGCATTATTTTTATGTTTTATTATATTATCTTAGGCCTGGTATTGTGTGTTTTGGTATGTGGAAAGAGTAAATTGAATAATAATTATAGAAATTTTGAGCTAATACTTTGGAATCATCTCAATTTGGAGGATTAACTATGTTTATAGATACAAACATATAATTTATTTCTTGGTATGGGCTAGTTATATTTATTGCTTGATTATATAAATTAATTTGGGAGTTATACCATATTCTATGATAATGATATACATTATTATTTTCTTATTATAAAGAGAGAATCTTGAATGGGTTAGAGTAATGTTGAGTCCTTAAATTTATTGATGGTCATACTAATTATGAATTTAGTGGAGGATTACTAGATAGTGTTTCATAGTGGTGTAGAAGTCTAACTAGATTCCTTTTCGGAATATTTTTTAACCTCCCTGATGAAATATCATGTTTGGGATAGAACTATAACCAGATGGTTCCCATATATATATATATTCATATAAGTCAGTTCTTTCTCTGTTTCAGGGGCTGCAAATATAGGTGGATGATTTCCTACAGAGAGGATTCATTTGACTTAGTGTGTTGGCTTAGGGTGCACTAGTTCTAGTTGTAATTAAGGATAATGGTAGTCTATATCTGTGTATTGATTATTGTTATTTGAATTTGGTGTAAATGAATAACCCCCACCCTCCTCCGCATATTCATGATTTATTCAATTTTCTTAAGGGATCGATATTGTTCTTTAAAGATATATTTATGGTCAGAATATCACCATATGCGAGTGAAAGATGATTATATTCCGAAGTATTAATTATATCTCATTATGGGAATTATGTGTAATTTGTGATGTCATTCAATATGAATAATTTTTGGTCCATGTTCATAGGACATATGAATACAACATTCCATTAGTTTCTAGACTAGTTCATGGTGGTATTTACTAAAGACATGTTTTTATGTTCAATTTCTATCTGGGAACATACAAGAATATATGGTATGTTTGGGGAGTACCTTATCATCATCAGTTGTTCTTAAAGATTTCAAATTACAAATTTTGGGATCGTGAGGCCTATTTAGTGGGAACAGTAAGTGGTAGAGGACGTATTTATCAAATGATAATTCACTCATATTTGGTTCATAAAGTGGAGGATTCCTACTTGAAGAATTATAAGGTATAGGTTTGGCGTGATTGATTCATTTGTGGGTATTCCCCTCAGGTATGGTCTGCGGATGGTCAAGATTAGATGTTTTTGTAGTGGAATAGTTTAATTCCCTTGGTGAGGTGTGATGTGGTTTTACATGAGTTCCATATTATTACCTTGGTAGTACACCCTTGTGTGTTGAAGGTGTATTATTCTCTTAGAGGAATTTTTTAGAGGTCTAGTGTGAAGGGTTCAATTTTCATGTTTGTGTCCTGATGTTTGGTATTCTAGAGGGTGAAGTATGGGAACTGTGTTCCTAGTTGGTTTATTTAGTCACTTGATGTTCCCCATTAGAAGTGGGAGGACATCTTAGTGGACATCATCACTATCTTTTCTAGAGAACATGGTATTTAGGATGGGATATGTGTGATCTTAGATCACTTAATGAAGTTATCTCACTTAGTAGAGATTAATAAGTTTACCTTTGTAGGGGTTTTTTCATTAAAATACATAGAAGAGGTTGTAAAGATTCAAGGGGTGATTAATATGATCATCACTGATCTTGATCCCCATTTTACTTATAGGGTTTAGATAGAAATCTAATATGATTTTAATCACTGTTATTTCTTCAAATTATTTTTTATTTTACAGAAGGATGGTCATAAAAAGTTTACTATTGAGACTCTATAAGACTTTTTTTATGCATGTGTCTAGGATTTTGGAGGTTCATTGCTGAGGCTTGAAACCTTTATGTATTTTTCTTATAGTAAAAATTATCACTATACCATTAATATATATCTAATCAAGGCATTTTATGACTGAACTTACTAATCCTCATTGTGCTAGACCAATGATAGAGAGTAATCTATTCTTAGACCAAAATTTGTTCCATGAATGAAAGAGATGGTACAAGTGATACATGAGAAAATGAAGAAAAAATAGAATTTTCAAAAGACATATATTTATCATAGGACAAATACAACAAAGTTTGACATTAGAGATCATACGCTTTTGGAGATCATGGGAGTGAGATTTCTCCTGGATTTGTTAGACATTTTAAGTTGATGTGTGGGGGTTTCATTCCCCATGATATTAGTATGTAGTGACATCATATCTTGAAGATGATAAATTTAGAGAGGATGTTGTAAATTCACACCCATTATCCTGATCTATTTAACTTTATCCCTCAAGTTGATTCCTTGTTTTATTTTTATTATGATTCTTGGTTTATAATTTTTTTAATGTATTATTGATGTATTATTGGATTAATAATGATTAATGAGATCATATAACATCATAAATATTGTACTTGTGTATAGATTTATACCCATTTTACAGGCATCTCCATGAGGAGTGTGTTTTGAGAATTATTTATGATGAGCATGTTAATTCACCATTGCCTCATTATGTGTTGGTTGTGTTCTAAATGTTGTACATTCCTTGAGATGTATCTCATGGGGTGGTTATTTGAACCTCTTTACTTTCCGGGTTTTGTTGTAATTTTTTAGGACGATATTTTTCTAATAGGTATCTAATGTAAATACTCAGATTTCTTCCAAGTGTTTCCTTTTTAATCATGGGGTGTTTGGAGGCTAAGAAGAGATTTTATATTTTAAAACATAGTTTTATATTTTTTTTATTATTTATAAGAGAAATTTTATAGTGGTAAAATGTTTTAGAAGTAATTAATAATTTTATAAAAAATAAATAATCCCATCCTGGATTATTTATAAGTTTATTTAGTGTAAACTTTATTTATTTGAAATTACAATTTTATTTATTCTTATTTGTAATATTTTATTTTGGAATTATATTATTTACTATCAATTTTGGTCCTATGTAAGGGTAAGATATAAGTACCATTACATTGGTTTTGAATCTTGAGTGGAATTAAGGTATTCAGGCTTACTATGTGAAGTTAGGGTTTTATAAAGGTATATTCATATGCTATATAAAGGTAGTGGTATAATGTAAGGGTTGTGCATGTTTCCATCTATCACATAAAGGTAAGATCATGTAATGGTAGATATGTCTATTTACTTGTGAATTACATATATTTACATATGGGTAGTTGTGTGAGGTTAGATTTGATTCTCACATAATGGTAAAATATATTTTCCTTGACCTATGTAATGGTTTGCTTGAATTTTAATGGGATATATAAATGTTAGATGAATTTTTCACACTTTATATAATGATAGATACTATGATATAGAGGTATCATGAATTTCTCTATTTAAAGGTTAATAAGGTTACCATTATGAAGAGACGTTTGTATGTAATGGTATGATTAAATGATCATTATATAAGCATTTGAATTTTTTCACTACTTAATAGTAATACTAAATGAACATATAAGGTATGAATTTTAGGTTCTGTGAATGTTTAATGTCAATGTACGCTTAGGAATACCCCTTACTCCAGCTATATTTTACCATTCTATTATAAATATTCGTGAATATTCCATTATTATTCTAGTGTCAAATATAATGGGTTTTTATATAAAAATGATGTTTTTAAAGACTTCATTGTGGGGAAATGTATAAAACCATGGAATAATTATACTATGATTTAAATAGTTCAAATGACCAAACTAGAAAGATGATTAAAGAATTCAATATTGTAATGTTTAGAAATATAGAATTATGCCTGGAAAATATGTTGTGAACTTTTATATTTTATTCACCCATAAATCTAGTTCTAATTCCAATTGTTGAATGAATGTTTCAAATTGGATCTTTGACTCATGAAATTAATCTCTTTTTTTGTATCAAATTAAGAGGGGTTGGTAAGCTTGTCCACTATTTTCATTTTATATGAGAACTTTATCCCCCCCCCATTTCTCCTTCATTATTCTTTTTCCTTCTAGAACTGTGTGGATAGAGAAGACCCCTTAGAGTTTGTGTGTTTTTATGATCAATTTCCATTTTCTTCACTTCAATACATAACCGTTGTAGTTCTCCTATAAATACATAAACATGCGAGTCTTTTTCTCTCCTTATCATCCTATGTGTAGTGAGTGCCCAGTTCCATTTATTGGTAGATGATCTATACCCACACTTTTTAATTATGTTCAAGCACGTTAAATCATTATATTGATTCCTCAGATTAAATAAATGAGAGAATATTTAAATAAATATTATAATATTTAAATTATAAATAGAAAGGTAAAAGAGTTATCATATGATGATAAACTAATACTATCTTAGAATATGGAGTTTAGTGAAACAATAAAAAACTAAGAAAATATTTTATGAAGTATTTAAATATTATTTGATAACATAAGAATTAATGAAATTAAAAGGGGATAATTATTCTATGATACAATTTTTATATTCCTAATAATTTCTAGTTAGAATAGAATTATATTTATTCTCTTAACTTATTTATCTTATTTTCATGTGAAAAAAAAGTTCAAATAAATATATATTGAGTTATAAAATTACACCAAACAATAAGAATAATATATACATAATTTTTATTGAATGATTATAAATAGGGATAAGTGATCACATGCGATTTATCTCTCTGCCGATGTTTCTTCTGGATTTTTTTAAAGATCATGTTTAATAATAGATATTTTTCTTTTACTGTTTACCATGAGTGGTATTCATTATCTAAACAACAGACAGATAAAATAACATAATTTATTAATAGAAGTTTCTTGTAAACTAATTAATGATCTTACTTACAAATTTATGAAATATCAGAGTTTTGCTTGAAGAATAATTTTAATTTAATTATATAAATTATTACCTACTATTTATAGGTAGTTTTTTTGTAAAAAAACATATACATAATGAATCATATTATTGGATATGGTAATGAAAATGTTTGCTTTTCAATGAAAATTATTCATGGCTAAGTGAGATCATTCTTTCTTGATGATTCCTTAAATTCCTAGTATTTATGACCTTAGATCCCTTAAACATATATGATGAAAATTAATGTTTGATGCCATGCTTATATGCACTGTGTTGATAAATACTTGTTACGATCAATTGATAAACATGTATGGTTTGTCTATTTAGCATGTAATGGACTAAAGGTTCGGTTTATTATAGTGGTTGATGCCTGTGATGGAGGGAAGAAATATGTTGTGTGAAGTAGTGTTGGGGATGATGGTAGTGTTTTTTGGATGTTTTAAAATCCATCCCTTCTCATTGATTATTTTTTGATAATTTATTTTAATGGTGTGTTTCTAGATATTTATTATGGTGGTTCCCAACTACATGATGCAGTTTGGATCTATGAACAATAAGTGATCCTTTGAATGTGTTAGATTAAGATGATTCCTAGAGTACCTGATAATTATGAAATGTTAAATGATTTAAAAAAAATAAGGATGGTTATTAATGATTATAGTTGGTGATAAAATACCTGAATATAAGAAATAAACTATCTTAATGAAGAAAAATGACTTATAATATTAATATAAAAATATTGGAAATGAATACAAAATAATGTTAATTAATTTATAGTCGGTAAATAATTAATATTTAACATTAATTCTGTTGTGAATACCTAAGATTTAGACATTATTAGTGGTAACCAGGTGTCTTGTGTGATGATATCTGTAGTTGAGTCTATGTGTAGATAGTTTACCTTAGTATAGTTTTGTGTGATATATTTTTTATTTTCTAATTTCATATGCTTTAACTGCTGATTTAATAGGGAAACTTCAACCCAAATGTTTGAGGTTTTTTTCCTCGTCATCTTGGTCAGAGAGGGAATAGATGACTGACTTATCCCCATCACCTATTCTCCCTTCGGTTGTAGTACATTATGTGTGAATATCAGATATGTTATGGATTATTATATAGGGTATGTTCACACATGGGTTATTCCCCCCTATTCATTCTATAAGTTTATTTGGGTGTTGTAATTACTTGATGTTATAGAACATACTTGTATCTATTCATGTTGGCTACAACTTCCCAAGAGTGTACAAGCATGGGCTATGATGACTTAGATATAATACATAATACAGAGGCTGTAAAGGGTTCTAGACTTATACTTTGTTATGGATGTTATGATGATGATGAGATTATGATGGGTTGCATAGGATTCATAATGTATAGGATTTGATCACCCATTATTTGGGAAGGATGATTCATAAAAGGGATGGGTGAAAGATGTGAGCTGTTGGGACATAAGAAGGGAAAATGGTGAGAAAGTGGAAGAAAGTTACCTTAATTTATATATTTTATTTGATCAAGAATTATATACTTAAATGCATGTTTTGTTTAGAGATAAATGGCAAGGATGGGAAAATAGTTTCCCCTATTTAGGTAATGAGTTGGTTTCATTTGTTTATTCAATGTGAATTATTGTTCTTCATTAATACTTTTCATGAGAGGATTCATTGAGGATCATACTGAGCATACATGTTATACTCAACCTACATAAATATAAACTATTTCTCAGGTTTGTAGGATCTTATTGGGGATCATTATGGGTATTATTAGACAATGGAGTTTGTTGTGTTCACAGACACTTCCTTGGTGTTGGTAATAGTATTTTCATTTAAATTTCATTTATGGAATTACATTCATGTATAGTGATTCTTTATTATTTATGATATAATATTGATTGGTGTATCCCATATTATCTTTTATTCTTCATATATATAAAGTTAAATTCCTCCCATTTTGTGTGATTATACTCTTAGATATAGTCGTTAACCTGTTTTCTATTAGAGGCAGTATATGACAATTATGTCCTTATATTTACTATCATCCTAGTAGGGGTATTAGTGGAGGGGGTAATGAAAATATGTCTTTTAATCATTTTATTGTTTAGGACATTATTTATATTGAGGATTGGGCCTAGAATATAACACCCCATTAAATTAGCCAATGTTTTTTTTTGTTTAGAGAAGATATGTTATAATTAAATGAATATGTTATTTCTTGTAAAGTGATTATGTTTTATATAAATATGATATTTCAAAAAACTTCATGATTAATCTATCTATATTATTTTATATGTTTTTTCCTTATGATATTATTTTAATTTCATTGATAAGAATAAATGTTTTAATTTTGTTGATTTCATGATTGAATATAATTTTGTGATATTATATGAGTACAAAATATTGTTCAATGTTTATTTACCTAAATTATACTTCTATTCACAAGTTTACACATATTTCCTAACATAATTATATTTCCCTCTTTTTTTACCCCTAAATGAGATTTATATAATAATTCAATGTTTTTAATGATTTTACAGGGTTTTTGGATGAGTAGAAATTATTATAAATATAATATTCATGTTATAGTAGTTAGACTTGAAGGAAACATGTGAAATGTTTATAGAACTTATTTTATAGAATAAATGGATATTTATGGGGTGTGAATGAGTGGTCATTATAATATATTATTAAGTGTTTTCTTTTCTAATAATATAAAACCCTAAAACAAAATTTCTTTGGAATGCGAGTGTTTGATATTTATTGGAAGACATGTAATAATTGGAAGGTTATAAACTAGTTATCATAGTAACTCATCAAAATCAAATACATCATGCTCCATAGGCATACTCATACCATTAAAAATTTATTATACTTTCTCACTCTTAAAATAATATAAACAATAAAAAACAAAATCAATCCAATATGTGATGTCCTGGACCTAGATGCTACTCTAAGGTGCCCCAAGGCCGGTTGGACATGTAGACTCAAGTGAATCTCCCCGAATGACAGAGTCTTCCAACTAGTAGTGAGGTCCTAGTGTTTGTCTGTGGGGAGACTATTACCTAATTACCAGAGTGTAGAAAAATTGATAAATGAAATAGGTGGTAAATAGTAGAAGTAGTAATAAACAGAAGCCTCAATTGAAGAAGACTGAAGTAATAAATAACTGAACAATTGATAATCATATACAAAAGATAATAATTATATATAGTGTATATAATAATATTGAAAACATGGATACAAATACTTAGACAATACATTATATAAAAAAGTAACAAAATAGAATCCATAAACTATCCCCAGTATTTCAAGCTTGAGCTCGGTCATCTACTATTAGCTCCATCCTAAACAAGCAAGAAATCAAGTGCCTGGTGCAGTGCACTTCCCTTTTTCAACACCCACATACATGTAATGTTTTTGGGTGCTAATGATGGCCTAGATAGGGTTTGGGATAAATCTCCATAGGCCACCACCAATGGTTTCTACAACATCCAGTCCATGTAATATAAACTAAAATAGTGTGAAATCATGCATATATTAAAGTATAGCAATAAAATAACATAAATACCCAATTACCCACTTCACCATAATCTGGTGACTGAACATGTAATAATTTCCTTAATTAAGGATGTTCTAGTTTATATAGTAGTTCACATGAGTTATATCCAACACTGACATCATAATAACAATAAATAATCCAAGGTGTTACAGGGAATCCTATAATGTTAATAATAATGAAATAGATCCAAAGTAATAACTAAGGAATCCATGACCTAAGGGGTACAATCCAACTCAAGTAGTAACTGTAGGCTTTCTATAGGGGTAAGAGTGAGATCCAAGGGGAGTCACCCAAGGCATTCCACAATGATGATATTCTAAAAGAGTCCATGGATTTCATCCAAGGTAAAATGGGATAAGCGATGACTTGTCCTAAGGGTGTATCAAAGGAGAATAATGTCCATAGAAGTCATGGTTGATCCATGGAGTGTATCCATGTAATTATATAATAAAAAAGGAAGGATCCAATGGTATCATACCAAGCATCCATGGATAGAAAATTATTGGGTTCCAAGGTGGTTCTCACTCTTGCAAACTAACATCACTGAATTGGAATGGCATCCACGAGTTTTCAAGGTATTCCCATAGAAATATAATGGTTTCTTAATTCTGAATACACTTATAGTAATTCCATGTTCCATATAAATGAGGTACCTTTTAATCAATTCATTAAATATTTAAGGCCATGTAATTGTATAGCCATTTAATATGACCAATTGGTTGAAGCCTTTCCTTTAATTAGTGTAACAAGGCTAACATATCATGAAATTTTCTATTAGCTCATTATGTCATAATAATATTATAAGGTTCACTCTGATACCTCGCATTAGACATGGTATGGGCTTCTATAAATTTTCAACCAATCAATTAAATTACATTTAATTAGGCCAAGTTATACAAATAACAGATGTTCCATTTCCATTTATGATGTATTTATCAAGTCAAATCACTTACCTTAGAAGGGTCAAGTGGGAGGAAAAAAACACACTAACCATTTTTCAATTCAAAATTCTTCTATAAAATGGGATTACCATTAGCACGGCCATGCCACACACCTGAATGATGGAGCTAACACACATGTAAATGAACAAAAAGGCCAATTATGGAAAGTATCCTACATGGGGTGGTTTTCTTTGAGGTCACCACCTCCAAAAATGGATAACATATTTAATAAGATTTTTATAATTCATTTATAATGATTATAAGAAAGGCACGTCAATTAAACAGGTGATGTATGATGAAATCTTCTCACACACATGGAAATTTATAAAATGATGAAACTTAAGGGATGAGTTATAAACCACTTATCTCGTACTCCTGTGACTATATTAATCCAATATTATTCACTACTTAGGACTATATTGATATAGATATGTTGAATGGATGAATTCCCTAAAAATAGGTGACACGATATTGCATCTAAATAGAATCATTGATATAAATAAGAATGAAAAATGACTAAAAAGGAAATAAAATCTTATCAGCATGGATCCAAGGAGATGAATGATTCATTGATTAGACATTGTATGGATGATTAAGATCAATTCCTAGATTTTGATTTAAAGGAGAGAAAAAAGGGAGAATAGGGGGGTGTCTATCCAATGGAAATAAAATAGGATGAAGGGGTGTTAAATTAGATCATTTAAGGGAATTTCTGTAAAATCACCCAAAAGTAGGAATCATACAGTTTAGCCACATGGTTGGCCAAACTGTGCACCAACTGTGCACCTTCTACTATAGAAAAGGGGAATTTCGTACAATTAGGCTGCACATTTATAAAAACCATGAACCAACCATTCAAAACACCTCCCTAACATGTTCTCTATTTCTCACACAACCATATAGGCCCTGGAGAATCATTAGGGAAAACCGTGCACCCTATATCAACCCACAATCTACTCTCGTGCTGTTAGAAGTAATCATGAGTCCTATCCCACATGGTTTCTTCTGACCATAATACTATCCACACCCCAAGCTAGGTTCTCGGCTCCAAACCATCCTCCAACATCCCAAAACACCAGGAAACTCATTAGGAGTCTATATTGGGACCCAAAAAATAATTAGACCAACATTTAAAGGTTCCATACCAGAGTCAAAAATTGGGTTCTTATAGTCTCTCCCATTAAAGGAAATCAACCTTGATTTCACCTTCCAATTTTGGTGAAACACTTTCTGAGAAAAAATCTATCCACTAGTAACCTATGTCGACCCCCCACTCCCATGTCCCATCCTATACACAATCTTGATGCTATAACACCCATACTATAGGGACATAATGGACTCAGAGAGCCTTTCTGCTCTAGTAAACTATGCACATAGGATACTCTTCAATTGGAGGATCAACATCTAACCCCACATACTCAGGAACAAAAGTATGAGATGGGTCGACATGATATTGGTGATGCTGTAAAACATGGAAGATGATGTGCATGAAATTGTAACTATGAGGTAGTATCAACTGATAGGATATCATCCAGACACTCTCCATAACAACCTTACCTAATGAGGTACAAACTTCTTTTACCTCTGTATCCATCTATTCCTTATCTTGGGAAATAATCGATGGAAAACACGATCCTTAACCTTGAACTCCATAGGTCATCGATGGTGATCAACATATGATTTCTATCTCAAATAATTAGTAGAAATACACTTACTTATCAGCTAAACTTGATCTAAAGCATCCTAAAAGAGATGAGGACATAGTAGTTCTACCTCACCTTCCTCTAGCTTGCACATGGGTGAATAGAATGAACTTCCATACAATACCTCAAAAGGATCCATCTAAATCATCGCCTGAATGATAATAGTGTAGGAAAACTCAATTATAGAGATATGATTATCTCAAGAACCACCAAAGTCAAAGACTGATGCTCTAATCATAGCTTATAGCACCTATATCATTCGTTTTGACTATCCATTGGTATGCAGGTGAAAATCTGTGCATAGAAGAACCTGTGTACCCATAGAATTATGAAACTGCTACCAAAACTGTGATATTAAGTGAGAGACCCAATCTGAAATGATAGTAGGAGGTAGCTTGTGTAGTTGTATGACCTTATAGAAAATAAATCTTCTTGACTCATCAACTAAGAAATTTTCCCATATAGGAAGGATGTGGGATAATTTCATCAGTCAATCAACGAAAACTCATATAGTGTCGATACCTATAGAAGACCCTGGTAAAATGACTACAAAGTCCATGGAAATATCATCCCATTTAGATTTTGGGACTTGAACCAGTTGTAACAAGCCTGCAGGTCACTGGTTCTCCGCCTTCACCTTCTGACAGGTGGACCAATTAATGATAAAACTTTATATCTGACATTTCAACTGAGGACAACAATACTGGCATCACAGACCTTTTTACATATTGGAGATACCTAGATTAACTTTTCACTATGAAGTGTGGGAACGACACATCAATTACTCTCTCACGTCAATAGGAACCATGACATTACCATGTATACACAATATTTCATCTTTATCGATAGACAATTCAAGAGGCAGGTCATCTCCTAAAATACTCTCACAATGAACCAAGACCCGAGGAACAGAAAATCGCATGATCTTTATCCTCTTAAGGAGTAAATATGTAACATTTAAGGTTGAGAGATAAGACTACTCATGGCCATAATGATACTCCAGATGATGTTCATATAAGAGGGACATCAATATCCAGTCATCACTGTAGAGACCCGAAGCTTATCGTACATGGACATTACATTACTTTTGCGGAATACTTAGTACATAACAAAAACACACACACAAGGACCGTAATAGTTTAGTGTCTTTGGAAACTCGGAATATAATCTTCTAATCGTGGTGAAAGATCTTCAACATCTCCCATAAATATCTTCTTCTTTTTATACCTAAAACCTTTCTTTATATCCTGGGGAAAAGAAAACATAAAAGGGTGAGCTCAAATGCTCAGTAAGGGTAAACAAAATAAATATCAATCACATCATATACATAAGCACATAACTTTTGGAAATCTTAACCTGCAAAAGAGATCATAATTTCATAACATGGGGTAAATCATGGTAGTGAAATGTAATCACAATAATCAAAACATAAAACATGAAACTTTGTGGCATTCACACATAATCATAGAGAATCATTTCTTGTTAGTCAAAACTCATTTCCAAGACTATCTTAGTGGACAAAGTCCCTTTCTGAATCGAGTAACCCTCGTTTCAGTCCTGTTTCACTGAACCGGTATAACCTACCATTCCAGCCATGTCTATCTCATGAGATATAAAATCATTACCCAATGCATTGGAGGGAGATATAGGTCCCACCCATCTCATAATGATACCATTCTTATGTGTGCCACAAAATCATAAATCATACATCATTTCATAACCCATGTAATAAAATGGGATTCTTAAACATCATGCCATCATAATCCATAACCAATTGATATCATTTCATCATAAGAAAACTGAAAGCATTTAAATCATAGAGACATTTTACTTGAAACATACATATCAAATAACGTCATCTTAGATGGAAAAATAGTTTTAAAAAAAACACTTGAAATGAATTCTTGAGGAAAATATCCTTTCTTCTTTAAAAACATTTTTCCTTTCTTAACATGTCATAAAACATTAAATTAAAAGAAGTTGATTAAAAATAAACTTGAAAACTTGTAAAGTAAGATTCTTGGAAATAATGTTTTAAAAATCCATTAATGCCGTATACGTTAAAAAAACATTCTTCGTACTTTTGTCGGAAAAGTCAAAAATCACCTCGTACGAAAAAGCGACAAAAGATTCCTTTCATATTCTTTACTAAAAACTCACCGAAGGGTAAAAATGGATTTAAACAATTGTAGGTGGATGGAAATAATATTACATATTGATGAAACATGGATGTGGATGATAAAATACACCCCAGTAAATACTTACGAATAAACAATCTCGGATAAAAATGAGATTGTGATATTTCCCTTACCTTATGTCCGACTTGTTTTGTAAGTGTCCGAACCTCCTGTATAATGATTTAAATCATGTTATTGACTTATTCCAGAATCATACTCATTGTTATGATATCATATATGTTTCCTTATGAATTTATATTATCCGTTCTTTTGTAAATTCCATGTTAAAGAAGCATTTTGGGTAAAATCGTTTTATTTATCGTAGGTGTTTTGACTTGTTGTTATTGACATTATTATTACTTATATCATGATTTACTTACATCCAGAATATAAAACATGATTTATATATCATATATATTCAGTATATATATATAGATAGATAAATGAAATGAAAAACACCGCTCATGGAGACGGTAGTCCGTACGTACGCATGAGCGCTGTTTTACTTTCCTTATTGTCTTGAAATGGAAGTAAGTAGATGACATACATATATATATATACACATAAATCCAGTAGCTTTATAATGTAATATATTTCATTATTATTTCTTATATATACTTTATAATCATTCTTAAATGGTTAACATGGAGAATGAATCTCATCGCGTCGTGGAGACGGTATTCCGTACGTACGCACGAGCGATGATATCATTTCCATAAATATTGAACTGAATTGGAGTGGATTATACAATATATAAGAATCAATATTATGTTGTAATAACTATGTATAGGTATTCTTTACACCATTATACCCATCCATGTAAGGTGGTGGTGGAAAATAGATTACACCACGGCGTGGAGACGGTATTCCGTACGTACGCACGCGCGGTGATTTCTTTTTCCATAGGATGGATAGATGGTGAAATAGGGTTGTTTCATACTTATAATAACATATCAGTATATGAGTGATACTGATGTTATTACTTCATAATGAAACAACCTAAGAAGAAGAAGTGGAAGAAGAAATAAAGATGAAAGAATTGGTAACGGTAATTACCTCTTCTTTGAAGTGCCTCTTTGAGACCTCCTCTTAGGGCACTAAAATTGGTCTTTGAGGAAGACCAGAACCTCTAGGATGTTTCTAGGGAAGTGGAGAAGAGATTTTGGCAGGGGTTGGCCGAGCTTGAGTGCTCAAATTGGTGTGAGGAGGAGGGGGAGGAGGTGCCCTTTTATAAGGGAGGAGAGGGGCACCTTAGGAATATCTCAAAATATTATTTTATATTAAAGTCAAAAGCGGTTTATAATGGATCCAAAGGGTCTTATTTCAAAGATAAGTTGGGGATGGGTCGAAATCCTATCAACCAATAAGATTTAGACAAGTTTAGGGTATTATTTTAACCTTATCAATTAGATTTAACTCTAAGTTAAATAATTTAACTTTTACCATGTCTTTTTGTTTTCTTTCACTATATGGTTAATAAACTTACTATAACATGCCAAAAGAACCCCAAATTGTTTATTATTAATATATATATCTTTATCTAAGTCATTTGGCCGAACCTTAGATTTTTAGGAATAAAATATCAATTAATAATATAATATTTGATTTAAAAACTATTTTGTGTCAATTTTGACACTATTTGATATATGATTTTTGTTAAAGTCATAACAGAATTATATGTTCGAACCAAGTTGATTAAATCAACATTAATATATCATAGTAACCTATAAAATTAGTGGAATTCATAAAAAGTCTTAAATTACATTTATTTTGGTATTTATATTATCAATTATGTCAATATTTCATTAATAAGATAATTACTGCATCATCTTTTTGTCATAAATAAATTAAATTATTTGATGTCTAAAAATTACAAATAAAATACCATCATGTAGGAAATCGTTTTAGCTTTCTAATGAATATTTAAAATCGAATTTATCTTATGTATAACCCCATATTATAAATGATTTACTTATTAAACTTTGATTTTAACTATTTTAACCCTTCTTTAAATAAATTAATAATAAATGTCCTAATCTAATCCAAGTGGACCTAAATGGTCATATTTCATTCCTAAGTTTGTTTTTGGTCGAATTAAACTTGTCCAATAGAATTAGGACATGTGTTAGGGTAATATTAATATCATATTTACCCTTAGTTACCCTATTTACTATTAACCGCGGTAAAAAGAGTAAAAAGTTACTATTCACCAAAAAATTATTTTCATCTCATTGAACCACATTTTAGTCCTTGATATTAACCGTGTCTCTAGGATTTTCAAAATTCAATTCACAGAAGCGGTAAAATTAAGTTTTATGCAAAATTTAGTTTTTAACCTACCACTTAGTGGTTTCACTATTCATCAAAAATTGAAAGTTTTCAGAAAAATACCAAAATTTCACCCTAGGCTAATTTCGATATTCTGAGTCCAAAAATTAAGTCCATTTTGAAAAATAAAATTTATAAAATTTCAAAAAGTCATTATTACTATTCATAACGGCTAGTTTTAATAGCATATCATTGTTTAGTGAAACTCGGTATTGCGTATTACACAGGCTATCGAGGAAGGTCGTGATTGCGTGTAATGCAAGGCAAGTCAAGGATGTGTGTTGTGCAAGCTACTTTTGGTGTAGCGTACAACACAAGACTTTAATAAAATTAAAAAGAATATTCTTTTATAAAATCTTGGGCTGTTACATTCTACCCCCCTTAAAATGAATTTCGCCCTCGAAATTCGTCGGGGTTATAAATGGTTTACTATTCGAAAGTTTCTTTAATAGAAACCCACATCGTAAAAAGGAATATCAAAACCAATCTTTAAAAACAAAAGTATGAAACGTAATGGTTACCCAAATAAACTAATCATTGGGTTTCCACATAGGTGAAAATATGGATATGGAAGAGAAATCTAACCATCATGTTCTGATGGAGAGTGGTAGAGAACATGGCTATGGAAAAGCCAGTAATCACAAAGCCATAAATTTGTGACGATCTAGGGTACCATCTGATTCATCAGATATAAGGGCACTAGGACAACATTTTTGGTTTTCAAGATCATTTCCCTAAAGTTGAAGAATTTGAATTAGAATAAATACTTACTTTATTTTTGTACAATCTCACTATTGTTTGTGCCTTGAACAATTTCCACTTCATCTCTTATATAAATGAAGTTGAATTTGTTATTCGTGAAGTGTTAGCAGATCATGTGATAGAATGACGGGTCATTCCATCTGTCTCGAACAAAAGGTTAGCAAAAATTATATACATAAGTCGATCTATAGTGAGATTAATCATATATGGTTCCTAAAATGGACTTATACTTCATATATCATACTGCTTAATATAATAAAACTAGTTTCTTCTAAACAGGGACTTCCTGTAGGTCAGTGGTAGGCGATAAAGGCCAGTCTCACTTCGGTTGTGGGTTCGATTCCCACAGCC
This sequence comes from Viscum album, assembly GCA_963277665.1. Lineage (NCBI taxonomy): Eukaryota > Viridiplantae > Streptophyta > Magnoliopsida > Santalales > Viscaceae > Viscum > Viscum album. The sequence continues at coordinate 281,873 of OY728146.1, read as the reverse complement.
TTGTCCGAAGCGATGGGCTGTCGCCCGTCCTGCAGGTTGTTCTTTTTCCAAAACTATATAACATCCCATCAATAATATCGAAAAAACAAACAATACTAACTTATGTCCAACATAATCCATTCCAATCTTTTAGGCTTATCCATAATACTGCAGTCGACTCTCATAATATAGTGAAAATGATTACCAGAGATTTAACACCATCATCGATCCCCATATATCATAAGATATGTTTTGTTGGTCACATTCCAAACATTCAAAGTCCTTAATAGTGTATTCTCTTGAATACCTTAGTGAAAACATGAATGCAGTTAAAAGTTAACACTTTTCACATACCAAAATCCTCAAAATTCTATATACTCAAACTTAGTCCTTATATCAATCATGAGCTCATGAATACTGTTAAACATTTCATTTTCTCGTTTTCCCTTCATTATGCACATAATATCTCAATCACTTTGAATACCACACTAGACCAATACATAAATATTCCAATATCCCAAGATACAACATTATTTTGGAATCCCATTACATAAACACTTAATCATTCCACCACATCGTTGTCATATTCAACATTGCCAATAGTGATCGCATGTGACTTCCCTTTGTCCATTGCCTTAAGCGGTTGCTCATGTCGATCATCACTAACCCTTGGATTAGGGCATTTATTGGCATAATGTCCCATCTCCTTGCACTTGAAGCATTGAAGTGTTGGTTGTGCGTTCTCTGCAGTGTTTGCTTTATTCACTTCATTAGAATCCCTTTTTCCATTACTTCGACACTCAGCTACTCGATGACCTTCTTTTCCACACTTAAAACATTTTCTAGTCCCTTTAAGACAATCTCCACCATGCTTCTTTCCACACTTTGTGCATAAGGAAACATTCATCTTCTTTTCACCATTATTCTGAGTTTTCTCCTTGAACTCCATCTTTCGTTTCTTGTCAAACCCATGAGATGGATATGTAACACCAACTTCCATTTCTACCTTGATAGCACAACGCACAATTTCTTAATAGCTACTGAAGTCTCTTATAGCTAATGCCCTTCGAAGACTTGGTTTTAAGCCACTGAAAAATCGATCAACTTTACTTTCAGGTTGGATGATAATACCAGAAGCGTACCTTGCAAGTCTTGTAAAATTCGCTTCATAGGTACCAACAGATTCATCATCCCTTTGCTTCAGTTCAAGAAACTCTTTCTCCATCTTTGTTCGGAGAATACGAGGGAAGTACTTATTGAAAAATAAGTTCTTGAACTCGTCCCATTCCATAGACTCAATTTCATCCCTTTGCCTCGTATTCTTAATAAGATTCCACCATTGATCAGCATCTCCTTCCAAACGATACACTGCTAGGATGACTTTATCATGTTCAGAACATTGAAGAACTGAAAATATCTTTTCAGTAGTACTAATCCATTGTTCAGCAACTAATGGATCAGTAGACCCACTGAAAGAAGGTGGACGCTGCCTCATGAAGGATTCAACAGAATGTTGCTCCTTCCTTTGCTCGTTTGGAAGTCCTGCATGATTCATAGCTTGAGAAAGTTGTGTGAGCATGGCTACAAGATTTTGCATTCCGGCTCCCATATCGTTTGGTTGCTCAGGGGGACAATCATTGCATTGCCCATCACATTCCGCATTAACACGGTTCCTTCGGGTTCCAGCCATCGTCTAAAACCCCAAAAGAATAGTATGAGAGGCAAAAATCATTCTAGGGAAAACAACATAATAAAGGGGTAGTACCCTCAATATCTAACATCTTAGGTTAAATTCGAAGATCGTTAGCGCAATTCTAGGACTATAACCTATACGTATACTTAACCTTAGAGACATCCCTAGACATACCTTAGAAATATCTCTAGGGATCTCACTAACGTTTTCGCATCCTAGTTTCCAAAGGTGGACTAAACCTTTCCTCTGATACCAACTGTAGAGACCCGTATCTTGACGTACATGGACATTACATTACTTTTGCGGAATACTTAGTACATAACAAAAACACACACACAAGGACTGTAATAGTTTAGTGTCTTTGGAAACTCGGAATATAATCTTCTAATCGTGGTGAAAGATCTTCAACATCTCCCATAAAGATCTTCTTTTTTTTTATACCTAAAACCTTTCTTTATATCCTGGGGAAAAGAAAACATAAAAGGGTGAGCTCAAATTCTCAGTAAGGGTAAACAAAATAAATATCAATCACATCATATACATAAGCACATAACTTTTGGAAATCTTAACCTGCAAAAGAGATCATAATTTCATAACATGGGGTAAATCATGGTAGTGAAATGTAATCACAATAATCATAACATAAAACATGAAACTTTGTGGCATTCACACATAATCATAGAGAATCATTTCTTGTTAGTCAAGACTCATTGCCAAGACTATCTTAGTGGACAAAGTCCCTTTCTGAATCGAGTAACCCTCGTTTCAGTCCTGTTTCACTGAACCGGTATAACCTACCATTCCAGCCATGTCTATCTCATGAGATATAAAATCATTACCCAATGCATTGGATGGAGATATAGGTCCCACCCATCTCATAATGATACCATTCTTATGTGTGCCACAAAATCATAAATCATACATCATTTCATAACCCATGTAATAAAATGGGATTCTTAAACATCATGCCATCATAATCCATAAACAATTGATATCATTTCATCATAAGAAAACTGAAACCATTTAAATCATAGAGACATTTTACTTGAAACATACATATCAAATAACGTCATCTTAGATGGAAAAATAGTTTTAAAAAAAACACTTGAAATGAATTCTTGAGGAAAATATCCTTTCTTCTTTAAAAACATTTTTCCTTTCTTAACATGTCATAAAACTTTAAATTAAAAGAAGTTGATTAAAAATAAACTTGAAAAATTGTAAAGTAAGATTCTTGGAAATAATGTTTTAAAAATCCATTCATGCCGTATACGTTAAAAAAAACATTCTTCGTACTTTTGTCGGAAAAGTCAAAAATCACCTCGTACGAAAAAGCGACAAAAGATTCCTTTCATATTCTTTACTAAAAACTCACCGAAGGGTAAAAATGGATTTAAACAATTGTAGGTGGATGGAAATAATATTACATATTGATGAAACATGGATGTGGATGATAAAATACACCCCAGTAAATACTTACGAATAAACAATCTCGGATAAAAATGAGATTGTGATATTTCCCTTACCTTATGTCCGACTTGTTTTGTAAGTGTCCGAACCTCCTGTATAATGATTTAAATCATGTTATTGACTTATTCCAGAATCATTCTCATTGTTATGATATCATATATGTTTCCTTATGAATTTATATTATCCGTTCTTTTGTAAATTCCATGTTAAAGAAGCGTTTTTGGTAAAATCGTTTTATTTATCGTAGGTGTTTTGACTTGTGTTCTTGACATTATTATTACTTATATCATGATTTACTTACATCCAGAATATAAAACATGATTTATATATCATATATATTCAGTATATATATATAGATAGATAAATGAAATGAAAAACACCGCTCATGGAGACGGTAGTCCGTACGTACGCATGAGCGCTGTTTTACTTTCCTTATTGTCTTGAAATGGAAGTAAGTAGATGACATATATATATATATATATATACATAAATCCAGTAGCTTTATAATGTCATATATTTCATTATTATTTCTTATATATACTTTATAATCATTCTTAAATGGTTAACATGGAGAATGAATCTCATCGCGTCGTGGAGACGGTATTCCGTACGTACGCACGAGCGATGATATCATTTCCATAAATATTGAACTGAATTGGAGTGGATTATACAATATATCAGAATCAATATGATGTTGTAATAACTATGTATAGTTATTCTTTACACCATTATACCCATCCATGTAAGGTGGTGGTGGAAAATAGATTACACCACGGCGTGGAGACGGTATTCCGTACGTACGCACGCGCGGTGATTTCTTTTTCCATAGGATGGATAGATGGTGAAATAGGGTTGTTTCATACTTATAATAACATATCAGTATATTAGTGATACTGATGTTATTACTTCATAATGAAACAACCTAAGAAGAAGAAGTGGAAGAAGAAATAAAGATGAAAGAATTGGTAACGGTAATTACCTCTTCTTTGAAGTGCCTCTTTGAGACCTCCTCTTAGGGCACTAAAATTGGTCTTTGAGGAAGACCAGAACCTCTAGAATGTTTCTAGGGAAGTGGAGAAGAGATTTTGGCAGGGGTTGGCCGAGCTTGAGTGCTCAAATTGGTGTGAGGAGGAGGGGGAGGAGGTGCCCTTTTATAAGGGAGGAGAGGGGCACCTTAGGAATATCTCAAAATATTATTTTATATTAAAGTCAAAAGCGGTTTATAATGGCTCCAAAGGGTCTTATTTCGAAGATAAGTTGGGGATGGGTCGAAATCCTATCAACCAATAAGATTTAGACAAGTTTAGGGTATTATTTTAACCTTATCAATTAGATTTAACTCTAAGTTAAATAATTTAACTTTTACCATGTCTTTTTGTTTTCTTTCACTATATGGTTAATAAACTTACTATAACATGCCAAACGAACCCCAAATTGTTTATTATTAATATATATATCCTTATCTAAGTCATTTGGCCGAACCTTAGATTTTTAGGAATAAAATAACAATTAATAATATAATATTTGATTTAAAAACTATTTTGTGTCAATTTTGACACTATTTGATATATGACATTTGTGAAAGTCATAACAGAATTATATGTTCTAACCAAGTTGATTAAAGCAACATTAATATATCATAGTAACCTATAAAATTAGTGGAATTCATAAAAAGTCTTAAATTACATTTATTTTGGTATTTATATTATCAATTATGTCAATATTTCATTAATAAGATAATTACTGCATCATCTTTTTGTCATAAATAAATTAAATTATTTGATGTCTAAAAATTACAAATAAAATACCATCATGTAGGAAATCGTTTTAGCTTTCTAATGAATATTTAAAATAGAATTTATCTTATGTATAACCCCATATTATAAATTATTTACTTATTAAACTTTGATTTTAACTATTTTAAACCTTCTTTAAATAAATTAATAATAAATGTCCTAATCTAATCCAAGTGGACCTAAATGGTCATATTTTATTCCTAAGTTTGTTTTTGGTCGAATTACACTTGTCCAATAGAATTAGGACATGTGTTAGGGTAATATTAATATCATATTTACCCTTAGATACCCTATTTACTATTAACCGCGGTAAAAAAAGTAAAAAGTTACTATTCACCAAAAAATTATTTTCATCTCATTGAACCACATTTTAGTCCTTGATATTAACTGTGTCTCTCGGATTTTCGAAATTCCATTCACAGAAGCGGTAAAATTAAGTTTTATGCAAAATTCAGTTTTTAACCTACCACTTAGTGGTTTCACTATTCATCAAAAATTGAAAGTTTTCAGAAAAATACCAAAATTTCACCCTAGGCTAATTTCGATATTCTGAGTCCAAAAATGAAGTCCATTTTGAAAAATAAAATTTATAAAATTTCAAAAAGTGATTATTACTATTCATAACGGCTAGTTTTAATATCATATCATTGTTTAGTGAAACTTGGTATTGCGTATTACACATGCTATCGAGGAAGGTCGTGATTGCGTGTAATGCAAGGCAAGTCAAGGATGCGTGTTGTGCAAGCTCCTTTTGGTGTAGCGTACAACACAAGACTTTAATAAAATTAAAAAGAATATTTTTTTATAAAATCTTGGGCTGTTACAATCACTTGCTTCTATTATGACATGTTCCTGAGTTTTCGACCTTAGCGCTTCTACTACAAAATTTTATTTCTTGGTTGTATAGGAAAGTTTAAAATTGAATTAATAAAGATATTCAACTCATATTTACTATTTGAGATTTAAGCCATGTCATGTAATGATATATTTTAGGCACTTGTGGTCTATATACACCACAATATGTGCTCCCAATAGATAGTGTATCAAACAATGTAAGGCAAGAAAAATTGCTCCTATATCAAGGTCTTGTGTTAGGTGGTTTCTCTCATGAGGCCTCAACTAATGAGATGTGTATATAATGAATCTTTCCTTATGCATCAGAACTGATCTTAGTCCAATTACTAATGCATCAAAGAACACTAAATATTCTTCATAATTGGTTACAAGACAATCCTCCCTTTCATCTCCTGAAATTATTTCTTTCTCTTTTCTGACCACAAGAACATAACAAAGTTATTCGTAATTCCAGTAATAGCTGAAGCAAGGCATGATAATTCTTGCATGAAATTCCTTTAATATCCATCCAGTCCCAAGAAACATCTTATATTAACAAAATTCATGGAAAGATCCAAAAAAATAACAATACTCACCTTATCTAGGTAAATAGTGTCTCATGATTCTAAGATAATATAACCCAAGAAGTGAACTTTGTTCATCCAGATGAGGTGCTTAACAATAATGGATTAAATCTTATTAACTATTAGTTTACTCAGAATGATATATTAGTCCTTATCATGGTAACTATGAGTGTGAAAATACCCCAAGATGTCATCCAAAAATACCATGATAATAGAATCCACACAGGGGTGGAACACCCTATTCAACAAAGCCTAGAAAATGATGGGCATATTAGTAATACCAAACAACATAACTACGTACTCATGCTGACCATAACTACTATGAAAAGTTTTATAAGTTATTTATTATCTCCCAACTCTCATATGATGATAGCCTGATCTCATTTCGATCTTAAAGAATACATTAGCTCCTCGAATCTGGTCGAAAAGTTCATCTATTTAAGGTAGTGGATACCGGTTCTTGACTCTAAGCTGGTTTAACTATTTGTATTCCATGCATAAATTAGGATTCACATCCACCTTTGTTGACAAAAGAATTGGAAAACCCCAATAGGTTGTATTGGGTGATATAAAACCTTAGGCCTCTAAATCCTCCAAATTCCACTTAAGATATTGGAGATAAGTAGGTTCCATCAATTATAGAGGAATGGATGCTGGAGCTACTCCTAGAACAATCTCAATCTTAAAATCATCCTCTCTATAAGGTGGTAAGAGAAAAAATCATCAGGAAAAACATCCCTGAAATGATATTATACCTAAGGGAATTCATCCTAATGTAAACTCTAATCCTCTATGAAGAGATTAGTAATTGGGGTAGTCAATACACCTAGCTCATGATGCTCAGGTCCATCTCTAATGACTTGAATGTCCCACTCACCCTTGTGTAGATAACTGTATCCCTCTAGTGATATAACTTATTCCCTACAGTGATAATAGTCTATAATGGAATGACATAAGATCAAAAAATCCATCATGAGAATAACATCAAAGGCTGACATCTTGAGAAAAATGAGATCCCATAAGAAAGGGTAACTTCCTACCTCAAGGGGGAAATCCCTACATTGGAATATTCATGTTTGACCATAATAAAAATGGTGTTCCTAGGTTCATTACACCATAATAATACTATATATCCATATCAATACTTTTTATGATAGATATGGAGATGAAGGAGTGTGAAGCACATGTATCAAATAAAGAAGATACTATTGTGGAGGATAATAGTATAGTAACTTATTCTGTAGATGGTCCTACAGCCTGACCCTCGGTCATTGGATGTAGTGTGTAACGACCCAATCTTTCATTAATGGAAATTCCATTTGAACTAATTAAATGTATTATTATGGTTATATAAAACATGAACATCATTAGTTTTATGTTTCTGGATTTTAAAATACCATTATGAATTGTGACCATTGCTAATATAGTCATTGAACAGTGATCACATGATTAGTATGAATATAGGGATTTAACAAATCCAATTTACTAATAAAAAGGAAGTGATTGCCTCATCCAGAAGACTTTCCCTATACGAAGCCCATTTGTCGGAGCTCCTAAAGGAGGTGGCGTCATTGGGCTTCTCTCTTGACCAAGCCCATTATGATCTTGAACACATTAAGCTTGAGCAGAACCGACTACGGGAGAAGTGGAAGTTAATAGCGATTACCACCCGAGCGATGTTATCTGAGCCACCCCAAGAGTCTGTCACCATCACACACCTTACCCTTCGGTTTTATGTGGGTGTTATAAGGGGGTATGTAACAAGTCCCCAACACTATGACTTTGTACATTATTTTTGTACAATTAATGTGCATTCATTTTATTATTGTTACGTTGTCAATAGTTATTATAGAGAAAATAGTATTTTTAGTTAATATTTAACCAAGAAATCTATTTTTGATGAATTAAATTATTTTTAAAATAAATAATATTTTAATAAAATATTATTATTATTAAATTAGTTTTTATTAAATATAAATTATCATATAATTTTATAAATTCAATTGTAATTTTTATTAAGGTTTGGAAGCTGTTTTTTTTTCAAAACCCATAAATTTTCAGTAAATGTTGGTTTTTATTTTAAATGTAAAAATTTACATATTTATAAAATTATTAAGATAAACTAAAAATTATATTTGGAATCAGGATGTCGAAATTATCCAACAGTGAATTTTCATAATTTTCTGAGGCAATCGAATATTTGGGTAAAAATTAAATACCGTTTAAATATATAATGTGTTTTATGACATCTTAATGACACAATAATGATGTAATAAAATAATATAAACATTATGTTCTGCCAATATATGGTTTAAAATTAAAATAATGTGATTTTTTGTTTGTTTGATTTATTTGACAATGCTTTAGTGGACCCTCCCAGGCTTATAAAACATTTTGTCTTTTTAAATTGTTTTCCTTGAGAGTGTGACTCAGCTCCACATAAGCAACCCTATTATTTTAAGAAGTTCGGCCATTGGACTCATAAAATATTGTTTTCTAATCCCCATTGTAAAAAATCATGGGCAAAAACCATGGTTTGGTCTGTGGTTTTGATTAGTTTTATGTGAGGTGTCCCAAACCTAAATAATAAAGAATTCCCTCTCCTTTCCTAAATAAACTCACCCAAGCTCCCACTTCCTCTTCACTAAAATCCTTGGGAGTTCGAACAACCCCTCCCTCCTCTCTCTAGAATCCACCCAAGGTTACCCATGCTCCCATGAAGCCTCTGTAAATACTCTCTCAAGCCTTTGGGATCACACATTCAAGTAAGGGATTTCTTCTGTTCTCATTTTTGTCCAATTTTCATTATGTTGTTATTACCATTTTTTTTAAATTAAAAATGTTGGGGTATGATTTTGAACCTCCCCCATACTTCCCTCTTTATGTTTGGATTATGGGTGACCCCTTTATCTCTCATTAATTTTTCCCATGTACACCCATCACCATGCCGAAATTTTGGGAGGAATTTCTCTCTCCTCTTTTACATCTATGTAATTATTTTGTATTATGCATCTAAATTACATTAAGTTTGGTGGGACATGTATCTATATGACCCCCTTACAGTCCATTTATTGTACATATGATTATACACCCATTTATCTCTCATTAACCATTTTTCTTGAATCCTTATGTCACACCGTTATGCTGCCGAAATTGCACCGCATTTTTCCAAGCCAAGATCATTGTGTTGTGAATACCATACCCATGTCTCTATCAAGAGTATTCACCTTTATAAACCTATACCTATTTAATTGTACTTTCATCTATTTATTCCACATTACATAATAATTTAATAACTTTTTATGTTGATTGATTCCATGTTATATGAACCATGTGGCACACTTATGCATGAAAGGAAATGTTTAAGAAAGGTGTGCCCTGATAGCGCTCCAAGGCATTAGGTACGGTATAGTATCATGATACATCTTGTGAAATGGGTGTTGACTCATGATAATTAAAGTTAAATGATGTTTTACTTGTGCTTCATGTGCAATGAGGTTTTACTCATGCTCCTTGTGCAATGAGCCTTGGCTCATGCTAATTCCTTGTTAAGTATTGTTGCCACATTTCCATGTTATGATTATCTTTCTTTATCATGAATTTATGTTCATGTTTCTCTTGTGCTCAATTTATATTCCTATTTTCTAACATTTTTGTATTCTTCATGTTATTCCATGTTTATTCTCTTACTGGGCTTTATATCTCACCCTTTTCTTATGCATGTCCTCAGGTTATCCCATGCAATTCTAAGTACGAGGGAATTTAGTGGTCATGTGAAGGATGTTTTAAATAAAGATGTTGTCTGTTTTATATTCTAAGATATTATGTAATGTTCCTAAGCCCCAAATACACTAGATCTATCATTCTTCCATGTTGTATCAAGTGAAGAGTTTATGTAATAAATCACGTTTAAGTGTGTAATAAAGAACATGGTTGTCATAGATGGTATCAGAGGATGGGTTTAGTTTTTTGGGGGGATTAGGATTAGAAAACCCTAGTGAATGAATTAGTGATAAGAGTAAGTATAAAAAACATCCCTACATTTTTGTGATTATTGAGTAAGTGGTTTATGAAGTGAAGACATCCATGTCAGGATACGAGCAGGTAGAGGCAGCTCTGGGCAAGTTGTACCTAGGAAAGAAAACCATGAAAAGAAGTTTCAGGCTTGACCTGGGGTATCCTGGAGCATGGAAACGGGCCTTGCTGCACTCTTGGTTACGAAACTCCCAGGTGATATGCTTTGGTAAATTCAAAAGCTTAGTATAAACAATTATTAAGGGGCTAAAAAAATTGACCCTGAGAATATTTGTTAGAACATAGATCATGAATAACATTGATTGAGGCCTATGGATTCAGAAGATAAGAAAATGAAATTTATTTATAAGTCATCAGTTTTGTCCTTAGATTACCCTTTATGTGCTACCCCTGACTTTCCTTTTATTCCATCCAATGGTCGGTAATAGGAGTACTCTGGATAAAAACCGATGTGAAGATCAATGTGATGACTGTGCTAATGAGATGTCCAATATTATGGGAGTGGGAATCACAAATTTTTTCATGATTCTCCCTCACTTAACTCAAGATTCAAATAGAAACTTGGGTCAAGAGGAATTTTCAACCCCCCTAAGAAAGAACAAGTCACTATCGAGATCATTATGAGACAAAGGCCTCCTACTTTTAATGGATCTCTTGATCCCTCAATCGTTGAACAATGGATCAACTCTATTGAAATGATCTTCTCAATCATTCAATGTTCGGAACAAGAGAATGTTTTCTTGGCTAATTATCGTATGGAGGGGGAAGCTGATCAATGGTGGACATTGATCAAAAATACAAATATTGAGAAGGAGATCGAGGCATTGGAATGGAAGGATTTCCGGAATATGTTTTTTGATAAATATTTTCCGCGCACCCTCCGACTTAAGATGGAATGGGACTTCCTTTACCTAAAGAAAAAAGACGACAAATCTATCAGAGCGTACAAGGAAAACCTCACAAGGCTTTCATGACATGCCTCTGTCTTTGTCTTTACCCCCGAATGCAAGGTTGATCACTTCATTGGTGTGCTAAAACCTAGCCTATGGAAAGCGCTGGCGATCCGTGACTTCAATAGCTATGAAGAAATTGTCTGATGTTCCCTCAAGGTCGAAATGAATATTGGAGAATTGAAGGGGTATCATGGGGATAAGATGCATAAGGTGGACTACAATGCTAGTGGTTTGATGGATAAATCCAACGGTGCTAAAATGATCCAGCACCCCACTTGCTAAAGGTGCGGAAAGAAGCACCCTAAAATTTCCTCAAGGGGACAAGGAAAAGCTTTAGGTGTGGAAGATAAGGGAACCTAGATATTAACTGCCAACTAGAGAAACCTGTGACTACAACAGAGGAGAGGAACACTCCGTTCAAAACTCAACGTGTTGTTCATTTCTAAAACTGCAAAGAAACAGGGAATCTTGGAAACCAGTTCCCTAATACAAGGGTTTTCATAGGCAACCAACAACCTATAAGGCTGCAAGGGAGATATTTTTCCATCACTACTACCAAAGTGAACCCTGACAACGAAGTGGTGACAAATAAACTAGTTATTCATTCAAGAATAGAGAACATACTTTTTGATTCTGATTCTACACATTCTTTTATATCTTAAATGTTTAGTAGAACAATCCCATAAAACCACAAACCATGGATGTAAAGATGTCGGTGAGTACGTCAAATGGAGAAATCATCGAATCCCATGAATATAACTCCTCCCCTGTCATAATTTGTGGATTGAATTTCTTGAAGAATATTGTCATACTCCCTCTGGTGCAATTTGATGCAATTATTGGCATGGATTGGCTTCCCTATATAGAGCCAACATAAATATCCATGAGAGGGAAATCCCTCTCCATGTGGAGAATCGACCCTCGAGTCTATACAAGGGAAAGGAAGAAGATGAATCTTCTTTAGCTCCATCATCTCAAGAATTGATATTACTACCCTATGTGCATGAATATCTGGATTAGATGATTGAGTCCAAGGAATCAACCATCATTGAAGACATGCCTATTGTGAGGGAATTCACAAAAGTGTTTCTGAAGGAATTTCCTGGTCTTTCTCCTAGAAGAGATATTTAATTCTCAATTGACCTTATCCCTGGGGAGTTTTCAATATCAAAGACTCTATATGGAATGGCTATTATGGAGCTTGAGGAGATGAAGAGACAACTATAGGAGAATCTGGATAATGGGATTGTAGGCCCAAGTGCTTCACCATGGGGTGCACCAGGCCTCTTCGTCAATAAGTAAGATGGGTTATTGTGCCTTTTCATTAATTATCGTGAGCTTAAAAAAATAACGATAAAGAAAAAGTATCCTCTCCCACGAATTGATGACATGTTTGATTAGCTGCGTAGAGAAAAATACTTATCCAAGGTGGATATGTGGTCAATATATTATCATGTAAATGTGAAGAAGGAATATATCCACAAAACTACATTTCATACAAGCTACGGGCACTATGAATTCATACTAATGCTTTTAGGACTCACTAATTCTCCAAAAATCACCATGGATATGATGAATAGAGTCATTAGGGATTACATCGACAAATTTTTGGTAGTCTTTATAGATGATATTCGGATATACTCCCAACCAACGAGGATCATGAGGAGAATTTATGAACTGTACTAGAGACCTTGCAGAAGGATAAGCTCTATGAAAAGTACAACAAGTGTGAGTTCTAGTTTAAGGAGGTCTCATTCTTGGTCCATATCATCACAAGAAATGAGATATCTATATATCAGTCTAATACAAGTGCAATTGAGGGATGGACGAGGCCATCATCGGTAATGGATATCCGCAGTTTCATGGGGTTAGTTGGATATTATCGATGATTTGTGATAAATTTCTCATGATTTTCCAACCCTCTTACTAAGCTAACCCAGAAGGGAGTAATGTTTTCTTGGAGTGATGAATGTGAAGAAAGCTTCAAGGAGTTAAAAATGAGGCTTATCAATACACCCGTGCTCACTTTACCCAAAAGTGGGTAACGTTTTGTGGTATTTAGTGATGGTTCAAAGAATGTCTTGGGCTGTGTGTTGATGCAAAATGAAAAAGTCATTGCCTATGCTTCAAGGAAATTGAATTTTCATGAGTAGAATTATCAAACACATGATTTGGAGTTGGATGCGGTGATCTTCTCTTTAAAAATTTAGCGGCATTATCTATTGTGGGAGAAGTGTGAAATATATATAGACTACAAAATCCTCAAGTATATATTTACATAGAAAGAGTTGAACATGCACTAATGAAGATTGTTAGATCCAATCAAAGACTATGAGTGCTTAATCCCTTACCACTATGGGAATGCGAACAAGGTGGAAGATGCTCTAAGTAGAAAGGACCCGATGATTCTATCATTGATGAGAATTGAGAGGGATCCAATCTTCTTAGAATTGATGAAGAAGGACATGGGAATCATAAAGAAGGGAACATCATCAATCCTTTCACAAATGATTGCTTAACAGTCACTTTGGGAAAGGTTAAATGATGCTCAAAAGGATGATGTGGAAATTCAGAAGACAGTAGAAGCTATCAGGAAAGGGAAATCCTTGGAGTTCAATGTTAATGAAGAAGGAATTGGGAGATTTGGGAAAAGACTATGTGTTCCATCAAGTTAATAACTAAAGAAGGAACTTTTGGATGATGCCCATAGTTCAAATTTCTCTATTCACCCAGAAAACAAAAAGATGTATCAAGATCTCTGAGAGAATTATTTGTGGGATAATATGAAGAAGGAGATCACTGAGTGTAAATAAAAGTGCCTGGTGTGTCAGCAAGTGAAGGCAGAGAGGCCGAAGTCTAAAGGGATGATGCAACCATTGCCTATACCAGAATGGAAATGGGAGAAAATCACCATGGACACTGTCACCAAACTTCTGAAGACATCTAAAGGAAATAATGAAATCTTGGTTGTTGTGGATATTCTTACAAATTCTGCGCAATTTATTGAAATTCAGGAGGATTTCCCCTTGGATCAACTCACACAGATATATAACAGGGAAGTGGTAAGGTTTTATAGAGTGCCACTATATATTTAATCTGATCAAGATCCAAGATTTACCTCTATGTTTTGGAAGATTCTTCAACATTATCTGGATACTAAAATGAACTATATTACGGCCTATCATCCTCAAACTAATGGCCAATCTGAGCGAACTATTCATACAATGAAGGATATGTTAAGATCATGTTCTATGGAATTCAAAGGAGGGTGGGACCAATATCTTCCACTGGTTGAATTCTATTACAATAACAGTTTCTACTCGATCATCTGAATGGCACCTTATAAATCCCTCTATTGGAAGAGGTGAAAAACACCGACATGTTGGGATGAAGTTTGTGAACGTAAGCTTCTAGGACCAAAAATGGTCAACAAAATGGTGGAGAAGGTGAAAACCATTCAGCATCATATCAAGGCAGCCCAGAGTCGACAGAAGAGTTATGAAGATAACCGTCGATGAGACCTTGAGTTTAAAGTTGGAGACATGGTATTTCTACACATATCTCCATGAAGGAAGGTCATGAGGTTTGTAAAAAAAGGGAAGTTAAGTCCTAGGTACATCATCCCCATTGAAAATCTTGATCATGTCAGGGTTGTGGCCTATTGACTAGTAGTTCCACCTACGATGGCCAAAGTACATCATGTCTTTCATTTATCCCTCTAAAGGAAGTACATACCAGACCCTTCACATCTACTCTCTTCAGAGGTAGTATAGCTAGAGGATGATATTTAATATAAGGAACAACCGGTGAAGATATTAGATTGTAGAGAAAACGTTCTACGAAATAAGACAATGCCCCTCATCAAGGTGATGTGGTGAAACCACAAGTTTGAAGAACTAGTGTGCGAATCAGTGGAAATGATGAAGCATAGTTACCGACATTTTTTTAGTGTGGGAAAAATAAATTTCGAGGGAGAAATTTCTTAGGGGGGAAGATTGAAATGACCCAAAATTTCATTAATGGAAATTCCTCTTGATCTAATTAAATAAATTATTATTCTTATGTAAAATGTGAACTTCATTGGTTTTATTTTTTTGGAATTTAAAATACCGTTATGAATTGTGACCATAGATAATGTAGTCGTTGAATAGTGATCACATGATTAGTATAAATATAGGGCTTTAACAAATGAAATTTACTCAAACAATGGAAGCGATGGCCTCATCCAGTAGACTTTCCCCATATGAAGCCCATTTTTTGGAGATTGGAAATGAGGTGGCATCATTGGGATTAGCTCTTGACCAAGACCATGCTGAGCTTGAACATGTTAATTTTGAGCAGAAATGACTATGGGAGAAGTGTAAGTTAATTGAGATTACCACCCGAGCGATGTTATCCAAGCCACCCCAAGAGTCTTTTACCATCGCACACCTTACCCTTCGGTCATATGTAGGTTTTATAAGGGGTTATGTAATAATACCCTAGAACTATGACTATGTACATTATTTTTTTATAAATAATGTTCATTCATTTTATTATTGTTACTTTGTAAATAGTTTTTAAATCGCCAATAGTATTTTTAGTTAATATTCAACCAATAAATCTATTTTTGATGAATTAAAGGGTTTTTGAATTAAATAATATTTTAATAAAATATTATTATTGTTAAATTACATTTTCTTAAATATAAATGATCTTATAGTTTTATGAATGCAACTGTAATTTTTATTAAGGTTATAAAGATGTTTTTGTCAAAACCCTGGATTTTTTGGTAAATGTTGGGATTTATTTTAAAAGTAAAAATTCACATATTTATAAAATTATTTAGATAAAATGAATATTATTTTTGTAATCATGATGTCAAATTTATCCAAAGGTGAATTTTTCATAATTTTCTGAGACACTCGAATTTTTGGGTAAAAATTAAATACAGTTTAAATATATAATATGTTTTATGACATCATAATGAACCAATAATGATGTAATAAACTACTATATACATTATGTTCTGCCAATATATGTTTTACCATTAAAATAATGTGATTTTGGGTTTGATTGATTTATTTTACAAAGCTTTAGTGAATCCTTCAAGGATTATAAAACATTTTTTCTTTTTTAATTTTTTTCCTTGAGCGTGTGACTCACCTTAACATAAGAAACCCTATTATTTTATAAAGTTAGGTCCTTTTCCTCATAAAATATTTTTTTTCACTCCCTTTTGGGAAAAACCAATTTCAAAAATCATGGGCTGGTTTTTGGTTATGATTAGTTTAATGTGAGGTGTCCCAAACCAAAATAATAAAGAATTCCCTCTCATTTCCTATATAAACCCACCCAAGATCCCACTTCCTCTTCACTCAAAGCCTTTGGATTTCGTCTAACCATTTCCATCCTCTCTCTATAATCCTCCCAAGGTGTCCCAATCTCCCAATAATCCTCTCTCAAGCCTCTCCCAAGCCTTTGGGATCACGCTTCCAAGTAAGGGATTTCTTTCTTTCTCATTTTTGTCCAATTTTCATTAAGTTGTTATGCCCTTTTGTTTTCAATTAAAAATGTGGAGGTATGATTTTTCACCTCCCCCATACTTTCCTCTTTATTTTTGGATTATGGGATACCCCTTTCTCTCTTTTTAATTCCTCCCATGTACACCCTTTACCATGCCGAAATTCCGTGAGGGATTTCTCTCTCCTCTTTTACATCCAAGTAATTATTTTGTATTAGGCATCTAAATTCCATTAAGTTTGTTGGGACATGTATATATATGAAACCATTAATTTCCATTTAATTACATATTATAATACACCCATTTCTCTATCATCAACCGTTTTTCATGAATCCTTATGTCACACTGTTATGCTGCCGAAATTGCACCATATATTTCCAAGCCAATATCAGTATGTAGTGAATACCATACCCATGTCTATATCAAGGGTATTTACCATTATGAACATATACATATTGAATGGTAATTTCATTTATTTATTCCAAATTACTTAATCATTGAATAACTTTTGATGTTGATTTATTCCTTGTTATATGATCCATGTGGCACACTTATGTATGAAATGAAATGTTTATGAAGGGTGCACCCTGATAGCGCTCTAATGCATCAGGTAAAGTATAGTATCATGATACGTCATGTGAAATGGGTGTTTAATCATTAAAATTCAAGTAAAATTATGTTTTACTCATGGTTCTTGTGCAATGAGGGTTTACTCATTCTCCATGTGTAATGATCCTTGGCTCATGCTAATTCCTTGTTAAGTGTTATTGCCACATTTCCATGTGATGATTATCATGATTTATCTTGCCTTTATGTTCATGTTTCTCTTGTTCTCCATTGATATGTCTATTTTCTATCATTTCTGTATTCCTCATGTTATTACATGTTTATTCCTTTACTGGGCTTTATAGCTCACCCTTTTCTTATGCATGTCCTCATGTTATCCGATGCAATGTTAAGTAAAAGAGAATGTAGTGGTCATGTAAAGGAAGTTTTCAATAAATATGTTGTGTGTTTTATGTTCTAAGCTATTATGTAATGTTCCTAAGCCCCCAAGAAACTGGAACTCTCGATCTTCCATGTTGTATTAAGTGAAGATTTTATGTAATAAATCAGGTTTAAGAGTGTAATAAAGAGCAGGGTTGTCATGGTTGGTATCAGAGGATAAGTTTAGTTATTTTTTGGAATTTGGATTAGAAAAACCTAGTGAATTAATTAGGGATAAGACTAAGTATAATAAAAACATCCTTATATTTTGGTGAGTATTGGGTAAGTGGTTTATCATGAAAATACATCCCTGTCTGGATACGAGCAGGTAGAGGTGGCTCTGACACAGATGTACCTATAGGTGAAAACCTAGAAAAGAAGTTTCAGGGTTGACTCAGGGTATCCTAGCGCACAACAAGGGGCCTTTCTACACTCTAGGTTATGAAACCCCCAGGGGATATGCTTTGGTAAATTCACAAGCTTAGTATAAACCATTATTAAGGGACTAAAATAACGCCCCTAAGAATATATGTTAGAAAGTAGATCATGAATAGCATAGATTGAATCCTATGGATTAATAAGATAAGGAAATAAAAGTTATTTATAATTCATCAGTTTTGTCCTTTGATTACACTTTTTGTGTTACACCTAACATTCCTTTTATTCCATCCAATGGCCGGTAATAGGAGGACTTAGGCTAACAACCGAGGTGAAGACCAATGTGATGACTATGATAATGAGATGCTCAATCCGCTGGGATCAGAAATCGTAAACTTTGTCATGCTTCTCTATTAGTTAACTAAAGTTTTTAAGAGAAACATGGGTCAAGAGGAATATTCAACCCCCTAAGAAAGAACAATTCACTATCGAGATCTTCATGAGACAAAGTCATGCTACTTTTATTGGATCATTTGATCCCTCAGTCATCAAAAAATGGATCGACTCCATGGAAATGATCTTCTCCATCCTTCAATGTTCTTAACAAGAGAAGGTTATTTTGGATACTTATCGTATGGAAGGTTAAGCAGATCAATGGTGGATGTTGATTAAAAATACAAAGAATGAGGAGAAGATCGAGGTGTTGGAATGGAAGGATATTTGGAAGATTTTTTTAGATAAATATTTTCCGTGAACCCTCAGACTTAAGATGGAAAGGTACTTACTTTCACTAAAGAAAAAAGATGAAGAATCTGTCGGAGCATATAAGGAAAAATTCACAAGGCTTGTATGATATGCCTCTGGCTTTGTCGTTACCCCTGAATGCAAGGTTGATTGCTTATTTGGTATGCAAAAACCTAGCCTATGGAAATCGCTGGCGATCCGTGACTTTGACAGCTATGTGGAAATTGTCCGATGTGTCCTCAAGGTCGAAATGGAGATTATAGATTCTTAGGGGTATCATGGGGATAAGAAGTGTAAGGTGGAATACTATGCTGGCGGTCCGATGGATAAATCCAATGGTGCTAACAAGATCCGGCACCCCACTTACCAAAGGTGCGAAAAGAAGAAACCTAGAAATTACCTAAAGGGGATGGGGAAATGCTTTAGGTGTGGAATAGAAGGGCAACTAGTTGTTAATTGTCGACAAGAGAAACCCGCGACTTCAATAGAGGACAAGAACACTCCATTCGAACCTCAATGTGTTATTCATTGCTAGAAATACAAAGAACTAGGGCATCTTACAAATCAGTACCCTAATCCAAGGGTTTTCGGAGGCAACCAACAACCTCTAAGGTAGCAAGGGAGATCTTTTTCTATCACTACTTCCGAAGTGAACTCCGACAATGAAGTGGTGATAGGTACACTACTTCTTCATTCAAGAATAGTGAATGCACTTTTTTATTCTAGTTCTATGAATTTTTTTATATCCATAATGTTTACTAGAAAAATCCCAGCACCACAACAAATCATGGAAGTAAAGATGTATGTGAGTATGGAAAATGGGAAAATCATTGCATCCCATGAATATAACTCCTCTCCTATCATAATATGTGGATTGAATTTCCCGGTGAACCTCTTCATACTCCCTCAGGTGGACTTTGATAAATTTCTTGTCATGAATTGGATTTCCCTATATAAGGCCAACATAAATTGTCCTGAGAGGGAAATCACTCTCCATATAGAGAATCGAACCCTGATTCTATACAAGTGCAAGGAGGAATATGAATCTTCTTTAGCTTCATCATCTTAAGGATTGATATTAATGCCCTATAAGCATGCATATTTGGATCATATGATTGATTCTACAGAAGAAACCACCCTTAAAGACATGCCTATTGTGAGGGAATTCACAAAAGTGTTTCCTGGGGAATTTCCGGGTGTTTCTCCTAGAAGAGATGTTGAATTCACAATTAACCATATACCAGGGGAGTTTCCAATATCAAAGACACCATATAGAATGGATGTTAAGGATCTTGATGAACTAAATAAACAACTACAGAAGAATCTGGATAAAGGGTTTATATGCCCAAGTGCTTCACCATGGGGTGCACCTGTCCCCTTCGTCAATATGGAAGATGGGTCAATGCACCTTTGCATCGATTATCATAAACTTAACAAAATCATGATAAAGAACATGTATCCTCTCCCACGAATTTATGACTTGTTCGATCTTCTACATGGAGCACAATACTTCTCTAAAGTTGATATATGGTTGGGATATTATCAAGTAAAGGAAAGGAAGTAAGATATCCCCAAGACTACTTTTCATACAAGATACGGGCACTATGAATTCATAGTAATTCATTTAGTACTCACTAATGCTCCAAAAATCTCCATGGAATTGATCAATAGAGTCTTTAGGGATTACCTCGACAAATTTTTGGTAGTCTTCATAGCTGTTATTATTATATACTCCAAACCAAGGAGGATCATGAGGAGCATCTAAGAAATCTACTAGAGAACTTGCGAAAGGAGAATCTCTGTGAAAAGTATAGAAAGTGTGAGTTATGGTTGAAGGAGGTCTCATTCTTGGGCCATATCATCACTGGTAATGGGATATCTGTGGATCCCTCCAAAATAGATGCAATTGAGGGATGGAAAAGGCCAACATCGGCAACAGATATCCGTAGCTTCTTGGGGTTAGCTGGATATTATCAACGATTTGTGAGAAATTTCTCACAATTTTCCAACCCTCATACTAAGATAACTCAGAAGGGAGTAAAGTTTTCTTGGAGTGATGAATGTGAAGAAATCTTAAAGGAGTTAAAAAGGAGTCTTATCACTATGCATGTGCTCACTTTACTCCCAAGTGGAGAACTTTTTGTGGTATATAGTGATGCTTCGAAGAAGGGCCTAGGTTGTGTGTTGATGCAAAATGAAAAAGTCATTGCCTATGAATCAAGGCAATTGAAAGTTCATGAGTAGAATTATCCAACACATGATTTGGATTTGGCTGCAGTGATATTATCTTTAAAAATTTGTGGCATTATATCTTTGGGGAGAAGTGTGAAATATATATGGACCACAAAATCCTCAAGTATATAATCACACAGAAAGATTTGAACATTCCCCAACGAAGATGGTTAGAGATGATCAAATACTATGACTAATCAATCCATTACCAACCTAGGAAAGAGAAGAAGGTGGCAGATGCTCTAAGTATAAAGGACCTGATGATTATATCATTGATGAGAATTGAGAAGGATCCAATATTCTTAGAATTGATAAACATGGACATGGGATTCATAATGAAGGGAACATCATCAATCCTTTCACAAATGAATGCCCAACAGTCTATTTTAGAAAGGTTAAAGGATGCTCAAAAGGATGATGTGAGAATTCAGAGGAAAGTGGAAGCTATCAGAAAAGGGAAATCCTTGGAGTTCAATGTTAATGAAGAAGGAATTATGATATTTGGGAAAAGAGTATGTGTTCCATCAAGTCCAAAGATGAAGAAGGAACTTCTGGATGGTGAAAATTGTTCAAATTTCTCTATTCACCCATGAAACACAAAGACATATTGAGATCTCCGAGAGCATTATTGGTGTTATAATATGAATAAGGAGATCACTGATTATACATTAATGTGACTGGTGTGTCAGCAAGTAAGGCAGAGAGGCAGAAGTCTAAGGGGATGATGTAACCATTGCCCATACCATAATGGAAATGGGAGAACATCACCATGGACTTTGTCACCAGACATCCAAAGACATGCAAAGGCAAAAACGAAATCTGGGTTGTTTAGTATCGTCTTACAAAGTCTGCACACTTTATTGTAATTCAGGAGGATTTCTCCTTGCATCAGCTGGCACAAATATATATCTGGGAACTTGTAAGGCTTTATGGAGTACCACTATATATTGTATCCAATCGAGATCCAAGTTTCACCTCTATGTTTTGGAAGAGTCTTCAACATGCTCTGAATACTGAACTGAACTTCATCACGACCTATCATCCTCAAACTGATGGCCAATATGAGTGAACTATTCATACACTGGATGATATGTTAAGATCATGTTTTATGGACTTAATTGGAGGGTGGGACCAACATCTTCCACTGGTTGAATTCTCCTACAATAACAGTTTCCACTCGATCATCTGAATGGAAACTTATGAAGCCCTTAATGAGAAGAGATGAAGAACACCGACATGTTGGGATGAAGTCAGTGAACGTAAGCTTCTAGGAACAGAAATGGTCAAAGAATTGGTGGACAAGGTGAAAACTATTCAACATCATATCAAGGCAACCCAGAGTCGAAAGAAGAGTTATGAAGATAACTGTTGATGATACCATGAGTTTAAAGTGGGAGATGTGGTATTTATACACATATCCCCATGCAAGAAGGTCATGATGTTTGGAAAGAACGGGAAGTTATGTCCTAGGTACATCGGCCCCTTCGATGTTCTTGATCATGTTGGGGTTGTGGCCTATCAACTAGAAGTTCCACCTACCATGGCCAAAGTACATGATGCCTTTCATGTATCCCTCTTATATAAGTAAAATGAGGCCCTTCACATATACTATCTTCATAGGTATTAAAACTAGATGATGATATTTCTTATGAGGAGCAACCAGAGAAGATCTTGGATCATAGAGAAAATGTTCTATGAAATAAGACAATACCCCTCATCAAGGTGTTGTGGTGAAACCACAAGTTTGAAGAAGCAGTATGAGAATTATAGGAAATGATGAAGTAGAGTTACCCACATCTGTTTTAGTGTGGGAGAAGATTATTTCAAGGGTGAAATTTCTTAAGGGGGGAAGATTGTAACAACCCAAACTTTAGTTAATGAAAATTCACTTTTATCTAATTATATGTTTTATTGTGGTTATATAAAATGTTACCTTAATTGGTTTTATATTTCTATAATTTAAAATACTATTATAAATTTTTACCATTGCAAATATAGCAATTTAACAGTGATCACATGATTAGTATAAATATAGGTCTTTAAAAAATCCAATTTACTCCGGAAAAGGAAGCTATGGCATCATCCAATAGACTTTCCCCGTACGAAGCCCATTTTTCAGAGCTCGGAAAGGTGGCGACATCATTGGGCTTCTCTCTTGACCAAGCCCATGCCAATATTGAACATGTTAAGCTTGAGTAGAACCAACTACGGGAGAAGAGGAAGTTAATAGAGATTACCAACCAAGCGATGTTATCCGAGCCACCCCAAGAGTCTGTCACCATCTCACACCTTACCCTTCGATATTATGTGGGTGTTATAAGGGGTTATGTAACAAGACCCTAGAACTATAACTATTTACTTTATTTTTGTATAATTAATGTGCGTTCATTTTATTATTGTTGCTTTGTAAATAGTTTTTAAAGTTAAAATAGTATTTTTAGTTAGTATTCAACCAAGAAAACTAATTTTGAGGAATTTAAGTATTTTTGAATTAAATATTATTTTAATAAATTATTATTATTATTATATTAATTGTTATTAAATATAAATGATCGTATAATTTTATGACTGTAATTGTAATTTTTATTAAGGTTTGAAAGCTATTTTTGTCAAAACCCATGAATTTTTGGTAAATGTAGGTTTCTATTTTAAAAGTAAAAATTCACATATATATAAAATTATTTAGATAAAATTAATATTATTTTTTGAATCAGGATGTAGAAATTATCCAATGGTGAATTTTTCATAATTATCTAAGACAGTCGAATTTTTGGGTAAAAATTAAATACTATTTAAATATATAATGTGTTTTATGACATCATAATGACCCAATAATGATGTAATAAAACACTATAAACATTATGTTCAGAAAATTTGTGTATTAACATTAAAATAATGTGATTTTTGGTTTGTTTGATTTGTTTTACAAAGCTTTAGTGGACCCTTCAAGGCTTATAAAACATTTTGACTTTTTAAATTGTTTTCCTTGAGAGTGTGACTCACCTCCACATAATCAAACATATTATTTTAAGATGTCCGGCCATTAGACTCATAAAATATTATTTTCCACTCCCCTGTGGAAAAAACCATGGGCAAAAACCATGGGCTGGTTTGTAGTTTTTATTATTTTAATGTGAGGTGTCCCAAACCTAAATAATAAATAATTCCCTCTCCTTTCCTATATAAACACAACCAAGCTCCCACTTCCTCTTCAATCAAAGCCTTCGGAGTTCGACCAACCCCTTACCTCCTCTCTCTATAATCCTCTCAAGGTTCCCCAAGCTCCCAAGAATCATCTCTCAATCATCTCCCAACCCTTTGGGATCACACTTCGAAGTATGGGATTTCTTCCTTTCTCATTTTTGTCCAATTTTCATTAAGTTGTTATGCCCTTTTTTTCAATTACAAATGATAGGGTATGATTTTTAACCTCTCCCATACTGAACTCTTTATGTTTGGGTGATGTGATACCCCTTTCATTCTCATTAATCTCTTCCATGTATACCCGTTACCATGTTGAAATTCCGTAAGGGATTTCTCTCTTCTCTTGAACATTCTAGTAATTATTTTGTATTATGCTTCTAAATTCCATTACCTTTGTTGGGAAATATATATATTACCCCTTACTATATATTTCGTGTAAATATGATGATACATCCATTTCTCTCCCATCAACCATTTTTCATGAATCATTATGTCACACTATTATGCTGCCAAAATTGCACTGTAATTTTTCAAGCCAAGATCATTGTGTAGTGAATACCATACCCATGTATCTATAAAGGGTATTCACATTTATGAACATATACCTATTGAATGGTAATTTCATGTATTAATTTTACCTTACTTAATCATGGAATAACTTTTTATTTTGATTTATTTCATGTTATATGATCCATGTGGCACACTTATGCATGAAATGAACTGTTTAAGAAGGGTGCGCCCTAAAAGTGCTCCAATGGATTGGGTAAAGTATAGTATCATGATACGTCATGTGAAATGGGTGTTGACTCATGCTAAATAAGTGAAACTATTTTTTACTTGTGCTTCATATGCAATTAGGGTTTACTCATGCTCCATGTGAAATGAGCCTTGGCTCATGCTAATTCCATGTTAAGTGTTGTTGCCCCATTTCCATGTTATGGTTATCAGGCTTTATCACGCCATTATGTTCATGTTTCTCTTGTGATCCATTGATATGCCTATTTTATGACATGTATTTTATTCCTCATGTTATTCCATGTTTATTCCCTTACTGGGCATTATAGCTCACCCTTTTCTTATGCATGTCCTTAGGTTATCCCATGCAATGCTAAATAAGAGGGAATGTAGTGGTCATGTAAAGGATGTTTTCAATAAAGATGTTGTGTGTTTTATGTTATAAGCTGTTATGTAATGTTCCTAATCCCCAAAGACACTGGACCACTCAATCTTCTATGTTGTATCAAGTGAAGAATTTATGTAATAAATAAGTTTTAAGTTTGTAATAAAGAGCAGGGTTGTCATATAGTGCATTCAACTAACCTTATCCATGGCCTTGTGCTAAAACTAGACTACCAAGATCATGACTTCTCTACTGGTTCTACTGAAAATTAGAAGTATGGATACTATGACTTTGATTCCTCCTCAGCCAGTCTTGTTGGTGCTACTCCAACTCCCCACCTAACGGGATGTAATAGATCCTAAACCTAAAGTTGGAGCTAGAGAGAAACCTCTTCCACTAGAATAAAATGGAATGGCCCAAAAAATCTATAAATATACCCCATATGGCCAGAAACCAGACACTCTAGATGGTTTCTATCACACTGAAGCTTCAGGTGACCCTATCATCCACACTGATGGAAAACCATTGGGCTACCAACAATGGTACTTTGGCTACCACTGTCCTGATAAGAATCCTTGAGGGATCATTTCCTTCAACCAATAGAACTAATGACCTACTGATGCATTGATCCTCTATGAAAGGTAATATCACCATCCATTAGGTCACATTCAGTGATAAGATCCTAATTTATGATCTCATATAATTTAGATAGTTGAAATACATTCACCTGATTACTGATGGAATACTAAAGCACATCATCAAAGCATCTAGCACGTTAAATATCATAACTGGTTAGAAGCTATGAAAAGAACTGTAACTGAGTGAAACATGATAAATAATACCTAAAAAACATAGCACAATGATCTAGATGCCTGAACTCTCTGGATCTATCAGACTTCAGTGTTTGAGGAATGAATTGATCATAGAAGGTAGTCTTGAAATCAACACATACCATGCCCTAATAACCCCCAACATTAGTAATTACATCCCAATAGTGCTTGGATGAATCACACAACATGTAAGTAGAAGTATTAACCCTATTCTCTATAGAAATCTTCAAATTCTCAAATATATATAGAGTGGACCCCTAGAAAGACATTTTAGCCTATGGACCGCTATCCCCCAAGAAGGTGGTAGGATGCTGTTGTTGGAACTCATGTGTCAGATCAACCATCATAGGTGTAGGACATGGGGAACCTTTCAAGGGATGCATCAGATGTAGGAAACTATCATGAAGATATCATTAGTTCTGAGATTCGGTATAGTAGGCCATGCCTCAAGTCGCACTCATTTAAGTAAGACTAGTGGATTAGGAACAACCATATATTTATCATGGTAATCACCACCCTCCTGGTGCATGACACAAGGATGCCTTCATATAAGTGGTCTAAAAAAGATTAGAACACACCTAAAAAAATTTAACCAAATATATAAGAATAATGGAAGGTTAATGAAAGGAAATGGATCACTACCCATTGTATACTATCCCAACTATATTCTTAGAAGGGCAGATACTGGTAAGTGGTCTTATTTAAATTATAGGGGTTTTGGCAGATGAAGGGTAAATTATATATTATCTCATAATTTAATGGTATCCATTTCATTTTATAAGTCAAGTTTCACATTTATAGATTTCATTTTCTTATTTTCACATATCAATTTTATTATAAATGTATAACCATTTCTAGTGAATCTTGGACCATACTCCTTATCACTGAAATGAACACCCATTTGATCTCATTCTAATGGATCGTCTTGGTAAATAACCCATTCTACCCCATGAGGTCCCATAAACCTAATGAATTGAAACCAAGAATCATGCCATCTCATCCATAAAAATAGAACAAGCATATTGTAACTACTACAACATCACTCAACAATCACAGATATATCAAGAAACACATTTAGTTAAATGCACATATTTGGCAGCACATTTTCAAGGAATGTGAATTATAGGTGCCTACAATGATGCATATAACAATTATCCTTTACCTCATATGATCAGTCCAAGGATAAAATGAAATCCTCAATCAGAACAATAATAATAAACACAATATAGTCTGTGTTCTACTGAATGGTGAAATCATATCAACAATAATAGGAAAAATCAGAACAATAATCACAATTTTGCAAACATGGAATTTTCACCAAATATGGGTTAGATACGCACAAAAATATCTCATAACCATGTTTTGTGAATTCCTAATATCCAATATACTATCTCCAAATAGTATATCAAAAAATAACCAGATTTGATACCACTTTGTGATGTCCTAGACTCATATCCCACTCAAAGGTTCCCCAAGTCCGGTTGGCCACATGGCCTCGAGCACATCACACTGAATTTCATAAGATTCTAACTAGTAGAAAGGGCCTAGGTTGAGTCTGTGGGGAGACTATGACCTCATTACTAGAGTGTCTCACTGTGAATAGATGAAATAGTAGGTAAATAGCAGAAGCATTAATAAATAGAATCCATAGAAGAATTAGTTTGAGGTAATAAATAACTGAACAACTAATAATCATATAGAAAATCTAATGTTGATATTTAACAAATCTAAGAATCTAGAAAACATGTATACAAAGTAGTAGAAAATACATGATATAAAAAAGTAGAAAAAGGAATCCAAAAACTATCCCAAGTATCTTGATCTCCATCTCGGTCATATACTACCATCTTCATCCTAAATATGCAATAAATCAAGTGTCTAATGTAATATGCTTCCCTTTTTCAACACCTACATACATGTAATCCACACGGGTGAAAATGGAATCCCAGATAGGATGTAAGATAAATCTCAGTATTCCACCACTAATGAAATATACAACATCTAGTCCATGTAAATAAACTAAAATAGTGTTAATGAATTCATATATGAAAGTAAATAAATAGGTAATGAAAATACCCATATACCTGCTTCAACCTCATCTGGTGTTTAAACATGTAATCATTTCATTAATTAATTATGTTACATTTTATATAGTAGGTCAAATGAGGCATATCCAACAACGACTTAATAATAATAAAAAGGATCCAAGTCATGATAAGGAACCTTGTAATGTCAATAATAATTAAAGGGATCCATGGTAATAACTACTACATCCATGGCCTTAGGGGGTCAAGAAAACTTATTTAGTAACTAAAAACTATCTATAGGGATAAGAGTGTAATCCAAGGGGAATATCCCATGGTATTCCACAAGGAAATAATTCTAACTTAGTCAATGAAAAACATACAAGGTAAAATGGGATAAGTGATGATGAGCCCCAAGTGTTCATCCAAGGCACCTCATGTCAATAGAGTTCACGTTGGATCCAAGGAGTGCATCTAAGGAATCCTATAATCAAAATTTAGTGATCCAATGGTGTCATACCGAGCATCCACGAACAGAAAAGGATCAGTTTACAAGGTGGGTCTCACCCTTGTCAACTAAAATCTATGAATTAGATTGGTTTCCATGAGATCTCAAGGAATTCCCTTGGTATTCTAAGGGCTAAATCGAGTCGGACCACTCATATTGTAATGTCAAGGTCCATATATAAGAGAATCCTTTTAATGAATTCACTAATTATCTAAGGCCATGTAATAGTGAAGCCATTTAATATGCTCATTTGGTTCAATCCATTCCTTTCATTAGTTTGATATGGATAACTAGGAATGAAACAATATATTATCTTGTTAATCAATAATAATTTAATAAAGTTTACTCATCTACCTTCCATTCGACATGGGAAGAGGTGTTATGGATGTGAAACCAAGAAATTAAATTACATTCAATTAGGAAAATTCATATAAATAACATACTTTCCATTTTTATTTAATATTTATTTATCAAGTCGAAGCACTTACCTTAGAATGACCAAGTGTGAAGATAACATGGTACTATCCATTTATCAATTCACAATTAATCTATAAAAATGGGCTTACCATTAGAAAGATCAATCTACACACCAGAACAGTGGAGTAGATGAAAATGTCAAAGCACTAAATGGAAAATTTTAGAAAACACCTTACATGGGGTGGTCATCATTGAGGTCATGACATCCAACAATGGATAGCATAATTAATAAGAGTCTTAGAGTACATTTTTAATGACTATAATCATGGAACATCATTTAAATAGGAAAAAATCAATGAAATTAGTGCACACACATGAAAATTTATAAAACGAAAAAACTTGATGGATGAATTATACACCACATACCTCGTACTCGTACAAATCTCACCATCCAGTATCAGCCTCTAGATTGACCTTGATAGTAAGATATCTGATGAATAGATCAATATCCTGAAAATAGGGCATATGATCCTTCATCTAAATAGTTTCTTCAATATAAATAAGAATGAAAAAAGATAAAAATGAATTAAGATATTAGGGTCACATCTCGCACTAGAAAAATAGTGCTTCAATTAGACTATAGACGGACAATCAGGATCAATTTTGAGATTAGTATTTGAAGGGAAACCAAAAGGGATAATGGAGGGGGAGGTTTTCCACTGGAAATGAAATTGGAGGAAGGGGTGTTAAATAAGATTATTTAAGGGAATTTTTATAAAATCTCCAAAAAAGTAGAATTCCATGGTTTGTTCGTACGGTTGGCCAAACCATGAACCAATCACGCATCATTAGATGTGGAAAAGGGTATTTCACATGGTTAGGATTCACTGTTAAAGAAACCATATGCTAACCATGCCAAACACCTCTAGAAAATGGATTTCATTTTTTACACAATTGTGCGGCCCTTGAAATAGGTTTAGGGAAAACTATTTTCCTTATATCACACTAGTGTCCAGACTCGCAAGGTTATAAATAATAGTGCGGTCTTCCCCACATATATTCTCTTAACTGCACGACTAGACAATTTTTCTCAAACGTTAAGTTCCGTGCTCCAAACCAGCCACATACACAACCGAAACATCCATAAACTCATTAGGCATCAATATTAAGACCAAAATAATGAATTAGACCAATTGTTCAAGGATCCTTACTAGAGTCAAAAACTAGTTTCTTACACAATATATATAGAAAAATAATATATAATGAAATTTAAATACCCTGAAGTGTAATTTCCCTCCATGAGATCTATTAAAAAATCTCACAATTCTTTGGTACCTCATCATGTATATATTATGATAACAAATTTGTAATCATCAACTACACTATCCTTTTATGTGACATACATGACATATATCCCATAAAAAATAATGATACATATATAATGTTCCATTGAAGTTCATATTTTCTAGAAAATGATAGGTCATGAACTCTTCAATTTTTTACTAGGTGGATAAAGGATAACATAATTGAAACCAAACTATCATAAAAATCTATATGTATGATTCCATTCAATTATATGGAATTAAATTAATGGAAACACTATTTTGTATTCATATCTACCCCAATTTTGATAAGTGGGAATAGATGTGGTTCACCCAAATTTACCATATGGGTTAAAGATATCACTTATAAAAAAACTATGGGTTTATTCCTCAATGACTAAAAAACAACTAAATACACAAATAAATATTAGAGTGCGACTTGGATATAAGTGTATTGCAATTTAATGTCTCTCTTTTTCCTCAAAAGACTTTGGAATATTTTAAGGAACATCTATAGATCCAGGCATTGAGGCGGCGCGATAATATGATGCCCAGTGAGCCTTATTGTGGATATAATAAAAATATTAAATATATTATATCATTTGAACTCAATTTTCATGAATTAATGGAATAAAATTTGAATTGGGAATTTTATGTGAAATCTAAAATCACAATTGAATCCAGATCATGGGGCTTACCCTAGGAAAGGCATATCCTTTGTCGGCACTAGGAGTTTTGTTAAACTGTCTTGACGAGCACAAATAATAAAATAAAATAATTTAATTATTTCATTTTTTGTTTTAGTTAAGTGAAAAAAACCTCTATTTAAATACACTATTTTGAAAAATCTTCAAAGTTATCTACATAACCTTGGGAGATTTGAGAGGAGAAGATATTTTTTCCTTGGTGGAACACGATCGAGGATTGACAACGAACACAACAATATCTTCACCTACATCACTAGTGTACACGTTCTCCACTGATAGTCGATCCAACTCAAGGTAGGATGTTGTTTTATGTGTGTTTATACCTGTTTATATATCATATTAAGAACTTGAAACAATTCTTCTAACAGTTTGATTTGTGTTTCGATTGAATTGTTTGGAAGTGGGTTTATCTTCTATGAAATAAATGTTTTATATTATTTATTTATTTCCCTTCTTCATCATTCTAATGAAAAAAATAAATGAAAACATGAAAAATGGTTGAAGATTCTTCTTTTGTGTTTCATGGAATCCTTTCCCCAATTCTACACCCATTCATCATCAGTATTACTTTTGACAAGTGATTCGATCAAGACCTAGTTGATGATCATTACGTGTTTGATCATTGGCATAAAAGATCATCACTGTGAATTTAGATTCATGATAAAGGAAGAGATCAAGGTTTAACAATGAAAATGGATGTTCAGATACAGATTAGTATTAGATTTTGGATACCCATTGTGGTTTAGTGTACAGTGATAGTGCTTTGTGGTTTGGGTTATTTCCCGAGTGAAAGATGTGGCTGAAATTGAGCCACCAACAACGGAAGGGATGGTTCAACAATAGATCTAGATTTTTAGTGGGTTTTATAGAGAATTCAGTGGTGGTTGTGGCTTGAATGAAACATGCATGAATGTGTTTGAATTTTTAAGAAATTCCAAAATACACGTCATGTGGTCCTAAGTGACATATGTCTTGTAGTTCCTTCTATATGGTTGTAAGTGGTTGGTATTTATTTAAATATCACACACTATGTATGGTTCCTAATTTTTTTATGATACCTTGTTGGACATCTCATTGTACAAATTTAGTACATGCCCAGCAAACCATGTTGCGGTACCCATCGCTTGGGTCAGATCATGTGTTGTGTAACCCATGGAGAATGGCTCAATGGATATAGAGAGTACATTCCCAAAGAACCCTTGGGACCACACATAGTGTGTGTGGGGGGGGGGGGACATTCCCTATACTTCAGAAAAGTGCTCAGGAATAGATATGTATGTGTTCATGACATGGTACATGAGAATAACTAGTGTACATGGGAACAAGAATCATAACATAGGCACAAACATAGAAAAGTATGGGTTTAGGGGTACATGACTTGTACTCTCTATACATTATGTTAACTTCCAATGTGTTTTTTGGTGCCCTTTTTCTCTTCATCTTAGACCATGTCTAGTTGGGTTGATTTCCCCAGTCTATCCCTTTGAGGGTACAATGAGGGTTTACTTTCTAGGTATATGATTGTGACCCCTCTATGGGATGAGCCTTAGATAGAGTTTGTGGTGTCCCTCAATTTGAATCATAGTGATATCCTATATAATTACCACATTCACCCTAGGTAGGGTTCTTGGTATGATCATAACCATCATATATAGGGTGTTGATCCATTTTCTACAAGGAAAATTCACTAGGGTTCATTGTGTCATCGTTCATATAATCCTCTATATAGTAGTTTATCATAGTAGTGGGCATGGTATCATGGTCCATATGATCCCCTACTAAGTGGGATATTATATTACAATTTGTAGAGTCCCCCAGTGACCTTGGGTGTTCTCCCCTATCATGGGCGTTAAGATATTATGAGTCATAGTGTGCACCTACCTTGGTGAGACCCATTGAGCATGACCTCTAGGGTAAGAAACATAATGGACAACATAACTCATGTAGTGGATCCACTGGGGTGATAATTATATTGAATCATTGAGGAAAATCCTATGTCCTAAATTATAGTTGATACTTGTTTGATAACTGGAGTCCATCATAAGAATATTTGGTCATTTTTTATTCCTATATCGATATCTCATGTTCTGATTGACAGAAATTTTTGTTGATGAGATGACTACTCTCTTGATTCATTATGTTTCTTGATTTTGCGGAGTCCCATTATGTATTTTTATACTCACCCTTTCAGGGGATCTTCCCTCACATGTTGTTCCTTATGTATACATATTATGTTTTTAATGTTCTTCTAGGAGGATCATAGTGAGATAGATTGAACATCGTGAGACGAGGTGTTTCATTTGATAGTATTCCCCCTTTTTCAAAGTTTGTCGGACTCTTTTTCATTTTTTCTAGGGAATTATTTGGCCCTTTTTATTTCTTTCCATTACTTTGTCATACTATACTGTGGGATTTATTTTATTAATTCATTGTGGTATTATATTTATTTACATTTCCATATTTCATGTGTATACAGAGATGTGTGCATTTGTACCGGTACATTAGTCTAATTACACCAATTTGTGTGATATTCTACCTCGACAATGTTCTCAAACCCCTAACCTATTGGAGGAAGGCTTGGGATGTCACACTTGGATTATCTCTAACCAGATCGGCCCAAGTGGGTCCAGTTTTGAAAGAGTGGTATCATAGTTAGGTCTATATTAGGACTATATTTTCTGGTTTTTTCTCTCATGCGAGATTTTTTTAGGAAGTGGGGAACAATGCCTAATTTCATAATGTTTTCTTTTTATACCATGGACTAAAATTTTGGTGTAGAGGCTATCTTATCAATTCACAAGGACTCTGAAAACCTACTTTTTGACTCATTATATATAGAAAATTGATTTTGGGAAAACATTTCAACATTCATCATATAATAATGTTTTTTGGTTTCCATATCTTTTTTAATTAATCTATCCATATATAATCATTGACTATTTTACAGCTTGTCTCCTTGTTGTATTTTTATATAAAGATATCCAATGAGGATTATGTAGTAGATTCAGGGGTATGACCCAATGATTGATGTGACCTCCATGCATGGGATGGGTCATGAGGTGGTTTTCCTTGCATGTTGATAGCTAGGGGTACTTCCTCCCATTGATTAGTATATAAAACCATCTCTCATGGTTTTGGTGGATGCATCATGTAAAAATAAACCATAGATGGATATTTTGGTTCTGTATGATGATGCGTAGGGGTCAAGCATGTATCATGAGTACTTTTGGTATGGATATCTCTTGATATTGGGTAATCATGACCCATTGATAGAAGGCGTGTGATATTGGTAGAAACAAAGGAAGCTTCAATGTTCAAGAAGACCTGTAAAAATATTTCCATTGAGCCAAAGGTGTTATTATTCTTAGAGTGGAAGTGGGTATCTTGGTTGGGAATGTCCGACCCATTATGTTGCAAATAGAGGGATGGTTGGTGGACCACTCAGGAGGAGGTATATGATGGATAAAGTAGGTCCACAATTTGGAATAAAGAGAAAAGGAGATGGGAGTGAAAAAAGAAGTGGCTGGCGCATTGATCTCTTTCCATAATCACCAAAACTAGGTGGTCTACACTAGGATTAGGAAGTTGATGGACAAGAAAAATGGTGGATACAAGCAATGGAGGGTTATGAACCATATTCACTGATATTTATTTAGGTAAAATGTGTGTCTTTTATACTTTTAATTTATTATTAATAGACGTAGGTGAAATCCACTCTTTCTTGCAACATTTCTTGATTGAAACCTAGAGCTTCCTCGTGTATACGTTGAATCAATCATTGTGATCCAAGAATCATACTGGATTATATTTAGTGATCAAAATTTTATGCTGACAGTGTGACCTAACTGTAGGATTAGAGATCTTTTCATGAGACATTATTGTAACCATGGGGAGGCCTTATTATACCATCTTAGGTATGTACTAGATAGCCAAATTTTATATACATATTGGCTATCTTATAAAGAGGATACAGTGTATCCACATTGATGGACAAGGTTTCCCTTCATCTGGGAATAGGAAACCCAAGCATAGAAGGATGTTCTCATATGCAGTAGGATACAACTGATTACTCATCAGTTGGATTATTTTACAATTGGAGGTGTGGATGCAATTTGCTTTCAATTTTCTAATGTTGGTGGTAGAGTATGATGACATCTTTTTTGTGGGTTTATTGGGATTATATCCCCATTAAGAGATTTAATTATACATATACTTCAAAAATTTATGGTCCTATATCTACATCAACATATCATATGACCTCGTAGAGATATGGGAGACAATGGTACGATTAGAGGATATACAGAGGTAGGTCTTCATAAGAACTAGTGTGTATTCTTAGGCATCGTAGTCTTGTTCTCATAGGGGCAATTTGGATCTTGAGGTTAGGTGTGAATTAATTTCACCTGAACTAGATGACTTTAAAAGAGTATTATACACCCCAAGAATCAATTAATTCCCTTTCTAGTGTTTATGGGTGAAGTGGTTCTCAATTTTTTATCTTAGGATAGGTTATCACTAGCTCTAGGTTCAAGGGATTGATAAATCGAATGTGGGATTACAAGGCCTCTATGAATTATTCAAGTTTATGGTGAAACATTTTATTGCATTGGATACCCGAGTAGTTATTTTGAGATTATAAACTAGGTACCTAGTCCATTTTTGGTTTAGGTCATGATATTAATATTTGGTTACATCATAGTGTACTTTGTGTCATAGGTGGATCACACGATATAGTTTAGGATGATTATGGGAATGCCTCGAGAGTACCAGCTCTTTAGGATGCTCTAGAACTTTTATTTCATGATTCAATATATACACTTATTAGATAACTTCTTATCAAACATGGGAGTGGAATTTGAACTAGTATATATTAAGGAAATGTGAGCTTGAAAGAAACCTAAAAGTGTGGCTATGATAGATTATACACATAATGAGGGGTTTCATTATTTTTTGTTTTGAAAGGTGATGGATCTATTGGCTTATTTTTAGTTGAACCATGGGGGTGATGATGGTGTATCATACCTAGATTTGAGGATTATTGTCCCTTTTCTTCTTTAGCGAGTCATAGAGTCAAATCTTGTTTATATTTATTGTGATATTTTTCATGAATAGATATCCACTAAACATGTAATTGATGGACTTTTTGCATGTGTGGAGTACACCATCATTGATTAAGGATGGAGTATGGAACCATTCATGCAGTGAAAGGACATTCAATGGTGGTTTATTTCCCATATTAGTACACCCAAAAGTGTTGTGGATGTACCAAGATCCTTTGACATCAGGGTTGGTGTCCAAATATGTGGTAGTGTTATGTTGATTTAAACTCATGGTGTCTAACCAATCAGTATGTGAAGGCCAAGGTACTCTAAGGGAAGTGGAATTATGAATTTATCCTTGTGGTTTTCATATTGGGGTTCCATGATTAGTGTAGGGTCCTGATGATATCTATATAGCCATCGAACAACACCATGTTTTTCCACTTCCTCACTATCTGATAGTAATTCCTAATAGAGTGTTATAGATGCATGTTCTTGTAGGAGGTAGTCCAAATTCATGAAATTCACTGATCGATTATTCTAGTCCATGATGCTCACTTCACATCAATACTGGTGAGAGGGTGTAGGAGGACTTGGTAATCAGTTTTAGTTGAGAAGTGTTTATAACACAGGAATATAGATAGGTAAAGTTTATCATATAGGTTTTAGAGATCATACTTTTGGATGTCAAGTTAGTTTGGGGACATAACTAGGAGGGTCATCTTCCATCAGTGGATTATGTGCACCATAATATCTTCCACTCAAAAATTGGTGAAGCACTATTTTGGTCCATGTATTGGAGACCCTGGAGGTTACCACCATTCTATTTAGAGATAGTGGAGTACAAAACCTGTGGGCCCATAGTTGGAGCTAATGATGGTTGTGAAAGTTTCAATTCATCCAGGGGTAGATGATGACATCCCAAAAAACATGAGGTCCAATGTGGACCTATAAGAGTGTCCTTGGGAGACCAATGAGGGGATCTTTCATTATGATAGATCTATCTTCAAGGTGGATTATGGAGGTTAATCTATAGTGGTAGACTAACATCAATGTTCATAGGAAATTTTTTACATTTACTAAATTGGGTATCAATGTGGTGTAATTCTTGTCCCTATAACCGTAGTTGAACCATGTTCTTGGTGATTTACACATGTAAAAACAAAGGATACATATGTGTATCTAATTGCACAATGTCAACTAGGATGAGATAGATGTTGAGGGTGGGGTTAAATCCATGAGGTTCCAAGTGGAATTTGGGAACTGGTAGTAGAAGACCCCTTATTGGGAAATTTTTTTCTTTAGGAAGATATTTTTTTATAGCATGAGAACCTTTAAGGGGGTTGTGGGAGTGTTATGCCTAGATGATAACTCTGTATCCTTGATTATGCGCATGTTTTTTATTTTTAAGGAGAAAATTATTAAAGGTAGGGAGTGTGTAATGTCTATATTTTTTACTCATAAGACATCAGAATATTTTAATAAATATCTCCAGAGCCAGCTACTGAGATGATGTGAGATTTTGAAGCTCGATGAGCCTCAGTTTGGATATAAAAAAAATTAAATATATTATATCATGTATGAAAATTTTTCCAAAATTAATATAATAACACTCCAAAAGGGACTTGAATCGGAAATTTGTAACCACCATTAAATAAAGAACATGGTGTTTGACTTAAATGTGACATTCCCTTTTTTGGTGTTATACATTTTGTTAATGTTTTGTCATAAGAAAGAATAATAAAATAAATAAATTAAATGATGTTATTGGTTTTTTTAGCGTGGTGACATAACCCTATCTATAAATACGATTTTATCAAAAATTTCTTGGTTTATCCACATAACACTAGGATATTTGTTAGGATGAGAGATTTTTTCATTGGAAGATCAAGATTAAGGATCACTGATGAATGAATCAAGGTAAATTGAGAGACAGACAAAGAACATAGTTGGGGTCTTCACCAAAATCATTAGTGGAAAAATTCTTCACCAATGATTGATCCAATTCAATTTAGTATTTATTTAATGTGGATTTACCCCCTTTTTATTTATCCTATGATGAACGTGAATTAATTATTGTAATAGTTTGATTTTTGGGTTGGTCACAATTTGTGGATAAGAGTTCATCATACTTGATAGAGAAGATTGATATTATTTATTCATTGATCTTAAATCATCATTATAAAGCAATGAATCTAGGGTAGCCTAAATAATAGAAATGGTTCATTCCTAATTTCTGTTCCATGGATTTCTTCCACCCATTTTACGCTTGTTCATTGTTACATATCTTTTGAAATGAGATTTGACCAATACATTGTGGAAGATCATTGCATCTTTAATCGTTATCTCAATAGATCATCACTACGGGCTTAGTTTCAGGAGGGAGAGAATGAGGTTATATGAAGATGGTGAATGTTTAGAGATGGATAAGGAT
Organism: Viscum album; assembly: GCA_963277665.1. Classification (NCBI taxonomy): domain Eukaryota; kingdom Viridiplantae; phylum Streptophyta; class Magnoliopsida; order Santalales; family Viscaceae; genus Viscum; species Viscum album. The sequence continues at coordinate 243,080 of OY728146.1, read as the reverse complement.
CATATATGGGATACCTATTGTGATATGGTGTGTGATGATAGCACAATGCAGGGAGGGTTGATTTCAAGTAAAGGATGTGGCAGGAATCCAGCCACTGGAAATGGCTGGGCTGAGTTAAAACTGGATATGGGTTTCTTGGAGGGTGTTGTAGTGGGTGTGGTGGTGGTTATAGCTCAAACAGGAGACACTTAAGTGTTATATAATTTATGATAACATCTGAACTACACACCATGTAGTCTAGAGGGACACCCACCCTTTATCCCCTTATATTCAATGACTAGTTATTCTTATTGAGTTAAACATAAAATTTCATTATCAGATCAGTATATATCAGTAATAATTATTTGTATCATAATAATATTCTAATAATTGATAAATTACAGTGGGTGAATTGTAGTTTTAAAAACTATGTTTACAATAAATAAACTAAAAAAACCCAAACCCTCTTTAAGTTTTTTGTCAAACTTGGTCTAAGTCTGATTTACAAAGTCATAGAATCAAAACATGGATATGGTCTAATTAAATTAGTGTTATATATTTGAATCATGATGGATCCGATTAATTAGATTATGTATCATAATCAGAGTTCATATGATAAAACAAAACATAATATAAATATGAATATGATTTCTCAATTTCAATTAAATTTAGAGGGGAAATACAACTTGTAAAAAAAGTAATACAATAACTAAAAAATGTAATAATTAATTATAAGATATTAAAATTTATAACATCTTTTAAAATTAAGGGAAAGGTAGTCTACAAACCAGACTAAACATATCCATTGTTCTACATTTATTGTAAAGTCTATCTTTCATTACTAAGGAAATTCCTCGATACGATGATCAAAATGGATCTTTCTTCCTATCCCCAGAAAACCTATATATGATGATCAAATTCACTATCTTATTGTCCCTACAGTACCTTGATCCAAATATCAAATTGTCTATCTTCTTATCCCCTAAATCCCTTGATCAATACGACGATCAGACACAAGTAATAATTACAAAAGTTTTCTTAAGGAGACAACCAGACAAGGTTTCCTTAAGAAGATAACTATATAAAGAAATAAAAAGATTAAGAACAATCCATTAATACTATGTAATCTTATCAAAATATGAGATATAATGTTATAAAACCACTCTAACTCATTAAATTACCTGGTATTTATAGGCATCCTCCCAACAACCATATTGATCTCCCAATGATAATATTTTTCTGAGTTTGTTGCAATGACTTCATACACCTGGAAGCTCATAACTCTCTAGTGTAATTGATTATATGAATTATTATTGTTTTAAACCATTATAGTGTAAAATATTTTCCTTAAATTTGAAATATGTTGTATTCTGATTATAGAGTTAATTAGTCTGATGGAATTCCTTATGATTTTCATTACAATAATTTTTATGAGTATCAGTCTAATTTCTATCAATATCAATATCAGTGTGATTGTTATGAATTTTCCAGTATGGTAATAATGAAAATTATGTTACTTTTTATCTCAAGAAGGTGATTCAAATTTTACTAGATGCATTATCATTATGATAATCATAATGAAAAATTCCATTTTATATTCATGAATATTTTAAAACTTAATATAAGTGTAGTAAAATATAATATTTTCAATTAAAAAACATGTTAAAAAAATTATACACAAAAGTTAGTAAATATATTTTAATAATGATATTTTAATTTCTAGAACTAATGGAATGTAAAAGTAAGAAGTATAACTTCTGACTCAACAATCTTCCTCTTTTTGGAAAGAACAAACCCCAACACATAAATGAAAAATAATTTGAAAAACTTTTATCCTATTTCTTTTAATAACTTCATATTTAGTGTTATTAATTAAACCATCACCCCATAGAGTTTATAACACTTCCATATATGATAGAGAATAATATATTGAATATGATGAACTCCGCCTTAGGATAATATCTCCCCCAAAATATTTTATTATCCCCCTTAATGAAATATCCCCCCCTGATCAAAATTTCTCACCATTTTTAAATAAATAACCATTTGATAATAATTTCTCCCACTTTTTATAAAAAAATTATTCATTTTTATTTTAAAAATGGAATGAGGAATGAATATGATGTTTCTTGAAATAGTTACAGAAACAAACATACGAAACAATACAATTAACTAATTCATCATCGATAATTGGAATCAGATAGAACATTCAACCAATATGAATTATAAAACATTGAAAAAAATCATAGTTGGATGAAAAATAAATTCATTCATAAAAAATTTCAAATGTTTTAAAAAAATACAAAATAAAACAAGAGTTAAAAAAATATTTCTTCATCAACAATTAGACAAAAGACTTTATCTTCTTGGATTCTTTTTAGTCCTTCTCAAGCATAACAAGTCTTTATTATTGAGTCCAGACTTTCTCATATAACTATTTTTTTCATTACATAATACTATGAATCTATCTTCAAAATATCATATTTGGGACCTCTCAGCTCCATGAATCAAATAATTTTCTTCAAAAAATTAAAATCATCAGTTCTATCATCGGTAGCATCACTAAAACATTCTAAAAAATTCACCCTATCTTCCATGTACTTAGATTATTGATTTAAGGATTGGAATGTTTCATTAATTTCATTATTCTCATAATCAAAATTATCAACATGATTTTTTAGATCATTATCCACTTGATGTGACCATTTAACCATCTAATTACATGACTTTGTATGAATTTGGGAACTTTCGTGAAAAGCCTTCTACTGTCCTTCAGAAAAAATAAATTTCTCTTTTAAGATATTTATCAATTCTGAATAATCATTAAGGAATTATTGAGTAATATTTCATCGAGATTCATGGTCTAGAAAATAAAAAATATCTCCTTCTAACCTTATGAAATAACGAGCAATATATTTAACTCTTTCAAAAGAGATTGTTCTTCCTGAGTCTGACTGATCCTGTTGAACCTGAGGAGGTTTTATTCTGCTAGTTTCAAAATTATATTTCTTTACTTTTCATTTATAAATCTTAGTAACTTACTTAGAGAAATTTTTCATCAACATACTTGTCACCATTTAATTCAATAATGTCAACATCATCAGTATTTTGTTTATCAGATGCATTAATTTTTGAATTTTGATATCATTCAACTTTATTTGATGAGGATTCAACTTACTATGATTAATATTATTATTTAGAACTACAAGATTTATATTCCTTGTTGGGTTTGGAAGGTATATTAAATGATTATGATGATGAATATGATTCCAATGACTTATTATCTTATTTAGTTTTTACGTTATCATCCTCTTCTTCATTATCATCCTCTTCATTCTCTTTTTATTCCTCGTGTTGAACCTCTTCTTAAATTTTAGTGTATTATTATTCTTCCTCACCATATTTACCGTATTTTTATTTCTTATAAACATCATAATTTATGGCCTTATCATGCTCCTCCTCAAGATATCTTTCTATTCTCAAACACCATTCCCAGCTGGATTAGTTTTTTATTTTTTTTCTAGAACAAATAGTATCAATTATTCATCAAGAAATTTTTATTTTCCCTTGTATATGACAGAGGGAATTTTTGCTTAAATAATAATGGTTTCTTGAAAAACTAACCCCACATTCAGGTTCAATTTTTCACTATGAGAAGTCAGTATGATAATATTTTCAGAATCCATTTAAACTCATTTCAATAATGGTAATACAATTATTGAATCTTGTAATCTTTTCATCTAATTTATTTTATTACCTTATTTAGCAAGTGGTTTTTAGCACAAATCCTTAAGTCCTTAGATTCTACTTGGTTGATTATGATGTTTTGATCCCCTGACTTATTATCAACCTTCTTTTTCCTCTATTCTACAAAAACTGCATATGGGACTTTCATCATCTTCTTTTATTTCACTGGTGGAGAAGTTTTTTAGTTAACTTTTTTTTCTTCTGAACCTTTTTGGGCTTTTTTGATGTCTCTAAATCTATTGTATTACCCCTAGCATTCTCAAAAAATTTCATTGAATTATATTCAATGGAATATCTCATTCGATTCATGGTATCATCACTTATAAAATTAATATTTTTCCTTATCAAAGTATATATACAATATATTTTTGAAAAACTACATGAATTTTACATCTAATTTTATTATAAAAACTGGAAACATAATGATAATGGAATTTATTGCACCAAATTTTATATTCTATATAGTTATAAAAGTTAAACTCACCAAATATATCATTCTCATGTTCACTATAAAGTACAATATGAAAACATAAGAAACCTTTAGTATATCTATATCCCCCTTCCTTAGTATCAAGAATCCTTGCATCCACAAGCCAATAACCCGGTTGTCTGGTGTTAGATGGGAATCCTTCAAGACATTTTTTTAATTATCAAACAATGAATTTTATTCCTTATTATTATTAAGTAATCCATGATCATATTGACATTTATTTGAAGGCTAATTGGATTCAACTTTTTATGGTATTCTGACTATACTCACATATTTCTTGCAAGTTTACTTATAATAATTTCCATACATAGAATAATATTGTATTTCTATCCCATATTCCTTAAAAATAATAACATAATTTAAAAAACATGAACCAAATCATGTAACGCTCCGACCCCAGTTACCCAGAGTCGGTGCATTATTACGTAACATTGGTATGATCACGAAAGATCAAGTCTCGAAAGATCGATTAGTTTAGTAGCCTTGGAAACACTAGATACATTCATTAAAGTTACATTACATCATAAAGTGAAAAACTAAAATAACATGGTCTCCATAGACCACACTCATATCCCCTTCTGACTATCCCTGAAGGCCATTCATAAAATACTTCTTCACATCCTGGAAAAATTAAAACATTGAAAGGGGTGAGCTCAGATGCTCAGTAAGGATAACAATATAGTATAAGCTTTCATAAATAAACACAAACATTTTAGGCAATGTATAACTAAAACAAAATCCTTTTAAACTTGAACTTCAGGGTAATATGAAAAAAGTAAAATGAAATAATGTCATTTACTTATTCACGTGGATATTCTACTAGTTAAATAATCACATGAAATATCAATAACCACTTTCAGAATGATGGAATGCATAATGCCAGACTATCATAACCACATAGCCAAGGCCTCGTGCCAAGACTACAAATAAGATTTTGTCAAGGCCTCGTTCCAAGACACTAGTTTGTCTCATGAGACTTACCGATGCATCGAGGAGCTATAGCAGGCTCCACCCACCACTTATTAAGTCCAATGAATTCCTCATATGAACAGGTTTAAACACATCATAAACCAAAACATAATCGTATCACATAAAACATTCATAAAGGAAACATAACATTTCCACATTTCAATCACAGGATATCAATAAAACAAATTGATATAATAAAATCACTTTCAAAACCATTTTCAATACCAAAATAAAATATAATTAAAACTTGGTATTTATTTTTCATATAAAAATAGTTATGTCTTGTAGAGGAAGCTGAAACTCAAATAATGGTCACGGCGGCAGAGATGTCGTTGTCACCGCATACGTACGACAAAAAAAAATTTCCCTTTTTTCATTTAGTAAAAGGATTTATATAAAAAGATTCCTTTTGAATAAACGTAAAAGTCAAAGGGGTTTATACACTGTATAAATGAAAGTTGTGTATAAAACAAAATATGCCTCAATGAAAGAAGATTGAGACGAAGTCCCTTATAAAGATCCTTTTTTAAATAAAATAGATCTATTATGTGTATTCACAATAAGTACAAATAAATAAAGTACAAATAAAAGATATGACATAATAATATCATGACATAATTTGAAAGTAGGAGATTAACCCAAAGAACAGAAATTGGGTTATAAAGTTCCCTTAAAAAGATTATTTTTTTAAAATAAAATAAATCTATTATGTGTATTCACTATAATTACACATAAAGAATGTACAAATACAAGATATGACATTATAATATCATGACATAATTTGAAATTCAGAGATTAACCCAAAGAATAGAAAATGGGTTAAGAAGTTCCCTTACCTCGTGTACGACTTGACTCGATCGTTCTTTAACCTCCTGAATAATAAAGTAGAGTTAATTTATAATTGATTAAGAAACTTTTTCAAGTTCATTATTCCTTTTATATCACTTATTACCATGTTATGAACATTATGTAATTATTTAAGTTAATAATGGTCGTTTTGTCGATCTTTGGTACTTGAGTCAAAAATAAACTTCTTATAATTACAAGTTGTTTATGTTGTAGAATATCCATTATCCCTAGAATTATATTCATGATGTATATATCATATATATCATATATATCCATTATATACATTCATTCATAATATTACGTAACATTTAGAGGTAAGAAATGAAATGCACCGTTCATGGAGACGGTAAGTCGTACGTACGCATGAACGCTACTTTCATTTATATTTCGTATTTAATGGAATGAAATTATAATGATATAAAGGTATATTATAATTACAATATAATATAATATATAATATCATTTACTCCATCCTTTATACATCCCACATATGGAATTAACGATTCAAATCACTTTGAGAGGGCGGTAGTCTGCACTTCCTAAAATAAAATTATCGCATTTACCCATAATGGAAATAATAAAGGTATTCCATAAATGAGAAATAAAGAAGCATAAGGATAACATAAACATAATATATATCATATATAAATATAGTGACATCTTAATGGCCACCATGAGAGGTGTTAAAAGAAGATTGAACAATCATCCTTTCAGGAGGCAGAAATTCGCCAACCATAGAAACAGTATGTTCTTTAACCATTAGATGAAGGTGTGTGTAAATGTAAATCAAACCCATCTCATAAAGAAATTATAGAATATTTAATATACTTGTGTTGTTACAAAATAATTTAATTACAAGAGTTTAAGGGGTTAGAGAAGCAAAATAAAACAAAATAACATAAGAGAAGACATTACCTTAAAATTGGGTAACTCTTTTTGATTTGAGCCAAAGGATACCTTGGAAAGAATTCTGCCCAAAGTGAGGCTTTTAGGATTAAGAGATGGAAGTTTAATGAGTATTTGGGCAGATTTTTTCTGGCCCAAATGTATTTGAATGTGTGAATAAGGTGGTAGAGTTGCGGGCCTTTTATAAGAGGAGAGGAGGGGCACTCTTGGAAAGTAATGAAATGTTACATTATTATGAAGTTCATTTCAGATTTCAAAGGTCCCAAAATTATATATTTATAGGATAAGGTGATAAGGGTTCGAAATATACCCATCAAATAGGTTTTTGACAAGTGTAAGTCTTATATTTTACATTATCTTTTCATTTTATTTAAATCGTTAATTAATGATGTAATCGCTGCATCATCATGGTGTCATAAAAATTTTCATTTATTGATGTCTAAAAATTATATAAAAAATATCATGATGTAGGAAATATTTTTAGCTTTCCAATGAATATTTATAGTCGAAAGGTTAACTTATATTACCCCATGTAATAATTTTTTTAGTAAAACAACACATGTTTGTGACAATTTTATTTTTACTTTAAAGAAAAAGTTATTAATGTCATGTTCTTACCCAAGTGGCTCCATGGGGTCCCCAAGTTGACCCATGGATTGTCGTGTTCGGCCATGCATCATATAATAAGGGTAGGATAAGTGTCAAGATATTTTCATATTTTTATAATATCATTTTTACCATAAATTTCACTAATTACCTTTAATCGCGATTAATAGAACTTAAAAGTTACTATTCAACAAAATATATTTTAATCCCATTGATCCACATTTTACTTCCTAATAACAATGATGTATGTCAGATTTTGGAAATTCAAATCACATAGGTGGTAAAATTTCATTTAAACGGAAAATCAGTTTTTTAACTACCACTTAGTGGTTTAACTATTCATCAAAAATCGAAGTTTTTCAGAGCAACACCAAATATTAACCCTATGCTATATTTGATATTCTTAATTTAAAAATGTTGTCTATTTTAAAAAATTCAAGACTTATTAGTTGAATTAATTAATTTAATAATTAATTTCCACTGTCACAATAAATAGCGTGTTTTTAAGAAAGAATATCAATCAAAAGATTGACAATTGTTTATGTCCAATTTCAAAGTGAAATTAATTATAATGACCACCATTGGATAAAACGATAAAAATATATTCTAATTAAACTTTAGAACCACTCGTTTGTATAATTTATCACTATAAATTATTTTGATTAAAAAAGTTGTTCTTAAGTATTTTTCACTATTCATCAAAAAATGGAAGTTCTCAGAAAAATACCAAAAATTCAACATAGGCTAATTTTGATATTCCAAATCCAAAAATGAAGTCCATTTTGAAATATAAAATTTATAATATTTCAAAAAATTGGGTATTCCTATTCATAACTGCTAATTTTATTGGTTGCGGTGTGTTAGAACTCGAGGTTGCGTACAACACACGCTGCTCTATTATTCAAAGAGGAGCGTACCATGGAAGCTTGGGGTGTTACAGATCAGCTTAGAACTGGTCTAAATCTTTATCATCCTTTTCAATGCACAATGATTCCCATCCTTGAAAATAAATGCTATTTCTCAAAACAAAATCATATTTCTCATAAAAAGCTCTTTCAACTATCCTTTCACTAAAAATGAACCATTTCTTATAGTCTCCTGAAGTTTCCACTAAACTGAGTCTCATACTGTTGAAATAGATGTAAAGATGATCTTTATGACTGAGAAACTTAAAGGGGTCATGAACACGTGAAAAAAACTCTAAAGAAACTGATGTGGGGGAAGGGAGATCCCCCTTTATATAGGCACTCGGTTGTCGATCCATCTTCCATATACAAAATTTATGGTTTAGATTCAAACCATTCTGATCTGAAAATTGAAAATAATTTCATGTAAGTTATAATGAAATATTAATCTCTGGAGGGTTTTAAATTTTTTTCATATTAATAACGAATAATATTTTGCATATATTTTGAAATTTATTGAAAAACAATTTTTTTTATAAAACTAAAATATAAAAACAAAAAATTTAAACTAATCATAATAAAATAGTGTAAAAAATAAAAAAATATAAGAGTATCATTCTGAGTAGAATTATCCATTAGTAAGATATACAATAACTTCTTAGTTTTTTAAAGATTATGATAGTTTTAATGAATATGATTGTTTAAGTACAAAAATTAACTGTAATAATTTTAATAGAATACTATGTATTAAAATTATATACATAAAAATTTCATTATGAAAAATGATGATTAAAATTTTTTTTATTACAAAATTATTTTAACAATATATAATTTTGAATATTTCATAACAAAAACTTAACCCAAAAAATTTTATTACACATTACGGGTTCGAAAACTTTATCACATTTTTTGAGTCTATAAAATCCTCTAAATATTCTAAAATTGAAATTTTTATATAAATAAAATACGAGTCTGATAAACCCATGACTATAAAAGTTATAAGAAAACTAAAAAATTGAGAAAAATAAATGTATTTGAAAAAAAATAAACATATTGATTCCCCCTATGAAAAGAAGGAATTTAATGTAAGGTGATGGGTAAACAATAATTAGATATGAATGATTAATTTACATTTATTATTCCTAGATTCTGTTTAATATATTCAAATATATGAGAAGGAAGAGGTTTTGTAAAAATGTCAGCAAGTTGATCATGTGTTCTGATTAATTGTAAAATGATACCTCCTTTAAATGTGTTATCCCAAATGAAATGGTGTCTTATATCTATGTGATTTTAACATGAGTGATGTGCTGGGTTTTCAATTATGGAAATGGAAATAGTATTGTCAGAAAGTATCTGAGTTTTAGAAATAATCATGCCATTGTCATTTAGTGTGTGGTGTATCTACAACAATTTAGCACACCAACATTTGACTTCCACATATTTTGTTTTATTGGTGGAATGTAGTAATGAGTGTAGTTTATTAGAAGAACACGAAACTAATGAATATCCTAAGAAATGATAAGTTCCAGAACTACTTCTCCTATCTATTCTATAACCACTAAAGTCAGAATTACAATTTCTTTTAATTATAAAACATTTCCTAAATAATAAAAATATCATAAATCCATTGTTCCATTAAGATAATGGTAGATTAGTTTTTTTCTTTAAAATGGGACTCTTTTGGATTATATTGATATATTTCACATAATAATACAAAAAACATTAAATATAGATGACTACTAGTAACATAAATTAAACTTCCTATCATACCTATTAAAATCTTTTGATCATCTAGTTTCCTAGCCACATCAATATCACATGTATTAGAAGTAAAAATTTGGGTATTAACTCTTTTATTATTGTCGTATCCAAATTCCTTATGATGATATTTTATATACTTATGTTGATATATAAACTTTTATTTTGGTTTTTTGTAAAATTTGAAAACCAAGAAAATATGTTAACTTACCCATTATACTCATTTCAGGATCATATTTCATAAGATCTACAAAGGAATTTGTAAAAGATTATTAGGTTGATCCAAATATAATTTCATAAACAAAAATTTCCATAAACCTAATACATTTAGTTACTTATTTAATAAGAAGTTTTGGATCCGAAACTCCCTTAACAAAAATATTTTGTAACAAAAATATTTTGTAATAAAAATAGAGTTAATATGTAATACTAGGCTCCAGGGGATTGTTTAAGTCCTTATAAAGCTGTGGTATGTTTATTAACATATTTAGGATTATTTTTATTTTAAAATTCCGCGGGGTTTTCAACATAATATTCCTCCAAAACGTACCAATTATGAAAAGAACACTTCACATCCATTTCAAAATGTATGAAATCAAAGAATGATCCAAAGGCTAGTAATATATGAATAGATTCATGTATTGATGTTTGCGCATTGGTTTCATTATAATATATGACTTATTTTTTATTATAACCCATTGAAATAAGTCTATCATTATTTCTTACAATTATTCCATTATCATCAAATTTGTTTCAAAAGACACTTTTACTCCAATTATTAATGTTTCTTTATGTTTTTTAACTAATGTATAGACATTGTTGCTGTCAAATTTATTGAGATCATCTTGGATTGACTTAATACATTTCTCATCACCTAAAGCCAAATAAATACTATTAGGTTATAATTGGGATAAAAAATATAGATATTCAATTTCATTCATTAAGGAACTTCTAGTCCTCACTGTTTGATCCACATCACTAATGATACTCTCACTACGATGATTCCTAATAATCAATTGAATTTGTGGGTTTTTAATAGTATGTTATTCAATATTAGGTTGAAAATATTTTTGAGAAATAAATTTGAAAAAAAAATTCTTGAGTTATACCCTTACGAGAAGATCTTTCCAACAAAGGCTGATAATAAATTTTAGAAATAACATCAGAGGATGTAGGTTGAGATCTTTTTGAAAAAAAGGGTAAGTTTCATAACGAATAACATATAAATTTTCCTAAAAAATACATGAATTTTTATTAAAAACACATCATTCCTTAGACATATTGGAATAACCAAAAAATATTTCTTCATTATATTGTGGTGAAAATTTATGTAAGTTATCATTCATATCAAAAATGAATACTTTACAACCAAAAACTCTAAAGTAAGAAATTTTGGTTTTCTTCCTCTCTACAAATCATAAGGATTTTTATTAAGAAAATTTATAATCAGAATTGAATTTATAGTATGGTATGAAGTACTAACCGATTTATCCCAAAAATGTTCAGAAATTGAGTATTCACTCGGCATGGTTCTAGTTATTTATTAAGGAATTAAATTTATAAATTCAACTACACCCTTTTTCTAGGGGGGGGGGGTCTAGGTGATGAAATGTTTTGTTATATACATTTATAACTACAAAAAGTTTGAAAATCAAAATTTACTAATTTTCCACCATGATCACTATAAATAGTTATCAAGAATAGGTTTTTCTCATTATTAACATTGGATACAAAATAATTAAAAAAATATATAAGGATTTATCTGTGTTAATATAAACCCATGTATATCTAGTGTAATCATCAACTGAGACATATACATAGTATTTAACAATAATAATTCTAGTTTTTAGGGGAAAATATGTTTTTGTGTAGTGACTGTAAAGAATCATAAGTTTATATTTCATTAATTGATTAAAAACTCAACTTTTGTAGATTACCTTATTAACAAGGGTTATAATTTTTTGAAAAATAAAATATAAGTTCCAATATATCCTTAATAAGCCTTTTCTTAGTCAATTTAAATAAGTTTCTATGGTTATAGTTCCATAAACTTATATTCCCAAACAAATATTGACATTCCATTACTCTAAGGAAAGGTATGTCCTGGCTCTTAAGGTCTTCATTGTTAAGTGTATAATCATTCTCATATTGATGGGGAGAAAAAATAAATTCATCCCTGGAACTATGTACTATAAATTTATCATTCATAAAGTTCAAAATATATCCTTCATCACATAACTAACTTATGATTATAAAGTTTTTCTTATTAACTTTAATAAACAAAACATTTTAAATTAATGCTTTACCAAGAAGAATGATGTTACATATTCTGATAATCTCTCCATGAGCATTATCTCCAAATGTAACTTTTCCACCTTTCATCTTGATAAAATTTTCAAAAATGTTTTTATTACCAGTCATGTTCCTGGAAAAACCACTATTCATTTACTATGTATTCTTTTATTGGGTACATTCTTTGTTTTTATGAAAATAAAAACAATAGACTTTCAGTACCCAAACCTTCCTAGGTTTGGAAATGTTAGAAAACAAAACATTAAAAATCCACATTTTTTTGAAAAATATGCTATGTGAAGTCAGAGGGATTGAATTTTTTTTTAATGAAAAATTATTTTTTCTAAGGACCAATGCATGGACACATGGTGAAAAAGGCCCACTTTTAGGAACAATGTAAATATTACAAAAAATAGGGTTTTTATAAGTAAAACTCATTCTTGTATTAATACCATGAGGTTTGATTTATTTGTACATTTATAATTTCTTTCCTGTGGTAAACATTGATAAATTATATTTAGAGAATAAATTTTTGGTTTAAAATTTAAAAATAAATTCTTTTCCTCATTTGTAATAGTTTAGTAATTAAATTTATCGAAACTAGTTTGTAACATAGTTTTCATAGAAACTAAACTTTAAATATCATTATAAATAGATTATTGTAAAAAATTAATCTTATCAAGATCATTAGATAGATCTTATATTTCAATATTTAAAACATATATTCTTTAATCTTCCTTGAAAAGTTTAGCGCCAAAATTATATACTATATTAAAAATTTTACAATTTTCATTTCTTAAAAGGTTAGAAAATCATGAAATTTCATCATAAGAAGGTAAAGAATTATGATTACTTGTTGAGGAATATTCTTTATAAGAAGATATAGAATCCTTCTCATCATGATAATTATCACTTAAGTACATGTTTGTAAGGTTTTGTGCAGTTCGTATGTTTTCCGTTAAACATTAATTAATAGTGGATACATTAGCATAATGAATTATATTACTCTATGAAAAACATTCATTATTATATGAACTATCATAAGAATAAACACTATTATTAATTTATTTGTCATCATAATTTCATACATTCTTTCCAATAGATTTATAATACTTTTTTGACTTCCCTTCCAAGTTTTTTTTTTCTATCTCTCCTCTTCATCTTTGAAAAATCTAGTAATATATGTCCAACTTTTGTGCATTCATTACAAGTGACTTCATCTTTCTAGTCACTTCTATCCTTATGAAATTTCTTATAATGATATTTAAAAACCATTTTCCCAAAAATATTATTCATCCGTCTTTAAATATTGGAAAGTTAATTTTTAGATTGTTTAGAAATACTAGATTGAAATTGAACATTATCTTTCTTCTTTATTGAATATTTAACAACCTTCTCATGATTTTGGGCTTTATTAGGAATAATAGTGTTATCAAAGGAAACACCACCATTTTTTTCATTACTTTCTCAACATACCTTTTTAGTCAACCCAAATATTGCATAAGAGTTACAGTAACATCATCAAGGGTAATATTATTCAACATCCTTTCCTCATCAACAATAGTTCCTTTTGATTCTCGTTCATTGGGAATGATAACAATTATCATCTCAAGAAGGATCTGATCATCATAAAATTTTTTCCAATGGATTATAAAATTATAATAATAGTCATAAATCTCTACTGAATCCATACATATGAATCACCCAATAATAAAAAAATATTTATAATATTCTATGTACATAGTTCTCCTAGTCTCTCTAACCATTTATGTTCCAAAATGCGTGACTTCTATATTTTTCCAGATACTCTTAACAGCTTCACAAGATGATATTCAACTATAAATACTTCTTGTAATAGAATGTAACAAAGTGTTCCTTACACTATAATTCAAATGATATTATTGTTTTTATTGATGAGGAAATGTTGTAATTTCCTTATCAAGAATCTTATAATCTCCACTGAACATATCAAAATTATAAACACCTATATTAATAACAGAAGTCTTTATCAAATCTTTCTAGTACACATAGTCAGCAACATCAAAGATAAGAGATATTTTAAGATTGATATTTTATATTGAACAAATGTTCATTCCACACATCTTAAAAAAATACAAATATTCTTTTTCCACAAAAACATGCTAGTGTAACAATTGTTTATAAACTAACATTTGATGTCAAAACCTTAACAAAACTTGTAATAGTAAAGAAAGTAAAAAAACTCATCGTGTATTTGTGTGGTAGAAACCATCTCTAATACAACTATTTGTATAAATATATATCTATAATACTGTTTATTATCATAATAATATGATTATAATGGATAAATTAAAAGTGTTGGGGTGAATTTTATTTTTAAAAACATAGTTTAAAAGAATTAAACTAAAAAAAATCTTTAATTAGGTTATCATACATGGACGGTGTTTGATTAATAATGTCACATAATCAGAACTAGGATATATCCTAATTAAAATAGAGTAATAGATAAAAATCAAGATAGACCCAATTAATCATAGAATGTATCATTATTAGAGTAAATACGACAAAACAAAATAGAATAGAAATATTTATACGATGACTTGCTTTCGTTAAAATGTGATGTTAGAATTAGTCTTGTAAAAAATAAGTAATACAGTAGCTAAAAAAATTTAAGAACCAATTAGAAGATACTAAAATATATAGCCTCTTTTAAACTTAAGGGTAATGTTTTCTATAATCTAGACTAAAGGAATCCACTATTTTATACATATAGTTAAGGATGCATTTCCGTACAAAAGAAATACCTCGATATGATAATCAGAATGTATCTATATTTATTTACCCCAAATCCATTGATACGATGATCAAATTACATATCTTACTATCCTCATAATCCCTCGATCTGAATATTGGACTATCTATCTTTCTATCGATGGAAGTCCTTGATTGGTATGATGATCATAAAAAAGTTACAATTACACATGTTTTCTTAAAGAGACAAACTAAAAATGTTTCCTTAAGAAGGAAACTATCTAAAAAATACAATGATTAATAATGAGCTATTCATAATGATTATTCTTCTAAAAATTTGAGGGAGATGTAATCAAACAGCTGAAAAATCTTCAAATGACCTCGTACTTATAGGAATCCTATCACAGTTAGATTCATCTGGCAACAATCATTTTTTTCTTAGTTTGTTGAAATGTCTACTGACACATAGAATTGACAACTCATAACACTCTTACATTAATGATTGTTTGGTTCTATATTTTTTTACACCATTTAGTGTAAAATATGTTACTTATATTAAAAATAAGTTTTCATATTCTGATAATATAATTATTTAGTCCGATGGACTTCTTTACAATTTTAATTATGATAAACTTTATGAGTATCAGTTTGATTTCTATTATTATCAGTATCAGTCTGATTTTTATGACTTGATCAGTACGATAATCATGATAATAGTCTTACATTTGGTCTCATGAAGGCAAGTTTGATTTTACTGAACACATTTTCATTATGATAATCATAATGAATAATGTAAGTTTATATTCATGAATACCTATGAAATTATTCTATGTATGGTAGAATATAATCTTTTCTACATAAAACATAATAAAACAATCTGGACATAAAAAGTTAGTAAACATCCTTTAATAAAAAGTTTGTGATTTCCAAAATTAAAGGAATGGAAAAGTAATAAGTATAACTTTGGTATCAACAACCATGTGGGATTCCCCAAAAACATATGATACATATCTAGCTAGATTTGAATGTACATGAAGTAAAATTTTAGGAATCCTTGTGGTGAAGCACACTATGTGTGTTAGATCACAATACATGAAACCCTTGGTTAATAGCTCAATATATATTGGGAGTACATCTGCAGGATCCCATGTGACCACACGCGACATATGTCTAGAAACACACAATGTGTTTTGAAAAATAACCCAGGAATGGCTAGGTACATAGAAATGACTAGGTACATAGTCATGGAAATTGTACATATTTAAATGAATAGGAACATGGTAATAGACACAAGTAGGTCTTGGTGTAGGGGTAAGTGTTGTGTACTTCCTCTCTGGTAATTTGGATCACTTAATATCTTAATTTGAGACCATTTCTAGTTTGGTTCATCTCTTAATTCTATCAATTCAAGGGTATAGAAAGGATTTATATTTTAGGTATATTATTATGACCCCCTCTATGGGATGATCCTTAGATAGAGTTGGTGGTTACCTTACGTTTAACTCAGGGAGTGATCCTTTATCATTACTAAATTCAAAATGTCTAGGGTTCATGGTATTGTCATGACCATCATACACAAGATGTCGATCCACTATATAGTAGGTGTAACCAATAAGGATTTCAATATCATCATGAATATGGTCCCCTACATAGTGGGTTATCTCAATAGGGTTCATAGTATCAACTTCTATTTAATCCCATACTTCGCTGGTTCTTCAAGTAGGGTTCATGGAATCTCCCAATGACCATAGGTTTGATCCCATATCTAGGTGTTGAGATCTTATTAGTCCCATAATGTACCTTAATTGGGGATTCCCAATGAGAAAAATGTATCAAGTAAGGGCCATCAATGAAAATATGTCTTGTAGAGTGAATTCTCTTGGGTGATTGTTATCTAGAATCCTCATGTAGAATCCTATGGCAAACAATATGGTTGAGACCTCTTTAAGATATAGAGTCTATCTTGATTATATATAGTAAATTTTTTACTTATATCTATATATCATTTTATAATTAAAAATAATTTTTATTGACTAGATAAATAATCTCTTTTTGTTTTATGTTTGGTGATTTCTGGGTGTCTTAATGGCTATTGATATACTCAACCCTGCATGGGCTCTTCCCACACATGTCATGTATTATGAAGATGAATTTTTTTCAGAGTCCTAGGATGTATAGGAGTAGGTAGAGAACAATGAGCTAGAATGATCGTGGTTAAACAATATGTAGCATTTGAAGGAATTCCCCCCGCTTGACCAGGTTAGACTCTTTTACATTTTTAGTGGGATTATATCTTCTCCATTTTATTTCTTAATAATACTTGTCATAATCTGATTCGGGATAAATTTATGCATTAATTATGGTTTATTTGTATTTACCTGTCACTATTTTATAGGTATTTAGAGATGTGTGTATGGGTGAAGGTACATTTGGGTAATGCCTCTCATGTGTGTGACATGCCTACTCAACACTAGTAGCTGGCCATTGGCCTATTGAAGATGGGACTGGGGTGTCAAAATTTTCTTATCACTAACTAGGAGGGCCCTGTTGGGTGGGTTCGTGAAAAAAAATATGGGTTATTTTTTTTATGCATGAAACACCATAAGATCTAAGTAAAACAAATAGAATAATAGAATGGTCCTATGTTATTGTTAGGGCTATGTCAGATGTATATTTTTAAAAATATTCATTTAACTTAATTCAATAGGAATCTATTCAGTAAAATAATAACTACCCTCATTATTTATTATACAATTCAAACAATAGTCTCATACCCAATGAGAGAATAATTTTTGTGGACACTCTAGGGTATATGATCTTATTATCGCTCAAAATGTATGGAATTAAAATGTATCAAAGAAGAAGAAGTAAACAAACCAATGACACGAAATTTCATTTTGAAGAAGTGAATACAAGTAAATGGGGTAATAAATAACATAAAAACCAATGAAAATTCCTTGTATCAATCATTAATAGGTTTCAACTTATGATGGAGAAAATTTGTCAATGGAAAATGATAGTTTACTCATTGAAGACTAATTGAAGAAATGAAAACATGAAAATATAGAACACTTTTCCATTACATGGGTATTTTTATGAATTTTTATTTGACTCATTCACACCATGAGATAATGATATCAATATTATATTAAAAATAATAGAATAAAATATGAATAATAACATTAATTTTTATTTCTAGAGTGATTGAGGACAAATTTCAATTCAATAAACAAACTTACAAAGACACATTGCTAGTATAGCAATACAATAAAAAACCAAAATTATTCCCATTATCATTACTAAATATACCTAAAATAGAATTTTTTATATCCTTAGTTCATGAATACATCTATCTATGTATTTCAAAATTTCTAAGGATATGTATAGTGTGGTGGAATGTTGACTTTCCAACATTTGACCAAATATTGATTCAAGTTATTTAACTCCTATTAATGGGAACACAATTTCTTCTATATAGAAAAATTTGAGTAAGCTTTAGTAGAGTAAAATGTGGCCCAATATTTCATCTACCATTTAGTTAAATTTTATCCCCATTGTATAATCCATTATAAAATTATGATAAAAATGGTGGGCTTTCATTTTAGTCCATGAAATATGTATTAGAATATTTTCTTTAACATAGGCCACCCATATCATCTTTCAAACATCCAAAGAATCTTAAAAAAACTATTTTATTATATTTTCACTCAGATATTATATATCCAAAATAGAAATTTAAACTTTATTTTTCTTTTAATTTGGGTATTACCTTAATTTCAATGGATTGGTTTTTAGTTTACTTTGACTCTAGAATTTTGGATTTAAGGCCAAAAATACCCATCATCCCATATGAATCTCATATTTCCCCAATAATATAAACTACTTCAAAAAAATAGATTAAAATGATACTATAATTTCTTGTTATAATATTGACAAATGAGTGATTTATATGGTGATGAAAAATGGACTCATATAAATTATTTTTAAATAATAATTAAAAAAATTATGACATATATAGTTTACATTATAAAATTATTTAACACCAGTGTTTATAAAAAATGAATCAAATGAACATTATTAATTGAATAAATAAAATTTTCCACTTTTAGTGGATAATCACACCCCCACATAAGGTTTTATAGTCCCCAAAAATTTACTTACAAATATCAAAATTAAATCACCCTTTCCAAACACATTTTCATATAAAATGTTTACTATTATTTCATTGCATTAAACTATCCCGAAACCCATAAAAATCATTTATAAAAATCTATTTTCATAAGAATATACCAAACCCAAGACATTTACTTTGTTTTAATTCATCAAAACATTTTAATAAGTTTCAATTATGAATTAAAATATATTGTCCATCACATAATACATGGGTGTTTGTTTTTATCCAAGAGGAAATATAAATACGTGATAGGTCGAATCATATTTTAACCTTAAAAAGATAATATATTTTTTCCATTTTTTGGTTTTTTTATCTTTTATATTTTTGATTTATTAATTTTTCCTTGTAAGTATAAATAATTACCAATCAAGTCTACCCCTGGAGTGAGACATTGTTAATAACTTCTAAAAATAAAACCTTCAGGAACCAAGGGAAGCTTATATTTTTTAGCATCATACTCTGTTAAATTATTCAATAAAAAATTCAATATACTCGGTAAAAATATATAACATGTATCTATGGTCTAGAAAACAATGTAGTTTCTCTCTCTAAGTACTGGAATCCACACATTAAGTCAATCCATTACTCTATGCGTACATGTTTCTATTTTTGTTTATTTTTTATTTTTCTTATTTTATGGATACTCAAATTAATCACAAAAACGATTAAAAAATATATGATTCTTTTGTATGGAACCTACTAAATTAAAATCACACTTCACAATACAAATGGTGTTAATTTTTACGTTTTTATTAAATATTTGAAAATTTAAATGGTGAAATATTAAACCAAAAACTATACTTGCAGAAATTTATACTCATGAATATAAAAATTATTTAATATTCGACACATAATTATTAGTATTATTTAATATTTATTTTTAATATTTGAAAATTATAATATTAAATGAACGGTTAAAGAAATTTAATTTTCCATTTATGAATATTTTTTTCTTTTCACTCCCAACATAGAATGACACATCCCTTAGTGTAAAAAAAGAAAATTCAGAAAGGGAAAGAAATGGATGAGAGGAACCATAAAATGAAATTTGTAATAAATTTATTGGAAATGTCACCATTTAGTTTTAATAAGATTGGTTTTTAATAAAAAAAATGATCATTCAAGCTCCATGTTACTCACTGACACCAAATTGATGATGGAATAACCAGTTAAAACTCTATAAATTATGTGATTGGATTATAAATCCATCAAAATAAACTGTTCCTTAATCATAATAAAATTATGTTATGACATATGCAAATCATAAGTGATTAACTTTACTAAAATTAAAAAATATATATGTTTGTTTATTTTAGAATACTAAAAATTAATTAAAAGAACATGTCACAACACAAAAAATAGAAACATGTAAACACACACACACACCAAAATTGAGAAAAAAACTATCATGGTAAATTATTAAATATATATAGATATATATTTAATATAAAATAGGGTTGTACAAAATATGTATTTTTGTGGTAGGTGGTTCACTCATTTTACCCTTCAGTTGTTAGTTTGAGTCTCATGGCCCTTCCAGACGTTATGGGTTGTCACTTAACATTGAGGTAGGACTTTTGAGAAGAATATTTTTTTAGTTTTTAATTATTTTAAAAGAATAATATATTTTTTATCTTTTTATGAATTGGGAGTTAAATAAAAAATCCACAAAAATAATATAAATAACTAAAATAAAAATACTATATTGATGTCTGGATGCGTCCCAAAAAACTATTAATTCAAAGATACAAACTCAACTTGGGCCCACTAACTTATCAAGTGTAGCCTTATTCATAATTTGAATCATTCAAGTCCTCATAAGTTTCATTTTTATGGAATGATTCTATAAATAAAATTATTTTATTACCATTGAACATAAATATATGACCACTTGTGGGAACATGAATTTCCATAGCCCAATGAGTTTATGAATGATGAAAATTATAGGGCCTTTACAATCTTGACATTAGATTCCTCAGGTGTAAATAATGTTCGGAATTGTATAAGAGCACCAATTTTCTAGGTTCAAAGTGTTTGACTTTAATATTCCTTGATTATCAATGTTGAACTTAATCTTTTTTTATTTTTTTATTTTCAAAATCCTCAATTATAAGTTCTTAATGCCCGTTAAGGTCCAATTTCAACTTTATTACAACTATAGAAATGTAAAAGTTGATTTTTTATTGTCTAAATATCTTTATTATCTACTTCACCTAATAAATTGTTGTATTTTTCATAACCCAAACAACATGGTGACAATAATAGGATTGTTTTTTATTTAGTTTGATATTCCCAAGGGGAATATAATAGATTCATGGAAAAATAATTCATAGATGAATTTCCTATTTTTTTTCAAGAATCTATATTATTTTACTATTTTTATAGATCATTTTTAATTGAGAGACGATGTTATCCCCACCAGGTCATGCTCTCTCTCGCTGTCGATGGCCTAGGGAATGACCACACCATTGTCTTCCCTCCCTTCCCCTTCCAGGCCAGGGGGAGGACGATCTTCCCCTGCCCTAGACATCTACTCGTGTTCCCCTATTCTCCCCTTTCAATGACCTGGATACCCTTCCTAGCTTTCTGTCAATTGATGTTTGCCCTAACGTCCAATCATTCAAAAATGGAGTTCCATCAGTTCCTCTTTCTTTCCTGGAGTTCACTAGAGCTTCAGCGATATTGTGTCTATCCTTGGTTGCTCGCTTCGGGAAGCGTTTCCCCTTTGTGGATGTCATCGACAGATTCGTATCCTCTTCTTGGGAGCTGAATGATTGAGTGTTTGTAGGGCTTCTAGATTCAAGGAAATTTCTTATCCAGTTTTCAAATGAGGAATATTTTATGTCCGCCATGGCTCATGATCTACGGTTCCTTCTAGGTTTCCATTTTTCTCTCTTTCGATGGTGCTTTGAATTTCATTTGAAGCGCGACACTCCTATTTATATAATTTGGATATACCTTCTAAGGATCCCTTTACCTTTTCAAAATCCTGCAGTTCTTTGTTTGATCGGAAATATAGTAGGGCGTTTTCTCTGCTTGGACCTTCGTACCCATGCTATGTGTCATCCTGTCTCTCAGAGGATTTGGGTTGAAGTTGATTTATCCAAGAACCTTCTGAATTTCATCTGCATCAAGGTTGAAATAGAATTATGCTGGTATTATAAGGTATGCTATGAATTGTGGGTTCCTTTCTGTTCGTCTTGCAAGTGTCTCGGCCATGAAGCTGGTAAATACTAGCATGATTTGTTTTGTAATTCAGGAGATGTCCTTCCATCCTTAGGCGAGGATCAGCCCATATAGGAAGCAGTGGAGGTCTTTGGTAATATGGCTCCTGTAGTGGATCATTGGGGTAGTGGGAAACTGAGACTTCCTTCTACCACCCAGAAGGAGGCGGGAATGAGGAACCCTCCCACATATGTAGAAGCTCTGAAATCTATTTTCAATTATCCCCAAGAGGTCCTGGCCCTAGAAATAGGTGAGGATGGATTTTCTGTTCTTAGCAGATCTCCAAAGATGGAGGTTACTGTAGAACAAGGGGTTTTATTGAGATCAGTGAACATCCCATGCTCAGTTAAGGTCTCAGAGTGGACTGAACAGGTCCTAGTAAGGGGTAAGATGCCTCCCTCTCCTGTTAATAAAGGTATAGCTAGAGGGTCTAGTGGTTCCCAGAACTGTTTTTCATTTATAGGTGAATCTGATCCTCCCCTATTTTAATATGGATCCCTTCATGAAGAGAGACATAGAAAACTCCATCATTTACAAGAGAGGTCAACAAGTATGCCTTAGAACTTTTGTCCTCAGAGGACAAGGATACAGAAATTACAGACGAGAACCTTCGGTGCTCTTAAATGAAAGAAAATAAAACCCTAGTTGATTATGATGGGTTTATTCAGTATAGTCGGAGGCTACGGAGATGAAAGTACTACTCAACCTTACCCAGTCCTCCTGTTACAAGGGATTCTATCAAATCCAAAATCCCTCAAGAGTGCTTGGATGTTTCTTCTATCATATCAAAGAATAAGTAGGACGCTGAATTAGAAAACATCTTGGATATTCTCATGCATTCTAATGAAGAAATTCTGGAGGATTATTTCCTGATCAAGGTATCAGAGGAGGATGCTCATAGAAAGTTCGAAAGACCATTCCATGTTGATTTAAATGAAGAACAACCATCTTATATAGACAAACAGAATAGGATTTTGATATGTGGTTTCAATGAGGGGAAAACAAACCTAGAGGGGAATGTCGTTACATGGGACATGATGGAATTTAACTTCGAGGATA
This sequence comes from Viscum album, assembly GCA_963277665.1. Lineage (NCBI taxonomy): Eukaryota > Viridiplantae > Streptophyta > Magnoliopsida > Santalales > Viscaceae > Viscum > Viscum album. The sequence goes on along the minus strand of OY728146.1, from coordinate 219,388 downwards.
TCATTATGGACAACCCGGATATAGAGGTTACCTCCATCGAATGTCATATATTCAATGTAAAGGACTCTAACAGCTTTAATTTGTTCTATAATTTCCTGGAAATTTCTTATGAGGTTTAACTTTTTCTGTATTTTGAACTGGTCAGTTTCCCACTTTTTCCACAAAACTTCTTTCAGAAATAAATTTTTTTATTTGGACTAGATAATATTTAGAATTGGATTGAGGGTGGTGGGCTACAAAAATATTCCAATGTATACCAAACATGTTATTTCTTATCAAGAATTAATGATTATAGAAATTGGTTCAATAATCACTCATGATAGCTTTAAGAATTTTGAATCATGAAAAGACATTTTCTTTGAGGAATAAAATCATAGCCTGATGAACAATAGAGTTTGTGGGAAATTCCTCAACAAATTTGTACACATAATAAATATCTAGGAGGTTATAAATACTTCCCACAGATTTTGGCAAGGGTTCCATTAAATGAATTCCTCAAAAATCAATGATTCCTACTATTATAATATGATTAAGGGTCATTTTTTTATTTTTGGGATAGACTCTAATTTTGACACTATGCATAGATTTGATAAAATATATAGATATATCTAGAGAGTATATCCAAAATAAACCACTTTACAAAACCATTATAGTGGGTTTCCATATATAAATTCGGCCACCATAAGCCTCTCTATGATAGAAATTGAGAATGGACTCTTTCATGACCTATAAGACTCATATTCTAATTACCTAACTAGTAAAAAATATACATAGTTATGGAATATAAAAAAACCACCCAAAGGTTTTTGTTAATTACAATGGGTAAAAATGATTAGAAATAAAATATACACTTACGAAAAACTAACACTTATAAATAATTGTATAGTACTTGTTTGAGGTGAATCCCATAATAGATTAGTGATCCCTAGAAACAAAACCATTTTTTAATAGGTAAAATAATAAATTTGAAAAATTAAAAAGTAAACATAAAAAATAAATGGGTGAAGTATGAATAATGAGTGTGGAGATTTTTCCTAAATCAGGGTTCTTGAAAAAATTAAAAGTAACTTGTTAATTAAAAAAAGTAAAACAAAATAAATGAACCATATTTACACATAATTATTCACTAAATAATGACCATTCTTAAATAAGGGAATAAAATTTAGGATAGAATATAAATGTAAAAATACAATAAGAATCGCCCTGATAAATGCATTAAATCAACCATTAAATCACTAAAAAATTCAATACCCAACACCAGATATTTACCCTTAATGATTACACAATATCCAAATAGAAGACCCTTTCTATAACTAAGATTGTGAAAGAAAAACCTAAATCTCAAATTTAACCGAAATCATTTATTATTTGGAACCCCTAGTAAAAGTCATCCCCCCTTTTCAGTGATAAGTTCAAACTAAAACCCCAACCCATGTTAATAATATTATAGAGAAAAATATATCTTATATCAATTCATATCCATCAAAATTTTTCAAAATAATTTCTATCTCATATTCCATTAATGGTGTCCAATACCACTCAATATAGTCTTAAAAATTCATATAAGGTCTATAAAATGACATCTCTAAATTATATGAAGACCCCACATTTATAGAATTTTATATATTTTAAAATATGTTGTTTTGAGTTGATTCATGTCACAAAACCATTGATCATACAACAATAGGGTAGGAATAAGTGAGAAATAATTTCCAATTAATGATTTAACTTGAAGGTACCCCAAAATACACTAAAACGATCATAATGTATTGAGTTTGGTTTGGATGTTTTGACCCTTTGGATATTTCTATTTATATATATAGGTTCTTTGTTAGAGTCATCATGGTTATATGGATGAAACAAGACACAAAAATTGATGTATTAACAATATTAAAATATATTAAATCACACACATGCACCAATATAAAATAGATTAATTTTTCTGTAATTGGATTATTAAATTGGAAAACCAAGTGTGTGGTTGAATATAGAATATTTGGTTTACCCTAGGTGTGTCATAAATTTCATGTGCATCGGCTTTTGGGATGATGCACTATCATGGGAGTATTAAAATGAAAAATAATGAATAGTTAATTTTATTTCTTTTATATTCTTAACATGGAAGAGCCCAATATATAATACCGTTTATAACAAATCTCTACGGTTTACCACATAACCACAAGATATTTAAATGTAGATGTGACATCATAACAAGGAATGATATTTGATGATCAAAGAAATTATAAATCAAGGATTGATGTTGTGTAATCATTTACAATTTTGTAATAAATTACAAACACATCATATTATTTATTGACATCACTAGAGAATATTTTCTTCACCAATAATCGATCTGTTCTTGAGCTAGGGCCTATTATTTAGGGATTTCAACCCAATTATTCTTGAATTATTGCATGAGTTTATTTATCTCCTATGAATCTGTTATTTACCCATCTTTTCATTCTTGTTTTAACAACCTGAGATTTTAGGAAATGTTTTTTTGAATAACTTTGATTTCTTCGCTAGCATGTGCTACACACAACACTGATTTCTAATGAAGAAAAATATAATTTTTATATTTCCATTTAACACAGTTCGTATGAACTATTAGTTATACTTGGAATTATGAATTGAGAATAACCTATATTTAAATATTATGTATAATGGTTTTATATAAATAAAACACATTGATAAATAATGTACTTGATTTTATTTTGTGAAGTCTTTATTTGTTTCCAAAATTATATTTTCTCAACAAATATTTATATCCCTTTTTGTGGAAAAACAAGAAATTAAATTTTTGAAACATTCAATAAAATTTAGTTGAAATAATAAAAATAATTTTTGGAATCAATGGGTAAAAATTATCTTAGGGTGAATTTTTGGGTTTTTTTTTTCTGAAAATATTTATGTTTGGATGAGTAGTGAAAAATAATAATTTTAATGAAAATATACATTTCATTTAAATAATTTATAAGATTAATATTTCTTAAAAAAATTTAAAATAAAACTTGTTAAATTATATTATAATTAAAAAAATAAAATTAATTAGAATCAATTTAATATTGTATATTGATATAAAAACATTTTAGTCTTTTGAAATTTTCTCATTAGAAAACAACTATTTCATCACATTAATGGGTTAAATTTTAAATTATATTCTGCCAGAAATGTTAATTGAATTTATAAAAATGGATTAACAAATTTTATTTAGTAAAATTAATATAATCCAATAATTTTAACATAATTTTTGTACCATTATGAATAATGAAAATAGAAAAAAATTAATTTCCGCGGTAAAGGTTAAGACCTGTTTACTAGGGGGTAAAATAAAAGGATAAGGGGTAAAATGACCTAGAAACTTATAAAAATCCCATTTTATAGACTTATGTTAACATTATCAAATATAAATTTTTATAATAACACATTTTCGATATTTTTTGTAGCTAAAAAATGATGTTACACTTTATTATTTTTAAAAATTCAATGTGTGTCCTCTCTCATGATTATAAAATGCCACCCATGTTCATCTCTTATTCACATATACACAACCCATTATTTCATATAGTAAATAAAAATATCATTTCTTTATTTCCATCTCATAATCCTAGAATAATCTTTTTGATCATAAATCCATCCTAGAATGAATTTTGGTGTAAAACAAAAGAAGTTTTTTAAAGAAGAGGTAATGTCCTTAACCAAGAATTTTATTTTATTTATCGTTACACCTCCTTAAAATAACATTAAAACATAATCATTTAATAAATTCATTATATTACATATAATTATATGTTTTTATTCTTATTTCATTTCCTACAATCACCACCTTCCTCAAATGGGAAATGAAACTGTTGATCGTGTGTATGATGCACAACCGCCTTGTGAACCGATATAATTATTTTCTCCACCAGCACTTTTTATGATTTTATATAATGATTATATATTATATGTATGTTATATTTATAATTTTTTAATTATAATATCACATAAAAGTATTACTATGCATTTCGTAGGAAATATGATAATGTTGCTTGAGTATAAGGTGGACTACCACCTCATGAAGTGATGTGATTTATTTTTTCACTTACGGTTTACATGGAAGGTAACAAGGATTAATTTGAAGTTGATATAACATATTAATAAAATATTAATATTTATTTAAAATAAATATACCATATAATTTCTTACCTTACCTTCCATTGAATAAATTATAATGTTATTCGTGTGTACGGTGGATTGCCACCTCATGAAGCGATGTGATTTGTTTTACACTAATGCTTTATATGGAAGGAAATAAAAGATAAATTTAATGAATATATGTGATATATATGAAATAATAATTACTCTTTTATTTTGATATATTATTTAAATTTTATTTCATTAGATCCATCAAGAAAATGGAAATAGCCTTCATGTATACGTATGACTTACCGTCTTCGTGAACGGTGTAACTCAGTTTCTATATCTAAATCTAATGGATTACTATAAATAAATATATAATGAATATATATGTTATTTATATCATTATTATAACTATGGATTTTATGGAACTATGATCAATGTATAATTATTATAAATACCAAACCAAAATGTACAAGAAAAATGAACCAGTTACTACACAAAACATGATTTTAACACGGAATTATTGATACCATGGTAACAAAAATTCATAAGTAAATCATAAATAGTATTATACATATGAGAATAGTTCTATAATATATTAATAAAAAACATATATTTATTATATAATGGGTTTGAACATGTACCAAGGAAGTCAAGACTTAAAGAACATGATTTTTGTCTCAATTTTCTTTCTTTAAGACATATGTTATGTTATACACCTATATTATTTTATGAGGTGTATGTACAACCCCTATAACTTGAAATATAAATATTTGTTTTTTTCTATTTTCATGGTAAATTATCTTTCATTTAATTTTATACATTCATGGGGCTTATGATTCAATGATTCTAATGATGTAAGGGTTTTATGATACAATCTGATCATTAATCAGGATTGTTTGTGCTTATTATTATGATGATGAAATATTATGACCAATCAATAAATAAAAATATGAATTTTATTCTCTTATAATTATGTCATGAGAATACATTTTTTCCTTTCACTTTAATCACTTTATATACATATGAGTTTGAATAAATTATTCTATCAAAAAATCATTTTTATTTATCTCTTTGGCCAAAAATGACTTTTCTTCTATATCCATGTTTAAAAAATGTTTTATAGATATTCCTAAAAATATCCTAAAATTATTTAATTTAATTTCCAACCTTTATTACTTTTAAAAAAAATTAAAAGTAATATTCTTATAATTTTTTTAATGGGGTGATTTTTACTTTTACTGAAAATGTGAAAGTAATCTTTTTTTTATAGTGTACGACATGAACATGATTTAACTATATCATGGAACGACAATGTTTTTTAGATTTAATTACAATTATACTAGATTATTTTCAAAGAAAAAGTTATCCTTAATATTTTTGTTGTTTTTTGATTTAAAATAAGTTTTTACAAAATGGAATTGATAGATTTTTTTCAAGAATGTTTCAATGACTTTTATTGAATTTTTATTCATCAATGACAACAAACATTGGTGATGGTTATGCTTTACTGAGGGTATAATTCAGTTTTACCATTATTATTCTTTGTCTGTATTGTTTATTATTATGATGAAGAGACTTTTACGAAACCCATTTATTTTCCATGGGGTATTCTATTATGTAGTGCATATGAAACCCATTTATTTTAATGGGTTATAATATAAGGAATGTTTTATGATATCTGGGAAGACATTTATATGATTTTCATTACTTTATGGGTGGGATCTATATCTACCTCCAATATATTGGGTAAATATTGAAATCTCATGAGATAAAGAGAAAATAAATGGGGGGTGAAACGAGTTCAGTAAGGGACCTTGTCCACTATGACAGTCATTGGAGTGAAATTTGACTACTAAGATGATTTGGGAAGTTGACCCATTCCACTAATAAATCCTTGTAAATGATCCTTGGCTACTAGTTAAAACATTTATAATGCTTATTTGTAATGTGAAAAGTCCATGACATATGTCAGTATTATCTCTTTATGATTCATTTTGGACGAACTACCAATATGTATGCCATCATTGAAGATTATAATATTTGATATAAAGGGTATAGTTTTCATATTTTATGATCATATTCTAATGTCCTAATTCTCACATTATATATAAGTATTTCCATTTTTTACCATTAATAAGAATATGAGATCACCCTTTCTCATGTTTCCTTTCCCATGTTTTTGATGATATGTATTACATGTCATATATCTAAGAATGATTATAGTTATTAGGAACTAAGTGGGAGATGGTTTATTCCACTTATGAACCCGTTTTTTAAGTTTCCATGTTACCAAAGTTACTATACCTTTCCGATCCTTAAGGGAATGTCTATGTAATGTAATGAATGTTTATCAAAAAGTTATAATATCTATGTATGAAAATAATGGTTCGTTATAGTTGGTATCAGATGATAGGATTCATTAAACTTTGGAAACATGGATAAGAAAAATTTAGTGATAACCCTTAGTAAATGCCTATGTATATGTTAATATCCTAAATTTTTGGTAAGGAATAGATTATGAGGGTTGCCTTGAAATATATCCCTCTATAGATACTACAAGTTTATATGGTTCTAAAAATGATATACCTAGGGGTAATAACTCCAAAAATTCCATTTTTAGGAATACATGAGCATTACATGGTATACAAAAATAGGTCTTACTACATACCTGATTTGACACTCCCATGGGACATTCTTTGGTGAATTCACACTTCCATTACAAACCACCATTAAAGATTTAAATAAATGATTAAATTGAAAAACATAGGTTAAATATTTAGTTTCATGGATTTAAAATACGGTGGGTTGATTTAAACATAATATAGTTTATTTTTCATGACTATGTGTTCGCTACTATGATTATTTCTTACACTATGCTTTTTGGTTTTTGTTGATGGATGGAACCAAAAGTAATTGAGTTAATGTTGAATGAAATTAACAATAAAATTACTATCCACTTAAGAAAAAAAATTTATGGGATATGGAAATAAAAATATAATTATTATCCTCACACAAATTTCTTAAGATATGAGTCATGTTGAACATCCAAATGACAAAAGGATGGAAGAACATTCAGTTGAGTCCCGTATGATTTAGCTTCTATGATATTTTATTAGTTCCACTAATAATATTTTTACTGAGAAATGGATTACTATAATTGAAAATATAATTTACCATTATCTGGTGTTTAGAACATGAAAAAGTAATTTTATCAATCTACCATTTAGAAGGAGAATCAAATCAATAGTATCCTCTCATCAAGACTACTAGGTAATAAGATAAAATTGGATCAATAGAGTGGGATAAGTATAATAGATTAATTTTCAATAATTTCTTCCCTCAAATTAATCATATATAAATGGATAAGTAATTGCATTTCCAAAATAATAAGGATGATGAATCTGTTGGTACTTATGAGATAAATTTTACAAGACTTACATGGAATGATTATGGAATTACCATCCAAACTGAATAAAATATTGATAAATTATTCAGTGTAATAAAAACAAGAATCTATTGGGTGTTATAAATTAAGAACTTAATTATCTATGAATAAATAATTATATGTGACCTAGAGGATGAAATATATTTTAGAGTTACTCATCTATCACATAGTTTTTATAAGAAAATGAAGTTGGAGTTCATGGTAAACACTAAGAACAATGGAGAGAAGAAGTTAATATTTCCTTCATGATCAAAGTTTGATAGGAAAAATGGGTGAAAATCTATTAAGGGGAATGGTAAAAATTTTATTTTTAGAGAGGATGTTAATCGAGAAATCAAATTTTTAAGTGATAGAAGAGGTTGAATAATAATGAAAATAGAGAGAAATCTCCACAGAATGAATAAACCAAACTCTAGTGTTTCAAATTAAAAGATTATGGGAACTTTTCTAACCATTGCCTAAATATAAAGGTTAATGATTTTGATCGACATTAGAATAATTTTAACATTAGGGAAAAGGATAAATATCATGTGATAACTATTTTTATAGGGGTTTAGATAATGACATGGTGAAAGGTGAACTTACAATCCACAGTAGAACTACTAATGTACTATTTGACTATGGATATACCCATTATTTTGTAGATGAATAATTTTTTAAGGGTTTGATTATTCCACCCACACAATTATATATAGATTTATCAGGGAAAACTACCAATGGTATGAAGATTTGATATCAGGTACATGATTCCTCTCTCATTGATGTCTGTGGGATTGTGCTTCCTAAAAATCTTTTCATTCTTCCTCTAGTTGAATTTCATTTTATCTTAGTCATGGATTGGATTTCTCTAAATAAATCACACATCAATTATTGATAAAGGGATGTCATGTTTGTTATTCTAAACCAGCCTATGATTATCTATCAATGTGATGATAAATATGAACTTCTAATGGAAATCACATCCATTTTATGGGTTTCGATTCTAATTCAAAAGCACTGTTTATATCAAATGGTTGAGAAGAAACTCATCATCAATGAAATTCCAATTTTTTAGGTGGTTTTTGATGTCTTTTTATATTATTTTCCTATTCTTACACTGAATCATATAGTTTCATTTTTAATATAACTCATACTTTGTTCTACAACTATTTCAAAGAATCCCAACAGAATTGACTTGATTAAGTTGCATGAATTAATGAAGAAACTCTAGTAGAATCTTGAAAAGGTATTCATTCATCCAACTGTTTCACCGTGGGGTGCAGATGTTCTCTTTTTCAAAAAAATAAATAGGTTTATGGGAATTTTCATTAATTATCTTGAGATGAACAAGAACACAATCAAGAACATGTGTCCTCTACCTTGTATTAATGAATTGTTTTATCAAATGTGTGGAGATAAATACTTATCTATGACTGAACTTCATTCTAGATATCACTAATTGAGGTCCAATAAGGAGGATATACTCAAGAAACATTTAATATAAGGTATGGCTACTATGAGTATATAGTGATTCCATTTGGTCTTACTAATACCCCTATTATCTATATGGATTTAATGAATACAATCTTTATAGATTACTTTGTTTAGTTTTTGGTAGTCTTTATTGATGATATTTTTATCAATTCAATTGGAAAGGAAGAGAATGATGATCACTAGGTAATTGTAGTGAAGACTTTATGGAATGAGAATACGTATGAAATATTTACAAAGAAGATATTTTTCTACAAAAGGATTCATTTTTTCCTCGTATAATCTCAATAGATGGTATACTGGTGGATCCATCAATGATAGAGACTATTGAATATTTGCCCAGACCAACCAAATTAAATGAGATATGATGTTTACTAGGTTTTTCTATATATTATTTATGGTTTTTTGATATTTTATAATAATTATGCAATCCACTCACCATGTTATCATGGAAGGGACTAAAGTTCTTTTAGATAGATGAATGTGAGGAATATTTCAAGTACATAGAGAGAAGATTAGTTAGTTAACCTATTATAATATCATCCTATAATATAATAGGGTTTTTAATCCATATTGATGCATCCAAGAATGTATTGGTGCATGTTATTATGATGAATGAAATGGTTAGAGATTATGATAAGGAAAATTTAAGGATCGTAAGAAAAGTTACCCAACTCATGATTTGAAGTTTTATGTGGAAATTTTTTCATTAAAGATATGGAGGAATTATATTTTATGTGGAAAAGTGTGATATAAATACTGATCAAAATGTTTGAAGTTTATATTAACATAGAAGGAGATAAATATGTGCTATAGGAGATGGTTAGATCTAAATAATGATCATTACAACTCAATACATTACAAAAATGGTAAAACGAACATGGTGGATGATGTTTTGAGTAGAAATATTCATGATATCTTATCCATTATTTGGTTATTAAAATATCCAATATATTTATATTTGAAAAGGATGGATCAAAAAATCCTGAAGGAAGGGGATACATATTTTCTTTCTCAAATGTGTTTTTAACCATATATCCAGGTAAACATTAGAGAGGTGAAGATGTATAATATATATATATATAGAAGAAGGTGATAAATTTTCGGGAGTTTTACCTTGATTGTGATATAATGATATGGTTTAGAAACCATGTTTATGTTTCATCCATACTAGTTTTTTTGGTATTATTAGAGGTGTCTCATTGTTCTTCATTGTCTATTCATTATGAAAGTATGGTGATGAATAGATAATTGAAAGAGTATTTTGGGCTGGATGTAACAAAGAGAGATATTGAAAAGTTTATATCTGGATGCTCAGTATGTCAGCATGTTAACCCTGACAGTCAAAGTCTAAAGGCATGTTACATCCATTACCCATACTAGAATAGAAATTTAAAGACATCACCAATATTTTCTTTTTTTATTGCACTCCCCAAATTGAGAAAAGAGAAAAACGATATATATGTTGTAGTAAATCCCTTTAAAAAATAATCACACTTCACCACACTTAGAAAATATTTCTATTTGGATCTTCTTTCTAGGATATAAATTAAGTAATTGGTAAGGTATTATGGAGTACCAAATTCTATTGTGACTGATCATGATCCAAGGTCTACCCCAATGTATTGGATAAGTCATTATTAATATCTTAATCGTAGTTCAGTTTCAACACAACATATCATCCTCAGAAATATGGTTAGTGTAAGAGAACAACTAAAACCCTAGAAGAAATTTTGATATCTTGTTCTATGGATTTCAAAAATTGTTCGGGACCAACACCTTCCTATAGTTTATTTTCCACAGAACATTATCTTTCACATGAGTATTCAGATGGATCCTTATGAATAACTATATGGAATGTAGTGTAGAGATATAAAATGATGGAATTATGTTTCAAAAATAAATATATTTGGACATGATAAAGTTAAATAAATGGAATAGAAGGTTAGATCCATTAAATAAAACATAATGGTTAAAAAATCAATTAAAAAGTTGTGATGAGAATTTTTACTGTGATATGGAATTTGAAGTTAGTAACAAGGTATTTTTAATAATGTACCAATAGAATAAGGTAAATAAATTTGGAAAGAATGGAAAAATAAAACCTATGTATATTGGTCCCTTTGAAATTATTGATCATATCCGGGTGGTAGCCTATCAGTTGGCACATCCACCAAACCTCTCTCAAGCCTATGATTTGTTCCATGTATCTATCATGGGGAAGTACATACATGAATGTTCATATGAACTGGAATCAATATTCATACCACTGGTGAAATATCATTATTACAATGAATAACTAGTGGAGATTTTGGATCATATATAGGATGTTATATAAAACAAGACCACTCACCCTGTCAATGTTTTGTAAAGAAACCACTGGTTTGATGTAGATATGTGGGAACCTAAAAATGTAATGAAGAAGAAGTATCCTCAGTTGTTTGTACAGAAGTGATATAATTTCGATGGATAAATTCATTTTAAATGGGGTAGAATGTATCTCCTTGAGATTTTATATAATTTTTGGAATAAATTGAATTTCTTCGATAACAATCACTACACGCAACATAATATTCCAATGAATGAGAATATAAATTTTTTTTCTATTTAACATTGTCATTAAGACCTAGAAATTATACTTGAAGGTATGAATAGTAATAACCACATTTTAAATGATAATAATAATGGCTTCACATAATTAAAACACATTGATAAAAAAATACTTAATTTTTGTAATGTCTTCATATCGTTCAAAAATTCTGTTTTTGTAAAAATACTTTTTATTACTTTTTCTGAACAAATAATTAACAGAAATTTTGGAAAAATTAAAAAAATATATTTGAAAAAATGATATTAATTTTTGGAATCAACCTGTCAAAATTAAATATAAATGAATTTTTCAGTTTTTAGGAATTTTATTCGAAGAATGGTTTTTTTTGTTTTTATTGAAAATTTCATTTTCATTTAAAGAATTTATTTGGATAAATTTTGTTTTAAAATCAGTTTAAAAGAAAAATAGGTTCAATAATAATATTATAAAAAAATATTGGTTGTTATAATCATTTTCATACTGTATTGTTACATATAATCATTTTAATATTTTTAAAAGTTTCTTTTTGGAAAACCGCACTTCTATCGCGTCTTTGGGATTAATTATAAATTATTTTCTACCACATCTATGAAATGAATTTGGAAAAAATAATTAAAATTTTATAATAAGTATAATTCATATTATCTTATATGTTTAAATTAATTTTTTACAACAATTAATAATGAAATGATAAAAATTTATTACCATGATTATGGTTAAAATGAGTTTTCCGGGGTGTTAAACTAATAAGATAAGGTGTTAAATTACATTAAAAACTGTCCAAAACCAATTTTATAGATATATTTAACCTTTATCACATATAATGATTTATAATAACCCATTTTGGATCATTGTTACTTTTTATAAATGTTTGTACACATTATTTGTTTTAGAAATTCCACATGTATCCTCTCCCCCACTTATAAAAGGCCACCCACTATCCCCTCCACTTAAAAATTTCAAAACCCATTGGTTAAGACAATGAATAAAAAAATAAGTTACTTGTTTCCCCCCAATAATAAAATATGCCTTTTTTGATCGAAAAGACATCCTATAAAATATTTTGGTGCAAACTGAAAAACGTTTTCTGAAGAAGTGGTATCATCCTTAACCAGAAAATATTTTAAATTTATCCTTCCACCAAATTATAATAATATTAAACCATGATTATATAACAGCCTCAGTAATTTATATATACTAATATTTTTTTAATGGTATGCTAATGACGTAAAAACATCTCATCCAACCTCAAATGGTAAATAAAACCATTGACTGTGTGTATGATGTAGTACTGCCTCTCGAACCGACGCAATTCGTTTTCCATCACCACTTATTACAGCTGGATATATTTATGTATATTATGATTATATATTATATATTATATTTAATTATTCTTATGTAATTTTTATATTATATATAACTAACTTAATTTCAATTCTGTAGGTAATACAATAATGACACTCATGTTCATGACCTACTACCGCCTCGTGAAGCGATGTGATCCGTTTTTCACTTATGATTTACATGGAAGGAAATAAAGATTAAATTTTCATTGATATATGAAATAAATTATATATTAATATTTTTTTAGATAAAACATATCATATAATATCTTACCTTAAAATCCATTGAATAAATCATAACGTTGTTCATGCATACGGTAGACGGTCACCTCACAAAGCGATGCGATTCATTTTTTACTAAGGATTTACATGGAAGGTAATTAAGAATATATTTAAAGAAAATGTGAAATATATATTAAATAATTATTATTATATAAGGGTACAAGGAATTATAGATAAACGGGTAATAAAATGTCATTATTAAATCATATATGGCATGAAATATATGATTATGGTTCTAAAATATATTTATTATAAATTTATGTTTATTATATAGGGGTTTCTAACATGTTCAAAGGAATTCAAGACATAAGTCAAATGTTTTTGTCTCAATTTCCCTTCTCTAGGACATATGCTATGTTTTGAACCAATATTATTTTATGAGGTGAATATACAGACTATTTTACATGTTATATCATGAATTTATTTATTATCCTTATATTCTAGGTTTTATTTATTTTTATTACTTATTGGGTCTTACAATTCAATGTTAACAAAGTGGTAAGGGGTTTAGGATACAATTTCATCATTTAGTAGAATTGTTTATGCTTATGATTTCAATGATGAAATATTATGATCCATATCTAATGAAAATAATGAATTTTCATTTCATCTAGTTATTTCAAGAGAATAAATTGTTCCCCTTCATTTTATTATCTTTATGTACTCATAATTTCTAAATATTTTCCTTAAGAAATTTTTTTCTCTCTTCAGTCAAAAAATATTTTCATTCAATATCCATATTTTAAAAAAATGTTTTAAAATGCTTTTATGAATATCCTATGATTTTTAATGTCATTAGTACCATTTTTATTTTTTTTAAAATTAAACATCTTGTTTTTTTCTAAATATGGTACTTTTAATTTTTACATGAACTATGATTGGAATCTATATTTTGAAGTGTTTGAGATGAATATATTTTTCTAATGTTCTAACCACTCAATGTTTTAAATATGCCATTAAAATTTTCCATGAATATTTTCAGTGAAATTTTTTTCTTTAGTATTTGGGATCATTTTAGATTTTCGATATGGGTTTTCAATATGGAATGTATTATTCCCTTACAAATTTTTTAATGTTTTTATGGAATTTATATTCATAGAAAATAAAAACCATTGTTGTTTCATATTACTTACTAGGTATATGATCCATTTTTACCATCATTATTCTATCTCAAGATGGTTTATTGTTATAATTATTAGATTTTTATGAAAACCATTTATTCTATATGGGTTATTTTGTGATGAAATTTATATGAAACTCATTTCTTTTCCATGGGTTATGATATGTTGTATTTATTATGAACCCATTTTATTTTCATTTGTTTTGATATGATGAATATATTAGGATCTTGTGAAAAATAATCCTTGATTTTTATCATGAGATGGGTGGGACCTATATCTCCCTCCAATTCATTGGATAAATGTTGAAATCTCATGAGATAAAAAGGATTGGAATAGTAAGTGAACCCAGTTTACTATGGGACCCTGTCTACTATGATAGTCTGGGGAGTGACCTTTGACTAATATGATGGTTTTGGGTTTAAACCCATTCTATTATGATTTACATAGATATGATCCTTGAATACTATGTAAATTATTTTCCATGATTATGTGTATTCTATAATTTAATGTCTTGTGTCAATGTTATTATCTCATGGATTATATTATTTTATTTCATTATGATTCATGTCTTTTGAAATACTAATATTTATTCCATGATTCAAGATTTTTATCTCTGATATATTTTTTATAGCTCCCATATGTTATGTGTAACACCCTGAACCTAGTTACCCAGATTCGGGGTATTATTACATAACATTGGCATGATAACAAGGGATCATGTCACTAAAGAATAATTAGTTTAGTAGCCTTGGAATTATTATATACATACATAATTCTTACATTACATCATGAAATAATGAAAAACAACATTGTTTCCCCTTTGAACAAAATCATATCCCTTATCCTATTTCTGTAGGTTAATAATAATATACTTCTTCACATCCTGAGAAAAAGAAATCATATTAAATAGGTGAGCTTAGATGCTCAGTAAGGATAACAATAGAGCAGAAACTTTCATAAATAAGAATAAACATTTAAGGAAATGTATTAGACTAAAACAAACCCCTTTTAAAAATAATCTTCAGCATAATATGGCATTGATAAGTCAAATAATGTAATTTTCTTATTCAAATAGATATTATACTAGTCGAATAATCACATGTAATATCAATATCTAATTTCATAATGATGGAATGCATAATTTCGGACGTCATAACCACGTAGTCAAGGTCTCGTAGCAAGACTACCAATAATATTTTTTCAAGGCCTTGTGCCAAGACACTAGTTTGTCTCATGAGACCAACTAATGGATTGAGGGGCTATAGAAGGCCCCACCCATCACATACTAAGTCCAATTAATTCCTCATATGAAAAGGGTGAAACATGATCAAAACATTTGTATTAAAACTAGAATACAAAATGTAAATACTTTAACAACAACCATGAATGTTATAAAAATTGCACATCCATAGTCATAAATAACTCATTCAATACAATATAGAAGATTTTATTAAACTAAATCAACCTCAATAAAGAATAAAATTCTATTAAGGATATTGACATAGATGAAAATAATCAGTAAAATTCTTTGATAGAAATATTCCATTTTTCTTGAAAACATTTAAAAGTCGCACTAGTTATCAAAGTAGTCTTTTAAAAGAGATTTTTGAATCAAAGTGTCCCATACCACATTGAATATTTTGAAAATAATTTTAATTTCAAAACATTCATGTCCATATAAATAAATCATTAAAACTATTTTTAAAAAATGAACATTAATGAGAATGATTTATAAGAATAAATCTTCAAAATGATATTTTTGTGAAAGGGTTTTTAACCAAATGAGAGATGTTTGAATACAAATAATTGAGGAATAATGTTAATAATAACTTTATAATATCTTGATAACAAATGGATTCATGATATAATATGTCAAAGTACAATATATACAGCATATAAAAGTGAATTGGCTCATAACAATAAAGAAGACACAATGAAATGTAAATTGAGACGAAATCCCTTATAAAGACCTTATACTTAGATTAAGGATAAATTAATGAAACAAATATGTGTAAAAAATATAAACACACTCAATATGATTGTATATTTAGTGCAAATAAATCATAATACATTCACACATATTCTTGTAAAAAAACCAATGACTTGGATGTTTAACTCAATGAATGGAAATTGAGTTAAGATTACCCTTATCAATTTCATATCAACAACCTGAGAATTTATCAATGGAGTGATTATGTGTATCAAAATTATATCTACACTAATGGGAGTGGAAATTACTACATAAATAAATTAATAGTGATTTCTCACATAATGTTTAAGTAAAATAATCAATGAAGTGTACGTAAAACCCAATGAGTGGAAATTGAAATTAGAAATTCTCTTACCGATTTGGTAACGTGCGAAACATACACCCCATGAAAGAATGATAAAAAATATGATGAAGTAATTACTTATAAATTAATGTTTATAACACAAATAATACAATTATGGTTTGTACATACACCACACAAAAAGAAATTGTGGCAAATATATTATGAACATCACAGGAATAAAAGTGACATGAAAACCCCTTAGCTTGTACTTTTCCTTAGTATAGGGTAGTTTAACCTCATGTATAATGGGGAAATCATTGATATTAAATTATTCAAGAACCAAATACATAAATATTATTTCAAATATGATCTTTTAATATTGCACTGTTAATGATATTTCAGTTGTATCATTGTTTTGGGTGTTAACGAATTCATTTTCATTTATATTTTTTTCGTTACATAAGTCATGTTTGTTATGGATAAGATGTATTTGATTCATATAAATAATTATATTATGTTATTAAGAATTATTTTTAATCATCAAATGAAAATTATTCTTGAATGGTTACGATGGGGAATGAAATCTCATCGCATCGTGGAAACGGTAAGTCGTACGTATGCACAAATGGAAATATCGTTCTATTAGTGGTGAAATTGTATGTAAATGGATTTTATAGTATATATAAAGAATAATTACCATGTTATATTTATTATTTTAATCAGTTATACTCATTATTATACCCATCCAAATAATTATGTGTTTAATAACAAACTACACTACAACGTGGAGATGGTAAGCCATACATACGCATGTATGGTGACTTTGTCATTCATAGGATGGATTGAATAATAAATATGGTTGTACCATATTTATAATAACATTACATTATATAGAAGATACTGGATTTATTATTTTGGTATGCAAAAAATAATGAAAGAGGATGCGGAAGAAGAAAAGATCTTGAAAAGAGGTGATGAAATTATCACCTCTTTTTTGGGCGCTTCCTTTTGATTTGATCAAAAGGGATCCTTAGGTTGGCTTTATGATCAAATTAAGGCCTCTATTATTAATTGAGGGTAGTTGGGACAATATTTGATTAGGTTTTGGCTGATCCAAATGGCTTTTGAGGTGTGATTTTGAGAGAAGGGTAAGTACCCTTTTATAAGAGAGGTGAGGGTCACTTTAGAAAAAGCATGAAATATTATTTTATTATAAAATAATTTTTGGTTTATAATGGTTTCAAATAGATTTATTTTGAAGATAAGGTGGGTATGTGTCTAAATAATCTCAAAACATATTTTTTATTAATGTTTTGGTTACCATATAACCCTTATCTTTTAGATTTAATTCTTAGTTAAATAGTTTAACTTTTACCATGTCTTCTTATATTTTTATATTGCATGGTTAAAAAACATACTATAAAATTACAATCGAACAAAAATTGTTTAATTAATCACATATATATAATTTTATAAATCCTTTGTCTGAACCATATATTTTTAGGAATATTATATCATTTAATTATGTAGTATTTATTTTAAATACTCATTTATGTCAATTCTGACAATATTTTGTATTTGGGTTTTGTAAAAGTCACAAAAACTTAATTACTTAAAATAAATAAATTAAATAAACCCTAAAATGTCATACTAACCTATAAAATTCGTGGAATGCATCAAAAGTATCAATTTATATTTATTTTGATATTTATAATATCAATTATTTTAATCTTTCACTAATAAGGTAATTACTGCATCATCATTGTGTTATAAATAAATTTAATTATTTTATGTATAAAAATAATAAATAAAATACCATGATGTATAAAATCTTTTTATATTTCTATTTAATATTTATATTCGAATTTATCTTATGTATAACCCAATATTAAAAATGCTTTAGTTATTAATATTTGAATTTAAAACTTTTAACTCTTTTTTAATTAAAATAGTAATAAATGTCTTAATCTAATAAATTTGGATAAAAAGGATCATATTTTATTCATATGGTTTATTCTGGTCGAAATACACCTATCCAATAGAATAGGACACGTGTTAGTGTAAATATAATATCATTTTTATCTTTAATTACCCAATTTAGTTTTAACCATGGTAAACAAAAATCAAAAGTTACTATCCAAAAAAATTATTTTCATCCGATTGAACCACATTTTACTTACTAATGTCAACCATGTCTCTCGGATTTTTTAAATTCAATTCACATAAGTGGTAAAATTATGTTTCATGAAAATTTACTAATTTCCCTAGAAGGTAGGGAAAAGACACAAAAAGATCAATAAAATTTTATATATTTAATATTATTATAAAATGAATTCAATGAATTAAATTGGAATAATATAGGTATTATGAATATATTTTTAATTTAAAATAAGTTTAAATTAAAAATAATTATTTAAATAAAAAGTTGGCTTTAAACAATAACGCAGTGTTTTTAACTATTCATCAAAAATTGAACATTTTAGAAAAATACCAAAAAATTCCCCAAATATGATTTTGATAAACCAAATTCAAAAATAATGTCTATTTTAAAAAATTCAAAACATATAAGTAGTATTAATTAATTTAAAAAAATATTTCCGTTGTCAAAACCAGAAAGAGAGTTTTTGAGAAGTAAAAACTATCAAAAGATCAATATGTTTTTATGTCCATTTTAAATGTAAAAGTACTTACAATGACCAAAATTTGATTAAATGATAAAAATATAATCTAATTATACTTCAAAAACATTTAAATTTTTAATTTTACACTATAAATTGTTTTGAATAAAAATGTTATTTTCAGTTAAAATTTAGTATTTTGAACTATTTATCAAAATATGAAAGTATCAGAAAAGCACCAACAATTTATCCAAACAAAATTTTTATGTTCCTATAATAAATATGAAGTTTATTTTTTCTAATTTAATATAAAACAGCGCAAAATATTATATTTAAAAAATCATTCTCCATTAAAAGTTGGTAAAATTTCATTTTTTGAAAAATAATTATTTTATCTAAAAAATTGACTTAGTTATTATATTATGCCTAAGAAACCCAGAATATGGATTTTAAAATTATATGGAGTATATAAAATTCAAAATGAAGTTGGTAATATTCATAACTATTTATTGAATGACTAGTATGGTAAGTCATGGTGTCCTCGAACTCGGTGTTGCGTGTAGCGCAAGCTATTGAATTACTTTAATGAAAATAACATACTTTGAAATCTTGGGGTGTTAAATTCTTCCCCCCTTTTGGAAATTATGTCCTCTCAATTTTAAAATTGGGATTGGGAACTTCATTGAATGTCCTACATTGGAAAAATAGTCAATGAAACTATCATTTTATAAGAATGAAAGAGAAGTACAAAGGTCAGCCGAGATAACCCATACTAAGATTCCATGCGAGAAAAAATGGATATGGAAGATAAACTAAGTGTCAACTTCTGAGAGAGAGTGATAGAAAACATGACCAGGATAAAGTTAACAACAAGAAAACCAAAAATTGGTCTTAGTTTAAACTTTCATTATTTTCTTAGTAGAAAAATTAAACGGACAATGTTTTTTTTGTTTTAAGTTCCATTTATTAAAGTTGAAGAATTTATTGATGAGATTGAATAAGAACGTAAAGAGATATAATTATTTTTATTAAGAGTTTCATCATTTAATAAATTTCTACCACTAGATCATATTTACTCCAAACGATGAGTATTCAAAATGACTTGGTCACAAATGAAGCACTATAATCAACTTCTATATAATCACATAATCTATAATGGATGAAAATTATATTTCACTTGTCTTTAAAGATTAACCAAAACCGAATGGTTAGTACATGATCAGATGATCCTCAAAATGGATAATCCTTTATAGAAATAAATACTAATCTAAATTTCCAAAATTATGAAAAAAATACCCAAAGTTCAATAAAGACTATTCAATATACAATTGTCCTTAAAATACTTCAATAAAATCAGAACTAAGATTGAAACCCAAAACTTAGAAGAATTTAATCCCATAGTCTGTCACAATAAATCTTAACATATATCTCCAAATAACATCAACCACTCTTAATGTCTCATACATATGTGTAATTAACCAAATAACATATTCACTATGATAGGTTAATCATTTCCATTAATAATAAGAATCTCTATAAAAAATATAGATTCTTACAAAATAAAAAATATCCACCATTACTCCACAAATGAAATCCCGTAGTATTCTATTTTTCTTAGGCATATAGTGTTTCTAACAGAGAAAACATCTTCAAAAATAACATTTATCACTTAATAACCAAATCATTTTCCTATACTAAGTATATAAATTTGATAAAACATAAGATCCCAAATCAACTTATTATTGACCAATAAAATCATTTAACAAAAAATAATTTATCACTTTAACTAGGGACTTCACGTAGTCCAGTGGTAGGCGATAAATATCTGTCGCACTTTGGTTATGGGTTTGATTCCCACATCTTTGTTTGATGCGACAAGTTGCCACACTGTCTGTGTGTTGTCCTTTTTCAGAAACTATATTTTATAACATTCCCAAAATGAGATAAATTCATCAAAATAACTATAACATAATTTGACCACAAATGTTATCTCATAACTCGTATTTTCATCCAAAAAATTAATAACATGTAATTGCCTCAAATTCAATTATCATATAAACCCAAATGGTTCTTTATAACTATATCCACAAAACAAAATATAACACTTCCTCAAATAGAATTTTCACCTAACAAACTGCAAAGTTTCACATACAAGAAAAAAGACTTCCAAAGTAATCCCATTTACAAAAATCATTAATAATTTTAAAAAAATTTCCATCCATTTATTTCCACATAGGTTTTTCCTTGGCCTATTGGATCCTATAGAATAGGTAATTGACTCGGGTAATTCTCAGGTCCAATTCATTTACGACAAATTATTATAAAAGGATTATTAAGATAATTTTTATTTTCTTCCATAGTACTCTTAATTTTTCCTTGGATATTCTTTACTTTATGTTCTTCTTTCCCACACATAAAGCATTACTTCATTCCATTGAGGCACTTTCCTGGGTGTCTACTTCCACATTTCTAGCATGATGGTAATTGAGCTTTCTTTTCTCCATGGTCTCCACTACTGGAGCTCTTATCATTCTATACCTTTCTCTTATTTGTTGAGTTTGGGAGTTGTTCAATGTATATATTTTTTATCATATTTTTGGAAATCTACTTCAACATTAACATGATTTATTTTATGCCTATCAACATTCCATTTAGTTTCTAATTTCCACCATCGTACCCACCTTTTACATCATGTTCAATATTTCTATAAATTTCATGTAATCTATCTATTAACTAAAATCAGAAAGCATAGTTTGAGTAACAATAGTAATAAAATTATTTATAGAAAGTCATGACACGTTATTTTCAATCTAAAACACCTTAGGATTAACCAAGGTTATTTATTCTCATTTTATATTAAAATCCTTCCAATATTTTATAATGAAAATGATAATAATCCTAAGCATATCCCTCGTGAGTGTCGTAACCAAGAGTGCATCAAGGCCCATTGTTGTGCACTAGTTCCCGTTTGAGTGTAGCTCAAAGCGGTGTTTTCGGGTTTTACCCCTAGGTACATCTGTTCCAGAGTCACCTCTTCTTACTCGTATCCAGACAAGGATGTATTTTTTGGGAAACCCACATAATATTTACATTACCAAAAATTTTGGATGTTCTTCTATACTAATACTCAAAGTCTATCTTAGGGTAGTGTTTTCTAATCAGTGGTTTTCAAAATCTTTCTTCTATGTTTTGTACTAAACTTCCTCTAATACCAACTGTAATTGCCCGAACCTAGTTACCTAGAGTTGATGCATTATTACATAACATTTTAATTATCACAAGAGACTAGGTATCAAAATACCGATTAGTTTAGTAGCCTAGGATTTATAAAATATATACATAAGTCTTACATTACATCATGAAATAAAAAAAAACATTGTGTACCCTTTGAACACACTGATATTCCTTATCCTATACCTACAGGTTAATCATAATATACTTCTTCACATCATGGGAAAAAAGAAAACATAAGAAATGGGTGATATCAGATGCTTAGTAAGGATAAAAATATAGAAGAAACTATCATAAATAAGAATACACATTTAAGGCATTGTATAAGACTAAAACAAAATCCTTTTAAAGATAAAATTCCACATAATATGGCAACGATAAGTCAAATAATACTATTTACTTATTCCCATGGTTATTCTACTAATCTAATAATCACATGTAATTTCAATAGCTAATTTCATAATGATGCAATGCATAATGTCGGACATCATAACCACACAGTCAAGGCCTTGTGTCATGACTATAAATAATAATTTTATCAAGGCCTGGTGCCAATACATTATTTTGTCTCATGAGACCAACCGATGCATCGAGTGGCTATAGTGGTTCCCGCCCATCACTTACTAAGTCCAATTCATTCTCATAAGAAAAGGGTGACACATAATCTAAACATTTGTATTAAAACTAGAATAATATTATGTCAATAATTTAACCACAAACCATAAATGATATAAAAATAACACATCCACAATCAAACATAACTCATTCAATATAATATGGATGATTTTATTATAATAAATAAACCTCAATCATGATTTAAATTTAATTAATGATATTGAAATAGATGAAAATAATTAGTAAAACTCTTTGAGAGAAATATCCCCTTTTTCTTGAAATGTTTTTAAAAGTAGCACTATTTATCAAAGAAGTCATTTAAAAGAGATTTTTGAGTCCAAATATCCCATGCCAATATAAAAATTATGAAAGGAATTTTAATTTCAAAAAATTCATGTCCATGTAAATAAATCCTTAAAACCATTTTTAAAACTTGCAAATTAATTAGAATGTTTTATAAGAATAAATCTTTAAAATGATATTTTAGTTAAAGAGTTTCTAACAAAATGAGAGATGTTTGAATAAAATAATTGAGTAAAAAAATTAATCAAAACATTATAATGTCATTATAATAAAGGAATCATAATATAATATGTCAAAGGACTGTATATACACAATATAAAAGTGAATTGGTGCATAAAAATAAGGAAGTCTCAATAGAATGTAAATTGAGTTAAAATCCCTTATAAATACCGCATACTAAGATAAAAGATAAATAAATGACATAATTATGTGTGAAAAATATAAATACACTCAATATGATTGGATATTCTGTGTAATTCAATCAGAGGACATTCACACATATTCTTGTAAAAACAAAACCAATTACTTGGATGTTTTACTCAATGAATGGAAATTGAGTTAATAATACTCGTACCAACTTCATATCAATGAATTGATAATTTATAAATGGATTGATTAAGTGCATCAAAAGTATATCCACACAAATGGGAGTGTAAATTACTAAAAAAATAAATAAATGGTGATTTCCCACATAATCATGGATTAAAATAATCAATGAATTATGCGTAAAACCCAATGAGTGGAAATTGAAATTAGAAATTCCCTTTCCAATTTGGCAACTTACGAAACATACACTATATAATTAAAGGATCATAAAATGATGATTTAAATACCCATAAATTAAAGTTTATTACACAAATAATACAATATTGGGTAGTACATACACCACACAAAAGGAAATTTTGGAAAATATATCATGAATCTCACGGGAATAAAAGTGAGATGAAAACTCATTAAATTTTAATTGTCCTTAGTAGAGGCTACGTTGACCTCTTTTATAATGGTGAAATCATGGTTATTAAATTATATAGGAATCAAATACATAAATATGATATCATATATGATCTTCTAATATTGCTTTGTTAATGAAATTTTAGGAGTATCATTGATTGGGGTGTTAACTGATTCATTTTACTTTATATTTTTTGTTATGTATTTCATGTTTTTTATGGACAGGATTTATTTTATTCATATAAATAATGATATTAAGTTCCTAAAATTATTTTTAATCATCAAATAAAAATTATTCTTGAATGGTTACGATGGGGAATGACATCCCATCGCGTCGTGGAGATGGTAAGTCGTACGTACGCACGAGCGAAAATATCATTCTATTAGTGGTGAAATAATATGTAATTAGATGTTATATTATATAAAATTAATTATTAACAAGTTATATTTATTATTTACATTAGTTATACTCATTATTATACCCATCCAAATAATGAAGCGTTAAATAACAAACTGCACCATGACGTAGAGATGGTAAGCTGCACATACGCACGTATGGTGACTTTGTCATTCATAGGATGGATAAAATAATGAATATGTTTTTACCATATTTATAATAACATAATATTATAAAGAATGTATTGGATTTTTTTATGGAAAACACAATGAAAGAGGAAGTGGGAGAAGAAAAGAACATTGAAAGAGGTGATGAAATTATTACCTCTTCTTTGGGCGCTTCCTTTTGATTTGATCAAAAGGGCTCCATAGGTTGGATTTATGATCAAATTAAGGCCTCTAAGTTCAATTGAGGGTAGTTGGGAGGATATTTGAGTAGGTTTTGTCCGAGCCAAATGGCTTTGGAGGTGTGATTTTGAGATAAGGGGAAGTACCCTTTTATAAGAGAGGTGATAGTCACTTTATGAAAATCTTGAAATATTATTTTATTATAAAATCATTTAGGGTTAATAATTCCTAAAAATGGATTTATTTCTAGTATAAGATTGGGATGGGTAGAAATCATCTCAACCAAGAGGTTCTAGACATGTTTAGCTTACCATATTTACCATATCCTTTAGAATTAATTCTTAGTTAAATAGTTTAACTTTTACCATGTATTTTTGTATTTTTATATTACATGGTTAATAAAAATACTATATGTAACACCCCCGAGCTTCCACGATACACTTCTCTTTCAATAATGCAATAGCTTGCATTGTACGCAAGTTCGAGATTCTAACACACCGCGACCAATCAAAGGAGTAGTTATGAATAGTAATACCCAATTTTTGAAATTATATAAATTTTATATTTCAAAATGGACTTCATTTTTGTATTCATAATATCGAAATTATCCAAAGTTGAATTTTTTGTAATTTTCTAAGAGCTTCCAATTTTTTATGAATAGTGAAAAATACTTAAAAACAACTTTTTTAATAAAAATATTTTATAGTGATAAATTATACTTTTTAGTGGTTTTAAAGTATAATTATAATATATTTTTACTATTTTATCCAATGGTGGTCATTAGAATTAATTTCACTTTGAAATCGGACATAAACAATTGTCAATTTTTTGATATATATTGTTTCTTAAAAACACGCTATTTGTTGTGACAGCGGGAATTAATTATAAAATTAATTAATGAAACCTATATGTTTGGAATTTTGTAAAATAGACATCATTTTTGAATTCGGAATATCAATTATACCTTAGGGTGAAATTTTGGCATTGTTCTGAAAAACTTCAATTTTTGATGAATAGTGAAACCACTAAGTGGTAGTTAAAAAACTGATTTTTCGTTTAAATGAATCATTACCACTTCTGTGATTTGATTTTCAAAAAACCGACATTCATGGTTGTCATTAGGAAGTAAAATTTGGTTCAATGGGATTAAAATAATTTTTTGGTGAATAGTAACTTTTAAGATTAATTAATCATGATTAAAGGTAATTAGTGATATTAAAGTTAAAAATGATATTATAAAAATATGAAAATACCTTTACACTTTTCCTACCCCTATTGGATGTGTCATGGCCGACCAAGAAAATCCATGGGTCAACTTGGGGACCCCATGGAGCCACATTGGTAGGAAAATGACATAAATAACTTTTATTTAAAGTTAAAATAAAAATGTCACAAACATAAGTTGTTTTACTAAAACAATTTTTAAATGGGGTTATATAAGTCATATTTTTTACTATAAATATTCATTAGAAAGATAAAACGATTTAATAAATCATGATATTTTTTTTATAATTTTTAGACATTAAATAGATTAAATTATTTATGACACCCTGATGATGCAGCGATTACCTCATTAATTAACGATTTTAATAAAATGGAAGGATAATGTAAAATATAAGCATTACACTTGTCCAAAGACTATTGGATGAGAATATTTCGAACCCTTATCACCTTAGACTATAATTATATAAGTGTGGGACCTTTAAAATCCAAAACTCATTATATAATAAAGTAACATTTCATTACTTTCCAAGAGTGCCCCTCCTCTCCACTTATAAAAGGCCCCAACCACTACCACCTTACTCACACTTTCAAAGCCTTTTGGCTCGGCCAAAATCTGCCCCAATACTCTCTCAAATTTCCTCCCTTACTCCTATTATCCTCACTTTGGGCATAATTCTTCCCAAGGAAGCCTTTGTCTCAAATCAAAAAAGAGTTACACGATTTTAAGGTAATGTCTTCTCTTATGTTATTTTGTTTTATTTTACTTCTCCAACCCCCTAAAATATTTTTATTAATTTATTTTGTAACAACACCAGTATCCTAAATATACTAGGATGTTTTTATAAGAATTATTCGAGCTACACGTACACACACCTACATCTAATGGTTAAAGAACATACTGTTTCTGTGGATGGCGAATTTCTACCTCACGAAACGATGATTTTTCAACACTCATATAACAACTTCAAAGGTGGCCATTAAGAACTCACTATATTTTTATGTATTATATATAATATGTTTATGTTTTACTTAAGGTTTTTTATTTTTCATTTATGGCATACCTTTATTGTTTCCATTATGGCTAAACGCGATATTTTCATTTTAGGAAGTGCGGACTACCGCCCCCTCAAAGTGATTTGAATCGTTAATGCCATATGTGGGATGTATAAAGGATGGAGTAAATGATATTATATATGATATTATACTGGAATTATAATATTCCTTTATATCATTATTATTTCATTCCATTAAATATGAAATAGAAATTAATGTAGCGTTCATGCGTACGTACGGCTTACCGTCTCCATGAACAGTGCATTTCATTTCTTACCTCTAAATGTTATGTAATATTATGAATGAATGTATATACTAGATATATATGATATATATGATATCTACAACATGAATATAATTCTGGATATAATGGATATTTCACCACATGAAAAACTTGTAATTATAAGAAGTTTATTTTTGACTCAAGTACCAAAGATCGACAAAATGACCGTTATTAACTTAAATAATTACATAATATTCATAACATGTAAATAATTGATATAAAAGGAATAATGAACATGAAAAATGTTCTTAAGCAAATATAAATTAACTCTAGTTTATTATTCAGGAGGTTAAAGAACGGTCGAGTCAAGTCGGACCCGAGGTAAGGGAACTTCTTAACCCAATTTCTATTCTTTGGGTTAATCTCCTACTTTCAAATTATGTCATTATATTATTATATCATATCTTGTATTTGTAATTTCATTATGTTTAATTATAGTGAATACGCATAATATATCTATTTTATTTAAAAAATGGTATTTGTAAGGTACTTCGTCTCAATCTCCATTCATTGAGGCATATTTTGTTTTATACACAAATTTCTTTTATACGGTGTATAAACCCCTTTTAATTTTACGTTTATTCAAAAAGAATCTGTTTATACGAAGCGTTTTACTAAAAGACAAAAAGGAATGTTTTTCTTGTCGTACGTATGCGGCGACAACGACTTCTCCGCCGCCGTAACCATTATTTGAGTTTCGGCTTCCTCTAGAAGCCATAACTTTTTTTTAAAAGAAAAATAAATACCATGTTTTAATTTTCTTTTATTTTGGTATTGAAAATGGTTTTGATAAGGTTTTTATTATATAAATGTGTTGTATTGATATCTTGTGATTGAAATGTGGAAATTTTATGTTTCCTTTATGCACGTTTTATGTGATACGATTATGTTATGGTTTATGATATGTTTAAACCTGTTCATATGAGGAATGAATTGGACCTAATAAGTGACGGGTGGAGCCCGCTATAGCTCCTCGATGCATTGGCAGGTCTCATGAGACAAACTAGTGTCTTGGCACGAGTCCTTGACAAAATATTATTTGTGGTCTTGGCACAAGGCCTTGGCTATGTGGTTATGATAGTCTGGCATTATGCATTCCACCATTATGAAAGTGGTTATTGATATTGCATGTGATTATTCGACCAGTAGAATATCCATGTGAATAAGTAAATGGAATTATCTCATTTTACTTTTTCCATATTATGTTGAAGTTCAAGTTTAAAAGGCTTTTGTTTTAGTTATACATTGCCTTAAATGTTTATGTTTATTGATGAAATCTTCTTCTATATTGTTATCCTTACTGAGCATCTGAGCTCACCCATTTGAATGTTTTAATATTTTCCAGGATGTGAAGAAGTATTGTATGAATGACCTGCAGGGATAGTCAGAAGAGGATATGAGTGTGGACTTTGGAGACTTTGTTATAGTATTTTTTCACTTTATGTTGTAATGTAGCATTTATGAATGTATCTAGTGTTTCCAAGGCGACTAAACTAATCGGTCTTTCGAGACATGATCTTTTTTTATCATTCCAATGTTACGAAGTAATGCACTGACTCTGGGTAACTGGGGTCGGGGTGTTACAGTTGGTATCAAATGCAGTTTAGTACTAACCTTGGAAGCTATATTTAGATAAACTCTGATTAGAGCACATATCCCTAAGATAGACTTTGAGGATTAGTATAGAAGAACTTCCTAGAATTTTGGTATTATAGAGATTTAGTGAGTTTTCCGAGCAATACATCCCTGTCTGGAAACGAGCAGGTAGAGGCGGCTCTGGCACAGATGTACCTAGGGGTAAAACCCGAAAACACCTCTTTGAGCTAGACTCGAACGGGAACTGGTGCACAAAAACTGGCCTTGCTGCACTCTTGGTTACGACACTCCCAGGGGATATGCTTAGGATAATTCTCATTTTTTTACAAACCATTATGAAGGGTTTATGAGTATACACTTACTCAAAGAAATCATTTTTTATGATTATGGTTTATATCTATAAATAGTTCAATTTATGATAAGTGTTTTGAATGTTTGTTATTATGTCTTTTGATTCATAAACTAACCTAGTTTATGCCATTGTATAGAAATGGCGCCCAGTAGAATGAATGTGAACTCCACCAATACGTATGATCCGAAGAGTAAGAAGGATCATATCTTTCACGGTATTAAGCCAACATTTAGAAGGGAAATAGTCTCCCATGTGTTCTCAACATATGAAGAAATAGTATCATGTGTTAATAAGATAAGTAGAGAATTCTCTTAGTCTTATGGATTTGAAGGGATGAAAGTGAAGAAAAGGATGGAAGAGAGAATGATGGATAAAGGGATGAGGGAAAAGAAGAATTTTCCAATATGTGATAACTGTGGGAAGAAACAACTTGGAACTTGCCTGAAGGGAATGGGAGTTTCTTATATGTGTGTAGAAAAAGGACACCAAGTGCATGACTGCAAGGGTAAGAAAAAGGATTCAAATGTAAAATTTTTCATCTGCAAGGAGTGGGGACACTACGTAAACCAATGTCCAAATCATCAGAGTATTCCCCAAATGATGTTATTGGATAATAATCAAGTTATGATACTACCACAGATGAGGAGGAATGATTAGAGTTCTTATGTTGTTTTTAAATAATTTTTTCATTTGAGTGTTGTATCAATGTTGTACTGGTTATAATAATTATGGAGTATATGAGGATTGTACTGCAATACTATTTCATCAAGGACTTGAGATTGTGTGGAACCAAGAAAAGTGACTCCACAACAGGTCAAATTTTTGGAAAATATATGGTTGAGAGAAAGATAAACCATAATATGGTTCTGATACCAAGATGGTGATTTTGGAATAATACATGATTGATTTGGATAAATTATATTGGATATTATTAACTTCCTTGAAACTGATTAATGATTTGTATACATTTTTGGATAGAAGGAGTATATCTAGTATTCTATAAGGAATAAGGGATCATGGTAATTCAGTATGTTGTAGTGTTTTAAAAGAATACATGATGAAGGTGTTCACATGTTGTTACGTGGAAAAAGGATCTTCATTATGTTTACCTTCCTTATAAAATTTGGACTGTGAGTTGAAAAGAGGTATTTTGGATAACTATAAAGGTTGGAATGGATTAAGTTGATCTTTGGATAGTATTATTTAAGGTTAAAACATTTATGAAGATTATTTTTGGAATATTATAATACTATAGTTTTAGGAAAAGGACAACCTGTAGGGTGGGGCATAACCCGTCGCGTCGGACAAAGCTGCAGGAATCGAACCCACAACCATAGTGCGACAGGCCTTTATTACCTACCACTAGCCTACAGGAAGTCCCTGGTTATTACAAAATAGTTTTACTAATCTAAATAGTATGTGTTAACATTTATAACCTTATACAATTAGGATAAATAGAATATTTTTTAGTTCTATTATCTTTTTGAGTGAAAGATGAGTTTGTGATAGAAATTAGTTGAAGGTTGAACCTCTACTTGTCAAGAATAAATATATATATACCTATATATTATTCTATGAATAAATTAATACTTAAACTTTGGTAAAGGGATATTAAAACAAAAAAATGTGTTATCCTAATACCTTATGTCTTGTTGAAATGATAATATTTTAAACCAACATAGATTGAAGGCTTTGAGGCCCTCAATTTTACACTTGTTTGTGATTGATGACCTCAATCAGTCCCTACAAATATTTACGTTTTTCCACAAATTATATGTCTCTAATTTCCACAAATGTTCTCCATATCGAGATCATAATTTGGTGGTGAATTTTTCATTTCCCTTTCCCTCTTATTACGGCTAAATTTTATTAACCTTATTTTTGATGTGGGTTTTCTACAAATGTATTTTCTATTTTCAACATTATATTTTCAAAGAAAAATTTCAAATTGCGAGGACACAATTTATTGAAGGAGGGGAGAATGTAACACCCCGAGCTTCCATGATATACTTCTCTTTCAATAATGCAATAACTTCCATTGTACGTAAGTTCGAGATTCTAACACACCGCGACCAATCAAATGAGTAGTTATGAATAGTAATACCCACCTTTTGAAATTATATAAATTTTATATTTCAAAATGTACTTCATTTTTGTATTCAGAATATTGAAATTATACAAAGTTGAATTTTTTGTAATTTTCTGAGAGCTTCCAATTTTTTATGAATAATGAAAAATACTTAAAAACAACTTTTTAAATCAAAATATTTTATAGTGATAAATTATACTATTGAGTGGTTTTAAAGTATAATTAGAATATATTTTTACTATTTTATCCAATGGTGGTCATTAGAATTCATTTAACTTTGAAATCTGACATAAACAATTGTCAATCTTTTGATATATATTGTTTCTTAAAAACACGCTATTTGTTGTGACCTCGGGAATTAATTATAAAATTAATTAATGAAAACTATATGTTTGGAATTTTGTAAAATATAAATCATTTTTTAATTCGGAATATCAATTATACCTTAGGGTGAAATTATGGCATTGTTCTGAAAAACATCAATTTTTGATGAATAGTGAAACCATTAAGTGGTAGTTAAAAAACTGATTTTTCATTTAAATGAAACATTACCACTTCTTTGATTTGATTTTGAAAAATCCAACATTCATGGTTGTCATTAGGAAGTAAAATGTGGTTCAATGGGATTAAAATAATTTTTTGGTGAATAGTAACTTTTAAGTTTAATTAATCATGATTAAAGGTAATTAGTGATATTTAAGGTAAAAATGATATTATAAAAATATGAAAATACCTTTACACTTGTCATACCCCTATTGGATGTGTCATGGCCGACCAAGAAAATCCATGGGTCAACTTGGGGACCCCATGGAGCCAGTTTGGTAGGAAAATGACATTAATAACTTTTATTTAAAGTTAAAATAAAAATGTCACAAACATAAGTTGTTTTACTAAAACAATTTTTAAATGGGGTTATAAAAGTCATATTTTTTACTATAAATATTCATTAGAGAGATAAAAAGATTTAATACATCATTATAGTTTTTTTATAATTTTTAGACATTAAATAGATTAAATTATTTATGACACCCTGATGATGTAGCGATTACCTCATTAATTAACGATTTTAATAAAATGGAAGGATAATGTAAAATCTAAGCATTAAACTTGTCCAAAGACTATTGGATGAGAATATTTCGAACCCTTATCACCTTATCCTAGAATTATATAAGTGTGGGACCTTAAAAATCCGAAACCCATTATATAATAAAGTAACATTTCATTACTTTCCAAGAGTGACCCTCCTCTCCACTTATAAAATCCCCCCACCTCTACCACCTTACTAACACTTTCAAAGCATTTTGTCTCGGCCAAAATCTGCCCAAATACTCTCTAAAATTCCATACCTTACTCCTGGAAGCCTCACTTTGGGCAGAATTCTTCCCAAGGAAGGCTTTTGTGTCAAATCAAAAAAGAGTTACCCGATTTTAAGATAATGTCTTCTCTTTTGTTATTTTGTTTTATTTTTCTTCTCCAACCCCCTAAACTCTTTTTATTCATTTATTTTGTAACAACACCAGTATCCTAAATATTATAGGATGATTTTATAAGATGTATTTTAGCTACACGTAAACACACCTACATCTAATGGTTAAATAACATACTGTTTCTGTGGATGGCGAATTTCTGCCTCACGAAACGATGATTGTTCAACACTCATATAACACCTTCAACGGTGGCCATTAAGATGTAAATATATTTATATATATGATATATAATATGTTTATGTTTTACTTAAGGTTCTGTATTTTTAATTTATGGCATACCTTTATTGTTTCCATTATGGCTAAACGCGATATTTTCATTTTAGGAAGTGCGGACTACCGCCCCCTCAAAGTGATTTGAATCGTTAATGCCATATATGGGATGTATAAAGGATGGAGTAAATGATATTATATATGATATTATACTGGAATTATAATATTCCTTTATATCATTATGATTTCATTCCATTAAATATGAAATAGAAATGAAAGTAGCGTTCATGTGTACGTACGGCTTACCGTCTCCATGAACGGTGCATTTCATTTCTTACCTCTAAATGTTATGTAAGATTATGAATGAATGTATATAATGGATATATATTATATATATGATATCTAAAACATGAATATAATTCTGGATATAATAGATATTTCACCACATGAACAACTTGTAATTATAAGAAGTTTATTTTTGACTCAAGTACCAAAGATCGACAAAATGACCGTTATTAACTTAAATAATTACATAATGTTCATAACATGGTAATAAGTGATATAAAAGAAATAATGAACATGAAAAAGGTTCTT
This sequence comes from Viscum album, assembly GCA_963277665.1. NCBI lineage: Eukaryota > Viridiplantae > Streptophyta > Magnoliopsida > Santalales > Viscaceae > Viscum > Viscum album. Next base: position 185,389 of record OY728146.1, on the reverse strand, counting down.
ATTAAAATAGAAATTAACTCTAGTTTATTATTCAGGAGGATAATGAACGGTCGAGTCAAGTCGGACACGAGGTAAGGGAACTTCTTAACCCAATTTCTATTATTTGGGTTAATCTCCTACTTTCAAATTATGTCATGATATTATTATATCCTATCTTGTATTTTTAATTTAATTATGTTTACTTATAGTGAATACACATAATATATCTATTTTATTTAAAAAATGATCTTTGTAAGGTACTTTGTCTCAATCTCCATTCATTGAGGCATATTTTGTTTTATACACAAATTTCGATTATACGGTGTATAAACCACTTTTAGTTTTAGGTTTCTTCAAAATGAATCTTTTTATATGAAGTGTTTTACTAAAAGAAAAAAAGGAATGTTTTTCTTGTCGTACGTATGCGGCGACAACGACTTCTCCGCCACCTTAACCATTATTTGATTTTCGGCTTCCTCTAGAATCCATAACTTTTTTTAAATGAAAAATAAATACCAAGTTTTAATTTTCTTTTATTTTGGTATTGAAAATGGTTTTGATAAGGTTTTTATTATATCAATGTGTTGTATTGATATCTTGTGATTGAAATGTGGAAATTTTATGTTTCCTTTATGCATGTTTTATGTGATACGATTATGTTATGGTTTATGATATGTTTAAACTTGTTCATATGAGGAATGCATTGGACTTAATAAGTGACGGGTGGAGCCCGCTATAGCTCCTCGATGCATCGGCAGGTCTCATGAGACAAACTAGTGTCTTGGCACGAGACCTTGACAAAATCTTATTTGTGGTCTTGGCACAAGGCTTTGGCTACGTGGTTATGATAGTCTGGCATTATGCATTCCATCATTATGAAAGTGGTTATTGATATTGCATCTGATTATTCGACCAGTAGAATATCCATGTGAATAAGTAAATGGCATTATCTCATTTTACGTTTTCCATATTATGTTGAAGTTCAAGTTTAAAAGGATTTTGTTTTAGTTATACATTGCCTTAAATGTTAATGTTTATTGATGAAAGCATCCGCTATATTGTTATCCTTAATGAGAATCTGAGCTCACCCCTTTGAATGTTTTAATATTTTATAGGATGTGAAGAAGTATTGTATGAATGACCTGCAGGGATAGTCCGAAGAGGATATGAGTGTGGACTATGGAGACTTTGTTATTGTAGTTTTTCACTTTATAATGAAATGTAACATTTATGAATGTATCTAGTGTTTCCAAGGCTACTAAACTAATCGGTCTTTCGAGACTTGATCTTTTGTGATCATGCCAATGTTACGAAGTAATGCACCGACTCCGGGTAACTGGGGTCGGGGAGTTACACTATAAAATGAAAAGAGAACCTAAATTGGTTCATTAATGACATATCTATCATTATATAATTCCTTTGGCTGAGCCATTTATTTTTAGGAATGTTATATAATTTAATAATATAGTATTTGTTTCAAATACTCATTTTTTTCAATTCCGACACTATTTAGTATTTCGTTTTTGGGAAAGTCAAAAATAATTGATTACTTCGATAAAATAATTTACATAAACCCTAACATGTCGTATTAACCTATAAAATTCATAGAATGCAAAAAAAGTCTCAATTTAAATTTATTTTGATATTTATAATATAAATTATTTTAATGTTTCATTAATAAGGTAATTACTGGATCATCAATGTGTCATTAATAAATTTAATTATTTAATGTCTAAAAATTATAAATAAAATACCATGATTTAGAAAATAATTTTATATTTATAATGAAAATTTATATTAGAATTTATCTTATGTATAATCCTATATTAAAAAAAATTATTTATTAAACATTGAATTTAACACGTTTAAATCATCTTAAAATAAAATAATAATAAATGTCCTAATGTAATACAAGTGGATAAAAAGGATCATATTTTATTCCTAATGTTTATTCTGTTTGAAATACACTTATACAATAGAATTAGGACATGTTTTAGGTTAATTAAAATATCATTTTTACCTTTAATTACCCCATTTACTTTGAACCGTGGTAAATAAAATTCAAAAGGTACTATTCACCAAAAAATTATTTTCAACATATTGAACCACATTTTACTTAATGATGTGAACCATGTATCTCATATTTTTTAAATTCAATTCACAGAAGTGGTAAAATTATGTTTTATGAAAATTTTCAAATGTTCATAGAAGGTGAGTAAAAGACGGTAAAAAATTCAATAAAATTTTATATATCTAATCTTATTATAAAATGACTTTAATAAATTAAACTGGACTAATATAGGTATTATCTGTCTATATTTAATTTAAAATAAATTTAAATTGAAAATAATTATTTGAATAAAAATTCGACATTAAACAATAACTCAATATTTTTCACTATTTATCAAAAATTGAATGTTTTAGAAAAAAAATTCACCCCAAGATAATTTTGATATTTAAAATTGTAAAATGATGTCTATTTTAAAAATTGAAAACATAGAAGTTCTATTAATTAATTTAATAAAATATTCCCGTTGTCAGAACCAGAAAGCGGGTTTTTGAGAAGTAAAAACTATCAAAATATCGATATGTGTTTATGTCCAATTTAAATGTAAAATTACTTACAATGATAAAAATTGGATTAAATGATAAAAAGATAATCTAATTATACTTCAAAACCATTCAAATGTATAATTTAAGACTATAAATTATTGTTCTTAAAAAAGTTGTTTTCAATTAAAATTTAGAATTTATCATTATTCATCAAAATATGGAAGTTATTAGAAAAGCACCGAAAATATATCCAAACTAAATTTTTATATCCCAATTCTAAATAAGAAGTATATTTTTTCAAATTGAATATATAAAGGTGTCAAATATTGGATTTAAACAGGGTTCTCCCTTAAAAGGCGGTAAAATAGCATTTTATAAAAAATACTTCTTTTATCAAAAAAAAATTGAATTTGTATTTATATTATGTCTAAGAAACATATAATATGGGTGTTAAAATTATATGGAGTATATACAAATTCGAAATTAATTTAATACTATTCATAATAGGTTTTTGAACAACTAGTTTGGTAAGTCATGGTACGCTCGAACTCGCTGTTTCTTGTAGCACAAGATATTAAATTATTTTAAAGAAAATAACTTACTATGAAATCTTGGGGTGTTACATTATTCTGATGTTATCATATTCTAATTCTAACATAATTTTTATGTATTTCCCTTGTTTACTCTTAATGAGCATCTAAGCTCACCATTTTTTATGTTTGTTTACCCTAGGTTATGATGACAGGTACTACGTGTTATATTTATAGGAATGGTGATTTTTATGAGGAACTATGTGGGAGACGATGTAGTACAGCTATGAAACAGTTGTTTATATTTTAATATTTCCAAAGACACTATACCTTTACCATTATATTGTGATTTCTTTTATAGTGTAATGAATGTTCATTAAAATAGATGTAATATCTATGCATGAAAATATTGGGTTATTATACCAACCAATTTAATATTTGGATATATATTATTATGAATAATTGTCCTCTATTATATAGTTTCTAAACGGGTGATCGTTGGTTGGAATCATAACAACAAATAATGTATCTTACTTTTATTTTTCATGGGTTTTCTCCCACCATTCTTCACATTCACCACCATTGGCCCTATTCCATGTGGTGGTTGAACTATTACTAGTCTGATTTGAATTGAGGTCAAAAAACAAAAAATATATCTATGTATGTGAAAATAAACTAGATTATCATGTTTTTGGGAGACTTAATGAAATTTCATGGAAACGAGGTTGATATATGGATAAAGTTTGGTTTTCCCTAGTTTGGATATATGAGAGAGATGGTCTTCAATGATGATTTCCCTTTTGGTGATGCCAGGATAATAATTGAATAGTGGTGGTGGAAGATATGTGATTGATGCTTCTTGATGAAAAATTGGTGAGGTTTTCAGTAAAGATAGAAAACATGGGAAGATCCAAGAGACATGAATTTATAGCCTATAAAAAACCCAATGAAACAAAATGTGTTCTGGAAGAAATCATGCCATGTAGTATTCTATTTTTAGTGTATAGGGTTTTGATATCAAGTTAATTATCACATGCTATGTGGTTTGTCCCACACATCATGTCACCTTACCCTGGTAACCAAACCATATAAATGCAGTACATGACCGGAACCCAAAGTGGTGCAATATAAAATATCTCCATAAGGACACACCATTGGGAGATATCTTCTAGCCAGGCCATATTCAGGGAAGAACACACCCAAGACCCCCATAAATAACACACATCATGTACACCTAATGAACATGTCGTGTAATTTCCCTAGGGTGTTCAACCTTCTACATATCCTTCTTAAAGAATCCGATTTGGGACCAAGATTTTCCCATTATGATTATAATTCCATATAGGTTGCAATGGTAGATTCTTTTGGAATCAGAGATACAATGCGACATGATGTGAGAAGAACTATTCTTCTAGAAAAACATGTATGTTAATAGGTTTAAGAATGACCATCAAAGTGATTCTAGTGTCGATACTCCCCTAAATGTTGGTTTTTCCATTTTTGGATCCCTCAAATCAAATATACTTCTAGACTCAGTACTTCCCCACATCATAGGTTCATGGGTCCTCTATCGATGGAGTAGGCACTCCCTCATCATTGAGCCCCTGTAGGGAGCGGGTTCTCTACAAAAGTTAACATTCCCTTGATTGAGGAATCTTATAGTGAGTCACATGTCCTCCATTATATTTAGGAGTTGTTTCATTATGAGTTCAGAATAAAAAACACTAGATCATATAGATTTATATAAAATCATATCACTTAGTTGAAAATGGAGATTTATATTTATAACTATTTGATTGGGGATTTTTCTTTATGAGTATATTTGTGTTGGGTTTATTTCCCTTATTGTCTAGTGATTTGAGCTGACTATATTCTTATTATTTCTCCCTTTATGTAGTTCAGGGAGTCCTACTAGGTATGTGTATACACACCACTATATGAGCATTTCTTGCAAGTCTAATGCCTTTTTAAAATGACAGGTAGCTGGGTATGGAATTTGGTGGACCTTTCGTAGTTGGGGATTTGTACTAGGAGATTGTGACCTCGTACAATGGTAAGTTCTTGATATCATGAGAAAGGCTCTACCCTTCATCCTCAAAATTTTATACAATTTTGTTTAATTTCCTTTTTTGGGAGTGTATTTTACAACTCGTGGGAACTTAGAATCATTTGTGTACTCTGATATTTACCTAGAGGTTATTTCATGTGTTTTTATACACTCTAGAGGTTTTATAATTCATTATTACCCATGAAATATTTAATGAGAGGTGTTTTTTCATTCATGAGATTTTGGATAAGTGCCCCATTTACATGGGATATTCACTATAAAAAAAATTAGTTCTTTATAACATGGGTACGTTGTAAAAGTGCATTTTATTTTTTGTAAACTATTTTAGCAACACAAATTGTCTTGTCACTAAATTGTTAGTAAATAATCTATCAAGAAATATTATTTTGATAGATAAAATAGTTCTATTCCAATTATAATAATATCAATAGATATTATCTATTTTTGTTAAAATTTGTAGCAAAAGAATCATATGATAGATTTATCTATTAATAATGTTATTATCAACATTTATATTTTCATTGTTAGTATCATAAAAAACATAATATCTATTTATAAATTATTTTTTCAATAAAATATTATGCGTGGATGTTTCAATATTTGTTGTAAAATTTTATATAATTTTTTTATTCTAACTATCTATAATATATTTTTTATATATTTATTTTTCATTTTCATTTTCATTTCTTGAACATAAAAATTACCACAAAACTCTCAATAATATATCATGGATATATTCAAAAGTCAAACTAGTACAATCCAGAGTAGGTCTGAAAAGGGATACAATTAAAACAATGATTTAAACATCAAGACTCGAAACCAGGATAAACTCAACACACCAACATAGGTACACAGGGGGAGAACCCCAGAATCATGGAACGACACTCTATGATAAAAATCCAACACAATACAAGAGCTATCAAATAATAAACTATGTTCTCATATCTTGATTGTTCCATTATGGTTCGCCTAATCAGGTAGCTATACTTCTCCAAATAACTCTATTTTAAAACATACTCATCCTCTCCAAAGGCTCCATTACAACTTTTAACTGTATTTTATGCATAGGACCATCAGCTGATACATATGTATTATCAACAAATAGCCTTATACCATCATCAAACTTCTCCACTGGAAATCACTCCCTTGAGCAGTGAACATATGCTGCATTTATGTCATCCACTTTCAATATTATGAACACAATGCCAATAATCACTGTCACCATCCTCTTCCTAAATCTTAATGAAATTATTGGAGCCTCAAGAGAATAAAACATCAAAAAATGTGTGCCCCAGAACCATTTTAAAATAAAAACTTTGAAGAATACTTGAATTGGGTATTTGAATTGGGTGTACCTACTCTTACCAGAAACAAAATTTTAATGAGTGAATCGATACTAAAATCATTGATGAAGTCACCTATGAACCCGCATACTCCTAGGTTGTGTAGTTAAAAGGTGAACCTATATATTTATAGCTGAAAACATATAAACTATAATCCTGAAAATCTGAAAGACGTAATTGGACAACCTGTAAAACCATAAACATGTATACTTGAAACTATAAAACTATAAACCAATAATCAAGAATATTCTTACCTATAGACATGTAATAAAATAATTGTGGAACCTGCAAACCTCACACATACAAACCTATAAAACTGAAACCTACAAACATTTAAATTTTAACTATATAACATAAAAACTAGGAAACTTGAAATTTGTAAACAATATCATGGAAATCCGTAACCAATAGATATATAATCCTACAAACCTATTTGTGAAAAATGAAAAAAATATTAAACGCAAAAACATAAAATCATGTAAACCAACAACATTCAATTTGAAAACCTATATCCAGATTCATATAAACCTCTATGTAACACCCCAAGATTTCATAGTGTGTTATTTCTTCAAAATAATTCAATAACTTGCACTACACGCAACACCGAGTTCAATCACACCATGACTTACCAAAAAAAAGCCATTCAAAATAGGTTATGAATAGTATTAACTAAATTTTAAACTTTATATAATCCTTATAATTTTAGAATCCATATTATGAGTTTCTTAGACATAATGCAAGAACAAATTCATTTTCAGTATTGCACTTTTATCAACTTTTAATAGTGAAACATTTTTAAATACAATATTTTACACTTTTTGACTAAATGAGGACATCAAAAAAATTTAAAATGAAACATCCCAAGCTTCCATGGTGCGCTTTCCTTTGAATAAGACAGTAGCATGTGTTGTACACAACTTCGAGTTCTAACACACCAAAACCAATCAAACTAGCCGTTATGAATAGTAATAACTACCTTTTAAAATTTTAGAAATTTTATCTCTCAAAATGGACTTCATTTTTGGATTCGGAGTATCGAATTTAGCCTAAGGTGAAATTTTGGTACTTTTCGGATAACTTTCATATTTTGATGAATAGTGAAAATTACTAAATTTTAATTAAAAACAACTTTTTTAATCAAAATAATTAATAGTGATAAATTATTAATTTAAGTGGTTTAAAAGTATATTTTGAATATATTTTTACCATTTAATATAATTTTGGTAATTGGACATAATTTTACAATTAAACCAAACATAAACATGTGTCAATCTTTTGATAGTTATTATCTCTTAAAAACACACTTTTTGTTTTGACAGCGGAAATTAATTTTAAATTAATTTCTTCCACTTCTGTGTTTTTAATTTATAAAAATGGATTCCATATTTGGAATCAGGATGTTCAAATTTTGTAAATAGGTAACTTTTATTTTTAGACATTTTGAATAATTACTGCGGTAAATATTTTATTTACCATGGTTAAGGGTAAATCCGGTAAATAAGGGTTAAGAAATAATATTATAATAATACTAAATTACCCTAAAACATGTACTAGCCTTATTGGTTGATACATGTTCGACCATAGGCATCTTTGGGTCGATTTGGGGACCCCATGGTGCCACTTATAGGTGATAGGGACACTTTATTTTAATTAAGTTAAAATGAATACAAAAATGACACAAGCATATATCTTTTAGTAAAACAATTTTTACATAGAGTTATATATGTTGGATTTTCAACTATAAATATTAATTATAAAGATAAAACGATTTCCTACATGATGATATTTTATTTTAAATTTTTAGAGATTAAATAATATAATTTATTTATAAAACAATGATGATGTAGTAATTATCATAATAGTGAAAAATTAAAATAATTGATATTATAAATACACAAATAAATATAATATGAACCTTTTAATGAATTAAACTAATTTTATAGGATAATATGATATATTAGTAATGATTTAATTGACGTTTTTCGAAGTAATCAATCTGTTATGAGTTTCACAAAAATCAACTATTGAATAGTGTCAAAATTGACATAAAAGAGTTCTTAAAACAAATATTATATTATTAATTTATATTAAATTCCTAAAAATCTAAGGTTCAGCCAAGAGACTTATATCATGATAGGTTAATCATTAATGGACCACTTGGGAGTCTCTTGTATGTATATAGTATGTTTATTAACCATATTATATAAAAATACAAAGAGACATTGTAAAAGTGAAACTAATTAACATAGAGTTAATACTTAAAGATAAGGTTAATATAAGTACCCAAACCTGTCTAAATTATATTGGTTGAATTTTTTTCGACCTATCCCAACCTTAACATTTAAATAATAAATTTTTGAGCCATTAGAAACCGAATATTAATTTATTATAAATTAATATTTCTAGCTTTTCCAAAGGTGCCCCTCACCCCTCTTATAAAAGGGAACTCCTACTTCTCATCTATTCACACCTTCAAAGCCTTTTGGTTCGGCCAAACTCTGCCCAAATACTCTCCCAACTTCCCTCACTACAACCTAGAGGTCTTACTTTTATCAGAAAGCCAACCTATGGAGCCCTTTTGATCAAATCAAAAGGAAGAAACCGAAGAAGAGGTAATGATTTCACCACCCTTTTCCAAGTTCCTTTATTCTTCCACTTCTTCTTCCTTTGTTGTTACCATTATAAAATAATAACTCGAGTATCATATATATACTATGATGTTATTATAAATATGGTACAACCATATTCAGTATTCTATCCACCCTTTGAATAACATGTCACCATAGGTGCGTACGTACGGCTTACCGTCTCCACGTCGTGGTGTAATTGTTATTCAATATATTATTATTTGGATGGGTATAATAAGGATATGTAACTCATGTAAATAATAAATATAACATGTTAATGATTCTTTATATATGATATAACAACCATTTATATATTATTTTAATATCAAAATAATGATATTGTTGCTCGTGCGTACGTACGGACTACCGTCTCCATGAACGTGATGAGATTCATTCTCCATCGTATCTTTTAAAGTATAATTATCATTTGATGATTTAAAAATGATGTTTAAGGACTTGATATAATTCTGGATATGAATAAGACACAACCTATCGATAACAAACACAGCTTATGTAACAAAACATATAAAAGAAAATGAGTAAGTTAACACCCGAAACGACGATAATTAAAAGATATTATTAACAAATTAATGTTAAAAGATCATATATGATATCATATTAATATATATGATTCTTGATTAATTTAATAACAATTATTTCACCATTATACATGAGGTTAACCTACCCCAACCAAGGAAAAGTACAAGGTAAGGGATTTTCATCTCACTCCTTATTCCCGTGATATTCATGCCATATTGTCACCATCACCTTTTGTGTGGTGTATGTACTGACCATAATTATATTCTTTGTGTAATACACTGTAATTTATGTGTATTTACATATTAATTTTATGATACCTCTTTCATGGGTTGTATGTTTCATAAGTTACCAAATTGGTAAGGGTTATTTCACAATCTCTTCATTATCCGAGGTTGTTTATACACAATAATCTACTGGGATCTCTTTATCATTCACATCCATGTTTTCTTAAAAATGTATTTCAAAAAAAATTTATTATTTACAAGAATATGGGTTAAAGTCATTTATACCCTTGTTTGACATTTTATAAGAGGAATCTTTCCGTCATTTTCAAAATAAGTTCCTTTTTAACCTTTTCGACAGAATTAAGGTAAGAATGTTTTTTTTAACTTATACGGCGGGTGCGGTTATTTTCCGCCGTTATAAAATTTTCAAAGCTTTCCTTACATGCTTATAAGAATATTTTCAAATTGATTGTATTATTTTATAATTATGTTACTTTTAAAATGATTTAAAAAAAAGAGATATTTCTCTAAAATAGTTTTGATTTCATCTATGTCAACATCCTTTGATGGCTTTTAAGATTATTTGAGGTTGATTTATTATGATACAAAACATCCATATTTTACTGAAGGTTTTGTGATATTTTTGACTGTGGATAAGCTATTCTTATGTCACTCATGGTTTTTTTAATGTATTGACATTTCATAAGTTATTTTTAATCTGAATGTTTATGTTATATTACAACCTTTCATTCAGATGAATGTGTTAGACAAGTATGTTCCGGGTTGGGGACTGGTAAAAGTAAGCCCTCCGGTTTGGTCTCCGGTTATTAGAGGAACTCCGGTTTGGTCTCCGGTTATTAGAGGAACTCCGGGTTGGTGTCCGGTTATTAGAGGGACTCCGGGTTGGTGTCCGGTTATTAGAGGCACTTCGGGTTGGGTTCCGATTACAGTTATCCCCAAGGTCATGGAACGAGGCATTGACAAAGAAATTAAAGATCAGCATTATGCATTCCATCATTTTGAAAGTGGTTATTGATTTTTCATGTGATTATTCGATTAGTAGAATATCCATGTGAATAATTAAATGACATTATTTCATTTTATTTATTCCATACTATGTTGAAAGTTCAAGTTTGAAAGGCTTTTGTTTTAGTTATACATTGCCTTAAATGTTTATTCTTATTTATGAAAGCTTCCTCTATATTGATATCCTTACTGGGCATTTGAGCTCACCCCTTTTCTATGTTTTATTTTTCCCAGGAAGTGAAGAAGTAAATTTATGAATGACCTGTAGGGATATTATGTGGGGATATGAGTGTGGATTATGTAGACAATATGTTGTTGTAGTAGTTTTTCATTTTATGATGTAATGTAAGACTTATGAATATATATAGTGTTTCCAAGGCTATTAAACCAATCGGTCTTTCGAGATTTTATCTTTCTTGTGATCATGCCAATGTTATGTAATAATGCATCGACTCTGGGTAACTAGGGTCGAGGCGTTACAGTTGGTATCAGAGGAAGTTTAGTAAAAACCTTGGATGCTAGATTTAGATAAAATCTGATTAGAGAACGTAGACCTAAGATGAACTTTAAGGATTAGTATATAAGAACTTCCTAGAATTATGGTATTGTAGAGATTTTGTGAGTTTTCTGAGAAATACATCCCTGTCTGGATACGAGCAGGTAGAGGCGGCTCTGGCACAGATGTACCTAGGGGTAAAACCCGAAAACACCGCTTTGAGCTAGAGTCGAACGGGAACTGGTGCACGACAACGGGCCTTGCTGCACTCTTGGTTACGACACTCTCGAGGGATATTCTTAGGATAACTCTCATTTTATTTACAAATCATTATAAAGGGTTTATGAGTATATACTTCTTCGAAGAAAACATTTTTATGATTATGGATTATATCCATAAACTATTTAATTTATGTTATGTGTTTCAAAAGTTTGGGATTAGGTATTGTTATTCATAAACTAATCTAGTGTATGCCATTGTTTAGAAATGGCACCTAGTAGAAGGAATGAGAACTCCAGCAATGCACATGATACAAAGAGAAAGAAGGATCATATATTTCATGGTCTTAAGCCAGAATTTATAAGAGAAATAGTCTCTCATGTATTATCATCATATGAAGAAATAATATCATGTGTTGATAAGATAAGTAAAGAGTTTACTGAGTCCTATGTATTTGAAGGGAAGCATGAGAAGAAAAGGATGGAAGAGAGAAAGATGGATAAAGGGAAGAGGAAAAAGATGAATTTTCCCATATGTGATAACTGTGGGAAGAAACACCCTGGAACTTGCCTGAGAGGAATGGGAGTTTGTTATAAGTGTGGAGTAAAAGGGCACAAAGTACGTGACTGCAAGGGTAAGAAAATGGTTTCAAATGTACAATGCTTCATTTTCAAGGAGTTTGGACACTACGCGAACCTATGTCCCAGTCATCAGACTATGCCGCAAATGATGTTATTGGATAATAATCAAGTTATGATACTACCACAGATGAAGAGGAATGATTAGAGTTCTTATGTTGATTATGTCAATTGAGTGTTGTATCAACAATATACTTGTTATAATAATTATGGAGTATATAAGGATTGTACTGTAGTACTATTTCATTAAGGACTTGAGATTGTGTGGAACAAAGAAAACTGACTCAATAGAAGGTTAAATTTTTGGAAAATATATGGTTGAGAGAAAGATAAACCATAATATGGTTCTGATATCGAGGTAGTGATTTTAGAATAATACATGATTGATTTGGATAAATTATATTGGATATTCTTGACTACCTTGAAGCTGATTAATGATTTGTCTATTCCATCATTGTTGGGGTTTAAAACATTTTTGGACTGATGAAGTATATCCAGCATTCTATATGAAATAAGGGATAATGAATGTAATCAATAAGGAATATGGTAATTCAGGATTTTTCAGTGTATTAAAAGAATACATGATAAAGTTATTCATATGCTATTATGGGGTAAAAAGGATCTACATTATGTTTACCTTCCTTATAAATGTTGGAATGTGAGTATTGGACAGAATTATTTTGGATAGTTCTAGTTTGGATTATTTTGGAATCCATAAAAGGACTACCCGGAGGTCGGGCGGCAACCCGTCGCGTCCGGCAAGGCTGCAAGACTTGAATCCGAAACCGAAGGGCGACAAGGGTGTATCACCTACCACTGGGCCATGAGATGTCCTGGATTAAATAATGTAGTTTTTTTTAAAAGATCTGGTAGATGAATTATAAATTCATTTATTTTGGAACCCTGTAAGATTAGTATAAATAGAAAAACAAATTACTTTCTATTATCTTTTAGAGTGAAAGATGAGTTTGTGCTAGAAATTTATTAATGGATAAAACTCTAATTATAAAGTAAGTATATCTCCTTATGATCTTATCCAATCTCATAAATAAATTCCTCAACATTAATAAAAGGAACTTAGAACAAAAATGTTGTCCTAGATGGTACCTTAAATCATCACTAATTTATGGCTTTGGGATTGTAGGACTTTTCATAGCCATGTTCTCTACCACTCTCCATCAGATAATTGATGGTTAGATTTATCTTCCATATACATATTTTCCTACATGGAACCCTAGTATGTGTTATTTTCGGTAATCTTCATACTTTCCACTCTTTATTTTAAATAGAGGCCTCATTAATTTATTTTTCGATGTGGGATTTCAACTAAGATATTTTGAAACGTCAAAAATGTGTTATCCCAATACCCTATGTTTTGTTGAACCGATGGTATTTCAAATCATCATAGATTGATGAGTTTAAGGACCTCAATTTTATACTTGTTTGTGATTTATGACCTCAATCACTACCTATAAATATTTACGTTTTTCCTCCAATTATATGTCTCTAATTTCCACCAATGTTCTCCTAATCGAGATCATAATTTGGTGGTGACCATTTCATTTCTCTTTTCCTCATATTAAGACTAAATTTTTGTAACCCAATTTCCGATGTGGGTTTTCCCACAAATATATTTTCTATTTTCAACCTTTTATTTTCGAAGAACAATTTCAAATTGAGAGGACGCAATTTATTGAAGGAGGGGAGAATGTAACACCCCAAGATTTCATTGTGTGTTATTTCTTCAAAATAATTCAATAACTTGCACTACACGCAACATCGAGTTCAATCACACCATGACTTACCAAAAAAAAAGCCATTCAAAATATGTTATGAATAGTATTAACTAAATTTTAAACTTTATATAATCCTTATAATTTTAGAATCCATATTATGAGTTTCTTAGACATAATGCAAGAACAAATTCATTTTCAGTATTGCACTTTTATCAACTTTTAATAGTGAAACATTTTTAAATACAATATTTTAAACTTTTTGACTAAATGAGGAAATCAAAAAAAATTTAAAATGAAACATCCCAAGCTTCCACGGTACGCTTTCCTTTGAATAATACAGTAGCATGTGTTGTACGCAACTTCGAGTTCTAACACACCACAACCAATCAAACTAGCTGTTATGAATAGTAATACCTAACTTTTAAAATTTTAGAAATTATATCTCTCAAAATGGACTTCATTTTTGGATTCGGAGTATCGAATTTATCCTAAGGTGAAATTTTGGTACTTTTCGGATAACTTTCATATTTTGATGAATAGTGAAAATTACTAAATTTTAATTAAAAACAACTTTTTTAATCAAAATAATTAATAGTGATAAATTATTAATTTGAGTGGTTTAAAAGTATATTTAGAATATATTTTTACCATTTAATATAATTTTTGTCATTGGACATAATTTTACAATTAAACCAAACATAAACAAGTGTCAATCTTTTGATAGTTATTATCTCTTAAAAACACGCTTTTTATTTTGACAGCGGGAATTAATTTTAAATTAATTTCTGCCACTTCTGTGTTTTGAATTTAGAAAAATGGATTCCATATTTGGAATCAGGATGTTCAAATTGTGTAAATAGGTAACTTTTATTTTTAGACATTTTGAATAATTACTGCGGTAAATATTTTATTTACCATGGTTAAGGGTAAATCCGGTAAATAAGGGTTAAAAAATAATATTATAATAATACTAAATTACCCTAAAACGTGTCCTATCCTTATTGGTTGATACATGTTCGACCATAGGCATCTTAGGGTCGATTTGGGGACCCCATGGTGCCAATTTTAGGTGATAGGGACACTTTATTTTAATTAAGTTAAAATGAATACAAAAATGACACAAGCATATATCTTTTAGAAAAACAATTTTTACATAGGGTTATATATGTTGGATTTTCGACTAGAAGTATTCATTAGAAATATAATAAGATTTCATACATGTTGATATTTTATTTTAAATTTTTAGATATTAAATAATTTAATTTATTTATGACACAATGATGATGCAGTAATTATCATAATTGTGAAAAATTAAAATAATTGATATTATAAATACCCAAATAAATATAACATGAAACTTTTAATGAATTATACTAATTTTATAGGATAATATGATATATTAGGATTGATTTA
Organism: Viscum album; assembly: GCA_963277665.1. Classification (NCBI taxonomy): domain Eukaryota; kingdom Viridiplantae; phylum Streptophyta; class Magnoliopsida; order Santalales; family Viscaceae; genus Viscum; species Viscum album. Next base: position 169,997 of record OY728146.1, on the reverse strand, counting down.
ATTGTCGTTTTTAGAAGAATCAATCTGTTATGAGTTTCACAAAAATCAACTATTGAATAGTGTCAAAATTGACATAACAGAGTTCTTAAAACAAATATTATATTATTAATTGATATTAAATTCCTAAAAATCTAAGTTTCGGTCAAAAGAATTATATCATGATAGGTTAATCATTAATTGACCACTTGGGAGTCTCTTGGATGTATATAGTATGTTTATTAACCATATTATATAAAAATACAAAGAGACATTGTTAAAGTGAAACTAATTAACTTAGAGTTAATACTTAAAGATAAGGTTAATATAAGTACACAAACCTAACTAAATTCTATTGGTTTAGTTGTTTTCGACCTATCCCCACCATAAAATTTAAATAATAAACTTTTGAGCCATTAGAAATAGAATATTAATTTATTATAAATTAATATTTCTTTCTTTTCCAAAGGTTCCCCTCACCCCTCTTATATAAGGGCACTCCTCCTTCTCGTTTCTTCACACCTTCAAAGCCTTTTGGTTCGTCCAAAATCTGCCCAAATACTCTCCCAACTTCCTTCACTACAACCTAGAGGTCTTAGTTTTATCAGAAAGCCAACCTATGGAGCCCTTTGGATCAAATCAAAAGGAAGAAGCCGAAGAAGAGGTAATGATTTCACCACCCTTTTCCAAGTTCCTTTCTTTTTCCACTTCTTCTTCCTTTGTTGTTACCATTATAAAAAAATAACTCCAGTATCATATATATAATTTGATTTTATTATAAATATGGTACAACCATATTCAGTATTCTATCCACCCTTTGAATTACATGTCACCATACGTGCGTACGTACGGCTTATCGTCTCCACGTCGTGGTGTAATTGTTATTCAATATATTATTATTTGGATGGGTATAATAATGATATTTATCTCATGTAAATAATAAATATAACATGTTAATGATTCTGTATATATGATATAACAACCATTTATAACTTATTTTAATATCAAAAGAATGATATTGTCGCTCGTGCGTATGTACGGACTACCATCTCCACGAACGCGATGAGATTCATTGTCCATCGTATCCATTAAAGTATAATTATCATTTGATGATTTAAAAATGATTTTTAAGGACTTGATATCATTATGTATATGAATAAGACACAACCTATCGATAACAAACACGTCTTATGTAACAAAACATATAAAAGAAAATGAGTAAGTTAACACCCGAAACGACGATAATTAAAAGATATTATTAACAAATTAATGTTAAAAGATCATATATGATATCATATTAATATATATGATTCTTGAATAATTTAATAACAATTATTTCACCATTATACAGGAGGTTAACCTACCCAAACCAAGGAAAAGTACAAGGTAAGGGGTTTTCATCTCACTCCTTATTCCCGTGAGATTCATGCCATATTGCCACCATCACCTTTTGTGTGGTGTATGTACTGACCATAATTATATTCTTTGTGTAATACACTGTAATTTATGTGTATTTACATATTCATTGTATGATACCTCTTTCATGGGTTGTATATTTCAAAAGTTACCAAATTGGTAAGGGTTATTTCACAATCTCTTCATTATCTGAGGTTGTTTATACACAATAATCTACTGGGATCTCTTTATTATTCACATCCATGTTTTCTTAAAAATGTATTTCAAAACATTTTTATTATTTACAAGAATATGGGTTAAAGTAATTTATACCCTTTTTTGACTTTTTATAAGAGTAATCTTTCCGTCATTTTCAAAACAAGGTCCTTTTTAACCTTTTCGACAGAATTAAGGTAAGAATGTTTTTTTTAACTTATACGGCGGGTGCGGTTATTTTCCGCCATTATAAAATTTTCAAAGATTTCCTTACAAGCTTAAAAAGAAAATTTTCAAATTGAATGTATTATTTTATAATTATTTTACTTTTAAAATGATTTAAAAAAAGATATATTTCTCTAAAATAGTTTTGATTTCATCTATGTCAACATCCTTTGATGGCTTTTAAGATTATTTGAGGTTGATTTATTATGATACAAAACATCCATATTTTATTGAAGGTTTTGTGATATTTTTGACTGTGGATAAGTTATTCTTATGTCACTCATGGTATTTTTTAAAGTATTGACATTTCATAAGTTATTTTTAATCTGAATGTTTATGTTATATTACAACCTTTCATTCAGATGAATGTGTTAGACAAGTATGTTCTGGGTTGGGGATCGGTAAAAGTAAGCCCTCCGGTTTGGTCTCCGGTTATTAGAGGAACTCTGGTTTGGTCTCTGGTTATTAAAAGAACTCCGGGTTGGTGTCCGGTTATTAGAGGCACTCCGGGTTGGTGTCCGGTTATTAGAGGCACTCCGGGTTGGGTTCCGGTTGCAGTTATCCCCAAGGTCTTGGAACGAGGCCTTGACAAAGAAATTAAAGTTCGGCATTATGCACTCCAAAATTATGAAAGTGGTTATTGATTTTTCATGTGATTATTCGATTAGTAGAATATCTATTTGAATAAGTAAATGGAATTATTTCATTTTATTTATGCCATACTATGTTGAAAGTTCAAGTTTGAAAGGCTTTTATTTTAGTTATACATTGCCTTAAATGTTTATTCTTATTTATGAAAGTTTCCGCTATATTATTATCCTTACTGGGAATTTGAGCTCACCCCTTTTCTATGTTTTATTTTTACTAGGAAGTGAAAAAGTAAATTTATGAATGACCTGCAGGGATATTATGTGGGGATATGAGTGTGGATTATGAAGACAATATGTTGTTGTAGTAGTTTTTCATTTTATGATGTAACGTAAGACTTATGAATATATCTAGTGTTTCTAAGGCTACTAAACCAATCAGTCTTCCGAGATTTGATCTTTCTTGTGATCATGCCAATGTTATGTAATAATGCACCGACTCTGGGTAACTAGGGTCGGGGCGTTACACTCTATCATAAAATTAGTAAAACAATCATTCTAGAAACCTTTAATCTTATAACATGAAAACATTTAAATCATTAAACATGGAAAAATTTGAATATCCATCATGCATGCCTAAAAAGAAAATTCCCATATTATCATCCATAAAATTCTTCCACAACATGTCTGTGTTGTTTTCTTCCTAATAATCCCAAATAACCTGATAAATAGTAAGGGATGAAGTCAGATCAGGGGTAGCATGCAGGAGGACCAAAATAAAAACCATTTTAGTGTAATAATAACTAAATAATAAAATAACACATGATTAAAAAACAAAAAAAATACACTGACATAAAATCCAAATGAATCAGGACAAAATTACCATCATTCTTATTATTGTTATTGTTCTTATAATGTTAATCAACACATTATTTCAATATATTGGGACTTATTATAAGTATATAACAGCTTTATGTGTTTTATTTTGTATTTTCTTTCCTTTTTCAAGCGTTATCATATTCTGTCAAATTAATTTATATTTTTTATTCCAAAATGAAGAAACAATGAGACAAACCAAAAATCCTTCTCCTCCTATTAAGACTACATTAGATTGAAATCCATAGACAGTTTTTCACTCAGGGTGAAATCTAGTTTCTTCGATTTCCTTAACATGTACACAATGATGTTTTGAGACACATCTGAGAAAAGGAGTTGGTTTTTATAGTCATTTACTTATTTTAAGTTGTTATATAAATTGATTATACTTTTGGAAGTCACTTTTAAATTGTTTTTATGTTACTATTGGATCAGTTTTGAATAATTGCAATAGTGATGGTCAATGTGAATCTTCGGAAGTATTTAAAACTATAAAATTATTGGAGCTAAGGTGGATTTGGATAGTGGGATGGCTATGGTAGTGAAAAAAATTGGGTTTTAAACTGAAGTGTGAAAATGCCTTCCTAAAATGCCATACTGGATTATGATATTCTTCATTGTGAATTTTAAATTGTTTATACAAAAAGAATATGTCTTGAAATTAGAATAAAAAAATAAAATACAAATGAAAACCATAAATATATCTTGTTTTCCTATAAAAAGAATGAATTTTCTTTCATAGAGTTATAGTGCAAAAAATTGATCATTATAACTCATTATTTTGGAAAAAAATTAAATAAAAAATAGGAGACTGATGGTTAGCCAACTAGAAAAATCCTTAAAACAAGTGTTTATAGTGAATTTGGTTTTCAAAAAAAATCGGTTTTTATTTTCCTATGTGTATTTGAAAATGTTTTTTGATTATTTAAATAGATACCAGTTTTAGAAAATGGAATAAAAAATAGAAAAAGTTTTATATCACTAAACACACCGAGAATAACTATATTTCCAATTACTGAGGAGAACACTTGATGAGAATAAGGAGGAATTAGAGAAGTTATAAAAAACCATAGATACATCCAAATAGTTTATAGAAACTTGGATTGACCCAAAAACAAAGGGATATATTCATAACATTCACTTTTATATCTACACATGCAAAAACACAAAGGATTAGAAGCAAGCCAGTAACATTTTCACAACAAAGGGAAACTAACTATATTTTAGAAGTATTTAACAAAAATAATTTGGAAACTTCTTATGGAACATAAAACTTATGATGAACAGATAAAACTATTATTATTTTTATATATTTTTAAAATAACCACTACACTTAAATTTCGAAAGAAGTCCAGTCAAAAAAGTGGAATAAGAAAATTATCAATAATAAATATGAAAACACATGTACAAAATATATTTTCATAATAAATAATAATTATGAGAATTTCAAAATTATTGGTGTTTGAAAACACTTCTTTGAAAATTCATATACATAATCAATTATGATAAATCATATATTTTAATTGTATTTCTCAATTAGTAGTTTTTGATAACTCCTATTATAGAACCAAGGGAATCAAATAATATTATGTTTTTTTTCTGTTGACACTTATTTGGATATTCATATACCAAGTCAATTATCGTGAGTAATAAGTGTTTTGAGAATTTATCAATTACTGGGGTTTGAAAAAACATAGTTTTAGAACCAAAGGAAAGACTCTATATTACGGCTATTATTGACAACTCTTGTTTCAAAATAATATTATGGCTTGGTTTGACAACAATTATTTACAAAAGAATATAAAAAATAAGTTTTCAAAAGCAATAAGTGTTGTGAGAGTTTCTCAATTATTGGTGTTCGACGAAACATAATTGGAAAAACATATACAAAATCACTTATCAAAAGTAATAAGTGTTATGAACATTTCACAATCAGTGTGATTGGGAAATATATAAACCATTTCAAACCATTTATAACAAAAATAATATTAATAATATAGAAAAACATGTGACTTACTAGTTCTAAATAATAATAAAAACATTGATTCCCGAATATCACATTATACATGAATGGATATATCAACAATATGATTTATATCTCATTGCATCCATAGAAACTTGGTTGATTCCAAAAGAAATATAAATTTGTGAGGTAATGTTTTATTTTAATTTTTTCACCAATTACTATATGTGAATTGTTAACATAATGCTAGAATTTGTAAATACCTGCACAAAATATAAAGGTAACCACCATAAAGGCATCCCGAAACATTTCTTAGAAGATACAACTAACTGGCCCTTCAACCCAACTTACCAACCAAACACAAACCCAAAACACAGTTTAAACAAAAGGGGTTCTTGGAATCAAAACATGTCACGAACCATCCTTGGGGCCCATGCCGTGACTACCCCAGGCCTGCCTTCCATAGGCCAGGGGCTGGAGACTAGCACCAAAGGCGTAAAACCCAAAATAACGGAAGGCATTTCCTTTAAAGAGTAAAAAAACACCACAGAGTACGCAAGTGAATTAAACACTAAGTAAAACAAGGTACAAGGTAAGTGATGAAAGAAAATGGGCCAGTATAAAAACCCAACTGAAAGTACTATACAATTGAAAGGAATGTACAATAGTAGAAAGTAAAATAGAAACACCGAGTCTTCCTCTGGAAATCCCACCTGAAGGGTGGGTACCGATAGTCTCCTCAACTCCTCGGTCCGACTCTCCGCTCCGTGTACATCCCGCCAAGTTGTCCACCTCCGGGTACCGTCCAGCTCCACAAGCCTCCACCTCGATCAGTACTTCTCATCGTCTACATCCAACACAACGTAGTGCGGGCGTATCCCATGTAGGGGTGAGTATACGATACTCAGTAGGGACCCCGGGACTCCCAAAGGTCTCCCAGAATCCACAAAGGATAAACCACAAAGGAAAAATACAAACATGAAATATCAACCAACTCTACTTAGGTATATTCCCATACATATACCTAAGTCAACATTTACAAAACGGATCCCACTCTCAAGCACAAGTACAACCCAGACCACACAGGAAAGCTCAACCCAGTCGACACAGGATAGCACAACCCAGTCGATACAGGATAGCACAACATTGTCCACATAGGATAGCACAACCCAGTCCACACAGGATAGCACAACCCAGTCGACCCAGGATAGCACAACCCAGTCCACAAAGGATAGCACAACCGAGTCCACATAGGATAGCACAACCCAGTCCACACAGGATAGCACAACCCACTCCACACAGGATTGCACAACCTAGTCCATACAAGAAAATAATTCAATCATATCAATGAAAATGATTGAAAATCAAAACTCAGCTCACACTGGTATACTACTTCTTGAAGAGAGGTGGAGGTGATTAGATGTAGCCTCGGAATCATCTCCTCTGCCGATCCCATGTAGGATCCCAGTACAGAAGTCATCATTGCCAAACCCACGAAGGATCCAAGTATAGTAGTCATCGCTGTCGAACCCATGGAGGATCCAAGTACAGTCGACAACGCCACTGAACCCACAAAGGATCCTAGTACGGAAGTCATCATTGTCGAACCCACAGAGGATCCCATAACGGTAGACGTCGTCGTCGAACCAACGGAGGATCCCAGTATGGTAGACGTCGTCATCGAACCCACAAAGTCTCCTAGTATGGTAGTCGTCCTCGTCGAACCCACTGAGGATCCCAATATGGTAGTCATCCTCGTTGAACCTACTAAGGATCCTTGTACGGAAGTTATCACCTTCATCACAGCCAGCTCTAGGGTTCCCGCACACAGCACACTCGATTCCGAGAGGGTCTGCTCCATGAGCCAAGGGGTCGATACATCAACTGTCACGAATTCCAAAGTTTATGTATTAAAAAGTTCTGTCTCATCAACAGGAACTCAACGCGACAGACGACGTGTCAATCGGACGCCCGATCTGAGAGATATTGGTTTTTCCGTCCCAAGGGCCCGGTTGGTTTTTAAGTTAAAACCAGCCCGACCATACTCTAGCTGTGTCCAAACATCGATCAGAGTAAGCCAAAAAAACCTTCTCACAAAGAGGAAACCAACAAAGTCGACAGCATGTCAATCGAACGTCCAGATCTCGAGTTATAAGTGTTTCCGCTCCGAGGGCCTGGTTAGTTTCGTGTTCGAACCAACCCATCCATACCCAAAGTTCTCTGAAACCTTCAGTGTAAAATACTAAAACGACCGTCTCGATCAAAGTATCCCAACGCAACTAACGGTGCGTCGATCGGAGGTCCGTAGCCCATGTTATGGGCAAATGAATGAAAACAGTCCGAAGTCGGGGGGTCTAGGCCCGGCCCAACCCCCCTGGGTCGGCCCGAACCAGGTCCGGGTCCGGCTGGCCGCAACCCAACCCTGTCCGCGCAACCTACCCCAGCCCGGTCAGGGGGGGGGGGTTCGCTGGATCGGCCAGTGGGCTGAGTAGGGGGGACACATTTCCCACCCTCTGCGCTCCATGGACGCGGTGGGCTTCGCGTCCTCCTCCTTCGGATCCCGCGCAGCCGTGGGATTCAGCCGCCTGCCGACGCGGCTAAAGCTGCGGTGTTTCCTGCAGGCGGCACGCCGCCGCCTAGAGGTGGTCGGCCGATGCGGGCCGGCGGAGCTGCACCGGTGGTCCGTTCTTGCTCCCGAATGCGCCTACGGTCCCCCCCTGGGACCCGTAGATTACTGCGAAGGGCTCCAATTGCCATTACATCCTCGCTACGCCATCGCCAATTGTTCTGTACAACAAGAACAAAGACGTGGCGATTCGGGCATGTTCATTAACCTGCACCCACCGCATCAGAGGTTTTAAGCACCACCAAACAAATTAATACCAAGCACGAGGGTATAATTCTCATGAGAAAGAACATACAATTCCGAAAATCCCCTAAAAATAATCTCAAACCCACAAATAATCATTCGCAGATCAACATGATAATGAGTTGATTCGCGTTCATGCTTTAGAGGAAAACAAACATGAGAATATTAAAATTCTCAAAAAATAAACCCCTACCTCTTAGAAGTTCGTTGTCGTGCGTTCGTCCTCAAGGGGGTTAAGGCGTCAGCGTCACTTTCCGACTCTGATATTCGAAAGGCATCGAAGAAGAAGAAGTTTCGTCGGCGTTCTTTGTTCTTCGCTGGGGCAGAAGTTCGTCAGCGGTTCGCCAGAGAATCCTCCAATTTCTTTTCTCCACACATTCTCGGTGTTCCAATATAGAAAGGATCACGTCACAACATTTCCATAATGGTGTCCTTAAAGCGTCATTATGCTATGAGTTTAATGACCCATTAATGAGCCTCATTAATGTGTATTGTCATCGTCCTGTCGCTGCCCCACCACCCAAAAAGGGAGATAAAAAAATAAAATAATTCAATTAAATTATTTTATTATCTTTCTCGAAAGGTCTGAAAATAAATTTTTCTCTCGACCCTTGCCGACCGAAGTTAAGCTTCGCCTAAGCGAATCCCGACACTGCGAATTCATCGGTTCCCTTGGATTTTAATGTTGAACACCGGTTCAAAAGTTAGAAAAACCCACTCGTTCGTTCACTGAACGCACCCGATCTAAACTTTGAAAATTGATTTTGGGCACACCGGGCCTCGGAATCAAGCGCCGTCAAAAACTGCGTACTCGTAAAATCTCAAAGAATCTAAGAAAAAAAAATTCCTTGAAATTACGGGTCTTTAAATTAATCCCACCTCAGGGATTTACGTCCTTGTAAAGATACACCATAAACTAGGGAAACAAATGAGGGTGTTGAGCCCGCATCTGAGCCTCCCGATCCCAAGTGCTCTCCTAGAAGTTCCCATGTTGCCAATGAATGCGCACCAGAGGTATCGGCCATCCATGTAGGACCTGATCCTGTCGATCCTTGATCTCCACCAGGACCTCCGCAAAAGTCGCCCTGTCATCGATGATATGTGTCGGGTCGTGCACATATCTCCACAGCTGAGATAATTGAAAGACATCGTGCACCCGATGCAGCTGAGGTGGAAGGGCCAGGTGGTAAGACACCTTACCTACCCTGATGAGGACATGGAAAGATCCGATGAAGTGTAGAGAAAACTTGCTGCCATGGACAAATCTCTGTAATCCATGTTGAGGTGAGACCCGTAAGAAAATGTGGTCGCCATCCTCAATCTCCAATGGTCTCCGCCTCCTAACAGTATAGGACTTCCATCTACTCTATGCAGTCCTCATCCGCTCTAGGATGATTTGCACCTTCTCCGGCATAGCCTGAACCATATCTGGTTCTACACGTACTCACTCCAACACTAACCACATAGGATATCTGAAAACACAGCCAGATGCTGTCTCGCCACTCCTAACAACTGAATGCTCGATCTTCTACCAAGAACATCCGCTACAACGTTCCCCTTCCCATGAGTATAAACTGTCTCGATGTCATAGTCCTAGAAGAAATCAAGCCATCCCCGCCATATCAAGTTCATGTACTTCTGAGAAAATATACACCTGAGACTATTAAGTTGGTGAGAACCATAAACCGTTCACTCGACAAACAATGGGTGAGACTAACCATTTGTAAGAACTCAACTCTACCCTTCTTTTTCTATGATCTACATGATCTGTTGAGATTCCTCCTTTGCTGAAAAGAGAAATATGGTCTCATCCCCTGGATGAACCATGTCCTTTGCCTAATACAGTCAATCCTGTCATGAATGGTACTATTTCATTCCTTTGATGACATCGTAAGGCCTCGATGCTACTACCAAGAGATCCAACCTTTACTCTCGCCTCTAAGGGTCGAGTCACACTGTCGGCAATAGTGTGTGGTCACTAGGTCTCCTCTAGTAGGAATATAGAAAGTGAGGGTCAAGTCAATGGTTCTAATCAGATCCTCTCAGTATTCACTACATAAAAAGGACAAGGATGAAAACATCACAAGAGCAAGTGTATTTTATTACTACAGCTCAGGGTACAAAGACACAAATCATCCAAAAAAAACATCAACAAGGCTATAAGCATCAAGAAAAAAATTATCCATGTCTAGATCTAGTCCCGCTCCTATCCATCTGCTTTCGGAGCTCCATGGTCTTAGGCCTCAGCTATCTGAGCTGATCTCTCCCATGTCCACCTGTTCCCTACGGTCGGGGTGGTATTTCTGGTGGTGGTGGTGGTAGGTCCTCAAAGCGTCGCCCACCACCCGCTACTTTCCCAGCTCCTCTGCCTCGTCCTCCTGTTCCCTGCAGACCACCACTGTCGAACCTCTGCCTGGGAGGTCCCTCTACTGCCTGCTGCTCATCTGCAGGGCGGGTCGGGCAGTCTCGAGCCATGTGACCCTTCCTGCCGCATGCATGTCACTGTCTGCTCCTCGTGTGGCTGGATCTGTTTCGGGTGCCCCGAAAAACTGAACCTATTTCCTGAGATTTATCATCTGATGGTCTGGCCCACTTGGTCCTCTACGTCATCTGTCTACTGCCAGCTGCAGAAGACTTTGCTGCGGGTCGTCCTGCGGAGGGTCTCGCCGCTGGTGACTACTCAGCGAGAAACCACTCCACTAGAAGGGATCTCTCCAGCACCCCCACCTGCGTCGGGATGTTGAGGGAGATCATCGAAGCCCTGATCTCATTCCTCAGTCCCTGGTCGAAGGTCCGGGCCTTGAAGAACGGGTCTCGTACCATATATGTGGAGTAGCGTGAGAGGTCGGTAAATCTCGCCGAGTATTGGGCTACTGTCATGCTGCCCTGTCATAGCTATAGTAACTCCTAAATGTGCACAGCATGGAGGGTGTCCACAATGAACTCCGAGCGGAAGAGGCTCTCTAAGTCCATCCAAAGCATATATGCCACTTCGTGCACCTGGAGAATCAGGCTCCACTATCTACCTGCGGCCGCGTGCAGGAGACTCGCCGCAAGGATCACTATGAGATTTGATGGTGTCCTTACCAATCTAAAGGCTCAAACTACAGCCTCCAACAAATCTGTGGCTGCCTGAGGGTCCTTCTCCCCATGGAACTTGGGGCGGTCTCTAATGTTGAAACTCGTGCAGTGCACTCAGGCGACGTGCACTCTTAGCTGCTGGGGTTGGTGGCATCGGTGGCTCGGCGGGTAGAGGTACCATCGGTGCCTCTGCTGTAATGGGGCCCTGCACTGAGGCCTCGTCGCTCGGTGGGCTGCCATCTCGCACGTAACTGAAAACCCTAGCTGGTTGTCATCATGGGGACATTCTAAAAAGAATCAGGTGTGCCACAGTCAATACAGTATACCTGGTTTGCTGACAAAATGTAATCACAAAGAAAACTTTTGAAACACACATTCAATCAAATTTTTCGTGCACTAAGTCGGAAATCAGAAGTCAGGGTCCTGGTGTATGGATACGTTGGCCACCGCACCAACACTGGACTCCTTGGACTGATAACCACACTCAATACCTTTAACACTATTGCTTCACAGAGAAGAAATTATCAGAGTCTTGAGTTCTGCGGTAGATCCGACTCCTCTGATACCAATTTGTCACAACTCATCCTCGAGGCCCATGTCATCACTACCCCAAGCCCGCCATCCATAGGCCAGGGGCTGGAGACTAGCACCAAAGGTGTAAAACCAAAAATAAGGGAAGATATTGCCTTCAATGAGTAAACAAACACCAAATAGTACACAAGTGAAGTAAACACTAAGTAAAACTGGGTACAAGGTAAGTGCGGAAAGAAAATGGGCCAGTATACAAACCCAACTGAAAGTACAGTACAACTGAAAGGAAAGTATAGCAGCAGAATGTAAAATAGCAACACCGAGTCATCCTCCGAAAATCCCACCTGAAGGGTGGGTACAGATAGTCTCCTCAACTCCTTGGTCCGACCGTCCACTCCGTGTATGTCCCGCCAAGTGTTCCACCTCTGGGTACCGTCCAACTCCACAAGCCTCCACCTCAATCAGTAATTCCCGTCGTTTGCATCCAACACAACATAGTGCGGGCATAGCCCGTGCAGGGGTGAGTATACGATACTCAGTAGGGAACCCGAGACTCCCGAAGGTCTCCTGGAATCCACAACGGATAAACCACAAAGGAAAAATACAAACATGAAGTATCAACCAACACTACTTGGGTATATGCCCATACATATACATAAGTCAACATTTACAAAACGGCTCCCACTCTCGAGCCCATGTACAACTTAGTCCACACAGGATAGCTCAACCCAGTCCACATAGGATAGCACAACCCAGTCTACACATGATAGCACAACCCAGTCCAAACAGGATAGCACAACCCAGTCAACACAGGATAGAACAACCTAGTCGACACATGATAGCACAACCCAGTCCACACAGGATAGCACAACCCAGTCAACACAGGATAGCACAACCCAGTCCACATAAGATAGCATAGCCCAGTCTACACAGGATAACACAACCCAGTCCACACAAGAGAGCACAACCCAATCCACACAGGATAGGACAACCCAGTCCACACAGGATACCACAACTGAGTCCACACTGGACAACACAACCCATTCCACACATGATAGCACAACCCAGTCCACACAGGATAGCACAACCCAGTCCACACAGGATAGCAGAACCAAGTGCACACAGGATAGCACAACCCAGTACACACAGGATAGCACAACCCATTCCACACAGGATAGCACAACCCAGTCCACAAAGAAAAATAAGTCAATAATATCAATGATAATGATTGAAAATCAAGACTCATATCACACATGTATACTACTTCTTGAAGATAGGTGGGGGTGATTAGATGTAGCCTCTGAATCATCTTCTCTATCGATCCCATAGAGGATCCTAGTATAGAAGTCGTCACTGTCGACCCCATGGAGGATCCAAGTATAGTAGTCATCACCGCCAAACCCACGGAGGATCTAAGAACAGTAGAAAACTCCGCTGAACCCATAGAGGATCCTAGTACAGAAGTCATCGTCGTTGAACCCACAGAGGATCCCAGCACGGTATATGTCGTCGTCGAACCCACAGAGGATCCCAGTACGGTAGACGTCGTCATCGAACCCACAGAGGATCCCAGTACAGTAGTCATCCTCGTCGAACCCACTGAGGATCCCAGTACGGTAGTCGTCCTCGTCGAACCCACTGAGGATCCCAGTATGGTAGTCGTCCTCTTCGAACCCACTGAGGATCCTTGTACAGAAGTTGTCACCTTCGTCGCAGCCAGCTCTAGGGTTCCCGCACACAGCACGCTCGATTCCGGGAGGGTCCACTACACGACCCAAGGTGTCGATACATCAACTGTCATGATGTCCGGATTTGATGTATCACAGAGTTCCATCCTGTCAGCAGGAACTCAACGCGACAGACGACGTGTCAATCGGACGCCCGGTCTGAGAGTTATTGGCTTTTCCGTCCTAGGGGCCTGGTAGGATTTTAAGTTAAAACCAACCCGACCGTACTCCATCTACATTCAAACTTCGAGTGAAGTAATCCAAAAGAACGGTCTCACAAAGAGGAAAACAAAAAATTTGACGTAACATCAATCGGACGTCCGGAGCTCGAGTTATAAGCGTTTCCACTCCGAGAGCCCGGTTGGTTTCGTGTTCGAACCAACCCGGTTATACCCAAAGTTCTTTGAAACATTGAGTGTAATATAACAAAACTATTGTCTCGATCCAAGGATCCCAACGCAACTGACGTTTCGTCGATCGGAGTTCATTAGCCCAAGTTATGGGAAAATGACTCAATACAGTCTGAAGTGGGGGGTTTGGACTAGGCCAAGCTGGGCGCGACCCGGGCTGGTCCGTGCAACCCGCCCCGGCCCGGCTGGGGCGGGGGGGGGGGGGGTGCTGGCTCAGCCAGTGGGCCAAGAATGGGGGGACGTATTTCCCCCCTTTGCGCTCCACGGACGCGGCGGGCACCGCGTCCTCCTCCTCCGGATCCCGCGCGGCCTCGGGATCCGGCCGCCTGCCGCCGCGGCTTCAGCCGCAGTGGTTCCTGCCGGCGGCGCTCAGGGGTGCTACCGGAGACGTCCACAGGCCACCGAAGCTGCTCCGGTGGTCCGTTATTGCTCCCGAATGCGCCTGCAGTCCCCCTAGGACCCGTAGATTACTACGAAGGCCTCCAATCGCCATTAAGACCTCTCTTCACCGTCACCAATTGCTCTGCACAAAAAGAACAAAGCAGCGGTGAGTCGGGCTTGTTCGTTAACCCGCACTCACTGCGTCAGAGGTTTTAAGAACCACCAAACAAATTAATACCATGCACGAGGGTATAATTCTCATGATAAAGAACATACAATTCCCTAAATCCGCTACAAATAATCACAAACCAGCAAATAATCGTTCACGGATCAACTTGATAATGAGTTGATCCGCGTTCATGATTTAGAGGAAAACAAACATGGGAATATTACCATTCTCAAAAAATAAACCCCTACCTCTTAGAAGTTCATTTTCGCACGTTCGTCCTCAAGGGGGATAATGCGTCAGCGTCACTTTCTGGCACCGATATTCGTAAGGCATCGAAAAAGAAGATGTTTCGTCGGCGTTCTTCATTCTTCACTCGGGCAGAAGTCCCTTAGAGGTTCGCTAGAGAATCCTGCAATTTCTTTTCTCCACACATTCTTGGTGTGCCAATATACAAAGGATCACGTTGTAGCCTTTCCATAATGGTGTCTGTAACACCCCAAGCTTCTACGGTACGCTTCTCTTTGAATAATGTGATAGCGTGTGGTGTACGCAACACCGAGTTCTAACACACACCACAACCAATCAAACTAGTCGTTATGAATAGTAATACCTACTTTTTGATATTATATATATTTTATTTTTCAAAATGGACTTCATTTTTGAATTCGGAATATAGAATTTAGCCTATGATGAAATTTCGGTACTTTTCGGATAACTTTCATATTTTGATGAATAGTGAAAATTACTAAATTTTAATTAAAAACAACTTTTTTAATCAAAATAATTAATAGTGATAAATTATGAATTTGAGTGGTTTTAAAGTATATTTAGAATAGAGTTTTACCATTTAATATAATCTTGGTCATTGGACATAATTTTACAATTAAACCGAACATAAACAAGTGTCAATCTTTTGAAAGTTATTATCTCTTAAAAACACGCTTTTTATTTTGACAGCGGGAATTAATTTTAAATTAATTTCTGCCAATTCTATGTTTTGAATTTAGAAAAATGGATTCCATATTTTTAATCAGGATGTTCAAATTGTGTAAATAGGTAACTTTTATTTTTAGACATTTTGAATAATTACTGCGGTAAATATTTTATTTACCATGGTTAAGGGTAAATCCGGTAAATAAGGGTTAAACAATAATATTATAATAATACTAAATTACCCTAAAAATTGTCCTAGCCTTATTGGTTGATACATGTTCGACCATAGTCATCTTTGGGTCTATTTTGGGACCCCATGGTGCCACTTGTAGGTGATAGGGACACTTTATTTTAATTAAGTTAAAATGAATACAAAAATGACACAAGCATATATCTTTTAGCAAAACAATTTTTACATAGGGTTATATATGTTGGATTTTAGATTATAAATATTCATTAGAAAGATAAAAAGATTTTGATACATAATGATATTTTATTTTAAATTTTTAGACATTACATAATTTAATTTATTTAGGACACAATGATGATGAATTAATTATTATAATAGTGAAAAATTAAAATAATTGATATTATAAATACCCAAATAAATATAATATGAAACTTTTAATGAATTAAACTAATTTTCTAGGATAATATGATATATTAGGATTGATTTAATTTAGTTTTTTTGAAGTAATCAATCTGTTATGAGTTTCACAAAAATCAACTATTGAATAGTGTCAAAATTGACATAAAAGAGTTCTTAAAACAAATATTATATTATTAATTGATGTTAAATTCCTAAAATCTAAGGTTCGGCCAAAAGACTTATATCATTATAGTTTCATCATTAATGGACCACTTGGGGGTCTCTTGGATGTATATAGTAAGTTTATTAACCATATTATATAAAAATACAAAGAGACATTGTAAAAGTGAAACTAATTAACTTAGAGTTAATACTTAAAGATAAGGTTAATATAAGTACCCAAACCTGTCTAAATTCTATTGGTTGAGTTTTTTTCGACCTATCCCCACCTTAGAATTTGAATAATCAACTTTGGAGCCATTAGAAACCGAATATGAATTTAATATAAACTAATATTTCTAGCTTTTCCAAAGGTGCCCCTCACCCCTCTTATAAAAGCGCACTCTTACTTCTCATTTCTTCACACCTTCAAATCCTTTTGGTTTGGCCAAAATCTGCCCAAATACTCTCCCAACATCCCTCACTACAACCTAGAGGCCTTAGTTTGATCAGAAAGCCAACCTAAGGAGTCCTTTTGATCAAATCAAAAAGAAGAACCTGAAGAAGAAGAGGTTAACCTACCCCAACCAAGGAAAAGTACAAGGTAAGGGATTTTCTTATCTCACTTTCAATTCCGTGAGATTTCCATTGTTCGCCACTAAATTATTGAAAGAGGTGTATTGTGTACTTCCATTTGATATATATTATCATGATTATCTTTATATTCATGTTATTATGTAAATCATTTGGTGGTTATTAAATTTTGATCATACGACTCAGTTGATTACAACGTGGTAAGGGGTTTTCATCTCACTCCTTATTCCCGTGAGATTCATGCCATATTTCCACCATCACCTTTTGTGTGGTGTATGTACTGCCCATAATTATATTCTTTGTGTAATACACTCTAATTTATGTGTATTTACATATTCATTGTATGATACCTCTTTCATGGGTTGTATGTGTCATAAGTTACCAAATTGGTAAGGGTTTATTTCGCAATCTCTTCATTATCCGAGGTTGTTTATACGTAATAATCTACTGGGATGTCTTTATCATCCACATCCATGTTTCTTAAAAATGAATTTCAAAACATTTTTACTATTTAATAGAATATGGGTTAAAGTCATTTATACCCTAGTTTGACTTTTTATAAGAGGTTTATAAAGGAATATTTCCGTTGTTTTCCAAACAAGGTGCTTTTTAACCTTTTCGAGAAAATTAAGGTAAGAATGTTTTTTTTAACTTATACAGCGGGTGCGGCTATTTTCCGCCATTATAAAATCGTCGAAGCTTCCCTTACAAGATTATAAGAATATTTTCAAATTGAATGTGTTATTTTATAATTATGTTACTTTTAAAATGATTTAAAAAAAATAGATATTTCTCCAAAATAGTTTTGATTTTATCTATGTCAACATCCTTTGATGTATTTTAAGCTTATTTGAAGTTGATTTATTATGATTAAAAACATACATATTTTATTGAAGGTTTTGTGATATTTTTCACAGTAGATAAGTTATTCTTATGTCACTCATGGTTTTTGTTTAAAGTATTGACATTTCATAAGTTATTTTTAATCCAAATGTTTATGTTATATTTCAACCTTTCATTCAGATGAATGTGTTAGACAATATGTTCCGGGTTGGGGACCGGTAAAAGTAAGCCCTCCAGTTTGGTCTCCGGTTATTAGAGGAACTCCGGTTTGGTCTCCGCTTATTAGAGGAACTCTGGGTTGGTGTCCGGTTATTAGAGGCACTCCGGGTTGGGTTCCGGTTACAGTTAGCCCCAAGGTCTTGGGATGAGGCCTTGACAAAGAAATTAAAGTTCAGCATTATGCATTCCATCATTATGAAAGTGGTTATTGATTTTGCATGTGATTATTCGATTAGTAGAATATCCATGTGAATAAGTAAATGGCATTATTTCATTTTATTTATGCCATACTATGTTGAAAGTTCAAGTTTGAAAGGATTTTGTTTTAGTTATACATTGCCTTAAATGTTTACTCTTATTTATGAAAGTTTCCGCTATATTGTTATCCTTACTGGGCATTTGAGCTCACCCCTTTTCTATGTTTTATTTTTACCAGGAAGTGAAGAAGTAAATTATGAATGACCTGCAGGGATATTATGAGGGGATAATAGTGTGGACTGTGGAGACATTATGTTTTTGTAGTAGTTTTTCATTTTATGGTGTAATGTAAGACTTATGAATATATCTAGTGTTTCCAAGGCTACTAAACCAATCGGTCTTTCGAGATTTGATCTTTCTTGTGATCATACCAATGTTATGTAGTAATGCACCGACTCTGGGTAACTAGGGTCGGGGCGTTACAGTTGGTATCAGAGGAAGTTTAGTACAAACCTTGGAAGCTAGATTTAGATAAACTCTGATTATACCACATAGATTTAATATGAATTTTTAGGATTAGTATAGAAGAACTTCCTTGAATTTTGGTATTATAGAGATTTTGTGAGTTTTCCGAGAAATACATCCCTGTCTGGATACGAGTAGGTAGAGGCGACTCTGGCACAGATGTACCTAGGGGTAAAACCTGAAAACACCGCTTTGAGCTAGACTCGAACGGGAACTGGTGCACGACAATGGGCCTTGCTTCACTCTTGGTTACGACACTCCCGGGGGATATGCTTAGGATAACTCTCATTTTCTTTACAAATCATTATGAAGGGTTTATGAGTATATACTTCCTCAAAGGAGACATTTTTATGATTATGGATTATATCCATAAACTATTTAATTTATGTTATGTGTTTTACAAGTTTGGGATTAACTATTGTTATTCATAAACTAATCTAATGTATGCCATTGTTTAGAAATGGCACCCAATAGAAGGAATGAGAACTCTAGCAATGCACATGATACAAAGAGAAAGAAGGATCATATATTTTATAGTCTTAAGCCAGAATTTACAAGAGAAATAGTCTCGCATGTATTATCATCATATGAAGAAATAATATCATGTGTTGATAAGATAAGTAAAGAGTTTACTAAGTCCTATAGCTTTGAAGGGAAGCAAGAGAAGAAAAGGATGGAAGAGAGAAAGATGGATAAAGGGAAGAGGGAAAAGAAGAATTTTCCCATATGTGATAACTGTGGAAAGAAACACCCTGGAACTTTCCTGAAAGGAATGGGAGATTGTTATAAGTGTGGAGGAAAAGGGCACAAAGTACGTGACTGCAAGGGTAAGAAAATGGTTTCAAATGTAAAATGCTTCATTTGCAAGGAGTTTGGACACTACGCGAACCTATGTCCCAGTCATCAGACTATGCCGCAAATGATGCTATTGGATAATAATCAAGTTATGATACTACCACAAATGAAGAGGAATGATTAGAGTTCTTATGTTGATTATGTCAATTGAGTGTTGTATCAACAATGTACTCATTAAAATAATTATGGAGTATATAAGGATTGTACTGCAGTACTATTTCATTAAGGACTTGAGATTGTGTGGAACAAAGAAAAGTGACTCAATAGCAGAATAAATTTTTGGAAAATATATGGTTGAGAGAATGATAAACCATAATATAGTTCTGATACCGAGGTAGTGATTTTGGAATAATACATGATTGTTTTGGATAAATTATATTGGATATTCTTGACTACCTTAGAACTGATTAATGATTTGTATATTCCATCATTGTTGGGGTTTAAAACATTTTTGGATTGATTAAGTATATCCAGCATTCTATATGGAATAAGGGAGCATGAATGTAATCAATAAGGAATATGGTAATTCAGGATGTTTCAGTGTATTAAAAGAATACATGATGAAGGTATTCATATGATATTACGGGGTAAAAAGGATCTACATTATGTTTACCTTCCTTATAAATGTTGGACTGTGAGTTTGGACAGAAGTATTTTGGATAGTTCTAGTTTGGATTATTTTGGATTGCCATAAAAGGACAACCTAGAGGTCGGGCGGCAACCCGTCGCGTCCGGCAAGGCTGCAAGACTTGAACCCGCAACCGAAGGGCGAAAAGGTTGTATCACCTACCACTGGACCGTGAGATGTCCTGGATTAAATAATGTAGTTTTTTAAAAGATCTGGTAGATGAATTATAAATTCATTTATTTTGGAACCCTGTAAGAATAGTATAAATAGAAATTTTTTTACGTTCTATTATATTTTAGAGTGAAAGATGAGTTTGTGGTATAAATTTATTAATGGATAAAACTCTAATTATAAAGTAAGTATATCTCCTTATGATCTTATCCAATCTCATAAATAATTTCTCAACATTAATAAAAGGAACATAGAACAAAAATGTTGTCCTAGATAGTCCCTTAAATCATCACTAATTTATGGCTTTGGGATTGTTGGACTTTTCAGAGCCATGTCCTCTACCACTCTCCATCAGATAATTGATGGTTAGATTTCTCTTCCATATACATATTTTCCTACATGGAACCATAGTATGTGTTATTTTCGGTAATCTTCATACTTTCCACTGTTTATTTTAAATAGAGGCCTCATTAATTCATTTTTTGATGTGGGATTCCAACTAATCTATTTTGAAGCGTCAAAAATGTGTTATCCCAATACCCTATGTTTTGTTGAACCGATGGTATTTCAAATCATCATAGATTGATGAGTTTAAGGACCTCAATTTTATACTTGTCTGTGATTGATAACCTCAATCACTACCTATAAATATTTACATTTTCCCTCCAATTATATGACTCTAATTTCCACCAATGTTCTCATAATCGAGATCATAATTTGGTGGTGACCCTTTCATTTCTCTTTTCCTCATATTAAGACTAAATTTTAATAACCCAATTTCTGATTGGGGTTTTCCCACAATTATATTTTCTATTTTCAACCTTTTATTTTCGAAGAACAATTTCAAATTGCGAGGACACAATTTATTGAAGGAGGGGAGAATGTAACACCCCAAGCTTCTACGGTACGCTTCTCTTTGAATAATGTGATAGCGTGTGTTGTACGCAACACCGAGTTCTAACACACACCACAACCAATCAAACTAGCCGTTATGAATAGTAATACCTAATTCTTGAAATTATATATATTTTATATTTCAAAATGGACTTCATTTTTGAATTCGAAATATAGAATTTAGCCTAAGATGAAATTTCGGTACTTTTCGGATAACTTTCATATTTTGATGAATAGTGAAAATTAGTAATTTTAATTAAAAACAACTTTTTTAATCAATATAATTAATAGTGATAAATTATGAATTTGAGTGGTTTTAAAGTATATTTAGAATATATTTTTACCATTTAATATAATTTTGGTCATTGGAAATAATTTTACAATTAAACCGAACATAAACAAGTGTCAATCTTTTGATAGTTATTATCTCTTAAAAACACGCTCTTTGTTTTGACAGCGGGAATTAATTTTAAATTAATTTCTGCCACTTCTGTGTTTTGAATTTAGAAAAATGGATTCCATATTTGGAATTAGGATGTTCAAATTTTGTAAATAGGTAACTTTTATTTTTAGACATTTTGAATAATTACTGCGATAAATATTTTATTTACCATGGTTAAGGGTAAATCCGGTAAATAAGGGTTAAAAAATAATATTATAAAAATACTAAATTACCCTAAAACTTGTCATAGCCTTATTGGTTGATACATGTTCGACCATAGGCATCTTTGGGTCGATTTTGGGACCCCATGGTGCCACTTGTAGGTGATAGGGACACTTTATTTTAATTAAGTTAAAATGAATACAAAAATGACACAAGCATATATCTTTTAGAAAAACAATTTTTACATAGGGTTATATATGTTGGATTTTAGATTATAAATATTCATTAGAAATATAAAACGATTTCCTACATAATGATATTTTATTTTAAATTTTTAGACATTAAATAATTTAATTTATTTATGACACAATGATGAGGAATTAATTTCTATAATAGTGAAAAATTAAAATAATTGATATTATAAATACCCAAATAAATATAATATGAAACTTTTAATGAATTAAAATAATTTTATAGGATAATATGATATATTAGGATTGATTTAATTTACTTTGTTTGAAGTAATCAATCTGTTATGAGTTTCAAAAAAATCAACTATTGAATAGTGTCAAAATTGACATAAAAGAGTTCTTAAAACAAATATTATATTATTAATTGATGTTAAATTCCTAAAAATCTATGGTTCGGAAAAAAGACTTATATCATGATAGGTTCATCATTAATGGACCACTTGGTGGTATCTTGGATGTATATAGTATGTTTATTAACCATATTATATAAAAATACAAAGAGACATTGTAAAAGTGAAACTAATTAACTTAGAGTTAATACTTAAAGATAAGGTTAATATAAGTACCCAAACCTGTCTAAATTCTATCGGTTGAGTTTTTTTCGACCTATCCCCACCTTAGAATTTGAATAATCAACTTTGGAGCCATTAGAAACCGAATATGAATTTAATATAAACTAATATTTCTAGCTTTTCCAAAGGTGCCCCTCACCCCTCTTATAAAAGGGCACTCTTACTTCTCATTTCTTCACACCTTCAAAGCCTTTTGGTTTGGCCAAAATCTGCCCAAATACTCTCCCAACATCCCTCACTACAACCTAGAGGCCTTATTTTGATCAGAAAGCCAACCTAAGGAGTCCTTTTGATCAAATCAAAAAGAAGAACCTGAAGAAGAAGAGGTTAACCTACCCCTACCAAGGAAAAGTACAAGGTAAGGGATTTTCTTATCTCACTTTCAATTCCGTGAGATTTCCATTGTTCGCCACTAAATTATTGAAAGAGGTGTATTGTGTACTTCCATTTGATATATATTATCATGATTATCTTTATATTCATGTTATTATGTAAATCATTTGGTGGTTATTAAATTTTGTTCATATGACTCAGTTGATTACAACGTGGTAAGGGGTTTTCATCTCACTCCCTATTCCCGTGAGATTCATGCCATATTTCCACCATCACCTTTTGTGTGGTGTATGTACTGCCCATAATTATATTATTTGTGTAACACACTCTAATTTATGTGTATTTACATATTCATTGTATGATACCTCTTTCATGGGTTGTATGTTTCATAAGTTACCAAATTAGTAAGGGTTTATTTCACAATTTCTTCATTATCCGAGGTTGTTTATACGTAATAATCTACTAGGATGTCTTTATCATCCACATCCATGTTTCTTAAAAATGAATTTCAAAACATTTTTACTATTTAATAGAATATGGGTTAAAGTCATTTATACCCTTGTTTGACTTTTTTTAAGATGTTTATAAAGGAATATTTCCGTTGTTTTCCAAACAAGGTGCTTTCTAACCTTTTCGACAAAATTAAGGTAAGAATGTTTTTTTTAACTTATACGTCGGGTGCGGCTATTTTCCGCCATTATAAAATCGTCGAATCTTCCCTTACAATCTTATAAGAATATTTTCAAATTGAATGTGTTATTTTATAATTATGTTACTTTTAAAATGATTTAAAAAAAAGATATATTTCTCCAAAATAGTTTTGATTTTATCTATGTCAACATCCTTTGATGGATTTTAAGCTTATTTGAAGTTGATTTATTATGATACAAAACATACATATTTTATTGAAGGTTTTGTGATATTTTTCACAGTGGATAAGTTATTCTTATGTCACTCATGGTTTTTGTTTAAAGTATTGACATTTCATAAGTTATTTTTAATCCAAATGTTTATGTTATATTTCAACCTTTCATTCAGATGAATGTGTTAGACAATATGTTCCGGGTTGGGGACCGGTAAAAGTAAGCCCTCCGGTTTGGTCTCTGGTTATTATAGGAACTCCGGTTTGGTCTCCGGTTATTAGAGGAACTTCAGGTTGGTGTCCAGTTATTAGAGTCACTCCAGGTTGGGTTCCAGATACAGTTAGCCCCAAGGTCTTGGGACGAGGCCTTGACAAAGAAATTAAAGTTCAGCATTATGCATTCCATCATTATCAAAGTGGTTATTGATTTTTCATGTGATTATTCGATTAGTAGAATATCCATGTGAATAAGTAAATGGCATTATTTCATTTTATTTATGCCATACTATGCTGAAAGTTCAAGTTTGAAAGGATTTTGTTTTAGTTATACATTGCCTTAAATGTTTACTCTTATTTATGAAAGTTTTCTCTATATTTTTATCCTTACTGGAAATTTGAGCTCACCCCTTTTCTATGTTTTATTTTTCCCAGGAAGTGAAGATGTAAATTATGAATGAACTGCAGGGATATTATGAGGGGATAATAGTGTGGATTGTAGAGATATTATTTTTTTGTAGTAGTTCTTCATTTTATGATGTAATGTAAGACTTATGAATATATCTAGTGTTTCCAAGGATACTAAACCAATCGGTCTTTCGAGATTTTATCTTTATTGTGATCATCCCAATGTTATGTAGTAATGCACCGACTCTGGGTAACTAGGGTCGGGGTGTTATAGTGTCATTAAATCATCATTACACTATGAGTTTAATGATCCATTAATGAGCCTCATTGATATGAATCATCACCGCCCTGTCGCTGTCCCTCCACCCAAAAAGGGAGAAGGAAAAATAAAATAATTCATTTAAATTATTTTATTATCTTTCTCTAATGGTCCGAAAATAACTTTTTCTCTCATCCCTTGCCGACCAATGTTAAGCTTTGCCTAAGCGAATTCTGGTGCTGCGAATTCATCAGTGCCCTCAGATTTTAATTTCGAACACCGGTTCAAAATTTAGAAAAACCCACTCATTCGTTCACTGAACGTACCCGAGCTAATCTTCAAAAATTGATTTTGGGAACACCGGGCCTTGGAATCAAGCGCCGTCAGAAACTGTGTACTCGTAAAATCTAAAATAATTTAAGAAAAAATATTTCTTGAAATTACGGGTCTTTAAAAAACAAAATACACAAAAAAAACATTTCCAAAAACACATAAGGCACACCATCCCAAAATATTCATCAATACATCAAGTTTTTCATTAATTTCATCTATTTGAAAACAAATAGTTCAGCGGTTATCTTAACCACTAATGGTACCCCTTGGCCCTCACACATGCATGATTTTTTTCCACACTGACACCCTCTTCATATCTAACCCATCAATCATCCATTAACTCCATTAACAATCCATCATCTCATAAAACCCCATGCATGTGGTCTCTCATGGAGATAAAATAGGTTAAAACAAAAATTCTTTCCACTTTTCAAAACCAAAACAGTCAACCAATACATAGTTTTTCTCAAGACCGCTAACCCCGAAATCAAAATCCCAGTTTACAACTTACAAAATTTTTCTAAAGGCACAACCATTCAGATAAGAACTCACTTTAAAATCATTCCCATCAATTTCAAAACATCTCATACCATTAAAACAACATTCAACAGTTTAGAAAACTCTTTTTGAAACACTTTTTCAATACCAACTTTAACACATTTCCTGCTTCCAAAAGTTGTGTAAACACATCATTTTCCATTTTACAAAAATTCTAAAAATTTAGTTACACTATTTCACAAATAAAAAAACTCCCTCTTTATTAGAAAATAATTTCCTAAAAACATTACGCTTTTTAAAACCAAATAATTTTATATTTATAACAAAACATCAAATATTTGATAACTAAAGTACACAAGACAATGCAAGGGAAAACTAGTTTTGGTGGGTGGATTGTACATATAGGTGGAGTCCATACGCAAATCACTTCACCATCACATAGTGTTCTTGAGGGAAATATACTTAGCTCCACATGGAATTCCAGTCCCTATGATCTCACTGAGACTATTAACCCAACTCTCTTTTCATTTCCCCTAATCATCATTAAACCAAGAAAACCAAAGGAGTCTGATAAATCCAGAATTCCACTGGTAACTAGAATCCCTTCATGAGGTGTGCTAGCTAGGAACACTATCCATAATTGGAATTTCAAGTCCTGAAAAACCTATCTCCAGACTATCCCAACTCTTCCCCAGATAACATAACCGAAAGACATCAAACCTCCTCTGATACCGTTTTGTCACGAACCAAATCTCACCACCATCAAAACTGGCATCAAAGCTGGCCTGTGACAAGTCCTGAAGGGAGATCCCAATCCCCATTGGTTGAAAGAAGTTCCTAAGTACCATAAAATTGGATTTTGTAATGATTTAGTTGAGTTTATAAACAAAAAACAACAAACAAATCTAATAAAACAAATCTGGATTTTTCAAACAAAAACATCTTTCACTAAATTTCCTAGTTTAATTACCCAATTTTGAAAAATTATTAAATACTATTAAAATGGGAAAAAACCAAAAAATGTTAGCCCAAGAGCCTCCACATCGAAAGAGGCACCGCCCTCAAGCCATTTCCACCATGACACAACACATTGAACTGTTAAAAACTCAAACCATTGGCACAAATGATGTACCAAAACCTGCGACAAAAAAACCAAGTATACCTACACCCGAAGGTGTAATTAAGGTGTGATCAAAATCCCAATAGGATACCACGACTAAGAAATTCTACGTGATAAACATTCAACGACGAAAATATTTCTTGTTTGGTAAACAAGAAATGCTAGTTACAATTTCGAGAAGATGAAACATTAAATAAAAACAGTTATCAAGTGGGATACATTAAAGAATCAACACTTTTAAATAAAATATCAATGCTTCTTATTTTTTCCATCCAAACATACCATATGCTGATGGTAAGCATAAATCATCCAATGTGCATAAGAAACAGGAAATAACCAATGGGCAGTAGCTCGATGTGGGTCCCTGGTACCTCGGATCTCCGTGAAAGTAACCATCACAATATCCATTCTTGTGCACACTAGCCACTAGTAGGGATCATACCCATAACCTATTCCCCCCCCAACATCATCATTATTATAGTTTATTTAGTGTTTTCATAATTAATCTTTCTACGTTAAACTAAGGCCAAACCCCATGAGATCACTAGCATACTATTACATGTCCACCCACCTAGATACTTGAGTTTCCCACTTATGCTCAAACAAGTTCAACAAGGAATAAAATGTAATTTTCACATGAAAATATCACGTCAACATCACACATTCACCAAACAACCCACATGTATATCACAAAAGTCACATAATCCCCATTTCCATTCAAATTAATTTTGAAATCATACTCACACAAAAATATCCCACTACACTTTTCATATATCTTTAACACTTCAAAAAATCCATTAATTTTTTTATAAAACCTTTCCAAGATAGTTCACATAACATAACAGCCCACACACACATGAAACATAATAACCTTTTTAACTTTAAATTAATTTTATCATTATACTCACACAAAAAAACCCGCAAACATGTTTCACACCCATATCACAATTGAATAAATCACATTGACAAATTACAAAACTTTCTCAAAACATTTGAAATCATAGCTGACCACTTTATCTTCATAAAAACAAATTTTAAGAACATAAATCCACTAAAAAATTACATCAACATTCGTTTCACCCTTTTGTAACTCATTAAACCATTTTCAATTTTCAAAAAACAAACCCAAGGGTTATAATCATGTTTTTCATACAAAACCCATTTTAGAACCCTCTTTCAAGGCCGAAATAACACTAATACCACTCAAAAACAGAATTTTTATCTCTATAAAAATTTTATTAAACCACTCTAAAGTTCTATATAATTACCTCAAATAATCCCACAAAAGATACACATGAATAACACACATTTTCCTAAAACACCTTCAAGAAGTATAACAAGGTTTAACACATAAAACCCATTCAAAACCCCCTTTTAAGGCCCACATAACACCAAATAATTACCCAACTATAATTGACATCCCCTTTCAACAACTAATAAATCACATTCACATTTTATAAAACTACAACAAAAGTTATCCCATGAGTTAAATTTGAAAAATTCAAAACATCAAGGAAAAAATGTAACTTTAATATTAAATAATTTTCTAATGCTACAAAAAATGGTTTTTTCACCACACACAACATATAAGGAATATAAAAAATTAGTGAATCCTGCTAGATAACGCATCCATAAATTATTACACATGTAATCACATACCTTTTGTGTTGAAACCCTCAAATCTAGGTGTAAAACATCAACCGCACCATTGACGTACCACAAGGAAGTAAAATCTAACCTAAAACCAAAATTGTTTACAAAAATGACCCCAAATAAAACCCTAGGTAAAAACCGTAACTTATGGACATGATTAAATTCATTAAATGGTAAAAGAGACCCTAAGGAAAGGTAATAATAATGGAAATAAACACTTACTTGGTGAAATCATGATGTTTCCCCACTAAAACCCCATCAAAGATGGGTTCTATGGGAGCTTGAGGGAGCCTTGAGGCCTCCCATGGATACTGGGGTCGAATGGGGGCATAATGGGGTATATTAGGTTTATTTTTATAAGGGGGTTCCAAGGAGGAAACCAAGGGGGAAATATATTCCAAGTACAGGGGATAAAAAGTCCCAAAACAAATCAATCTTTTCACCCAAAAACTCATCCAACTCATTGGTACAAACCACCTCAACAACTTACCCCACAAGTGGTACCACTAGGAGTTCCACTAATCCAACTCCAAAACACCAAAAACTCAAACCATACCTTTGAAAAAATAAGAGGCCAAGTAACATGCAATATCCCCAAGACTAAGTTCATAGATTAATAACATAATAGGAACCAAAGTTTCAAACTCGAAACACCCAGAACCCAAGAGAAAGCTAAGAACAAAAAGTGGATTTGAATCATAGCATGGAATTAAAAATCCGGATGTGACAGATGATTTGATTGTTATTGATGGGGTTACTTGGATCCGGATTTCTCAAACTGATTCACATAAAATGGTGATTAAATAGTACACAAACCAATATATATGAGGTATCATCATGATTTGATATCTCACATAGGTTTCTAAGGTAGCCCTAGGGAGTTGGTACTAATTGTGGTGATGGAGGATCCCCAAGAGGAGGAGATGTAGGTGGAGGATGATGCTTTGAATTACCTCCACAAACTCCCTAGGTGGTCCATGGAAATAACAAATATATGTAATTAGAGGGCAAGAATAGTTATAGGATACGAAAGGATTTGACTATTCTATTCATTTTATGAATCAAGGTATGGTTTGTGCCTTCTATACTTTATAAAAAGTACATGTAGAAATGTGTGTGATTCATTCCTTCATTTACATACCCCTTATGTGTGAGATAATGATTTATATAGATTACTTAGCTCATTATATGTGGCTAGAGGTTCTTAAAAGGGTTTATTCCAGTGTTTCACACATCTAGTGGCAGTGTGAGTTGACAACTAATGGTGAAAGTCTATCATGTAACATATTGGTTTTTATGATGAAATTGTATGATGTTATCCTATGTATGGAAAAGTTATCCATTGTACACACCCAAATATTATACCATCATATGATATTTAAATGTCTATAGTTGGATGGGATGTGTTTTTTCTTCAATGGAGGAAAGGGAATTTTAGAAGAATGAGTAGGGATCATCTGTAAAAAATCTGTGGCCTATCTCCCATCAGTCGGAGAGTTTATCTCTTGGAGTAGTGAGATCTTCATACATCTAGATCCTATCTGCATCGGATGATTACAAGGGCGTATTACCAAAAGTTTTTCTAATACTATTTCTAGGTGATAGATTTATTTCGATATTGAATTTCACCCATGCAATAGATGTGTATATTCTGTGGAATATCCTATATTCTATAGTGAGCTTCAAGAGAATAGGGTATAGTTGTAGGAATTTCATGTGAATGGATTTATCATAATTAGTGTGTCCCCATAGGCAACACTAGTGTTCTTCATCAAGAATTAGTATGAGAGTTTGAGGTTATTTATTTATTGTAGAAAACTAAATAAGTTGATAATTTAGAACATGTACCTCTTTCAAATGATTGATTACATGTTTTTCCAACTAAAAGGAAAGATATGGTTCTCAAATATTGATCTCATGTCTAAATACCGCTAGTTGTAGGATTGTGGGTAGGGTATTTCAATGATGAAATTATGATGTCGATACGGAAACCATGAGTTCCTAGTGATTCCCTTTTCAGGACATATTACCTATATATTTCCATAGAACTAATAAACCAGATCTTTAAAACTTTCTTAGAATGAATCATGGTTTTCTTTATTGATGAAATTACCATTTAATCTATATCCAAGGAGGAGCACACATTTCTTTTGAGGATGGTTCTAGACTTACTTTGAGAGAAGAATTTATATTGTAATCTATCAAATTGTCACTTATAGATTTTATTGGTTTACTTTATGGGGAATGTCATCTCTGAACATTGTGTATCCATAGACCTGAAAAATATAGAAGTTGTGATACCATGGGAACCACCCAAGATAATATCATAGGTACAAAGATTCCTTAGGTTGAAAGGGTAATATCCAAAGTTCATGGTATATTTCCCTATTTTTTATACCATTAATGGTGTTTTTATATGAATGGAATTCATTAGAATAGGCTAAGTGATGTCAAGAATCCTTCAAAAGATGAGGAAGATGTTGACTAGTTCTCATATTCTAAGAATTACAGAGGATTGGTCGAGTATGTAGTATTCCATGATTTTTCTAGATATTGGATTCGGTTTGGGGTGTTATTGATACTAAGGAAGGCTATGATTTATTTTTGGTCATGGTAGATGATACCCCACAAGAAGATCTACATGAACCATGAGTTAGAGATAAAAGTAGTTATCTTCACCTTGAAGATGTAGATGAATTGTTTTTTGGGTGAGCACTTTGTAGTTTAATCAGACTTCTAGTGTATTGGGTATATATTTTCCAAGAGAGACCTTAAACTATGGAAGAGAAATCGTTTATAGTTTCTATAGGACTATTCCTTTCAGATATTCTATGCTCAAGTGAAAGATAATGTGGTGTAAGATTCCCTTAGCAAGAAATAATAGTCTCACATGGCATAAGAGGTGTTAGAGTAGTTTAGCACATTATAACTGACCCTTGTAGAAGTGACAGGGACATATTATATCTATTCATTGGTAAAGACTCCACATCTTATCTAATGTGGGAGATAGGCTCAGTTGGGATGTGACTATTGAGAAGATCTATGTAATGAGATATCTTCAAGAGATTTACAATGAGATTTTTCTCAATATACATATATTTTTATACTTTTCCAAGGATATACCATGGTTCAAATCACATTATATGAGGTGTTTATAAGGGGGTCTCATAACCCCACCTTATATTTATATCATGGAGTGGAGAAGTTATACTAGTAACATCAGTTGAATTTATGGTGGGAAGGTATATAGAAAAATCATTATGATTTTGTTAATCAATGCCTCACATTTCATCATGTGAAGGTTGAAAATCATGTTTTAGAAAGCATGAATCAACCTCTTGAGACCCCAAGATTTAAGTAGGAAGAAATATCCCTAGATTTTATAAAGTGGATTCCAAATATAGAAAGATACAATGATGTTATTTGGGTAATTGTTGATCATCTTACTAAATTAGATCACTTCCTTGATTTCATGGAATAGAGTTCTATTGAGAGTTTATGGAATTATTATGTGTAATATATCATACATATTCTAGGGTTACCCATAAATATTATTTTAGAATATTATTCCCAACTCATGTGAGGGTTTTGGGGGGGTTTACATGAGGAATTCAAGACCCAGTTATGTATGAACATGGAATTTCACCCCCAGAGGGATGTACGGACTGAGTAAACCATCCATGTTTTATAGGATATGTTGATATACTATGTTTTTGAATTTATTTGGAATCTATAGGACCCTTTTTCATTGGTTTAGTTTGATTGTAAAAACAATTATCACTCTACTATTGGATCCTTTCATTTTAATCCTCATATGAGAACACATCATCTTGAAACCTGATAATTGTTATCATGATAAAACTACAAAAATGTAGACCACTCAAAATGAGTTGAAATATTATAAAAATAAACATTGTATTACCATGGGGTTCGAACAGGGAGACTATGTATTCATGAAGGTCTCTCCATGTTGAGTCTTGGGGAGGTTCGTCTGGGGAAACAAGCATTACTCATGGTTTATTTGG
This sequence comes from Viscum album, assembly GCA_963277665.1. Taxonomy (NCBI): domain Eukaryota; kingdom Viridiplantae; phylum Streptophyta; class Magnoliopsida; order Santalales; family Viscaceae; genus Viscum; species Viscum album. The sequence goes on along the minus strand of OY728146.1, from coordinate 137,849 downwards.
CTATTATAGATACTATAATCGGTTGGAGAGGTTACATAATGTTGAGATTTATTTCCTTAGTTGGAATAGGAGTATGATTTCCTATATGCTCCACATATTATGAGATATATTCATGAACTATCACACATTAATGTTTGGGAAAAAATATACATTCAGGATAAATCCACCTTTTTTGAGTACCTGGTGGACACAATGAATCGAAAAGTGAGGATACTTCATGGGAATATTGTCCCATTATTTTTATTTCATTGGATACATGATAAACCCTATAAGAATATAGGGGAGTGTAGGAGGTAGATGTAGGCGCATTACCCACACAATTTTGAGTATTTGTTTTTCATTATTGGACAAAAATCCTTTATGATGGGGAGAATGTAACAACTCCATTTATTTTTTTTATTTTTTTCTAATGTTTCTATTTATATATCTAGGATTTTATTTGGATTTTTCATGGGGTTATGGGTGTAATAGTATCCTAAATTTTATATATTTACAATATAAAAATATATTAAAAAATTGTGCACACCTTTTCAGAATCAATGAATTTCTCATTAATAAGATTCATTAATGTGGAAAATGATTGCACAATTTAATCCAGGACATTAATTTTAACCTTGTATGTATATAATATTCATTAACATTAGAATTTTGGATGATGAAATATAATAGGAAGATTAAAATGAATTAATTTAAATAATAATTTTTTTAATTTCTTAACCTCGAAGTGACACCTATAGAATCCCCATTATAGTCAGTCTATAGGGTTAAATTCATAACCTTAAGAGATTGAGAGGTATATGAGGAATCACCTAGGGTAAAGACCATTTATTATAAAATGAATGATAAATCAAGGATCGACATCTTTTTGTCGTGGTTAATTGTATAAATAATGATGAACAAACCTGATTCTTCCATGAAATCACTATAGAATACATTATACACTAATGATTGATGATAGAGTTAATATTTTCATTATTATTTATATGTTTTTCAATGATTAAATCCCTCCCAATTATTCAATGTGAGTGTATTTGCATCATTTATGTGTTTTGGTGTATTTTGGGCTTAAATGTGAAAATGGGGTAATTCTGTAAAATTGTCAGTTTTATATAGCTTCTGTTTTTCGAGAATAACTTTTATAATATGGGTCCAATTGAAGTGAATACTTTTTTTAGGATTCCTATGCTTGTGGGATTCAAATGTTCCTTCTGGACCATGGCCCAATTCAAAACCCAATGGTACATAAAATTCAATCAAGTGGAGAAATCAGTTTGGTAGGAAGAATGGACCCCACTGCATTAAATATGAAATATCTACTTAATAAGAACTTATAATGAGGTGATTCTAGCTGGTGTCTATAGAGGAATTTCAAGGGACGGTTCATATGAAATTTCATAAAATATGAATCTCATTAAGGAATCTTTTTGGCGCGTCCAAGTGGAGTGGGTGAAACAGTGTTTGGCGGCCAGAAACGTAATGGTCATTTATTCGGCCATATATTTCTTTATACTTGTCCCATGACTCTCAAATATTGAGGGTAGATAGAAAACGTCATTTAAAACATTCTATAGGAAGGTACCTCAGTGAGTTTCGGCCGTCTAGTGGGCATAATAGAGGCAAACTTCTGGAGGACAGATTCTGGAGGATCAAATTTCTGTTCTTTCTTTTCTTTGTTTTACACTTCTTAGTTATGTAATGTGTTCTTCTTTCCCCTTCATCACAATTACCCTTACCATGGTGTGGTACACTTCTATGTGATTTGGTAAGGATAGTTTTTCGATGTTGGATTTCATGAGTTACTTATCTTAATTTTTTAAAATCCTTTTCTCTTCTGCGAATCTGTTTCAATTTCTTATAACAGTTTTTATTATCATGTACGATTGTATATGATTTTAGATTCTGTTGTTCATTTATATTTGGTCAATGATCAATATCTCCATCCAATAGGTTCTTCTTTATAAAAAATGGAATAGACCGTGATTTAGTGTTGTAGTACTCGGTGATCATCGGTACGTGTGTGAGGAGTAGTGAATGTTCTTGATTACTTGGGATAAACAAGACCCGATTGGGAATTGCCTAAGATAATTGGGGGTATTTTCTACAACTCTATTACACATTGTAAGGAGAGTAGAACAACCTAATATTTTAGTAAGGTTTATTCTCACATTTTTAATTGACCAAGGGAGTGAGATGAAACGATTGTGGATTCTCACTCTTAACGATTTAGCAGAGGAGAATTGGGTAAAATGAACAATGATAGAATTACAATTGGAAAACTGACCCTAAACTGATCACCATTTCATATCACTGATTTAGATCAAATCATTTTTCAATTTGTTTAAAAACATTCACTTAATTACTTTACTCTATTTAGTTTCTTTCTTGTATTTTCTAAATCAAACTATTTTTAAAAAAACAACCTCACTTCTTTCTATTTTAAGGTGACAGCTTAATTTTTGTGCACTCCTCTCTGGAGACAACCTAGGTAATCCACTATAATACATTTTAACATAGGTTATATTTTTTTCCACACCCCATGACAGGCACGTGTGGAAAGTCGACTTCTGGTGGTGGTATATCCATGGTCGACACATTTGAACATAGGTAATCCACTATAATACATTTTAACATAGGTTCTAAAATTTTCATAATTTTGGCCCTATGATAATGACATTTTTTGATAGATACTTATATTCCAGCAATGTGAATGGTGGAAGTCGACTTCTGGTGGTGGTATATCCATGGTCGACACATTTAGAGTCAACATCAATGAGATTCACATAAAAAATGGTGACCATATGAAGATTTGGGTGACTAGATATTATTTTCTGAAAAATTATAGACCACACACCATGTGTTTTGGAAGAAAAAAGACTATTCCTTCAACTTTTTGTTATATATAGGGTTTCAATACTGAGTTAAACATCATAAACCTTTTAGTTAGGCCCACAAATCACGTTACCGTACCTAGGTAACAAAACCATGTATAGAGAATACATGAAATGGACCTTAAGTGGTCTTACATTCCATGTACCTATAAGGGCATGCCATGTGGGTCTACCTGGATAGCCAATCCATGCTCAATGAAGACCATTCCTAGGACCCTAATCTGTAGCACACATAATGGACCATAAGTGGTCTTACATTCCAGCAAGCTCGCCATGTGGTTAATAAACAGAATTTACTATACTTATATATATTAATTGAAAAAACAAATAATACATAAATAATAGATATAAACTCAATAATAATAAATAATAATAAAAAATAAGGAATAATAAATATAAATAATAAATAATAAATAAATATAAATAATAAATAATAAATAAATTTAAATAATAAATAATAAATAATAAATAATCAATAATCAATAATCAATAATCAATAATCAATAATAAATAATCAATAATCAATAATCAATAAACAATAATCAATAATCAATAATCAATAATCAATAATCAATAATCAATAATGAATAATAAATAATCAATAATCAATAATCAATAATCAATAATAAATATTATATAATAAATAATAAATAATAATCAAAAAATAATAATTAATAAATAAATATAAATAATAAATAATAACTAATAAATAATAAATAATAAATAAATATAAATAGTAAATAAATATAAATAATAAATAATAAATAATAAATAAATATAAATAATAAATAAATATAAATAATAAATAATAAATAATAACAAAATATAAATAATAAATAATTACTAATTACTAATTACTAATAAATAATAACTAATAAATAATAAATAATAAATAAATATAAATAATAAATAATAAATAATAAATAATAAATAATAAATAAATATAAATAATAAATAGAAAATAGAAAATAGAAAATAATAAATAAATATAAATAATAAATCATAAATCATAAATAAATATAAATAATAAATAATAAATATAAATATAAATAATAAATAATAAATAATAAATAAATATAAATAACAAATAATAAATAAATATAAATAATAAATAATAAATAAATATAAATAAATATAAATAATAAATAAATATAAATAATAAAGAATAAATAAATATAAATAATAAATAATAAATAATAAATAATAAATAAATATAAATAATAAAAAATAAATAAAAAATAGAAAATAATAAATAAATATAAAGAATAAAGAATAAAGAATAAAGAATAAATAATAAATAATAACAAATAACAAATAAATAAATATATATAATGAATAATAAATAATGAATAATAAATAATGAATAATAAATAATAAATAGTAAATAATAAATAAATATAAATAATAAATAATAAATAATAAGTAGAAAATAATAAATAATAAATAAATACAAATAAAAAATAAAAAATAATAAATAAATATAAATAATAAATAATAAATAAATATAAATAATAAATAATAAATAAATATAAATAATAAATAATAAATATAAATAATAAATAAATATAAATAATAAATAATAAATAAATATAAATAATAAATAATAAATAAATATAAATAATAAATAATAAATAATAAATAATAAATAAATATAAATAATAAATAATAAATAATAAATAATAACTAATAAATAATAACTAACAAATAAATATAAATAATGAATAATAAATAATGAATAATAAATAATAAATAATAAATAATAAATAAATATAAATAATAAATAATAAATAATAAATGAATATAAATAATAAATAATAAATAATAAATAAATATAAATAATGAATAATAAATAAATATAAATAATAAATATAAATATAAATAATAAATAAATATAAATAATAAATAATAAATAGAAAATAATAAATAATAAATAAATATAAATAATAAATAATAAATAAATATAAATATAAATATAAATAATAAATAAATAATAAATAATAAATAATAAATATAAATAATAAATAAATATAAATAATAAATAATAAATAAATATAAATAATAAATAATAAATAAATATAAATAATAAATAATAAATAATAAATAAATATAAATAATAAATAATAAATAATAAATAATAAATAAATATAAATAATAAATATAAATAATAAATAAATAATAATAAATAAAAAATAATAACTAATAAATAATAACTAATAAATAAATATAAATAATGAATAATAAATAATGAATAATAAATAATAAATAATAAATAATAAATAAATATAAATAATAAATAATAAATAATAAATAAATATAAATAATAAATAATAAATAAATATAAATAATAAATAATAAATAATAAATAAATATAAATAATAAATAAATATAAATAATAAATAATAAATATATATATATAATAAATAAATATAAATAATAAATAAATATAAATAAATAAATATAAATAATAAATAATAAATAATAAATAATAAATAAATATAAATAATAAATAATAAATAAATATAAATAATAAATAATAAATAATAAATAAATAATAAATAAATATAAATAATAAATAATAAATAAATATAAATAATAAATAATAAATAAATATAAATAATAAATAAAAATAAATATAGATAATAAATAATAAATAATAAATAAATATAAATAATAAATAATAAATAAATAATAAATAATAACTAATAAATAATAACTAATAAATAAATATAAATAATAAATAATAAATAATAAATAATAAATAACCAGTTACAAATAATAGATAATAAATAAATTAAAGTATATTATAAATAATAAATAATAAATAATAAAGTAAACACATGAAAAAGTATGAAAAGACGTGATAAGGGATGAAAAATCATGAAAATGCATGAAAAAGGATGGAGAAGCATATGAAGAATGGGGCATTAGAAAAAGTGAGAACGCATGAAAACTTGTGACAAATCTGGAAAACTCCTTAATAATTCAACATAATCATCATAATAACCCATAAAAACCCATTGATAAAGATAACAAGTCATGGAAACCCAAATAAACAGTAATAAATGGAGCTACACTTAAAACCCGTCAAAACTATCAAAAAGAGACAAAAACATTGGACTCACATTAACAGAGATAACTTATGATCTGAGAGTCCATTTTAGATCCGCAACCTGTCAAATCAAAGATCCTGAAATGCTCTTCAACCTGAAAGGTGAAAGTGTCCGAATGGACAGACGAATCGGAAGTTATGACCATTTAAAAAAAGCTGATGGAAAACGGGTGCTAGAAACGAGGCATTGAAAAACATAACAAACCCGATACCCACTAAAAAGGCCATAACATATGATCTAGGAGTGCATGTGGGCACTGCGACAAGTCAAACTGAAGCTCATGGAACGAGCTATGATCTGGTAGGTGGAGGAGGCCGAACTAACACACGGATCGAAAGTTAGGTCTGTTTGAAGACAAGTTCGACGGGACATCGGTGACAGAAACAGGGTTTTTGAGGCCTTTGGAGGGGTTTTTGGGGTCAAAAAACATGAAAGAAGCTTTCTTTTGTCGAATTGGTGCGTAGCTCTCTTCGCTGGCTTCGATTTGATATGTGGTAGAGCCCAAACGGACACCCGGAGCGAAAGTTATGGCCGTTTGAAGTTGGAGAACTTTTTTCAGCTTTTTTATAACTTTAATATCTTCCACACCTTACACCGTCTCACGGTTTTGATTACATGTTCCTCTAGATCTCTTCATGAGCTTCGATTTGACTAGTCGTGGCGCTTCAACGGACGCCCGGATCAAAAGTTATGGTCATTTTAGTGATTTCAGGGTTTCTCGCATTTTTTTATTTTTTTCATTTCATTTCGCGGCGGTTTTACCGAAACCGCCGCTATTTCACGGCGGTTTTTTAAAAAACCGCCGCTAATCCTTGAATAAAATTAAAATAAAAATTAAAAAAATTAAAAAAAAAATAATTTTTTTTTTCTGTTTAACGACGGTTTTTTCGCGGTGGTTCTTAAAACCGCCGCGAAATGGCGTCCTCAAAACGCGTTTCGCGGCGGTTTTTAAAACCGCCGCTAAAAAACCGCCGCTAAACGGCGGTTTTCTTGTAGTGACCCCATATCATATACACTAGTATTGATGGAATTCCCACACATTACAAGGTAAAAATTACTCTATCTTTGGAGTTGGTACTATCCCATCATTGTGTTCTTGTGGGGAGTTGGTCATCCACTATAGTGATTACTCACTTGACGAAGGAATATTCTAGTGAGGGTTGTGTCCTAAATTATATTTATGTGATGTTTCATTTGGATTTTAGTATCAGAACAACACTCGATCTTGTATACGGGGATATAGTCATCTATCTTTGTTGGTTGTGAAGATCAAGATTCCGATTTATTTCACCATGGGTTATTCTTTATGATCATATAAGTTTTGGGTTTCATTCCTAGTATTTCTAATAGTTTGAGAATACTATCTTCTTATTTTTATCCCTTTTTTGTTTAGGTCATCCTATTATGTTTGTATATACTCACCCTACATGTGAATTTTTCCATGTTTCGTATCTTATTCATTCTATAGGTAGCTTGGTAGAGACTTTGGTGGACCCATAGTAGGTGGATCATTTTTTACCAGTGGACCATGACTGTGTAAGGTGGTAAGTTCCTAAGATTATGATAAGGGATCAATCCTTTTTTTATTAGTGTTTTATTTGGTTTGGGTTACTTTCATCTTTATTAGGTGTGTATTTTACCCCATTTTGGTACTTGGCTTATTTATTGTGCACTAATGTTAACCTAGAGGTTGTTGTATATATTATTTATACTCAAGAGGTTTAATATTTTATTATTATCCCTGCACTATTGTATGATGATGTGTGTGTATACACTGGTACTTTAGGATAAGGCCTCCCATCATTTGAGATATGCATATTTGACACTAATTACCATCCCCCACCTTATTGAAGTTTGGTTTGGTGTGTTACTCTCATCATTATAATACCCTAGGCAAGTCCCAATGAACTGGTCTAGGATATATAACTCTTTCTATATACCTCCAATGTACTTGAATCATAATCCATTGAATAATAGAATCATAAGGATGGTATAAAATCTCTTAAATTTTCAATATTAGACAACTAAAAAATCATTATTATTCCACCCATTGATCATTAATCATACATGAACTGACACCATGAATACCTATATCACATCATAATGAGTTTATATTAATACCCAATGATATTCTCCGTGTACAATAAATAACATTAATCTTAATTTAAATACATATTTACCCTTCCGTCATGGTGTAATCACTACTGGAAACATGATCTTTACCAACACTTCTATACCAACGGTTTGTAAAAACCGTTGGTATAGCTACTCTTTCCCAACGGTTCACCAAAACCGTTGGGAAAGGGTGTGTTTTTGAGGCCCTTTCCCAATGGTTTTGGTGAACCGTTGGGAAAGAGTACCCTTTCCCAACGGTTCAGCAAAACCGTTGGGAAAGGGTGTGTTTTTAGGCCATTGTTGATGAACCGTTGGGAAAAAGAGGTAAAAAAATCAGCATAATTCCAACTAAAAATACACCCACCCAGAACCTATCCCAACGGTTTTCAGAACCGTTGGGATAGGTCTATCCCAACGGTTTTGACAACCGTTGGGATATGTTCATTGATTTTTTTCCAGATCTACTAACGGAGAACATTATATAAATCAAAAATTTAAATAATTATGATAATACATATATATATTTATGAAATTATGTTTACAAAAGTGATGTTAGCTTAGTGGTTAAGTCGTTCGATTATAAATGAGGGGTCCTGGGATCAAATCCCAGCGGATGTTTTATTTTTGGAATTTATATACCAACGGTTCCATTACCATTGGTATAGATTTCATATTACCTATACCAACGGTTTCCAAAAACGTTGGTATAGGTCTATACCAACAGTTTTTGGAAAACCGTTGGTATAGACCTATCCCAACGGCTTACCTGGCTACGGTTCTCCAAACCGTTGGTATAGGCTATACCAACGGTTTGGAGGCCTATACCAACGGTTCCAAACCGTTGGTAAAGGTTAGTTTTCCAGTAGTGAATGGGTGTGTTTATTCCTTGGTCATTGTACGTATTCAACTCAGTCTTCAAGGTTCTATAAATAATGAAAAAATCCTATAACAATATCACCCATGATATGAAATTTGTTATCTCTTAAAAACTAGTCATAGTGAAATGATTTTTCATGTTAAAACATAAAATTACAGTGTATCATTGTTGGTATGGATTCTCTTTTATCATAATGTAATGTAAATTGATCTTGTTTCTATGACTCACATCAGATGGATATTTATGATGGTTTCCTTTATTATCATTTTGTTTCATTGGGATTCAGTCTCACTTGACTCTACAAATTTCTAAAGGTGAGAAACCTCTCAAACATCCGGGGTGGTAATGATGAGACCATTTTTCATATGAGAGGATTGGTGGTCGGCTCATCTTGTATGGGGTATCGTTTAATAGTCATAGAATTGATTATATATTTAATAAATTATCATGAAATACTTCATGGTAACAATACATATTACAAATTGGTAAAATTTATATACAATAAAAATTAATTTTATAGGGAATTATATAGGGGAATTATATTGCCTCTGATTTGATTGAAGTGTTTGGTTACACAAGAGTGTAGAGCTATATATGAGGAACCCTAAATTTTAATGCCATCTTGGGAGGATTTGTAGTTATATGAAAAGAGTAAGGATGTGACTGGGAGTCTATATCAGGCTCATTAAATGGAATTCCTATGCATCCCAATGAAGGCAATCATAACTCAGATAGTTCAGTTTAATTTAACAAGGAATGTTACACCTTTTAGGGTCATAGGACAAGGGAAATAATGGTTCACTTCAAGGAAGAACAAATTTAAATTCTTCTATTTAGTTTAAATTAATACAAGATGTGCTAATAGGATAATAGTATCTTGAAATGGTTCTGTGTGGGACTTATACAGAAGTGACACTTTTAACTTTAATTTGACATATAAGTTAGGTCAATGAATTTTATGAAAAAAGTAGATTATCTTGAATTAAGTAATATGAGTAAACTAAGAGAACCATCTCTACTCAAAGAATGCTAGGAAACCAATAGGAGAATATATAATTAACGAATGTGAGGAAACTAAGTAAATTATCTCGAATCAATGAATTTGAGAAAAAAAAGAGGATCATATCAACTCTATGCATATTTTGAAAAAATCAGAAGTATTTAATTTCAAATTAAATGATGAAACAAAGAAGTGTATCCTAAATAAATTAATTTTTTTATGATCAAGGTTGGGGTTATAGTGTTTGTATCCCAAATCATGATTAAAGTAACTAAAAAAGTTTGTGGAGTTACTATAGTTTTTTCTTGGGTATCCTTGGTGGTCGTAGTGCAATTAGGTTTAAGTACATAGATAGTAGTCACACATTGATCCCATTTCAAGATATGGGGGTGGATAAACCATAGTATAGTCCATTTTGGTTGTGTTTTTGAACCCAGGGAGGTGATCCTGGAAAAAGGGTTCCCATGTAAGAATCAGAGGGGAATGAGTGCCTTGGAAAGATTAAAGGCTGAATGGGAACCCAAGTAGGTGTCCTAGGAAAATGGTTACCCACATAAGTGACCTAGGTGAATGGGTTCTTAGGTATGGTCTTATTGTATGGGTAGAGTCTGATTTAAATGGAACTATGTGCAATGATAATTTTCTTTGGTTAGGCCTTGAGAGGCTTCAACACAACTCTATTTTTAAGTAGAGTGGGTTTCAAAATACTTTAGCTAGGGGAGGTCTTGAGGTCTAGCCAAAACATTTATTAATTATCTAGGCATGGATATTCTATGGGAAAACACGAGAACCATGGTATTTTACTAGTGTATTATATCCCAGTACCTTATGTTTTTATTCAAAAATCACTTGTGGGAGGCCACATAAGACTTGGGAACATCTCCTACCTTTAAGATGAACTTAGTCGCTTCCAAACTGAGAACACTAATTATGATTTTAATTTGGATCCTCAGTTGGAAGCTAATATCTCTTCTAAACTAAATTCCTTACTTTCTTTTAAGGACAATATTCGTAAACATATGTTTAGAACTAAATGGCTCACTGATGGTGATCGTAATACTAAATTTTATAATTGTCTTCAAAGAATTAGAAAGACCAGCCGTCCCCTTACTATGCTCATTCATAATGACTTGGTCATTGATTCTGAAGAAGCCATTAAGGATCATGTTACCTCATATTTTTATAACATTCTAAATGGTCCTGATAGAAATGTTGATCTTAAACCTGACATCATTCCTTTGCTGGTGGATGAAGAAGATAATAAGTCCCTTTTAAGCACTCCCCTCGATCATGAAATCAAAGACATTGTTTTTGGGTTAAACCCAGACAGTGCTCCTGGTCCGGATGGTTTCAATAATGCTTTTTTCCAAAACTCATTGGGATATTATTCATAATGAAGTTTTTAACCTTGTGAGGATCTTCTTCACCCATGGATCTCTTACTCATGGTATCAATGCCCAATTTCTAACATTAATTCCTAAAGTGGAGAATGCTGATAATGGAACGATCTATGATCTGGCAGGTGGAGGAGGCCGAACTAACACGCAGATCGAAAGTTAGGTCTGTATGAAGACAAGTTCGACGGGACATCGGTGACAGAAACAGGGTTTTAGAGGCCTTCGGAGGGGTTTTTGGGGTCGAAAACACTACATAAGCTTTCTTTTGTAGAATTGGTGCGTAGCTCTCTTCTCTGGCTTCGATTTGATATGTGGTAGAGCCCAAACGGACACCCGGAGCGAAAGTTATGGCCGTTTGAAGTTGGAGAACTTTTTTTAACTTTTTTATAACTATAATATCTTCCACACCTTAGACCGTCTCACGGTTTTAATTATATGTGCCTCTAGATCTCTTCATGAGCTTCAATTTTACTGGTCGTGGCACTTCAACGGCCGCCCAGATCAAAAGTTATGGTCATTTTAGTGATTTCAGGGTTTCTCGCATTTTTTTATTTTTTTCATTTCATTTCGCGGCGGTTTTACCGAAACCGCCGCTATTTCGCGGTGGTTTTTTAAAAAACCACCGCTAATCCTCGAATAAAATTAAAAAAAAATTAAAAAATTTTTTTTGCCGTTTAACGGCGGTTTTTTCGCGGTGGTTCTTAAAACCGCCGCGAAATGGCGGCCCGAAAACGCGTTTCGCGACGGTTTTTAAAACCGCCGCTAAAAACCCACCGCTAAACGGGGATTTTCTTGTAGTGACCCCATATCATATACACTAGTATTGATGGAATTCCCCCACATTATAAGGTAAAAATTACTCTATCTTTGGAGTTGGTACTATCCCATCATTGTGTTCTTGTGGGTAGTTGGTCATCCACTATAGTGATTACTCACTTGACAAAGGAATCTTCCAGTGAGGGATGTGTCCTAAATTATATTTATGTGATGTTTCATTTGGATTTTAGTATCAGAACAACACTCGATCTTGTATATGGGGATATAGTCATCTATCTTTGTTGGTTGTGAAGATTAAGATTCCAATTTATTTGACCATGGGTTATTCTTTATGATCATATAAGTTTTGGGTTTCATTCCCAGTATTTCTAATAGTTTGAGAATATTATCTTATTATTTTTATCCCTTTTTTGTTTAGGTCATCCTATTATGTTTGTATATACTCACCCCTACATGTGAATTTTTTCCATGTTTCGTATCTTATTCATTCTATAGGTAGCTTGGTGGAGACTTTGGTGGACCCATAGTAGGTCGATCATTTTTTACCAGTGGACCATGACTATGTAAGGTGGTATGTTCCTAAGATTATGATAAGGGATCAATCCTTTTTTTCTTAGTGTTTTATTTGGTTTGGGTTACTTTCATCTTTATTAGGTGTGTATTTTACCCCATTTTGGTACTTGGCTTATTTATTGTGCACTAATGTTAACCTAGAGGTTGTTATATATATTATTTATACTCAAGAGGTTTAATATTTTATTATTATCCCTGCACTATTGTATGAATATGTGTGTGTATGCACTGGTACTTTAGGATAAGGCCTCCCATCATTTGAGATATGCATATTTGACACTAATTACCATCCCCCACCTTATTGAAGTTTGGTTTGGTGTGTTACTCTCATCATTCTAATACCCTAGGCAAGTCCCAATGAACTGGTCTAGGATATATAACTCTTTCTATATACCTCCAATGTACTTGAATCATAAACCATTGAACAATAGAATCATAAGGATGGTATAAAATCTCTTAAATTTTCAATATTAGACAACTAAAAAATCATTATTATTCCACCCATTGATCATTAATCATACATGAACTGGCACCATGAATACCTATATCACATCATAATGAGTTTATATTAATACCCAATGATATTCTCCATGTACAATAAAAAACATGAATCTTAATTTCAATACATATTTACCCTTCCGTCATGGTGTAATGGGTGTGTTTATTCCTTGGTCACTGTATCTATTCAACTCAGTCTTCAAGGTTCTATAAATAATGAAATAATCCTATAACAATATCACCCATGATATGAAATTTGTTATCTCTTAAAAACTAGTCATAGTGAAATGATTTTTCATGTTAAAACATAAAATTACAGTGTATCATTGTTGGTATGGATTCTCTTTTATCATAATGTAATGTAAATTGGTCTTGTTTCTATGACTCACATCAGATGGATATTTCTGATGGTTTCCTTTATTATCATTTTGTTTCATTGGGATTCAGTCTCACCTGACTCTACAAATTTCTAAAGGTGAGAAACCTCTCAAACATCCGGGGTGGTAATGATGCGACCATTTTTCATATGAGAGGATTGGTGGTCGGCTCATCTTGTATGGGGTATCATTTAATAGTCATAGAATTGATTATATATTTAATAATTTGTCATGAAATACATCATGGTAACAATACATATTACAAATTGGTAAAATTTATATACAATAAAAATTAATTTTATAGGGAATTATATAGGGGAATTATATTGCCTCTGATTTGATTGAAGTGTTTGGTTACACAAGAGTGTAGGCTATATATGAGGAACCCTAAATTTTAATGCCATCTTGGGATGATTTGTAGTTATATGAAAAGAGTAAGGATGTGACTGAGAGTCTATATCAGGCTCATTAAATGGAATTCCTATGCATCCCAATGAAGGAAATCATAACTCAGATAGTTCAATTTAATTTAACAAGGAATGTTACAACTTTTAGGGTCATAGGACAAGGGACATAATGGTTCACTTCAAGTAAGAACTAATTTAAATTGTTCTATTTAGTTTAAATTAATACAAGATGTGCTAATAGGATAATAGTATCTTGAAATGGTTCTGTGTGGGACTTATACGGAAGTGACACTTTTAACTTTAATTTGACATATAAGTTAGGTCAATGAATTTTATGAACAAAGTGGATTATCTTGAATCAAGTAATATGAGTAAACTAAGAGAACCATCTCTACTCAAAGAATGCTAGGAAACCAATAGGAGAATATATAATTAACGAATGTGAGGAAACTAAGTAAATTATCTTGAATCAATGAATTTGAGGAAGAAAAGAGGATCATATCAACTCTATGCATATTTTGAAAAAATCAGAAGTATTTAATTTCAAATTAAATGATGAAACAAATATGTGTATCCTAAATAAATTATTTTTTTTATGATCAAGGTTGGGGTTATAGTGTTTGTATCCCAAATCATGATTGATGTAACTAAAAAAGTTTGTGGAGTTACTATAGTTTTTTCTTGGGTATCCTTGGTGGTCGTAGTTCAATTAGGTTTAAGTACATAGATAGTAGTCACAAATTGATCCCAATTCAAGATATGGGGGTGGATAAACCATAGTATAGTCCATTTTGGTTGTGTTTTTGAACCCAGGGAGGTGATCCTGGAAAATGGGTTCCCATGTAGGAATCAGAGGGGAACGAGTGCCTTGGAAAGATCAAAGGGTGAATGGGAACCCAATTAGGTGTCCTAGGAAAATGGTTACCCACATAAGTGACCTAGGTGAATGGGTTCATAGGTATGGTCTTATTTTATGGATAGAGTCTTATTTAAATGGAACTATGTGCAACGATAATTTTCTTTGGTTAGGCCTTGAGAGGCTTCAACACAACTCTATTTTTAAGTAGAGTGGGTTTCAAAATACTTTAGCTAGGGGAGGTCTTGAGTTCTAGCCAAAACATTTATTAATTATCTAGGCATGGATATTCTATGGGAAAACACGAGAACCATGGTATTTTACTAGTGTATTATATCCCAATACCTTATGTTTTTATTCAAAAATCACTTGGGGGAGGCTACATAAGACTTGGGAACATCTCTTACCTTGAATATGTACTCAGTCGCTTCCAAACTGAGAACACTAATTCTGATTTTAATTTGGATCCTCTGTTGGAAGCTAATATCTCTTCTAAACTAAATTCCTTACTTTCTTTTAAGGACAATATTCATAAACAGATGTTTAGAACTAAATGGCTTACTGATGGTGATCGTAATACTAAATTTTATAATTGTCTTTAAAGAATTAGAAAGGCCATCCGTCCCCTTACTATACTCATTCTTAATGACTTGGTCATTGATTCTGAAGAAGCCATTAAGGATCATGTTACCTAATATTTTTATAACATTCTAAATGGTCCTGACAGAAATGTTGATCTTAAACCTGACATCATTCCTTTGCTGGTGGATGAAGAAGATAATAAGTCCCTTTTAAGCACTCCCCTAGAGCATGAAATCAAAGACATTGTTTTTGGGTTAAACCCAGACAGTGATCCTGGTCCGGATGGTTTCAATAATGGTTTTTTCCAAACTCATTGGGATATTATTCATAATGACGTTTGTAACCTTGTGAGGATCTTCTTCACCCATGGATCTCTTCCTCATGGTATCAATGCTGAATTTCTAACATTAATTCCTAAAGTTGAGAATGTTGCTAATGGAACGAGCTATGATCTGGCAGGTGGAGGAGGCCGAACTAACACGCGGATCGAAAGTTAGGTCTGTTTGAAGACAAGTTCGATGAGCCATTAGTGACAAAAATAGGGTTTTGGAGGCCTTCGGAGGGGTTTTTGGGGTCTAAAAACACGACAGAAGCTTTCTTTTGTCGAATTGGTGCGTAGCTCTTTTCGCTGTCTTCGATTTGATATGTGGTAGAGCCCAAACGGACACCCGGAGCGAAAGTTATGGCTGTTTGAAGTGTTTTCAGATTTTTTATAACTCTAATATCTTCCACACCTTAGACCGTCTCACGTATTTGATTACATGTGCCTCTAGGTCTCTTCATGAGCTTCGATTTGACTGGTCGTCGCGCTTCAACGGACGCCCGGATCAAAAGTTATGGTCGTTTTAGTGATTTCAGGGTTTCTCGCAATTTTTTATTTTTTTCATTTCATTTCGTGGCGGTTTTACCGAAACCGCCGCTAATCCTCGAATAAAATTAAAAAAAATAAAACAAAATTTAAAAAAAATAAATTTTTTTGCCGTTTAACGGCGGTTTTTTCACGGTGGTTCTTAAAACCGCCGCGAAATGGCGGCCCGAAAACGCGTTTCGCGGCGGTTTTTAAAACCGCTGCTAAACGGAGATTTTCTTTTAGTGACCCCATATCATATACACTATTATTGATGGAATTCCCCCACATTACAAGGTAAAAATTACTCTATCTTTGGAGTTGGTACTATCCCATCATTGTGTTCTTGTGGGGAGTTGGTCATCCACTATAGTGATTACTCACTTGACGAAGGAATATTCCAGTGAGGGATGTGTCCTAAATTATATTTATGTGATGTTTCATTTGGATTTTAATCTCAGAACAGCACTCGATCTTGTATACGGGGATATAGTCATCTATCTTTGTTTGTTGTGAAGATCAAGATTCTGATTTATTTGACCATGGGTTATTCTTTATGATCATATAAGTTTTGGGTTTCATTCCCAGTATTTCTAATAGTTTGAGAATACTATCTTCTTATTTTTATCCCTTTTTTGTTTAGGTCATCCTATTATGTTTGTATATACTCAACCCTACATGTGAATTTTTTCCATGTTTCGTATCTTATTCATTCTATAGGTAGCTTGGTGGAGACTTTGGTGGACCCATAGTAGGTGGATCATTTTTTACCAGTGGACCATGACTGTGTAAGGTGGTAAGTTCCTAAGATTATGTTAAGGGATCAATCCTTTTTTTCTTAGTGTTTTATTTGGTTTGGGTTACTTTCATCTTTATTAGGTGTGTATTTTACCCCATTTTGGTACTTGGCCTATTTATTATGCACTAATGTTAACCTAGAGGTTGTTGTATATATTATTTATACTCAAGAGGTTTAATATTTTATTATTATCCTTGCACTATTGTATGAAGATGTGTGTGTATGCACTGGTACTTTAGGATAAGGCCTCCCATCATTTGAGATATGCATATTTGACACTAATTACCATCCCCCACCTTATTGAATTTTGGTTTGGTGTGTTACTCTCATCATTCTAATACCCTAGGAAAGTCCCAATGAACTGGTCTAGGATATATAACTCTTTCTATATACCTCCAATGTACTTGAATCATAAACCATTGAACAATAGAATCATAAGGATGGTATAAAATCTCTTAAATTTTCAATATTAGACAACTAAAAAATCATTATTATTCCACCCATTGGTCATTAATCATACATGAACTGGCACCATGAATACCTATATCACATCATAATGAGTTTATATTAACACCCAATGATATTCTCCATGTACAATAAATAACATGAATCTTAATTTCAATACATATTTACCCTTCCGTCATGGTGTAATGGGTGTGTTTATTACTTGGTCACTGTATCTATTCAACTCAGTCTTCAAGGTTCTATAAATAATGAAACAATCCTATAACAATATCACCCATGATATGAAATTTGTTATCTCTTAAAAACTAGTCATAGTGAAATGATTTTTCATGTTAAAACATAAAATTACAGTGTATCATTTTTGGTATGGATTCTCTTTTATCATAATGTAATGTAAATTGATCTTGTTTTTATGACTCACATCAGATGGATATTTCTGATGGTTTCCTTTATTATAATTTTGTTTCATTGGGATTCAGTCTCACTTGACTCTACAAATTTCTAAAGGTGAGAAACCTCTCAAACATCCGGGGTGGTAATGATGCGACCATTTTTCATATGAGAGGATTAGTGGTCGGCTCATCTTGTATGGGGTATCGTTTAATAGTCATAGAATTGATTATATATTTAATAAATTGTCATGAAATACTTCATGGTAACAATACATATTACAAATTGGTAAAATTTATATACACTAAAAATTAATTTTATAGGGAATTATGTTGGGGACTAATATTGCCTCTGATTTGATTGAAGTGTTTGGTTACACAAGAGTGTAGAGATATATATGAGGAACCCTAAATTTTAATGCCATCTTGGGAGGATTTTTAGTAATATGAAAAGAGTAAGGATGTGACTGGGAGTCTATATCAGGCTCATTAAATGGAATTCCTATGCATCCCAATGGAGGCAATCATAACTCAGATAGTTCAATTTAATTTAACAAGGAATGTTACACCTTTTAGGGTCATAGGACAAGGGACATAATGGTTCAATTCAAGGAAGAACAAATTTAAATTCTTCTATTTAGTTTAAATTAATACAAGATGTGCTAATAGGATAATAGTATCTTGAAATGATTCTGTGTGGGACTTATATGGAAGTGACACTTTTAACTTTAATTTGAAATATAAGTTAGGTTAATGAATTTTATGAACAAAGTGGATTATCTTGAATCAAGTAATATGTGTAAACTAAGAGAACCATCTTTACTCAAAGAATTCTAGGAACCCAATAGGAGAATATATAATTAACGAATGTGAGGAAACTAAGTAAATTATCTCGAATCAATGAATTTGAGGAAAAAAAGAGGATCATATCAACTCTATACATATTTAAAAAAATCAGAAGTATTTAATTTCAAATTAAATGATGAAACAAAGAAGTGTATCCTAAATAAATTAATTTTTTTATGATCAAGGTTGGGGTTATAGTGTTTGTATCCCAAATCATGATTGAAGTAACTAAAAAAGTTTGTGGAGTTACTATAGTTTTTTCTTGGGTATCCTTGGTGGTCGTAGTGCAATTAGGTTTAAGTACATAGATAGTAGTCACACATTGATCCCAATTCAAGATATGAGGGTGGATAAACCATATTATAGTCCATTTTGGTTGTGTTTTTGAACCCAGGGAGGTGAACCTGGAAAATGGGTTCCCATGTAAGAATCAGAGGGGAACGAGTGCCTTGGAAAGATCAAAGGGTGAATGGGAACCCAAGTAGGTGTCCTAGGAAAATGGTTACCCACATAACTGACCTAGGTGAATGGGTTCTTAGGTATGGTCTTATTGTATGGGTAGAGTCTGATTTAAATGGAACTACGTGCAACGATAATTTTATTTAGTTAGGCCTTGAGAGGCTTCAACACAACTCTATTTTTAAGTAGAGTGGGTTTCAAAATACTTTATCTAGGGGAGGTCTTGAGGTCTAGCCAAAACATTTATTAATTATCTAGGCATGGATATTCTATGGGAAAACACGAGAACCATGGTATTTTACTAGTGTATTATATCCCAATACCTTATGTTTTTATTCAAAAATCACTTGTGGGAGGCCAAATAAGACTTGGGAACATCTCCTACCTTGAAGATGAACTCAGTCGCTTCCAAATAGAGAAAACTAATTCTGATTTTAATTTGGATCCTCAGTTGGAAGCTAATATCTCTTCTAAACTAAATTACTTACTTTCTTTTAAGGACAATATTCGTAAACAGATGTTTAGAACTAAATGGCTTACTGATGGTGATCGTAATACTAAATTTTATAATTGTCTTCAAAGAATTAGAAAGGCCAGCCATCCCCTTACTATGCTCATTCATAATGACTTGGTCATTGATTCTGAAGAATCCATTAAGGATCATGTTACCTCATATTTTTATAACATTCTAAATGGTCCCGAAGGAAATGTTGATCTTAAACCTGACATCATTCCTTTACTGGTGGATGAAGAAGATAATAAGTCTCTTTTAAGCACTCCCCTCGATCATGAAATCAAAGACATTGTTTTTGGGTTAAACCCAGACAGTGCACCTAGTCCGGATGGTTTCAATAATGGTTTTTTCCAAACTCATTGGGATATTATTCATAATGACGTTTGTAACCTTGTGAGGATATTCTTCACCCATGGATCTCTTCCTCATGGTATCAATGCTCAGTTTCTAACATTAATTCCTAAAGTTGAAAATTCTACTAAGATACACCAATTCAGACCTATAGCTTTGATTAACACTATTTATAAAATCATTACTAAAATTATTGCAAATAGACTTGGACCTATTTACAATAGAATTGTCTCTTGGAATCAATTTGGTTTTATCAAAGGAAGATCCATTAAGGACTGCATTTGTCTTTCTTCTGAATGTACGAATACTTTAAGCACAAAATCTAGAGGTGGTCTTGTGGCCATCAAACTGGATGTTAGGAAGGATTTTGATACCATTGATTGGAATTTTATTTACAATGTTCTTAGAAACTTTGGTTTTAATGACTCCTTAATTGGTAGAATCAGGACTCTCTTTCACTCTGCTCATATCTCTATCCTGATTAATGGTACCCCTTGTGTTTTCTTTAAATGCACTAAAGTTGTCAGGCAAGGTGACCCTGTTTCTGCTATACTCTTTGTTATTGCTGAAGATTACCTTAGCAGACTCATAAACCACCATGTCGATCAAAATTTGATTAAACCTATTCAGGTGGCCAGGAACTTAAATGCCCCCACCCATCTTCTATATGTTGATGATGTTATCTTATTAATAAAAGGGGATCATATAAATCTTCAAGCCCTCAAGGAAACTATATCTCATTATGAGGATGTCTCTGGTCAAGAAATTTCTGGGAACAAATATTATATCTATTTTGGAAAGAATTTTCCTGCAAGAAGAAAATCTGGTATTGTAAATCACCTGGGTATTAAAGAGGGCCTTTTACCTTTCACTTATTTGGGGGTTCCTCTATTTTTGGGTCGTCCCAAAGCTACCTATTGTTCTAATATTATCTCTCATATCACAAATCAACTAGCTAATTGGAAAGGGAAGACTCTCTCCATGGCTGGGAGAATATGTTTGGTTAAATCGACCATTGTTTCTAAAATGGTCTATTCCCTTATGGTATATAAATGGATTGTTGGTATTCTTAGAAAAATTACTACTTAAATTAAAAACATCATTTGGTCTGGAAGCATTTTTGAAAAGAAGCTTGTCACAATTCCTTGGAATTCTTGTTGTAAACCCATTGCTAATGGTGGAATTGGAATTAAAAATTTAAAGTTGTTTAATGATGCTCTTCAGGGTTGCCTTACTTGGCGCATCATTAACTCTTCTTCAAAAGCTACTGATTTTCTTAAACATAGGTTTTCTCCTAATCTTTTAAAAGGTAATCTGAATTTCATTAACTCTTCCATCTGGCCTTCCATTCGGGACTCTTATCACAAAATAATGCAAAATTCTAGGTGGATTGTCAGTACTGATTCTTCCATTAATTTTTGGTGTGGAAAATGGTGTGGTAGCCCTCTAATTTCTTTTTTACCCCTAGTAATCTTCCTGAAGATACTAAACGATCTATAAAAGAAGTCTTGCAATCTTCTGATTGTGATCACCCTGTTTCTATTATGCAAGCTATTGAGAATTATACTTTTTCATATGTTGGTGATTTTCTTGTTTGGGAACCTTCTTCTAATGGAATTATAGATTCTAAATTCTTTTATAATCATAATTTCTCTGACCATGAATCTAATTTTTCCTGGGTGAATCATTTTAACAAACCCTAGATTAAACCTTCTAGGCTTACCCTTATTTGGCACATTGCGCACAATAGATTACCTTTAGAAACTAGTCTGCAAATCTTTGGCATTTCTCTTTGTTCTATGTGTCATCTGTGTAACCAACATAGGGAGGATGCTAATCATCTTTTTCTATCTTGTGCGACGGCCTCATCTCTTTGGAATTACATCTTTGAACTTTTTAATTGCAGAAATCCCACTAATGACTCAATTACTTTGTTTCTAAATATTTTCACTAGACATGATGCTTACCTAAAGGTCAAAAATCTGTTTCTTGTGGCAGTGGCGGATCTCCTGTTTGAACTCTGGTATGTTAGAAATGATCTCTTTCACAATAATCATTCTCTAAATCTTAATGCAGGGAAGTCCTGAATTATTCTTGTAATTCATGAAGCAGCCTCAATTCAAAAGGACTGTTGCAACAACTCAGTTCGAGATTTTATGATCCTTTTTCATCTTCATGTTCCTTATATTTTTCCAAAGCCTAAACGCTCCTTCGAAGTGTTCTGGCAATCTCCAACGCCAGGATGGATCAAAGTGAACGTTGATAGCGCTTCCAAAGGCAACCATGGCCCTGTCAGTTGTGGTGCTATCTTCAGAGACTCAGCTGGTCAATGTCAGGGATGTTTCTTTGTTGGTTGTGGTCACTCTTCATCTCTGGAGGCAGAAATGCTCAGCATCATTCATGCTGTTGACTTTGATCTTCAGAGAGTTTGGAGAAAGTTATGGATTGAAAGTGATTCAACCACTATTATTCATGCCATCTGGAATGGCAACATCCACCTATCCTGGTCTCTCACCGCTCGTTGGATGAACTGCCTTAATTTGCTCCGTGGGATCGACTATATTGCTACTCATGCCTACCACGAAGCAAATGCCGTTGCTGATGCACTAGCCAATAAAGGAGTTCATCAAGGCATGACTTGGCTGGATGTTTTCCCTTCTGAAATTTTATATCTTTTTGACAGAGACTGTAAAAAAATCCCATCCTTTCGCATTTTGTGATCTGTTTCTTCTTTTCAATAAAATATGCTTTGGTCTTTGACCAAAGCATTACCTTCTAAATATATATATATATATATATATCACACAATGATCCCATTTATTTCTTTATGACTTAGTGTGATACTCATTTATCTTCAACTCAACTCATTTCATCTTGTGAGTCTAATATTATGTTCAGCATAGAAAATTTCTTGGTGTATATTTTTTGGTTTCTAGTAGTATCACAATGCTCTACACATGAATATTTGTCTCCTTAATTTCACTTTCTCTCAAATTATTAAATTATAATACACATATCAATGAAAACCCATTTTTTTTGTACTTATTATTTTTCCCACATCAAACTTTCCATTATCTACCACATCACTTCATAAGTCAGGATGGACATCACATTCTCCTGAAGTGTGAGTTGGGTATGGGTGTCAAGTTATTCCATTAGAAACTGCTTCTTATTATGAATCTATCATCCATTTCATTGTTATTATAGCCTATTTTGTGACTCTCATATCGAGATGTTTACACTACATCCTATGGTATTGGTTAGATTTAGTGAGTTCTACAATCATCTCTTTTTGCAACAACATTTTATTTTATTTTTATCAAATGAGTCAAAGTGAAATTTATTTGTTATTATGTGAATTTTTAGATTTCATCAATTTTTATTATGAAATATTTCAAGCCCCACATATATGAAAATTCATTCAAAAAACATTAAAAATAAAAAAAATTAGGCAAGATCAACTCATTTAATAATAATTTCATCAAACTAACACAGTGTGTATTTTTATCTCCAAAGTATCCCATACATAAATCTCAATAGTACATAAGAATGGATCTCTATATCTTGACAATTTAAATCAATTATATCTAGGGTTTAATTATAATTTTCAGCAAAAATAATATAATTATCGATGAGGGTTGACATTTCACTCATCACATAACAAATATATTTTTAAATCCTCACTTTTCATGAAAACCAATCAACTATATATTTTAATTTTCCTTTTTAATTGTTTAATATTAGGATAAAATCCTTTTACATCATTCAACATATCATTTTTATTAATTCGCACTTATGACCTACCAATCTAGAAAAATTATTTTACTCATCACTCAAGATTACTTAATTAGAGTTATCCTCATTCTCAAGTTTGTGTACTCTATCCATATGTTTTCATTATATATAAATCTATAAATACATATGAAACCAAATAATATCATTTAAGAATTATTTAATGTTCTAATTTCATTAATGTTAAGGGATAATTGGTAATTAATATCGAAAAATCAATATTAAGTCTCAAAAATGAGGTTTAACTAAATAGTGAAATGCATGATATACAACAGAATAATCAATGAAAAAATCTTACTTAAAATTATAAAATCTAAATTATAATATGCATTAACTAATTTTACAATCCTGGAAGGCTAGTAAATCTTGGAAATAATCATATTTGAGTATTTACAGTCATCTACTTTTTTTTCATTTTTCTATTTTTCCATATTTTTAGAGGGTATGCATGAAATCATAATGAAATTTATTTTTGGAAAATTTCCCCAATTAAAAATGATTATATCTCACATTCACCTTTTCAAAACATCATCTTAAACATCATGAAAACATTCTTTCTTTAACGTTTTTTAAATGAAAATAACAAAAATATTCCATGATCAAGATATTAAGGATAAACAAGACTATAATTTTATAACAAGAGGGTTGTGTGTTGATTTTAAACAATATTTATTGGGTTTATTAAAATAAAAATTATATATTTATTAAGGATATATGACAATAATATACATGTAATGGAATTTCTTTGAAGTTATTTTATCGATTCTAGAAGGGGAGTTGCTTTGGAATCTAAGTAATAATTGGAAAATTCATAATTTATATAGGTATATGAGATGATTAGATATCAAGAATATATTTAGAAAGATGCAATAAGAACTTGGTGACCATAAAAAACAAAATATATGGGTTTATTAGGACCACTTAATGTAGATAAGTGATTTTTTAATTGATGTAAATATATTCTAGGAGTTTTTGATTTTATTAAAAGTTATAAGGTTAAAATGAATGTGATATTTGAAAAATATATGGAGAAATTTTGAAGTGAAACATTATCCTCTCTAGGATGATATTCAGGTTGTGTTAGATGTTTTCAAAATGATTAGTGTAAAGATATGGATCTCTACATGATGGGGGAGTTACATGAATTTGAAGAAGTAGAGTACATAGGAGTATTGTCGATATAGATTTTATATATCAAAAAATATTTATAGACTTGTTGTGTGTAATATTTAGTTTTGGAAGAAGGAAGTGTTATGTGATAAATTCAAAAGAAGTATTAGATTAAGTAATATGATTCCACTAAAGTTTCACTTATGAATAGGTTGCATTGGTTAAAACATTCTCACATAAGTGGTGTTGAGAAGAATATCTTTTGTATGTTAATTCCTTCAAAGTTTTTATAGTTTCATAAAAATGGGATCATATTTTATATCGTTTGATAGAATATTTATATAAATGAAGTATCATCACTTTATTTAGGTAGACATTAATAGAAGGTATTGTTACCTAAAATTTTTATGAAAAGGAAGAATTATCAAACAAGTATGGAGTTATGAAAGTGGACGATGTTTGAACAAGAAACCAGAGTAAAGGAAGAATCCACAAGAAAAGATATAGTTTTGTGATTTTATATATAGGAAGGCTATTTTGGAGGTAGTGTTTCAGGAAGAATAGTTTCATCAATGACAAAGGAAATTGCGATTTAAAAAAAGGTGTAGTTTTGAGAATGAATGGTTTCTCATTTAATATGGGTCAATATTTTCATATAGATACTTAAACCCAGAAGAAGAAAATAGTTACTTGAAAAAATAAGATTCCTAAGAGATAAAAATATCTGATTTAACTAATGTAATGTTTTTGAGATGGATTTATATGAATGGTTGTGTTTAGTTAGTGAATTTTATGGACCAATTGTTTTCATGATCATAATATTTTCATGAATATTTATTTTGTTTAGAATATAGTGTTACCTAAAAAGAACTTCATTAAGAATATTAATACATATATACTTATTAGGTAATACTTATGTCAACTTATGTAGCTCATAAGTAACAATTTTTTTAATCCTCACTTAATGAAGATGACAAATAGATAATTAAATGGATTGGAAATATACCATTGATAAGAAAACGTGGAGAAGATCCTAATAATATTTTCATATTTGAATTATAGGAGGAGAAGGAAAATGAATATCCTTTTTATACATGGACAGAGAGGTAGGAGAGTGAAAAAGGACAAATCATGTTTGAAATTATCCTTATTTAGAAGTACGCATTGTTACTTTTGTGAAATTTTTAAAGAGAAAGATTTTACCCTCACATTGGGATGTTCATCACATCAATTATAAATTAAGGAGGGCATAGAAAAGTTGAGTTAAAAGGGGAATAAAATTATAATCTATGAAAAATATGGAGTATCATTCTGAAAAAAGAAAACTCATTGTGTTATTAGACTATTTATGAGGTCCTAAAGTTTATAAATTATCTATTTCCGTAACTAATGTATTGTGTAAAGTTAAAAAGAGGAAGTGTCCCTTTGATTGAAAGTGAGTCTTGTCTAAAGGTACATCTACACACTATCAATGTATGCTCCTTGGGTTATCCCTTTGTGGAGAATAAATTAAAGTCCATGTATCATATTCATGATTTACATTTATGTATTCATATCTTTTGCTTAGTGATATTGGACCATTGAGAGGACAAGAGTTTAAAAATGTTCATTATAAAAATGAAACATGATCTATATGGAATATATGAATTAAATAGGGTAACAATTTTAATTGTTCCTCACAATGATTCATACCTATATCAATGTACCTCAGGTCAATATGGTCCCAATAAGTGGAATGATAACCAAAATTATCTTACATGAGGTTCAATCTCTTTATCATTTTGGATGTTGTTTTTCACTCAGGGATTCAATGATAAAGTCTCCATTTTTTGTAGTATCTATTTTTTATTGATGAAAAACTGAAATTTTTATGTTTATATTGGATTTTGGTAATATAGTTAGAAAATTTGTTCTCTAATAAATTGATTTTACTAATAACCATGATAGAGTTTGTGATGAAATGATAGAAAATATATTGGAATGATATTTTCCCGATGAAGTACTCAAGAAACAAATATGTTTTTACTACTATATTAAATATAAGGAAGATTATAAAGATCATTTATAGGAAATAAATGAAATAAAATGAAATAGAGATATCATATTTAATGATTTTTGAATATTATCTTATGATATCAAGAAAGAAGAAATAAAGAAATAAAAATAATTCCCTTGAGAAAATGATCTCTCCAAAAAAGGGGGTCATTTTTTATTGTAATGTTAATCCTAATTATAATAATGTTTTGGAAGATGTTTTCAAATATAAATACTCATATTCATCCTTTAAGATTAATAGATGTGAAATTGGAAATGGTGACAGAATAATAACTACTATTAATCAGTCTAGAGAATGTTTATATTGTTATCAAGACAATACCAATTCCCAATACGATAAAGTGGATGTACTAAAAATAAACTTTAATTGGTGTTATGATTTTATATAAGATTTATACATGGATAAATAATTGGAAAAGAGAGTATATTTGGCCTTTAATGTAGTTATAATGAATATGGGTATAATGATGAAGGAGAAAAGTGACTTACTTGGAATACAAAACATGGATTGGGAGAAGATATGGCCACAGTGAAATAGATGAAAGATAGGATAATCCCTCTCAATAAATAACATGAATATGTGATAAAATCTATATATTAATCTGGCCTTGGATAAATGAAATGGAATCCCCATTTTAAAAAAAGTTTACACGTTTTATATGTTTGAAACAAACCTCATATCCTCAAAGGGAAAATAGAATCCAGATACTTCTATAAAGGAAGAATCTA
Organism: Viscum album; assembly: GCA_963277665.1. NCBI lineage: Eukaryota > Viridiplantae > Streptophyta > Magnoliopsida > Santalales > Viscaceae > Viscum > Viscum album. The sequence goes on along the minus strand of OY728146.1, from coordinate 110,036 downwards.
CCATCATAGTATGAAATGATCTAAATATATAATTGGTAAATAAGAGGAAGATTTATAAAAAACATGGAAGTAAATGATCATATAGGAAAGAATCTATAATGTGATACTATTTTAGAAAATTATGGGAGACCAGGAGTGTGTTTCTTGAAACCCAATGGATCAATGGTAGAAAAAACTACTACATCAACATATCAACTAAGATATGACTAAAACGATATTCTTTTCATTAGAGATGTATTTTATGTGATAATAATTAGATTATAACAAAGAACTATAGTAAGAAATAATATAAACTATCATTAGTAATTCTTATGTTGCTTTGAAATCCTAGGATAAGGTTTACACAAAAAAATATATTATGTTGGAAAATATATAAACTAATTTATGAAAGAAAATTGAGATAAAAAGGAAAACCATTCACCAATTAGGGTAAACTCATAGAATCACTCAAAGAGAGAAGGAAAATAAACCTATAAGAGGAATAAAAAAGCTGATCCAGTTGTGAGGAAGATACATTTATATGTTAAGAAAGGCTCACCAAGGGAAACCAAATTTGAAGTTACTATAATAAAAATAAAACATGATAGATATGAGAAAGGAATTATTATTTTTAAATATCTTAACACATTTCAATAGGTGAAGGTTGGTGTAATATCCCTCCTATGGTTTTGGAAGCATGTTGAGTAAAGAAAGGAAGGTGCTTTATCAGAAGAATAAATAATAAGTTGGTTTAGTATCATAATGGACGGGAAGCCAAAACGAAAAAAACAAAAAACCATAGAGAATACATTTGGAATGAAATATGTTTGAGTGGGATGAAACAAATTATGACCATTGAAAAATATTAGATAAAATATGGAAATACAGGGATGGTTCATCATGAACAACAACATTCCTCTACCAAAGGATGTTTTGAAGAACTCCTCTCCCCATTTAATTAATTTTTTTACTATTTTTTATAGTCAAAAAGTATTTAGGAGGAGGCATGATCTATGGTGTAGTTATGATTAAATACAACATGTTATTGAGACATAAGAAAATTATTTTAGTTTCAATTTGATATTGGGATTTAAAAAATATGAAATGGTGTTATTTCCTTGTTCTATATTTCTATATGGGGTCAAGAAACCACATTGGATCTAAAATTCATATAGGTAGTCACATATAGTGATTAATATGTTCTATGGATTGGGAGTATGACATGTAATTAAAGGTGGTATCGAAGACTTATATAATATATCTACTATTATGATGTCAAATCTGATGACCAACAACTGATATCATGTTCTATATTTTGTTATATCTGAGCAATAAGATAAAGAATAATGTTTAAAATGAAGAGGAGACACCATGCATGAATTTCATTTCTTTTTTTTCAAATAATTTAACACCCCCTTACCATTTTCAGGTAATTATCTTTTCTTCTCTGGTTTTTTAATCAGGTGAATCTTGGGACTCCCAATGATGGATTACATTTGATAAGAAAAATTTCCTAATGTTTAGGGATGTATGATTTATTTTAATTAATGGAGTCTATTTATACATGTGTTAATGGACATGTCGGATTATCTCTGATTTCAGAGGACACCCAAGGAGTTTTGGGTTTTCATGTACGAATCTTTAGTTTTTTTGTTTGTAGGAGAAATACACTCCTTATAATGGGACTACATGATGAGTAATATCTACAAGAAAGATAACGTGATTTTTTTTATAAAAAAGGAATGGAGTACACATTGTGTATATATTCCATGATTTTTAATGTTAAATGGTCATTTTTTAATTAAAATTGGATGGGGTTTTCAGTATATGTGAGTCCTGAGGATTTCACGATATGTAAAGGAATTACATGCCATGTAAATGTTACAGACAAGGATTTTAGGGTTCCGTACAAGTGACCTGATATTTAATTCATCTATAGGTACTGTTTATCTCAACCTAGAAGGGTTCCTTAGTAATTTGGGGAGTCTCCTTCTGATTCAGATTGATTCATTTAGTGATTATTCAATGCAATAGTTGGATTTCATCATTCCATGTGAGTAATTCATTCTACTTATTTATTTGATCATTGTTGTTTCGTTGCATTGTGCTATTGGATCCAATGAAAAGTTGTAATTTTTCTTCTTGATTATCTATAGATATATTGTGGAATCTCATCCTAGGGGTTGTTTTCTTATTGTTTGTGTGGTGGATGGTGTGAGTAATTGAGGTACAAGATGATTCCTCTTTTCCATAGACCATTTTTGTAAATTGAATCAATTAGAACATGACAGTATTATTTCCAGGGCCTCTATTTTCATTTTTTTATTCTTGTTGTTCAAAGATCCTTTTATGGGAATGTGTGACCTATTTTTTGAGGTAGTTGGTTCCGTCTCAAGCTTATGTTGGTGAACTGCATTTCTTCTATTTTTGATAAATTATTTTATTAAATGAAAATGAATAGTTGAATTATTTTTTATGTGTGGAACTCACTGTTTTACGAAAGATGGTTTCCCCCTAGTTTTGGGAAATGGAAAATGGATTTCAAAGCATTATGAAATGGTTTTGGGAAATGGTTTTCACTACATGATATGATTGAAATGGTTTAAATAAAATGGTTTGGAAAATTGAGCATATGGGAGTCCTTGGATACATAGGTGGAAGGTATAGTAATAGGTCTTTGTCCCTACCATAGGATTTTATCATGTGGAATTCCTCTTCTCCTTAGGCCTATTGTTTTAGTGAATTGTTAGACCTATTGGGGTGGGGATATAATTTTTTGGGTGTTCATATGATCTCTTTACTTTATGAATATATCTAGTGGTTTCATGTGCATGCAATTTTCTATGTTAGGTATGAGGGTCCTAGCTATCTCAACCTAGTGTGATTCTTGGCATGGTGTTAAATATTCTTCTTCATTTGGATTGTACTATTTTATTATATTTACATGGATTTGATATGATATGTGATGCATTATTTTATTCGACAAGATATATCTATAGTGATATATGTATATGAAATTCATTGAAACTAATTTACCTGCTTTTTATGAAATGTGGAAAATGGGGAAATTAAACTATTTTGTGATGATTTTGATATGAAAAATGTTAAACTATCACCATGACTTGATTTATTTAATGTTGATAATTCTTGTATTATTTTTCAAATATTTGAAATGAAACACCTAAGTTATACTTTAATGATCATGTTTGCTCACACCCAACATACCCCTTCAATTGTTCATAGAATTGGTTTTGTCTTTCAATACAGGGAAATCAAGGCACCAGATTGAGGTGGGATCGTATTTTGTTAGTTGAGTTGAGTAGATAGTTGTGAGATGGTGAGATAATGGCCACAATATAACATAGAGTAGTTTTTTTCGATGTTCTGGTAACCCTCTGTTATTTTACCTATACATAGAGATTGTTTCTACTCATAATTTTTTTTTTATGTTGTGTGTTTTCAATTATAGAATATATTTATATTTTCCACTATTGTTGTTATTAAATATATATTCTATATTGGTACTTAATGTTGGGTGAAATCATTTCCTCTATTTTTTTATGCCCGGGTGCTAGTTGCCAGCCCATGTGAATCAGGAAATCCCTTTGGGAATGTGAAAGATTGGGATGGGTACTAGTTTGAGAGGTTATTCAGGATGGTTTGTTATATCATGGTATAAAAGGTGGTATTTACTCCAGATTCCTTATCTTGGGGATTTTTTTACTCTAGATATTGGATTCTCAGGACTTAATAGGAATATTACTGCGATTTAATGACAAGTTCATGTCATGATGAGACTCAGGTTACCATTGGATTGTTTGGACATGTGCCTCATATTTGGAGTTCTTTATTTTAATATAAGTCTTATCTTTTGTGTTTTATATTTATAATTGATATCATTTAATTTTATGAATTTTTATTCTATTTCAATATGCATCAGTATGCCCTCAATATGTGCTCTATGAATTCCTCTATAGGGTGATATTGATTCTCTGTAGAAAAATACACATATGGATTAGAATTTAATTGAGGATATCATGAGAGAAATTCATGTTGTTGACCTAAATGAACCACAATCTCATAACATAGTTTTTAAGGTACAACCAAGAGATTTAGGAGAAAGAGATCAATCACAGGATTTATTGCATGAGAATCCACCATCCAATAATGGTACAAATGAACATCAAGAGGTGGAGTATTGCCTTGAAATTATTAATTAGATCTATGAATTATTTGATACACCTTATATTATCAATGGGATGTGTTAAAAATTTAGAGTTTACAGTCCCATCTAGAATTGGAGGGATTCTGTGTTACAAATAGATAGGCATGTAGGCTTGGACATGAATGGATTCAAGACTCTCTTCTTCCAGCAATCTTTTCTAGATTAGATACTGATGGTAAAGCCTCAAGGGTACCTCTATTTAGTGTAATGAGATTGTATTAATTGGTTTAAACCAATTAGTCTACTGAGATGATTCATTTTTCACTAGAGGTTATGAGGAATGACCATCTGAATGATCTGAAGTACCTGTGTGGTTTTCGATTAGATACCAGATTGCAGGTAATTATGATGATGATTTAAACCTATACGATGATAGTGGATTGGGATATTATAGAAGAAATGAATATTTAAATAAATGTTGGTTATTATTCCCCTCTACATCCACCTAGTGGCCGCTATAGTGGTGCACTGGGGTAAATAATAAAGTGGCAAGATCACCACAAGAGTTTTAGAGGTGGCACTTGGAAACAAGAATCTTTGGCACCTTCAATTAAAGCTTCTAGTGTGCTTCTAACATTCTATCCTTGTGGAATGGTTGAATAGAAGAAAAAATTATTTTTCTTAACATAAAATGATTTTTAGTAGTTGCAGGTGTTAGGGTCCTTTGCAACATTTCTGTTAAGCTATGTCTACACCTCAATATGGTCAAGGATCGTCGACTCCAAAAGCTACTATGGGATAGTAATATGCTTCATGGCCTATAAAGATCCTTCCACATGCCTCAGAAGTAAAGAACCTTCATATTGTTGATGAGTTTCTGATATATCTTGATGAGGGTCCAGTGATATTGAGAGGTTCCATCTTTATTACATCCTTAGTATATATTTCTTTATTTGATACTGGTACTTCCCATTAATTTATATCTTGACTTTTTTGATATGATTAACCATAAAATTAGACTCGTTTCATTTATAATGGATTTAGTGACACCATTGAGAAGAGTAAAGAGAAAGGGGTTTATTGTATTTATTGTGTGCTATCAATAGATGATGTAGAGTTAGTCTGGGATTTTCTTGTACTCAATCTGGATATATTTGACATTATCATTGGGATGGAATGGAATTTTTCTCCTTATTATAATGTTGAAATTTATCATTGGAATGTATCATTTCTTATAGCCGATGTGAGTTCTTGGGTTATTTACGTTGGGTTAAATCTGATTTCTGGTCATGCATGACCTTATAGACCAGAGCTCAAAGGTTTGTTATTTACTATTATGGTTGTTCCTGGTGACATTTTTTTGTATTTGATATTCCCTTTGTTTCTTGGTATTTTTCTATTTTTTTAGAATATTTCTCTAGGCTTCGTCTAGAGAGGGATGTAATGTTTATGATTAATATGATAGTAGTCATATAGCCAACATTGTAACCCTCTTATCATATTACACCAATAGATATGAAAGAGGTAAATATCTAGTTGGATGGTCGGGTGTTGAAGGGTTTTGTTCACCCAAGTGTTTCTCATTGGGAATCCCCAATTCACTTTTCCCAAAAGGAATGGAATTCACTCTGTTTTTTCATGGACTATTGGGAGTTGAACCAGGTAATAGTTAAGAAAAATTATTCTTTTCATTTTTTGATGATTTTTTTGATCATTTAAAGGAGGAAAAGTGGCCTGAAAGTTTTCTCTTAATTGAGGTTTTAATTACGTCATTATTTAGGAGTCTGATATATGAAATAAAAATTTCAAGAAATGTTATGAACATTATGAATATATTTTGATGATATTTTTTATGACTACTGATCCTATAGTTTTTATGGATTTTATAAATTAGATATTTCATCAGTATCTCTACACTTGTGTGGCAGTGTTTATAGATGATATTTTGGTTTATTGAAAATGTGAGAATGAGAATGAGCACCATCCAATTTTGCATTGGGAAATCCTGAAAAGTCACCAATTGTATTGAATGATTTCAAATGAAACTTATAAAATCAAGAAGTGAAGTTCTTAGGTAACGTAAAATTTTATCTTGGAATAACATTTGATCCAGATAAGGTTAAGACTTTCATTTCATAGTAATAACCAAATAATGACTTTGAAATTTGGAGCTTACATAGTATTTCTATATATTATAGATAGTTCTTCGAGGATTTCATGTAGTTTTCATCAACTAGGACTACTATTACTAGTTAAGGGGATAAATTTTTATGGGATTCAACGTGTCATTATTCCTTCCTAGAGATGACATGTCTTCTGAAATCAACTCCTTTTCGGATCTCACCTATACTTGGTGAGGGGTATGTGGTATTTTGTGATGTATAGAGAACTGGTAGGGGTTTTGTGCTCTTGTAGTATGATCCCATGGTAGGTTACAGCTCTCATCAACTTCATTTTCATGATAAAAATCACCCCACTAATTATTTAGAGCAAGATATAGTTATTCATTCACTTAAGTGTTGGCTGCATTATATTTTTGGGTAAAGGTTTAGAATATTTTCCGAGCATAAGATTTTGATATATACCTTTTCTCAGAATGAAATAAATATTTTAAAGAGGCAATGGTATGAATACCTTTATATGTTTGAATTAGACATCATCTATACCCTATGAAAATAGAATGTGGTCGCAAATTCTTTTATTAGAAAAGTTCCATTGCAAGATGTTTTGGAATCAAAGGATGAGTGGAACATTATATGGATTTATTATCATTTTCATGTATATTCTCATGATGATGTTTTAGGTATGGTTTTGACCAATATCCAGTTATCATCATCTCTCCTTGAATCTATTCTACAGTGTCAGCAGCATGATGTTGAGTTTAGAGGAATTATTGAAATCCTATATAGAAGGGAGACTATTTATGTTTGGCCTATATCTTTAGATGTAATTATTAGATTATTTGAATGGTTTTTAATCCCAACATCTCGGAGGATATTAGTTTGGTTTGATTGTCAAAGTTCTTCATGTTCCATTCATCTAGGAAATATCGAGATGTATTAGGACATGTGATAGTGATCCTGGTGGCCACGTATGATGTGTTATGTTATTGATTATGTGTTCCACTATTACACCATCCAACAAATTGAGGTAGATAATTTGAAACCATTTGGGTTACTCTAACTTCATCAAATTCCTATTTGAAAATGGGAAGTGGTATCCCATGATTTTATTATTGGATTTCTGTGGACTCTTTGAAGGGGGGAATTATATCAAGGTGGTGGTTGATCGACTGATTAAGTCAACTAGTTTTTTCCCAATCAAATACTCCACAAAATATGAAGATCTAGGTAAACTATATGTGAATGAAATTTTGAGGATACATGGGGTTCCTTCTTCCATTGTTTCAGATAGGGATCCTAGGATTACTTTGATGTTTTGGAGAAATATCCAAGAGGAAATGGGGAATCATGTCAGGTTGAATAAAACTTATCTTTCACAAATAGACAGTCAGACATAACATAATATTCAGATTTTGGTGGATATGATATTTTATGTGTCTTGGGTTTTATAGGATATTATGATTGTTATCTGGGAATAATTGAGTATGCTTATAACAATATTAATTAGTTTTCAATCATAATGTATCCTCCAAGGGATTTGTATGGTCTCCCATGAGTATCACCACTTTGTTTGGAAGAGTTGGGCGAATCTTATTTGGTTGGGATGAGTTTGGTTCAAGAGTTGTATGCGAGGCCTCCAAATATACCTTGGAATATACATAGAGTTCAAATTCAGAAGAAATATTATATAAACCAATAAAATTTTTCTTTGGAGTTTTCCACATGTTGGTGAGTTTTCATGAAAGTTTCTTCACATTTTGGTCACCATCATCTTGGAAAAAAAGAAAAAATGGATTCAAGATACGTTGGACCATTTGAGGACATTTAGTGGCTGAAATAGGTTTCTTATCATTTGGGGATGTTTTTTTATTTCAATTTGTAGATTCTGAGTAAATATATATTAATTGACTTGTGGGGTTATCACCATGTTCAGAGGATGCACGAGGTGTTTTGGGTTTTGTGTAAGAATATGTAGTTTTTTGTAGTCTGTAAGAGAAATAAACACTATGTAATGTTAGTACATGCTATGTAATCTCATCCAAGAAGATGTTTTGAATTTGGTACACAAAATGATGGGAGTAAAAATTTTGTACATATTACACTCTATTTATTGTTAAGAGGATAGTTTTTATTAAAATGTATTGGTCTTTTTAGCGTATGTGACTCCCAAGGATTACACGACATGTAAAGGGTATACACTCCATGTAAATTTCATAGATTGTGATATTAGGGTTTCTTACAAGTGACATGTTATTTCATTCATCCAAAGATCTTGTTTCTCTTAGCGTATATGGTTTCTTCGAGAATTTTGGGAGTCTCCTTTCTATCCCGATTGATTCATTCGGTGATTGGTCACCATAGCTGTTGGGTTTTATCTCTACTATTGAGTAATCCTTTCTTCTTATTTATTTCTTTGGTCATGGTGTGGTGTTATCATTATTAAATCACATCTATTGATATGTGGTGATGTTTTTTATTGATTCTCTATAGACCCATTGTGCGATTTCATCTTGGGGGTTATTTTTATGTCAGTTGTTGTTCATCTAGTGTGCGTTATTGAGGAATGCGTTTATTCCTCTTCATTTAAAAAACTTTTTGTAAATTCAATTAATTCTCAAATTTGTTGATTGGTTCTAGGGACTTTGTTTTCATTAATTTGTTCTTCTTGTTAGTGGATCCCTTTTCAGGCATGTGGGGGCCGTGTTTCGAGGTTGGAGGTTCTTTCTCGTGCATGTGTTGGTGAAATACATTTCTCTATTAATTCATAATATGATTTATTAAATGAAATATTATAATTGAATTATTTTTTTGTGTGCGTGAAAATGGGTTTTTATAAGAGATAGTTTTCCCCTAGTTTTGGTAAATGGAAAAGGGTTTTCAAAGCCTTATGAAATGGTTTTTAAAAGGTTTTAAAAGAATGATTTGATAGAAATGGTTTTAATAGAAGTTGGTTGATGAATTGGTTTGGAAAATAGAGAATATGAGAATCCATGGGTATATAGGTGGAATGTATAGTAATAGTTCTCATCCACTGTCATAGGGTTTCATAGAGAATTTATACTTGTCCTCATGCCTCTTGTTCTAGAAACTTGTCATAACTTTTAGGGGGTTCACTTATTTGGTTGTACCTCTAATATCTACACTCAATTCATATACCTAGTGTCTTTATGAGTATGTGATTGTATATTTTAGGTACTAGTGTCCTAGATATCCAGACCTAGTGTGATATTAAGAGTCATGTAACCTATTATTTTGTGTTTCTATTGTACTATTTTTTTATACCGCCATGGATTTTATATGATATGCGATGCATGTTTTTATTTGAAATGATATAGATTTAATAATATACATATATGAAATGATTTTAAACTAATTTAACTTATTTGTTTTGATATTTATAAAAAGTGGAAATTAAACTATTTTTATAAGATTTTGATATACCAACTATTGAATTTTTATCATTCCTTGTTTTATTAAAATTTTAGTATTCCCGGATTACTGTTCATAGACGTGATATAGAACACCTGGGTGAGACCCTATTGAGGATGTTATCTTACACCCTACATACCGCTTTGGTGGTGTATAGACCTAGTTTTTTATTCAATATAGGGAAATGAATGGTACCATAGAGAGGTAGTAAGATTTTTTATTAGCTAGACGCGTAGCTATTGGTGAGATGGTGGGAGATTACCAAATCTATCACATGGAGTTGTTGGTTTTCCTATTCTAGTTTTCCTTTGTGATTGGACCTGTACTTGAAGATTGTTTCTACTTTGGAGTTGTTTGGTTTCCAGTGTGTGTTTTTAGTTACAGTATATATTTATATTTTCCATCATTTTCTTTATTTTATAAATTTATAAGCTATGTTATTAATTCAACTTGGGAAAAATAATTCCCTCTATTTGTTGTTAGAGGACTAGGTGTTAGTCGTTTGCCCATCGGGATTGAGAACACCCTTTGGGTATGTAGTGGATTGGGTCAAGTACCGGTATGAGAGGATATTTAGGTCAGTTCATTACAAATAATTTCAAATATGAAAAATATACTTCAGGATTCAAGAATCTTCTAGATGAAATTTCCCATAAGAAAAAAATGGTTTATCCATTTTGATATCTATTTAAATACCCATAGGTGAGTACTAAAGGCATTTAGGGGGAGTTGGAGAAAATCACTAAAAGGTTGTTTGATCACATCTAGAGAATGTAGATTCTATATAAATAAAATATGGATTGTAGATATAAAGTGGAATCAAATGTTTTTTATAAATAAGTGGTATATGTCGGTTCTTCATGTGATATAACTCGCACAAATTATTCTTAATTGATTGAAAAGTGTATAAATAGATTTTAAACATCATTTTTTAGTTTTTAACATCATTTATTCAGAGATGATATTAAGATCTACATAATAAATAAATTTTTTATATTGGTCATAAAAAATAACCTCAAATATTATTTATATTATCAGTCTATTAAAAATTGAGGTATAAATTTCTATGACAACTTGTAAAGACCCGTAAAATTCAAGGGAAATTTTTTCTTAATTTTCTTTGTAATTTTACAAGAACGCGGTTTCTGACGGCACCTGATTCCGAGGCCCGGTGTGCCCGGAATAAATTTCTAAAGTTTGGCTCGGGTACGTTCAGTGAACGAACGAGCGGGGATTTCTAACTTTTGATCCGGTGCTCGGAATTGAAATCTGAGGACACCGATGAACTCGCAGCGCCGATTTTCTCTTAAAGAGACCTTTTCCGAGGTTTCGTTTTATGCGGAATGAAAGTTAGTTTTGCGAAAAATTAAAAGAAGTTAAATAAAATGTGGAAACACATTTTATTTTTAACTTGTTGGTTAACTTCTCCCAAAGGGAGTTAGGGGTCGGACCCACATCTACTTAACCTCCCTTGAGAGGATTAAGTTTGGTGGGGCCCACAAGAACCCTAACACTTCACCTTCTTTTTTTAACTCCCTTTAACTCCTCTTTTAATGAACTTGACAACTTGGGTTATTAAATGGGTTGAGTTGTTTAATTTCAAACCTTTGAATTTCAAAATGGTTTGGCTGTGTAAATAAAATAAGACTTTAGATTATTTTATTTTGGTTACAATTCTCTAGCCACCTTGAGAGAATTTTGGATCTTTCTTCTTTTTCTTCAAACTTTGATGAAGAACGCGAAGAACATTTGGACATAGACGAAGAACGCCACGTTCTCGGGAACCGTCTTCCGCGACGCCATACCCGTGACACCGACGACGTATCCTTCCGCGTCATCTCTTCCATGACGGTTTCCTGCGACGAAATCGCCGTCAAAGAGCTTCGAATCCTCGCTTCACGACATCGACGTCCTTTTTCTGCGACGCCGACCACCGCGACGCTCGTCTTCCGTGGGTCGTTGACGAACATCGTTTTTGAAACCGAGGTTGGGGTTTATTGTTGTTTAATTTATTTATTCTCGTTCTTGGTTCTAGCATGATAATATTGAGGATAAATGATTATGTGCTATCGTATAATGAGAGGGGGGGGACCGCACAAACACGGCCGAACCCCCCTCCTTTGTTCTTGAATGTTTCTTGCGGATGAAACGTGATGGCGTGGTGTCGTCGCACCACGCAGATATCTTTCGACAATTATTGCGCGGCGCCGTCACACCGCGCCGTGGAAAGATTATCATGAACGCGACGCCGTCGCGCCGCGTAGAAGGAAACCGAAGGCGCCGCGGCCGGAGCGGGGACATGACGGAGGGGCGCGGTTCCGTCGCACCGCACCGGACGATGAAGGCCGTGGCCGGTTTCGGGCCGCGGCGGGACGTGATGACCGGCGGCCAGCCGGGCCGCTGGTGCCAGAAGGTTGAAGAGGACCGGCCCTTGCCGGTCCTGTTGAGAAGAAGCCGGCCGGCCAGGTCGGGCGGGCCAGGATGGTGGAAACCGAGGGAATTTAATTCCCCCGGGCGGTTAAATTGGCCCACCATAATGTGGGGTGGGGGGGTTCACAAAGGGGGGAATGCGACCCCCCGTTTTTTCAGCAAGCTCGGCCTTGCACCGAACCGGCACGACTGGCCGGGCCGCGCCGGGCCGGGTCGGGCCGGACCGTTCCGGGCCAGGTCGACCCTGGCCGGGGCGGGTCGACCCGGTTCGGGCCATCCGGGGGGTCTCAGGCCGGGACGGCCCGGGCCCAAAACCCCCGTTACCGAGCGGTTTGGATTCAAATGCCCATAACTTGGGCTACGTATCTCCAAACGACACTCCGTCAGCGGCGATGCGATCCTTGGATCGAGTCGGTCGTTTCGGTATATCGCACTCAAGGTTTTGGTTTTCTTTGAGTTCAGCCGGGTTGGTTCGTGCATGAAACCAACCGGGCCCTCTGAGCGGAAACGCTCATATCTTGAGCTACGGACGTCCGAATGACGTGCCGTCAGCTTTGTTGTGTTTCTATTAGTGAGACGGATATTTTGGCTTACTCCTCCCGAGGTTTGGATGCAGGTAGAGTATGGTCACATTGGTTTTGCCTTAAAAACCAACCGGGCCCCTGGGACGAAAAATCCAATAACTCTCAGACCGGGAGTCCGATCGACGCGTCGTCTATTGCGTTGAGTTCCTGTTGACGATACGGAACTTTTGGATACATCAACTCTGGACTATGTGACAGTTGATGTATCAGCCTCTTGGCTCGTGGAGCGGACCCTCCCGAACGAGCTTGCTGTGAGCGGGAACCCTAGAGCTGGCTGCGACTGTGACTGCTACTGCTACTGCAACTGCTACTGTGACTGCGACGACGACAGTACAGATATCCTTGGTGGATTCGACGACGACTTCAGCACTCAGCGATCCTACGTGGATCAGTGCTACGGGTCCTGTGTGGGCCCGATCCTGTGGGGGTCCGATCATGTGTGGGTCTGCGCTCAGCGGTCCTGTGTGAACCAGCGCCTACAGGTCCTATGTGGGCCCGATCCTATGTGGGTCATTGCGGCGGTTAGTTACCTATGGATCCTTCGTGGGTCCGACGACTTAGATGGATCAGTGATCATCTTTATCGTTATCCGAAGAAGTATACCTGTGTGAGCTGAATCCTGTTGCTTTCCTGTGTGGATTGTGTTGTGCTATCCTTTGTGGATTTCGTTTTTCTTTCCTGTGTGGAATACGTATACTTTTCTGTGTGGTCAGAGTTGTACTTGGGATCGGAGGTTAGAGCGTATTGGAATTCATGACTTAGGTATATGTATGGGCATATACCTAAGTAGTGTTGGTTGTTACTTCATGATTGTATCTCACCTTTGTGGTTTATCCTTTGTGGTTTTTGGGAGACCTTCAGGGGTCTCGGGGTCCCTACTGAGTATCTTATACTCACCCCTGCACGGGCTATACCTGCACTGTGTTGTGTTGGTTGCAGACGACGGACAACGTTGATCGTGGCTGAGGCTTGCAGAGCAGAACGGTACTTGGAGGTGGACCACTGGGCGAGACATTCCCGGAGCGGACGGCGGGACCCGAGGAGCAGTGGAGCTATCTGTACCCACCCTTCAGGTGGGATTTCCAGTGGACAGCTCGGTGTAGCGGCTTTTACTTTACAGTTGTTGTTTTCCCATTCGAGTTGTACTTTACTTTTAGTTTGGGTTTGTATATTGGCCCATTTACTTTTCCGCACTTTCAGTTGTACTCTGTTTTTACATAGTGTTTTACTTTTCCTCTTGCTTACTCTGTGGTGTCTGTTTACTTTTCAAAGGAAATGCCTTCCCTTTTTACTGGGATTTACGCCTTGGTGCTAGTCGCCAGCCCCTGGCCTATGGAAGGCAGGCTTTGGGTAGTCATGGCACGGACCCCGAGGGCGGGTCGTGACAAATTGGTATCAGAGGAGTTTGGTTCTACCGTGAACTCTGATCTTTTCTATGTGAAGCAATAATGTTTAGCGTATTGGGTGTGGTTATCAGTCCCGGGATTCCAGTGTTGGTGCGGCGGCCGACGTATCCGTACACCAGGACCCGGACTTCTGATTTCCGACTTAATGCATGAAAACATTGATTGCGTGTGTGTTTCAAAGTTTTCTTTGTGATTACTTTATATCAGCTCACCTGGTATACTGTTCTGACCGTGGCGCACCTGTTTCCTTTTCAGGATGGCCCCACGACGGCAGCCAGCTAGGGTTTTGAGAGTCGAGCGTGACGACAGCCCATCGAGCGACGACGCCTCGGTGCAGGGCCCTTTGTCAGTAGTGGCACCGGCGGTAGATCTACCCGCCGAGCCACCGATGCTTCTAGCACCGGTCGCTGACGATGCATGTCGCCTTGGAGCCCTACATGAATTCCAGCACCAGCGACCACCTAGGTTCCGTGGGGAGATAGACCCCTAGGCAGTAGAGGACTTGCTGGAGGCAGTGGTACGAGTTTTTAGGCTAGTGAGGACACCTGCAGACCTCATGGTGATCCTCACTGCGAGCCTACTACACGCAGAAGCATGACTATGGTGGAGCTTGATGCTCCAGGTGCAAGATGAGGAATCTCTACTTTGGACGGACTTTGAAAGCCTCTTCCTCTCGGAGTTCATCCCAGCCACCCTTCGTGCGGTGCGTATCCAGGAGCTTCTTCAGCTGCGGCAGGGCAGCATGACGGTCGCTCAGTACTCGGCAAGATTTACTGATCTCTCGCGCTACTCGACCGACATGGTACGGGACCCATTCTTCCAGTCCCGGACCTTCGAGTAGGGTTTGAGACATGAGATCAGGGCATCACTGATCTCCCTCAGCATACCGACTTAGACAGGAGTACTGGAGCGGGCCCTTTTGATCGAGAGCTTCCTTGCTAAGTCTACACCAGCGCCGAGACCCACCGCAGGGCGGCACGTGGCAGAGTCATCTGTAGCAGGCAGTCGACGGATGACTCAGGGGTCCAGGAAGACCAGAACTTCAGGAAGATGACCTCAGGACACTGGCTCAGCAGTGCGGGGCACACAACGCGAAGCCAGTCTTTCGAGAGGCAGACAGTGCTACTCGTGCGGCGGGCAGGGCCACATAGCTCGTGACTGCCTGACCCGTCGTGCCGAGGAGCAGCAGACGGTTGAGGGACCACTAAGGCAGAGGAAGAGGGTCGACTGTGGCGGTCCGCAGGGAGGAGGCGGACGAGACAGAGGAGTTGGCCGAGGAGCAGGTGGTGGGCAACGCTTTGAGGCTCTGCCACCACCACCACCAGGAGGTCCACCCCGACCACAGGGAGCTGGAGGGCGGAGACAGGCACAGCTCCAGGCAGGAGAGGCCTACGACCACGGCGCGCCAGAGATGATTCGAGGTACTATCTGTGTCTATTCCACCCTTGATGAAGTACTTATAGACACAGGAGCGAGTCACTCTTTCATAGCCACTGCCCTTGTTCGGAGCTCGGAGATTCTAACAGAGCCTTTGGCTCGATCCTTACGGCTAGAGACTCCTACGGGAGAAGACTCGACGATTACGCACTGGTGCCGGTAGTGTGAGCTTACTCTAGGAGGAGAGATCTTCGGCTGGGATCTTCTTGTAGCAGCGTTGAGGCCTTACAACGTCATCTTGGGCATGGATTGTCTATCTACGGTCCATGCACAGATTGACTGTTTTAGGCGCAAGGTGCGATGTGTACGCACCGACGGGAGCAGGTTCACCTTCACAGGAAAGAAGGGAGCCTTTGCAGCATAGAATGGACTTCCGCGGAGAAGAGGACAACCCATCACTCATCAGTTGGCTAGCCTCATCCTTGGAGCAGTTGACGTGTGGAGTCCTGGTTTTCCTACAGTGGTGGATCATTTTGCGGACGTTTTTCCCGACGACGTTCCAGGGCTACCTCCTCGCAGAGAGATAGACTTTTATATTGACCTGTACCCCAGGACAGCCCCGATATCCACTCCAGCATATCGGATGGCCCCCGCCGAGCTTCGAGAGCTACGGGTACAGTTGGAGGACTTGCAGGGCAAGGGGTTCATCCGAACCAGTGTTTCACCCTGGGCTTCCCCGATATTGTTCGCCAAGAAGGCGGACGGGAGCTTGCGACTTTGTGTTGACTATCGTCACCTGAACCAGGTGACGGTGAGGAACAAGTATCCACTACCGAGGATTGATGACCTCTTTGATCATCTCAAGGGAGCACGGTGGTTCTCGAAGATAGACCTCAGGTCAGGCTATCATCAGCTTAGAGCTGGCAGAAGTCATACGCTGACTGGAGGCGGAGGCCACTAGAGTTCGAGGATAGCGACCACGTCTTCTTGCGGGTCTCACCTCGACGTGGTATACGGAGATTTGGCCGAGGCGTCAAGTTATCTCCACGCTTCATCGGACCCTTCCAGGTCCTCAGCAGGATTGTCGAGGTGGCTTATCGCCTGGCTCTACCACCTCAGTTGCACCGGGTGCACGACGTCTTCCACGTATCTCAGCTGAGGAGATACGTGCACGACCCGACGCACATAATTGACCATGGAGAGCTTGACTTTGACGATGGGGAGACTTTTACGGAGGTTCCGGTGGAGATAGAGGATCAACAGGAGTGGGTCCTACGTGGACAGTCGATTCCTCTAGTGTGCATCAGATGGAAACACGGGAATCTCCAGGAGAGCACTTGGGAGCGGGAGGCTGAGATGTATGCTCAATACCCTCATTTGTTTCCCTAGTTTTTGATGTATCTTTACGGGGACGTAAAGCCCTGAGGTGGGAGTAATTTAAAGACCCGTAAAATTCAAGGGAAATTTTTTCTTAATTTTCTTTGGAATTTTACAAGAACGCGGTTTCTGACGGCACCTGATTCTGAGGCCCGGTGTGCCCGGAAAAAATTTCTGAATTTTGGCTCAGGTACGTTCAGTGAACGAATGAGTGGAAATTTCTAACTTTTGATCCGGTGCTCGGAATTGAAATCTGAGGACACCGATGAACTCGCAGCGCCGATTTTCTCTTAAAGAGACCATTTCCGAGGTTGCATTTTATGCGGAATGAAATTTAGTTTTGGAAAAAATTAAAAGAAGTTAAATAAAATATGGAAACACATTTTATTTTTAACTTGTTGGTTAACTTCTCCAAAAGGGAGTTAGGGGTGGGACCCACATCCACATAACCTCCCTTGAGAGGATTAAGTGTGGTGGGGCCCACACGAACCCTAACACTTCACCTTCTTTTTTTTAACTCCCTTTAACTCCTCTTTTAATGAACTTGACAACTTGGGTTATTAAATGGGTTGAGTTGTTTAATTTCAAACCTTTGAATTTCAAAATGGTTTGGCTGTGTAAAGAAAATAAGACTTTAGCTTATTTTATTTTGGTTAGAATTCTCTAGCCACCTTGAGAGAATTTTGGAGCTTTCTTCTTCTTCTTCAAACTTTGACGAAGAACGCGAAGAAAATTCGAACATCGAGGAAGAACACCACGTTCTCGGGAACCGTCTTCCGCGACGCCATACCCGCGACACCGATGACGTCTCCTTCCGCGTCATCTCTTCCGCGACGGTTTCCCGCGACGAAATCGCCGTCAAAGAGCTTCGAATCCTCGCTTCACGACATCGATGTCCTTTTTCTGCGACGCCGACCACCACGACGCTCGTCTTCCGTGGGTCGTTGACGAACATCGTTCTTGAAACCGAGGTAGGGGTTTGTTGTTGTTTAATTTATTTATTCTCGTTCTTGGTTCTAGCATGACAATCTTGAGGATAAATGATTATGTGCTATCGTCTAACGAGAGGGGGGGGGACCGCACAAACATGGCCGAACCCCCCTCCTTTGTTCTTGAATGTTTCTTGCGGATGAAACGTGATGGCGTGGTGCCCTCGCACCACGCAGATATCTTTCGACAATTATTGCGCGGCGTCGTCGCGCCGCGCCGTGGAAAGATTATCATGAACGTGACACCGTCGCGCCGCGTCGAAGAAAACCGAATGCACCGCTGCCGGAGCGGGGCCGAAGCGGAGGGGTGCGGTGCCGTCGCACCGCGCCGGACGACGAAGGCCGCGGCGGGACTTGATGACCGGCGGCCAGCCGGGCCGCCGGTGCCGGAAGGTGGAAGAGGACCGGCCCTTGCCGGTCCTGTTGAGAAGAAGTCGGCCGGCCAGGTCGGGCGGGCCGAGATGGTGGAAACCGGGGGAATTTAATTCCCCCGGGTGGTTAAATTGGCCCCCCATAATGTGGGGGGGGGGGGTTTCACAAAGGGGGGCAGGCGGCCCCCCGTTTTTCCAGCGAGCTCGGCCTTCGGCCGAGCTGGCAGCTCGCCCAGCGCGCTGCCTTGCGCCGAACCGGCGCGCCTAGCCGGGCCGGGCTGCGCCGGGCCGGGCCGGACCATGCCGGGCCGGTTCGACCCTATCCGGGGCGGGTCGACCCGGTTCGGGCCATCCGGGGGGTCTCGGGCCGGGACGGCCCGGGCCCGAAACCCCCATTACCGAGCGGTTTGGATTCAAATTCCCATAACTTGGGATACGGATCTCCAAACGATGCGCCGTCAGTGGCGATGTGATTCTTGGATCGAGACGGTAGTTTCGGTATATCACACTCAAGGTTTAGGTTTTATTTGAGTTCGGACGGGTTGGTTCGTGCTCGAAACCAACCGGGCCCTCGGAGCGGAAACATTCGTATCTTGAGCTACGGACGTCCGAATGACGTGCCGTCAGCTTTGTTGTGTTTCTCTTAGTGAGACGGATCTTTTGGATTACTCTGCCCGAGGTTTGGACGCAGGTAGAGTACAGTCGGGTTGGTTTTGCCTTAAAAACCAACCGGGCCCCTGGGATGAAAAAGCCAATAACTCTCAGACCGGGCGTCCGATCGACGCGCCGTCTGTTGCGTTGAGTTCCTGTTGACGATACGGAACTTTTGGATACATCAACTCTGGACTATGTGACAGTTGATGTATCAGCCACTCGGCTCGTGGAGCGGACCCTCCCGAACGAGCTTGCTGTGAGCGGGAACCCTAGAGCTGGCTGCGACTATGACTGCTACTGCTACTGCTACTGCTACTGTGACTGCGACGACGACAGTACAGAGATCCTTGGTGGATTCGACGACGAATTCAGCACTCAGCGATCCTACGTGGATCAGTGCTACAGGTCCTGTGTGTGCCCGATCCTGTGTGGGTCCGATCCTGTGTGGGTCTGCGCTCAGCGGTCCTGTGTGAACCAGCGCCTACAGGTCCTATGTGGGCCCGATCCTGTGTGGGTCATTGCGGGGGTTAGTTACCTATGGATCCTTCATGGGTCCGACGACTTAGATGGATCAGTGATCATCTTTATCGTTATCCGAAGAAGTATACCTATGTGATCTGAATCCTGTTGCTTTCCTGTGTGGATTGTGTTGTGCTATCCTGTGTGGATTTCATTTTTCTTTCCTGTGTGGAATACGTATACTTTCCTGTGTGGATAGAGTTGTACTTGGGCTCGGAGGTTAGAGCGTATTGGAATTCATGACTTAGGTATATGTATGGGCATATACCTAAGCAGTGTCGGTTGTTACTTCATGATTGTATCTCACCTTTGTGGTTTATCCTTTGTGGTTTTTGGGAGACCTTCAGGGGTCTCGGGGTCCCTACTGAGTAGCTTATACTCACCCCTGCACGGGCTATGCCCGCACTACGTTGTGTTGGTTGCAGACGACAGACAGCGTTGATCGTGGCTGAGGCTTGCAGAGCAGAATGGTACCTGGAGGTGGACCACTGGGCGGGACGTGCCCGGAGCGGACAATGGGACCCGAGGAGCAGTGGAGCTATCTGTACCCACCCTTCAGGTGGGATTTTCAGTGGACAGCTCGGTGTAGTGGCTTTTACTTTACAGTTGTTGTTTTCCCTTTCGAGTTGTACTTTACTTTCAGTTTGGGTTTGTATAATGGCCCATTTACTTTTCCGCACTTTCAGTTGTACTCTATTTTTTCATAGTGTTTTACTTTTCCGCTTGCTTACTCTGTGATGTCTGTTTACTTTTCAAAGGCAATGCCTTCCCTTTTTACTGGGATTTACGCCTTGGTGCTAGTCGCCAGCCCCTGGCCTATGGAAGGCGGGCTTGGGGTAGTCACGGCACGGACCCCGAGGGCGGGTCGTGACACAACTAGAAGGTCATAAGGTTTTTCATATTGGATATCAAAAATATCCAATGAAAAAAAATCACAATTTAACAAAAAAAAATTTAATAACTCAAGTGAAAAATTCATAAAAATCCATTATTGACCTCAATTATGATACAATTGATGTAATAAACATTTTTTATTTAAAATAATAATTGGCCATCCTATAGAAAGAAAATATAGTATTTGAAAGCAATAGAAATACTAGCAAAAAATATCACCAATGTAGAATTTTAAAATATATATATACATCACAACTTTATTTATATTACAAAATACATTAAAATTTAATTATAATATTTCAAATTCTACATAAAATAAAACCAAATTAAATCATAAAATTAATTTTCCCGTGATCCACTGAGATTATTGAACTCATTCCCATCATAAGGGTGGGGATAATAAAAAATAGATAATTTATTAAAATAATTATTAAACATTAATTTCGAATATAATTTTAATATAATTAAATTGATTTTTTGTAATAAAATATAACTTCTTTGAACTTTGTAGCTATTTTATTATTATTATTTAATACATAAATTTTCAAAAATAATATCCACATTCGATGACACATTATTTTTTATTAAAATTATTTTTAATTATAATTTAACAGTTAATTTGAATATAAAATTTTAAATATTTTAAAAATAATAATAATAAAATATGAAGTTACCACTATGCACACATATTTGATATTTTTTCGTCTTTCCTCTTATCCAATTTTTATGATTCCATGCCATATTTAAAAATGAAAATTATTTAAAAAAATTATTATTAAAATAAATAAGTATTAAAATAATCAACCTCACCTCTCTACTAAATTTATGATGTTTTATCACACACCCCCTTATACGGACCATAAATGGAAATGTTTCCTTCCATGTGAAAAAAACATCGAACATCTAATGGACACTCATACAAAAAATATAATATGAGTGTTTATTTAAAAAAATTAACACGTAATAAAATATAAGTTTTATATATATTGAGGTAAATAAGCATCTAACACTTTATTAAATCATTATGAAAATTTTTAAGATATATAAATTATTCATTTTTCATTAAAAAAATTTGGGTTATAGGGGAAATAAATTGTGTTTCAATGAATCCATACACTAATATCATTTCCTACTGAATAAAAAGTGAATGAATATACCTAATAAAAGACAAACAATTGTATGAAGTAAGATTTAGTTGATGTAAATGATATAAATAGAAATGGTGTCTTACTTGAGAATGAATTTCATAAATATGAGACCCAACATATCTATAGTTAGATGATTTATGAAATATCAAATATTATTTATAATCTTATAATCATTAAAAAAAATTAGCATTCATTGAAACTTTATAATTTTCCCTAAACATAAATATATATGATGATAATCTAGAAATTCTTTCAGAAATAAGAGGTGACACCGAAGGGGCCTCAACATGCTTTTTCATTATATCCAACATGTATTTACCTCTAATGTATTACTACAGTGTATATATATATATATATATTAGAAAAAAACTTTGCAAAAATACGAAATAAAGTATATAATCAAAGAATACATCAATGGTAAGTTATTAGAAAAGTCGATATAGACAATGTCAAAAACCAATTCAACACTTTGTTCTAATATTGATAACCCATTAGTAGGGAATGGTACCCTAGATGATCCATTTACAATATCTTATGTCTTTACCTAAGGCTGATCAATCTATATCTGCTAATGATATAAGGTATCCCTAATATTTTATATGATCCCATATTCTATAATACGATACCGGGGATCCTCAACAAATAACTCACAGTATATGGGATTCTATGATGGAGGAGGGGGAGTATAAATATATTCAAGCTAAGGTAGAAGAGTGGGATATATAGGTTGAGGTAGATGTAAAACCCAAAAATACCTCAACATATCCTAAAACATTGACTGTAACAATGATATAATCATGTCCTCTACCATCTCACCCATATCCATAACTATAGCTTCTAAAATTTTTATTCATCCTTTATAAACACCATCCCTATATAAATTTATTGAGTGAACAAATTTTTTTTAATTGATATACACACCCAATATCCTCAAACATAACCTTGGGGATTGGGTTTCCCTATTGTCACAATCAAAATAATAGTCATGCCCTTCAGTATAATAGTCTATTGAGCACCCTTCTCTTCAAGGGAATCCTGTGTAGAATATTTTCATTATTTATTAGTGAATTAAAAAAAATGGAACTAAAAAATAAAATCAAATAACATAATATAATATTTTCTACTATTGTCTCCATATCATTTGGGAGATATGGTCCCCTTTTCACAAATGATCGCTTTTCTATTTTTCTTGTATAGGTGGGTGAGGGGAGAGGTTGTATCTATAGAGCCTAATGACTCAACTATCTTTTTTCCAAAATTTTCTACCATAATTTACTCTCCCAAAAATATGTACTCTCCAATAGATAAATTATGAGGATATATATTTTTCTATTAGATCTACAAATGAGATCTCCCCAACACTTTTCAATTAAGGGAAAATAAAACCATTAATATTTTAATTTTTAATAATTATACAATGAAACACTTTAAATAGATTCTATTTCAATTACAAAAAAATATTCACGATGTCTACTTTCAGTACATTTTTTCCAAGTATATTTATATAGGGTGTCCTAAAATTATATGGATTTTCATTTTTCTTATCCACAAAACTGAAATCCGATGTTATTTATGATTTAAAATATCTCCACATCCTATATGAAAAATGAAATCATTTCTTCTTGACTTCTATAATTTCATGTATATCATATGTCATATGATGATATGGACAAACAACCTAAATTAGTAAAAACATTTCATGAAAAAATAAAATAACATGAAATGAGATCTCTAAAATGGTATCCCATTACTAAGACAATGTCATTTGGTTGAAGCCTCCCAAATCATGAATTATAATAATGACTTTTTCATGATCTTGAAAAGTTATAAGGTTTATAATTTTATTAGAATTTGGATATGTAGGATTCCCATTATCATCAAACGTGATAACTATCTTTGGGTCATTCAAATAATAAACTAATAAATTTTTTTAAACATGTGTTACCACATTTACCCATCCTAGAATACATATATTTCATTTTAGAAGTATATGGATCATGTGTAAAAGAATGAGGAGTCTCCACAATAGAAGTATGCATAGGATCTTCTGTAAAGAATCTTGGTGGTTTAGCTATTTGATAAAGCATTATCTTGAAAATCAAATGAACAAAAAATTAGTAAATGATTAAATAATCAATCTATTACATACCAATTTAAATATTAATTGAAAAAAATTATGCAAAAATAAAAAACTAAATGAAACAAATTTTTGTGAATATTATTTTAATTAGTTAACTATAATACCAAAAAATAGTTGACAACATTTTTTAGACATGCAATGATATAGGAAAAAGAAAAAAAAAACATACCTACACGATTATAAAAATCAAACTGTTATATATATAATTGAATAAAAGATGGAAACTTTTACAAAAAAATAAAACCAAACTAGTCGAAATCTTTATCAAATTAAAAATAATGTATCCAAAATTCGACAAAATTGAGTAATTAAAAAATTATACAACTAAAAATAAAAAAAAATTAATATGGAATATTTGGTAAAATATATGTCTTAAACAAAAAAAATTAAAATAGCATATCTAACATTTTATAATATTTTAAAGTTAAAATAAAATATAAATAAATAGTACTTTTAATATTAATAAATTGTTAATGGATTTTCCCAATATTCCTTATGAATGATCATTCTTATATGGGAAAACTATGTCTATGGATTTGTCATCAATATCGTCTACTAATACTTTTATGGAAGTAGAGATGGCATCATTAACATGTTTTTACTCACCAAAATATTTATTTTCACTATAAAATGATATAAAACTATATAGTTTATGGACCAAGAAATTTAATATCTATTTTAAAAGTGTTTAAATGTTAAAAGGGTTGTTTGTGCATTCTAATATATTTAGTTTTTCTAGTATCATACCAAATTCATCATGTTTATTACTATTTTTACTGAAAATAAATTGAGTGTTTAATACGGATACTCAAAATTTAATGTAAAAAATCTCCCATATTTATTTCATGACTCTATAATATGTACTTGAAGCATAGATTGGGTTTTTGTCATTTACACTCAAAAAATTCATTGCTTCAGTATACACCAATACACTACATTTCCGAACCACACTTCGGATTTCATGATCATTGCAATAGAATCTATATCCATTTATTTCATAACTAATCCATGTTATTATATTTAAAATTTGGATTTTTTATAACCATGATTATGATTAGGATGCATCTGATTTACCAAGATAGGTCTCTCCAATCCATTGTAGAAAAGTTTTTTTATGATCATTAGATATCAACTAATATATTTTTTTAGTTACAATTGTTATAACACTTTAATATGATATATTATATATGGTTTATAATCATCTATATTATACATGATTTATAAATGGGCCTAATTTGTTTTTTGACCGTTAAATGACTTTATTTTCAACCGATGGAACCCCTTTCCCAAAAACTGACTCATTCATAATGAGTTTTATAAAAATCAACATTCTCTACTGAAGATAAGTAATATTCAAAAAACTATTCCACTTCCACGAGAATATAATTCTCAATAATGGAGGCTTTTGCTCGATATAGATAATTAATATACCCATTCAATATCATTATATACTTTTAAGAAATATCCTTACAATACAGATATACTTGACTATAAATATTAATTTCTTATGCCAAATGAACCATTAAATATACCATGATATCAAAAAAATATGGAGAAAATTACATATACAATTAATAAAGAATATAAAATTCATTATTCTCAAGAATTTTCAGTCAATTTAGATAATCAATTTTTTTTGACAATTGAATTATAAAAATAACACACCATTATGATATAGAATCTAATGAAGATGGGTATTATTCAATGCAATAAAGTCGGTTGGAGATGTTTTATTATAATATACTTGTTATGATATTCCATTTCCATTAACATTAAATCTTTTATTAACACAATTGTTTTTTACATTTGAAAAATATCCATATGATACATGGATACCATGGAGCCACTATAGGAAACTAATTATATATCTCTCTTGTACTATGTATTGTCTTTTACAATAATTCCAATCATAAATTCCCCCATCATTATTCTTTCATTTAATATATAATATTATTTTAATCATATTTTCATATATATTATTCTAATCATGCATAAAATAAATTGTGTGTTTGAACACATGATATATTCTATATTGATGTTCAAAATAATTGATTATTTATTTTATATATTTATGTAATTACTATATTTTTTTCTTTTTTGAAAGTGACATCAATGCTTTTAGACATCTCAAAATATTGACCATTTGAAAAAAGGTTCTAGAGTAATATCAAATTCTCAAAAGACATTGAATTACATTTTTTAACTTTTGAGAAGACTGATCTGTCGAAAAAACCCAATATGAATCATGTATTCAATTATTCTCTCATTATGTAGTTGATGACATGTGATCCATTCATTTCAAATTAGAAAATATTTATTCCTTTTAACACTATATCTTGAAAATTTTCCATATAGTGGGTAGTCATTTGTAGTGAACATAATCATTGCATGCAATTGAAAATATTCCACTTTATAATAATCATACACTATAATACCTTACCCCTATAAAAAAATTAAAACTATCAATTGATGGTGACAAGAAAAATCAAAATCAGTTCCAAGATATTTTTTTCTTGAAATAATTAATCTCAACAATATATATTTTTAATTTATAAAAACTGTTGGTGATACATTTTAAATTAGAAACCAAATATGTCTCAAACAATGTTTTATAATAAGGATTTAATATAGATTCATTTTCACCTATTCATAGACCAAGTCTGAGATTTCTAACTTCTTTCCCAAAGGTAGGAAACTAGTGATCAATTTTCTTCTATTATAGACAATCAACAAGATGAAATAATTATTCCTTAGATATCCACACATCTTCATACTGTATTATTTTTTTCATAATTTTAATTTGAAATTTAAATTTTTAAATTGGGAATTGTAGAATGATAACAATTTTTTTACCAAGTGTATTGGTTATTTCTAAATAAACCTATGATTTTTTATTTTATCTAATATAGTGATATACCACATTTAGAAAACTTGGATAGACTTTTGAATTCCTTCCTTTATAGAGCATAATCATTTCGGCATGCATGTATCGTCTTATAACCCAAACACATCGAGCATAATATTAGATTTAATTTATAATGTGAATATATATTATTATTTTCTTATAAAAGTATGTATTTCAATAGGTCTAGAAACACTGTAAAACTCTTATCACTCCATCAGTTTCTTCTCTTCAACATAATCAATGTTAAAAACGATAAAATAATAAATTTCAAACGAGATTGATATAATTGATTTTTAGCATCACCATATAGGATCTCAAGATTGTTTCTTTCTTAATTTCATCTATAAAAATATTAAGAATCATTTCTTCAATTTTACCAGAATTATCTTCTTGAAAATATTCATCGTCAATTAATCTTTAATTTCCATAATTTCAGCACACCAAATCCATGGGATAAAACTTTTACTAAAACCATGAAAAATAAAATTATATTTTTTTCATTACCTAGAAACTTGGTCATGTTTAATCATTTTAAACATGTATATAATGTTTTTTCATTATTTGGAACATATTATTTTGGAAAATTCCCAAAAAATCATAAACTCCTTCCTAGTATTCATTACCGATTTTCCTTAAATTAATATGACTATAACTCATTATCCCCTATTAATAATTTCATGTATTGAATAAATGTTACTATATATTGAAATTGAATTTCGAATTTACTTTTACAAATAAGAATACACACAATGAAATATCATAATATAAATGTCCAAATGATTTTTGAATGCCTATATTTTTTATGTTTTAAAATATATAATGGTAATATACACACATGTTTTTGGATAAAAATATAATAATTGATGAAATATTTTCTATGTATAATATAAAATATAATAAAATGAAAATTAGTATATTTATAGTATCATGAACTAAGATAAATTGTTGACCAATATCCATTATTCTTCTTAAATGTAAATAGTGGAAAAAATTTCAGTCATAATATCTAATAATTGAGTGTGAGATAAAATTAAATTTAGAACACATGATTGATAGAAACGTGAAAAAGTTTTAAAATAAAGGTAATGGAGTGTTTTTTGTTTAGAAAGGGATGTCATACCCTATATATATTACGCTAACTAAAGAGTTGTTATATTAATATCAATATATAAATGAATTCATATTTTTTAGTGTACCACTATGTCAGAATTTGTTTTAATATAATGTTACCATGTCTTGTAACGTATGGTAAATTTAGTTTTTTTGAAGGATTACAATTTCATAAAAAATTATGAGTTTAGGACTTCAATTGAGATAGTAAATAAAATATAAAAACAATAAACTAGTTCCTAAAAGATCATTGGCTGGTATGAAGAGACCTAATGTAAGGTCCCAACCCAGGGGTCACACACCGATTTCCTAGGCTGGTTGGTCACATTAACTCAGGCTCGCCTCCTCTTATGATAGAGGGTTTCAACTAGCAGCGATGGTCTAATATAGTTAATTGGGAGATTATTCGCTCTTTATCAATCCTAAGAATAATAGAAGTAAATAAAGAATAGCGAAATTATATACCCAATAACTAGAAATAAACAACATCACATGATGTATAAAACTAGAATGCATTTTCCAAACCAAAATATTAGATATGTCTTTCCAAGTATATTATAGGTGTTAAATGGAAACCCCAATAAATAAAACACTAAAATATCCCAACGGGTCCAGACACCAAATCTGGTCCCATAATCCATGATCGGTCCAAACTAATCCATTTAACATATGGATATTTACTTTTTCCTATACTAAAACCATGAAATATATGAAGGTACTAATCAGGAAGGTTGATTAGGGTGTGAGTATAAATATGTATTCCATGACCAATGACATCTAAAACAATATCTATAAAATAACAATGTATATAGTTGGATAAATAAAAAGGTACAATTCCTAAATAAATAGTTGTCCTATTTTCAATTATTTTTAAATTGACCACATAATCCCTCGGGTTTTCGAGGATACCCGAACCCTCAATACCTTCTTCAACCCATGATAGAGTTTGAACCATATCACAATACCCAGGGTAAACATTTACCATTTAATTTCAGATCATATCCTGACCAATTATGACAATAGTCCAATGGAAAACTCATGGGTGTAGAACTTCATGTCTTACACTCCATGGGTATGTGGAGCCTCTATCCCCATCCCACACCTCAATGTCATATATGGGAATTTGAAGCCTCAATACCTATCACACACTCATTTTTCACATATGGGAATTTAAAGCCTCAATCAATTTCCCACAATCGGTTATCATATATGGGAATTTGGAGCCTCAGTCTGTGTCCCACACTCATATATCAATGGAACACACACAAATCACATATATCACATGGATAAAGGTTAACAAAACATAACCCTATTATCAAATTTCACATCATGATACACCATTACAATTTATCAAAACAACCATGGTTCATTAATTTAATCACATGGAATAATATGAAAAAATCACCATTCAACCATTTTGTGTCATTCAAACCATATAACCATTTAACACATTAAGGTTAAACCAACGTATCATAATCCAAATTTTCAATTTATTTATAATCAAATAAATTTGACCAATTCCATAGTCCCAATATTCCATTAATTAATTAACTATTTAATTAATCCAATTTCAAAATCCTAACACCCCATCAATTTCACAGTCACAATATTGCATTAATTAATTCACCAATTAATTAATCTAATTTAACAATCCTAGAAACCCATAAATTTCAAAATCACAATATTCTATATATTAAATCACCAATTAATTAATCTAATACCACAATCCAAATATCCCATGAATTCCAAAATAAAAATATTCCATTAATTAATTCACCATAAATTAATCTAATTTCACAATCCCAATATCCCATTAATTCCATGATTCCGTAAATTAATTAATCAATTAATATATTCAATTAAAGATTAAATTGTAAAATTTTCCAATTTGAAATTCACAACACATACATATAGTTAGAATTTAAGATCTTGGAATTGAATTTAGACCTCCTACCTCAAGATTCATGATTAATTCTCTCCAATAGAAATCCCAAATTGAAGTTGAATATTCAATTGCATAATGAAGAATGAGATCTAGATCCAAAACCAGACCCGTGATCTAATGTATTAGATATACCAAAACCCAGATCTAGATCCATCACCAATAGAGTAGGACATCTCTTCAAAGGATGAGTAAAAGACAAGAGAGATGGAGGAAACCATATGGGATGATAATATTTTACTGGGAGAGGTACAGATCATTAATCTGTGGTTCAAATTGTCAATAATGGAGATATGAATTCCTTATAATCCATTTGATAACTTCTTAAAAATTATAGAAATCCTTTATGGTCAATTTTGGTTGACTTTGGGTGAATTTTGGGGGTTTCAGAATTTTTAATCTACTTTTTGTGGTTTAAATTTCAATCTTCATGATTTTATGCTTAGGGAGAAAGGTTTTCCCTAATTGTGAGCCCCATACAGGGTTGTCACAAGGTTTCTACTAGGAGGGTGCTTGATGTGAAAAACCATTCACCAACAATGTGATTCCCCTATGTTTGGGTTCGTACGTTTTGATGGGTTAGGAGAAATGTTTGGAAAAACCGTGTGCCAACCATGCACTACACCACTTCCTTCCAAAATTCTCCAATATCTCCCTAAAAATCCCCAAGATAAACCCAAACAATATATACACAAAACAAAGAAAAAAATTACCCCAAAACATGTTCGATACATATCTAAAAAAGGTAAGGGTCTTACACCTAATATGTAAATCATTATACATCCTATTACATAGTAATTGGATTTATTAATAAATTATTCATTTTGGTAAAAAATAATATTTGAAAATTATAGAATAATTCTACAGTAATGTTAAATCTTCTATTCCTCTAAAAATTATAGTGCTAAATAGTTATGACTCTATACTTTGCAATAATATGGATCATCTAAATAAATATTCATCATGCACATCATTGTACAATACAAACATCCAGCTTAATGGACTATTTCATGATAAATAAAAAAATTTCACTCACTTGAAAACTACATCGTATCCTTTTAGGTTCATATTGTAGATAATATATTATATATTAAACATTTAATCTTATATAACTATTAAAGAATTCTAACCTTTTATTACAAAGAAACTGAACAAATAGCCCTAAACACCCCACATACTAATTAATTATTATATGATTTAATAGTAATTAAATAGTTTCTTATCATAAATGACATAAAATATTCTAATAAAAATTAATCATTAAAATAAAAATACTTTCAATGTTAAAAAATTGAAAACTAGGATCAAAATACATAAAAAATAAATAACAGAGAGGACATAAGTGGCCGGGATGGATGTTAATGAAGGTAATAATGTTTACAAGGGTGAGTGAGGGCTGTCTGATGGAGGTGTGTGAGGGAAGCATGGATAATGGTGATTATGAGGAAGAAGATGAGAGATTGGATATAAGTGGTTTCAAAGAAAGTTATTAGGTTTTTTTGATAAATAAATCAAGTATGCGACCAAAAAATATTAATCATGGATTGATTTATTAATTTTTAGATGGTATTATGCACCAATTATCTTATAACCATTGTATAAAATATTTTTTCTATATCATTTATCCTATAGATGATGTATAGAATCCATTTTATACATAATTTATAGAATAAATAATTTATAAAAACTATTTTTTACATAAGTTATAGAACAACCAATGTCTAAAATGTAGATAAATGATTATTTATTTCAATTATATCCTTGAACCAATATATAAAAACATTTACAATGTCAGTTTTTTATAAATAATTCTATAAATTTTTCATATTATCTAATGTTTCCACTAGTTATTATTCACTAAAAATTTCATAAAAGTGTTGTTAAAATCATTATAGGAATTATTAAAAGTCATTAAAGGATCAAATTTCAATTTTGCATGTGTTTTCAAAAATAAGTGAGAGACGTGGGTAACTTTGAGGTTGTCTAATCAAACTCATTTTTCCTACACAAATTTATAAATCAATTGGCCTATAGGTTTTCTATGAATCATTTAAAATAAGTAAATTCAAACCCTAGGAATATTTGATATTAAAGTAAATTTAAAAAATACGTGGCTCGATGATTGAGAAATATTAATTTGGAATTAATTTCATAATTCAAGTAGAATATAGGTTGATGTAAAATATCTAGTGGTTCACTATGGGTAAAATTTCCAGAGTTTGAATCAACAATATATTGGGAAGACCTAAATATCCAATATTATTTTGTAAGTTTTATAGAAGTAAAAATTTGGGTATAGAGAGGTTGAATGGTCCCAATATTGATTGGGTTGGAAGATAATTCCATGTTCAAGATATATTTTAAAATACCTCTATTCTGATTTTATAACTTATGGAACATTTAATTTCCCCAAAAAGTTATATATAGAGATCATAAAAAGATATAGTTTATCTATGAGAATATCCCCATAAATTTCATTAGAAAAGAGGGAGATAATAGAAACCCATATTATGGAGTCATAATACCCTTCTATTTTAAAGAAAAATAACGAGAGAATAATTAATAGGATTGGACATAATTAATCATAAATCCTTATAGTGTTTATAATGAATTTGGAGATATAAACTGAATGAGGATTTATGGTTTTATTTTCAACAAAAATACAATAGGGGGTATTTAAACCATATGGTTGTGTTATAGATTTTTTTAAAATATTTATTGGATGTACTGACTATAGGCTATATAATTGTTTTAGTTTCTTGGATGTTATTTTAGTGATTATAGGAGAGGATTTATTATGTACTATTAGTAAGAATAGGATGATCCAGATGTTTTATAAGTATATAAGATGATTATATATTTGAAACTTATTTTGGTATATGTGAGAACTACATAGTGTACAATTAAAATACATGTACTATGTGTTGATCTAGTCCATCTAATGTAGAAGACCAATGGTTGTTTTCTATGTAAAACTATTCCACATGTTGCCAAATAAATTTCAAAATTAGAGGTTAAATTTGGCCGGATATTTGTAAATCTTTTGTAGAATCATTAATGTAACATTTTATATCTTCTTAGAGGTTATAGAAATGGAATCATAAGTTTTCACAAGTTATTGTTCAAATAAATAGATCTCAAAATTCATGTAGACTTATATGTACATGGAAAAGTCTTGTACATAATAGTATTTTTTATATAAACACGAAATATGAAAAATTCAATATAGTCATATTTTTGGTAATATTTTGTTTTAGAAGAAATGATATT
This sequence comes from Viscum album, assembly GCA_963277665.1. Taxonomy (NCBI): domain Eukaryota; kingdom Viridiplantae; phylum Streptophyta; class Magnoliopsida; order Santalales; family Viscaceae; genus Viscum; species Viscum album. The sequence continues at coordinate 77,224 of OY728146.1, read as the reverse complement.
TATTAAATAATATTTATAGAAGCATTAGATTAAGTGAGACACTTCCATATAAGTAAATCATGAGAAGAAAGTTGCAGTGGTTAAATCATTCACAAAAAAATGATCTTGAGGAGAAGATATTTTGAAAGTAAATATTCTGAATGTTCTTGAATATTTTTAGTAATAAAATTATATTAAATATTGTTTCACATCATTTTAATTAAAACAAATGATTCTCACACAAGTTTGGAAGGATTTCATTAATGTAAAGATTACACAATTTTTTGAAGAAAATGACGAGTTCATATGAAAGTACGGAGTTACATGAGTTTTGAGAGTTTTCATAGGAAATTATATAAAATAAGTAATTCTCTAAAAAATTTATATATTTGCGATGTTAGTAATAATACAACACATCACAAAGACAGAGTTTTAAAAATTAGTGTTCCATGAATTGTGAAAGGTGAAATCTTTTTCACAAAGATGGAGTTACATTAACAAAAGGATTTGTCTTGTGAAATGGGTATATATATGACAACAAATACCTAATCCATAAATAAGAAAACTAATAATTATGGTAGTAAAATTATTATAAGTTAAAAAATATCTGATTTCACTTAGGAAAGTTGTGAAAAGGATTTATGCATACCCACATGTTTGAGGGAGTTATCTTGATCACCATGTTTCACAAGCATAATTCTTAGATGAACCTTTGTTTTTTGTGAATGAAAGTCTCTCAAAAAATTACTACCCTGAGTAGGTTCATGCACAATAACATAAAAGTTCATACATACACGAACTAAAGTTGTGTTAATGTAATAATTTATTTATTAACTCTTTGTGAATATAAAAAATAGAGAATCGAATAGAATGGAAATATCTATTATAGAATAAGAAGTAGATAATATCATTAGAATATTTCCATATCCAAATTAGGGGAGTAAAAGGAGATTGAATATCATTATTATTCCTTTCTAGAGAACTAGAATAGAAAAAACTTATAATTCCATATTTGAATTATTTTCACATTGTATAATAAATTATTGATTCATTGATATGGTGGAAGACAAAGATTCATCCCTAACATTTAGGTATTTATCTCATCAGGTATAGAAGAAGGCAACAATAACCAATCAGATTACAGTGGATTATAAAATCAGAAGCTATGATTCAAGAAGAGTCTCATGCTAGAATGAGAAAGACTAATATTCCCAAATATTATTTAATATATTATAATGTATATAAACAAACTATTTTCTTTATTAAAAGTAGTGAGTAGAGATAATAATAGGTTCTTTCCCCAGGATCTCTAGTGAATATTTCCAAAATAATTTTAAAAATTATAGTGTGAATTATTACACTCTTTTATATAGAAAACCCATCATTGCATGATCCTTTTATTATACATTTTTTTTGTAAAATAACTAAAGTCTCTATGTCTTATCCATGATTAACATTTCAAAATTGAAATTTATTATTTAGTGAGATTTGATAATAGAGTGGATAATAGATTGAATTTTTTCTATCTAATAAGTGAATAAAATCCATGTGTCCTATAGTTATTGAAATAGAAATGTTTTAATTAGTTCTCACCCCCTCAGGGTTCTTCAAGTCAACCAAGTTCCAACATGTAATGTGGAATCGTATAAAGGACATTAATGGTATCTAATTTCTAACAAGAGAACAAACATAATGTATTTAATAGAAAAATATGGTTAGAAAAATAAAAAACAATCTATGGCCTCAATCATTATAATGTTGTTCAGAAACATTTTTCTACAAAAAGATTAAATTTCATGTTCTCACTATAATGAATATAAAAAAACTCTATCTAGAGATATGGTGTTAGAAATAATTTGTACAAATGGTTTATAGAAGTTAAAAGTAATGGAAAACATAACATTAGATAATCACTCAGACATCAATAATAATAATCCATTAGTTGACATAAGCTTCAGAATGTAAAATTATCAAAGTGTTTGAGGGATTTTTTTACATAAATCAACTAATATTATTAAATAATTATCCATCAAATCAATATTCCCAAGATTATAAATATTTATAAAACCTATCATTTTACTCACTCAATGTCATCAAAAATGATTTTAAAATTTAGTATGATGATATTCCTAAGAAGCTATTTATATTATAGATAAAAATATAATAAGAAATATAAGTTTTTAAGGAAATGAACATAACCTAAAGAAACCAATAAACAAATTTAGGAATTGTAATGAGATAAAGAGTTTAAAACAATACACCTCTAACCATTGAATTTATTTATAATTGTACCTTTTATATTTTATATTTTATTTTATGCCTTCTTAAGTGACCATGGATCTATAAAACAAATAAAAATTTGATGTGAAAGATCCATTTCATTAAATATAAAAATTATATAGGTAATTTAATTATACTCATAAAATAGTCCAAAAATAAATTCCTAAAAAATAAATTCTAAAATATTTACTTTACTTCTAGAATTCATTTCATAATGTATTTTATCTATAATTAAACTCACCATGTCATGTTATAGAATAATAGATAGAACGTACCTAATCCGAATCATTGAATGGTATAATTTTAGATTTATCCATATATAAGAGTCATATTCTTTAATCTAAAATAATATTTACTCTTCCTTTAAGTTAAAACTTCTCCTCTTAAAAATGGACCAACCCAAAAATATTTAGTTACTCCTAAAAAACCAAAGGTTAATTTATGAACTAACCAAACTTATTATCTCTCCTTTAACACCTCTTTCAGAATAACATTTTCATAATTTAATATCCTTTTATGAACCCCTATTTTATTTTTATTTTATTTAATTTATCCATCATTAGTATTATTGGTAGTAGCTACTCAATTTTAATGAATAGAAGAAACATCAAAACTCAAATCCCTATGTTCTTTATCACAATTATTTCTAGATCAATTCATGATGAACTTCACTTTCTCACACCCACTCTAAAATTTAACTCCCCACATTAACACTAATCGGGTCTCTTCCCATTTATAAAAATTTCCTTCCAATAATAAGGGGTAATTACCTTCATCGATCTCGAGAAAAGAAAAATATAATAGAAAATAAAATCAATCCAGTTCATCCAAAACATCCTTAATCTAACCACATGGAATTTATCTATAGTTACATCTAATTTTAGGTAATATTTTTTGTTTTTTATCTCCTAAAATTAGATGATATTGAATGTTAAGTACGCCATGTTGTTCAAACTGACACTTAAATAACAAAATGCTCATCCAAACTCATAAGATTCAATAATAATGGGAATCAAAAAACTAAATGAATATTATTTATTCTTTAGTATAATCATTGATACCATGAAAGAATATTCAAACTGTGAGTGGTATTTTGAACATATCGTCTAACTTTGTCTTATTTGAATGTAATTCTTCAATAAAAATTTAATATGTTAACGTATTTACTAATTTATATGAAAATGGACTATTAATATGAAGTATCATAAACATTTTTAGACAATTTATCTATTAATCCAAAATTTATCACTACATTATTCTATATAGGAATGGTAGAAGTGGTTTATATAGTAGTGGAGATTCTTCTAATTCAATATTTGTAGCATTCATATATTTCTCCAATCTATTTCCCTCCCCATTCTAATCTATCCTTTTCTATATTATCCTTATTTATAAAATTAATTCCATTTTTTCACTTATAAGGGTAATGTTATTCAATTATGTAACTGTTTTTATCTTCATGTCACCCAGAAGTATCGTTCGTGTGTTTAATTTTAGTTTTTCCATATTTAAATTCAAGATTCCTCATGGAAACCCTATGATCCTCAAAACCATATTTCAAAAAATTGATGTAATCCCTAGAGCTTGTAATAAACACTTACATGGTATCCTATATGATTTTATTTGAATTTAAAGTGATTATCCTTATAGTTATTTTTATAATCCTAGTGTTCATTATTGATATCCCTTACTTTTTCATAGCCTCAAACCCTAAAACAATTTTGACAGTTAAAATAGATTTAATTAATATATTCAATATACATACCTTGTTTTATTAAATGATTAACATAACCATATTAGTGATGCTTGAGATACCATTTGTTTCTCTATTAGTGTTCACCATGTTATCTCATTAATGTTATCTAGCTTCATAACATTTCCATTGAAAAAAATTTCTAGAAATATCATTCAAAAAATCAAAATTATATTCTTAAAAATTCTTTATCAATGATCCTATAATTGTAGCATCTATAATGATCATATCACCTTAAGAAAACCATTATAATATTATTAAATTATTATCCACGTATCTTGAACATGATGGAGAAAACTTCTTATGATATAATTAAAATTTTCTCTCATATAATAAAGTATGCCTAATTTAGATTATTTAATATGGAATATTTTTAGTTTAAGATTTGATGTTTTGGATGGGGAGAAGAATAATGTTAATAAATATCTTCCAATATCATCAGATTTAGTGATATTTTGTGTTGAAAATATTTGAATTTACTATATACCTTCATTTTATAGTAAAAATTTGAACAAATGTAGACTTACAAAAATTTTGGAAACATTATCAAAATAAAATGTAATAAAATTATCTAAAAAACTTCCTAAGTGTGTGTTTGAATATTAATTTGGTAGTATAGAAAATCTAAATGTGTTTGACATCATTTGGATGACTATGGGATTTATGTAAAATTGTTTTGTAGCAACGATATGCAGTAGGAAACTTGTTTTTCTATTATCACATTTTAAGGTAATCCATAATATATAAATGTCACAATCCCTATGTTTCTACCATGAAAAACATGTTATGCATCATGAACTCAATCAACTACAACTATATTATCTTACTTTATCAAGCACCTTTCTAACTTTTAATTGGAGTCTTGATTTGAGCACTCATTCATCAAAATGATTTACTCATAAAAGTAAATAATAGGAAACCATTAATAAGAAAGAATGAAATGTAAAAATATAAAATGGAATCAAAAATAATTATCATAATCTATAGAACGTAGATCTCTAATAATTTCAAAACTTTGGAAAAAACATGTCAAAATTATTTAACATCCAATTGAGAATCATTAATTCCAAGGGATAATAAAATTTATAAATTAAATATATTCTTTTTGAAAATTAAGACTAATATTGTGTAATAAATTTCAATTTTAGGTTTAAACCACAAGTAAGAGTGATCCCTAAGATGAAAACCATAGTTAAAAATAAAATGTGATCAATTTAAGAAATTAAAAATCAAATCTAAAAATTAAAGAGTGAACTATGAATGATGATCATGTTGAGTTTTTTTAAATATATGTTCATTAGATAATTAAAATTATAGTTTTTTAATTTATTGAACTTATTATTTTCTTGATTGGATATAATTAAAACCTTGTATTGAAACTAGCTCTCAAATCGCTAAACTTATTTTTATTTTTGGTCATGTACTTTAGTTCGTTAAATAATTAGGTGATCAAAAAAATATTTAAAAATAATTAACCAACCTCATACAATGTCCATGCATTAATAAAAGTAAAAAAGTTAATGTATTAGAAAAAAATAATGTATTTTAAACACAGTATTTATGCCTCAATAAAGAAGAAAATATATACAAAAATATGTGAATACAATAAACCAATATGTGTCACTATCAAAAATTAAATAAATCAATAATTTCAAAACCAATCATTTAAAAACCCAATACAATATGTTTACCCCATTAGGATTTCACAAGATCCATTTAGATGATCCACGAAATAAATGAGTGATTGAAAGAAAAACCTAAATCTAAAATCTAACAGTATTGTTTAGTCCCTTAGAACATTTATCCAAATTTCTACTTCTTTTTGGTGACATGTTTATTCCAAAACACAAATCCAAATAACTTATTTCATAGAGAAATAAATAACACGCACATATATATAACAACATTTAAAATCCTCTTATATCTCATATTCTATTATTAGTGGATAAATTCCACTCAATATAGTCTTAAAAATTCATATATGGTTCACTTCATGTCACCTATCAATGATAGAAGTTACCTTAAAAATAAATGGGAATATATATATTTAAATATTATTTTTTATGAAGTTTCGTTTTTTAACATCCTTGATCCCACAAGAATAGAGGGAGAATAGGTGACACAAAAAATTTCCAATAGATGTTGCGACATAAAGGTGACCCTAAACACACAAAAATTATTGTAACTTATTTGATATTGATTTGATTGACAGGAAATTTAAACCATTTTCTAATGAAATCATATAGAATTTGATAAATTTCTTTAATATCCAATTGTATACAATTAAAAAATTATTATTTCCCCTCCCCTTGATCTTTAATATTCTATAGAACCATGCTGAAAAAAATATATCATCCCATAACAGGTGTTTTTCAAGACATAGAGATATCCACCACATATTGGTAAGAAGTAAAATATTAATTTAAACAAATATCTCTTCTTCATTCATGGTGTAATGGGTGAGGTTGCACCATTATCTTTTTATCACATTATCTCATTATTAAGTATTCCAAGAATCATGGTGAAACCGTATGATAATATTGACCATGATATGATTTTTTATCTCTTTTTAAATGTTTCACAATATAATTGTTTTATAGGTTTTGGGGTAAAATTATATTGCTTCACTACTTATCTTGATTCTCATTTGTCATAGAAAAACCAAAATTTCTCAAATCATTATGCCTCTAATATCACAACACAATTCTATCCCTACGAATATTCATGTTTTCTATGTCTATGTATCTTAAATGGTCACATGATAGTATATATGAACATGATACATAGTTTTTTTATCCAAAATCCAAATTCATTACCCCACATAAAAATTTATATTATCCAAGATGTTGCTTCATAATTCAATACAATAACCACCTTCATCCGAAGTTTGATTTAGGTATGTGTGTTGTGTTATTTTTTTAGAAACCAAATATTATTCTGAATCCTTTTTTCCATAATCTATCAAGACAGCCTATTCTTTGGATCTCCCATTAAGTTACAAATTCTACCTGTCTTAGGGATGATCAGATACAATTAGTTTTATGACCGATTTTTACTTGACTACCATTTATTTTGTTCTTATAAAAGTCGTCACAATGAAATATACTAGTTAGGATGTGAACTATAGGATCTCCTCACTAATTATTCTAAAATATTCTAAACCTAAATTGTAATCTGATTCCAACCATAAAACATTAAAACACAAAAAATTATATATTATTAGCTCATATTTTTAAAAACCATCAGACAAAAATAATGAATACATTGATCCAAAAGAACACATATTGTTCATAACCTAAAAGTAATTTAATCCATGATTGAGTCCATAAGAACTTTTTAGTTATTTCCCCAACAAAGTTGTTTTCTATATCATCATAACATGGGAAATCACTCATATAATCGAGGTTATTATTTTTCAATAAATTTTTCATAAAAATATAATATGTATTATTCATGATTTATAAACTATATGCTAGATAACTACCAAATTTACAACACCATTTTTCTTTATTATTAGATACAATTCATACAATATAAGGGCCCACTTAATCAATCATTCATTGCAATCTTGTTTTTGTAAAAGGTATTTCGATACCGAATGATTAGTGAAATTGGCAATGGGGGATCCTGAGTGATAGGATATAAAATTTTCATAAAAAAATAAAATAATAAAAAATTCCTTTTCAGTGGTTGTGTAGTTGAGTTATCCACTATTTAATGATTTTATCATATATGTAATGAAAAAAAATTGTAAATCTGGTTCATTTTCCAAAAAATCACATAAACAATTTTACTCACTTCACAGATGAACTTGAAATATTGTTTCCAATTAATAGATTTCATGATGGTTGGGGTGAAAATACATGTCTCAATAGTTGAGAAGTATTTATCATAGATTTCCATCCATATAAAAGTAGATCATTCACAGGTATATAATGAAGTAGTTATGAAATGAATTGAATGTTCTAAAATGTAACGACCCAAAATTTCATTAATGGAAAATACCTCTTGATCCAGTTAAATGTTTCTTTATGAAAAATGTTTTTATAAGATATCAACTTTTTTAGTTCTACTTTAAGATTTGTGACCATTACTTTTATAGTCGTTGAACAGTGATCATCTGGGTAGTTTAAATATAAGGCTTTAACGAACCAATTTTCTACTCAGACAAAGGAAGCGATGGCCTCATCCAGTAGAATTTCCCCTTACAAAGACCATTTGTCGGAGCTCGGAAAAGAGGTGGCGTCTTTGGGCTTTGACCTTGACCAAGCTCAAGCTGAGCTTCATCAAGTCAAGCTCGAACGTGATCGTCTACGGGAAAAATGGAAGTTGATAGAGATTACCACTCGAGCGATGTTATCCGAGCAACCCCAAGAGTCTGTCACCATCGCACACCTTACCCTTAGGTCTTATGCGCATATTTTAAGGGGTTATGTAACAAATAAGTAGAACCATGTTCATGTACATTATTTTTGAATATAATAATGAATATAATTTCTAGTCATTTTTGATACATTGTAATTAGTTTTTAAAGTACAAACGGTGTTTTTAGTTATTATTTAATTAAGAATTATATTTTATTAAATTAAAGGATTTTTGAATTAAATAATATTTTAATAAAATATTATTATTAAATTAATTTTTATTAAATATAAATGATCTTATAATTTTATGAATGCAATTAAAATTTTTATTAAGGTTTGAAAGCCATTTCTGTCAAAACCCGTGAATTTTTTATAAATGTCGGTTTTTATTTTAAAAGTGAAAATTCACATATTTAGAAAATTATTTAGATAAAATAAATATTATTTTTGGAATCAGGACGTCGAAATTATCCAACGGTGAATTTTTCATAATTTTCTGAGACAGTCAAATTTTTGGGTAAAAATTAAATACCATTTAAATATATAATGTGTTTTATGACATCATAATGACCCAATGGTGATGTAATAAAATACCATAATCCTTATGTTCGGCCAATATGTGTTTTATCATTAAAATAATGAGGTTTTGGGTTTGTTTGACTCACTTTTCAAAGCATTAATGGAGCCCTCAAGACTTATTCAACACTTTGCCTTTTTAAATTAATTTCCATGGGAGTGTGACTCACCTCCACATAAGCAACCCTAATTTTTTAATAAGTTCGGACCTTTGCCTTGTAAAATATTGTTTTCCTCTTTCCTTTTCCAGAAACCATGGGCAAATACTATGGGATGGTTTGTGGTTTGGATTATTTGAATATAAGGGGTCCCAAACCTAAATAATAAAGAATTCTCTCACCTTTCCTATATAAACCCACCCAAGCTCCCACTTCCTCCTCCCCCAAAGCCCTTTAAGTTCGTCCAACCTCTGACCTACTCTCTCTAGAATCCTCTCAAGGTGCCCCAAGCTCCCAAGAAGCCTCTCACAAGCCTCTCTCTAGCCTTTGGAAGCACACTTCCAAGTAAGGGGTTTTCTTCCTTTCTCATTTTTTTTGTCAATTTTCTTTAAGTTGTATTTCCCTTTTTATTTAAATTATGAATGTTGGGGTATGGTTTCGCACCTCCCCCATACTGCCCTCTTATTTTTTGAATGATGGGAGAACCCTTTCTCTCTCATTAAATGCCTCCCATGTACACCCGTTACTATGCCGAAATTCGGAAAGGAACTTCTCTCTCTTCTTTTACATTCAAGCAATACTTTTGTATCATGAATCTAAATTCCATTTCTATTTTTGGGAGATATATATATATGATCTCCTTACTGTCCATTACATGTAAATATGATGAGGAACCCATTTCTCTCTCATCAACTTTTTTTTTATGAATTCTTATGTCACGCCGTTACGCTGCCGAAATCGCACCGATTTTCTAAGCCAATGTCTTTGTGTAGTGAATACCATGCCCATTTCTCCATCAAGGGTATTCACCTTTATGCACATTTACATATTGATTATAATGTTTCATGTATGAATTCCACTTTCCTTTATCATGGAAGAAATGATTATGTTTTATGAATCCATGTTTTATGATCCATGTGGCACACTTATGCATGAAATGAAATGTTTAAGAAGGGTGCGCCCTTTATAGCGCTCCAATGCATTGGGTAAAGTATAGTATCATGATACGTCATGTGCAATGAGTGTTGACTCATGCTAATTCAAGTGCAACGAGGGTTTACTCGTGCTTCAAGTGCAATGAGGGTTTACTCATGCTCCATGTGCAATGAGCCTTGGCTCATGCTAATTCAATGTTAAGTGTTGTTGCCACATTTCCATGTTATGATTATCATGCTTTATCATGCCTTTATGTTCATGTCTCTCTTATGCTCTATTGATATGACTATTGCCTAACATGTATTGTACTCCTCGTGTTATTCATTGTGTACTCCCTTACTGGGCTTTATAGCTCACCCTTTTCTTATGCATGTCCTCAGGTTATCCCATGCAATGCTAAGTACGAAGGAATGTAGTGGTCATGTAAAGGAAGTTTTCAATAAGGATGTTGTATTTCAAGTTTAAAGTTTTTATGTAATGACCCTAAGCCCCAAAGACACTAAACCTCTCGATCTTCTTTGTTGTATCAAGTGAAGTTTTATGTAATAAAGCATGTTTAAGTTGTAATAAAAAGCAGGGTTGTCATAGTTGGTATCAAAGGATAGGTTTAGTTATTTTTGGGATTAGGAAACCCTAGTAAAGCCTTAGATACAAGACTAATCATAATAAAAGCATCCCTAAGTTTTGGTAAATACTAAGTAAGTGGTTTATCAAACAAATACATCCCTGTCTGGATACGAGCAGGTAGAGGCTGCTCTGGCACAGATGTATCCTAGGGGTAAAACCCGAAAACACCGCTTTGAGCTAGACTCGAACGGGAACTGGTGCACGACAACAGGCATTGTTGCACTCTTGGTTACGACACTCCCGGGGGATATGTTTTGATAAATTCACAATCTTAGTATGAACCCTTATTAAGGGAAAAATACCCCTAAGGATATATGTTAGAAGGAAGATCATGAAAAGCCTGGATTGAATCCTATAGACTCATGAGTTAAAGAGATTAAAGTTTATTTATAAGTCATCAACTTTTGTCTTTGGATTACCCTTTATGTGTTACCCCTAACTTTCCTTTTATTCCAGCCAATGGCCGGTAATAGGAGAACTCGGGCTAACAACCGTTGTGAAGATTAGTGTGATGATTGTACTTATGAGATGCCCAATCCAATGGGAGCGGGAATCGGGAACTTTGTCACGCTTCTCTCTCAGCTAACTCAAGTTTTGAATAGAAACACTGGTCAAGAGGAACGTTCAACCCCCCTAAGAAAGAACAAGTCGCTATTGAAAGCTTCATGAGACAAAGGCCTCCTAATTTTAGTGGATCATCCGATCCCACGATTGCTGAACAATGGATCAACTCCATTGAAAAGATATTCTCCATCCTCCAATGCTCTGAAAAAGAGAAGGTTCTCCCGGCGGCTTATCGTATGGAGGGTGAAGCTGATCAATGGTGGAAATTGATCAAAAATACGAAGCCTGAGGAGGAGATCGAGGCTTTGGAATGGAAGGTATTCTGGAAGATGTTTTTCGATAAATATTTTCCACGCACCCTCTGTCTTAAGATGGAAAGGGACTTCCTTTCCCTCAAGCAAAAAGATGAGGAATCTGTGGGAGCGTACGAGGAAAAATTCACAAGGCTTGCACGATACGCTTCCGGCTTTGTCGTTACCCCCGAATGCAAGGTTGACCGCTTCTTTGGTGGGCTGAAGCCTAGCTTGCAAAAAGCATTAGCGATCCGTGACTTCGACAGCTATGAGGAAATTGTCCGATGTGCCCTCAAGGTTGAAATGGAGATCGGAGAATCACAGGGGTATCATGGGGACAAGAAGCGGAAGGTGGACTTCAATGTTGGTGGTCCGATGGATAAATCCAATGGCGCTAAGAAATTCCAGCACCCCACTTGCCAAAAGTGTGGAAAGAAGCACCCTGGAAATTGCCTTAGGGGGACAAGAAAATACTTTAAGTGTGGAAGAGAAGGGCACCTAGCTGTTAACTGTCAGCAAGAAGGACCCGCGGCTGCGACGGAGGGGAGGAACGCTCCGTTCGAACCTCAACGCATTGTTCAATGCTTCAAATGCAAAGAACCAGGTCATTTTGCGAATCAGTGCCCAAATCCAAGGGTTATCGGAGGTAATCAACAACCTCCAAGACAGGAAGGAAGAGCTTTTGCCATCACTTCTGCCGAAGTGAACCCCGACAACGAAGTGGTGACAGGTACGCTAGTTATTCATTCAAGAATAGAGAACGTACTTTTTGATTCAGGTTCTAAGCATTCTTTTATATCTCAAAAGTTTAGTAGAATAATCCCTGCACCACCACAAATCATGGAAGTAAAGATGTCGATGAGTACAGCAAATGGGGCAATCATTGCATCCCATGAGTATAAGTCCTCCCCTGTTATAATCTGTGGATTGAATTTCCCGGCGAACCTCATCATACTCCCTTTGGTGGAATTTGATGCAATTCTTGGCATGGATTGGCTTTCCTTATATAGAGCCAACATAAATTGTCGGGAGAGGGAAATCACACTCCATATGGAGAATCGACCCCCGATTCTTTACAAGTGTCAGGAGGAAGATGAATCTCCTTTAGCTCCATCATCTCAAGCATGGATATTACTGCCTTATGAGCACGCATATCTGGCTCAGATGATTGATTCCAAGGAAGAAACCACCCTTTAAGAAATGTCTATTGTGAGGGAATTCGCTGAAGTATTTCCTGAAGAACTTCCTGGTCTTCCTCTAAGAAGAGATGTTGAGTTCTCAATTGAACTTATACCTGGGGAGCTACCAATATCCAAGACTCCATATAGAATGGCTGTGGTTGAGCTTAAAGAACTGAAGAAACAACTACAGTAGAATCTGGATAAAGGGTTTATACGCCCAAGTGCATTACCATGGGGTGCACCAGTCCTCTTCGTCAAGAAGAAGGATGGGTCAATGCGGCTTTGCATCGATTATCGTGAACTTAACAAAATCACGATAAAGAACAAGTATCCTCTCCCAAGAATCGATGACTTGTTTGATCAGCTACGTGGAGCACAATACTTCTCCAAGGTCGACTTGCGGTCGGGATATTATCAAGTAAGGGTGAAGAAGGAAGATATCCCCAAGACTGCTTTTCGTACAAGGTACGGGCACTATGAATTCATAGTAATGCCTTTTGGACTCACCAATGCTCCAGCAATATTCATGGACTTGATGAATAGAGTCTTTAGAGTTTACCTAGATAAATTTGTGGTAGTCTTTATAGATGATATTCTAATATACTCCAAAACCAAGGATGACCATGAGGAGCATTTAAGAACTGTACTGGAGACTTTGCGCAAGGAGAAGCTCTATGCCAAGTACAGCAAGTGTGAGTTCTGGTTGAAGGAGGTCTCATTCTTGGGCCATATCATCACAAGCAATGGGATATCTGTGGACCCCTCCAAAACAGATGCAATTGTGGGATGGCCGAGGCCAACATCGGTAACTGATATCCATAGCTTCTTGGGGTTAGCTGGATATTATCGACGATTTGTGAGAAACTTCTCACGATTGTCCAAACCTCTTACCAAGCTAACTCGAAAGGGAGTAAAGTTTGCTTGGAGTGATGAATGCGAAGAAAGCTTCAAGGAGTTGAAAAGAAGGCTTATCAATGCACCTGTGCTCACTTTACCCACAAGTGGGGAGCTTTTTGTGGTATTCAGTGATGCTTCGAAGAAGGGCTTAGGATGTGTGCTGATGCAGAATGATAATTTGATATCCTATGCCTCAAGACAGTTGAAAATCCATGAGCGAAACTATCCAACGCATGATCTGGAGTTGGCGGCGGTAATCTTTGCCTTGAAAATCTGGCGGCATTATCTCTATGAAGAGAAATGTGAGATATATACTGACCACAAGAGTCTTAAATATATATTCACACAGAAAGAGCATAATATGCGCCAGAGAAGATGGATAGAGCTCATAAAGGATTATGACTGTTCAATACATTACCACCCTGGGAAGGCGAACAAGGTGGCGGATGCCCTAAGTAGAAAGGATCCGGCAATTCTATCAATGATGAGAATTAAGAAGGATCCAATCTTCTTAGACTTGATGAAGATGGACGTGGGAATCATAAAGAAAGGAACATCATCAATCCTTTCACAAATGATTGCTCAACCATCTCTTTTGGAAAGGTTAAAGGATTCTCAAAAGAATGATGCGAGAATCCAAGAAAAAGTGGAAGCTATCAAAAAGGGAAAATCCTCAGAGTTTAATGTTAATGAAGAAGGAATTGTGCAGTTTGGGAAAAGACTATGTGTCCCATCAAGTTCGGAGCTGAAGAAGGAACTTTTGGATGATGCACATAGTTCAAATTTCTCTATTCACCCAGGGAGCACAAAGATGTATCGAGATCTCCGAGAAAACTTTTGGTGGGATAATATGAAGAAGGAGATCGCCGAATATACATCAAAGTGCCTGGTGTGTCAGCAAGTGAAGGCAGAGAGGCAGAAGTCTAAGGGGATGATGCAACCATTGCCCATACCAGAATGGAAATGGGAGAACATCACCATGGACTTCGTCACTGGACTTCCAAGGACATCCAAAAGCAACAATGCAATCTGGGTTATTGTGGATCGTCTTACAAAGACTGCACACTTCATTGCTATTCGAGAGGATTTCTCTTTGGATCAACTGGCACGGATATATATCAGGGAAGTGGTACGGTTGCATGGAGTACCACTATCTATTGTGTCTGACCAAGATCCAAGATTTACCTCTAAGTTTTGGAAGAGTCTTCAACATGCTCTGAATACTGAACTGAACTTTAGTACGGCCTATCATCCTCAAACTGATGGCCAATCCGAGCGGACTATCCAAACACTTGAGGATATGTTGAGAGCGTGCTCAATGGACTTTAAAGGAGGATGGGATCAACATCTTCCTCTAGTTGAGTTCTCTTATAATAATAGTTTCCACACGAGCATCCAAATGGCACCATATGAAGCCCTGTATGGGAAAAGGTGTAGAACACCGGCATGTTGGGATGAGGTCGGTGAACGTAAGCTGCTTGGACCAGAAATGGTCGAAGAAATGGAGGAGAAGGTGAAAACCATTCAGCAGCATATCAAGGCATCCCAAAGTCGACAGAAGAGTTATGCAGATAATCGTCGACGGGACCTTGAGTTTAAAGTCGGTGATATGGTGTTTTTACGCATATCTCCGTGGAAGAAGGTCATGAGGTTTGGAAAGAAAGGGAAGTTAAGTCCAAGGTACATTGGCCCATTCGAGATTCTTGATCGTGTTGGGGCTGTGGCCTATCGACTAGCACTTCCACCTACTATGGCCAAGGTGCATGATGTCTTCCATGTATCCCTCTTAAGGAAGTACATACCAGACCCTTCACATGTACTCTCTTCTGAGGTGGTACAATTAGAAGATGATCTTTCTTATGAGGAGCACCCAGTGAAGATCTTGGATCGTAGAGAAAAAGTTCTACGAAATAAGACAATGCCCCTCGTCAAGGTGTTGTGGAGAAACCACAAGTTTGAAGAAGAAACTTGGGAGTCGGAGGATATGATGAAGCTAAGTTACCCACATTTGTTTTAGTGTGGGAAAAGGAAAATTTCGAGGGCGAAATTTCTTAAGGGGGGAATGTTGTAACGACCCAAAATTTTATTAATGGAAAATACCTCTTGATCCAGTTAAATGTTTCTTTATGAAAAATGTTTTTATAAGATATCAACTTTTTTAGTTCTACTTTAAGATTTGTGACCATTACTTTTATAGACGTTGAACAGTGATCATCTGGGTAGTTTAAATATAAGGCTTTAACGAACCAATTTTCTACTCAGACAAAGGAAGCGATGGCCTCATCCAGTAGAATTGCCCCTTACGAAGACCATTTGTCGGAGCTCGGAAAAGAGGTGGCGTCTTTGGGCTTTTCCCTTGACCAATCCCAAGCTGAGCTTCATCAAGTCAAGCTCGAACGTGATCGTCTACGGGAAAAATGGAAGTTGATAGAGATTACCACTCGAGCGATGTTATCCGAGCAACCCCAAGAGTCTGTCACCATCGCACACCTTACCCTTAGGTCTTATGCGGCTATTTTAAGGGGTTATGTAACAAATAAGTAGCACCATGTTCATGTACAATATTTTTTTATATAATAATGAATATAATTTCTAGTCATTTTTGATATATTGTAATTAGTTTTTAAAGTACAAACGGTGTTTTTAGTTATTATTTAATTAAGAATTATATTTTATTAAATTAAAGGATTTTTGAATTAAATAATATTTTAATAAAATATTATTATTAAATTAATTTTTATTAAATATAAATGATCTTATAATTTTATGAATGCAATTAAAATTTTAATTAAGGTTTGAAAGCCATTTCTGTCAAAACCCGTGAATTTTTTATAAATGTCGGTTTTTATTTTAAAAGTGAAAATTCACATATTTAGAAAATTATTTAGATAAAATAAATATTATTTTTGGAATCAGGACGTCGAAATTATCCAACGGTGAATTTTCCATAATTTTCTGAGACAGTCAAATTTTTGGGTAAAAATTAAATACCATTTCAATATATAATGTGTTTTATGACATCATAATGACCCAATGGTGATGTAATAAAATACCATAATCCTTATGTTCGGTCAATATGTGTTTTATCATTAAAATAATGAGGTTTTGGGTTTTTTTGACTCACTTTTCAAAGCATTAATGGAGCCCTCAAGACTTATTCAACACTTTGCCTTTTTAAATTAATTTCCATGGGAGAGTGACTCACCTCCACATAAGCAACCCTAATTTTTTAATAAGTTCGGACCTTGGCCTTGTAAAATATTGTTTTCCTCTTTCCTTTTTCAGAAACCATGGGAAAATACCATGGGATGGTTTGTGGTTTGGATTATTTTAATATAAGGGGTCCCCAACCTAAATAATAAAGAATTCTCTCACCTTTCCTATATAAACCCACCCAAGCTCCCACTTCCTCCTCACCCAAAGCCCTTTAAGTTCGTCCAAACTCTGACCTAATCTCTCTAGAATCCTCTAAAGGTGCCCCAAGCTCCCAAGAAGCCTCTCAAAAGCCTCTCTCTAGCCTTTGGAATCACACTTCCAAGTAAGGGGTTTTCTTCCTTTCTCATTTTTTTGTCAATTTTCTTTAAGTTGTATTTCCCTTTTTATTTCAATTATGAATGTTTGGGTATGGTTCCGCACCTCCCCCATACTGCCCTCTTATTGTTTGAATGATGGGAGAACCCTTTCTCTCTCATTAAATGCCTCCCATGTACACCCGTTACTATGCCGAAATTCCGAAAGGAACTTCTCTCTCTTCTTTTACATTCAAGCAATACTTTTGTATCATGAATCTAAATTCCATTTCTATTGTTGGGAAATGTATATATATGATCCCCTTACTGTCCATTACATGTAAATATTATGAGGAACCCCTTTCTCTCTCATCAACTTTTTTTTTATGAATTCTTATGTCACGCCGTTACGCTGCCGAAATCGCACCGATTTTCTAAGCCAATGTCTTTGTGTAGTGAATACCATGCCCATTTCTCCATCAAGGGTATTCACCTTTATGCACATTTACATATTGATTATAATGTTTCATTTATGAATTCCACTTTCCTTTATCGTGGAATAAATGATTATGTTTTATGAATCCATGTTTTATGATCCATGTGGCACAC
Source organism: Viscum album (assembly GCA_963277665.1). Classification (NCBI taxonomy): domain Eukaryota; kingdom Viridiplantae; phylum Streptophyta; class Magnoliopsida; order Santalales; family Viscaceae; genus Viscum; species Viscum album. Next base: position 59,498 of record OY728146.1, on the reverse strand, counting down.
TTATGCATGAAATGAAATGTTTAAGAAGGGTGTGCCCTTTATAGCGCTCCAATGCATTGGGTAAAGTATAGTATCATGATACGTCATGTGCAATGATTGTTGACTCATGCTAATTCAAGTGCAATGAGGGTTTACTCGTGATTCAAGTGCAATGAGGGTTTACTCATGCTCCATGTGCAATGAGCCTTGGCTCATGCTAATTCAATGTTAAGTGTTGTTGCCACATTTCCATGTTATGATTATCATGCTTTATCATGCCTTTATGTTCATGTCTCTATTATGCTCTATTGATATGACTATTGCCTAACATGTATTGTACTCCTCATGTTATTCATTGTGTACTCCCTTACTGGGCTTTATAGCTCACCCTTTTCTTATGCATGTCCTCAGGTTATCCCATGCAATGCTAAGTACGAAGGAATGTAGTGATCATGTAAAGGAAGTTTTCAATAAGGATGTTGTATTTCAAGTTTAAAGTTTTTATTTAATGATCCTAAGCCCCAAAGACACTAAACCTCTCGATCTTCTTTGTTGTATTAAGTGACGTTTTATGTAATAAAGCATGTTTAAGTTGTAATAAAAAGCAGGGTTGTCATATAAAACATCCTTTTATATAAAATAATATGACTTAAAAAGGATCTTACTTCTTAGATAGATTTAGTATAGGGAGGGTAATGAGTGATACCTCCCTTGGATTTAATAACCTCGATACCAATACTAAAATTTAGACACACGAGGAACAATAAAATATTTACCATAAAATGGTACTTTTCCCAATTTTGGATAGGGATTTTATTCTCAAATATTGGAGAAAATATCTAAACATTTCTGAAACATCCTTCAAATGTGACAAAAAATATAAGGGATTCATCCATAGATACCGATTGAAACTCCCCATCCATGACAAATAAAATTCACATAATACACCTATGAATTGGAATAGAGAAATTATATAACCCTATGAGCATAAAATTTTAGGAAACAGTACAAATTGGATAGTTAAAGGTTGTTTTACATTGATCTTATAAGGAGTAATCAATTTCATTGTCCCATGATCACATATATAGGAAGCAGTTAAAATCATGCTGCACCACTAACTCACTAAATCGATCAATGAAGGTAAAAAGAACATGATATTTAATAGTATATGAGTTATCTTCTGAATTTCAATGAAGACCCACCATCCACTACTCACCCTTGTAGAGAGAATTGTACCATTCTCATTTGTTATGAAAGTAACTCCAACCTTCATAGGAACCAAATGAACTATGATTTCCCACTCACTCTTTTAAATAAGGAATATAATATCCTTCTTCAAAACCGTAAGGAGATCCTTATATTTCACATACAATATATTAGTATTGAATCTCCATTAAGGTTGGTATTATGGTTTATAATTACTTTAAAAAAATTCATATATGTCCCAATGAGTGTGTTAATCCCATATATATTATAAAAGTCCAATCAAATTATTTTTTTATTCCTCGTCAAGACATCAAAAAGAATTATCACTTGGGTTATATTTTATAGGAGAATAACTTAAAATAATAAGGGTTTGTTTGTCCCCTAATAAAAAAATACTGGAGTTCATAGGGCAGGATGTTGAATTCATGGTCAAGTTGGTAAAAATTACCTGATGCAGATGAGGATTTTTGAATTATATTTGGTTGTTTTTCCCTGAATTCTAGATAGAATTGGTTCATTTATAATAGATTATTAACCACCAAATTAACTGTATCAATGAAATCATTAATTATAAACTCTATGTTTTTTATTTCTCTTAATTTGATTACTAATTTATGATCCAATAATGTCATTGTATGAGTACCATGTCATATATTCAATCCAAAGAGTAAAATTCCCTCATGTGAATAATGAAATTAGATCACCTTTTGAATAAAAAAATAAAAAAATATTTATATTCCTTTGGTTCAATATCATCATTCCGTAACAAATTTAATTTATGAACCACCTCCTCATCATCAATTTGAGATATTTCATTGTAAATGTTAGGTACAAGGATCATGTTCCAAATGATTATGATAATTTTTCCATTCCTAACTTGGTTTAATGAATTAATTTTCTAGAGGAAGAGATGAGAGAGTATTATAGTATTTTTTCCCATGACCTATGTTTATATAATTGCCCAGGAAAAAGAATTTAGCATGTTAAATGATGTTTTTAAATTTCACAAAAAAAAATCATTTTGTTGGAGTTAGTGTCATATGACCAACTATTTGTAAATTGATTTCATGTGTATTTGATGTATTTAATATTAATAAGACATCCTTTCACATATTGTTAATTATTATGCATGATGTTAATGTCATAATATCCTAGAGTATACATTTCATTAATAAGTTCTTATCTATTCCCCTCTATTATTATAACCTTAAAGTTATATGATGATATTCCTAATTATTGTTATGCTGTTGGATAATGTATGATGATGAGACACAAAGTATATCTATATTCAGGTTTGAGTACTCGTAAGTGTATGATTTTTCTTCTCATGAATTTTGATGTTGACAATCTAAAATATGGGATATTATGAGAACATACCCTCTAGTAGGAATTATCCATGTTTTTGTGTGACTGTATATTACTATCTATGATCATTTTGAATGTTATTTAGTCTTTAAGATTATGATTAATTCATGTCATGACTCACACAAATAGATCTGATGATGAAAACCATGATTCCATATGTTTGTGTTGATTTAGGGCATTTTGTGTGTGTCGTGATAAACAAGTAATTGATGGATATGTTGAGGAAGGATTTATACATACCATATTTATGGAATCTGATATCTCTTCCCTTTGACTAGAATAGAACCATTTTATTAAATTCCTTATACATGGTAAAATGAATCATTTATTTCTGATATTCAAAGAAATGTGTACTGAGAATATAGGTTGGTGAAAGTGATGTCCAACAATCTTAATGATATATTGACACAAATAGATTATATTTCACAATGAGCATTCATATGAAGTTTTTGTGATTGTAAAATTAAGTTCATTATCTTGGGTTCCTTGATCCAATTCAAGATATTAATCTTGTACATTAGGAAATCCTGACTAATTCTAATGAGAAAAATACTATATGGTCATACACTAAGTGTTTTTTATGGTCTCAATTAAATTCTCTTTGAATTTAATTAATTGAATTAATATTATTCTCAAGAAAAAGGGTTAATTTTATTCAATTTTTATATATAAATATTTCTATTGATGTATGAAATACATGGATTAAATTTTTATTTAGGAGCGTGTTAATTGCTGAAGGAGTTTGAATGGACTAAGGCTGAGTCCGGTGAAAAATATTAATTAAAAAACCAACTAAATAATATTTTTATTGCATAAGTTGGTGCATTGAAAAAACAATAATAATATTAGAATTAGTTTTTGGAATAGAGTTTATTAAGTATTATTATAATATTTAATGGTTTACATGCAATGAAATAATAATTTTAACATAAACCATAGATATATAAATATAACATTATGTCCATTGTGTATTATGTAGAAAAATCGAATCTTGAGAATCGTTGAGAAAAAAGAGACTCTCTCTTGACTCATCACTTATCTCTACCTATAAATAATGAGAAATTAATTTGATACCCCTCCATGATTGAAGGATGAGTTATCAACTCGAATAACACAAGAAAAACTACTCACTTTGCTAGCACCAGAAGATCAATTGGAATTTATTGGAGATCAAATGAGCATGTGTGGATCACTGTTAGAGGGATTCTATTCTTGGATCCTCATAATGCAATGAAGGTATTCCAATAGGTTCCATTAATATTATGAAAATCTACAACATGCATCAGCTACACCAAAAATGTAACACCCCAAGCTTCTACGGTACGCTTCTCTTTGAATAATACAATAGCATGTGTTGTACGCAACTTAGAGTTCTAACACAACACAACCAATCAAACTAGCTGTTATGAATAGTAATACCCACTTTTTGAAATTTTATAAATTTTATCTTTCAAAATGGACTTCATTTTTGGATTCAGAATATCGAAATTATCTTAGGGTGAATTTTTGGTATTTTTCTAAAAACATTCAATTATTGATGAATAGTGAAAAACACTGAGTTATAGTATAAAACCGAATTTTAATAATTATTTATTTAAATTTATTTTAGGTAAAAATAGATACATAATACCTATATAAGCTCAATGTAATTCATTTACGTCAGTTTATAATAATTTTAGATATATAAAAATTTTATTGAACTTTTTACCGTCTTTTACCCACCGCCTAGGAGCATTTGAAAATTTACATAAAACTTACTTCTACCTCTTCTATGAGTGTAATTTCAAAAATCCGAGAGACACTATTGATATTAGTAAGAAAAATTTGGTTCAATTAGTTGAAAATAATCTTTGGTGAATAGTAACTTTTTACTTTTATTTACCACGGTTAAAAGTAAATAGAGTAATTAAAGGTAAAAATGAAATTATTATTACCCTAACACATGTAATAATTCTATTGGATAAGTGTAATTAAACCAAAATCAACCTTAGTAATAAAATATGATCTTTTAGGCCCACTTTGATTAGATTAGGATATTTATTATTATTTAATTTAAAGAAGAGTTAGAAGAGTTAAAATCAAAGTTAAATAAGTAAATCATTTTAATATAGGGTTAAACATAAGATAAAGTCGACTTTAAATAATTATTAGAAATATAAAATGATTTCCTACATAATTGTTGTTTATTTATATTTTTCATACATTAAATAATTTAATTTATTAATGACACATTGATGATGCAGTAATTACCTAATTAATGAAATATTAAAATAATTGATATTATAAATATCCAAATAAATGTAATTTGAGACTTTTAATGAATTAAAATAATTTTATAGAATAATATGACATGTTTGGTTTGGTTAGATGAATATTGTTCGAAGTAATAATGTTGTTATGAATTTAGCAAAAACAAAATACCAAATAGTGTCAAAATTGACTTAAAAGAGTTTTTTTAAAAAATATTATATTATTAATTGATATTATATTTCAAAAAAACTAAGGGTCGGCCAAATAACTTATATAATGATATTTTTATCATTAATGAACCACTTGTGGTTATCTTGGAAGTATATAGTATGTTTATTAACCATATAATATAAATATACAAAGAGACATGTTAAATGTCAAACTATTTAACGAAGAGATAAATCTAAAAGATAAAGTTAATATAGTGAACCAAACCTATCTAAAACCTATTGGTTGAGTGGTTTTCATCCCATATCGAACTCATAATTTAAATAATTCATTTTGGATCCATTATAAACTGAAAATGATTTTATTATAAAATAATATTTCTAGATTTTCCTAAGTTACCCCTCACCCCTCTTATAAAAGAGAACTCCCCCTTCTCTCCAATTCACACATTCAAAGACTTTTTGATCGGCCAAACCCTACCCAAATACCCTCTCAACTGTCCACCCTTCATACTAGAGGCCTTCCTTTAGTCATAATGATAACCTAATGATCCATTTTGATCAACTAAAAAGGAAGAACCCGAAGAAGAGGTAAATATTTCATCACCTCTTTCAAGTTCCATTCTTCTTCCACTTCCTCTTTATTTTTTGTTTTCATTCTTAATTAATAACTCAATTATCATCAATATATTGTGATGTTATTATAAATATGTTACAACCATGTTCATTATTCTATCCATCCTTTGAATGACATGTCACCATACATGTGTATATACGGCTTACCATCTCCATGTCGTGTTGTAATTGTTATTCAAAACATTATTATTTGGATGAGTATAATAATGATGTGTAATTGATGTAAATAATAAATATAACATGATAATGATTCTGTATATATGATATACCATCCAATTATATATTACTTTAATATCAAAAGAATGATATTGTCGCTCGTGTGTACGTACGAATTACAGTCTCCACGAACGCGATGAGATTCATTCCCCATCATATCCATTCAAGACTAATTTTAAATAGATTATTAAAAATAATGTTTAAAGACACTATATCATTCTAAATATGAATAATATAGCTCCTATCCTTAACAAACACTACTTACTTAACAAATCATATAAATGAAAATGTACGAGTTAACACCCGAAATGACGATAATACTAAGATATTATTAACAAAACAATGTTAAAAGATCATATATGATATCATATTAATGTATATGATTCTTGTATAATTTAATAACAATTATTTCACCATTATACAGGAGGTTAACCTACCCTCGACCAAGGAAAAGTATAAGGTAAGGGTAAATTTCGCAATCTTTTTATTATCCGAGGTTGTTTTTACGTAAGTATCTACTGGTACCTCTTTATCATCCACATCCATGTTTCATAAAAATGTTCTTAAAACCATTCTTAATATTTTATAGACTATGGGTTAAAGTAATTTATACCCTTTTTTTACTTTTTATAAGATGTTTATAAAGGAATCTTTCCTTCGTTTTCCAAACAAGGTCCTTTATAACCTTTTCGACAAAATTACGGTAAGAATGCATTTTTACCATATACGGTGGGTGTGGCTATTTTCCACCATTATAAAATAATTGAAGCTTCCCTTACAAGATTATAAAAAAAATTTCAAAATAATTTTTTTCTTAAATGATTTCAAAATAGAAAGAGATATTTCTCTAAAAAAGGTTTTGATTTCATATATGTTAACATCCTTTGATGGATTTTATGCTTATTTGAAGTTGATTTATTATGATACAAAACATACATATTGTATTGAAGGTTTTGTGATATTATTTCATGTGGATGTGTTATTCTTATACCATTCATGGTTTATGGATAATGTATTGACATTTTGTATGCTAGTTTTAATACGTATGTTTATGTTATGTTTAAGTCTTTTCATATGAGGAATGCATTGGACTTAGTAAGTGACGGGTGGAGCCTGCTATAGCACCTCGATGCATCAGTAGGTCTCATGAGACAAACTTCTGTCTTGGAACAAGGCCTTGAAAAAATCTTGTATTGTATTCTTGACACAAGGCCTTGACTATGTGGTTATGGAGGTTTGACATTATGCATTCCATCATTATGAAAGTGGCTATTGATGTTACATGTGATTATTCGACTAGTAGAATATCCATGTGACTAAGTAAATGGAATTATTTGATTTTATCTTTTCAATATTATTCTGAAGTTCAAGTTTAAAAGGCTTTTGTTTTAGTCTTATACATTTCCTTAAATTTATATGCATATTTATGAAAGCTTCTGATGTATTGTTATCCTTACTGAGCATCTGAGCTCACCCCTTTCTATGTTTTATTTTTCCCAAGATGCAAAGAAGTGTATTATGAATGACCTTCAGAGATAGTCTATGGGATATCAGTGTTGTCTATGGAAACAATGTAGTGGTAGTTTTCCATTTTATGATGTAATGTAAACCTTATGAATGTATCTAGTATTTCAAAGGCTAATAAACAAATCGGTCTTTCGAGACTAGATATTTTGTGATGATGACAATGTTATGTAATAATGTACTGACTCTGGGTAAATGGGGTCGAGGCGTTACAGTTGGAATTAGAGGAAGTTTAGTACAAACCTGGAAACTAGATTTAGATAAAATATAATTAGAGCGCATAGCCCTAAGATAGACTTTGAGGATTAGTATAGAATAACATCCTATAATTTTTTTATTATAGAGATTTTGTGAGTTTTCGATGCAGTACATCACTTTCTAGATACGAGCTGGTAGAGGTGGTTCTGGCATAGATGTACCTAGGGGTAAAACCCAAAAACACCACTTTGAGCTAGACTCGAATAGGAACTGGTGCACAACAACAGGCCTTGCTGCACTCTTGGTTACGACACTACCGATGGATATTCTTAGGATAATTCTCATTTTCTTTAAAAACGATTATTAAGGGTTTGTTAGTATATACTTCCTCAAAGAAAACATTTTTATGATTATGGATTATATTCATAAACTGTTCATTTTATGTTAAGTGGTTTACAAGTTTGGATTTATGTATTGCGATTCACAAACAAATCTATTTTATGCCATTGTTTAGAAATTGAACCTAGTGGAAGGAATGTAAACTCTATCAATGAACTCCCTCAATGTAGGGATTTCCCTCCAACTCAAGATAATTATAGTGGATCTGGTGATGCAACTGGTGCTGATTAGCTAATCACCATACTGGGACAACTCACTCAGGTTATGAATAATAACCTTACCTATATGGAGCACCCTGATCCATAGCTTGGAAGATCACTGTTAGATCGCTTCATGAGGAAACAACCACAAGTATTCAATGGGGGTACAAATCCACTAGTAGCCGAGCAATGGATAAATTCCTTAGAGAGAATATTCCACACCTTGGGGAGTAGCGAAAAGGAAAAAGTTGTCATGGCAGTTTACCACCTCACTGGAGATTCTGATCAATGGTGGTCATTGATTGAAAACACAATGGATGATGATGAAGTATTAAATATGGAATGGAGGGAATTTATAAATCTCTTCTTAGAAAAATAATTTCCTCATGACCATCGAGCGGATATGGAAATACAATTTCTGAGTCTTAGGCAAAAGGAGGATGAGAATTTTGCAAAGTATGAAGCTAACATTACAAGGTTAGTAAGTCATGCGGAAGATTATATACGTAACCCAAGAAGTAATATTGATAATTTCATTTATGGGTTAAAACCATTTCTCTATCGAGCATTAGTCTCACAATCCTTCTTGTCGTAAAAAGATATTGTCTCATGTGATATCAAGAGAGAAAAATAATTTTCTGTGTCTTACAACTTTAAAGAAAAGAAAGAGAAGAAGATATCTGTCGAACACTATGGAAATGGAAATAAGGGGAAGAAGGGAAAAGTTGAATATCCATCCTGTAGTAAATGTGGAAAGAAACACCCTGTTACTTTTTTGAAGGTAATTAGAGTATATTACAAGTGTGGTGAAAAAGGCCACCATTCTTGTGATTGTAAGTGGAAGAAAGAGGTTGTAGATGTTGAATGAAAAAATTGTAGAGAAATGGGGAATTATGTGAATGAATGTCCTAGGCGTCGGGAGAACTTATCTCAGAAAAGTCCAAGGGATCAAGTCCAAGCTTATGCTATCACTACTACTAAGGTTGAAGCTCTGAAAGATGTGGTGGTAGGTAATTTAATGGTTTCCTCAGGTTTAGAAAATGGTTTTTTTTTATTCCGGATCATCTCATTGTTTCATATCTTCCCAGTTTTTTAAGAAAATTAGATATTTCCAATTTGTTTTAACAATGGAGTTGTCAGTCAAAACTCCTAAGGGAAGTATCATTGCAACAAAGTTTTGTGAATCAATCCCTATTAGAGATTATAAATGTTCTTTATCTGCTGATCTCATTATCATACCCATGATTGAATTTGATATAATCCTCATTATGGATTGGATTTCGGACCATGATGCGAAAATTTATTGTATGAAGAAGGAGGTTACCATTTTTGATGATGTTAATGTGTACCTTATCTTTAGAGCATAAACGTCACCACCTAATTCTTATCTAGATCCACCCTTAGTAGCTCAACTAAATTCAATTATTGGGGAGGAAGAGAATGAAATAACATTGGGTGAGTAAAGGAATGTTCAAATAGAGTATGTACCTATTGTGAAAGAATATATTGATGTGTTTCCAGAAGATTTACCTCGATATCCACCAGAATGAGAAATTGAGTTTTTTCATTGACTTAATTCGTGGTTGAAGGCCCATATCGAAGACCCCTTAGAGAATGGCCACTATGGAATTAGTGTAAATAAAGAAAAACTAGATTAATTGAGTAATAATGGATTTATTCTCCCTAGTGTTTCTCTATGGGGAACCCTTGTCCTTTTTGTTAAGAAGAAAGATAGATCTATGAGGTTTTTCATTGACTACAGGGAGATCAATTCTATAACAATAAATAACAAGTATCCCCTACCTTGAATTGATGATTTATTTGACGAACTGCATGGAGCTCAATACTTTTCAAAGATTGAAATTTGATTTGGATATCATCAGTTGTCTGTGAAGAAGGATGACATTATGAAAACAACATTTTGAACCAGGTACGGGCATTACGAGTTTATAATAATGCCTTTTGGATTGACAAATGCACCCTCTGTCTTCATGGATCTAATGAATTGAGTTTTAAAAGAATATATTGATGATTTTTAGTGGTATTTATTGATTATATCTAGGTATACTCTGAATTCTATGAAGATCATGAAAATCATTTGCGCATTATCCTGACGACTCATAGAAAACGTGAATTATATGGGAATTTTAGCAAGTGTGAATTCTGGATTCAGGAGATTTATTTTCTTGGACATATTATCTCTAAGGGTGGAATCTCTATTGATCCTTCTAAGACCAAGTCAATCCATGAATGGCCAGCACCAACGAGTATAACCGAGGAACGCAGTTTTATTGGTTTAGCAGGTTATTATCGACATTTTGTCCAGAATTTCTCCCGATTGGCTAACCCATTAACAAAGCTCACACAAAAGGGGTTAAATTTATTTGGACAAAATAGCGTGAAGAATGTTTTGAAGAACTTAAGAGAAGATTATTCAATGCTCCTATATTGACTATACCATTGGGGAATGATGGGTTTGTTATTTATGGTGATGCTTCAAAGAAAGGACTTGGTTGTGTCCTTATGCAGAATGATAGGGTTATTGCTTATGCATCACGACAGCTAAAAATTCATGAGAAAAAATATCCTACACATGATCTCGAGTTAGTAGTTGTAATATTTTCTTTAAAGATTTGGAGACACTATCTCTATGGTGAAAAATGTGAGATATATACCGATCACAAGAGTTTGAAGTATATTTTATCACAGAAAGAACTCACCATGAGGCAAATGAGATGCCTTGAACTACTCAAGGATTATGATTTCACTATACACTACCACCCAGGGAAGGAAAATAAGGTGTAAGATTCTTTGAGTAGAATGGATCATGGTGTTATTAACATGATGAGAGTTGAAATGGATCATATTTTCATCGATCTAGTAAAGATGGATATGGGAATAACCATGGAAGGTGAAACATCAATTCGTTTTCAAATTTTTGCCAACCCATCTTTACTAGAAAGGATAAAAATTTCTCAGGATGATGATGAGGAGTTTCAAAAGAAGATTAAAGCTATGAATAATGGGATATTGCGTGACTTCGTATATGAAGATGGGATTTTGTAATTTGGGAAGAGACTTCGTGTTCCTGATATACCTGGTCTAAAAGGGAAATTGTTCAATGATGCTCATAGCTCCAATTTCTCTATACATCGTGGGAGAACCAAAATGTATAGAGATTTGAAGGAACATTTTTGGTGGGACAACATGAAGAGGGAGATTGTAGATTTTGTGTCAAGATGTTTGGTTTGTCAACAAGTGAAAGCTGGAAGGCAATAGCCTGGACGAGTCATGCAACCTCTTCTCATACATGATTTGAAATGGGATAATATTATGATGGGGTTTTTCATGGGACTACCAAATAATCCTAGAAGGAACGATGAAATATGGGTCATTATTGATCATCTTACCATGTCAGCACATTTTCTTGATATAAGAGAAGATTTACCACTTCAACATCTAGCCAGACTATATATTAATGAAGTTGTGAGACTTCATGGAGTACCCCTATCAATTGTTTCTGATCGTGATCCCCATTTTACATCAAGATTTTGGAAAAGTCTTCAGAAATCCCTGGATACTGAACTTCATTTGAGCACTGCCTACCACCCCCAAATTGATGGACAATTAGAACGGACTATTCAAACCTTAGAAGACATGTTGAGATCTTTCTCACTAACATTAAAGGTATGTGGGATCAATATTTACCTCTGGTAGAATTTTCCTATAACAATATATTCCATTCAAATATTTATATGGCACTATATGAAGCATTATACTGAAAGATATGTCGCACACTAACCTGTTGGGAAGATGTTGTTGAAATAAAAGTCGTAGGCCCAGAAGTTGTGGAGGAAACGATGGAAAAGGTTAAGGTAATCCAAAACCATATCAAGGCAGCTCAATGTAGTCAGAAGAGAAATGATGATAACAGAAGGAAGTATTTGGAATTTCATATAGGATATCATGTTTTCGTGAAGGTATCTCCATGGAAGGGTGTAATACGTTTCGGTAATAAGGGTAAATTGAGTCCAAAGTACATCGTAACTTTCGAAATTATAGAATGAATTGGGGTTATATCTTACCGTTTCTCAATGCCTCCAAGTCTCTCCAAAGATCAGGATGTGTTCCATGTATCACTGTTGAGAAAATACATTCCTAACCAAATTCATGTACTCACCTATGAGGAATTAGAACTGGAACCCGATTTGTATTATTGCAAAGATTCTTTCTTGATTCTTGATACAAGAGAACAAGTGCTGAGAAACAAGACGACTCTACTGGTAAAAGTTCTATGGAGAAACCATATGATGGAAGATGCAACATGGGAACCCAAGGAACTTATGATGAAGAACCACCCGAGTCTTTTTATACAGTAATATTCTAGAAATTTCGAGGATTAAATTATTTGAAGGATCAGAGAATGTAACACCCTAAGCTTCCACAGTACGCTTCTCTTTGAATAATACACTAGCGTGTGTTGTACGCAACATCGAGTTCTAACACACCAAAACCAATCAAACTATCCATTATGAATAGTAATGCCCACTTTTTGAAATTTTATAATTTTTAACTTTCAAAATGGACATCATTTTTGGATTCGGAATATCGAAATTAGCTTAGGGTGAATTTTTTGTATTTTCTGAAAACATTCAATTTTTGATGAATAGTGAAAACACTGAGTTATAGTTTAAAACAAATTTTTTATAATTATTTATTTAAATTTATTTTAGGTCAAAATAGATACATAATACCTATATAAGTTCAATGTAATTCATTTTAGTCAGTTTATAATAATTTTATATATATAAAAATCTTATTGAACTTTTAACCGTCTTTTACCCACCTCATAGCAGCATTTGCAAATTTACATAAAACATAATTTTACTTCTTCTGTGAGTGGAATTTCAAACATCTGAGAGACATGGTTGATATCAGTAAGAAAAATGTGGTTCAATAATATGAAAATAAGTTTCAATGAATATTAACTTTTTACTTTTATTTACAATAGTTAAAAGTAAATAGGGTAATTAAGGGTAAAAATGATATTATTATTACCCTAAAACATGTCCTAATTCTATTGGATAAGTTTAATTCTACCAAAAACAAACTTAGTAATAAAATATGATCCATTAGTTCCACTTGGATTAGATTAGGACATTTATTATTATTTTATTTAAAGAAGAGTTAAAAGAGTTAAAATCAAAGTTTAATAACTAAATCATTTTTAACATAGGGTTACACATAAGATAAATTTGACTATAAATATTAATTAGAAATCTAAAAAAATTTCCTACATAGTGGTAGTTTATTTCTATTTTTTAAACATTAAATAATTTAATTTATTTATGACACAATAACGATGCAGTAATTACCTAATTAATGAAATATTAAAAAAATTGATATTATAAATATCCAAATAAATGTAAATTGAGACAATATATAAATTAAACTAATTTTATAGGTTAATATGACATGTTATAGTTGGTTATATGAATTATTTTCGAAGTAATAATGCTGTTATGAATTTAGAAAAAACAAAATACCAAATAGTGTCAAAATTGACATAAGTGTTTTGAAAACAAATATTATATTATTAATTGATATTCTATTCATAAAAATATATAGTTCAGCCAAAGGAATTATATAATGATATGTGTATCATTAATGAACCACTTGTGGTTCTCTTGGAAGTATATAGTAAATTTATTAATCATATATTATAAAAATACAAAGAGACATGGAAAATGTAAAACTATTTAACTAAGAGTTAAATCTAAAAAATAAAGTTAATATAGTGACCCAAACTAGTCTAAAACCTATTTATTGAGTGGTGTTCGACCCATACCTACCTTATAATTTAAATAATTTATTCTTGAACCATTAAAAACAAAAATTATTTTATTAGAAAATAATATTTCTGGCTTTTCCTATGGTGCCCCTCACCCCTCTTATAAAAGGGAACTCCCCCTTATCTCTAATTCACACCATCAAATCCATTTGGCTCAGCCAAACCCTACACAAATACCCTTTAAACTATCGTCCCTTCATCTTAGAGTCCTTCCTTTAGTTAGAATTCCATCCTATGGAGCCCTTTTGATCAAATCAAAAGGAAGAACTCGAAGAAGAGGTAAATATTTCATCACCTATTCCAAGTTCCTTTCTTCTTCCACTTCCTATTTCTTTGTTGTTTACCTTCTAAAATAATAACTCTAGTATCTTCTATATACTGTGATGTTATTATAAATATGGTACAACCATGTTCATTATTCTATCCATCCTTTGAATGACATGTCACCATACGGGCGTATGTATGGCTTACCGTCTCCACGTCGTGGTGTAATTGTTATTCAATACATTATTAATTGGATGGGTATAATAATTAAGTGTAATTGATGTAAATAATAAATATAACATGATAATTATTCTGTATATATGATATAACATCCAAATATATATTATTTTAATATCAAAATAATGATTTTTTCACTCGTGCGTACGTATGGATTACCTTCTCCACGAACGCGATGATATTCATTCCCCATCGTATCCATTCAAGAATAATTTTCATTAGATGATTAAAAATAATTTTTAAAGACTTAATATCATCCTTAATATGAATAAAATACATCCTATCCATAAAAAACATTACTTACATAACAAATCATATAGAGGAAAATGAATTAGTTAAAACCCGAAACGACGATAATACTAAGATATTGTTAACAAAGCAATGTTAAAAGATCATATATGATATCATATTAATGTATATGATTCTTGTATAATTTAATAACAATTATTTTAAAATTATAAAGGAGTTTACCCTACCCTCTACCAAGTAAAATTACATGGTAAGGGTTAATTTTACAATATCTTTATTATTAGAGGTTGTTTTTACGTAAGTATCTACTAGGACCTCTTTATCATCCACATCCATGTTTCTTTAAAATGTATTTCAAAACATTCTTACTATTTTATAGACTGTGGTTTAATGTCATTTATACCCTTATTTTAATTTTTATAAGATTTCTATAAATGAATCTTTCCATCATTTCCCAAACAAGGTCCTTTATAATCTTTTTGAAAAAACTAAGGTAAGAATGTATTTTTTTTAACTTATACGGCAGGTGAGGCTATTTTCCACCTCTATAACATCATAGAATCTTCCCATACAAGATTATAAGAATATTTTCAAAATAATTTTATTCCTAAATTATTTCAAAATAGAAAGAGATATTTCTCAAAACAAGGTTTTGATTTCATCTATGTCAACATATTTTGATGGATTTTAAGATTATTTGAAGTTGATTTATTAGGATAAAAAATTTCCATATTTTATTGAAGGTTTTGTGATATGTTTGACTGTGGATGTGTTATTTTTATACCATTCATGGTTTATGGATAAATTATTGACATTTCGTATGCTTGTTTTAATACGAATGTTTATGTTATGTTAATACCTTTTCATATGAGAAATGAATTGGACTTAGTAAGTGATGGGTGGTGCCCTCTATAGCTCCTTGATGTATCAGTAGGTCTCATGAGAAAAACTAGGGTCTTGGAAGAAGGCCTTGACAAGATCTTATATTGTAGTCTTAGAACAAGGCCTTGAATATGTGGTTATGAAAGACTGGAATTATGCATTCCATCATTATGAAAGTGGCTATTGATATTTCATGTGATTATTCGACTATTAGAATATCCATGTGAGTAATTAAATGGAGTAATTTGATATTATCTTTGTCATATTATGCTGAAGTTCAAGTTTAAAAGGATTTTGTTTTAGTATTATACATTGCCTAAACTGTTTATGCTTATTTATGAAATTTTCCATTGTATTGTTATCCTTACTGAGCATCTGAGCTCACCCCTTTCTATGTTTTATTTTTCCCAAGATGCAAAGAAGTGTATTATGACTAACCTATAGGGATAGTCTATGGGATATCAGTGTTGTCTATGGATACAATGTTGTTGTAGTTTTCCTTTTTATGATGTAATGTAAACCATATAAATGTATCTAGTATTTCCAAGGCTACTAAACTAATTGGTCTTTAGAGACTTGATCTTTTGTGATCCTACCAATGTTGTGTAATAATGCACAGAATCTATGTAACTGGGGTTGGGGAATTACAAAAAACCATCCTATTGTATCAGAGGGATTATGTTTAAATTTATAATTATTTATTTTAATTTCAATCCATATACAATCATGGTTTAATTTTCATTTTATTTTATTAATTTTTTAATAGATTTTGATTAAACATATTGTCAACATATTCACAATGTTAGTTCAGGGTTAATTTTTTGTAAATATTTAGAAACATATGAATAAGGACCAGATATTCCATTTGGGATTGCCAAATGTTTTTTAGTAAAACCAGATTACATGGTGTGTAGTCGTAGTGCACATTATACACCCTTGTGCACTCCACCTTGATGTTTCATAGGATACATGACACTCCAAGAAGTTAATTACATGTGGTGAATTTATAACACACCGCATGTAGTCTAGGAAAACCTAGAACATGGTATTCTAGATTACATGGTGTGTAACTGGAATACACACCATGGTTTCTGCTTAGGTTAACAACATAATTCAAATAGTATATGTGGACATTATGAACGGTCAAACAACATGATACCGATAGCATAGAGAATTTATGATATACATGAAATGTATGTAGTGTAGACCCAATGTAGTTCACCATTTACGATGTTCTAAATACATGATGAGCTATTCTGAGAGAATATAAGAAACACAACATAAGGGATATATGGCTTGTAGCTATCTTGTATACTATTTGTGATCCCACCGATATACATACTAAAGATCTAAGTGAGTATCTCAGGCACACAGTAAGTGGATATATGACATGTAGTTTTAAATTGCATTCCATGTAGTTTGGAAGAATAAACATGCCTATGTCCTGAGCTTTTAAACCTAATACACAATAACCAAGGTACATGACATGATGTTGGATAGTACACGCTGTTTAGTCTCCCAATTACTAGAAGAATTATATAAAACTAACTAGAAAATTGCATAATCAAAACCTTATTGATTTTATTTTTAATTTATGGGTCTTATAATTTAATTAGGTTTCTAACAGATTTTAAATGATTAAATAATTTATTTTAATAAATATATGACTACTGTTTCTTCTGTTTATTTTACATTAATTCCCTTATGATTGGTACCTCCATGTAGATTTATACTGTCATTGAGACGAAAGAGAATTAATTAAATAATATATTAATATAAGAATATTTATATTAATAATAAATAAAAACTGAAATATTATCCATTTACTTTTTATTTATACATTTCATGTATGATTTTTCATGAGTTTGACCACGATATAGGTATGTGATGGATATTTAATTTAATTTATTGCATGGGTTTGTGCCTACAAGTCAAACCTCCCTCCATTATTACGTAGGACCTGCATGTCCATTAATATTTATTTAATTCACCTTTTACAAATACTTTGGTTTCTATCTCCTAAATGTGTGTTATAAATACTTCTAATTAACGTTGTTTCCAAGGCTCACAAAGTTTGTTCAAAATATATTCATAATAATTCCATCCCAAGTGATACACAGGTGGAAGGGTGGAATGTTGTAACTCATCCCATGACTGGAAACATGCATTATTTCTCCTATGACATAGGTTGATTTAATATCTGATCATTAAATAAACCATTAGAAAAATATAATTAATTCTATATTTAATTAATTAAATAATTTTTTCTTTGAATTATTAATTTTATGGAGGTAAGGCCACGATCACATAAATGATTTAATTAATGTGAAAATATGGAATTTTTTTAAAATGATTGTGCACAAATATTTTATCGAATATGGTTAATTAATTCTGAAATAACCACTTAGTATTAATAATTAATTTAAAGTATAAAACAAGATAAATTTATGCATAAAAAATAAATTCTTAATATAAATTATGTCAGTCCCAATCGTCTATCACTTGATTAGGACTAAAAGAGTTAGAAATAAGGGTTTGACCAACCCTTATTGGTACACTTTTAACCTAGAGTTATCAAGAAGGTAATGGGTTGAAATACAAATCTTACATCAATAGAGGTATACTTGTCTAGAATTTATGTAACACTGAGGTAGGTGTTTAGGAAATCCAGGTCAGGATTTTAGGAAAGGGGAGTCCACTCAACAAATCAAGGAACTATAAGCCCACAGTTGGGAAAGACTTTCCAACAAAAATACATTGAGGTAGCTTGACCAACCCTCATTGGGGTAATGAAAAAGGTAATATAGATCCTTAAAACATGAATATATGAGCCCCTCTACTTTCTGAGTTCCATGGTGAGTGCTATTGGGACTTGATAAAATTGAAGGAGATTTAATAAAATCAATTATTTTATTTTTTCTCACAAAAATTTGTAATCAAGAAAAATACTAATAATATTATCTTTTAATTATATATTAAAATTAAAAGTTCATCATCTATACTATCCCTTAGATCTATATTATAAAAAGACAATATCCCCCTAGTAGTAACTTCCAAGACTGGTTCATATGCCTTGAAGTTGTTTTGCACCACAAATGGAAATCTTACACGCTATAATCCTCACATCCCAATTCACATTCACAAGATGTGAGTGATGAAGAGTTTCTAATCTATGATAAACATTTAAAGGGTGCAGTCAAAATTCAATGTTTAATGATTTTATATATTCTTATTGAACTCATGATGTCTCATGAAATAATGTATGGATATAGCATGATTGATAACCTCCATGGTCATTACTAAGATAGATCTAGATTGAAAAAATTAATATTTACATGGAACTATTTCTGAGTAATTTTGGAGAGGCTTCCTTAGATGCTCCTCACGTAGTTATCCTCACTGGCTATACTAAGATCTTAGAGGTTCCAGGGTTTAAAATCTTTGATTAACTAGAAAGCAATCTCAGTCTTACATCACTCTATCAAAATTTCTCTATATTTTTTATACATTTTAATTTGAAG
Source organism: Viscum album (assembly GCA_963277665.1). Taxonomy (NCBI): domain Eukaryota; kingdom Viridiplantae; phylum Streptophyta; class Magnoliopsida; order Santalales; family Viscaceae; genus Viscum; species Viscum album. Next base: position 40,354 of record OY728146.1, on the reverse strand, counting down.
AAAATTGAAAATTATCAACCAGATCTTATCACACTTTTCACCAAATAGATAAGGATAAAAAGAGTAAAAGACCATAATTCATTATGTTGAACAAATGGGAAGGTGAGAAGAAGATATCTAAGTCCAAAGATTGTTCACACCCTTCCAGAAACAGGTATATCAATAGGAATGAAAGGGAACATGATGTAGTTTATATTGGAAGTGGAAAGAAGGGCCACAAGAAGAAAAACTAGACCCTTCAAAATAAATAGGGGTAATTTTTAGATTCATTTTTATTTGGTGAAATTTAAGTATTTTTAAGAATTGTGTGTTAGATATAGTCTTCGGTTATCACATATTTAATCAAATACATGAACCTAGTTGATAAAAATAATTAACCAAACAGTGGTAGATATACAAGTATCCAATAGAGTAAAAAAATTTATTGTAGCTATTGGGGACTACAATCTCAGGTTGTTGACTAGAATGATCTTGGTTTTAAAGGTTTTTTGTTATGTTCCTTAACATACCCAAAATATTATTTCTATATAAAGACATGTTACATATGGTTTTTTTCATGTTCAGAAATAAATTTTTCTTATTTTATAAAGATAACATTTGCTATGGTAAAGAACATTAAAATAATGGTCTTTATATATTGGGTTACATGGACCAAGTAATGATCTTTAATGATGATTTTTTTAGATATGGACATGTCAAAATTATGTGGTATAAGTCATAATATTTTGATAAATTCAAGGAATTCAAGAATGAAGTTCAATGCCATCTTGGAATGAATATTAAGAAACTTAGCTTAGAATGTGATGGATAACATCTTAATCAAGTCCTCATTGGTTACTTAAGAGAGTTTTGTATACTATCAAAAATCACTCCTCCATATACACCTTAATTGAAAAGTATAAGTTAAAGTAGGAACCACACCTTATTAGACTTGGTAAGATCAATGATGAGTCATACAGTCTTCCATTATCTTTTTGTGAATGTACATTTTCAAGAAAAAAATACTAAGCCAAGTGAAATATAAAGTGGTAGGCATTTTACCATACCATTTATGGAATGGAAATAAACATGTGTTGTCATAAATACGTGTGTGGGGTTGTGAAGTGTTTGTTATGGACTCTTTAGGTAGCAAACATTCACCCCAAGAAACAATGGGTACCTATATAGGATACACCAACAAAACAAGTGGATATGACCTATATAACCCCTAATAAAAAAAGTTAATAGTGGAAATACATTCCATATTCATTGATTGGGAGAACAAAGAAAAATATATATAGGGATTGAGATATACATCTATGAAGGTGATGTTCAAGGTACACGTGAGTTAGCACTAGAATAGATTCCATAAATCTCTATGGAATAAGAAATTGTTCTAGATACAGAAGTACTACATAGGAGTACAAGGGATGTTAGAGAACCTGAATGGTATGGTTTTCTAATCACCAAAGATGATGTATCATTATTATTTGTTAATAATGATCCCATAACATACAAGGAATCTATAAGTGGAATAGATGTTTCCAACTGAAAAGAAACCATGAATTCTGAAATAGATTCCATATACCAAAACCATGTCTGTATTTTGGTAGACCCCCCATGGATTTAAATCACGTTGGTTAAAAATGGGTGTTCAAGATGAAATTGGAAATGGAAGAAAAAATCAGTCCCTATAATGTTTTACTAGTAGCAAAAGGGTTTAAATAAAGTCAAGGTATTAACTAATATAAAACCTTTTCACCAGTTGAAATGCTGAAATACATCAGAATTATACTTTCCATTGTGGATTACTATGACTATGAGATTTGGAAAATTGATTTCAAAATATCCTTCCATAACAAGAACCATCAACAATGTGTCTATATGAGACAAACTAAAGGGATTATGACTCCAACTAAAGACAAAAAAAATATGAAATTTGAACAACATATATCTCCTGGAACATTCATTTTCATGAATTCATAAGAAAATATGGTTTCATAATGAATAAATGTGATCCTTGTGTCTAAAAATGATCCAGTGGTATTTATGTCATTTCTTTAATAGTATACATCGATGAAATATTACTTATTGGAAATGAAATACCAGTATTATAGTTTGTAAAGGTGTGGTTAAATAAAATGTTCTTTATAAAAGTCTTTGGGGAGGTATCATATATTCTTAGGATCAAGATCCATCCTGATATATATAATAGACTGGTCAACCTAAGTTATGGCATATACAATGAAAAGATACTGAAGATATTTAGTATGGAAGAATCTAATAGGGGATTATTTCCTACATCACATGACAATAATCTTTTTAGGAATATCTATCCTTATAAAGATGAGGATACAAATATAATTTAAAGGATTCCATAAATTTTAGTGATTGGGTTAGTCATGTATTATATTCATTTCAAAAAGATAAATGCCACCTAAGCATTATGTGTGGTAGGAAGATATCAAGATAACCGAAGTGATTTCCATTGGAAGATAGTTAAGAGTATCCTTGTGTATATGGGTCGTACTTAGGATATTTTCCAAGCTTCTAGAGGATATGAGAAACTAGTCATCAGAGGATATATAGATGTTATTTTAAAAATATTTTATAATGAAATGAAGTGAGAGACATGATACATCTTCACTTTGAATGGATGTGCAGTGAGCTGGAAGAGTTCAAAGTAGGTTGTGGTCATAGATTCCATACTAGAGTCTGAGTATATTTTGGCTTCTAAGGTAACTAAATATATAGTATGGACTCACAAATTCATATAATATCATGATGTATCGCTTGTAAGTAAATATCCTATCACACTCTACAATGATAATATTTGAGTGGTGGCTCTAAACAAAATCCAATGCCACATCAGGGGATGAAGAACATACTTTATAAGTATCATATCTTGAGGGTTTTTTTACGAAAGAGGAATTGTTTTTGGGATAAGTATTTCCATTTAAGACAACATGGTATACCCCTAAAATGAAGCCTTAACTCAACATAAACATGATTATTATGTGAGGTCTAGAGGACTGAAAGTCTTAAGAATATGTCTCTAGTCTAATTGGGAGTTTTTTTAGTTAGTTTCCCAGGAAAAACTCTTTATACATTGATTACATGTATATTTGATGTATATAATATTAATAAAGATTCTTATAAAATATTGTTCATTGTTATTCATGAAATTAATTTAGTAATTCCATTTAGTATATGTCCCATTAATATGGTCATAACAGTTCCCTACTATGATGATAAGCTTCAAGTTCTAGGACTATATTCTTAAATATGGTTCCACAGTCGGATAATATAATATAATGAGACACATAGTATATAGACTCCCATGTGTGAGTACTTATAAGAATATGAGGCCACTTCTCATGAATTTTGCACTTGGTAATATCCACGATGGGAGATTATGAGAACAAAACTATTATCATTAATGAATGTCCTGACTCAGGCACATAGATATTATGATAAAACTATGACACTATATGTTCATGGAGATGCAGGGCTCATAGGGTGAATCACAATTGACTTATTTATGGATAACTTGATGAATGATTATTCCCTTACATATTTATAAAAGTTGATATATCATCGCCTTGATTATAATAGAACCATTGCTTTAAATTCCAAGGATATGTTGAAAGGGAACATTTATTTAATATGGTCCATGAAAGATGTAATGATCATATTGTTTGGTGACATAGATGTGTAACCTGGTTGTTGAGATATTGAGAAAAAATATTATATTGGAGAGTTAGTGTTCGTATGTGTTTGTCATAATTGAAAAATTAAGTAATTTAACTTGAGTGCGTTGAACCATTTATAGAAAATAATCTTTGTCTATGGGAAAGGCTTCCTAATGAAAATGAGAAATAATCATAGAGGGTCATAGAGTAAGTGTTTCTGAAAATATCGATTAAATTATATTTGATATTAATAAATTGAATAAATATTATTATCCAGAATGAGGGATAATTTTATTCAATTTTTATAAAATAATTTTTTTATTGATTACTAAAATACTAAGATTAAACATTTATTCAGGAGTTCAATAAATGATATATGATTTTGAATGGACTAAATTCGGGTTTAGTGATAAAGGCAGGATCCGCTCCAGGTAGTCTAGGCCTACGACCACAGCGTACCTGAGATGATTCGAGGTACTATCTGTGTCTACTCCAACCTTGCTGTAGTACTGATAGACACAGGTGCGAGTCATTCTTTCATTGTCGCTGCCCTTGTTCAAAGCTCAGAGATTCCGACAGAGCCGTTGGCTCAATCCTTACGGCTAGAGACTACTACGGGAGAAGACTCGACTATTAAGCACTGGTGACAGAAGTGTGAGCTTACAATAAGAGGTGAGAGCTTTGGCTGGGATCTTCTTGTAGCAGCATCGGGGCCTTACGACGTCATCTTCGGTATGGACTGCTTATCTATAGTCCATGCTCATATCGATTGTATTAGGCACAAGGTGAGGTGTATCTGCATGGATGGGACCAGGTTCACCTTCACCGATGAGAAGGGAGCCCTTGCAATGCATGATGGACATTCATAGAGGAGAGGGAAACCAATCACACATCAGTTTTCTAGTCTCATCCTTGGAGCAGTTGATGTGCGGAGTCCGATTTTTCCTATTGTGGTGGATCAGTATGCGGATGTTTTTCCTGAAGATGTTCGAGGACTACCTCCAAATAGAGAGGTATACTTCTACACAGACCTGTACCCCAAGAAATCACCGATATCTACTCCAGCATATCGGATGGCTCCTGCTGTGCTTCGTGAGTTGTGGGTACAACTGGAGGATTTATAGGGGAAAGGATTTATCCGACCCAGTGTTTTACCCTTGGCTTCTCCGATATTGTTAACCAAGAAGGCGGATGGGATCTTGCGACTGTGTGTCGACTATCGGCGCATGAATCAGGTGACCGTGAAGAACATGTACCCACTCTCGAGGATTGACGACCTCTTTGATCAGCTCAAGGGAGCACGTTGGTTCTTGAAGATAGACCTCAGGTTAGGCTATCATCAGCTCACAGTTCGAGATGAGGATTACAGAAGACAACATTCAGGTGTCGGTATGGCCACTACGAGTACTTGGTTATGCTTCTCGGTGTAACCAATGCACCATCAGTTTTCATGAGTCTCATGAACATGAACTTCCAGCCTTACCTCGATCGTTTTGTCGTAGTCCTCATCGACGACATGCTGATTTACACGACTACTGAGGAGGAGCATTCCTACCACTTGTGAGTTGTACTGGATACACTCCGGGAGCACTATATTTATGGTAATCTCTCGAAGTTCCAGTTTTGGATTCGAGAGGTACACTTCTTGGGACACGACATCTCGAATGTGGGAGTTGTAGTGGATCCAGCGAAGATCAAGGTAGGGCTTGCTTGGGATCCACCCAGGAGTGTGACAGAGGTGTGGAGTTTCTTGGGTCTGGCTAGAAACTATCATAGATTTGTTTCAGACTTCTCCAGAGTTGAATCACCCCTTTCAGCCTTGAGAAAGAAGGGAATACCCTTCCTGTGGTCAGATAGATGCCAGAAGAGCTTTCTAGAGCTGAGGAAGAGGTTGACCTGTGCTCCCATATTGAGGTTTCCAGAGGAGGGAGTTGGGTATGTAGTTTACTACAACGCATTCGGAACCGGACTCGGGTGTGTCCTGATGCAGGAGCGAGCAGTGATCATGTACGTTTCATTATAGTTGAGGCAACACGAGAAGAACTAAACTTCCTATGACCTAGAGTTAGTAGTAGTGGTCTTCTCCTTGAAGATGTGGTGGCACTATCAGATGGGCGAGCTCTTTATAGTCTACACTAACCATCATATTCTAAGGTACATCTTCTCACAGAAGGACTTAAACCTGGGATAGTGGTGATGGCTCGATTTTCTCCAGGACTATGACTTTGAGATAGTCTATAATCTTGGGAAGGGGGACGTTGTGGCTAATGCTCGCAGTAGGAGATCGGGCACTCATATACTAGGAGAGGCAACAGGGCAGCTAGCCGTATTGCAAATATCCTTTGTGGATAGTGATGAAGAAGCCTTTCTATAGTCACTCACAGTCACTCCTCTAATCCTTCAGTGAGTCAGAGAGGCAAATCGTGGAGACGTTGACTGTGAGATGCGATGTGCTCAGATATCCACAGGGTAGGCGCCTGATGGATTTTCTAAAGGAGGGGAGCACGTCATCCTCTTCAGGGGATGTAATATGGAACCAGTTGCACTGCAGGAGGAGGTGTTGAGGGAGTTACACACTTCCCCTCTAGCTGTACATACAAGAGTGGTGAATATGTATCAGGACCTTAGACGACATCACTGGTGGTTGGGTATGAAGAAGGCTGTAGTAGAGTTCGTTTCATGATGCCTCACTTGTCAGCAAGTGAAGGTGGAGTACCAGGTACCAGCAGACTTTTTACAACCCTTAGAGGTCCCGGAGTGGATATGGGACGGGATATCCATGGATTTTTTGACAGGGCTTCCACGTACATCCAGAGGGCACGACTCTATCTGGGTGATCGTTGACCGACTCACCAAGTAGGCCCACTTCCTTCCGATCAGAGAGAAGAGCTTAGTAGAGAGGTTGGGACACCTCTACATTCAAGAGATTGTACGACTTCACAGTGTTCCATCGACTATCGTTTCTGATTGATATGCTCGATTCACATCCTGACTTTGGAAGGGGTTACATGAGGCTTTTGGGACACAGCTTCGCTTGAACACCGCCTTCCATCCTCAGATGGAAGGTTAGACTGAGAAGACCATTCAGACTCTCGAGGACATGCTTTGTGCATGCGTTCTTGACTTTGGTCGCAGTTGGGAGGATCACCTACCCTTGGTGGAGTTTTTGTAAAACAATAGTTACCACTCCACCATCGGGATGGCACCATACGAGGCACTGTACGACCTACCTTGCAGATCACCTCTGTGTTGGATTGACCCTGGGGAGTCAGCACTTGTAGGAACAAAGATGGTTCAGGCTACGATGATGAAGGTGCAGATCATCCAGAAGCGGATGTAGACTGCACATAGCAGATAGAAGTCCTATGCTGATAGGAGGCGAAGACCACTGGTGTTCGAGGATGTATATCACGTCTTCTTACGAGTCTCACCTTGATGAGGTATACAGACATTTGGCCGGGGTGTCAAGTAATCTCCGCGTTTCATCGGACTATTCCAGGTCCTCAGCAGAGTACGCGAGGTGGCTTACTGCCTAGCCCTTCCACCTCAGTTGCACCAGGTGCATGACGTCAGCCACGTATCTCAGTTGAGGAGATACGTGCACGACCAACCCCACATCATCGATCACGGGGAGCTGGACATTGATGACATGGTGACATTTTCGGAGGTCTAGGTGGAGATTGAGGATCGATAGGAGCAGGTCCTACGTGGATGGTCGAGTCCTCTAGTGTGCATTCACTAACAGCATGGGAACCTCCAGGAGAGCACTTGGGAGCTGGAGGCACAGATGTGAGCTCAGTATCCCCATTTTTTTCCTAGTGTGTGTTGTACCTTGATGGGGATGTAAATCCCTAAAGTGGGAGTAATGTAAAGACCCTGAATTTTCAAGAATTTTTTTTTCATAATTCTTTGAAATTTTATGAGACGGTGGCTTTTGATGACACTTGATTCTGAGGCCCAGTGTGCCCGGAATCAATTTATAATGTTTTGTTCAGGTACGTTCAGTAAACGTACGTTTCAGTTTTTCTATTTTTTGAACCAGTGCTCGGAATTGAAATCCGAAGACATAGATGAACTCGCAGTGCCTGTATTTTCTTAAGGGTACCTTTACTGCAGTTGCCTTTTATGGGGGTTGGAAGTTAATTTTTGGTGTTTAATAAAAAATGTTAAATAAAATTTGTTGAGAACAAGTTTAATCCTACATGGGGAAGTTTTTGGTGGGGCTCACACCTAAATAACATCCCATGTGTGGATATTTGTGAGGTGGGGCCCACACAAGCCCCAACCTTTCATCTACCCATAACCTCCCATTAACCCCCATTTTAACTCTCCTTTATTTAATTCCTTAACAACCCCCCCTTAATTAAGAGATCTCTTCACCTCCCTCTCTCTCTATTATTTTCCAACACATTTTAATTAATGAATTCAACCACTTCAATTAATTAATTATGTTGTTTGAATTTTTAATTACATGTGTGAATAAAAATAATATCTTGAGCTATTATTTTGTTTTTTGGGCATTCGTTGTGTTGAGAGGATTTGTGAGAGGGATTTGGAGAAATAGATAAGGGTGTTCTTCTCTCAATGAAGAACACCATCCTTCCAACGAAGAACCATCAAGGAACGTCAATCATCGCCTTCGATATTTGGCCAAACCAAAGGAGAAGGATCCACCCCCGAGGAACACTGTAGACGTACCATCCTCGGCTCTTCTTCCCTGACACCAACAAGTTGACGCTGTCTCCCCGTGATGTCATCTTCCACGACGCTTGACTATGGAGAACCTTATTTCAAGGTAGGGGTTGCGTGTAATTTATAAGTGAATAAATTATCTTGTTTGTGTTGAATTATTTGGAATTACTTCGGACCATTTGATACCGCCTAACGCGGAGGGCGTGTGTCGAACGAACATGGCCCGACGACCCTCTGATTGTTCTTGGTTATTTTTTTGGCGGCAACAAGAGGCGGTGGCGACGAATGTAAGTGGTGGCCATGCGCCGGCTGCGTCTGGAAGAACCATGGCCCGCAATAGTAGGCCGCTCGGCCGAAGGAGAATCGGTCAGCAAAAGACGACTGGGCCGAAGGAAGACCGCAGTACCACAAGGGGCGCCGCACTGTGGAGGACCGCGACCCGCATTCTATGGGCTGCTCGGAGGTCAAACCGGCCGGCCAGTCGGCCGACTAGGTGGGAAAGACCCGCATAGCCAGGAGGGAGCCGCGCTAGAGAAGATGCGACCTGCCCGTGTGGGATTCTTGCACAGTGAAGGCCGGTCGGCTTCGGCCGACCAGTTAGGGAGGGCGGCAAAGTCGGTTCGGGCAGCCGGGTGGCTGCCCCCTGGACCGCACGGCCCCCTCAGGCCGAGACGCTGCAGGGCCGAGCCACGCCCCTTCGGGCCGGGCTGCACCCCTCAGGTCGGGCCATGCAATTTATCGGGCTGGCCCGACCCTCTGTCGGGTCGGACCCGCCAATGCTGGGTTGACCCGACCCATCGGCCCACTGGGCTTAACGTGTCGGGTCCGTTATCACTTAAACGTGAATATCTTTATGACCGCACGTCCGATCGATGCCCCGTCTGCGGCACTGGGACCCTTAAAATAGGGCGGTACTTCTTCGATACTCTATGTGAGTTTTGGACAACTTTGGAATATGGCCGGGTTTGGAACGAGCATATTTCCAACCGGGCCCCTGGAATGGAAAATCCAATAGCTTTCAGACCGGGCGTCCGATTGATGTGTCGTCTGTCGCTTTGGGTTCCTTTTGATGAGACAAAACATCGGGATACATCAACTCTAGACTTCGTGATAGTTGATTTATCGAACCCTTGGCTCGAGGACCGAACCCTCCCGGGATCGAGCGTGTTGTGTGCGGAAACCCTAGATCTAGCTACGACATCAACGAATACCATACTGGGATCCTTTGTGGGATTGGTGACGATGAAAACTATACCTGAATCCTCTGTAGGTTCGGCAGTGATGACAACTATACTGGAATCCTCAGTGGGTTCGGTAGGGACGACAACTGTACAAGAATCCTCTGTGGGTTCAGTAGAGAAGATGAATAAGTGACTGCATCTGATCATCTCTACCTCTATACGAAATATGTATACCTGTGTGAGCTGAGTCTTGAATTTCAATCATTATCATCGATGTGATTGAATTCTTTCCTGTGTGGACTGGGTTATTCTTGGGCCCGAGAGTTGGAGTCGAACTGGTATTGATGACTTAGGTATATGTATGGGGATATACCTATGTGAGTTTGGTGATACTTTGTGATTGTATATTTCCTTTGTTATTTATCCTTCTTGGATTCTGGGAGACCCTCGGGGGTCTCGGGGTCCCTACTGAGTATCGTTATACTCACCCCTGCCTGGGAAATGCCCACACTACATTGTGTTGGTTGCAGACGACAGACATCAATGATCGTTGTTGAGGCTTGTGTAGCTAGATGGTACCAGGAGTGGACCACTCGGTGAGACGTACTCGGAGCTGACGGATGGACCCAAGGTGCTGAGGAGACTATCTGTAACCACCCTTCAGGTGGGATACCCGGAGGACGACTCAGTGGTTGTTGTTTTCCTTTACTACTGCTGTACTAGATTTTCATTTTTACTGTACTTTTAGTTGGGTTTTTATTCTAGCCCATTTACCTTCCAACACTTACTTTGTATTCAGTATTACTTTGTGCTTACTTGAGCTTGCATACTCTGTTTTGTTTGTTTACTATCATAAAGGCAATGCCTTCCCTTTTTATCCGGATTTACGCCTTTGGTGCTAGTCTCCAGCCCCTGGCCTGTAGAAGGCGGGCTTGGGGTAGTCACGGCACGAGCCCTGAGGATGGGTCATGAAAAGAGATTCATAAATATACCATTATGTATATTGTGTAATTTATCCAAAAACTGAAACTTCAGAATCATAAATCATAAAAAAACTCTCTCTCGACTCCTCCTTTCTCTTTTTCTCTTAATAATGAGAAATGAAAGAGATATCACTTCAGTATTGAAGGATGAGTGACCAATATGAATAATGAAAGGAAATCAACTCACCATGTTAACACTTAGAGATCGATTGGCATTTCATTGAGATCAAAGGAGCTCATATGGATCACCACTAGATGGATTCTATCCTTAATACATATAGTGTTATAAAGAAAATATGAATGGGTATTTTTGGATGATCAACATATACATCGAAGAAATAATTCTAAGATAAGGTATTGATTTATATTAATATTAAATAAATTAATTATTAATTTAACATGCAAGATACTCACACAGGTTTTTAGGAAACCAAATATTAAAATATCTTTTAATATATCACCCACCACCACATGCTTCCATTTTTTCATGAACCTTTACCTTTATGATACATCTATGAACCTACACATCAAAATTAGTGCATTTGAGTATGATAGATGTTGGTTGGATATCCTCAATTATTAACAAAAAAAACATGTCCAATGGAATGATGTTAAAAATAAATCACCAGTAACATAATTACTTGAAAGAATTTCTCTCATCTAGTTACACATTTATTTGAGGGAAACCAAATTCCTTTAACATTAAAGGAATGGTTTTATGGATTTCATCACTCACTGTACCGACAAAAAGGACATAGATTTTGTATGAAAATTTCCTTTGGAATTCACAAAATTCATTATGGTAATTTTAGTGTGCATGTATGATTTAAATTTCACTATGAAGGGGAATGTGAGCATAGCAAGAGAGATGATTCCCATTAATGTTTCTATAAGACCGTTTTTGGAATTATCCACTAATAATTATATGGAATATATCATCTTTCGTTATTTTTAGGTATGGTGGTGGTTATTTAACATTATAATAATAAGATTTATTGGTTTTGGTTTTTAAATGACATTCCCACTCCCCAAGGAAGTCACAAATTAGAGTTGTTCTAGAGAGGGTTGTGTGTAACTAGATTCTACCATTATGGTTGGGGATGGGACATCTTAAATTTTAATCAATACCTTCCCTATTTTAATAGTTATTAATTAATATTTTTGGATGAGATCTAAAATATCATTTTCATTTCCTTTCACAGTTTCTCATGTAATTGTAGAGTAATAAATTGGGTTATAATTTGTAGTGGTTAGCTTATCCCATGAGGATATTTATACTCTACGATAGGATTTCATAAATTCACTTGAGGATGTAGTAATTGGATATATTAGGACTAAAATTGGATAGAGGTTTAATTTGTTTTGGAGGGTATAGATTGAGACCCTACAGTTGATTGGGTTGATGATTATACCTCTAATAGAATCTTGGATAGCCATTATACTTTGGATTAAGAATATTTTGACACAATTCCTTATATAAAATTATGGCATTGAACTCCATTTTGGTCCTCTTAGAAGAATATTTTTATAAAACGAGTGGTTGTAAAATTGTTAGTAATATGGTCATTTTTGTCACAAATTATGAAAATAGGGTCAATAAATTGAATTTATTGGGCCTTTCAAAGATCAATCACCTAGACCTTCCTCGTGAGTTGAAATATTACCCCTAAGCATTAATTATTACCTAAGAGTTTGTACAACACTCTATTTGGATGGATTCTTATAATAGGGTGAGGTTACCCATGCTTGGTTTTGTGTAGGGAGACCTTATAAATACCCATAATAATTTTTGATGGAATTTCTTAAAGTCCCCATTACACATAATATCTATAAATTATTTGTTTCAGGTACCTAGACCTTTATTTTAGATTTTAATTTATTCTAGGATTAAAAAATACTAGTTATATACTATTTTTAGTGTATATTCAAATGATTAATAATTTTCTTTAAAGGAATCTCTCTCATTTTAAATAAAGTATTGAATCCCCTTTTAATGTGAAATTTTATTATATTAAAGATTTTTTTATAAAACCAATATTAAATTATTCCCATTAATTGATGGATACTTGTGTCAAATTATTTTACCAATTTTTATATCAATCCTTCAGAAAAAATTAAATATCATCATCTTAGCTTACTTAATTTGATGTATAGAACATATAGTCTCAATAATTTCATTGAAATCCATTACATAAAGTTAGAACATATATTACACCATAATATTAAAGGTGTTAAAGTGGTTTAGGAAATTGGGATTTAACACATAATTCTATTTTTCTAAGGAATCATGTATGATGCATGAGGAGAAATTTTTCTATGTAAGAGTGAAATAGTCATTTATGGATTGATTGCTGACATTCTCCAAGATAAGTGATAATTCATTGAGCCATAAATTTTTTTATTATACCTAGGTTTATGATTTATTAATGTGTAATACCATAATGTAGAGTAAAATAAATAATATTATCTAGAGTTTCAAGAATTTTTGGATCTAAAGGAACATGACACCAAGGTTTAGATGATTCCACACCCATTAAATTATCCAACCAAACCAGTCAAATAGTGTGGTCCATGATGTATGAGGATATACATTGACGGAGAAAAGGAGGAAAGAATTAAACGAATGAGAGTGAGAATGGAAAAATGATGTGAGAATATAGGAAGAGTTTTATGGATCAGATACTTGGATTCCCAAAAATGGTGATAAAATTTGTTTTTCCAAATTTTTTACTACATGTTGAAGGAATATCTTACAAAAAACTAGGGTTATCAATTAATTATAGGCCTAAAAAATTAAAAAAATACACAAGACCATTCTAGAGAGTGATTTTTTTATGTTTCCAAATATGTGGGTGAGTTGTTCAGGATTCTTAGAATGGAATTATTTCTAATTGGATATAATTAAGAATAATGGTCCGATCCTAGGATATTTAAATGGTTAGAAGGTATTTTTTTCTTTGAAAATTTAATCTTATTTAATTCCAGATCGATTCATTCAATGAAATGAGATAAAACCTCATCACTCACTAGTTGTTTTGAAATTAATTCAAACTTTAATCACCTATAATATGATAGAGTAATTTTAAATAAAACTCCATAGTATAATATCATATTATCTCTCAGAATGCAGGGCCTTGAAAGGAGGACTATAAAAAATCAATAAAAATGAAGGCCTTCAGGCTATTAGAGGAATGTATGTTTACTTATAGAAGAAGAACTAAATAAGTGAAAATAATAAAATATCAAATAATCCACTTTTTTATGAAGAATTTGAAATTTTTTATGTGCATAAATTAACACCATGAGGTAAAATTATCAACATGATGTTAATATTAATAGAATAAAATAGTAATATTTACTTTTATTAGAAATTATTGAGTGAGTTAGATTGACATACGGTTGTTGCAGACAAAAATTATTCCCATTTATTTTAACAAATCAACCTTAAATAGATATTTTAGGTAATTTTTTAGAACCCCATTCATTCCAAGTAATTTAAACATTCAAGCGTAAACATGGTTAGTGAAAAATGGGTGCAAATTGGACTTTCTAAACCTTGATCCAAAATCAGTGCAAATTGTTTCCCTATTCTTGACACATAAAAATGAAAGTCTATACGGATGAATTTGGGTTGGTCATAAAATAGGGAAATATTAATAAATATTTTCTGAATAATTTGGTAAAATTACATATCCATTGAATTATCCATTACGATTTAAATATAAAAATAGTTGAAAATAATGTGTTCATTAAAATCTTGCCCAAAATATTATCTTCACCTCCGAACTCCAAAATCACCATTGAAACATTTGAGTTCATATAGTAAACTATTTAATTAAAGGTTAATCAAAATGTATTATATAAAAAATTTAAATTTGCATATGATCGATTTTTTATTCTAGTAATTAAATACAATTTATTAGACTAATTTCCAATTAAATTTTACCAAAAAAATCTACATTCATGGCCCAAAATTATCATATTCCCATATAAATATCCTACTACTCTATAAGTATGAAATAATAATAAAAATTGATAAACATGATACTAAAATTTAAAATTAAAATCACAAAAAAATTGTTTTAAAAGGTGTTGTAAAATTTTCTTAGATTAATTCATTTTAAAAAAATAATTATCAATATTACGAGAAATAAATTTCATATTGTAAAATAAAATAACATTAGTGTATATGAACAATGATTCACATGAATATTCTTTAATGAAGATTGATAATTATCCTTTTTTATTATATAATTATGATAAAATAATAATTTCAATTTAAATCCTCCATATTGTTTTGCAAATATATCATTTAAATTGTTTGAGTCAAAAGAATGGTGAATATAAATTATGCAAAGAATAAGATAAATGAGACATAGAAATATCTTATCATCTCAGAGTGTATCAAATAAAAATATATAATTTTTGATTATTTTGTAGAGATATAAAAAAAATGTCTCTATGTTCCATCTATTTATAAAGTAAATATATAGATTGAGAGAAAAATATAATCAGTTTTAAAAAATATAAATGTGAAGAAAAATATAGAGATACTCTTTAGGTTTATCCATAATAACTATTTGAGGTTTGATGTGTGGATATTGATCACATTCCCAATGAGGTAGTAAAATAATAACCCATATCTATATAGTTAGAATGTGTGAATTTCTAAAGTATTCTATAAAGATATTCCAAACATGTTGAGGGACAACTATATATTCCAACATCATGATGATTAATATTCAATGAGAGATGTATAAGATAACAAATTATCATAGATTGTTCCATGAAAGTTGTATAACCAATTATGAAAAAATATAATCTCACATGAAGAGAATGATATCCACCAAATTGGAATCGTCAATGAAGTGACTCTCTGGTGATGTAATATGAATTCAACCTCTACTAATAATTCAATGATCATTTAGAAGCCTCAAATATGGTAAGTACTCTATCAAATCTGACCAACCCCAAATAGTGAAACCTCTGAATACTCTACCTTTTATATGAAATACCAAAAAATTACACATTTTATAATTATATTTTCATCTCTGAATATGGCTTGTGAAAATAAGTGTATCTAGTTTCCACCACATAATTAGTGCACTAATAAGATGATGTTCAATTATAATACACACAGACAGAGAAAAATTTCATAAAAACATGTCTAAGATAAGGTATAATAATATTTTTAAGTGGTTTATGATGATGATATTTAGTTCATATCCTAATAATACAATTCTCATATATTTCTAAGACATACCATGACACGTGTGATTCTCATGAAATTAATAGATAAGAATCTTGAAAAAAACATGCATTTTTTTATAGATTATATATTTAACATTTAATAGTATAAGTAATAATAATTATAATTTTTAATAAAATATATAAATATTTTTAAAAACTTATTGAAGGGTTTCTAAGAGGTGTATAAAACTTATTAATGGTAGAAAAAGAAAAATCAAAACCATTTAATATTAAATAAAATCTATTTATTTTAAATGAAAAATTATTAAATAATTAACAGAAAACATACATATTTCAAAAATGAGATTATGATCCTTTTTTACACACAATCTTGGTGAATATAACTAAAGAATATTCAAAGGATATTTTCATGGATGGCATTATTATGAGTCTGTGAATTTGGATTAAATTTAATTTATTTTGGAATGAGGAAAAATGATTTTTAAAATTTGGTTCTTTGAGAAATGAGTAATAATATAAGAATATGTTGGAGATAAATAGTTTTGGGTTTTGTAAAATGTGGGGAGTAGGGTTATAGTATCTCTAATATAGAATTTTATTATAAAGATGTCATCTAGTGCCCTTTGCAGGGCACTAGGTACCTAATGACTGATGCATGGGTGTAGAGCCTTTGGATACCCCACTATATTATCGGTTGTCTTAGAACAGGTGTTTGGAGAGGCACCGAGTACTTATTTCTTACTAAATAAGTACTTATTATGGATTGTGGCTATTTTATTTGGGTAGGAATAGTTATTTCAGGTTCAGTCCCCTTCCTTCATCAGTCAGATATGTGGTAAAGAGAGAAAAATTTGATGGACCTACCCCCTAGTTTCTACCCTTTGAACCCCCTTAAACCCATTTTTTTTGTTCCTGATAAAATATATTTTTATCATGTTGGATTATGTTAATCCTTCCCATTAGTATTTGTCTCTTTACATCTTCCTTCTTCCTCTGATTTTTGTCTTGAATTATAGGGAATCTTGGTGTTGTGGATATAGTACATTAAAAGAGGTGTGACATTTAACATTTAACTTTGTATTTATATAGGTTTATCACCTTATGATTTTTCATATGGTTTCAAACATTTTATTTTCAAATTGGTGATTAATTTGGTATTGATGCATAGTTATTTTTCTACAATGGGTTCTAGAGGTATTGAATTAGTTTTTGATATATATTTTTATTAAAGTTCCAGTGTCACAATATCTAATTGTGGGTTTTATAAGATTATCCCACTTCATATTGAATTGAATAAATAATTATAAATTAAAAAAATTAATTTTTATAGGATTGTGGTGTGATATAGGGTTTTTAGTTCTTGAGGGTGATTGACATGAGCTTAGGTAAGTCCTTTGAAATCACAACATAAGAGGGTAACTCTTATATCGAGGTATGTTGTCACTTTAATAATTATCTATATGTGTGCATCCATTTGATTACGTAAACATGCTTCAATGTACCAGATTTGGATATCATTGGAGATCTTAGTGCATTTGAGGTTTTTAAGAGGCTAGGTAAGAGCCTTATGGGGGATTATTAGACATTCCATGCATGTTTCATGGGTTATAAAGAGGGTGTATGAATATTCCACCAATTAGTGAAATGGTTAGTAATTATTGATGGACACTAAAGTGGTATTATATCATGATATGGTTTACGTTTTTCTTTGTATAATACATGATGAGTTTGTTTGAGGAGTTATATGTGGAGAAAGTATTGGGTAGCGGTTTTGATATGTTGGAATTGTATTGCACATGTCTTAAGTACAGTTTATGGTACTTGAAACACTATGAAAGGGTTTTAGTGGTGGTGATATAGTTTTATTGGGTTTGAGGCACCACATATAAGAGACAATGTGATATAATAAGACATTATACTTAGTGTGTTTCCTTATGTTATTGATTTTAGTATGCTTTGATAGACTACTATGAGTTCATAAATCATGGGAATAATAAGTGGTGCATTAAACTAGGATAAACGTGTTCATATGTGTTCCTTATAACCTCAGTCTAAGAGTATAGCCTGAGAGGGTCTTTGTATGTTGAGGTTTCTATGTATGAACAATTAATGGAATATGGTATACAGATTATGGATTTTAGGTATTTGGATCACCAAGACTATGGTTTAGTTGCAGTCTTCCTGAGATGACCAAGTATTAGGAGAGTTGTTAGGGAAGGTCTTGATCCCATATAAAGAAGATTGTGAGTTATTATTTTTTTGACCTTGGGGTGGTTTTTGAGACATTGGGGGAGTTTTCTATGTTTTTTAGTTGAAAAATATTCCCCTAGAAATGAGTAATTTATGTGGGTAAGAATAATTGGATAATTGAATTGGATATGGTTCTTGTGTTTCCTTTTATATTAAACAAAACAATAGTGTTCAAAATCACATATATTTAAGCTTATAATGTGATTTGAAACCTTCTCAGTAGTTTATAGTTTTTTCAACCAAATTCTGGTTGTTATTCTAGAAGCTATTGATGTTTTGGAATAAGATATTCCTAACAAGAATTTAGTTGAGTGTATAAGATAGAGTTTTGATGAGTTCAAAATATAAAGTATTTAAATGTCGAATTGATTTGGGTTAAGCCTATAATTTTCTTTAAAATGTAAATTGACTTTGTCAAGATTATATAAATTTGAGTATAGTAGATGCTTATCTCAGAATTCCAAAATCGATAGTTTCTAAAATTTATAAAATATGATGAAAGAGATGTTTTTGTAAGTTAGTTGACTTGTTAAAACATTAACAGCCTCCTTAATAGCAGAGCTAATATGTAAATGTATATTTTAGGTGATTGGAATAATTAAGAGTCTTCATATTCATATTTAAACATTAATCTATGCTATGTAAAATAGTATGAATAAATATAAAATACCAAGAACATGGATGACATATAAGTTTTCCTGTATAAACAATTCTTATTTCAAGAATTTAAATATGATATATATGTTTTTTCCATATGAAATATTATCATAAATATTTTTTAGGTACATAAGGTTTTTCATATATAAGGATTTCTCATATTTAAAATTTTATGTGTATATGTTTTTTATCATTGGTATGATTTTTCATACATAAGGTTTTCTAATTATTAATATTTTTCATACAAAAGGATTTTCATGTGTAATAAATTCATCAAATACATAATAATTTCATCTTATATGAATGATGTTTTACTTTTTGAGAAAAGTGAGTTGTTCCAGATGCTAATAAGGTGTTTCATAAGAATGATTTTTGGAAGTTAAAGTGTTTTAGAATAAATATTTTTTGAAATAAATAATAATATAGAAGAAAAAATATTATGTTCTTTTAACTGGGTTTTCATTACTTGGAAGCAATGTTGTGATGTCAATTCATGATTTTTTGGGTTCTCTCAATTTATAACAAGTGAGAAAATACATACACCGTGAAGTAGTTTTTTAGATCTCAAAAGGGAGAATCAGTTGGTGGAGAACTAGTCTATTACTTTTTACCACATGAAGTGATGAAATTGTGAGCTAGAGAAATTCAAAAAATTGAATTGGTATTTAAATAGTAGTAAAATAAAAGTTTAATCCAATTACTTTTAGAATTCCAAATTTTAAATTTGAATATAAAGTAGGAAAATTGTTTCCACCAGGAAAGAGAAAATCAAAATGTGATCTTTCTTGGAATATAGAATATTGAGAGATTAATAAAGGGGATTACTAAACAGAGAGAGTGTGTGTTTAGATAATAATGTTTATAGAAATATAGAAGAATAATATTACATGTAGTAGTGTAATTTCTAGTAGAAGAGAAAGTGTAAACAATCAATTTGTGTGAGAATTTCACACTTGTGGCATGTGTTTTGGAAGAATAAGGATGTCACACCTATTCTAAAACATAAATCAGTGTTTGAGAACTATTTGATTTGTGGGAGGAAATATTTTTAGAGGATAATTATAATTCATACCTCACTGGAGATCAAGAAAACAATGCTACTTGTTGAGAGATTTTTTTGGAGACAACATTGTTTCATATTTTGTGATGATTAAATGATATAATAGGTTCATTTATAACTACCAAGGTGCTTTTAGTAAATCTTATATTATTGGGTGATTTTGAATGCTGACATAGATTAAACAATTAATTTTAGTTGTTAACATTGTACATTGACTTTATTCATTTGGTTTCATTCCATAACATGTCTGAGTTATGCAGTGAGATCACTTACTTTAACAAGTGATGGAGGATGATATCGAAAGTAATCTGGAATGGGTAAATGGACTATTTTTCATTGTTTCACCCCATTAGTAAACCCATGCAATTATTGTGGCCATAAAAAGTGGTATATGAGTAGTCTTGGTTTCTTCTGAAGGTAAAAAGGTTTTTTTTTGTTACTTTGAAGGTTATTTTACTCAGTCATGTAATACCCCTTCCTGGGATTCCATCCAAACCAACGCACAAACAGGCTTATCACTGACCTGAGGGGAATTCTTGATCATAAAAAGATGGAAATAATTAATAAGGTATTATATAAATAAATAATGGGAATGTTTTGAAACTTAACTCAGAGTTAGGTAATATAATAATTCCACCAAAAATCGGGTATACCCCATCTATATGTCATATTTCTATGCAAAAACTAAACAAAATATAAAAAATATCAACAAAGAATCATATTTAAACAGATGTAATCTAATCACCGAGTTCACCCTCTAAAGTCCCTCACTTATCCAACATTCTTTTGCAAACCCCCAATCCCCCTTAACATACTACAACACCAAAATATACTAGTCTCTACATAAATAATGAAAACCACCAATAACAAAAATTGAAAGTGGTAATGAACTATTTTAAAGGGCCAGAAGATTTACATTCAAAGAAAGTAAAGGTAGGCCCTAAAAAATATGTAACATGAACACTTGGTCAAATGTGATAAAATAAAACTGTCACAAAATTCCCACTAGTAACTAGCTGGTCTTGACTTTGGTGATGCCCTAATAGTGAAATAAGAATTGGATGGGGTACTGAAACAAAAATATGATAATATAGGAATGATCATAAAAATACCCCGTAGTGTAGTACCTTCCATTCTATATGTCAAACCATTAATTATAAATATATTTTCAAGATAGTTTGAAATAAAATTTGAAAATACATTGCCCATTTTATTTCATGTTCTTAAATGAAAATAATAACTTAAAATTCATTTCCACATCCAAATCCATTTTTTCCAAAAAAAACATATTTTCAAAAACAAAATTGGAAAGACTTCATTCTGAAATATTTACCAAGCATCCTTGAAAATCATTTTTAAAGAATCATGCCCAGCATAATGAATAGAGAATAAAATAAAGTAGGCACACAAGTTAATTAGTAATAATGAATTATAATTAGAATAAATTATTCTGAAAAATGATAGAATGGAAGATTAATCAATTACAAGATGAAAATATCATGTTCTAACCACCATTCCTAGCATAAGTGACATGGTCTCCTAACCTAGGAACTCAAGTTGTATTATCCTAAAATGGTGAAAAGAACATTATTTAGAACTAAATGGGGACAATCACATAAACCCAATAGTGTGAAACTTTCATGGGGAACCATCAAGGAAAACTCAGAAACTCAATCACTATCTTTCTAGTCACAGAAGCTAAAATAGAGTATGAACTCATCCATGAATCTACTTAGTTACATAGAATTTCCATGACCAATAAATTATCATGGATGGGAATCATACAATGATTAGATAAGAATGAAAATCATAATAATATTTCACCCTCACCTTCAGTCCCCTTTCACAAAATCATCCCCTATCCACATCATCCAATCACTCCAACAAAAATGATATCCCTGAATGGGTGAAACAACAATAAAAAAGAAATAAGAGTCATCTAAAAAATAATTAATTCTTTTAAATGTTCCAACCATGCCTTTTAAATAAAAATTACTTGTATGGACAATAAACTTTTCACATTTCAGAAATTATTTATAAACCATTTTTTAAAAAATCACACTTTTAAGTGAAACCCATTGAAATCCACTTTGAAAAATTTCTCATACATTAATAAAATCCATTAAAATTGTAAAACACATGCATTCTTAATCTTAACAGGAACCAAATGGGCTCAACCAATTTCAATGATCACTATTTATTTAAAAAAATATTAAAATAATTTACTCTTACATGAAATTTGAGGTTCTATTTAAAATTTATAGTAAAAAAATTAGAGAAATAAATTTAAAAAATTTCCAACATATTTATTGATTAAAAATTATTTTTTTAAAATTATTTAGCAAATTTAAAAAAAATGGTGTTTGAAATTTAATAAAATCTATTTTTATAGCACTTTAAATAAGGAAAACCCACCACTTCTAATGAGAATCATGATACAATCAAATAATAATGTATAATAAATTTATAGAAAATATAAACATAAATTTATAAAATTATGAAATCAATGGTCATGAATTAAAAATTAGGGCATGATAAAACCAACTTAGAATCGAGGAAAATTGAGCGAGAATGCATTAACATTGATAGAAAATTATCCAAAAAGTGGTACATGACACACACAAATCCTAGAAACAAATAAACCCTAATATAAAATCAAACCCATCTCCCCACAGGTTCCACTGAATAGAAACAATGATGGGGGAAATGGAAATCACCTAGAAACATAGAATATCAAAAAATATAGACAATAACTAGGTTAATTGGTCCTCAACCATATTGATTTCATCATGAATTCGTTATAATGGATAATAACTAAGTGTAGGATGTGATATTTTAAGGGGTGGTTCATCCTAGGGGTGTTGTGTGTGAATAAGGGTTTGAGGAGGTTGTGTTATGGAGGGGGGTCTCAGCATTTGTTATGACAGGAAACGAGGTAGTGAGAGGGCATGCTGATAAGAGGATTCCACATATGGGATTTTTTGGCCTGGGGGGTTGTGATGTAGGTAGGGGAGAAAGGGGGAGAAGTGGAAAAACTAATGAAAATAAAAATATATAAACCAAAGATTATATATCTAGAAAACCCACACTGTTTTCTATACTATGTAGTAACCACACGACCCATACTACTTTACCTTATTAACCCACATTATTACTCGTGGGGACTTTTATGAAATTCCAAGTCATTTTCTTACAATAAAAATGGAAATATCCATGAGACATAGTAACCAAATCCTATCTCTTCATGGATTATTAACCACAGTGGATAATCATTCTCCCCACTAAATCTCTAAAATATTTCAAATTTACAAGAAAACAATTTACAAAAAATAAAGTTTCCCAAATAACCTATTAAGTAAATAATTGAATAAAATATAGTGAAATGATGAGTTTCATAATTTATCCCACCATATAGAACCCCCCCTGGGAATCCACTGTCAACATATTGAATACAATAAGAACATAAAACTATAACACCCTAAGAAAGGAGTGAGAGTATTTATAAAGGCTAAATATATACTAATGAGAGAGACCAAAAACTAAAATACATCTCAAGATCAATAGAGAACATCCTCAAGAAACATCCAATGTCTCCAATAAGAATCCAACCATCCATTATTGTAAACAAGTCAAAATAAACAATAAAACATGTTAGGGTCTCCCCAATATTTAGAATTCATCTAAATTGGGGGTTTAATCACACAAACTCTCTAAAATTACATGACACATAGAATTAAAAACATCCAATAACACCCATTTCCATCAAATATTTTAAAAAAATTAAAAACAACCAGAAAAATAACTCAACTTCAACCCCTCAATTATTCTGTCCCAAAAATGATAAACCACCCAAAGAAACACATATATATCCTAAAATCCAAGTCACCAAGGCTATCAAGGTCCAAAACAAACATAAATAATGACATGGTATTTAATCCACAGCCCCATACTCAATGGGAAAACGTAGACCTCAAAAAAAGTATAACATATCACGATTGTCACAAATAGAGTTAGGGTGTCAACCAACCAATCAATTGACCCGACCTGTGGCATGTACCGAAGGGGGTTCCCATTGTCCAAAGGCTGGAAACTAGTTCCTGGGTATCCAAAATACATTTTGGGAATGATTTCACATTTTATAAACAACCATAATAAGTCCCAAGAATAATAAATTACACCAAGATCAATATCTATTACCCAAAGAGATACAATAATTTCATGTTTAACATTTTACAACCTTATCCGAAAAGACAAAACACCAAAATGGGATGTCAACCAACTATAACACAACCCAAAACATACATGAAATAAGAGGTCCATCACCCTCAATACAAATCCATAAACACCTGCAAGAGATGGACATCAGTAACCGGATCCGCAGTCACTACCATAGAACATTTTTCCTTTACATGGGTCAAATAGAAAAAAGTCTATATATACTCAAGGGTGTATATATTATTTGAGTCAATTACTTTAAGGATGCCACCCAAAATATTTTCCCTGACAAAATATTAGAAGGAAAATTAATATTCATGTTTTAAGAATTAGTTTTGAAACATTTTTATAAAAACAATTTAACGAAACAATTTTGGAAGAAGCATTATTTTCAGAATAATATAAGAGTAAGGTCTAAAGTATGCCAATGGATTTAAGAACATAAAAATAAAACCATCGATAATTTCAAAATGGTACCAATTTTAGTGGGATACTAGGAACCTCATATATCGGTGAAACATTGTATATCAACCATAGCCCAAAACTTCCTCATGAATGTGCCACTTGAAAGGAATTCATCAAAAGTTCAAAAGGTCTCCAATAATCATCAAAATTTAGTTAGTGTTTTAGTATAAATTTTACTAGAAGAAATAATGCATCCATTGTGCAAATCCAACTAGCATTCTAGTCCAACTCGAATCACCTAGATACCTTGGATTCCCTTTGTGCCTAATTTTCCATTTCATATGTCAGATAGATCACCACTCTCATATAAACACATCAAGAATCATGGATAAACTTGATGACCCACCATTTTTTATTGTAAAACCCTCTTTCAAACCCACATGGCCCCCAAAAATATTTGGAAACACACTTCACACCACATACAAAATTTATAAAACACATTTATATATCACAAAAAGGAAGAACACATGAATCAAAATCAATTTCTATTAGAAAAAAATATTTTAACCCATAAACACCTTTAATACATTTGAAACACATTTTCCACCACATAAATAATCCATAGAACACATTCAATAAGAAAATAAATCAAACCAAAATCATATAATAATGATAAAACATGGAATCACCTACATAAATATAGGAATCTTCTAAAATCTGATGGAAAAACAAAACCGCACTACATGGGGGTCGTATGAAAAAAAGAGAGAACCTCAAACATAAATATTTTACCCAAGATACCATTATGAAAATGATTTTAGGGAAATAAATCCACCGGAGAAAAAAAACCACGAACGAGGGAAGAGGAACCCTAGAATAAAGATGGAATCAAGAGAAGAGAGACATACATAATGATTGTTGAATATCCAAATCCAATTATTTGAAAAAAAAAATTGATGTTAAAAGGTTCCAAGAGGGATAAAAGAAGGAATATAGGGCTTAAAATCAAGTAAGGTTTGAATTATGGGTGTTTTGGGGTAAAAAATATTGAAGTGAATAAAGGTAATTCATCATTTTTAATAACCTAGACATGACGCATGGTTATCCCACATAGTTTTCTAAACCATCCTGAAACCATGTTTTCTCTTATAATCAAGAGATAAATAGGTACATAGTTTCTTGGGGGAGGGAGAATGTTTGTGTGGGAATCTATACAGCCAACACAATTCCATTTTTCAAGGAGCAGATATTCTCCTGGGCTACTGCATGGTTTCTCCTAACCATGTTCCAATCATGCTCCTCCTATTATCAGGTCTAAAAAATCCATTTTCTCCAAAAACTCTAAGGGAATCCAAGGGATAAATTCAATAAAAAAACAAGTCAGCAACTCAAAATAAAATCACGGGTGGGAAAATTCTCCCACCATGAAAACATTCCACCCCTGGAAAGTCATTCTTGAGTCTGATTAAAGAAAAATATAGAAATTGCTCCTCAACCAAAGACTTTTGATCCCAAGTCTCATGCTCATTAGTAACATGATTCCGAATAACTCTAAAAACCAATATGAAATTCCCCTAAATAACATTCTCCTAGGAATCGAAAAGCTGCACTATCCTCTCAACCAAAGATATTTTTTTTTTTCAGATCCAATTCCTCCCAATTCAACACTAGATATGGATCTAGATTATATTTTTTAGCAACAAAATATAGAATAAATCATGAATTTATGCCAAATAAGAGGGAAAATCTAATCTGTATTCCACTTTACCAACTATCTTGGTGATCTCAAAAGTTCCAACATAACTCATTGTTAGGTTTCCTTGGTTACCAAGAAGATGATGTCTTAACAAAGGTGTCGCTGTCAAAAACATCAAGTCACCCACTATGAATTCCAAGGGTTGATGCATCTGATCAGCATTAGTCAGGTGGATAATATTTTTTTATTAACAACCATTTCTTGACAAACATGAATTTATAAGACATTTCCTATTAAAGGTTCAGTCCTAACAACAAGGTATTACCCACCTCTCCCAACACATGTTCGACCGAAAAGGCTATCCATAGAGGCCCTCAAAGGGGGATATCCTAATCAAGGATTAGTAGATATTATTATATGAAAACACCACCAACCCTAAATGGATTTCCCATGGGCCTAGAAAATCTATCAGAGATTCCGGGAGGATTTCTTCCAAGATCTTATTTTCTTGCTCCGTTAGACCATCCTTTTGGGTAGGGTATTCCATACTCAACTTGATTTATGATCCCATTACTATATGAAGGCTTTCCCAAAACCATGAGGTAAAACTGGGGTCCTTATCTGAGATGGTGGAAAATAGTAAACCATGAATCGTCATTATTTACTAGACATTCAACAATCACAATTCATCAACTTTGGCTGAATATCTAACATGAATAAAATGGGAAAACATAGTCAGATAGTTAATCACCACCCATATGGAATTCATCCCATAGGGTGCATGAGGTAGTCCAATAATAAAATACATGGTGAGAATATCCCAATTCTTGGCATTAATGGGTAATGGATGAAGAAAACTAGAGGGTCTATAATGATCTAATTTAGCCTACTGATAGATATAACATTGTTATACAAATTTAGCTATGTATTATCTCATACCTGGCCACCAGAACTATTGACACACATCATTGAACATCTTTGTGGTCCCATGATGAACACACCACTAAAAATGTTGTCTATCCTACATCACCACCATCCAAATTAATAACATAACCACAAAGAGACCCTAAACACACATAAATCACTCAAGAGGCAATAATGATTCCCAGTAAGACTACCCACCATTTTGGAACTGCATGGAATGTTGGAAAAACTCATCACTTGGATACTCTCACTGAATCAACTCCATGAGGGATGATGTCAACTAAAAACTATCCAAGAACACACCTACACTTTGATCCTTGATCTTGAAATGCATCAAAGTAAAAAAGACACATCAAAGTCCACTCATCACTGGAATTTCTAAATCCCACACTGACACTTTTATGCTCAAATAATCTTCTACCATATTACCATTACCCGTGGTGTAGAAGGTATCAAAATATAACTCGTGAAGGTACTAAACCTAATGAAGCTACCTCAAATTAAAATTATTAAGGGAAAAAATGTAGTCCATGATCTTAGGATCATAATATACCACAAGTTTATCCCCTAAAATAAAATGATTCTATGTATTCAAGGCATGAATCACCACTTATAACTAGAGGCATGGGTTGGTAATTCTTTTCATGTTTCCAGAGTTGTCAGGAACCATAATCCACCACATGGTCATTGTGCATCAGCACACACCCAAGACTCATACCTGAGGAATCATATTAAACCATGTATCCCATTCCAGATCCATGTTGGATAATAATAGGTGTCGTTGTCAAATTCATCTAAATATTTGATAAGATTCCTAGCACACTAGAATCCACTCAAAATTTACCCCTTTCATGGTAAGTGTTCCAATGAGTGAAGCATGCCAAAATAAATCCTAAACAAATTTCCTCTAATAAGGACAAAAAATATCCTTATCTCGAAAATGTTCTTCATATATTATAATGAAATCATTACACTGATCTGATCAGGGTCACCAAAATCTCTCATTCTAAGATAAAATGACCTAGAAACTTTAAATCCATTATCCTGAAGCTTCACTTGAAAAAATTCACATAGAGAAAATAATCTCAAAGAGTTACAAACATGATCCTCAAATGCCACTGATGATCCTCCTCAGTCCCAGATTAGACCAGGTTGTCATCCACAAATACAATGACAAAAGATTCAAGATACTAGTGGAACACCCATTTTATGTGATCTGCAATGACCACTGTAGCATTCATCAACCTAAAATCATAACCATATTCTCAAAATGTACATACCTACTTTTGAAGGCTATTTAGGGGACATCTACCTCTCTAACCATGACTTTGTGATAATCGAATCAAAAGACGATCTTGGAGAACCACCTCACCCATTAAGATGATTGAAATGTTCATCAATATTAGGTAAAGGGTATTTTTTCATCCCCATGCTATTCAGCTTCCATTAATTAATACATTACTAGAGATATCTGTCAGCCATCATTGCAAATAGAACTATGGAAGCCCAAGGTGAGATTTCTGGGTTAAAGAAATCCTTTGGATTTCAAATCATCCATCTCTACATTTGATTCCCTCAACTCAAATGGGCCCATACGATAAGATGGAAGATATATCAACTATGTTTCTAGCACCAAATCGATGGTGAACTCCACATACCACTCTATAGGAAAAACAAAAAAGTCATTTGGAAATACCTTTGGGAACTCATACAATAATGGAGGAAATCCACCCTCATAAATAATATCACTGTCCTCTAATATGAGTGATGAGATTTGAAAAAAAATACATACAAACTCCTAATGTGGTGGTCCATAATGTAACGATTAAGGATCCAATTCACCATGGAAAACCTTGTTTCTTCTATTAGGCACCAAAAAAATCACTCTCCATCGATAAAAATTGACATGTTCTTGAAAAAACTGTAACACCCCGACCCCAGTTACCCAGAGTCGGTGCATTATTTTAATACATTGTCATGATTACAAGGAATCAAGTCCCGAAGGACCGATCGGTTTAGCAGTCTTGGAATATAGTTTACATATATGAATGTCACATTACACTGTATAACATAAAAAACAACATAAATAATCCTTTATGAACGTCATTATTCCCTTATCTTAACCCTGCATATCAATCACATAACACTTCTTGGAATCTTGGGAAAAAATAAAACATAGAAAGGGGTGAGATCAGATGCTCAGTAAGGATAACAATACAGTGAAAACCTTCATAAATAAGCATAAACATTTAAGGCAATGTATAACTAAAAAAAGCCTTTTAAACTTGAACTTCAGCATAATATGGAAAAAATAAAATAATGTAATGACATTTACTTGTTCACATGGATATTCTACTAGTCGAATAATCACATGCAATATCACTAACCACTTTCATAATGATGGAATGCATAATACCGAACTTTAATTTCTGTGTCAAGGCCTCGTGCTAAGACCTAAGGGTTAACTATAACCAGAACCCAACTCGGAGAGCCTCTGTAACCGGACTCGATCCCGGAGAGCCTCTATAACCAGACTCTAACACAGAGTGCCTCTAATAATCGTACACCAACCCGGAGTGCCTCTAATAACCTGCAACCAACCCAAATTGCCTCTAATAACCGGAAACCAACCTGAAGTACCTCTAATAACCGGACACCAACCTGGAGGGCTTACTTTTACCGGTCCCCAACCCGTAACATACTAGTCCAACACATTCATCTTGAGAAGAGGATGAAACATAACAAAAGCATTCGTATTAAAACTAGCATATGAAATTCAAAAACATTAATCATAAACCATTAATGGAATAAAAATAACTCATCCATAGTCAAACATATCACAAAAACTTATATATAATATGGATGATTTGTTTCATAATAAATCAACTTCAAACAAGTGTAAAATTTATCAAAGTATGTTGACATAGATTAAAATTATTTGTAAAACTCTTTGAGAGAAATACCCATTTTCATGAAAACATTTAAAATTCACACAATTTAGAAAAGAATTCACTTAAAGACATTTTTGAATCAAAGTTTCCCATAACACTTTGAAACTTTTGAAAGGAATTAACATTTTAAAAACATTCATGTCCATGTAAATAAATCCTTAAAAATCATTTTGAAGACATGGACATTAATGAGAAAGATTTAGAAGAATAAATATTTAAAACATTTGAAATGATTTTTTAGTAAAAATTACCTTAAAATAATCCCTTTTAAAACACTTTAATAAAACATGGACATGGATAATAAATATGTCCTTGTAGATATTTACGTAAAAACAACCTCAGATAATAAAAAGATTATGAAATTAACCCTTACCAATTTGGTAACTTACAAAATATACAACCCATGAAAGAGGTATCATACAATGAATATGTAAATACACATAAATTAAAGTGTATTATGCAAACAATACAATTATGGGCAGTACATACACCACACAAAATGTAATATTTGTAATATGGCATGAATCTCATGGGAATAAGGAGTGAGATGAAAACCCCTTACCTTGTACTTTTCCTTGGTAGAGGGTAGTTTAACCTCCTGTATAATAGTTATATAATTGTTATTAAATTATAAAAGAATAATATACATAAATATGATATCATATATGATCTTTTAATATTGATTTTTTAATAATATTTTAGTATTATCGTCATTTCAGTTGTTAACTTACTCATTTTATTTTATATGTTTTGTTACATAAGCCGTGTTTGTTATGGATACGTTGTATCTTATTCATATCCAGAATTATATCAAGTCCTTAAACATTATTTTTAATCATAAAATGATAATTATACTTGAATGTATATGATGGGTAATGAATCTCATCAGGTTCGTGGAGACGGTAGTCCGTACGTACGCACGGACACTACTTCCATTTCATTTATCATTTTAAAAGAATAAAAACCAAATGATACATAGGTATATTATTATTCCTGTATAATATAATATATTAAATGTGTTACTTAAGTTCATTAATACCATCCTTTATACGTTCCATGTATGGTATGAACGAGTCATATCACTTTGAGGGGGCGGTAGTCCGCACTTCCTCAAATGAAATCATCGTATATATATACAACATGAAATGAATAATGGTATGCTATAAAATGTAATTACAGAAGATTATATATAAAATAAATATAATAAATATAATTTTTAATTATAGTGCCTTCATAATGGCCACCATGAGAGGTGGTAGGAGATAATTGAACAATCATTATTTCGTGAGGCGTCTGGTTTCCATCCATAGAAACATTATGTTCTTCACCCATTAGATGAAGGTGTGTGTAATTGTAGTTCTAATAATTCTCATAACAATATCCTAGTATATTTAGGGTACTGGTTTTGTTACAAAAGAAAATAATATGAAGATTTTAGGGGTTAGAGGAGTAAAATAAAATAAAAGAAGCTAAGAGAAATTGTTACCTTAAATTTGGGTAACTCCCTTTTGTTTGAACCAAAGAGTACTCTTGAAGTTCCTTCTACCTAAGGAAAGGCTTATAGGAGGAGGATAGGGATGTAGGGAGATTAATTGGGTAGAGTTTGGATTATCCAAAAGGCTTTATAGGTGTGAGTAATTGGTTATAAGTGGTGTCCTTTTATAAGGGGGAGGAGCGGCTCTTTTGAAAAAACTTAAAGTATTATTTTATAATAAATTCATATTCGGTTTATAATGGATCCAAACTTGATTATTTGATGTATAAGGTGGGTATGGGTCGAAAAACACTCAACCAATAGGTTTTAGACAAGTTTGGGTCACTATTTTACCCTTATTTTTTAGATTTAACTCTTAGTTAAATAGTTTGACATTTACCATGTCTCTTTGTATTTTTATTTTATATGGTTAATAAAATTACTATAAACTTCCAAGAGAACCCCAAGTGGTTCATTAATGACATACCTATCATAATAAAAGACCTTTGGCCGAACCTTAGATTTTTAGGAATAGAATATAAATTAATAATATAATATTTGTTTTAAATATTAATTTATGTCAATTTTGACACTATTTGGTATTTTGTTTTTGTGAAAGTCATCACAACTTGATAACTTCTAAAAAGATAAATTTAATCATTCCTATCATGTTATATTCACCTATAAAATTCTTGTATTTCATAAAAACTTTGAAATTATATTTATTTTAATATTTATAATACAATTTATTTGATTCTTTCATGAATAAGGTAATTACTGCATCATCATTGTGTCATAAATAAATTTAT
The DNA here is from genome assembly GCA_963277665.1 of Viscum album. Classification (NCBI taxonomy): domain Eukaryota; kingdom Viridiplantae; phylum Streptophyta; class Magnoliopsida; order Santalales; family Viscaceae; genus Viscum; species Viscum album. The sequence continues at coordinate 8,175 of OY728146.1, read as the reverse complement.
TTATTTAATGTATAAAAATTATAAGTAAAATACCACGATTTAGGAAATTTTTTTATCTTTATAATGAATATTTATAATCTAATTTATCTTATTAATAACCCTATATTAAAAATGTTTTAGTTATTAAACTTTGATTTTAACTCTTTTAACTCTTCTTGGAATTAAATAATAATAAATGTCCTAATCTAATCCATGTGGACCTAAATGATAATATTATATTCATAAGGTTTTTTTTGGTCTAGATACACTAGTACAATAGAATTAAGACATTTTTGGGTAATATTAATATTTTGTTTACCCTTAATTACCCAATTTACTTTTAACCGTGGTAAGTAATAGTAAAACATTACTATTCACCAAAAATTAGTTTTATCTTATTGAACCACATTTTACTCCTTTATATTAACCGTGACTCTCATATTTTATAAATTCAACTCACATAAGTGGTAAAATTAAGTTTTGTGTGAATTTACAAATTCTCCTAGGAGGTGGGTAAAAGACGGTGAAAATGCTGAATAAAATTTTTATATATCTAAAATTATTATAAACTAACTCCAATGAATTAAATTGAATTTATATAGGTATTATTTATCTATTTTGACCTAAAATAAATTTAAAAAAAATAATTATTTAAATAAAAAGCCGGTTTTAAACAGTAACTCAGTGTTTTTCACTATTCATCAAAAATTGAAAGTCTTCCGAAAAATACAAAAAATTCACCCTAGGATAATTTTGATATTCAGAATCCAAAAATGATGTCTATTTTACCAAATTCAAAACATAGAAGTTGAATTTATTAATTTAAAATTAATTCTCGTTGTCAAAACCAAAAGGCGTATTTTTAAGAAATAATAACTATCAAAAGATTGACACTTGTTTATGTCCAATTTCAATGTAAAATTTCTTAAAATGACAAGAATTGGATTAAATGGTAAAAATATAATCTATTTATACTTAAAAACCATTAAAATTTATATTTTAACATTATAAATTATTTTGATTAAAAATGTTATTTTCAGTTAAAATACAAATTTTTCACTATTCACCCAAATATGAAAGTTATCAGAAAAATACCAAAAATTCACCCTAAGCTAATTTCAATATTTCAAATCAAAAAATGAATTCCATTTTGAAAGATAAAATTTATAAAATTTCAAAAAGTGGGTATTACTATTCATAACGGCTAGTTTGATTGGTTGTGGTGTGTGTTAGAACTCGAAGTTGCGTACAACACACGTTACTGTATAATTAAAAGAGAAGCGTACAATGGAAGCATGGGGTGTTACAAAAACACAATAAAATACATATAGAGGATCATGTTGAAGAGGTCCATTTCCAAAACCAGGAAATCTATTACCAACTTGACCCTCGACATGGTGAGTGTACAAGACTAACACCAAAATCCATCACTTTCTTCTTACTAAGTGGTTTCAAAGACTCCATCGCATACGAAATAAGATTATATGATAATTTCAATACATCCATGAGATGAGTAGAAATAAAAAAAACAGAGGAAGCAATATCAAACATAGAAACAACTAAAGATGATGAAATTAGAACGACACCTTGAATAGACGTTGGTCCTTCATTAGATTTTGCTTATGCCTGATCCAAAGAATGTAGATGCCTCATATCTACATAATATTGAGAAAAACCACTAATCTGAGGTTTTTCGTCAGTATAACTCTAACCTAAAAAGTATCCAACCCTACTTCCACCACCACTAAACTGAGAACCCGCTATCCTGGAGGACTCTGACAAGGCTGATATCCCTATAGAGTTGACATAACATACTCCACTCTAATATAGATACATGGATCTAATCAAATACTGTAATTTACATATTTTTGACACCGACATCATGGTTTGGGTGGATATAAACATATATAACTCACATGTACTAACTTTTCACATTGATGGAATAGGACTGATCTGGCACTAGGAGACATAGTTGAAGACCATTGGGAAAGATGGCGTGAACAGACACCTCTCTTCTCCTCCTCCTAATCTCACTTACACTTCTTATCAGATGAACTACCACTACCCAAAAACTATTGACACTACTCCATATAAACCATAATTTCCATTTTTATCAATCGCCAATATCAAAGAATGATCGAACACCTCAGCATAAGTCATTAACTCGAAAAAGAATAATTAGGATCAGGTAATCGATCGAAACCCCATTTCAAAATTTTGAGCCTTCAACTTCTCATTGGAAACTGCATCGGGTGTGAAACAAACAACTCTGTGAAGCTTTTGGAATAATCCATCATGGTACGTTCCCCCTAGTGAAGATCCAAAACTCATGATTCTTGTAAAAGGACATGTCCTTAGGGAAATACTTCTTATTAAATATGACTTTGAAATCCTTCCAAGCCACCTGCTCATACTTCCCATTCTGAACCACTAAGTCCCACCACTTATTAATAGGATATTACAACAAGAATGACAGATATTTCACCATCACTACCATAGTAGTATCATGAAACCTGAACATCCTCACAATCTTCTCAATCCAATCCTATACTTCCTAGGGTTTTGCGGTACCCTGTAATGATAAAGGATTAATATTGAAAAACCTCTGAGCCTTTTCCTTTATAGGACCTAGTTCGTCTTCCCCAATATGAGTAGGACCAAATACCGATCTGTGTCCTAGATCTTGGTCATCCGGAACTATTACTTCTGGTCATGAACCAACCCAGGCTGACCCCAAACCGGCCTCTCAATTAGATCTGTGTAAAGGCCCAAGAGGAGTTCCCAATCCTCCGAAGATGTAAAATATATCAAGGGAATCAATAACGAATTGAGGGATTATTTTATACCAATATAAAATAATCCAAACATAATAAAATAAATAGAGTATCCCAAATAAATATAGTTTTTAAACTGAACATCATGTATACAAAACTAATATTACAAAAAAATATATATAACCAAACTCAAACTGAACCGGATGACTACAACAACCCTATGTGACCCCAAGGCTCACTCTTAGATACCAAAACAACCCATTGGCCATGAGGATTGAAAACAACACATAACCTACCCTAAAACTGAAAAATAAGAAAGAACTATAGTGCTGAGTTTTAAAACATAGTATGAATTCTTGATAAAATATATTCCCAATGAATTTACATTAATTAAAAGCCCCTCAATTTCAGGTTTGAAATGCAATAAATAAGGTTATGATCTTCACACAAACTTTATCATTAAACCAAAACACTATTAATTTCTCTTATACAATTAAAATTTTGATTCTTTTCCAAGAATTAAACATTAGAATTTACTAGGGAAAAGATAATTTTTTAATTTTAAATGGTGGAAATGGAGTGAAAAAAAAATCAATTTTGTTTGTTAACCATTGAACACCAATTCATTAATTTTCAAAATAAGTGGACCACACAAGAGATAAAAACAATGATCACATAAAAAGGGAAATTAAAAACTATCACATAAGAGTAACCAACCAATAAGAATCTCAATCATCCTCCATAGAAAACTATGTTTGATAAGACAAGGGAGAACCTATGAGCTCAGTGGAATAATTCAAAACATACTATACATCTTGACTCATCCCCAATGATGTGTCACCTGATGACATCAATTCTCCCCACATGCTCGATCACACCCTACATGGTCTAATTGAGGGGCACTTTCCCATAGAAACCAAAAAAACAAAACCCATTCTATGTTCCACTAGCTATATAAAAATCCTAAGATTGTGTAAAAACCAATCACTCTAAATCTACAAGCTATACCAAGTTCCCATGTCATGACTAAAATGGGGGTGATCCCATAATTCCAACCAAGAATCCAATAACATACACATATATCACACACAAGAAATTCACACAACAAGCCATCCCCTAGTGACTCCAAGTTAACAATATCTTACCTTTAACCCATATGATCATTAGGGAGCCTCTCAATGTGGGCCTCCCGCAACAATAAATATAACAAAGGTAATAGAATTATCCCATGAGGGTTTTGAAGACCACTCATTTCACAAAAGTTCCAAATGTGTCTCAAATACCCTTATAGAAACCAACCTTTTTCAATGAACCAAATCCACCTTTCTAAATAGGTAAAAACATACCATTTTTTATTTAAAAATCATTTAGAAAATTTCATTTAAGCACTCACACTGAATTTTCAAACAAAATCCACTTTCATCAAAATGTCAAATGGTCTACACACCATCAGCACATGTGAAACGATTTTCAAAGAACCAATCACACACCACTTTCACATCCAAATAATTTATAAATATATTTTATAAATCCAAGAAACCATTTTAGATGCCTCAAATACATTTTAAAAAGAAAATTCATGGTTTAAAAATAAAAACCCCTTTTCAAAATCCAACCAGGAAATTATCAACAACTTGGTGTGCATAATTTAATAAAAAAATATTTACATAAAAATATTTATGAAAAAAACCATATTTCATATCAAAAAAATATTCTAAAAATAAAAAATCACTATTTAATATCCAAGGAAGGTGAGAAAATAAATAAACCAATGATTCTTAAATTTAAACAGAAGGTGAAAAGGGAAACCTACCTGATCACATGCGCACCAACAAAGCCAACCCCAAAAAACTCTATGAGGGTTCCAAGAATCCAGAACAAACAATAGAAACCATAGCCAATGAAAACCCCAAATTAAAACCCAAATAAACAATAAACCTTAATCCACAATACCATGGAAGAATAGGAACTCAAGATAAAATGGATGCAAGAGGGAGAGAAAGAAGAGATATGAATATTTCCTTTAAGATCTAGCCCCAATACCAGAATAAAACACCATATAATCACCAAGGAAGGATAAGGGAGGTGGTGGAAGGATGGGGGAGCATCCTAGGGTCCTATGAACTAATTAGAGGACGAATATGGTGATTTGGGGTAAAATCTTGATGAGGGTAGAAGAACAATTTTACAATTTAATGACCTAGATAGGTCACAAGATTTTCCAAACTGGGAAACAACTGTGCATCCCTCACTATAAAATAAGAACAAGTCACACAATTTGCGTAAGAAGTTTACTAAATCGTGTGGAAACCGTGTGGCTTCCATTATCAAAAAAAGAAATTGGCCTCATGGTTTCTTAGGCAATGGAGCACGACTTCCCCTAACCATGCACTACTCGTGCACCACCTATTGTCAATCCCAAAATCTCTATTATTCACTAAAAAATATTTGGGAAACGAATGAATAAACATAAGATAATAGAAAAAATGGATAACTCAGAAATTAAATCTGACACACTTGGAACTCATGAGAATAAACAAGATCCAAAAGTTGAATCTGAATAAAGGATGAAAATGAATATCTAGGTGTGAAAATTTGACCCAGCATTATACTTTATTTCCCTAGAAAATCACAAAATCATTATTTTATCGATCAAAGAGAGAGGTTCCCCTTCTCGTAAGATTCAAACCATAAATCTGAAATCACTTCCACCGCAACCAAAAATGAAACCCACACGTTTACCCGAAACATAGTAGTGAACCAATAAAAACTTCTAAAAAAATTATGAAAAAATCGAATTGAATCTTTTAAAAACTTTTTTCAACCAAGTTCGTTTGATGTACTATAATATCACAACATTCACTAAGAAGGGAAGAATAAAAACTAAAAACTCCAATTGAAACTACTCATTACCAATATACACCAAATACTTAACCAGATTACTTACACGGGAGTCTAGAATGGACTCTCGACCATTTGAAACCAACAAACACCGACCAACTCTAAAATAAACCACAACAAGACCCACGGTGGGTCTAGACACTGTTAAGAAGTGAGAAAATCTAAAAGAAATTGGAATCCCAACATAGACCAACCTGGTAACTCCTCAAACAGACTAAAAAATTTACAAACAAACCAAACATTCTCACACTAGACAAAAATTCCCAACACAAGGGGCAGGGGGGGATCCCGATGAAGGATTCCCTAACCCAAACAACAATCCATTCCATGATTAATCATATCCAAAAAATTAAAACATCTCTATAAGATTGAAACTCAAAAAAAGACCCACAAGGGATATCCATACAAGGGAAACCAATCATTGATTCACATCTGAAAAGGAATCTCCCCAATAGTTACATGAGGATAAGAACACCAATATTTTTTCCACTATGATGAACATAAAATGATACGGAAAACTTCCATAAGAACATTTAAACTTCCTTCACCATAATTGAGGAGACAAGAACTGATCCATGATTCCCTACATGTCCTAAAATTTCTGAATGTGTAAAGAGCTTCTCTATAGGACCTATGGCTAGAACCCTAATGTCTTGAAGCATTTGTTTCCCTGTAGTCAGGATATAACAACCCCTGATCAGAACACTTAATTTTTAGTTCCACAAGTAGCCACAGAGCATCCAAGGTATAACCATAGAATCATGACACACCATGGAACTCACATCTCTCCAACAAGGAACTTCCACTAAACTGATAGGTACACCCACATCATCCTCTTTCACCCCATGTAAAAATATAAAGAAGAAGGTATATGAAAAACACATATCCACAAAGGAAAAAAATATTTAGAATTTGAAAAAGAGAAACATAATTATATTAGAACTAAAGTTATTAGGAAATTCCCAACATCCACTTTTACATTTTAATGAAAATATAACACCAAAAACACTAATAGACACAACCATTACAATGGATGGAACACTAAAATTGAAAGGGTCTTAAAATGAAACCCAATCTGGAACCTTACTCTGAAAAACAAGATTGGTTGTTTTTAGAAGGGGTGGATCTAGATCTATGTAAATTCCATGAAATACCCAAAAATTTCCATTGTAAGTTAACTAGGTGACTACAGGTATGGAAGTTCATTGTGGGATTCATACATGAATACTTCTTATGATCCGAATTTCCATACAGATAAAACACTATGATCTCGCACTTCGAGGAACATGATAAGAGATATAGAGGAATTTATAGGTGGTTTATGATTTAAAAAATGGAATTGCTTTATAAATGAATATTGGTTTCTTAAAATGTTATTTAAGTGTGATGTTTTGGTAACTAGTAGTTGTGTGTTTTTTTCTTGTGATTTTTTGATTGTTGTTTAAGTGGTTTTTTATGTTTTAAAATTCATGTTGATGAATTTTTTTTGAATGCCTCTCAGTCCTTGCCATGAATATTCATATGTGGCTGGATTGCGGTAGAACTAGGTTCAATTTTGGAATCTAGGGTTTTCCCAACGGTAATATTCCAACGGTTTGAAGAAACTGTTTCTATAGTGTAAAAGAAGAAAAATTTTCCAACGGCTTGTTCAAACTATTGGAAATGTTTATATATTCCTAATATTTCTGAACAGTTTTACCAAACCATTGGCAAATAACTATTTTATCTAAGAAATACCAACAGTTTATCAAAACCATTGGAAAAGATAAGCTTTCCCAACAGTTTTTAAAAAGTGTTGGGAATGTTTTCCCCCAAATACCCAGCACCCAGTCAGTCCGATAGAAGACCTAATCCAGACCTCCTCCCAAAGACTTCTCGGTCGAGAAACACCTTCCAGCCAAAGATCCATCTTCAATCAAACAAATTTTTATTTCTACACTTCAAATTAGTAAGTTTTACTTTAGTTTTACTGTTCTTCTGCTTTTTTTTATGTAGGATGTTTTGATTTCGGTTAAATTAGAGTTATTATTGTTGGATTACCAAACCCTTTGGTTTGTTTTATGTTTTTTTCTACAAATCATACATGGTAAATGGTCTATTTTTTGGGGTTTTTTATTTTCATGGGGGTAATGGGTTTGTTTTGTTTTTTTTTTGTTTAGTTGGGTAAAGGGTTTATTTTATGATTGTTTTATGTTTTTTGTTTTGTGAGGTTTTATATTTTATTTTTAGTAGGGTTTTATGTTTTTTGTTTAGTGAAATGGATAATGCATGATATTTTTGATTTAATATTGAATAAAATGATTTTAAATAAAAATACCCTAAGGGGGAATGCGGGAGGGGTAGGGGTTGTCCAGCTGTGGGGGCTGTCCAGGTGGGGGTTGATTGTTTATGGGGTAGGGGGGATGTAGGGAGTAGGGGGCTATAGGGGTGTAGGGGAGGGGGGCATGGGCAGCCCCAAGGAGGGGTGTGGGCTGTTCTGGGGAGGGGGGGGGGTAGGTTTGGGTGTTCAGGTGGGGGAGGT